>RCWM02000105.1:0-1459365 GCA_003667255.2 Euschistus heros | reverse complement strand
AACCTGGAGTTCATGTTTCGGGTCTAGACGATAGAGTAACTGAATCAATAGATTATGTATAAATAATGACAACATACGAAAATGAGGATTAATTTCAATATGAACTTAAAAATGTTTACTCAAATTATTTTCCCTTTTCCGTAAAATTATGTTTCTTATAAATATCGTTAAGACTCGAGTTAATTTTTTAGTAAACATATTACACATAATGTATGTTTCTATTACAATAATAAATATAGCGCGAAATAATAATGTGAAAAAATAATGGAAACGTTGAATGATATCTTGCTTTTATTGTTAATCAGCTAGATTAGATAACTAGCGTATCAGATTGTTGCTATTTACATTTCCTTCCGAAGATTGTAAAATCTGATATACAAATATTCGGAGCTAATGTGGGTCTGCTGATATGTACTTACTATTTTCAGTTTATTATAATTGAATCAAAAGGCCTTCAATTTTATAAACTTTTTTTTTTGTTTTAGAATTTATTTACGTTAAGTTTAGAATTATCCAATTACCTTATTTTAGTATTTTAGAAGAAAATAACGAATAATTTTTATTAAATGTATCTCCGAAGCTCTCATTGGTCTTAGGGTCAATCCATTTCAAATCGCCCAATATAAATATTATTTGTTGCTCAACATTTTTAATTTTCCTGATTCTTTTATCATGGGTTCCCTATGGGTATACATTAACAAAACTTCAATTGAAAAAAATTTGCAAGCCATAGTTTTTATTTGGCAGCCATTTTAAAATGATGATTTAGTGAACTTTATGAAAAAAATAAGTTTGCAGAAAATTTAATTGCGAAGTCATTTTTAAAGATATCAGAATAATTTAAAAACTAGTGTGTTTAGCGTGGAGTAGCCTTCAAAAAGACATTAATTTAATTCCGCTATCATGCAAGAAAGTGGGTCAAACCCACTCTCTAAAAACCCTTAAAAAAATTAAAAACCGTTACTTTTTAAGACCATAAATTTTTAGGAAGGAGAAGAGACTCACAAATAATATTTTATTTCTGTGTTGAGTACTCATGATACTACCAGCAGCATAAGTTTTAGTCTTGAGAATGAACTCCTTTTTCTTCTACGGCTATTCAAAAATGACTAAAATCACGTTAATGCCAATTTTCGTTGGTCAATATCTGAAAAGGGACTGAATGAAAACAAGTGAAAATTTCTTGAAATGTTCTTCGTACTAATAAGAACACTCCACAAAAAAATTATGACTGAGACTCAACTACGTTTTGAGTTATAGATCTATGAATTTCAATAAAAGCGCTACCTTTTTAATACACTCGTGCCATGCTAAATTAGCAACTATTGGCTTAAAATTATCTTAAATTTATCAATTATTATTTAGAGTATTAAAATAATCAACTTAGTCTGTATTAATATGCAATACTTTTGCATAACATTTTATTTTACCATTATTTTTATTTAATTTGAAACATTAAAATTATCTTAACTGACTAGTTAAATGATGCTTTTTTTTTTTTTTTTTTTTTGACTTTATATATTTATTCACACCTGTCAAATAATATTTGACAACCAGTGAATTTGCGGTACGAATTTAAAAGGCTTGAAAGGCATGAGAGGGAGCAGAACCCAGCGGCACCTCCAGTCTTTATTTTTTTTTATTATTTTAGTCAAGGAGGTCTCTCATCCAGCTCCTTTTTAGTCTTCTCTGTGTGTTGTCGGGAATATATGTTGTGGCCATGTTGTTTATTTGTGTATTAGGATGTCCATGTAGTTTTTCGTGGAATCGTTTGTAGTAGGTTTGTATTTGTTCTTTAACTGTTGCTATGCGTAGGTCAGTATGTAAAGTTATGTTGCTTACGTACCATGGGGCTTTTGTAATTGTCCTGAATGTTTTTGCCTGGAAGATTTGGAGTTTGTTGATATGTGTCTTTTTAGCTGTCCCGTATATCTGAGAAGCGTATGTCCAAATAGGTTTCAGTAAGTAAGTATAAGTGTTAATTTTTTGTTTAAGTTGTAGAGTTGAACGTTTGGAGAGGAGTGAGTATAAAAGTCTTAGTCTTTGGTTAAGCGTTTTACTTTTTTTCTTTATATGTGGACCCCATGTCATTCTTCGGTCAAATGTAAGACCAAGGTAGTGTACAGTGTCTGTTTGAGGAATCGGTGTGTTGTCAAGAAAAACTGGTGGGGCATGTTTCAAGTCGAAGTGTAAATGTAATGTGTTGCGATTTGTCGTAATTTATTTGTACTTTCCAAGTATTTAGCCAGTCATGTAATTTTGACAAGTGATGCTGTAGAGTCAGTGAAGCATGATTCGGATTTTTATCTCTTGTTAAAATTGCTGTGTCGTCTGCATATGTCGCTGTAAGAATGTCAGAGCTAATTGGAATGTCGTGTGTGTATATGATATAGAGTAATGGAGCAAGCACTGAGCCTTGTGGCACTCCTGCTGACGCCAACTTGATAGAAGAAAGCTCTGAGCCTTGACGGACAGAGAAAGATCTATCAGAAAGAAAGGACTGTAAAATAAGATAGTAGGTCGGTGGGAGTATCGTCTTTAGTTTAAAGAAAAGCCCTTGGTGCCAAACTCTGTCAAAAGCTTGAGCAACATCCAGAAATACTCCAGTTGCATACAGTTTGTGCTCCAGTGCCGTGCATATGTAGTCGGTAACTCTGTGTAATTGATGTATAGTCGAATGTTGTGTTCTAAATCCAAATTGATGATCTGGTATTACGTTCAGTTTTGTTAGTATATCAGAGAGTCTTTTGTATAATAAATGCTCGAAAATTTTGGAACAGACAGGAAGTAAGCTAATAGGTCGGTATGATGAGGGGGATATTTTTATCTTTGTTTGGTTTGTGAATCATTGTAATATGTGCGTGTTTCCACTGTAGAGGGAATTTAGTAGTCCTTAGTATTGCGTTGTAAATAGTAGTTAAGAACACTAGACCTTTCCTAGGCATTTGTTGGAGTACTCTAGCAGTGATCAGATCATAGCCAGGGGCTTTTCTTTTCGGTAACTTTTTTTATTTGTTCGGCAACTTGAGCTGGTGTGAAGGGAGGTGGAGGTAATGTCAGTTGAACGGGTACATCTAAAGTGCTGTGTATATGTTTGTCATGTTCAATGTTATTGCAGTTCGTATTTGGTGTAAACACAGTTGAGAGATGTTTAGCAAAAAGTTCTGATCTTTCTCCATCGGTCACGGCCCAAGAGCCATCCTCCTTTCGGAGGGGTGCTTGGACTTCACGATGCCCGGTAAGATTTCTAGTACGCCTCCATAGGCTTCCATCATCAGATTTAAGGTTACTAATGTAATTATCGTAATTCGCTCTTTTAAATTTTAGTATCTGTCGCTTGAGTTCGTTATTAAGTCTATTAAAAGTTCGTTTGTCTGAGGGCAATCTGTCAGTCTGCCATATGTTCCGTGCTCTTCTCTT
The DNA here is from genome assembly GCA_003667255.2 of Euschistus heros. Lineage (NCBI taxonomy): Eukaryota > Metazoa > Arthropoda > Insecta > Hemiptera > Pentatomidae > Euschistus > Euschistus heros. Next base: position 1,455,945 of record RCWM02000105.1, on the reverse strand, counting down.
TGCTCTGATCAAATCCCTTATGTATTGAGGGTAAATGGGTAGCTTTTCTGACTTTCTATGCGTGGGAACTGAAGAAGACCACGCAGCTTCTTGTATGTTCTGAGTGAAACATTCTACTGCATCATCCAGTTCATTTTCAGTCTTGATAGATAAAGGAATTGAGAGAGAGTCGTTCAAAAAGGTTCTAAATGCATCCCAATCAGTTTTGCCGTTAGTAAGAGTCGGTTTTTTTTTTTTTTGCTTCACAGGGTTCTTCAAATAGTAATAAATGCACAAGAGAATGATCAGAACAAAGATGTGAGCTTGTACTTATGCTGTAAGGTATAGTTCTAAGTCCTCTAGTAATGAAAAAGTCTAGTAAGTCTGGTGTTTTTTGTCTGGAAGTTGGCCAATAAGTAGGTGAGTCAGGTGATATTGTATCCAATGAAAGCTCATGGAGGGCACATTTTAGGTTTCTTCCTCGTGGAGTACTCAGTCGTGAACCCCAAGACTGATCCTTGGCGTTGTAGTCACCTCCTGCAATAAAGCATCTACCAAGACGTCTGAAGAAATCACTGAACATAGTGTGCGTCAGAGCATACCTCGGAGGACAATAAACCGCAGCAAACGTAATGCTGTGTTGTCGGGTTAATAGTATGATGGCTGTTGCTTGAATGTCTGGTGTTATGGGTAATTGTAATGGATTGTGTTTGAGAGCAGTTTTGATGAGGATGGCTGTACCTCCGTGAGGTGTATTGTCTGGGTGATCTGTTCTATATATTTTGTAACCTGGGATGTAAAATTTAGTTCGGGGTGTTAAATGTGTTTCTGTTATTAGTGCAATGTCAATCCGTTTGTCGTGCAAGTATATGTCGACTTCAGTCCTGTGTTGATTTAGTCCGTTTGCGTTCCATAGTATGACGGACATGGAGCCCACAGTCATTTGATTAAGGGTCATATGCACGACGGAAAGCTTCAGTTATCTCAGAAATCTTTTGTAGAAGACCAAAAAGGGGCTGGATTAAGTCATTTAGACCATTGACCAAGTTTAACAACTCACCTGACGGGTTTTCATTTGGAAGAACCGGTAGGATAATGCTCCTACTCATACCTGAACATCGCTGTTGTTGATGAGGTGCTGGTGCTGGTTGCTGCTGATGGACAGACGTAGGCATTTGTCGATGTTGCTGCCTCTGATATTCGTGTTCTGATCTTGAAGGAAGTGGGTAAGACTGAGAGATAGGCGGAAATTCGTGAAGAGCTGGGACTGCTTCAGCGTGAACTTTTGGTGGCCTTTGAAGCGTATCAGCACAGGTAGCTGCAGTTTCTCTTGTTTTAGTGCAGGAGGTGCTTTCGTGATCTTGACCGCATCTAACACATTTTGGGGAATGGTTGCAATAGGTTTTAGTATGGCCATATTGCTGGCATCTTATACATTGAGGGATCATTTTTTTTTTTCGTGGTTCTTCAATTTTTATGTGTGTGTAATACAGAAATTCAATGTCGAATATTTTTTCATTGAACGTTGCTTTAGTTACATCTACAAAGAACATAGGGAGAGGTGTTTTAAATCGTGAAACAACATTTACTATATTCGTTGCTTCGTATCCATGTTGGCCAAGTTCTTGCCTTATGACGTCTATGGGAGTCGCAAAGTGTAAATTTTTAATAACAACTCGAGGGGTTCTATCATCCGGGAGTTGATAAGTGTGAAAGTCCGCTCCACATCTTCTTAAGCTTGTCACTAGTTTTCTATATGTGTCTGGATTAGTCGGGTAAACGCTTACACGTTTCATTGTAGATTTGAGACCAAAGCTGTTGGGACCTACTTCGTTATGAAGGAATGAAATAAGGGCTGTGTAATCCTTCACATCATTTATATGGATAGGTGGGGGCTTAGCATTAACGGGTCCAGCATTATTGGTTGGCTGTGATTCTTCTGTTATGTTAATTAAAGGTTGGTAACTATTTTTGATAGGCGTGAAATCACTGACCTTTTTTGTTTTGCGAGGGTCTCTTTCGGTCGTAAGGTGCCGTTTTCGTCCGGAAACTAGCTCCCATGGATTTTCTTCATTTGAGGTCACTGTATCGGAACTGTCCATAGAATTAGGCATTACGTTAGTAGATGACGTCTCCGTCATTTTAAGCGGAAAACCCGCTCTTTCCCGAAATTTGTGCTAACTTTTCTATCGGTATTATTAAGCGCGACAATATCTACAAAATGATACTATTTCGCTCCTAATAATATTACAGTGGATCGAAAATAAATCTAATCAAATTTTACAGAAGTACTAATTAAAGTTTTAACCTTGTTGGCAATCATATGATTCTTCTAAATTTCTTCTAAATTATGATGCTTAAATCACTAAATTATCAATACACTTTTAATTACCTCTTATTTATAATAAGAAATTACAGTAATAATAAAACCCCAGGTAGAATACTTGAACTTAACTAACTCATATGTCTCATGTACTACACTGGCGTAATACACACACACTAATGTTTTTCTCTAGATTTTTGTGTTAAACTCTGTTTGTACCTACTGGCCAGCTGTAATTTTGATTAAGGAGTTGAACAAACATGATATTTCATTGCACAGTTTATCAGTTATTTTGTGTGTTCTTCCAGACACTGTAGTGAGTTCCAATGGAGTCACTTTACGTACTATATTCTTTGCAGGTACCCACGCAGTATCATTCTTTGACAGTTGAAAGGCAGTTTTCGGTCTAGAAGGATGAAAGAAATGCACCAAAATTTCATTGTTATCTTCACATTTATTTTCAACTTTTCCAAGCCTTAACTCCTCATCGTATGTACAGGCAACAAAGTCATTATTCGTGAGAGATGATACATTTGTAAATAATATTGAAGTCTGATGATCATCAAAGCTCGAGCCTTTGGAAGTAACAAAACACCTTATTTGATTGTTACTTAAGGGAACGTATCTGTAATAGCCTCTTGTACCTTCCACTGGTAAACAGTATTTAAATCTCTCGGTCAGTTTTGTTTCCATTTCCTCAATTTCAGCTGAAGGAACAAAAATATATTTGATTCCAGTGATGTTGTCCCGACAGTATTTAAACATGTCTTGTGGAGTCAAGATTTGATCTGTATAAGGACTTTGGAGGGATGCTCGTGTTACTTCTCGCTTTGTTGTTCCGCCAATCCCATCGCAAGAATTCTTTCCATGCGATGAGGCAAAGAAATTCCACTCGGCTTGCACACCATAATCGTTTCTGTGTTCGCAGACATTGACAAAATTTTTCTTATTTTTGTATTGGCTGCTTGCGCCATCGCTGAAGTATACAACCATTTCAATATTTCGTATAATATTCTTAATTTCCCTGATGAGGTGTTGTTGAAATATGTACACAGTTGTTGTGTTATGATTTAGGTGGTCACTAATAACACAAATAGATTTGCAACAAACTTTTTCTTCTTTTTTGTAGTATATTACAAACGGATGCAGAGTTGCTTGTGTATTAGTCCAATGAAAACTTTGTATTTCATCCTGCACTGTAAATGTGAAGTTTTCAGCAAAATCACAGATCACATTTTTTTTTTAATAAATGGACATTTTTAACTCAAGTATTACATATTAATACAGACTAAGTTGATTATTTTAATACTCTAAATAATAATTGATAAATTTAAGATAATTTTAAGCCAATAGTTGCTAATTTAGCATGGCACGAGTGTATTAAAAAGGTAGCGCTTTTATTGAAATTCATAGATCTATAACTCAAAACGTAGTTGAGTCTCAGTCATAATTTTTTTGTGGGAGTGTTCTTATTAGTACGAAGAACATTTCAAGAAATTTTCACTTGTTTTCATTCAGTCCCTTCTCAGATATTGACCAACGAAAATTGGCATTAACGTGATTTTAGTCATTTTTGAATAGCCGTAGAAGAAAAAGGAGTTCATTCTCAAGACTAAAACTTATGCTGCTGGTAGTATCATGAGTACTCAACACAGAAATAAAATATTATTTGTGAGTCTCTTCTCCTTCCTAAAAATTTATGGTCTTAAAAAGTAACGATTTTTAATTTTTTTAAGGGTTTTTAGAGAGTGGGTTTGACCCACTTTCTTGCATGATAGCGAAATTAAATTAATGTCTTTTTGAAGGCTACTCCACGCTGAACACACTAGTTTTTAAATTATTCTGATATCTTTAAAAATGACTTCGCAATTAAATTTTCCGCAAACTTATTTTTTTTTTATAAAATTCACTAAATCATCATTTTAAAATGGCTGCCAAATAAAAACTATGGCTTGCAAATTTTTTTCAATTGAAGTTTTGTTAATGTATACCCATAGGGAACCCATGATAAAAGAATCAGGAAAATTAAAAATGTTGAGCAACACTGCCTGGGCGATTTGAATTGGATTGACCTCTTAACAAATAAGGAGTTTACATAACTTTCAAATAAAAAATTTTCAAGTTGGAAATTTCTCTGTAAAATAGTTCCCAATATTCTACAATAATATTTTTAAATGGTGAAAAGACATCGCAGTGTGGTTTCATAAATTTGTTCCTAACATAGACGATTATAAGACTAACAGCTTAATATGAAAAAGCATGATTATTAAATGAAAATTATATTATTCTTTGATACTTTTTTTTCTTTCTAAATAATGTTTAATTTGATGATAGAATGTTATTAATTTTATTACAATTATTTATTTATTTTTTTTAGGTAACTAAATTACTGTCAGAAATTGATCTGTTATTACTTCCTTCTTCATAGACTATTTTAAAATCATTATTAAATGATTTACTAAAACTTTAATTAATTAAAAAAGTATATTGTCCATATGACAATAAATTTTGTGATTATAACTATAGGAAATTTTATATTATTTATTAAAATGCGGAACAGTAAAAAATGACTTCCCCAGGTGAGGCTCGAACTCACAACCCCGGCATAGCTCACAACTACTGTCCTATAAGTACCGTGCGCTAACCAATTGCGCCACTGGGGAATCTGTTTGGGGTTCCTCTAGCAAGAAATAGGAAATGGTTTTAAACATTTTATTTTAATTTAAATATTTACCTGAATTATTTGATTATTCGATACTAAAAATTATTGATTTAAAGTATTAAATTTTATTTAAGAATTAGTAGTACTACCTTTTTCTTGATCTTCATTTTTTATCATTTTCGAACTTATTAAGGTGATTAAATTTATAATTAACTCTATCCATATCTCACTTATATGTTACAAGTTCCTACATTGCTACCTTCTTGAAAATAAAGTAAATTTCCAATTTACTATTGTTTGTTATTTAATTTAGCAAAATTAAAATTAGTATATATTTTTAATAGTATATGGAACATATTATTGTTGATTTAATTTAAACTAATACTTAAGAGAAAAATCTTTACAAATAAAACTGATTTTTGGATGGCCTAAAAAAAAACAACACATGGACAAACTCCAAAAATTTCAAAACTGATCACAATACCCAATACTGATAACATACCCACTCTACTAGACTATATATAATAATATACATAATTTTTCACGTCAACCTTAGTGACATGCGAACAGACCTATATAAAACATGTATATAAAAAATTCGCGACAAAATAATAACTAAAACTATTTAGTGGCAATTAAGTATTAAATACTTATTTGTGTTGTTGAATATAATTTATTTTATAATATGATTTTACAAATATGAAACTATTGATTTATATTACATTTCAACTGCTCATAGGTCAGTATACAATTCCTGACTACATTCATCGGTTGGTACGAAACAGATAATGCTCTAGGATCTATTTCAGTTTCGCAAGCTCCTTCTGTCTTGTCATCCATAGCCTTCCTCTAAAGAAACCGTCCTTTCAGCATATGTTTCTTCAGTCTTCTACAACCCAACAGAGTTCTTATTTCCAGAGTCTTGAATAGGAGTATATCCCATCCATCTAATCTTTACATTTCTTATTTTGATTTTTTGAATCTTATGTTTAAAAACTACCGCAGTAATCAACTCATATTGACGAAAACCTTGCCGGCAAAGGACTCAAATTGGTCGGTGTTCATAATAGAAATAATGGTCTAATTGAGGAGTTATCTTACAAAACTGAACATGTCCACTTCAGAAATGATTTAAAAAAGAATAAAAAACCTACACCAGTCCTCCCTCTACTGTTAAATCCAAAACAATTTTATTGTTTAAATTTTTGATAGACGTATACTAACGAAAAAAATTTATAGTAGTTAGTGCAGCACGCAGGGCTTTATCAGGAAATATAAAATAAAATAAAAAGTCTCGATTGGGTTAGAAAGTCAGCTTCTAAGGTGCTGCTCACCCTTAATCTTTTAATGTATAATAATTATTAATACCTATTATTTATTAGTTTTCTATTAGTTAAATATTTTTGCCAGGTGAAGTCTAGACAAATCTGTAATCCTTAATCAACTTTCTAAATAGTCAATGCAATGAAATATCTGTACCTCAGAACTAGAAGAGCGTAAGTCACACTAGGCTAACTTTTCAGGAAAATAACGTAAGAGGACTTACGTTTGTCTGGCTCAATTATAGTTTAGGACTTATGTTTTTGCAACTCCTAGAAAATAGAAAAGGCCATTTTTCAAGGGACTTAAATAGTTATGGGTTAGTGTCATATAAAATTTTAGGTATAATGGTACAATCATCTAAACATTGTAAAATTTGGACTAACGCTCTTCTGGTTAAGAGGTAAAGATATGATGAATGTTATTTTTTATTTCATTTATTTGAAAATTACTACTTCGGGATTAGAAAAAATTTTAAGTTGATTTGCGCACGATGGTGTTTATGGATCTATACAAGAAGAAATTGATGAATTATCTGCCTGTTCTATTTGGATTATTCCATTTGAAGACCAGTTTTGAATAAGAAACTATATCTGGACTGATGACATCTAACTGAAACTATATTGGGTACGGAATTCAAGGAAGTATTCGTATGTCCAACCCATACGTGACATTATTTGAAAAATTAAATTAATTCCCCTAGCAATATAGTTTTCTTACCTGAAATTCAGTTTTAACATGATATAGATGTAATAGACAGTTATTTGTTTAGTGAAGAGGCTAGAACCCACTCTAGAGAACCCCCCTCGCGCTATAACGACAGTTGACCGTTTGAACTCAAGGTCTTCTTTAAGGGCAATAAAGAAAATTTACTCATTCCTCGCCCTGCCGTGTCTACGGGCTCACACCCTGCGGGTAACGGCCGACATATTTTTGAATTATAAAATTTTCCCTTAGTTTTTACCCACAATAAAATTAACTCATTCTTTTCCCTTCGAATTAAATAATCAAATGTTAATAGCTACAAGCTGTCGGCGATTTGAATTGCTAATTTCGTTGCCTCAGAACGGAATTCAATTAGTGTAATCGCTACTTTTGACTGGAATGGTTTGATCGGTTTTTGTGCTCCTGTAGTCTGTTTTTGGCACTGTTTCTTACTGTTAATGATATATTAAATAAAACAAAAAAAACTGTGAATTTATATGTTTATTACAAAGTTTTGATATATTCATATTACACCTGTAATTTTCTGATTAGAATCTTAAGAAAAAAAATTTTTTTTGATGCAGTAAGATACAATGAATAAACTATTATATAAAAGAACAAGCCATTTTTCGCTTGTGATCACTAACCTTGAATACTACTGAACCAATCTGTATCAAATTTTAACTTAATAATCTTTATAGTTCCAGAAAGGTTTAGCAAAAATAGAATCTAATGATTCTAACGGTGAAGTTTGAAAAGTGACCGAGGTGGCGAGCGCCATTCTACATGAGAAGTTACAAAGCTCATTTGATTATATAGAGCTTAATATTAATAAAAATATTTACTTATACTCAATTAAATTTTTAAAAAGAATTTAAATGTGGTGCAACATGTGAATCCGAGTAAAGTTTCAAAATCGATCAATACGTGGTTAAAGTTAAAACTACTAAGCCCATCATTTCAACTACATCATTGCCATCGTTCTACAAATTTTTAGCAATTATAAAAATTTAAATGCTATGTTGTAGAAACGTCATATACTGTCACATACTTAAATGGTTAGAAATTCAAATCTAACTATATGAAATCAATAAAATTATTGATTTATGAAATAGTGTCTAAAAATATGATTCTTAGGCCTTCTGTTGTTAGCACTGATAATGAATTCCATTATCCCAAGATTTGGTTAATAGCCTATGTCCATCGGGACTACTAACTAATAGTTTAAAATTAAAAATTGGATGTCCAATTATTATTTAAGTATTTATTTGGCATAACTTTTCTTTACTTAACATTTGTAGACTACATTTTATGGAGACAATGCTCTATTATCAGGCTTCTGGAGGTTTTTTAAAATACATTAATCTATAACATTGAGTAACATTTGTAGACTACATGAGTCGGAGCATTGTCTACGAAACATGTAGTCTACAAATGTTTAATAAAGAGGAGTTATTACGTCTCCTTCAGCATAAAAGATTATAAAGTGTCTAATTATGTTTTCAGTAATTTCAACCTAATCAGAGCAATTTTAACCATGTTTAAAGTTACAGCTGAGTGAGAATATCATTGAGGAAATAATGCTTAATAATGGCATGTTAGAATACAAGATTTTTATCAATAAAGAAATAAAACTTTACTTATAAGTTAAAATTATCTAAGTGCTTTACTAATAAGAGCTGGCGAAGCCACGACGGGGGATGCTTGTATATCTGTATACACTTATGAGTACTCGTACTTGGTGGGCCTATAGCAACCTGTAACGTGATTCTATTGGTCTTCTTTGTCAAACTCTGGCTGCTGCCAAAGGGTTGTAGTCATATCCAAACCATAATGAGGTGTCAAAGTTTATTTAGAGTAAACGAAATAAATATTAAACCAGATGAAAATCGAACCCAAAATATCTTAAAACAGGCCATCTGGTACTACTCTCGGCCGCCTAGCTTCCGATGTCTATGTTTACTATCATTGTATGATAGTTCTCATTATTATTATATTTTTATTCTGTAGGGTTTAATTATTCTGTTATTTTTGTTGGATAGGGGTACTGGGGTGGATTGACTTCATGGTTGGGAGACCTGGGACCAAACCTAGCTTCTACAATAGTGGGGGAACCCCTCTTTTAAATAAGGGGAAACCCTGGCAGTTGAATAGGGATGCTTCTACGTCACCTTCTGCTTCACCGTTGTTCTTGAATTAATTCCTCCTTATCGACTACAGAACTGAAAACCATCCAATGCTTTTAAGTGGTACAGATTTTTATGCAAAGTTGCAACTTCTCTATACTTAAAAATAGATTTAATTTTAGTTTATTATGCTTCACAAAGATCTATTCTTATATCGCTTAGGAGATATCTCTATCTTATAAGACCGTACAATTTCCTTGAAAATATAAGAAATTTAAACACAATTTCTGAGGAGCTAATGGTTCATGATAATGCTTTCATCATCTACCATAGTTTGCAGTGTGGAAGCTGCAAAACAGCGAAGATGCCTGTGGTTCTGAATGTTTCAAGTAAAATTTGTCATAGATTTCACAGGTTGAACATCCAAACAATCGTTAACAGAGATTGTTCACGAATTTATCGGTGGCGAATTTAAAAAAATAAATATTTTGCATTATACTGAAGAAATTATTGTTGATACTGCAGGACGATTATGCCCGACCTTTGAGAGAAAGATTTTTCCAATAAAGTTTACAGGCTCTGAGAATTTTCCCCATTGCCTCCAAACCTCTATACCATTGAGGACGTGTGGTATAGGTTGCAGAGAAGACTTTTGAATCACCATCCGATTTCAGTTGATTTCAGGGACTAAGTGCAGCATTAAAACATCTATGGAATAATAGTTAGTGACATTATTAACAGTATGCATAATCGGTGTTAACAGGTTCTGGCTAACTGTCTAACATTATACAAGGTATTATTAATTGTTTAAAAAAAAATGTTGAGCTAAAATGTTTTATTTTGTTATTTTTTTAAAATCGCTTGAATTTCCTGCTATATAAACATCATTTCTTATTTTTTCACGAAACGGCCTTTTAAGACCACCCGAATATCATTATTTTTCGTTTTTCTTTTTCGCCTTTTCATTATTTTTAATAAATATTTTAATTTTATTATAAATATTTTAATAAAATATTTATTAATATAAAATTAATAAATATTTTAATTTTATTATAAACAAGGCAAAGTAAATACTACGAAATTTAGTATACATACATATGTACATATTTTTATAAGTGTTCATATGTATACTCTGTAATATTAAAATAATAATATTTATCTCATATATTATCCGATAGATTGTTACGCGTATTTAATATAAATAAACAAGGATTATTGTTTAAATACTTATTGTCATCAGCAAATAGGTTTAGCATATTGAGGGCATTAGCATAACCATTTAGGCCGATCATATTGTATTATACTTGCAGATGAGAATTTAACATATAATTGATCGATTACGAACAATGTAGCACTTCGCTACAAGGATCCGGAAGCAGTGTATTCATTACTTATATTGTAATAGTTTAGAGATGACAAACCAAGTCGGAAATAAAAACCCAGATGTCTTTAACTTTATAGAATAAACTACGGCTGAAGTACCCAAGTACTTGTGGCTTTAGGAAAAACAGTGAAGAATCTTAAGCCACAAGTATTTGGGTACTGACGGGAAAAAAATTCCACCTCATTGGTGTTTTTTTTTTGTTTTTTTCTCATTTTCTCGGCTTAAAGTTATAATATTTTGCTTTCAATTACAGACTGATATTATACCCCTAGTTATTGGTAATGATTTCATGTTTAGAATTCTCAGGCGCCCTTATTTCTCTTTCCCTTAAGTTGGATTTATTCTTGTTCCTGACGAATATACTTGTTATCTTTCTCTCCCATATCCAAAAATGTATTTTATTTACCCTCTTGAAAAAAATTCCAACCTACTTGTATATATATCACCTTTCCACAATAATACTTGCATTAATTAAACCTGGAAATCTTTATTTACCTCTTATTTCTTTTCTAGTTTAATAGAAGTCTAGTGACATTAATAATTCAAATACGCCATTAATTGATAATTTTATTTTGCCTTTTATTAATGTGTAATAATATAATTTAAAACTGCTCAAAAATGAATAGGTGTATTACCGTTTTGTCCTATTTATTTTGCCTTGTATTTTTTTGTTATTAGTATATATTAGAAATTATTAAGCTCACCTTCTTATGTACAGTGCAACCTTGTTAAGCCGGACTAGCCGGGACATAACGAATATCTGGGTTAAACGGAGAACGTTGAAAAAATAAAGAACATGTACAGACAATACAATTTTTTTTTTATTGCGGAAAAACATCACGATAAACTCTAATACATATAAACCATTAACCCGCCCAAATGTTATGCTGCTTCTACATGGCTCATAACTGTGATAGTTTCAGTGTTTTCTTCGTCAATGTCCTCCCTGTTATCGGCATCTGGTAAGAGTACCATAGCCTCCGTCGTTGTCAGCTTCTAACCAACTTTCAATATCATTAATGTCAACGTCTGAGCATCAATCGAGTTCTACAAACAGTCTACTGATAAATAAACATCCGTTCTATGCTCAGCAGTCTGGGCGGATGAGAAAAAGCTAATTTTAAATTTTCCTGAACTGATCCGTGTTACCCAGAGACATAACATTGTCCGACTAAAAGGCATATGTGTGTTTATTAAATAGGTGTTATAAAATTAAGTTTATAGATAGGTGTTATATAGGTTATAAAATTATATAGGCGATTAGATCAGAATCTCGCTTAGCTGTCAGGTTTTCCTCCAATTGAAGGTACTCGTTGCTTCCAATGGCAACTAAGCGTTGATCCTCGGCTGATATAACGTAATAAATAATTATGGGTTGGGAGTCAAGTGGCTTATCGAACTGCCGTACCTCATATCCAAATATATATTTCAACAAAAGATATAGTTTACGTTGCAAGAATGGATCTGAACGAGGTACCATCATAAATTTTGCCAGAGCGAATGTCCGGCACCAGATGAGTTGGACGACCAAGGCTCCTTTGGGAAACTGTGTGGCTCCTGATTTTTAACTTTCACCAAACTTTGTATCAACTAAAAAGTCACTTAAAATATTTTGCTTTCCATTACAGAGAGATATTATCCCCCTAGTTTATTACATTTTTGATTGAAATGATATTAAATAATAATCGATTAATTATACAAATATAACTATAACTCTAATTTTAAACTTATAGTAATGTGTCTTTATGAAGACAGTAGTTAAATACACATTAGAGGTGAATTATACTTAGCCCTTAACCCACTGTTGGGCTTTTGTGGTTGAGGTTCTCAGCCTGCATTAGCTGTCAAGGTTGCGGTCGTATCATTGAGCTCTATAAAGGGTAAGCTTTTACACCGATATTTAAACTTCTCTTCCTGAAATGAGTTGTTTTATTAACAATTTTGACATTTTTAGACCTAAATAATTAATAAAAATAAAAAATTAAAATAAACTTGATTATGGGAACCTTGCCCCAAAATAATAATTATAATGTACAATATAATAGTGGTCTAGCTGCCATAATTATAATCAAGAAAATAAAACTGCAATTATAATAGAAATAAAATTAAGATAATATAAATTAATACTTATTACAAATCATTTTATAAGGAAAATATAATATCCAAATTAAAAAAAAACAAACTATTTCCTAGCTAAACAAACGCCTTACTTGGAATTCACATATGAGGCTTAAACAACAGGAAACTGCTCGTCGTTTTCGACTACTCCAACATTTAATAGACTAATGTTCAAAGCTCCAAATTAATTACAAAAGACATTTACATGACAGTAATTAGATATATTTGTACATTCGGAATTACACATTGAGGCTCCACTTAATCTTCCAACTTTTCGCGGATTCTTTTAAATCTAAAATCGTTAATTCTCCTTATTATGTCATAAATATTATAAAAGCAATTAAGGAAAAATGAGGAGAGATAGAATAAGGAATGAGAAGTTGAGAAGGGGAATTGTTGAGAATAGTTTGTGAGAAATAGTTGAGAAGACTATGCTAAGGTGGTTTGGCCATGTGAAAAGAATGTGGGATAGGCTACCTAGAAAAATGGAAGAATTAATTTTAATTGGAAGAAAGCCATAATGAAGACCAAGAAGACAATGGACTGATGATGTGAGAAGAGATGTAGAAAGACGAGGAATACAGTGGCGAACAGTACACGAATAAGAGATTTGGAAAGACTGACGTCCCTGTTGGAGAGACTTAGTGAACATCCATACTCAGAAGTAGCTCGAACGGAAGATGATATGTATGTATTTAGGTATGTATGCCACAAATAAGATTATCCATAATGATCTAAATGTCCCATTTGGTGCAAATCTGACGCATACAAGATACCTATCCTTCAATGATAACCTACATACCAATTTGAATCCATTTGTCTCCCAACTTGCTTCTTACTTGATTCTCGAAATTCTTCCAAGGCGTCTGAAAAGATGACCTATGGACCAGGGCTGATGACAGGGGGGGGGGGGGGGCAAAAGGAGGCCAAAATCCTCGGGGCACGGGCTAAGGAGACCACTCATAAGTGTTATTTTATGTAAACGAATGTAGGGTGATTTGTCGTTTTAGGAAATGAATCAAACAATGTAGTCTATTAGCATAAAGGAATTTTTTGGATGATGTTGGGAGGGGGAATGGGGATTTAAGGGGCAAATATATTCGCCCCTGTGGCCAATGTGGAATTATACAGAATTATCTGATCCTGGTCGTCAAAGAATACTTCGAAAATCGAGACATATCCTGGAACAAAAAAGTAATTCATTACAAGAGGATTGATCGACTAGTGGTGATTAATGGTTTTTGGTAGAGACATACCGCTTAGGAAGTAGACGAGGCTTCTCATTGCATCAGGGAAGAAAATCAAACAACAATTAAGAAAATGTAGATAAAATAACAAAGAGAAAACTTAGGAACTTAGAACTCGTTAATTTTCCTATTTTCTCATTGAATAAGCTGATATTTTTTCCCGATTTCTAGATTTCCTAAATTTTTTTCCTTGGAAACATTTTTTGCAATATTGAAAAATATCGGTAGTTGTGAAGAAGTCGATAAGTCAAATCACCTTCAAATTAACAGTACCTTAAAAGCTCGATTTTAGCAGTTATTAGCGTCGTGATAAAAATTTTCAAGTTTTGCTTATTAATGAGGCTTTAATGTATAATTTTCGCGCAAATGATGTTTTAAGATTAATAGAAGGATTTTGGAAAACGATCAAAAATGTTCCTACTGAAAAATGCCCAAATTGGACACAACAGCCTGAGATATATTCAATCGGTTTTTAATTCCTAAATTAAAATACCATTTATTTTATTTATATATCTTAATGCTTTAGATATTTGAGGTTTGCATAGAAGGATAGGATACATTGATATATTATTTTATCAGGGTCCTTTAATGATATTTCACCACGCCCTGTTCAAATACGCTACCTTGGACTCAATTTGGACAAACGTCTTACTTGTTAGTCACATAAAGGACAAGAAACTTCTCGTCGTTTATGACTACTTCAACAGTTACTGGGCATAAATTTTAAAATGCACATAAAATAAAAGTATTGATCCCCAACCAAAATATATATCCAAGTAAATATAGTACATTAAAGGTACATTTGCTAAGATGCGTCTGTCGTTGAGCGTCTGTCGCGTACTTGTTTATTTCTTCTGAAGCGTCAGTTGTGTGCGTCCCTTCGAAGTGAAGAGTTTTCAAAATGAGTGACCGGGATATTCTATTTCCACTATTAATTGAAGAAGAAGAAGTTCTATTGGAACATAGGGATGGCATTTAGCAGAAGTTAACCAATCCACAAAATATGCAAAAAGGAGTTAGAGGTGGTTTTGGATAGGAGTAGTGCTTACTATTTTCAACAGAAAAGAACCATCTCTTGTTTCAGGCATTTTAATGGAAAAATCTAAACATTTGAAATAGAATACGACGTTTCTAAACTTGGATGTGTAATTAATTGATCTGACTGCATCCCTGTCTATCTTCTCAACCAACAATGTAAATAATGGTACTCATAAAGCAATTCTCATTAAAAATATAAAAACATAGTAAGGACATATAATATTTTTTTAATTTTATTTTCTTGTTTTATGATTACTCCAAACATTTTGCTGTTTGCTTCCATGCATCGTCTTTCACAACTTGATTCTTGTACAGTTTATTACCCACCTCATAAATACAAGGGAATTCAGACTTTCCAAGAGATTATCATCATCAACACTTGAAAACAATAGTTTACCCAAGATCGTCAGCGTCGTACTGCTCAAACAGCGGTCCAGCCACGCGGATAGTCCGCAACGGTTGTATTAGATTTCATAGTAGCAGTATATTGCGTCAGACGCCTCACAGGAAACGCACCGTTAGATCATTATGAATAAGTTGTTGAAGCATTGAGCATTTCTCGAAGGTTTTTAATTGTAATCAGATACAAGACGAATTGGAAGGTTTGTGAATCTATATACTAAGCTTAGCTTAGTATGTCCATATATGTCTAATTACTGTCATTTAAAGGAATCTCTGTTAATTAGAAAATATTTGAACGTTTGTCTAGTAAATAATGTTGAAGAAGTCTAAAAAGACGGGCATTTTCTTGTCACTTTAGTCTGTTATCTTCTTATAAATAACGTTTAGTTTAGGAATCCTAAATAGAGGTAGTTGCTTTGCAAGTCATTGAGATGTAACTTTACATCAAATTAGCGTATTTTGAATATATTTGTTAATATTAATAAAATAAATATTTTTATTTTATTTTTTTCTCTTTCAGATTTTTATACAAACCTGTAACTTCTGATAACTTCTTTTAAGTCTTCTGAGAATATTTCCAGGTATGTCATCAGTCGTGGCCATGTCTTAAAGAGTATTATATTTTGGCCATGAAATCTGTCGTGAAATCGTCTATAAAGATTATGCATATGTTCGGTTACTGTTGGTATTTCTAAACCAGAGTGAAGTGGGTGGTTTGAAATGTACCAAGGTGATTTCGTGATTAGTCTCACTATTTTTTATTGTAATATTTGTATTTTTTTAAGGTGCGTATTTTTTTCTATGTATATTTCTGTGTATGTCCATATGGGTTTAACTAACTATATGTATGTATTTAGTCGTTGTCGGAGTTTTACTGTCGACCGTTGATGAAGGATTTGATACAAAAGTTTTAGCCTCTTGTTTAGACTGAGACGTTTTTGTTTAACATGTGGGCCCTAGGTCATTCTTCTATCAAATGTAAGTCCTAAGCAATGAATTTCGTTTGTCTGTGTTATGGGTTGATTGTCGATGAAGACAGGTGGACAAGAGTCACGTCTGTGAAGCTGTGATTAGGTGTAATTTAGTTTTATTTTCCATTTTTTGAACTAGTCTTGTAGTATTGTTAAGTGGTGTTGAAGAATTAATGGTACAATGGCGGGGTCGTTAATATTGCTGTATCATCAGCGTATATTGCAGTGGATGCATCAGGGATAAGTTTCTGCTTTGAAACTCTTTAAAAATATTTATAAGTTAGAGAAACATTATAAAAAAAAAAAAAAAAACGATTCTAGTTAAGTGGTCTAGTTTGAAACGCTAATACCAGAATCAACAGGTGTCAACTATAGCCTCAATAGTAAAACCAGCCTCTAAATTAGATTAATTCGAAAGGAAAATTAAGCAGAATCCATATTTAAAACTGTATATTTGTATACGGACGACTTCTATCTTGAAGTTAGGGGTTAATTTTATTTAATCCTGGAACAATAGGACATATGCTGTATTCTCAGTTGGAGTTGAACAATGTTGAGCTCACCCGATTCTGCGAAACACAGAAGCGACTTGAGAACGAACTAATGTAATATTCAGACGGGAAAGGTAAATGTGAGCCAATTAGTAAATTAATTCACCTTCACCTTCACCTTTACTCTTTGGGCTAATTTATTAAAACACTCCTCACCAGAGTTATGGAAATATTTGAATTTTATTTGTAATTGTTTCAGAACTTCAGAACTCCTCCTCGGAGCCGAGTTATTTCAGGAGAATTTCCAGAAAACTCTTATTTTTCTCCCAAAAGTCTAGAATAAATATCGATATTTAATCGGCAGAGAAACGCCGAAAATAAAGTTGCTTTTTCAATGTTTTTAAAATAACTTTATTGAAATTTACAACTATACAAAAGTAAATGTGGCAATGGTTAATAGGATAACACGTCAAAACTAGAAAAGAACTACTCATCAGTAGCACTTCAATCAAAATTCTACACTAAAAGGTCTCCAGGCAATCTTCTTTTCAGACGCCTCGGAGAATTATCAGTGTGGGAAGCAAGTTGGGAGACTAGTGGATTGAAGTGGTTATAGTAGGTAAACTAAATTAGCAACATATGGGACATTAAGATCTTTATGGATAAGTTTATTTGTTACAAAGTAAGGAGCTTTGAGCATTTTGGATTGGATACGGGAAGAATTAAAAGTTTTAGTTGAACCCCAAAGCTCAACTCCACATGTCCAAATAGGTCTGATAACTGTCATGCAAATGATTCTTTTTTAATAAATCGGAAGGTTTGAACGTTTGTCAAGTAAATGTTGAAGAAATCGAAAACGACGAGCAGTTTCCTGTCGTTTTAGTCTTGTATGTGGATTCCACGGTAAACGTTTGTCGAGTTGGAGTCCTAGATAGCGGATCTACTTAACAGGGATCAGTAGAATATTATTGAAGGATACTGTAGGACAGGAGGTCGTAGGTTTACAACGAAGGGTGAAGGTTATTTGATGGGATTTGCTTGGATTGATTTTCATTCTCCAATTTCAACACCATTCTTAAAGTTTGACATGAGATTGTGGAAAATGTAGTTGAATGATAGTAACCAAATTTTATGTTGATTATTTGTTTTAGATTTGATGTGAACATTTACTCAAGTCTAAATATTTTTTTTTTTTTTTTTTTTTTTTTACCAATAATTTAGATGACACTTTATAAATTATGTGCAAGAGAACAAAAATTTAATTTTTATATTTTAAATGGTGCTGCTTTTTGATGGAAAATAGATAAATTAGATTTAAAACAGTATATCATCCTACCCATTCAGTAATTAAAAAACTCAAATCTAACTTAATTAAGAAATATTATCAATAAAAATGGAGAAATTGAAAGTTTATGATTTGGGATAACTTTAAAAATAATTTATATAGGTGTTAGATGTTTCATTAATTTTATTTTATAGATTTTGGTAATAATTTTTGTTGAATCAAATGAATTGAGTGGTCAATTAAAAATAGCTTTTCAATAAAAAAAAGAAAAGAATATTTTAAAAATAACATTTATATTTAAGAAATTAAAGAGTTTGGTGGATCAAAGGGTTATGTATTAAAACACAATTTTGTGTAATTTATGTTAATATTTTACATTTTCCTTCAGCAGGAAAATGTTACACAGCCCCTTCATCTTTGTTTTGAAAGTCAGCCTTTCCTACCTAACACTTCCGCACATAAATTCTTTATCAAATAAACTAATTAAATTATATTTCTGGAAAAAAATGTCACATAACCCCTTTATCCACCAAACCTTTCAAATATTAACAATAGGTGCTCCCACCGATCCTATCATGTTCTAGTCGATAAAAACATTCCGAAGTCATCATTACTATACACAAGTACTCAAAACTACAACCCCTTTACTCAATTTGTAAATCCTCACAAAGTAAGTTGCTGCAAAACCAAAATAACTAAGTAGTGTTTCGTAAGAAATCAAAAATGAAATGTTTATATTACTTTTAATAAATAAATAAATAAAAAAAAAGTCAGCATCAAAATTTTACATAATATTCAAAATACCGGTAGCGATACCAAGAAACTCTCGATACTCGATACCGTTAACTCGGTTTTAAAGTAAATTGCTATTTCAAAAAATACCGAAAATTGAAAAAAATACTGATGGAAAAGCACAGCATTGAGAATACAATACTGATTAAAAAAAAAATTAGTTAACCGTTAGTAGTATTTATTATCAACAACTTAAAATAAAAGTTGATAATAATAATTCTGACAATTTACAAAAATATAATTCAATTCCCAATTTTTTATTCAAAAAAAGTTATACACTTCTAGGTTTCATTTATTAATTATAGAATAAGAAATGTTACTAAAACTTTTCTCTGACTATTTTAAATGCACTAATATTTCTTTCGATTTGTTTTAAGGCAGTATTAGGGTTCGAAAACTAGTATGAAATGGTAATAGAATTTAAAATAATATTTATTCTTTGATATAATATTTTATAAAAATAGCGAAAATGTTTGATAAATGATATCGGCTGTATTAGTTAGGTTTGATATTGCAATATTGCAATAACAAATACATGCCTTCAACAGACTGACGTTTCTCTTGCAGAAGCAACGGATTTGTTTCAAATTCTGTGTAATGAAGTCTAGCACAGATTTCAAATATCTCTTATTAAAAGTGAAAATTAAGTTTTTTTTTATCATCAAGGGAAGAATCGATGTATATCAATATACATTATTAGATACCAAATATTATCTACACCAGTGACGCAGCTGAGAGAGAAGCGCTGGGATCTCTCAGGGCCTGGCTTGTCCCTCCATAAGTGGGACTTTTTTTTTTCAAAATAGAAAAAATCAAGAATCGGCATCATCTCTAAAAACATCTTTAAAAAAAAATCAACACTTCGATTCAGAGACAAATTGTAGGTCGGGAACAATTCAAAGCCTCTTAGATTTTTTTATTACAAGCTGAATATAAATGGATTCATTGATTATTTGGAAGGTTGGGTTCAATTTTTTTTTTTTTCGGATTTTTTAATTTATTTTTGAGGTATCTCACATTAAGCAAGTAAATAATACATTTTACTACCTGAACTGATATTTTTGTTTTTAGTAGACTTATGTTGTAAACTAAAATGTAAAATTTTAAACTTGAGTTCGTTTAAGATATATAAGAAATGCAATATTTTGCTTTAGATTGCATTCCCTTTAACCTCGTCCGAAGCATTTCTTTTCCTCTCAGAGACGAATTATTGATAATATTTTAACAAAGACCTACTCGGAAAACAGGTATCGGATCCAAAATACACTGGCTTAGTGAATCCGGTGTTCGGGTGGGTCCAAGGACGTGGAGGTACAGCTTTAGTATATAAGGCCCAGGCGAAGGAGTCCAAATCAGAACAGTCCTTGCAACAGCATTGGAGGTCTCAGAACATACAATGAACAAGTTCTTGGTAAGTTTAGAAAAAGAATCAATATTATAGGATATTCGAGTTGGTATACATTTGAAGACTTAAAAATCATTAAAAAAATTGATTTAGGTGGATTAAAAATATATGAAAGTTATTAAAATTTTTGAAGTTGCATAAATATTCATTAAAAAGTGTAGTGATGACCTATACGTCAAATAGTATTCTTGTCTTAGTAAATTTTTGGTAAAACATGAAATATACTTAATATAGCATTAATTGAAGCAATGGACCATTTATAGCTGAAGTTGAAAGTACATTATAGCATTAAAAAAGAAAACTATCTATAATCTTTCAATCTTTTGTGCGATTTTTTTTTTTACTCGTAATTTACAAAAATGTTTCATTTCGGACTGGATAGAAGTATTCCGGAATACAAAATGTTGCATTAACGATATAAAACTTTCTTTACTGTTTCTGAAGTTCCCCAATGATTAGTTATATCTGAATCATCTAAATACTTAAAAAGTTCCATATATGTTTCTAATAATCATTTTCTTTTTTTTTTTAATATTTTACCAATTAAGATATTTCGAGACTATTTATGTATACTGTATGAATCGACTTAACATCCCTATTAACAATGGTCCTAAAAGGGTTTAATTTTAATATTTCGTCAATAAAAAGATTTCATAAATAAAAAATAAAAAGAACAAATAAGACATGTGTTGATTTCAATATTTTCCGAAAACACCGAAAATAAGCCTCGTAACCTAGTTAAGCTCGTAACCTAGCCTCGTAATATAATAGTTAATTTTTTAAAATTCGAATTATTACACTTGTTTTTCAATTCCATTTTGGCTTTTAAAACTATTGGTATTATGTTTACAGATTAAAAACAGGTAGATATTAATGTTTTTAAAATTATAATTCATGATTCTTTTCGATATGAGTATTTGAAAGAAAATAAACTTTAACCTTTATTAAAAAAGTAGATATTTTTTCTTTGTCGCGAACATGTAATAATAAAATACAGATATATCAAGTGTATTAGTAACTTTATGTAAGTGTAGGGAATCTAATAATTGTCAGTCTCTTTTTAAAGTTCTTTATATTTATTTATTTCATATTTGTAAGGTTTGTTCGATTAAGTGGTTATGTAAAATAGTACGATTTTGAGTAATTTATGTTTAAAGTTTTTTTTTTTTTTTAATATTCTTTTATCATGAAATTTTATGTAGCCCCTTCATCTTCTTCATAACTCTTTTTCTAATCGTTTTGAAATATTTGGATTTTGTTTCCTGACAATTCTGCACATAAATTCTTTATCTAATGAACTAGATTGTATTTTTAAAAAAGTGAGATTCTTCTTCCACCAAATCCTTCTTTCGTCTTAATGTTATAATAGCGTTTATTCTTATTACGTAATAAATTATCTGAAATACAAATATTAATGAAACATTTCTGTTTCTTCTTCAGGTTTTGATTGCCTGCGTTGGCTTTGTAGCCGCCGAGCCCCTGTACGGAATCTCCGCCAGCCAGTACAGGTACCAGGATGAGCTAGGACAACACGCCTTCGGGCATGTTGGAGGACCCAACTCCAGGGAGGAGGTCAAGACCGCCGATGGAGTCACCAGGGGAAGTAAGTCGGAAACGCAAAGGTTTTATCGAAGAAACAAATAATATAATTTTTAAAATAATCTATATCATCTTCAACATATACTGAATTGTGTTAAATAATTCGTTAATTTATAGTTAGCTGTCCGACTTCTTTTGCAAAACGAATAAACCTAGAGTAGTTAGTATAAAAAGCAAGAAATGAAACAGCAAATCAAAGGATGACTGTATAATTAGAATTTAGAGCCAGCGGGCCGAGTTGGTTAATCTTTCTCTCCTCTCTCTCCACCCTTCTCTCTTATTCCTTTTTGCCACCAGCGGTCGGGATGTTAATGGAAATAAATTTTAGATATTTATTTTCTAAGTAACTACAAGGTTTTACCAAGTACAAAGTCTCTTCACTTTAGCCCCTCTTCTTTTTACTGAGGAGAGCTATTTAAAGAGTTAGCCATTTATGTTGGTTTTGTACTATTTTTATTTCTTTCACGGAATATAAAGGCATAGGAATTTTTGTTGAAGTAACAAATTTTTTTTGTTAGTATATAACAGATAGTAATGACTGCTTCTTCTCTCCTCAGGCTACAGCTACGTCGATGGACACGGTCTCGTCCAGAGCGCCGTCTACGCCGCCGATGCTGCAGGGTTCAGGGTAGCCGCCACCAACCTCCCAGTCGGCCCAGCTGTTCCCGCCAGTGACGCCGTTGTTGCCGCCGCCCCAGCTGTTGTTGCTCCATCTGTTGTTGCCGCTCCAGCCGTCGCTGCCGCCCCAGCCGTCATCGCCGCCAGAACCATCCTCCCAGGAGTCTTCCCACACGCCGCCGTCGTCCACTCCCTGAAGAAGAGGGACGTCATCGCCGTCGCTAAGCCACTGACCAGCTACCCAGGAAGCACTGGTCCCCTCGGTAAGTGATCCAGAACTATACAAACTAGATCTAAATCTATTAGATAACAAATTAATTGTTCTTTTATATTGCAGTCCACCACGCTGTTGTACCAACCCCACTCATCGCTCACACTCCATACGTCGCTCACCCATACGTTGCCCACCCATACGTCGCCTCTCCCTTCGCTCACGTCCTCAAGAAGCGCAGTGTTCTTGTTCCAGGACCAGTTGGTAAATGGAAATGATAATACTCAATGTACAAACATATGACTGTTGTGATTGATCATAAGTATAATTATACTAAATTTTGCAGTCCCACTTGACACCCCTGAGGTAGCTCACGCTAAGGCCGCCAGCCTCATCCAGCAGAACACCGAAGCCATCAGGAACACCTATGGTGGTATCCCACTCGCTCTCCCCGCTGACACCCCCGAGGTCGCCGCCGGAAAGATCGCCCACTCCCTTGCCCACGCCCGTGCCTCAATCTACCCAGGTATGGATCCACACACAATGTAAATTAAATTTGAAATTTTTGTACAAATGCTTTACAAAATTGTACAGTTTCAGGTCTGTACTCTCCATACTCTCCATACCTTCACGTCCTGAAGAAGCGTAGCGTATACCTTGCTCACCCACTCGGTAAGTACCACCTCTAACCACAAACTTACAATGTTCTATTTACAAGACCTAACTGTTGACTCTCCTTGCAGCCTACACCACCGCCATCCACCCAAGCTCCCTGAGCGTACCCCTCGATGAGCCCATCGTCGCCCACGCTAAGGCCGCCAACCTCATCCAGCAGAACACCGAAGCCATCAGGAACAACGTCGGAGGAATCCCATTGGCCCTCCCCGCTGACACCCCTGAGGTCGCCGCTGGCAAGATCGCTCACTCGATCGCTCACGCCCGCCAGGCCGCCGCTGTTACCCACCCCTTCCTCTACCACCTGTAAATTATCTAGTGTACAGTTTTGTTACCATGATTATTTTTTAAAATAAAAACCTGAACTTTGTTTTACGGAAAATATTTCTTTTCTATTTATCTATAACAACCTGAAAGTAATTCTATATATTTACTCTTTCTGATTATAGAATTTAGAGCGGTTAGAATTGAACACACATAAAACAACTAATACATGATAAAACATTAGATGAGAATAGTGGTATAGAAAGATCAATACAATTAAGATTAAGGAAACATTTGCAGCTTTTATTGGAATTATTTTTAATTTAAAACTAGTTAAAAATTCATCATCACTTCTAAAAACATAAAACAATTTTCAAAACATTAGCACTTTGCTACATTGATTATATATATATATATATATATATATGTGTGTGTTCGAACCTTGACAAGCCAAATCAGATCTAAAAGGTTTTATTTAATGAATAGTAAAACATGCACCTATTACAGAAGAGAACATACCTTTAAACATATAATTTACGACTGCCTATTATATGACAGATAAAGACCTAAACTAATTATGAATCTGTTTTTCAAAGGTGAAAATTGGCTATTGACAGAATATGACTTGTGTAACAAATACAGAGCTGGCTTTACAAAATTTATCTATAGCTTGGACTTTGATCAACTGGCAAAAGACTGAGAAGGTGGAAGGACATATTCGAGAGTCCTTTAAAAAGTTAAAATTTTGTGCTAAAATCAGCCATAAACCAAATTATTTTCCAATATTTTTATTTCTTTCATCTTCTAAAAAAATATTCATATGTTCAATTTACTAAATTCTGTTATTAATATTATTGTAAATGTTTCAATTTATATATAAATATGAATATTAAGGTAAGTAGTATACATTTGTATGAAAGATAACAGTACCTACAAGAGATGAATGTCAAAATATCAAACCATTCCACCTGCTCTAGGTTGATATCATTTAGAAATCCTTTTCATTTTTCATCCTTAGGGGAGTATCAAGTTGTTTGACTTCCCGTTTTAAACTTTTAACAATTTAATATACATAATCTTTAGTGCTAATTTATTGAAATTTTGTGTATGCTCTTAGAACTTATGATGAATTCTAAACATACGAAACTAGTTTTCAAACAAAACGAGTTCCAATACAAGTTGCTAATAATTCCAACAAGATTTTCCGAGCCCTTCAGAACGTACAAAATTGAATAGAGTTTTGGATAGAACAGAATGTTGAATATTTTTTGAATAATATCAACACTCATTCGAATAAAGAATAAAAATTGTTTACGAAAGTTAATAAACAGTTTCCTTCATATATCTGCTGAGAATATCTGCTGGGTGTGTTTGTGAATACGAACCAGAAGGTCTCGACAAACTAATGTGTTCACATTAATAAACTAATAAAATTATTTTTCAAAATACAAAACATATAAGAAAAGGAGATCAAGGAGAGGAAAATCCTGAGGAGAATACTAGGACCAGTCTTGGAAGAGAATGGCACCTACAGGATACGGCACAATGATGAGCTGTATAAACACCAGGAGGATATCCTGACATGCATAAAGAAAAGACGACTGGCATTTTATGGACACCTGACCCGTATGAATCCCAAAAGATTAACCAACAGGATATTTACTGTGGCAGGTAGAAGCAAGGCTTTCAAGAACAAGTGGATAACATGGGTGAAGTCAGATCTGGAAGAACTAGGGATCCCATAGCATAAAACATAAGACAAACTGCAGTTCCGACAAGCTATCCGACAGGGAGTTTTCTCAGTGTCCCTTACCAGTAAGAAGACCACAGGAATCAAATGGACAGAGGAGAGAAAGCTGGCTCATAGTCAGAAAATGAAAGAATTCTGGAAGAGAAAGAAGATCCTCACTGAAAAGTAGCTACTAGCTCGTGGTCCTTAGAAGGCCTCCCCCCCCCCCCAAAAAAAAAGTTACGAATAAATTCAACACAATTTTTGTTTCCTTCATTTTTTTTATTGTTACTGGTTATTATAAAAAAAATACTGGGAGATTGCTAACAGCTTTATTTTGTGAAATATAAAGTTTTACTGTTTCGATTAAAAAATGTAAGGAAATTAATACATAATGTTAACAAAATTTTATTAAATTTATTATCAAATGATATTTTATAGGATTTTCTTGAATAAATGACTCTAGGTAGATCTCTTTGCATAAAATATTTGTGTATTCTTCTTTCAAAGTCGTCGAATGTACAATAGTACTTCTTACTGTTATGGAGCAAAACACACTTTAAACTTCTTTCGCTGCTTTCCATAAAAATACACCAATTCCTATGCTTGTAGTTTATTAAACCCATCTGTTGCAAAATACCACCAACATTGTTACAATAGACTAAATCGTTCTCGTGAGAAAAATACGATAACAGATTCTTTTCTCGGGTACGATAAAAAGTAATGTTGGTTTCGGGATTTAGCAAATTTGTTTCTTTTAAAGATATTCTGAAGATTCTTTCGGTAAGTTCAGATCCCTCACTAAGTCATTTTGTTATTAATCTGATTAAATGGTTGAGGTTCTCAAAGGCTACATTTGTAATCTGGATCAGATTCATCACTTGATATATTTTGTTTGCGTTCACAGAGATTTGGATCATCAGAGGGTTTAGATGTGCTGGGTTGTACTTCTCGAGATTTTAATTGAGATCGTTAAACAAAAGATAATTTAGGATATGACGAAAAACTTCGATTTCCAGAGTTTATTCCGTTTATTTTCACAACCCAGAAGTAGCAGTCGTCATGATGGTTTTGAGGTTCTCGCCAAATTATGGAAGTTACAAACTTGACTGGATCTCTTTTCCAGCTGGACCATAACACATTTTTGGCAAACAATATGAGGAACCCATGGCTGGTCCTTATTTTACAAATCTATTTTGAAGTATTGATAATATGCAATTTTTACAAAGTCGAATATAGGTTTTCGATATTTTTCAAATATATATTCGGCACAAATATTTCAAATACAATCTGGATTAAGCACACAACACACCGCCTGGACGAATGCAATCGAAAACAACAACAAAATATTTTACTGTCAAAAAATTTAAAATCAAAGTAAAATACTAAATAAGGTTGGTAAGCTATAACACAAAAACAAAAGCTGTTAGAGAAACATTGTTGACATATTTAAAAAATATGTATCAAATTGAGTTAGAAACAACAAAATAGTCACAGGAAACAAACAATTTATTTTATTTTCTTGGCCAGTGTAATTGGTAGCCATCGCTACACATGAAAATATTCTTGTGTAGAATATAACATAGAAATAATAAAATAAATATTGGTACAGTTCAAAAATTAGGCATTCTCCTCGGTGAGCTACTGAGAAGTCCTAGCAGGATCCTGCCGCTACATATTTATTATTCTATGAATTTAATTTTCAATATTCACACTGTAATTTCAAATATCAACACTTCATTTGGTGGTTTTTACTAAATTAATACATCTAATAGATCATTTTAAAGTTTATTATATATTTTTACCATATCGAAAACTAAAAATTCTACGATATATGTATCAATATCGTAATATCAATATAAAAATTTAAAAATTTATAAAATAACACACATATGTGATATATACATATATTTACATGAAAATAATTAATTAATAAAAAAAATATTTATACGTATTAATATGTTTGCTATTCATTTTATTTAAACATATTACAATGTTACTTTGTCAGCCAAATATTATCTCATTTTTTAACATTAGGTTATTGCTCTTATACGCTTTATTTTTGGTGATATAAAAGATATTTTATTTATTGATAATGTATTGAAAATTATGATTCCACCAGTTAGTTCATAGCAAATTTTGTTGTTTTTACTAGAAAATTTAATTAAATTTAATTCTCTAAGAAATATTTAATAATAAAATTGGGCTGCTCAATACAGAGACTTAGTCAGTTTATTTACGTATTGAAATAGTAATTAATCTAATTTATGGTTAATAAATAATTAATAAATTAACCACCCATTTTCTAAATATGATTAGGTATGCATTAATTTTTATTATACATATGATTTATATGTATAAAGATATATGATAAAATCATAAAAAAAAAAATCTATGCGAATAATGACGATAGTACACACAAATAGATTTCTTTTCATGACACTGAAAGCTTCATGTGTACCTACTGAAAAACCTTGTTCCCCAACCAAAAGATAATAAGAATTAAAATTCTTCAAAGCCTTTAAAGCTAAACAAAAAAAAAAACAAAAAAAAAACGTAACAATGTGACGTGGGAAAAGACAGGTGTGGTCGTGTCCCCCTTATATCGCACCTGTTATTCAGATTATAAAAGTTGAAAAATAAACATTACCAACTATGCATGAGTAAAATATAATTTAGATTATTCCTAACTTTTATATAACTAAATATCATATTAATTATTGTTAATAATTATTATCTAAGAAATTTTTAGTTTAAAATATCACTCCAACATTTACAAGACAAGCGTTTAAAGCTCAAAATAAGAATTATTTACATGACAGTGATTAGACCCATTTGTGCATATAGAGTTAAATTTTGGGGCTCCACTAAACCTTCCAATTCTTTTCGCATCCAATCCTTTCATTACTAAATTCTCCTTAAAATCCTCAATTTTCCTTAATATTTTACGAAAAAAAGTACCCTTAATGTTCCATATGTTGCAAAACAAGATACCTATCCTTCGAATCCACTGCTCTCCCAACTTGCATATCATTTGATTCCCGATAGCCTTTCAAGAAGTCTGAAAAGAAGATGGCAAAGAGACCTTCTAATGTAAAACATTTATTGAATTGCTACTAGTGAGTAGTTCTTTAAAGGTTATTAACATATAATTGAAATAATTTTACCGCACATTTACGTATTGTGCATATTGTATACGGTTGTAAATATCAATAAAGTATAAAAATCTTTTGAAATAAATAAAATAAATCGTTTGAAAACATATTTCTATTTTTTTAGTTTATGTGGAAAATGTTTAAAAATGATTAAATTGCATAATGATAATAATAATGATGATTAATATTATAAAAAATAAAAAATTACTTCCCCAGGTGAGGCTCGAACTCACAACCCCGGCATAGCTCACAACTACTGTCCTATAAGTACCGTGCGCTAACCAATTGCGCCACTGGGGAATCCGATTGTTATTCTTCTAGAAAGAAATAGCAAAGGAAAATTATTTTTCGATGTTTACTACTTAGATATGAAGAACTAAGAATTGAAGTTTCTTTGAAACATTGAAAAGTCACTATTTCGAATTGTATTTACTTGGTACAGATATAATCCATACGTATGATTTTTGAGAGCAGAAAATCAGAAGAAAAAATATATTATATTATATATATTTATATATTTTCCTTCATTTTAAAATCATCATAAATGAGTTCATTTACTAAATATGATTATGTATTCGTTAATGGAATCTATTGTCAAACTCGTTTTCGCTAGTTTAATTTAGAAATAATTATTACAAAACTAAAATCCCCTGTCAAAGCTTTGCCCGCTTTCATAAGTAAAGAACCTTTTTTAAAGATATTTCTTTAACTTTTTATTTCAATAATTTGTAAGTGAATAGGAAACAAATGTGAATATAAAAAGCACAATTAATAATTTATTTCGATTATATCTGATCGTAATATTTATCAAAATAAATACAACTTATAAAATAAATGAATATTCATAAACAATTAAATATATAATTTAACTCCATATTACGTCAGAGGCTTGTGGTTAGAATAAGTTGTTCGGCTTAATTCTGGCATATGGTGCATTGCAGTATCTGCTTCTTCTTTTTTTTTTTTTTTTTTTTTTTTTTTTTTTTTTTTTTTTTTTTTTTTTTTTTTTTTTTTTTTTTTTTTTTTTTTTTTTTTTTTTTTTTTTTTTTTAGGGCATATAAACTTAGAAAAAGATTAAAAAGTTAATTGAAAAGTAGGGCATAAGGTTTTCAAGAGAATTGTTTTCATTATATATTTTATTTAGCATAAAGGAAAAATATATTCCGAATGGCTCGGTTCTTGATGAAATGACGTTCCATTATGAAGGGATTTCTTTGATGAGGTGGTAATAGAATACAAGAGGTCTTTTATGACTCAGATTTCTTTATTTCACTCGTAAAAATATATGAAATTTCACATTTACTTTTATTTATTTATTAACATTTATTTATTATTGTTAGTAATATAGACAGAATTTTTCGAAACCTCTTTGTTACGTTTTTTATGTTCCATATTTTACTTTGCACTACTTGTGACATAGAAATACAATTCAAGAATCTTTTAATACTATCCTGAATTTCAAATTTTTCAATCGTTTCTAAAAGTTTTTAGCTGTAAGTTAGTATTTTTTAAAATTGTATTTTCATTGTAAATTCCTAGATTAAATATTGTTTTATAAAAGTGGTTAAAAATTAGGTTATTAATTAATGTTTTTTAATTAATAGTCTTCATCGTCTGAAACCATAGTTTATCAAAAACTTGTCAATCGCACTAAAATACTGCTATTTAATATACTTAATCTAAATCATGAAAATCCATCAGCGTCATATACAGACGACATTAGAATTTTAATAAGAGATAAAAATCCAACTCAGGCATTCATACATTATTGGCAATAACAGACTCTACAGTGTTACTTGTCAAAATTACATGACTCTTACATAATCTCTGGAAAATTCATATAAATTATGACAGATCTCAATTTATAATCTTACTTATACTTTTGCAGGTTCTATTCCTCAATGGGTTGCCTGGTTAAGTCAGAGCGTCCCTCCACTTCTCTCTATCCCACCAGTCATCCTCCTCAAGTCCCCTGCCAGCCATTTCCTCCTCCACACAATCCCTCCGTCTTCCTGGTTGTTCCCACAGCAGAATCCTCTTTGGCCACCTACGTTCTGGCATCCGCTGGCAGTGTCCATACCATCGTAGTTTGCTTCTTCCAATCCTCTCCGGGACTCCTTCGGTCACTCCCAGCCTGCCT
The DNA here is from genome assembly GCA_003667255.2 of Euschistus heros. Taxonomy (NCBI): domain Eukaryota; kingdom Metazoa; phylum Arthropoda; class Insecta; order Hemiptera; family Pentatomidae; genus Euschistus; species Euschistus heros. Next base: position 1,425,306 of record RCWM02000105.1, on the reverse strand, counting down.
CTGATCTTATCATTCCTGATTTGGTCTAGGCGGGTAATCCTTAGGCATCTCCTCCAGAAATCCATCTCTGCCACTTGTAGTTTAGAGTTAGAGATAGATAATATATAATCTTAATTATTAAACATAAAACATGTAAAATTTATGCTATTTGCAGCGGAACGGTGCCCCGGATAAAAAAAATCAAAATTTGATTTTCCATCGAAATCCATCGTAAAAAATACCACGTCCCATTGGGAATCCCAGAGTTACGGTTACTGGAGAAGAACTGGAGAAGGTTGGAACGCAGACTATAACATGAAAAGAAACATAATTTGACACTGTTAAGACCCTGAGAGTTTCGTTTCAAAATTTCAAAAACTGTGGATAAAAAGGAGGGTAGCCATCGAATATTGAACACCCTGTATAACAGTGTGGCAAACCTTGTTTCTGCTACTTAACTTTGTACAGTAAATTTTTATTACTGTGTACTTTATTACTGCAAAACCTTCCCAGACTTATGAAAATGATTCATATAACATTTAGTACAGTGAGTTCAGGAGCTTTACCATTGCAAGCTCTATGCGGAATGGTATCTAGCACATATCGCTCGGTTTTCAAACTTTACTGGGATCCACATGTCACACCACATATTTAATTTTTTTAAATAATTTAATTTAACTTGAGTATATTTTATTATCAATTTCAAGCTCTACATCCTACCATTGTAACCTCTCATGTAGAATGGCGCTCGCTACCTATCGGTATAACTTTTCAACTTCGCTATACCTACATTTTATCGCTTTTTTAATAGAACTTATATTGAAAACCTATAGATTCCATAATTGCTAAACCTTTCTGGAACTATAAAGATGATGTGGTTAAAATATGTTACAGATTGGTTCAGTAGTTTTCGTGGTTAGTGATCACAAATCAAAAATGGCTTGTTCTTTTATATAATAGTATAGTTTAAATGGAAACTATTTAACTGAAAAAAAAAATGAAAGAAAACCATCCAAATGCTGCAATGTTGATGTTGAGAAGTCATTTCTTCTTTAATGAATCACTACATTAATTAAAGCTCAACAAAAATTAATGATTGGTGAGGGGCAGCTGTAAAGGTGTAAAGGAATGCATCAGAGCTTATGCATTACATAGTGATTATACATCAGAGCTCAACAATAGCAAAGTTCTTTCTTCTCATCTGTAATGACACTCGTCAACATTCTCTTTTACATAATGTCTTGTTCACTTAACAATTGAATTTGTTTAATGACTCAGGAACCGATGGTAGTGTTCTTGAGGGATGCTGTTTAGAGGACTATTGCTTTTACTCCTAACTCATCGATCACTCAGTAGGAAGAATAGCTCCTTCAACTCATGAGCGGCAATATCAAAGATTAGATCCAGAGCTTACTTTCTGGATGAATATATTTGAAGAGTTCTTGTGTCTATAAATAAGCAAAAGAAGCAATTTTCGATCAATTAACTAATATTACAATTTTGTTCTGTTACCCCTAACTATAGGCAAGTCTTATAAGAACAAAAATATTTGTTAAAAAACCAAAATAACTGAGAGGGAGGGGAATGAAAATTGGGAAAGGGATAACTTTTTAATATTTAAAATTTAACAAAATAAGGTTATGGAGTGGACGTCGTTAAACAAAATTGAATTTTCCGAAACATTGAAATAGGAATTGCTTATTGTTAACAACGCACTCTACTAAAAAAAAAAAAAAAAAAAAAAAAATTATTTTTGTATCCTTGATCAATTAATAAATCTATTGGTTATTTTTAAATTAATTATCTAAACCTAATATAATGTTTCTAGGTCAAAATTTACTATAAAAAATTATATAGATAAATTTGTCAAAAAAAAAAAATGTCACACATCAAAAAATAAAAAGAATTCAAAATTGTAGAGCATGAAATTTACTTCAATTTCTTATATAAAAAATGTTTAACAAAAAAAGAGGTAAACATAAAAAAACCGTGCGAATGTATACACATTTATTGTTATTCATTCCGAAACTAATTGTTCGATCCAAAATTTATATTTTTTATCTGGAAGCTCCTTAAATTTACTATAAGAACCTATGAAAGAAATTTTGATCGAATCCCTTTAAATACCCATACCAGGGACGTTAAGCTTTATTTTTTTTCATAATATGAACTTGTGAATAGACATCTTAATATGAATGACTACCTTTAAATAACTATAAAATAAATATATCGAGTGTACATTTTTTGGTTTATTTCAACAGCTGTAATAATCATATTATTTATTTTATATATTCCACTGATCCATGTTAAACAGATCCGCTATCTAGGACTCCAACTGAACAATCGTTTAACTTGGAATCCACATACAAGACTAAAATGACAGGAAACTGCTCGTCATTTTTGACTTCTTCAACATTTACTAGACAAACGTTCTAAGCTTCCGATTTACTAACAAAGACTCGTTTACATGATAGTTACCAGACCTGTTTGGACGTATGGAGTTGAGCTTTGTGGCTCTATTAAACCATCTAATTCATCTAATATCCAATCTTTGCAATCCAAAATTGAAAGAAAAATCCTTAATGCACCTTATTTTGTCACTAACAAACTTATTCCATAAAGACCTTAATGTTCCATTTGTTGCATATTAAGCTTTAAGCAGATACCAATTCTGTCATAGTAAGCTCCATAACCATTCGAATCTATTAGTTTCCCAACTTGCCTCACACTCCATTCCTGATAATCCTCCAAGGCTTCTGAAAAGAAAATGGCCCAGTGACCTTCTAATATAAACTGTTACTAGTGAGCAGTTCTTCACAGATTATTACATGTAATTTTTATCATTATGATCAAATTTCCTTGTTGTATATCGTATAGTTGTAAATATCAATAAATACTTAAAAAACAAAATTTATTTTATAGTATCAAAAATTAATCATATAATAATGAAGCCATTTTAAAAATTATTTATGATCATACAGAAATATCAGATATTGAATTGACTGTTCAGAACTATTAAAACCTGTGAGGCAGCTAATTTCTTAGTAAGTACTTGATGTTACTAAAAAAATAAAATAAATTCAATAAATGCCTAGGTAGTGTTGAGTATAGTTTACAGTTTAACCGTTGAGCGTAGCGGTATAGTATACAATATTAGATCACGGCGATGTGGCCTATGGTAAATAGCGTAGGGAAAGAATCAATATTACTAAACATTTTGTATTGAAATTTTTTAAAAATTATAATTGTAAGAATAAAAAAAAAAATGTATAGCTGAATAATAAACTTCATTTTATCTCAATTCTTTTTCTCTTCATTATCTCTTTCTTTATCGCAATCTTAACAAAATTTTGATCCTTTTTTATGTAAAACATGGATTATGTATCAGATATTATAGTCATTTGTTACTATAGTTCTCATTGACTAATAGAATATAATGTTTAATGATTAATATGGCTAAAAAATATTAAAGTATAAAAGAACATCCTAATTAATTAAGTTTCCTAAGGTGGATATTACTTAATTTTAGTTTTTAAAAAAACTTAATTTACATCTTGTTAATTTTAATTTCCTACTATTGATAATATAACTACTTTATCAACAAGTTATATTATCAACAAAACTTTTTAATATGCTTATGTATATATTGGTACTATTATAACTATACATTGGTGCCCTTGATTACAACATTAATATTTTCTTCTATAAGATTTAAAGTAATTTTTTTAATGTATATTACACACACACACACACACACACACACACACATATATATACATATATATGAAGATGTGAGGGTGAAATGTATTATGTGCCAAATATATGTACACTTAGATTGAGCCGGGGCTAATCGAGCCAGTTATGTTTGCGGTTTATATAAATCACTTTTAGTCCTGTCATAAATGAAGTCTCTACCCTTTTGTATTATTTTATCCTGTTTTTAATCAATTTTTAATGACTTTTTCGATGAGGGACCACATTTAAACTCCATATTTCCTGGTGCTGTTTCAAAAGCTTTTTGTAAATCGTCCTTTTTGGCATGAAATAGTTTTAAACAATAAAATATTAATGAAATCATTAATTATTGTTTTAGCTTCTCAGTTTAGGAAACTTGTTATAGTTGTTAATGAAAAACAAAAATCTTCAATTCTACAAATTTTAAGTAACTTTAAATCAAAAACAAAAGAGCATGCCAATAATTACACCTTTTCCTCTCTCTCTCTCTCCCTCTCTCTCTCTCTCTCTCTATATATATATATATATATATATATATATATATATATATATATATATATAAAACATTAATATACCTAAATGTATGTTTGAAATGTTTAAAACATCAAACACATCTAGAAATAGAGTTGAAGAAATATCATGTTTGTGTTTTGAGGTAATCAAAAGTTGATAAGGCATTCAAGATAAATTTTTCAGAATCTTTCAGTGGCGATGTTGCCTTGAGATTACTTAAATAAGGGGTAGTAAGCGGTATAGATGTCATGAGGGAGGAATGAATAATAAAAGAATATTAAATATTTATAATATTTAAAATATTTATATTCAATATTTATTTACGCTTGCCTATTTTTAAGTATCCTTTATTTATAGTTATTATAATTATGTATCTATAGCTATGTTAAGTAAGCTGTGTCTACGATGTCTAGGAAAAATTAAAATCAAAAAACGGCTCAAGCAACCTTTTCATTTGGTGATTAATGATTATTCCATTATCAATCAATAATTAAGAATTTAAAAAAAAATGGTATGTTTTAGAAAAATCTTTTAATATTGTCGAAAAAATTAAATATATCTTAGCTTTAATACTTTTCTGTTGAAGTACTTCTGATGAGTAGTTCTTTTCATGTTTTGACATGTTATTGTAATCGTTATTAACACGTTTAATTGATGTGTATATTTTCGCTGTTGTAAATTTCAATAAATTGTTTTTTTTAAATAAATATTTTTCAATGAATAATGTAAGATGGAAACTGTCCTATGATTTTTCATGAATGATATTAACATCACAAAGCAATCCATTATACGATACAACAGTAATACGATTCACAATTTGATACAAAAATACAATTCCCGTGGGCTTAGAAACAATAAAGGAATCGTATTTTTATATTCTTAGACAATATTTGAAAAACGTGGAGATAGAGACACTATAATATAGTGGCTGACAGCTCCCTCTGTTTCACAATATACCTACTTCTGCCAACTGAAGCAAAAACGTTCTTTTGAGGGGGGAGAGAGAGAAAAGGGTCCTGAGAAGGGTGTGTATTTCCCAACCCTTAGCCGAAGCAATAATACAACCAACAATATTATGTAAACATTATTCATAACCGGTAGGCACAGCACCTAACTTCCCAAATTCAGTTAATGCTTCTGAAATTTAGTGTTGCTATATATACCTTTAATGGTTTATATTTAAATAATATGGTGTAATAAAGATTTTCTAATAGATTTGAAATCTATTGACATTAATATACCTATTTTCCTAGAATCCATACCCGTCAATTTTTCAAATGTAGTGCATCTTTGCGATAATCTATTTTTTATTTAAAACGTATTAATTTTGTTTACACCACATTTGGTAGCTGAAACATTTTAAACCTAAAAACAAAATAAAAATGTCTTAACTTTTAATGTTTGGAGTGGTTTGAAATGAAAATCTTTTTTATACATTTTATGGACAATAATTCATAGATAAAGTTGCATTTCAATTAATTTAAAGTTGTTACACACACAAAGTACGTTTAGGTAAATAAATTAATATAATACATATAGAATCCGATGACTCTATGCCGACATCTCTTATCTCTGACAGCTCTCTCCACAAATACAATCATCCCATGTACGTCTCGGTCTACCCCACAAAAATTTACCAGACAGTCCTTTATCTGACGAGCTGATTATTTTTCATGGGATTCACTTATTATTGAATCCCACGAATTTACATGTCCTTTTTAATTTAAACTGAATCAATATCTCACTATCCGAAATAGTATAGCTTTATTCTTATTTTAATATTTTTTTCTAAACTAACTGACAACAGCATGTGTAACTGCAACGGAAACAGTGAAAAAACACACGAATCTCTTATTCTCATTTTTTAATTTTTAATAATGATATTTTATTTATATGTTTTACAATTTACAATTCATATTAAGTATTCATTTTCCGGGATACATCCTCTACATGATTAATATAATTTTATTTAATAGTAAATAGGCTTTACAATTCATAGTTTATCTCTAAACAGAAGGAAAAATAAGAAAAAAAAACACAAAAAAATAATAATAAAAAATAACTAATTTAATAAAATAAAATAAAAAATAAAAATAAATCAATTACAATAGCTTACATGCATTTGAAAAAAAATATGAATATAATGAAATTAAAAAAATGTAAAACAAATAATATAACATGGTTGACAAGAGACATATAAACTATTAAGTAAGGAGTGTATGTTTCGTTCTTTTATGCGTGTATCTTTTAAGTGTAATTACCGATTTCTCGGATAGGCGAATTTCTGAAATTGTTGTTTTAACAAAAAATGTTTTGGTTTGTTCAACATCTTATTTATAATTGTACAAAATTGGAAAGATGCAGACACAATCTGATAGCTAAAGTCCTACTGAACGGAGACCAAAACCGCCTTCAAAGAACGATCTTATTGGCAAATACTTTGAGGAGTTTGATACATATGTGGATCCTGTTGACTTCTTATATGTAACTTATATTTACATTTTATACCTACGTATTAAAATATTATCATACAAATATATGCATCTACTAAATGTGTTGATAACGATTAAAATAACATATCAAAAACTTGAAAAGAACTACTCATCAGCCCTACTTCAATAAAAATTCTACACTAGAAGGTCACTCGGCCATCTTTTCAACCGACTTCAAAAAAGAGGAGGTACTTAACTCGTCTGTATTTTTTTTTTTTTTTTTGTGTGTATGTTACGCGATTACTCCGTCAATTCTGAATCAATTTTGATGATTCTTTTTTAGATCAGTAGGGCATACTTCAGAGGTGGTCCCATAAAAAATATTTTGAAATCAACGCAGCACTTTTTAACTGTTTTTTAGATTTTTCTTAAAAAGTGCTACGTTGATTTCAAAATATTTTTTATGGGACCACCTCTGAAGTATGCCCTACCGATCAAAAAAAGAATCATCAAAATTTATTCAGAATTGACGGAGTAATCGCATAACATACAAAAAAATAAATAAAAAAAAATACAGATGAGTTGAGAACCTCCGTCAATTCTTATTCAATTTTGATGATTCTTTTTTAGACCGGTAGGGCATACTTCAGAGGTGGTCCTATAAAAAATATTTTGAAATCAACGGAGCACTTTTTAAGAAAAATCAAAAAACCAGTTAATAAAATCACTTAATAACTGTTTTTTTTTTATTTTTCTTAAAAAGTGCAGCGTTGATTTCAAAATATTTTTTATGGGACTATTTCTGAAGTATGCCCTACCGATCTAAAAAAGAATAATCAAAATTGATTCAGAATTGACGGAGTAATCGCGTAACATAAAAAAGCGCAATTCAGTTAAAAGTTATATGATTAATAGGTACCAGTTATTTAATTTTCTGTATCAATGATTTTTTATGTATGTACAAACAACATTCCCATTAATGAAAATGTACGTAATGATTTCAACTACAATTTTGTGTTCAATTTACATGCAGATAAGTAGAATGATAACCTTGATAATTCTTTGTTCAGTAAGTCGAGCTATTTTTCAGGATAGCTTGAAGATCGAGCATTGACTATATAAACAAAAATACACTCACCACTAAAAAGTAAAAAAAAAAAATAATTTTTAGAAAAAAAACAAAACCGACTTCCAAGATTAAACCTACATAAACAAACTTGAACTAAAAAATAAAAAATAATACTTTAATTGCTTCGAAACAAAAACCATTAAATGACAATCAACAAAATTATCGACACTTATATACCTATTCACAATTTATGATCAGTTATTTTTGGAGTCGGTGCCAACCACAACAAACAGACTTTGAAAAGAAATGATAATTGTAAAGATGCTCCCACTGTTTCATCACCGCCACACCACTGTCTGTGAAAGTTTATTGCTAAGGCAAGATTAAACTGCCCTTCTTGGCTGGCACCGACTCTAACTGATCATAAATTGTGAATAGGTATATAAGTGTCGATAATTTTGTTGATTGTCATTTAATGGTTTTTGTTTCGAAGCAATTAAAGTATTATTTTTTATTTTTTAGTTCAAGTTTGTTTATGTAGGTTTAATCTTGGAAGTAGGTTTTGTTTTTTTTTCTAAAAATTATTTTTTAGACGCCTCGGAGGGTTATCGGGAATGGAATGGAAAGCATGTTGAGAAACTAGTGGATTTGTGAGGGTATGGAGTTTACTATGGAAGGATAGGTATCTGGTTTGGTCTAAAACAGCAACATATGGGACATTAAGATCTTTTTGGATAAGTTTATTTGTAACAAAGTAAGAAGCATTAAGGATTTTTCGAAGGGTTTTGGATTGTAGGGATTGGATACGGAAAGAATATTTACTTATAAAAATATTTGTATATGATTTATTTTTCTCAATTTTTTTTCTTTTCATTATTTCTTTATATTTATTAATTAACATAGAAATCTATTCCATTAATAAGTGATTACATTTTATTAAAAATATTGCACAATATAAAAAATTAAACATGTTTGTATAAATATTTATCTAAATACGCGTTTACTCGAGAGATGGGACGCATTGAAATATATACACTCATTGCAGGGTTACTGCAATGTTGTAAAATTTAAAAAAAAAAAAAAAAAAAAAAAAAAAAAATGTTGCGTAGCTTACGAAATTCTCCAGTGTGCTCATCCTTTTTAGGTAAAAAATTGCAACGCAATACTTTTCGAAAATATTAAGACGTTTCACTTAGTACATATATGGCTAGTAATATTTTAATTCAGCGGGTTTATTAATAATTTAAAAAAAAAAAATGTTGAAGTGAACTCTTAGAAGATGATAAACAGAAAATTTAGATGGATAAGTAATGAGGGGATAAGAGCAGAGATGGAGGTTAACAGGCGCGACCTCATCCATTAGAAGGAACATGGTTAACCTGGTTTGGTCTTGTTAAATGGATAACGTCTGAGAGGGAGCCTAAGTTAATTGCGAAATGGGGAGTGAAAGGAGGAAGGACAAAAGAAAGACCAAGAGCAAGGTGGAAAGATGAAATGGACGATCCTGGCAGGGCCAAAGAACAGTCCTGTCTCTAGGAAAATGGAATTAGAAGAATTCTTCATTGGAGTAAACAATTTGTTACTGATTATACACGAAGCATGGGTCCACGTTTTTCAATATATATTTATTGAACATGGTGTAGACATTTGCACCTGTTTACAATAAAATAAAAATACATCTAGTAAGCATGAAGATAATATTCATAATGACAGTTCCATTGCTTGTAGAGAACTACCCTATAGTAGCACTCAATAATAGTTCCTCATTTGAAGGTCTTGAGGCCATCTTCTTTTTAGATGCCTCGGAAGGTTATCTAGAATAGAATGGGAAGCAAGTTGAGATAATAGTAAATTTTAATGGTTATGGAGTTTACTATGAAAGTAAAGGTATCTGCTTTGGGCTGAATTCGCAAAGTACGTTATGATCTTTCTGGGTAGGTTGTTTGTGGTTATATGAGGAGTATTTAAATAAATCGAATCGTAATAACGAAAATGATGAAAAATTTGGATCAGAATTCCTATAAAGATCTATATGGAGGGTTATTTGAAATCGAGTGGGAAGCAAGTTGAGAGACTAGTGGATTTGAGGGGTTATGGAGTTTACTGTGAAAGGATAAGTATCTCTTCGAGCTGAATCAGGATCATATGAAGCATTCAAATATTTTTAGCAACATTTATGTGTGATCTAATATGGAGCATTGAGAATTTTTCGAAGGATTTCGTAATGTAAGTATGGTTTAGTGGAGCACCGAAGCCTAACTCTGTATGTCGAATTAGTATAATTTTTCTTCTTTCTTCTTCTCCAAGCTTAAAAGGTGCATATAGCGGCCTGTGGCTTTTTCAACTTTCGCCTTCTATTTCTCTCTGTCCATTGCATACAACCCATTCATTCTCATCTGCCGTATGTCTTGGAGTACACTGTCTCTCCAGCGGCCCTTGGGTCTCCCCCTACTTCTCTTTCCACCTGCTATGCCTTCATAGGATTTTCCTTGGCGTCCTATTGTTCCCCATTCTCCTTAGGTGACCAAAACATTTCAATCTCATGATTCTGATACTGGCCGAGATATTAAGGTTTTTTTATGTGCTGTACAGGTCTTTATTTTTCCTTCTCTGCCATATTACATTTTGGCGTACAGGTCCTAGAATATTCCTAAGTATTCTCTCAAACCGGTCCAGTAGATTGCATGTCTTATTGTCCATGGTCCAGGTTTCACTGGCATAGGTTACCACAGGTTTAATCAGTATTTTATACATCCTGAACTTCGTGGCATTACTGGTAAGTCCACTCCTCAAAATCATAGATAAGCCGAAGTATGCTCTATTTCACTTCACAATCCTTTCCTTTTCTTCTTCCTCCTCATCCAGTCGATCATTTATTGTGGATCCAAGGTACTGGAAGCTGTTCACCACTTTAAGCCAGTGGTTTTCTATTATGTAATATTTTTGGGGGTGGACTTGTTTCATTAGGCATAATTACTATCATATAAATGAATCTTTGCAATAAATTAGAAGCTGAGCATTTTGTCTAGTAAATGCTGAAGTAGTCTATATCGACAGACAGTTCCTTGTCGTTTTAGTTTTGTATGCAGGTTCGAAATACAACGTTTGTTTAGAATCAGAGATAGAGTATGAAGTGCCAAATAAATTTATCCCCAAGTGATTTTAACTGATTTATACATTTATTTCAAATCTAAAATTTTCCATTCCCAGAATTTTAAATAAAGTAAATTTTGTAAATTAATTAATAGGAACCGTGAGAAAGGAGTGACGTTCCCTCTGAGGGTAATATAATCTTTGGAAATTAATTTGTGCTCCCCTTCGCGGCATTGTTAGCATTTTAGAACTTACTTCGCCAGTACTGGCTGTATAGTGTAGTACTTTAATTAGATTTATATTCGCAAATATTTTCATTTGGACTAACATAATATTAATTATGTAGATTAAATATTATACCTGTATTATCGGATACATCGTCCTCCATGTATAACATGAATGAAGACTACATGGGCCCACTAGGGAGGCCTCCGTATATTAAACAGATATTGCCAAGGTGAGGAAGAACGAAAGAGGGAGCTAAAAGTTAATAGATGTTGCTAGGAAATTAATTACGAAATCTCATAAAATGTTTGAGTATTGACATGATTTTTTTGTTGTTTTGAGGAATTTGTTATTCCAGAACAGGTATTTGAATTTGAGGAAGGTTGTTTAGGTAAAGCTATGAGTAATAAGAAAGTGCATTATTGTTACCTTGCAGCTTATAAGATGTTAAGAATATCTCGGAAGGATGAAAAGTTGTTAAATTGTAGGTCATTAGCATATCGTCGCTGAGCCGTGAGAAAAAGTAACTCGAAAATGACAACATTAAACAGGAATCGAAAAAAAAGCGTTTTAAAAACTTTTTTTTTTGTGGAAAACAGTTATATATAACAACTAGAAACAATGGTTAAATCATTCAATAATATATTCCACCAGAAACTGTTTTATAACGCTTTTTTTCGATTCTTGTAATGTAACTTTGAGCTACTAGTTCTCAGGCTAAGAGTTACTTGTTCTAATTTTCATGTTATTTCGCTTTTATTTTTATTTATTTAAAAAAAAAAAAAAACTTTTAAAGTTTACATCTGTAAGAAATATATACTTATATTAGATGTGTAGAGAAAATTATAACAGGAACATGTCAATTACTTGAAAAAAAAAAAAAATACTCTTTAGTAGCACTCATTAATATTTCTTCAATATAAGGTCTTCAAACCATCTTCTTTTCAGGTGCTGTGAAGTGTTATCAGGAATCAAGTAGCGATATGTATGAATTGGTAGCCGAGATGGACAGCGAATAGTTACTATATTAGTAGTCATATATCTGTTGATTTTCAAACTTCACTGGGATCCACATGTCGCAACACACATTTATATCTTTTTTTATAATAATTTAATCAAAAGGAAATAAATTTCAATTGATCTATTTCAAGCTTTATATAGCAGAGTTTCTTTGTAATCTCTTTCGAATGGCGTTCGCCACCTATCGACCACTTTCCTCACTGCCGCCCACATATTTATCATTTTTTAACAAAAATTTAATTCTAAATCAGTCAATCTTATCATTGCTAAACCATCCTTGAACTAAGAAGATTATGTAGTTCGAATTTGGTACGGATTGGTTCAGTAAGTTTCGTGGCTTGTCCTTTTATATAATAGTGTAGATTTTTATTTATGCTTTTATTAATAATCAGTAATTCAAAAAAACTGTCTCTAATTATTACACTAAGGACTCAAATATTTTAATAATTAAATACAATTATATACTATTCTATTAGAACGTAGGTACATAAATTGAAATTATATAATCAAGTTTTACAATGTTAATTATTATTTGAAATTTATTAATTAATAAGTTAGTTAAATTAACTTTTTATTTATCAGTGAGATAATGCCTATTCTTTTAGTATTTCTAAAATAGTGGTATCGTTTTAACTGAAAGGAAAATTGCGAAGTAAAATAGAAACTAATTTGGTTAGTACTCGTATTTTGTCCTCATTGGTTTTCGGATTTAAATTAAAGCTTGTTAACAATTTTCCTGGAACATAAATCGAGGTATCTATTTATAACATAATTTCCTGGTTTTTGGATGTTAAAATCTTTTACATGTAAACTATACTCTGACGCAAAAACAAAATACAATTTACTTTCCTGTATAGATGAAGCATTACGAGACACAGAAGATAAAATGAAAAACGTTTTTGAATTTCTGAAACTTTGTAAATTGTTTGATAAAATTTAAGATCTGTATTGAGCTGCTAATGACTCATGAGATTAGATTCTGTAAACTATAAAATAAATAAATAATCAAATCTAACAAGGAATGCTTATTTAACATATTTAAATAATAATAATATTTTTAAAATACTTAAATAAGCTTAAGCGATCAGTAGTCAAAGTTATTAATGTTTTTAAAATATTTTATATTACAGTATTGTGTTGAATTTTTAAACTAATGATTTTTCATTATATAAATGTCCATGTGGTTTTCCTTGTCAAATTTTATTTTTTTTGCCAATAATTAATTTTATTATTATCGTATAACAATATGGTTGTAATGGTATGGTGCCATAATAAAGGGTAATGAATAACGTCTCTCTGATGAGGTTTACCATTCTTCATTCAAGGCAGTAAGGGCGGGTTATTATAGGTTACCAACCTATTTTAGCCAGGGTGGGAAGGTTAAGATACATACCATGGGTTATAATATGATAAAATGAATGATGTGATTAATGTTTTTTTTTTCACTATACATATTTCTTTTTCCCATACCTGACACTCAAACCGCGACAATTTGCTGATGTAATATAAAACTGAATATAATTGGCTTGCCAGGTATGTGGAAGTTCAGCACTCATCGGTACCTGCTGTACCTACGGTACCTACCGCTGGCAATTACGTATCTTAGGAGATCTCTAAGCCAGCTCCTCTTCAGACTTCTTTGGATTTACGCAGGCTTATCTATAGTACCCTAAGTATAAGTTTTGTGTAAGTTTGTTGTAGTGTCCGTGTAGATTGTCACAAAATTTATTTTGTGATGTGTAAATATGTTCCTGTACAGTGGCTATGTTCAAGTCTTTATGCGATGTTCTATTACTGATCTATTCTGCTACCAGGGTGGAGCGTGTTATGATTCTTAATACTTTTGACTGAAAAGTTTGTAATTTTTAAACGTGAACTCTTTTGCTGTCCTAAAATTTTTGATGCTCAGACCAATAAAGTTTTCAGTAAGTAATGTTGGAGAGTCAGTGAAGCCTAAGTAATATTTGAATGACTTGTCAGGATTGCAGTACCGTCTGCGCATGTTGCTATTATTGTGCAAGGTTTAGGTGGAACGTCTTAGGTATACGTTACGTACAGCAAAGGCGCTAGGATCGATCCTCGCGGAACTCCGGCTCTAATGGGTTGATTAATGATAATGTGATTATGATGAGGGGAAAAAAATGTAAGAATACAATTGATAATATTTTATCCCTTCATTTCTTTATCTTAAGACTTTATTTATCTCTTAAACTTTTTTCAACATTGTTTCTAAATGTATAAACAAATTTTTAATATTTTGTAATTTCTTCTACTAAATTTTACCGACAGCAATGATTTTTTGGGGCCATGGATTTTGTGTTTAAGTCGTCTTATACAGTCCTCTTATCGGTACAGGATGTCCAATACTGTTGAGTAATAAGCAATCCTCTTACCCCACATAACTGATTTCAGGTTGTATTCGTCCTCTATATTTTTTTATTATTTTTCTTTAATACCACATTATCTCACATTATCTCAACTGTATTCTCTTACTGATGCAAAACTTTGAATCATTAATAATTTTAAATTGCCTAACTAGTTCGCATTTTAAATAAAAATTGTTAGACCTCATTTACCGACTAGGTACTATAAGTACATAACTTGCATGTAAACGTATGCTATCTGCATATGTTGTTATGTATCTTATGATGCATTTAGGACACCAATGGGCAAGTAGCTAAGTAGAAAAAGTTCAGAACTATAAATAGCTCTTACTACTGCAGCATTACGTTTTTATTGAATATTTTCATTTATTTTTAAATTTAATAAATTATTATTATTTTAGTTTTTTTTGTTTACTTTAGGTCTGTTAAGTCACCTTCTGTTTAGCATTCGTTCTCCAAAAGTCTTAGTTTAGCATTAATAAAGAATAACATAACTTAAATGACATATTTTTTAGTTTTCACTTGTGATACACCTTTTGTATTTATAAGAAGCCTCGGACATTTTTTTTTTTTTTTTTTTTTTTTTTTATCGTTCTATATATGGATTTGTTTTAGTGGTATTTTATATAAAATATATTGAGTATTTAAGTAATGTTCTACATCATCTAATGCTTGAACCCATATTCCCTAAACACAAGTATGGAAAAAAAATACTGTGCTGATATGTGCTGTCGTTCATTTAATAAGTGAAATGCCTAGGAAAATTAGTGGCTTAATTAATATATAAATATTGAAATGTTTATTGAATGTTTTTGACAAATCTACTTTTGTTGAGATATATGCTAATATTGTAACATTTGTTTATGTTTTAGTTTTCATTTTAATAACACTGACATATTCAGCATGCTATTCATAAGACCTGCTCTATGCTACATAGTATCTGTTATTTTTTTTGTATGTCAACTAGAACTTGTTAAATTTAGTAGTCTAACTTTATCATGCAGTGAAGGGGATTTTTAAAAAATAAGTAGAAAAATTATAATTTTTGTGAGGCCTTACCTCAGTTTATTTTTGCTCGGTAGAAAATTAATATAGAAAAAAAAAAAACTATAACGGAACGGTAACAAAATATTTAACCAGGAGCTCCCGACGTGGACTCTCCAGGAGATCGTGTTTCACAGCTGTTGACCATTTAGAGGAGGATGGAGTGCCTGAGGACTGGGACGTGGTGGATGGGAGCGATGGGAGCGACGGCGATGGGGGCGGTGTAGGCAATGGAGTGGGAGAAGATTGGGTGGGCGGCGATAAGGGACCTCTTGTACCTGTGTCCAGCGGCCTGGTGGGCGGCCAGGTGGGCGGCCTTAGCGGCGGCTACCTCGGGGGTGTCGGCGGGCAGGCCGGAGGGGGCGGCGTTCCAAGCTGGAGCTGGGGCGGCGTTCCAGGAGTGAGCTGGAGCGGCGTTCCATGCTGGAGCTGGGGCGGCGTTCCATGCTGGAGCTGGGGCGGCGTTCCAAGCTGGGGCTGGGGCGGCGTTCCAAGCGGGAGCTGGGGCACCAGCACGAGCAGCGAGGGCGAGGTGGTGGGCACGCTCAGCCTGGACTTCAGGGGTGTCCTGGACTGGGAGAGGAGCGCCGTTGGCGTCGAAACCTGGGGGGAGGGCCTGAGGTCCGTGCCAGCTTCCGCTGTTGTAGGATGGGGTTGGGTTGTAAGCACCGCTGTTGTCGTAGGATGGGTTGTATGCACCGCTGTTGTCGTAGGATGGGTTGTATGCGCCAGTGTCGTGAGCACCTTGTGGGGAGCTTCCGACCCTAGCGAGGGCGGCGAAGTGGGCGGCCTTGGCGGCGGCTACTTCGGGTGTGTCGGCGGGAACACCAGCAGCGGCGGGAGCACCATAGCTGCAACATCAAAAATAATAGACATGAAACTATGAAGTATTGAATGAATGAGGATTCTTCAGATAGGAAACGATTAAATGGTCAAGATAGTCGTTCTATCGCAATGTTTCTGCATTGCATCTGTAGAGTAGATCATAGTGATGTTATGCTTGGTATACTGACCTTGGGGCAGCAGGTGCTGGGACGTGTCCTCCGGCAGCAGCTAATGCAGAAAGGTGGGCAGCCCTAGCCGCAGCGACCTCTGGGGTCTCCTGGACACCAGCATGGCCGTACTGGGCCATAGCTGCGCCTACCAAAGCAAGAAACACGATCTGGAAGCGAAAAAATAAATTATATTTTTTACATATATCATTGAAGACCATGGCATTTACATGTGTTTATTATTTTTATTATTATAGAGAGGGTTTATAAAAATGCAAATAATAAATAAATTACTCTAATTAAATGCAACGGGATAACAGAGGCAGGTCGATTAGATATGCAGGAATTAGTTGGAGATACAGAGGCCGGTAGCAGAGGGGCGACCTCCTGGATCTAGCGGACAACCTGTTACCCCAAGGCCACCCGCGGCACATTACAATCGTTGCAAGGTCAGCCATCAACCACGCCCATTTCGACACCGCTATTTACACAGGCCATCCAGGAAGTTTTTGTTTTTATTACTTCTATGTATTTCATTACCCGATCGATATCCAAGGTCGCTCCATCTAGGGTTTTATGTGTTTACTGTCTAGGTTCAGGAACTCGAGTCCATGACATCAAGTGATATTTATTAGGGAAATGAATCAAAACAATAATTTTGCTTAGAGCTACGTCGATCAAAAATGTATCAATACCAAGTTTGGAAAAATGCCTTCGTATGCAAAGGGTCTTTTCTTGGGAACAATCTGAGGATATGAAATGACATAGAATTTCGTTTCGCATCGATATATACTTCTGACATTAATAAGACTACTTTTAACTTATCTAAATTTATATACATTTAAAGAAGTATTAATTAGTATGCTTTTGCTTTGCTGCACCTAAAATATTAAAAATGTCGGGGAAGATCCGCCCAATGTTAAGTATTTATGTCATATTTAGAGGGGCTGCGGCATTCTAGACTGACTAATAGGGCTGTTCCAGCGTGTCCCTTCTACTTAACAAGGTGTTGGAACTATATAATTATTTTGAGGAGGTCAGGAGGTCATGTTCCACCGTCAAATTAGCCCAAACTTTTTGCTTATAATTTTCAATACTTCAAGGCGACTACAAAATCAATTATATCATTTGTCGTTTACAAGTAACACGTCTTGTATTATTGGTAGAATATCAATCGTAGCAAACAGGGAACTTTAAATTTGTCTTACTACACTACATAAATGTTTTGGATGAAATTAATGATGTGGACTGAACTGGGAATTTTAGTTAAGGGGAAAACAGTAAGATAAAGTTAGATAAACGGCTACAGCATCAACAAAAAATTTATGACGAAGTTTTTCCAAGCCCAAAGGTAGAGTTATGAATAGGAGGAATTCCAAGAACGCTTTCCTTTCCCTTCAAGTTTGGTTGAAATAATTCAAGTCAAAAAAGTAAATTGTTCCCTGTATGAAATCCCATTCTAAATCTTTTCCTGGAATTTAACTTGTAACGAGGTTTTAATTTTTTTTTTTTGAAATGGTACTTGATGAGTTTCATGTAAAAAAATAATCGCTACTTCGCTTAGTAAAACGAGTTTGACTGTTTCTTATAAAATTGGAAGTAACAACGGAGCAACACAGGCGAGTAACAGAGATTGCGTTCTCAAAGGAATTTATGAAAAGTTATAGGCCTGTTAGAAAACTGGATTTGTAACATGAATCACGGTCAGAAAGATGACTCACTCAAGGAACGAATAAGAAATTCGTCCATGAAAGGGCACGGACCCGAACTGTGTGGGTGTGAAGGCTGCTCCAGCCAGAGACTGGAGATTTCCAGCTCTCAAAGGAAGTTTCCAGGCCAGTTGTCCAATCCAATTTATCGGGGAGTTGCCTTAGGTCAGTTATACATCACACTGATACAAAAAACCTTTTCTATTCCACCTTTGGTTCTGTTTTTTTGAGGAAATTTATTATCTTAGTTGCTTTTGCCATTTATTCCCAAAGAAAAGAACCCTCTAAGGGAAGCTAGAACTTTCTATAGTGGATTGAAAAGAAAAAAATGTGATTTATTTAATTTGGGAAAAGAGCGGGCGGCCTGTCTAGGTACAACATCGTTTCTGACTTAATACACAGTTTTAGAGTGCCTTACCTTTTTTATTAAAATTAACTCATTCCAGTCATTGGTGTTCAATCACCCTTACTCTTTAAACTTATAATTTTCAATTTATAAGTTTTATAAATTGGCACGTTTAGTAAAACTATTCAAATCTGTTTAGTTCTATAACCGAGTGTAACCCAAAGGAGGCTTACTTTCGAGATTCCTATCTTTTCAAAAAACTCTTGAGTCGTTATAGTGTTTTAAATGGAATTATTCAAAACAATACCAAGGCCGATTTAACCGTTATGTAAAATATACTAAAATTAGCAAGATATTTCACTAAAAATATTTTAGCGAAGTTTACTAAATTAAATTAACATATACTCCATATAGAACGAGAGAGATTAAAAAGAAAAAAACAAAAACTATTTTTATCTATTAATATAGATTTAATAATATGAAATACATCTTGTGAAAGTGTGAGAAAATAAGCTTTTGATGACTCGCTAAACAAGTGCTAATTGTTAGCTCTATAGAAGGACTTAATAAACAGATCCCGAGGTCATCTTCTTTTCAGGCGCTTGTGTGAAATTCCTATCGAAGTATTTATCTCAAAAAATTGAAAAAATGGTTACTGACATTTCATGTGTTGAAAACGCCATTCGCAAAGCAAATTGTAATTTTCAAGCTAGCATAACTATTTGATAATTATTCGTGTGTTCACGCAGGGTTCACTTTTGTAAATTTGTTGACAAAATACGAATAAGAAATATGTACCGAAATTAATCCCGCGTATTATTCAATGTTTAGTAAGTATCAATAAAATATGCACAAATGCAAATTCAAAAAAGGCCAATGAATGAACTTTTGAATAAAATTTCTAAATAATTTTTAAGACATTTTTGATGGAATAATCGAAAAATATCAATCCGTATCAAACAATGACAAGGTCCCATATCATTAATGACTTCACAAACTAGGACCCTTGTCGATCTAATGACATACCGATCATTGAGTCGAATTTAGTCATTACAGAACGATCATGGCTCCAGGAAATCACCGCTCCAGGAGACCAAACGACCTTCCTTCAGTGGCATTGACAATATTTTCCTAGGTTCTATATGTAGATTATCATGTGGTTGATAATTATATATTGATCAAGGTATACTGCATTTTAAAACTTAATAAAAATTTACTCTAGCTCGGTAATAATGAAAATTAAAAAAAAAAAAAAATCCAAAATTAAGCTATATAACCATTTTTATAATATATTATAAATTTAACTGGAGATTTGAAGCTTGGTTCGGCTGTTACTGGTATTATTATTCTAGGCTAATTTTTAAAATAGTCTTGATACAATAATAACAAAAAAATCAGGATTTAACCTTACAAAGATTATTCATATCGTAGCCAATCATTAGTCAATATAGAAGTCTGATATAATGGTTAAAATTAGACATATATAGTTCTATTTAAAATAGCCGTGTTAAAATTTTTATTTAAATTATAAGAATTTTGAAAATTTAAATATTTGTGATTTTAGTACGAAGTCTAATGTATGTTGTTTCATATCGCACATCAAAACGATAGAGGCAGAGCTCAGAATTTCATTGGAGTTTTTCTTGTTTGAAACTTTCTTAAACAACGCCTCATATTCTGGGATAAAATCTGTGGTTGTCTTGAAGAAGTAGATAAGTCAAACTAGCAAGATTTTTAATATCCGTGTTCTAAAAAAATTGTTAAGTAATGCTTTTTAATAAGGCTTTAAAGTATCCATTTTGGTACAAGGATTCATGAAAACGATCAAAAATGCACAATTTTGACTTATCCACTCCTTCAAGGCAGCCAGGGAAATAATTTATAGATTTATTTATGTATTAAAATCTGTTGAAATAGAGAAAAAATATTTTGGCTTCTAAATTTAATATTAGGTATAAATAAAACATTCTTTTCGCGTTGTAAATCATTCTGGGCATGCAACATTTTGAAAAATATTTTTCCATAATGTTAGTAATTTTTAATCAAAATATATTAATTGTAAATATGCGTAAGAAACTGAAAATTACTGATTTAATTAATGATATATTTTTTTTTTAATTCTTTATTTTATGATATGATATAGAAAGAGGAGTTAAAGTAAATAAGTTGAAGTGGTCGGTTAAATTGTTAAATGATTTTATTAAATTGAGCTTTGATAAAACTTTACACAGTTATTTGGAAAATTTCTTTGAAAATGTTAGATGTGGAATATTGAGAAGTTACAAGGGTAGTAAGTTTTCCTAAGGGGTTGCATGACAGTTATAGTTTAAATTTTCCTAAATTGAATTTCCAATTTAAATTTCCTTACCAAACCGTTCATGATGGACCTCCTGTATTCAGCTGAAGCCGGTAGGACTGTTCTGAAGGAAAGGTGCCAGCGTAAGGTTTATATACCGCGCGGTGTAAGTTCGTCCCCACCCTGGTCTCCTTCAATACCACAGCCCATTGGGGCATTTCTTGCCTGTCCACACTTCCCAAACTCTTTCCTGTTCAATGTCGGAAATAATTATCATTGGGGGACCTAAGGATAGTATGGGCCAAGGATCGAATTCCTGAGACTCAAAATAGTGTCCAATTTTCGAAGTGTACATAGTTTCATACAATATTAAGAAATTACAGAAATATTAACTGAAATAGATTCTGTGGCAACAGTGTTAACATTTTTTTCTGAGTGATAATTATTACGACAAAGCATATATTTCGTAAAATTCTGTCATTTAGTTTAAAATTGCAGATATTTAATTTTCTTAATGAGTTACAGAAATTTTTAACTTCTAAAAGTAAGCAAAAAGTATCTTTCATTCCTATAGACGGATTCAATGAAACTTTATGGACACGAAGTTTCAATTAATTAGTAAAGAGCTAAGATTTGCCAAAGATAAAGCTACTCAACACAAAACTTTTCTAAGCTTCTGTGTGTGTATTTCTGAAAAGATTATAGATAAACAAAACATTGATAGAATTATTTTAGTCCAAATCGTAATATCCATAATTTTATTCTATAAGTGGTCAGTTCGTCTTATGTGTTCGAGTTAATTTTTTTTTTTTTTTTTTTTTTTTTTTTTTAAACTATTTCTTTATATTTACAATTGTAGAAGTAAATTTGAGGAACATTATCACAAGGACATGTCAATAACATAATGTTGTGTGAGGCAAGTTGGAAGACTAGTGGATATGAGACAAAATCAGTAACATATGGAATGTTAAGAACTTTATGGATAAGTTTGTTTGTTATATAATAACCTTCATTGTGGATTTTACGAAGGGTATTGGACTGTAAGGATTGGGTGCTGCCCATAAAAAACTCAATCAATCCAAATTGGAAAAATATAAGTTTAGTGAATTGAGCCCCCCCAAAGCTCAATTCCCTAAGTCCAAATGGGTCTTATTACTGTGAGGTAAATGTTGAACAATTAGCAATTGATAATTTATTGGGAGCTATAAACGCCTGTCTAGTAAATTTTGGAGCAGTTGGAAACGACTAACCGATTCTTGCCTTTTAAGTTTGCTAAGTGGCGTGAATTTCAAGTTGAAAAACTTCATAATATTTCCAATCATTTTGTTTTATTCACTCCTGTTTTAGATATAACAATAAGTTAGTGTGCTGATAGTAGATGTAGTGGCTGGTCTGATTAGGTATTAGAAAGAGTTGAGCTCCATAGTAGCTCCCCTGGCACGGATAAAAAAAATAATAATTTGGGCAGATCATTCATCCAGCTTCTTTTCAGCCTTTTGAGAGGATTTCCAGGTATATCTGTAATCGCCATGTCTTGTACGGGTATGACACAATGTCGATTAAGTACATCATGAAATCGTCAATAAAGGTGTTCGTTTACTGTGGGTACATGAAAATCTAAGTGAAATAAATGTGTGATGTACCAATAATAACTTTGTTTGGAAATAGAATATTACTTAATAATGATTTTTTTTTTTTTTTTAAATATCTAAAGCATATATTTATATAATTCTTCGTTCAAGCTTTATTTGATACGGTTGAGAATAAAAAGCAATACAGTTACCGCTAATTACAATATATTCGATAAGCAATTGTCCAGTAAAATAATTACAACGACATGTCAATAAATTGTAAAGAAACTGTCTATTACTTCACTTCAATAAAATAGGGTTGATCCTTCTATAGCATTATGCTCTCCTCTATTGACTTCTATAAACGTTTTACACTAAAAGATTCCTAGGATATATTCTTTTCTAACAAGTCGGAGGGTTATCGGGAATTGAGTGGGCGTCTATTTTAGTGACCATTGTCCAATAGTTGAGACTCTATTGCATTTTAGTGGATATGAAGTTTAATATGAAAGGATCGGTATCATATATGTGCCAATTCTGCATATATGGGACGTTTAGATGGTTATAGATTAGTTCATTTGTAGTATATTGGATGATTGGATGGTTTAAAGGAGCCCCAAAGCTCAACTACATATGTCCAAAAAGATCTAATTGCTGTCATGTAAACAAGTCTTTTGTAATTAATTAGATGATTTACTAAAAACTAATCGAGTTACTAAAAACTAAAACTATATTCAAGAAATGTCAATTTACCTGGGTTTACATTTGCGCTGTAAAAAAAAATTAAATTAACTTTAAAATATTTTCATTTCTTAAATTATTTTTTAAATATTGATTGATCAATCTCATTATTTACGCCCTTCACTTATATTACAATATGAAACTATTAGAAATTTACACCCTTATATCCTTGAACTAGAAACTCTTAAAAGTTCATACGTATTTTCGAATGGAAATTACTTCGCTATGTTAAAGCATTCTTTAAAATATTGAAGAAATTATTCTTGGACTTGAACGCTGCATGTGATTATTAATGGTGGTTTGGGAACATTTTTTAACTTAACATTTATGAAGCTTGTTTCTTTCCTATTTTTAATTTCTTTTATTCTATTGTTACTGTATGCATATAATTTATTGTAAATTATTAGGAAATTACAGAAAGTAATTTAGAATGAGATGTGAATGTTTTCTTATCTCAATAGATTATTTTTTGTTTTCATAACTGTATCTAATAATTCACATTTTCCTCTTAAACATTTACTCTTGAGTTTGCCTGAAGTCCCGACTATTTTTAGATATATATAATGTTTTCTTTTTTCAATTATATTTTTAATATAATTTCTTTGTAACAGAAAGTTGACATCTTGACAGGCCCATTCAAATGATTTTGTGCAAAAAAACTTAAGCCCGAATCTATTATTAGATTTATTTATTTTAAAAGATTTCTGTTGCCTTATATAACTTTTGATATTCTGGGAACAATTGTTTCACGTGTATGTCAAGGCGGATAAAGTCTAGAACAACATTCCTGCACTATATCCTGACCAAGTGGATTGTGTTCACTCAGCGTGAAGTCTAATCCTCAAAAGAACGTGGAGATCAAGAGTTTGGGCTGCATAATTTTCAAATTTTTTAAACACGGAATATTAAATTTTTTTTTTTTAATTCTAATTCAATATTTCGTATTTTTCTAAGAAAGTAAGGAGACTTGATATATTTTATTGAAGATTCGTGGTAATTGAAATTAATTAGCTCAGATTTTTCTAGATCATTCCACAGGAAGAGTTTCTAAAGTCCGTTTATCCGATTCAACAACTTCGTTCCTGTAAGAACTGAGAATATGAATGTCAGCTCTGTATAAAGCCATTGGCGATTGATTTTACTGACATCGACTTATTTCCGGAAGTTTGATTCTTGAACAAGAAGATTTTCTTATATCTGCAGTTTAACTTTTCTTCTTTTGATTTACGATATTGAATTTTAATTTACCGAGAATATTTTTATATTTCTTTGTATGGAATCATAATTTGAATTGCGATTGCTCAGAAACAGCTAAATTATCTATTTATTCATGTTCGGACATCTTCTATATAATTTAACAATGAATACAAAAAAATATATCGTACAATCGAATTATGGAACATTACATGCCTTTAATGTATTTGAAAACGGGATAAATCGTTCCTAAATGAGAGCAAATTATTACCTATCATTTGATGGTTAATCGTTACAAGATTATGAAGCTTATTAATCATAGCTGTTTCGTAATCATTATTGATTTTAGAAATTACTGATTTAAATATTAAGTTAGACACATTTTTAGGTGTAAAATTACTTCAAATTTGATTCAATTTTTTGTAACAGAATTATAAACGTATATAGAATGGAAACAGAAGACAAACTACTTTAAAAATGTCAAAAATTCATAGTTCAATACAACGTACGTTAATGTTATCTTTAATGATAAAAATAATATAATTGACTCCGAAAAATATAAGAAGAAGATTGCCAGAGATGCAGACTGCAATAAATCTTCCTAAACGCACTTCATTAAAAGCATTTCTACTTGGATGTGGAGTTTCTGTGTTTTTGTTTGACTGCATCCCTCTTTATCTTATTCTCCATTTATCTTAACAGTCGACTATACTTTTATCATTAAAAATATATTTCGTTTTTAATTCATATTTTCCCTATAAAGGTAATGTGCTCTACGTATTATATTATATTTATTTCTTTATTATGTTCTGTTTTGACGTTTAGAGATAAGCGCTGGTGGTAAGTAAATCATCAAATTCTTCTCATATCCAATTATTACACTCTAAAATCGTTCATAAAGTCCACAGTGCTCATTATGTCAGAAATAAACATTCTCATAATGATCTGAATGTTCTATATGTTTCAAAATTTGGTATATGAAAGATACCTATCCACAAAAAGTCAATCATTAAAGCACTAAATCCATTTTGGAACTGATTGTGCTAACTTCTGTTTCACCTTCTTAGATTTTAGAAGACAGATTAACAAAATATCGATACAACACACTTAACAGTACAGTTCAAGTTGAAACTACAGAAATGGAAGTTTACAGGTAAGGTTATAGAAAAGAGCTAATAAAAATCAGAAACTCGATGTGAAGCATCGGAATCGATTTTCAAAAGTGAAACGGGTTTGACAAATATGGTGGAGCAGCGTTTGGAGTCGTTAATGTAAATTTTTTTTTGCGGCAGCATATCCATTCTTCAGTTGCAATCGACTGAACAATCAAATTTCTATCAACTTGTAATTGTAAACCGTTAAAACTTGACTTCATAGAATGAAATATTGAGAAAACAATGGTAAATTTAACAAAATATAATACTGGAAAATTTAGTTACAACATAATAAAATGATGAGAAAATTATGATTTAGGTCACATCAATTTGAAGTAATTTAAAAAGAGATTGCAACTTCAGCCAGTGTAAATGATACACACATATTATTATATAAATGTAAAACAATATAAATTAATAAAAAATAACTTCAGATACGCATTTTTGAAAATTTTGTATGCTTTAGAATTGGTGATGAATGATTAACATTCCAAACAAGTTTCAAAATAATTAAAAAAATAAAAAATATAAAACAAAACCTCCTTTTACTAGTATATGATAGTAAAATAAAATTTAAAAAGAAATCTGTACCACTAAAACCCATAAAGTGTCTTGGGCTCAGTACTTTGGTAAGGATGCACTGTTACTAGGCCAACGGTTGTGAAAGGAGGAGATTTGGACGAAAACATGCTCAGCCGCCAGGTTTTCCCTCAATTAAGGGTACCCTCTTAATAAAGTGCTCCGGTAGGATCTACCATTCTGAAAGTCGAGCCACAACCGAAATAACAGAAAATAAATTTTCAGCCTACAGTCGGACTCGAACTCGGGTAGCTAGGTAGTCAAGACCCACTGAGCCACCGCTCCTTCCAGTATATGATAGTTCATAATTAATAATGATTCAAATAAAAATATTACAAAAATAGTAGCAACAATAGCAATAGAAAATAAACTTACAAATCGTGGTCTCTATCTATATCTAACGAATGTGGAAAACCGCATTTTTCATTTCGTTTGTTAACCGTTGTATTTTACGAAGCCTGCCAGTGGTAAAATGCTAGAATATTGTTAAAATGACATTACTGATTTCTGTCTTTAAAGTGACAATCAGATTCGATATTTTACCATAACGCCTTGTTGAAAACAACATAAAACGAACGGTATATAAAAAAGGGATTTTTCACAATCGTTAGTTTTACATTTTTCATATTCAACTATATGTAATTTATGTACTTTATGTTTAATATATATATATATATATATATATATATATATATATATATATATATATATAGTTCGTAGGTTATTAAAAATATATATTATAATAAAATCACGATCATGATCATTGATCATGAAATACTTACAACCATTGATGCTTCGAACATAAAGCATTGAAGAAGTTCCTAGGCTTTAATCCGACCCTGAGAGGTCCATCCTAACACCTCCTAACGTCACGTACTTCATAACGCAGTAACAGTTTCCAGTAACAAAAGTTCTCTGTTTTCACGTCACGTTCAAACTTCTAGAAGGAGACGATTTATGGCTTAGCAATCTCAATCGGAAAGAGGTTATAAAACAAGTTGGTATTGATCTGGTGTATCTTTAACTTCGACATGTATTCATTCAGCAATCTAACTCCAATACACAAGGAACATATACCGGTATTATAGACTGGTCCGGTAGTGGCCATTTAGATAATTAAATAGTTAAAATGCAGCGGATAGTTTTTGAATCAGATTTAAAAGTATCTTTTTGGTCTGTAATTTAGGATGCACAAGTCCAGATTAGTTTTTTAAAAAATGTCCACGTTATGTTTCTGTTAGAAAACAGAAATGATTTCTTTTTTTTAATTTCGTTTCACAGTAAACATTATTTCTTGGGATCTTCTCCGCTTCCATTTACCCTCCCCCCTTTTTTTACCTAACTTTATACGAGTATATGCCATCTAAACAGCACATAGCGTCTCTAGCACGTGACAGCAAAGTTAAGTATTGTTACAAGATTTTCAAAAATAAGAATTCACTTCTGCAGGAATTGATCGCACTTACAGATATAGTCTAGGGCCGTTCAGTATTATCGTAAAGAATTTTACTATGTGCTGAACCGTCTGACACCATACCGACACAGACACCTCGTCTATGGATATTTTATTTGCAAAGAGGTGTGTTAGTAGCGTTTAATTAAATATTTAAAACATTGATATAATTAATTATTCGAAACATTAATATAATTGGTAAAAGGATTGATAAAAAAAAAATCCATTTTTTCTTTTGAAATCCATTGGGTGAACATCTTCTCCTTTTTTGCTTTACTTCCACACAATCCAATACTTACGTGCTTGATTAAACAGGTAGGCACAACTACGTATAACAAACTGCTTAAAAGTAAAATAAACTCTCTAGTTTGTATTTGAAATGCCGTTTGTTGTATGTGTCCAATCTGTCTGTTAATCACGCTACTTCTTGGTTTACGTAAATTGCAAAGTAAATATGTGCGAATTTTATTCATTTCAACTAGGCATTGCTGAACCTTTTGCCAATTCTGTGATATTAAATATATTATATAGAACACTTATATTGTAAGGTTAATTAAACCAAGAAAAAATAGAAGGTTACGGCATCCAGAAAGACCCATGATGGCCAAAAAAGCTTTCTAGGTGACCTTTCCCAGAAGAGAAGAAGAAGAGCTGGAGGAATCCTGGACAAAACAGATCATGGACTGGTATTCCTAGGAATTCAAAAAAAGTAGAGAAGAACAATTGATTGAGAAAACCAATTTAGAAAAACATGCGTCTGTAAAACCTGAACAAGGGTCGCTTTTGAAAGATAAAAGAGTGGAAAAGGCTTGGAGTGGTCCACTTTATATTTTGGCTACAGGAATTATGATTCGGGCAGCCAACTACTCAACACCTAGGCATATGCTGGTTATGTTCATTGTAAATACGTGTATATATTTAAAGGAATTAGTTTGTTTTGATTTTAATTATTATAAAACGCTGTACCAATACAGGTACATGAATTTATTTTAGATTTATTACTTTTAATTTTTTTTTTTTTTTTTTTTTTTTTTTTTACATGAATTGGCCAGCAAGGACCACGCGAATATCATTTATTCTTCTTCACACCTTCCGCCTTCTTTCTACTCCAATACATTTTCTCCCTTGTCTCTCCTTCTCCACAAGAGTCCCTTCATTCAGTTTTTTCATAAAATATCTCTATTCAAGCAGTCTTTATCCGTGATTTTTAGCCCATTTCCTGTTTTATTTGTTTTAAATATCCCCCATACTTTTATAGGTGCAGACTTTGTCAAATATTTTCTTATTTACTCTCGTACTGTTTATTCTGATTGTGTGCCCATAGAAACTCAGTCTCCTGCTCTTAATGACTGTTTCCAGATCCTTCAACTTCCTATATATTTCTTTATTGGATTTTCGACTGTAGCCCTCTTTCGTTATTTTGGGTCCGTGAATCTTACAAATAATATTTCTCTCAATCTTTGGAACATTCTCCAGGCTCTGAAGTCAGACTGTTTCTTAGTGCTTTATTTTTATCACAGGACAAATTTTTCTTGTTATAGATGTTTCTAGTGGCGAAGATCAATCTTTCCAGTTTAGCTATTCTTTCTCCTATGGATGCCCTATCCGTTCCGTTATTACATATTGTCTCCCCTAGGTAGTTAAACCTTTTGGTTACTATTATTTTCCCATATTGTGTATCTACTATTTTCCTGCTTTAGTTGGCATTTGTCGTCATAATTTCTGTTTTTTCATACGAGATCTGTTGTCCAGTTTTCTCGGCAATTTCTTTTAGGGTGTTTACCTGCTTTTCGGCTGCATCTTCTGTTTCTGCTAACAGGGCCAACTCTTCTGCAAAGGCCAACTTTACTACCAAATTGTCCCTTTTTGTTCCTTTTACTGCAGCTGCCTCGTCCTTTTGCTAGAAAATACTTATGATTTTATCCAGCACTACATTAAACACTATTGGTGAGAGACTGTCGCATTGTCCCCGATATTTATTTTTACTGATTACTGTTATTTTCCTTTATTGAGATTATTTTATTTTTTTGTGTTTGTACATACGAATTAATTCTTCGTTATCTCTATTAACTATTTCCCTTCAGTGAGCCAGACTGTAATATTCTGACAATAAAATCTGTTTAATAAAAAACAAAGCTGATGTTAATAAGGACAGAACGACCGAGAAACTACATGAGCACAGTTCAAACAGACCATCCTACATAGGACTGGGTTATGGCATCATTTAGGGGGTGACATTGGCCACCCTCCTGTTCTCAAATCTCTACCATGCTATTCAAGGAACATTGTACAGAATGTAGATAGGGGCTGCTTACGGCAGAATTACCTGAAGGACGGTCGCTTTTGCAGGTGCTACAGTTTTTGGACCATTCTTTAAATGGCTATTGCCATGGTCGTTTGGCTACTGGTTTATGCAGGACTGGTATTTCAGCTTTATTATCTTTTAAGGTTTATTATTTTCTCATATTGGATAATGAAGGCGTAATCATTCTTTTTTATATTTTAACAAATAATTATAAATTTATGTCAAATGCATTTCATAATTTATTTTTTAGATATTTATTATTGTTTAGTCACTTGAGATACGCATGATGCTATAGAGGGTATATAATCCTTTTATTACCCTTCACCTTAAAAATTGACCACTTCCAAAAAAGTGGGGTATTTGAACTAAAATGTAATGACTGTGGAACTAAATACACGGGGAAACCTGGACGATCAGTCAATCAAAGATTAAAAGAACATACAAGGGCCATACAGTTGTAAGACAAAGAATTCCAAATTTGCTTTCCATTTAAATGAAAACAGCCATAAATTAACTCAGAATTGAAAAACTAATACACGAATCAGAAAATATTCTAGAATTAAATTATTAAAAATAATAAATTCAATCATAAACCAGTCAAAAGCCTTAAGACTCACTACACAATCACCCTGGTATTTTAATAATATAACATTACACATAGACTTACGCATACCAAGATCACTTGTACAAGATCACATCCAGACGTCACGTCAAACTCTATGGACATATCAACAACTTAATACAAACTATGGCTTTTAAAAGCTTGCCAGATAATACTCAAAGGAGACTGAAAACTTGGTTGAGAGATCTACTCCGTTAAAATTGATTAAATGCCACGTTTATTTTTTTTTTGTATAGTTACTAATTTTATTTTTATTTTATATATACTCATTGTAAATATTTGGGTGGATTTTTTTCCATCCATATTACTTATTGCCATAATAATGGCAGACTTTAATATATTTTTTAAATACTATTTATTGATATTTACAATGGAGTTTAATATGTAGGGTGAGTATCTAGTTTTGGCAAAATCAGCAACGTATGGAACAATAAGATCTTTTGATTGATAAGTAAAGATTGAATACGAGATGAATCGAAAGGTTTAAAGGTGATCCGTATGTCCTAATATGTCTTATAGCTGTCATGCAAATGTGTCTTTTGTAATTTATTAGAAGCTTTGAACGTTTGCAGAGTAAATGTTGAAGTAGTCTACAAACACAAGCAGTTTCTAGTATGTGGATTCCAAGTTAAATGTTTGTCCAAATGAAGTCCTAGGTAGCGTATCTGTTCATTGGGGATCAGAGAAACATTATTACAGGATACTGTAGGACAGGGAGAGGTAAGTTTTCGAAGAAGAGTAAAAGTTATTTGATGATATTTTATGGTATTTATTTTGATCCTACAATACCCACCCTTGCAGGTTTGTAGTATGAGACTGCAGTATTTGGGATGCAATGAAGGAATCAGTATTTACTGATAACAAACATGGGTTTGTTAACAGCGTAGGTGGTAACGACGCGACGTGCGACGGTGCTAAGATGGGATGGGATACCAGCTGTATATACCGTTTAGAGGATGGGGCCTAGAATACTTCCTTGATTGTAATATTAATTCAATAAAATAATTTGTATTACATTAGATAAAAATAGTTTTGAAAGACATCATTCAAAATAAACTTGCAGAATAACAAATAAATTAGCTTGAAAATGAGAAATAACGCAAAATGAATCATTAAAAGAAAAAACATCTAAATATATACTCAATCTACTGAAATATAGAGCATTTCATGGGTCATTGTGAACAAATTACGGTATCTTTCAAATTTGGTTTAAAACATATATTTATCAGTTGTAAAAATATATCACCATTCTAAAAGCACACAGTTATTTATAATCTTATTGTTCTAGAAATAATTTCTCCATATTTCTTCCCTTTGTGGTTGATGGTGAGGTCACAGCATGATGAATCGCTGTAATATAAGTGCGTTTCCTTGTTTCATAGCTCTTTAATTGCCACGTCCGGATATTTAGCCAGATCTAGAGCCCCAAAAATAAAGAATTCTTTTTCAACAGAATTGAAAAAAAAAAAAAAAATATCAAAAAAGCTCCTATAAACATTTGTGAATAATTAAAATGAATAAAAGCTCAAAACATGAAAGCCTCTTTTGATACCACTTCTCGTGAGAAAAAAACAAATAAATATTTATCACAAATAAATATTAAAACTCTCTTCAATGAGTTTTTTAAATTTTAAATTTATGTTTTTTAATGTTTGCGTTATTTAAAAATATATTTAAAATTTTATATCAGTACTGATAAAAAGAGTCCTTTGACTTTATATTGTGGAAAATATTGGACTTCAGTGTTGATTCATTACAGCCACGCCTTCGACACGCCCTTAATTCTTAATGACCACATAAAGATTATTCTTATGAGCTATTGACCTTAAAAGGTGATTTCATAATTTTGTTATTATTGAAAATTGTCATCCCATTGAAGTAACAATCGCTGACAGAATACTGAGCAGAAGGTAGAATTTACTTAATATTTATGATTAAAAAAATATGGAAAAATGCAATCAGGGCGAAAGTTTACAAAAATTACATTGAATATATGTTTTGGTGTAGGACTAGCTTTAGTAGATTTTAAATAAAACAAGCAATGAAATAATTGCCAAAAATTAAAATGGGAAAATATGGAAGATTGGGGAATAACAGTTGATTTTGTTAATTAAAAAATGCTAAGACTTAAAGGCGAAGCTGTGAACTATCCTGCAACTAATTTAACTTCGTATACTGTTAAATCTTGTGTGATCTATATATAAGATTGCTTTATATATTGAATTCTTTATAGAAACATTATATATATATATATATATATATATATATATATATATATATATATATATATATATATATATTTAAAATATTATTGCATTGAACAATTGGTTGAACTTTAATCTGGCCCTGAGGCCATCTTCTATTCAGGCGCCTCGAAGACTTATCCGGTATAGAGTGGGAAGCGAGTTGAGATACGAGTGGATTTGAATGGTATTGGAGTTAACAGTGAAAGGATAGATATCTAGTTTGAGTCAGAAACGTAAGGTACATTAAGATTTTTGTGGATAAATTTGTTTGTGACAAATTAAGGAGCATTGAGGATTTTTTTTATGATTGGATATGATATGATTTAGTGGAGCCCCAAAGCTCAACCCCTTATGTCCAAATAGTTCTAATTACTGTCTTGTAAATAATTATTTTGTAATGAATCGGAAGGTTTGAATGTTTGTCGAGTAGAAGTTGAAAGATTCGGTAACAAAATATAATTTATATATAATTGGTAGTTGGTAGGACCATATGTTTTTGCATCTTTGAGGGTTTTTTTATTGTAATTGCATTTCTTGTATAAGGGAATTTTCTGAATTTCGCTAAGCAGGTTTTAGTGAATCGAAGACGTAATTTTAGGTAGGAGGGAATATTATGGTTATGTAGCTTAGTTGATATTAAAGTGTGTCGAGGATAATCATTGAGGATTTTTATGCATAAGCTTAAGATCCTTTCTAGCTTATTGTAGTTTTATCTCAACTTGAGATCCTATAGGTTAACTTGAGGTACGCATGATGGTATAGAAGGATCATTACAATTAGATAGAATATCTAATAGAATACAATAGAAAGAAGATCCCAATAGAAGTGGCAATTAATTCATCAATTCTAACGATAGGTTAATGTATTATTATTATTTAAAAAATTTAATTTTGATGTTTTGTTAAAATAATGGTGCATTTTGAATATAGTTTTTTGGACTGATAAATTAATTGTCACTTCTATTGGAATTGTTTTTTATTCAAAGAATAGTTTAGAATGGTTAATATTTCATCATCGGTTCTAAAATAAATAAAAACATTTTTAAAAACATTATTATTTATAATAATTTTATAAAAAATGTAAGACAAGAAATCACACTGCGCAAACCCGCTGGGCTCATCATGTGAGAGGGAATAGTTAAAATTGTGTATTGGTTATCGACAAAGCAAAATATAGACATTTTTAATCGATATCATTGTCCTTCTCAATCACTCAATGTAGTGAACTTAATTACTCTATTACCGCTTAACACTAACCACTTAAGGTTTTTTATAAATTTACTAAACTTTAAAAAAAAATATGGTGACTAAAGAATCAAAGCCAATAAACATCTTAAGCTCAAGCCTTTATCTTCAAGCGTAAATTTTAAAGAATACCTGTTTAAGTGGCTTTATTATCTAATGAAAATGGAAAACCAATTGGTCTGTATCTTATTCGAATGTCTAGATTTGGATACAAGAATCAAGGTGCCATTACAGTGAAAGAAACCAACCATAACGATCGATAATAATTTGGTATGTGGAGATCTCGATAGATAGAAGTTAATCTGCTGTCGAACATATCTTACCGAAGGACAACTAAATGCTAGCTCACGATTGGTAACTAGCAATGTACTAACATCAGGACGTGATTTCAGTTGGTGACGATAAGGTCAAGAGTGATACTGTGCACAATTAGAGATAGCAATGTTTCTTAAAAATTAATTAGTGATGACGTGGAAGAGGAGGTGTTATGATGATTTACTGATAGGAGTATAACTATCGCAGATAGATCTATAATTCATCTACTAAATTGAAATGAATTATTATTTTTTAAATAAAAACTTCTTTAAAAAAATATAGATTTTTTAAACATTCTTGATCTTGTAAATTACTATAGCTTAGAATGTTTCCTCAAATACTTACAGCTCAGTCCCAATTTATCGAATTAGATGCAAATAACTTGAAACACTTGAACATTTCGTTACTTCGGAACGATCATGACCTGTCATTCTTGTTTTTAAAGTTGAAACGTAACCAATAAACTCGACAAAATTAGTGGAAGCTTGGGTGATACGTTTGTAAATACAGCCTTCTGATGCAGCTTCACATTCAATTGATTCGTATTATTTACATATTTATTACATGTTTACATACGTATATTACATGTTAAATATGTATTTTTAAAAAATACAAATTCTTGTTTAATTTATGCAAAGGAAGGTATTGAATATATACTCCAGATTTTGCTAATATGAATAAAATAAAATTTATAATATTTAAGACGGGTAACATTTTTGATTCCCTAATCCGGCTTCCGCTAGCCCGACTCTCCGGGTAGTCCGACACTCCGAGGAGTATGGCTCCCAGAGTATTGTTCGGGTGGTGGGGGAGCAATATTTTCCCGGAATCCTTAATAGTAAAATTGTACATTTGGGTGTGCAAACAATCGGATACTTTTGATTTATTCATATGTTGTTAGTGTTGTGCTTGTGTACGAAAATTTCAAGTTTTGGGCCTTGAAGGGCCACCGCTTGCTAACCGAGTGAGAGATAGGTAGATAGAGATAGATAGATAGATAGATAGATAGATAGATAGATAGATAGAGAGAGAGAGAGAGAGAGAGAGAGAGAGAGAGAGAGAGAGAGAGAGAGAGAGAGAGAGAGAGAGAGAGAGAGAGAGAGAGAGAGAGAGAGAGAGAGAGAGAGAGAGAGAGAGAGAGAGAGAGAGAGAGAGAGAGAGAGAGAGAGAGAGAGAGAGAGAGAGAGAGAGAGAGAGAGAGAGAGAGAGAGAGAGAGAGAGAGATATCTAAAGTAACTTCCTTGATTAATATTTTCGAGAATTTTTAGGTGATTGGTCCACTTTTTCCTTGTTTGATAGTTCAATGAATAGTTTAGTTTATAAAGAAGGAAGAAATTCACCAACAAATAGAATTTTTAGCAGGCACATTACTTATTAAAAGTCGGCCACAAGCTGAAAAACTCTTGCTTTTTTTAATGACAACTTCCGATAATTCTTTTTTTTTTTTTTTATACTTAAAGGGACTCCTGCTAAAATAAGTTTAATGGAGGATATATCTGAGCCCTGCCGAAAACAGAAAAGGCGGTCAAAGAGAAATAATTGTAACATAAGGTAGTAAGTTTGTGGTAGTTGCGGTTTCAATTTTACTAGTAACTCCTGGTGGCACACTCAATCAAAAGCCTGGGAAACATCTAAAAACGCTCCAGAAACGTAAAGTTTTAGTTCTAAGACAGCGGATATATAATCTGTGACTCTACGTAACTGTTGTGTTGTTGAATGATTTGAGCGGAATCCGAATTGCTGGTCAGTATTGTATTTAATTCAGTAAGTAATTTAAGTAATACGGTCCAATAGTAATGCTTCAACAGAGTAGTAAAAGGCTAATAGGTTGTGAATCATTAATATCACAAAATAATTTAATTGTAAGAGAAATTTTGTTGTTCTAAGAATGACATTATAAAGGGTAGTAAGAAAAAGTAATGATTTTATGGTGAGTTTTTGTAGTACCTCATGATGAGATAATAACCAGGAGCTTCAGTTTTTGAGTGAATGAAATGGGAATAATTAAACTTTATGTAGGTTATCTGTCTGATATAAAGATTATTCTAATGGCTACAGACAAAAAGGGCAAAAGGTGTTGGAACTGCAAATAAGACCTTTTGTAACCCAACCTTCCAAGAACCAAGCTCAGAGATTCAAGCCCCGAACCTTCTATCCTTCAGGATCAGCTCTTTCAAAACTTGCACCGTTTGCCTTCAGGTCTAACAGGATTCAGTGTCAGCAAGATATATTTTTTTTTATCACTCGCTTACCTCTGTTGTACACACACACACACACACACACACACACACACACACACACACACACACACACACACACACACACACACACACACACACACACACACACACACACACACACAATGTTACACACACACACACACAACAACACACAACACACACACACACACACACACACACACAAATAAAGGAAAATATCTAATACTCGACAACAGAACATGCTGTAGAATGCTTAAGCTGTAGGACATCTTAATTTCGATTTAGCACAAATTATTTGATGCTGTGATTTTCATATATTTATCTATACTATAATATCTTCGTCATAAATTAATCTTGGCAACTTAAACTAAATGTTTATAATAAGCCCGATGAAGTTTTAAAGTAAAAATTAACACATTGGTTCATTATTAAAATCGGCACAACTTGTTAAGAAAATAAATGCTTATTATTGGGTTATGTATATATATATATATATATATATATATATATATATATATATATATATATATATATATATAATATATATATATATATGTATATATTATATATTAGGATCTTCATTATGCTTTTTGATGATTACTATAATAAAAAACAATGTGTAGCACAATTTAAGTTAAGTTGGTAAACATTATATGAAGATAACGCAGATTTCATTTGTACATTATTTTGTTCAGAATTCCAACTGGTTTCTTAGGCAGTGTCAACATATTTATCGTCTTCCACAAATAATAATTTTGGGGACCTAAACAAAGCAATAAATGGAAGGAACCTAATATACTAGGGTATAACAGGATAAGACTCAAAAGAAATTGGATGAGAGATCAACGTGCATAAAAAAAAGTAAATCAATGATAAGGAAGGAGTCCCACTAGTCTCTTCTCATGTCTAAGAAAGCAGTTGTTTTGCATTTATATTTTAGCATATTTTCCGACATTTGTAAGAATAAAAGTAAAAATAATACTTATTTGGGAGTTTTCAATATTTTTAAAAATTAAAACACAAGTAATAATTTTTCTGGCAAATAAGTATCTTTGAAATAGTAGCATCTTCTTACAAGACTATTTTGCTTAAAAATAAACTAAATCGAGTCCAAACAAGAATATAAATCCAGTATACTTTAAACATCTTTTCTTTAACTTTAAATACATGTTTACATGTCAATGTATACTCTTCAAGCCAAATTATCCTCAATCCTTATTCTTCAAAGCAGATGCCTGGATTTGAGCCAAAACGTTTATCTACCTACGGTTTCCTCAGTTGCTCCAATCCGACATGAAACGACTCGAAGCTTCCTAACAAAGGGCCTAATTAACATGTCAGCATTTCAATTTACATCTTGAGCAAACGTATTCCAGTTCCAAAACATTCTAAATAACGTTATTGGTTACTGTTACTGCACCGGGGGCTAGTGCACTACCCGTTCTTGCAAGGACGACTGCGCAGGTCGACTTTCACGGCCAAATAACTGTCCTGTCGAAACGCTACCTCATCCAGCCCCACCAGCGGGCGTCATTAGCTATCTTACGGTGGTCTTTGGCTGCCTCGTTGATATCTGGTGCAATTTTTTTTTCATAATTTCTCAACTCGAATCGGATTCCCCTTGGCTGGGCACAGTGAGGAAGATGATACACGGCGATGATTAGAACCGATGATTAGAGGGGTGTCCTCCAAAGAATATCATTATCGTTGCAAGACTAACGATCACTGTCCATTATCAATTTTAATGCCGTGTCCTCGTTCGAGTTCTGACCTCATTTGAGGAAAGTTTTAGAAAAGGCCTAGACATTTTCCGAAATGACATTTTATCATTAAATAATTTAATGATCAATTTCTCCCTGACTGGGAAAAACAATAGATCATGGATATGTCTATAATAATCTACTATTTTCCCCAATTTACATTTCAGAATTAAAAGGATTAAAGTTCTTGAATAAGTAATTGAATAGAATTAACAATAAATGATTATTCGAAATAAACAAATTTTAGAGAAAATTGGGATTTCAAACGAGACTCTTAATTTTCAAACCTATATATCTCCTAAACGGTAGTGACAAATTTTATAGAACAAAAATATTTTCCATTACCTTTTTGATCAAATAGAAAACATTTGATCCGAGAAACACCAACAGAGCGTATAAAAATGAATGAAAAAAACGTTACACCAAAAAAGCATAGATCTCCAGCCAAAAGACATATTCATGTAAATATGTATAAACAGTAAGTAAATCAACAGCTTTCATATCTTCTACTTCTGATATGGAAACGGTCCGAATATTTTCGGAGGAAAAAAAAAACTTAAAAAATGTGGTCAAAACGTGACTTTTTTAAAAATTCAAAACAATATATCTCCTAAACGGCAGGATCTGGTGGCAAATGTCAAAAAATATTCTCCATTAAATTTCTGATAAGGAAACTCGTCTTCTTTGTTATCTGAGCAACACCAACAGGGCTAAAGTGAATTGAAAAAAAAATAGGCAAAATAAAAGTTACACTAAAAAAATCTACAGTCGTTTCATATAGACATTCCCCCAAAACAAATGTTCTAATCTCACGATTCACAAAAATAAAACTCATCTTTATCAGACCGATTTATGGGGTTCCACTAAGCCATCGATTTCTTTCCATATCCAATCACTCCAATCCAAAACCCTTCGAAAAATTCTTAATACCTAGTCACAAATAAACTGATCTACAATGACCTTAATAACTCATATGCCACTGATATGGCATTAATCAAATGCCATTCCTTTCATAATAAACTAAATACTCGCCTCAATCCATTTGTTTCTCAACTTGCATCTTTTTTTCATCGTTGGCAATCCTCCGATGCTTTGTCTATTGTAGATAGGCCGAGATCCCGAGGGCATTCTTCTTCTATTGCTGAACTTTTATTAAAGTATTACCAATGGGTAGTTCCTCAAAACAAGTCTTTGTTTTCTCATTACTTTGTATTATAATTGCCGCATATTTATTGGATATATTTTTGAAATGCGGTTATAAATTTCTATTATTAAATGAATAAAAATAAAAGTTTATGATACTATCATTATTAAATCTATATTTCTAACTGACAATGAGTATAAATATATACTTACATTTATTTTTTTCAAGTATACCAGAATCGGTTATTTCACTATATCACCAACAGACTAACGAAATTTAACTAAATGAAGTACGTAATTGTATATAGAGAAACAACAAAACTCCTCCAGCTAAAAAATGATTTTGTATATATAAGTTACACTGTATATTTTCTTTACATCTTTTTATTTTAAGCTCTATTCCTAACCATTGTTATCTGGTACGTTTTCGCGGAAAAGTGCAACTTACCACAAGTTAGCCAATTTTTTCGTCCTCCACAGTTCTATAACTATTGATCTTAGCAAAAAAATAAATAGAACCAAATTTGTTGCAAAATTTCTTATCTTTAATAATGTATAGAAAACAAAATGTGCTAAAAGTAACGGTATCCAAGTTATTTAATCAAACAGCTCTGATACTTCCTGGGCTCGATAAGTATCACTTAGTTTAATGTTCTTTATTTTAACTATTTATTATGTATTTAATTAACTAAGGATCTCCAAGGTCTATAGAAGCCTTAAAAAAAAAAAAAAAAAAAAAATATATATATATATATATATATATATATATATATATATATATATACATACATACATACATACATATGTAAGCTGTTTTTGATATTTGGAACCAAGGGCGCTAAAAGATTAATTATATAAACCATAAACATTTCATTTTTAACAATAAAAAAGGGTTTTTTTCTTTTAATTTTCATTTTTCTTGGTACTAAGAAACCATTCCGTGGGAATTGTTAACGCTCAGCATAAAGCTTCCTAGAAGAAGCCACTGTAGTAAACCTTTATAAACTTGGCCAGATTTTGTCTCACTCTCTCAGTCCATCTACAGCCGTCTCCACGCCACTCTTCTTTCTGATATTGTAATTTTTATTAAATAAACTTCTTTTTAAAAAAGTCTTTATTCAGTAATTCATTCATCCTTTTTGAAGGAAAAATAAAAGAAGATTGACTATTTAGGCATATGTCCCCTGTAATTTTATTCACTTCAACCACCCGAGATTAATCTCTCCATAATTACATTATTGAATGGAACCCATGACCCGCTGATGATGGCGGAAGGTGGATGTGCTCATCAGGGAAGCCACTAATGGTTCCAAGTCAAACAGATAGAGCTCTCAATTAACCGGCTAATAACAGAGCTCAAGTATACAGCTCTCTGTTCTCAGTGTCAAGTGATTTATTCAGGGAGGAATTAAGATATATTGCTGTACAATTATATGAGTTTACGTTGTGATTTCTGAAGGATCCCAATTGCCGTGGGTTCTCTACTCCCCTTTAAAAAAAAAAAAAAAAAGAAGATAAACTTTCATTATTTTTTTTTAAATGTCAAATTAAACTCTTCCTATCATAACTAGCCTGAATATTACAATATTTCTTAGCACTAAATATTTCCATCTAAAAAATAATAATTGATTGTAAGTAAAAAAAAAAAAATTAGGATTGATGAATTATTATCCATATCTAATGGAATTTTCTAATCGATGATTTTCTAGTTTCGAATCAATATTTATCACCAGTTTTAAAAACATACGAAAAATTCAA
This sequence comes from Euschistus heros, assembly GCA_003667255.2. Classification (NCBI taxonomy): domain Eukaryota; kingdom Metazoa; phylum Arthropoda; class Insecta; order Hemiptera; family Pentatomidae; genus Euschistus; species Euschistus heros. The sequence goes on along the minus strand of RCWM02000105.1, from coordinate 1,384,165 downwards.
AATAACAGTACTTTGATATTATTTATAGAGGAAAAGGTGTAATTATGGGCACCCTTTTTCGGTTTTGATTTAAAGTTATTTATAACTTGAAGAATTCTAGATTTTTGTTTTTCATTAACAACTAAAACAAGTTCCTTAAATGCAATGAGGCAAAACAATGATAAACTTCAATCATTTCATTTCCAAAACGACGATTTACAAAAAACTTTCAAAATAGCACCAGAAAATTTATGGTGTAAATATGGGTCCTATTAAAAAATGCCACTGAAACAGGATAAAACAATTCAAAACTATATAGAGTTTATTTATTGCAGGAAAAAAATATTTACAGAAATACAATCATAACTGTATCTTTAAGCACGATCTAAGTTCCCAAATTTAGGAATATTTTACCAACACCTCATCCCGAGAATGTTCATAGGATTTTCTGGTGGAGAACTTGGTCTATATTTACACCAAGAAAGGGAGCCCATATTCAAACTAATGACTAACTCCAACTAAGAAAGATGGCCACTATCACATGTAACCTAAAAATCGTGCGTGACTAAATTTGTGCTTCAACTTTTAAAGATTTCAGAGATATAGATTCAAAGATTCCAGATATCAATGTGAAAAATTATTTTTAGATAAACATAAAAACATGAAGCGAAAACGATCTCAAAACTTTACAGTAAAGAATGAACACCAATTCGCACAATAACTCAAGCTGCATTCACACTAGTTGAAGAATGGTTCCAACTGCTCTCTGCTACCTTATATTAGCAAATGGCTGCATAGACATTCCTCGCCGCCAGTCTTCAATATCTCCCATAGCCAGTAGGGAGGAGTGCCCATATTTACACCAGTGCCCGTTTTCACACCTGTTTCTCTACTGAATTAAAAAATTTAGTAACGTTTTTTTCATATTCATTTTTTTACGCTCTCTCTCTGTTGGTGTTTTTCAGATCAAAAAATTCCCATTTAATCAAAAATGTAATGGAAAATATATTTGTTGTATAACTTTTCTCGTTAGGACCTACCGTTTATATTTGTTTGAATTAAAAAAGTCACGTTTTGCCTAAGTCTTTTAAGTGTTGGGACTATTCGACTCGCTCTAGCTCAGTTGGTGTTGCTCGGATCAAACATTTGACGACAGTTTCCTTATCTGTAATTTATTTTAGATTTTTTTTTGTTTTATAACCTTTGTCACTAGAACCTACCGTTTAGGAGCTTTATAGGTTTGAATTAAAAAATTCACGTTTAAAACCCCTATTTTCTCTCAACTTCGTTTATTTCGAATAATCGTAGATAGCTAATTTAATTCAATTACTTATTTAGGAAATTTGATCTTTTTAAATCTAACATGTATATTATTCGGCCGGTGTTCCTTATGGTAGCATCCTAGGCCCCATCTTCCACACTGTGTATACAGCTGACAACCCAACTCATACTACCACTGTCCTCACCACTTACGCTGATGACACATGTGTATTATCAGTAAACAATGATCCCTTCATTGATCCCTTCATCAAACACTCTAATCCTACATCCTAAACATTTAAGAATGGTGTCAAAAATGGAGAATCAAAATAAATCTTAATTAATCTCACAAAAAAAACTTTACCCTTCCTCGTAAACCTACGACGTCCTGTCCCACAGTATCCTTTAATGATATTCCACTAATCCCTGTTGAACAGATCCGCAACCTAGGACTCCACTTGGACAAACATCTTACTTGGAATCCACATACAAGACTAAAACGATAAGAAACTGCTCGTCGTTACAGACTACTTCAACATTTACTTGACAAATGTTCAAAGCTCCCAATTAATTACAAAAGAATCATTTACTTGACTGTGATTAGACCAATATGGACGTACGGAGTTGAGCTTTGGGGCTCTACTAAACCATCCAATTCAGCCAGTATTCAATCCTTACAATCCAAAATCCTTCGAAAAATCCTCAATGCTCCTTACTTTGTCACCAATAAACTTATCCATAAAGATCTTAATGTTCTATATGTTGCTGACTTAGCCCAAACCAGATACCAATCCCTTCATAGTAAGCTCCATAACCACTCAAATCCCCTAGTTTCTCAACTTGCTTCCCACTCAATTCCCGATAATCCTCCGAGGCGTCTGAAAAGAAGATGACGTAGAGATCTTCAAGTGTAGAATTTTTATTAAAATGCCACTGATCAGTAGTTCTTTTCAAGTCTTGAAATGTTATTGTAAGCGTTATTAACACATTTACTTGATGTATATATTTGTACAGTTGTAAATTCCAATAAATTATTTTAAAAAATGAAATAAAATGTGTTTTGAGAAAAACAGTAGATTATCAAAGACGTATTCACAATTTTTTATTCTTCCCAGTCAGGGATAAATTGATTCTATTGAATATTGCTTCTTTTATAGGTCTCATACAGCCTCTCAGTTAATAATATACTTCGCTATCGGAAGAAACCTTTAAATTTTGACTCATAACTTATATTAAGCAACTAACACATACTTTTTCCTTCCTTTTTTATCTAATATCAGGACCCACAGTGGGAAATATATGCCATTGTGTGATCACGCGCGCGTGTGTGTGCGTGGGCGCGTTATAAAATATTTCAATGGCTTAGGTTTCTAAAGCTGCCGACTCGGCTCGGGGCCAGCCTTGAACCCAGCCAGGGTACCTTAGCAAGGGCACGCCCAGTCAAGGTGGGGAGAAATGCATTTCCCTATTTTTTTTTCTTACAATGTTACGTAAAGGAAATGCGACCAAAGCAGTTGACATTAAATTAATATAATATAAAAGATTTTCAGATCATTCGAGAAAACTAATAAATGATTTCCATTCCTGCCTTTCCTGGGTGTCCGATTGCGTGGGGTTTTAAGTATCTCAAGGATAGTAGGCTCACAAGGATTTTCAGGGATATTTCTTTGAAATATTATATAATAACAAAACATACATAATCAGTATGTTTTAATAGCTTTAATAATAAAGTTTAAATATAATTAAAAATTGTAAGATAATATCAGAAAAGAGTTACTATTTTATTAAGAATTTGTAAGAATTTTAATATTTGATGGTAGACAAATGGGAAAAAATAAGTAAACGAGATAGAAAAAGTTCAAAAATAAATTATTATAAAAATGAACAACCTATCTATTAACATTATGTGCTTCATTTGGAAAATAGGCATACTGTACCATACACCCTAAAGTTTTTTTGTTTTCAATTTCTTATTTACACCTGTTATTAACGTAATAATAAGTGAATTTTCTAAAAGTGTAATAATAATGGCCTTATAGACGTAGGGGGAGAGACACTCAACAGTAGGTACCTCCTCCTGGCATGCATTAAAATAATAAAAAAATAAAAATGGATTTATTTGAGCAAATCTAGCTTATTTTCAGGTTTCTGTGAGTCTTTTCGAGTAAGAAGCTATGTCATTAATGAGTATGTTATGCCCTTGAAATACTTGCAAAACTGAGTGAAGTGTATGGTTTGAAATGTACCAAGGTAATTTTTAATTGGAATATTTGAATTTTTTTTTTTTTTTTAATTTTACAACATTGCAGTAAACCTGAAATGAGTGCATATATTTAAATGCGTCCCATCTCTCGACTAAACGCGTATTTAAATAAATACTTATACAAACATGTTTAATTTTTTATATTGTGCAATATTTTTAGAATAATATAGGAATGAACGTTAATTTTGGAAGAAATGAAATGTATCCAGTTATGAATGGAATGAATTTTTATGTTAATTAATAAATATAAGGAAATAATGAAAAGAAAAAAAATGAAGAAAAATAAATCAAATACAACTATTTTTATAAGTAAACATTCTTTCCATATCCAATTCCTACAATCCAAAACCCTTCGAAAAATCCTTAATGCTTCTTACTTTGTTACAGATAAACTTATTCATAAAGATCTTAATATTTTAGACCAAACCAGATACCTATTCTTTCATAGTAAGCTCCATACCCACACAAATCCACTAGTTTCTCAACTTGCTTCCCATTCTATTCTTGCGTTTTTTTTTTGTTTTTTTTTTAATTCGTTTTTTTTTTTTTAAATGTGTTTCAGGGTATTCTGAGACATTGGAAAGGTCTTAGCCAAACGGCGGCAGCCGAAGAAATTTGTTCCCTGAAGGGGAGTCGATCGTCCACCAGGGTATGGTTTGGCTAAATTAATGGTTAATTTTTAAAAGTTTGGAACTAAGATAATTACGATGACATGGAAAGGATGTAAAGAGTTCTTTGACTCAAAACCAAATCAGTGGCCACAGCTTCAAATCTAATAACTGGTTGGCAGATATAGAAAGTATTTGAAAACAATGGACTTGGTATTCAATAATGTTTAAAATATGTAGTATGAAATAGAGCTAGACTTATATACAACAACATTTGTAGCAACCTAATACATGTGTACATGTGTTCATGTCATGTGTTAGCTATCTTCCTTCCTCTTGTATTACTCAGACAACATATGTTTAGATTTTTCCTTTTTCTTTTTGTTTATATACTTCTATACTTATAGGCAGGGTATGAAATCGATAATTAAAAAACATAAAAATAAAAATCAAATCCAATCAAGATTTTTATCTGGAATTTTTAAAATCATTTGATGATTTTTATTAAGATCGGTTTTTATTTTTAATCATATGTGATAAAAATCGAATTCTGATCATTATTTTTGAACAAAATTTTTACAATTAACAATAATAATAATTTTTGAGTAATTCTTTTCTAAATCAGAAATTTAAATTTTTTGAATTATCTCCATGATATATTTTGAGTCTGAGTCAACTATTAACAACAGAACATCTTTACTTTTGAAATCCATTACAAATTTTGGCTTACAAAAAAAAATTTGTTTAGTTTTAAGTGCTCAGGTATCAATCGGGAACGTAAGTCGCTAATCCACGAATTTTTATTAATCAATTTGTGTGTAACTTTAATAATTATTATTTATGCAATACCGTTTCACTCAGTGAGTGAGCATAATTTTTAATCAAATCAGTAAACATAAAAAATCAATTGAAATTTTTATTTATAAATCAGGAATGATTTTTAACTTAATAATCAAATTTAATAATTATTATATGATTTTTTGGAAAAAATAATTATTGATTTCAAACCCTGCTTAGAGGTATGTGTAGGTATGAAGCAAATGAAATTTACAAAGAAAAATATATTCTTTTTATTATCATTCTAAACTGTCTAATAAATTCCCCAAATTACGAGCGAATTCGATAGTCAAGTTTAATAGAATTAAAAGTGGGGACAGAATAAAAAAAACTATTGGTCTTATTTTCGTACATACAATAATTTTTAATGAATAAACACCTTTTATATCAATCTATCTAAGCATCTAATAGACTAATAATAATTATAATAATAAAGTTCTTAATTGCTACTGTCGAAATTTAATTGAAACATAAGATACCAAACAGTTTTAAAGTTTTCAGCTCTCCGAAATAGGATTTTGAGCTCCTGTGCAACTCTAACGATCTCTTAAACTGTTCAAAAACAGTTCCTATTCTTTAAAAGGTCAGCTTGAAACTTGGGGAATCACCAAACTGAAGAAGATTAAATAAGAAAGAAAAAGTTTAAACAACCGGCCCAAGCTGCTGTGTACCTTATATTGCCTGAAGCTGATTTAAGGCTGGAATTCCTCAACTTAAAAAAAAAAAAAAATCTTTAAGAGCAATAATAAATTGTATCTCGTAATAAACTGTATCAGAAGTTTAACTTCTTTCTTAGCTCAAATTTTTTTCATTATAAAGGGACTTTATTAGACACCCACGGAATGAATCTTCAAAAGGCATTAAAGTGGAAACGGTAATTTACGGTTAAAGGTTACGATGAAATGACTTGAGGATAAAATTAAAAATCATGATTGTGAAAAATAAATGAAAATATGATGATTATATTGCTAAAAATAATGTTTTCAGAGAAACCGTAATCTCAATATCCTTTTATTCATCCATTTTTTATATGGCATTCTATGGCTGATTATCATTTGTATAATTGAGCAATAAAATAATATTCCCTTAGAAATACACTTATATTGGCAAAAACTCCTCTTTATTATACTTCAATCAAATAACATGTTTCGGGACTTTAGTCCCATCATCAGACTGAAAACAGTATATCATATGATTACACGACTATTCTATTAAAATATCAATCAATACACTCAAAGATTAATTTGCCCTTAACATATCATTATAAATTTTACCTTTAATAGTATTCCTTCATGGTGTTATTACACTGTGTCTGTCCTTTCATATATTAAAATAACAATACTTCTACCTAATGGGTACAAGGGTCAATCTTAACAATTGTTTATAGTCCATAGTTGGTCAATCTATATTGTTAATTTATTAATTATTCCTGCATATACTGCTCCTATTTTATCTGTATCTGTTTTGTAGTTAACAGTATTATCAATTGTTTTATTGATGTAGATTGTCTCTTTTATTTTTCTACTATGTGTTTGGCTTTCATGTTGAAGTATTTTTACTTTTTCAAAATTAAATCTGTGGTTTAGTTTCTGTGCATGTTCTGCTAAGGCTGTTTTATTATTGTTAGATTTACTTATTTTTTTCGTGTCATATTTATGTTGATTTATTCTTTTATATAGATTTTGCTTGGTTTCACCTATATAGTGTTTATTGCAATCTAAACAGTCTATTCTGTATATGATGTCTTTTTTATTCAAATGTTCTATTTCGTTTTTAGTTATTATATTTTTTATTTTATTTGTGTTGTATAATGCTACTTCGATTTTAAAATTTTCATTTTTTAATTTCTTAATTACTTTTTGTGTTAATTCTGGTATATATTTTATTTTTTTATATTTTTTAATATATGTTGTATTGTTTATACTATTTGTTAATTGATCACTATTTTTAACACTTTGTTCTATTTCTTCAATATTATTTTCCTTATTTAATACATTATTATAATATTCTGTTATTTTCATTTGTTTTATTGTTCTCGTGTTTTTATTATTTTCTGTGTTTGGTTTCTGTTTATTATCATCCTTTATATCATTTTTGAATGTTTGTTTTCTACTATTTACATTTGTTTGATTATTTATTACAATATGTACATTTTTATACCACATTTTATTTATTATTTTAGTGGGCACCATATTATCTATTAAATCTTTAAATATTTCCTTTTTTATTTCATTAATGTAAATTCCATCTGTTAATTTTATTGCTGTTTTTATGTAGTTTTCTATGGTATTTAGTTTTTGGTGGAGGGGGTGGTGGCTATAAAAATTTAATAATCTATTGCTTGATTCTTCCTTCTTTATCCATTTTGTGTTTAAACTATCTTTGTTTTTTACTATTAACATATTCAAATATTTAATTTTATTTTCAATCATATTTTCTCTGGTAAATTCAATTTTTTTATTCATTTTATTAAATTTATTAAATATTTCATCCATATCGTTATTGTTACTTGTTATAATTAATAGGATGAAGAATTGAATAATATTCCCTTGTTTAAAAAAATACAATCAAAGGAACAATTTTATATAAACTTTTTCTCAGTTGATATAGGCATGATGTTATAGAAGTATTAGTACAATTAGGATTGATGAGTTATTTTCCATTTCTATTGGAATATTTTCATTTTAAGACAAGTTTCGAGTGTTAAACGTAAGTCATAAGTCCTAAAACATGAATAAATTTAAAGCATCAGCATTTTGCTACATAGATTATATATTTTTAAATGTAAGACCAGATATCTGACATTTTGATACTCATGTTTGATCACATTTTCTACAGTCCCATTTTAAAATTGTAAAAACGGAAACGAAAACCAACCAGTCACAGGGAAAACCATAAGGATAACCCACCTCTACCTGAACCTCTCGTGTAAACCTGCTACTGGTAAATTATTCATTTTTATTCTTCCATTTAGATAGAGTGCTACACCTGGCAGTTAATAAATATTTTGACTATCTTGCCTGCATGTATTTTTTAATTTAAAATTTTTTTTTTTTTAAGTAAAACTAATAATGATAAGTAAATAAGTAAACATTTTAAAAATCACTCACCTTGTTAATTTTCTAATATACGGAAAGGAAACCTCACTCACCTTATTAATTACTTTAACTCTTTTCTTTAAAGCCATGATGTATTCAAGAAAGAAGAAATAAATGCAACTCTTCCTGTTTTCGTTGAAATGTGAGAATTAAGTACTTCTCCCTTCATATCCTCTCATGCATTGTTAAAATGTATTTTATTTGATGTTGAATCATGTCAGGAATTCTAAAAAATGTGAAAGGTTTCAATGGAATGCATTAACAGTGACCTTTGCAATGACGTTTATGGTCATAAACCTTACACACAAATGACAGTTTTTTATAGCTTAGTTTATTTAATATGCACGTGCATGTGGTATAATGATCCTAAGAATTATTATTTTAATGATTAATATATAATAACTGGCCGGGGAACTAATTACACGATGTCGTGCCTTAGCACAAATTGGGTCAGAGCTGCTGGTCCAGTCGATGCCGCTTAATTCCTTAGCACACGCTCCCAACCTTGACAATGCGAAACCCTTTCCAATCTCCGAGTTTTTGGTCTGTTTTTTGGTCTAGGCGGGGCTGAATATTACCTATTGAATCTTTAGATACCCTTGAGAGCTCTCGCAGGAAGCAAATCATGTCGTGAGGTGTATGTTATTTGAAGGACACGAGTATGTGGTGAATCGAGATTTTGACGAGTGGCATGTGATGGAAGTAGACCCAATTAATGATGTTTCAACATCAAGGTCCCTTAGAAGTAATTTCTGCTCTTATTTTCATTCAAAACTATTATCGTGTATTTTTTTTATCATACACTTCAGAAAGAATAGAAGAAAATTTAACCAGTGAAGGGAATGCCCAGGGTTCATTGCCAAGCGATTTTTGAAAAATAATCATAAAGAAAAAGTTGTTTTCAAGACACAATTACAATAGATGTTTCATGCTGACTTCGAATAGTAACCGTACCTTCGAATTATACGTTCAAATCATAGGTTTCGCCTGAAAAATATATAAATTAAAAAAAATTACACAATTATACTAAATATTAAAAAAAAAAAAAAAAAAAAAAAAAAAAATGAAAGGGTCCTTCTGTAACATTACTTGAACACTATTCGAAGACACACTAATTATTAGAAAATTGGTTTGATCTGTTTAAATCAATAGTTTCTGACTAGATTTAGAGTGAATTTAAACAAACAAAACAAAAAAAATTCAAGAAATATTGTATAATTTTGATTAAAAATACTCAAAATATGTATTAATTTTTTTTTTTAAGAACTTCGTATTTGAGGTGAAATTGGCTAAAATAGTTTATCTAGTTAGTCATGGAGCAACAATTGTAATCATACAATAATTATTATTTTTATTTTTAATAAATCATTTTTTTTATCTATACAATTCACGAACCATTGACGTGGCATGAAAGAATCACTGAAATTTCCAGGAGTTCTGCTTGACCACTCACACGGTGAAGATGTATGTTGAATCTTCAGTGTAAATGCAAATATTTTAAATGAGTACGGATGGGTTTTATTTTTATTTGGGTTTATTTTATTTGTATTTATTATTTATCTTATGTATTCACTTTTTTCATTGTCACTTGTAACATATATTTTTTTTTATATATATTGATTTTCTTTTACTCATTTTTGCTTTGTAAGTAAGGTATGAGTTAGTAAATTACACCACAATTACTGTTAATAATTACAGTCCTTGACTGCAGCAAATAGTAATTTTGTCAAAGTAAAAGCTTCATAATATTTTTTTTTTAAATAAAAGTTATAACTGAAATACTCTATTTAATTTGTTTTTCATTCTGGATGTGGGATATGTCTATATTTTTACCGTTACAATCATAAGTAGTTAACGCGGTCAACCCGTTTCCAAAAAATTTTTTTTTTAATTTGATCTCTAATTCATCTTCACTTTACCACCCTATTCTTATTAAATATTTCTTTACTAATTTTAAAAAAGTCATTCCCTTCTATTAATATTATCTCTCTTCAACATCTCGGTTCACGCCTCGGACATTTACCAGGCGGTTCAAAAATAATTTTATTATTAAATTTAAATATATAAATTCCTACTACGAAACAACAGAGGAATCCACTGGAAAATAATTTTGTTATCACATGATTGGTTTTTTTTTTGTCATTTTTATTTGAAATTTACAACTGTACAAAAAAAAAAAAAAAAAAAAAAAAAAAAAAAAAAAAAAAAAAAATTTGACAAAAAACTGGTATAGAAGCTATCGATTGGTAGCACATAATCAAACCTCAACATTAGAAGAAGATCCCGCGGCCATCTTCATTTCAGACGCCTCGTTGGTGAAACAAGTGGATTAGGGTGAATACCTATTTAGTTTATTATGAAAGGAAAGGTATCTAGTTCATGCAAAATCAGCGACATATGGGATGTTAAGGTCATTGTGGATTAGCTCTGGACAAAATAAGTAGCATTAAGGGTTTTTAGAATAATTTTGAACTTCAGAGATTGGATGGATAGGGGAGACCCCATAACTCTATGCCGTAAATCCAAATAGGTCTGATAACGGTCATATAAATGGGTTATTTTTTTTAATTGAATCGACAAATAAGAACGTTTGTCAAGTAATTGTAATAGTTGAAAAGTTCAGCTTCTTATTTTTTGATCTTGTTCCAGAGTTTCAAGGAAGTTTCTTGTCTAGATAAAATCCAACATCTGCTCAACTTTACTTAACGGTATTTCATTAAAGGATATGGACAAAATATGGTAGGTTTTATACAATAAATGTTATTTACTGGTCGTGGGTTCGAATCCCACCGGATGAGCGGGTTAAAAATTATTTCGTGGCCGACCCACCGTGGAAAGAACATTGAACTTCCTCCCTAGTTAGAATATATTGGTAACCTGTAGGATAACCCGTACTTTCTGCCCTAGTTGGAGTACATAAAAACATGAAGTCCCCATAAACAAACAAAGAAATGCTGTTTACTGAGATTTTTCATAACTCTCCAGTTATGACATCATTCCGTGAAGTGATACATGCACGGAGAGTCTGGGATGCAGTATATGGATCATTGACTGATAACATAGCATAGTTTGTTAGCATGGTGTTAGTATGAGTTGGGATACGATTGCTTTTAAATGTTAAAGTATTTATTAAGTTGTACAGTAACATATCATTCAACAACTGTGTTTTAATGCCGATGAGAATAGTACTTGTCAAGTTTTTTTTCTGCATTGAAGAAATCAGGTGCAATCTAGTATGTATAGAGAAGAAAAAAATATTACTTCATGTCACCAGTAGTGTTTTAATCGAGTCCTCAGTATTTAATTCAATGTCAAAAGCTGAACGAGAATATAATTTTTATAAACAATATTAAAAGATTCGAGTAAGGACATTTTTAACAATATTTTGGGGATTAGGAAAAGTATTTCAATATCTCAGATCTGCATCACGTACCCATTTCGTATGCGGGCGATGTGCGAGGTGGGTTCTTCAGCCTGCTCCCACACTGTCCCCCCCCCCCCCCCCCCCCCCCCGATAAAGTCGGGACTTATTCATATGGAAAAATATATCCTGAAATTTTTCTTAGCTCGAATAGTCCAGCAAGTAATTTCTGTAAAAAAAAAAAAAAAAAAAAAAAAAAAAAAAAAAAAAAAAAAAAAAAAAAAAAAAAAAAAAAAAAAAAAAAAAAAAAAAAAAAAAAAAAAAAAGAAAGAAAGAAATTGCGAAAATGGCTGTTCAAATTTGGAAACCTGAGATTTCTTAAACCAGGGATTTAAAAAACAAACAAAATAGTATATATTTCATGAATATGAGCGTTTTAAATTTTGTTTGCGCATAAAAATGACATCATTATTTAGAATAACAATAATAAGTAATCATAGGCGATTCTTTGGAATTTCTAGGTCAACTTCTTACATAATATTTGTTATTAATGACGCAATGGATGGATCAACTCCGAAGAGTGCTTTTAATAAGAGATATCAATAGATGGACTGGTGGGTCTACACCTGTTACGGAACTAAGGTGAAGGAAATTGAAACAACATTATTCATTTTTTATGCTGTAGTAAAATCTTTCAAGAACTATGAAGATGATGTAGTTAAAATTTGGTTCAGATAGGTTTATTAGTTTTACTAAAATGCTATTGTCGCTTGCCACATATTCGATTTTTAAATTTCACTGGAATCCACACGTCACACCACATATTTATAGCTTTTTGGATAACAAATTAATTTAATTTAGTAATTTTACTATCAATTTCTAGCTATAATTAACACTGGATCATTGTAACCTCTCTTGATTGGCACTCGCTTTACTACCCACCACATATTTATCGCTTTATAAACAGTAATTTAAGAGGAAATAAGTAAATTTTATTATTGCTAAACCTTCCTTGAACTATGAAGATGATGTAGTTATATTTGGTACAGAATAGTTCTATAGTTTTCGCGGTTAGTGATCACGAACGGAAATGGCTTGTCCTTTTATATATAACTTCATCATTCCCCGTCGAGGAATTTTAACTAATAATTGATTTTTTGTTTATCGATAAAAATCTTGTATTAAAGTGAACAATTGAAAATTATATTTTTGATAATATTTTCACGCATAGCAGCCATTATTAACTTGGTTAAATTTAGATTGATTAGGCATTTGAAGATAACATAAAGCATAATTAGACATCCAATTTTCAATTTTAATATATGAGTTGGTAATCCAGATAGACAGAGACTATTAAGAAACTGCGGTATAAGAAACTGCATTATCAGTGCTTACAACTAAAGGTTCAAAATTCATATTTTTACACACAATATTAAACAGCTGAGGATCGGCATTTTGATTTTTAATAATTTTCATTCGACAGAAATAATTTTATTTGATTTGATCTGGTTGGATTTTAATTTCTAACCATAAAAGTATGTGGTAGTGTGGCAAAACCCGCTTCTAACACTCAACATTGTACATTTAAATTTTCATTGTTGCTAAACCTAGAACTATGAACATGATGTAGTTAAAATTTGGTATATTTCACTCCATATAGCTGTTTTTATAACAATTTAATTGAAAATTAATTTATATATTTATTATCACATTGTTTAATGTTGATTTAAAACATTTTAAATAATATTAGTATAGTTTCTTGAAATAGAGGAAAGTTTTTTTTTTAAACAACGTAAATTTTACTTAATTTCATTAAAAATATTCAGGCTCTAGCTATATATATATATATATATATATATATATATATATATATATATATATATATATATATATATATATATATAATTTTTTAATTTGTCTATTAATGTGTGTAACTGTGAAGAGGATGCCTCCTAAAAGATTACCTCGAAAATTGCTAAACGAAAAGCCGGAAGGTTTTAGAATTCGAGTGCGGCCACGATTGAGATGGCTAAATTTATCATAAGGGTAGTTTTTATTGAAAAGAAACATTGTGAGCTCGTTGTATTTATTGACTTTTTTATAGATATGTTTTTAATAGATCTAGGTTTTTTTTTATAGTAACTTTTACTTATTAATAGAGTACCTAATGTAATTGCAATATACAAATAACACTATCAGTCTCTAAATTTATTGAAACAAAAAGTGTGATAATTAAACCTGTTCTACAACAAACCAGGAGAGGTCTTGATAGGGAAGTTTTTTTTGTGTTGACTAATGGCGACACAAGGTAGCGATGTGGTCAAGATCAAACGTAACCTCCAGGTTTTCCTCTTAACCAATTGGAGGCTGCACCATCGTTTAAAAAAATATATCATAACGTTGAATTTCTCACCTCTCGAAATCGAATCTCTAGCCTAATCCATATTATATATATATATATATATATATATATATATAGTTTAATCTGCGCCCGTTAAGTAACTAAATTAGCAATTAAGTTGAATAATGACGAAAGAAAAGGGCAATCGCTCTGTGTTCTACAAGAAGAGGATGCGATCACAATATTGGATGAACTCCTGCCATACGATGTTTTATAATCAATCATTGAGTCTTAGATTAAAGAAACATATAGAGGTATACAATAGAGAGTTATGGAAATAAATGGAGGTTTATGGTTTTAAAATATAAAAAATAAAATATACAATCTAAAACATTATTTACTCCCAATATATTTCTATCAACGAGTTAACTTCTCTGTCCCCTTATATATAATAGAACTGTGATCCTTTGGTATTAACATGTTCTAAAAACAAGTTTTCAAACGTTACCTTTAGTTGACTACAGATTCAGGAATGGCAGAGAAGACCGATCTTCAAATGTCTAAAGGCAAAATAAGATCCTAACCCTTATTTTTCAATATTATATTTGACTTAATGCATAAAGTCAAAGGAAAATGGAAAACAAAAAATTCTATCGAATGATTGCTCCTAACTTGATATGAAAAGAAAGGACACAAAGTCAATCTTAAAATGGCGAGAAGGCAAAAAAAGGACCATTCTTCAAGATTATTATTTCGTTTTATTTTTCGTATTAATTAATTTGTATGTATTATTATTTTTTTAATTTGTAAAAACCCAATGAAGACACTACAATACGGTCGTCAAACCGATGATACTGTACGGAATGGAAACCGCTTTCCTTCCCAGTCTAAGGAAAATGTTGGAGGATAGAAAGATATATAATATATATATATATATATATATATATATATATATATATATATATATATATATATATATATATATATATATATATATAATATTACAGGTAAATGTGTTTTATTATTAATTAAATTAGGATCTGTCCTGGGATAAATCATAGTATCGAAAAATTGTTCTAATGTGGATACAGTATTTGTTTCTCATACTAAATGAAGCAATTTAAGACCGAAAATCGGCCATGTTGAAGTATTTCTACTACAAAAGCCCCAGGGTCGACTTCCCTCCAAGGTCTTAGTTTCTTTTTTTTGTTCCCGGTTTGCTTTCTTTTCGACTTATTGCTAATGGAATGTTGGTTATTCTCTATGTCCTGTAAAATCTCCTCGGCGCACGGCTTTTATTTTTTCTTTTCTTTCTTTCTTTTTCTTTTAAAACTTGCTGTAGGTGCATTTAAAATGATAAAGAGGTTCGGAGATAAGATCTATCGGTCAAATCGGAGAAATGACAAATAATAAATTTACATTTGCTCACTCAGGCAACAATCCATTGAACTATAAATATATATATTTTAGCTATTTATTGAAATTTACAACTGTATACAATATAATTTAGAATAAAGCAAGTAAATGTAATTATAATGCTGAAAATGACAAGTCAATTGAAAATGAAAATGAAAATAAATTTTATTCTGGGGCCTTAGTCCCTTAAGAATAATTATAATATACAATATAATGGCGGTATAGCTGCCTTATGTATAATTGAGAAACATAATAAAAGCAAGAAAAACACAATTAAAATTAAATTAAGGAATTGAAAAGAAATTAAAATTACAATATAAAGTAATAAATGTAATAATACATGTTTTAAAAATCACACGAATTATTGTTAGAAATTTAAAATAAGCTACAAAAACAAAACAAGGAAAATAAAAAAAATCAATGAAAAAATACAGTAAACAAAGCTAAGAAATATAAATTATCCGGAAAAATAACGTATCTTGTCTGAATAAAAATAATATAATTATGCCGAAACCAATTATACAAATTTAGTGCAATAGTACTAACATAATGTTGGACAAAATCAATATTGTATTCTGAATATTCATATTTAATTTAAAAAAATATTTTCTTCATCGATATGACTATTAGATTGAATATCTAACAAATAAACGAAAAATCGGGATTTGAAGCTATTATGAGCCGTTTCTTGTGGTTTTGGTTTTGTATGTGTGTTCCAAGTAAGTCGTTTGTCGAGAAGAAGTCCTAAAATATAATTTAAAAAGGGATTATTTTAATTTTAACAATTTTTTATCATTTAAATGTTCAAATATAACAATTTTCAAAAGATGAATTTACTTAAAATATGTTTTATAATAATAATTTTAATGTACCTATTTACAGTTTTTCTCGTGTTATATTCTAATTTTGTTTACATTCGCTATAATCAGAACTATGTCATCATACGTCAAAATTTATTACACGTCTAAGCTTAAAACTACAGTGACTAATGGGGCCAAAAGTACTAATCCTGCGAAAAATAGTTATTTCAACCATAAAAAAAAAAAAATCTAAGGAAGCGAAGCAAAAGAGATAAAAAAGAAATTTCACTACAGAATAAGGGAAAGAACCGAAAAGGCTTATGATTTGTCGCGAACAGCTCTATGAAAAAAAAAAAAAGAAACTAAAAAATAGAAACCACTACTTAAGTACCAACAAATGAATGGATAAATAAAAAAAAAAATACAACATTGACAAAATTGTTCCTGTAATAAATTCATGAAGAAGAGATCAGCAACATGAAGTGGATAATGAAGTGTCAAAAAGAGAGAGAAAACTGTCTAAAAATGGCGTTATAATGCCCGATAAAGTTGTTAAGATTCAAAGAAATTTCAAATTGATAGATTGGAACGGAAAGGAAATTAGCGACTGACCGAACTTGAAATAAGAACACCACTCTCATAACCTATTTCCATAAAATGTGCATATTTAAAAAGTGTCTTAAGGTTCTGCATTTCTTCTAGACAGTAATTATGATCCAGCCTTGACAAACAAGTCAGCTGTACGCCCATGTGAGTGCCAGCTATCGAGTTATTTTCTTTATTATTATCTGCTTAGGATAGTTAAGATTAATGTATAAGCAAGAATGGCCAAATAAGGGTACGCTATAGAAAATGGGATTTCCCTGACTGATTCTTTAAGGTTTAGGTATAGAAATAGCTATATGATACCACTAGGGCTTAATGAAAATTATTTATATTTCCTGGTGGACCAACGGGAGGAATCTTGAACTTCCCATCCTACACACTACAATAGGTTGGTAACCTGCAAGATAATCCGTCCTTCCTGCTCTTGTTGGAGTACATAAGGACGTTATGGAGCGCAGTGTTATTTGAGTAATAATTGTTTCGAGTGTACTAGAGAGAGAATATACGGTAGTGTTGTCTAAAAAAAACAAACTTTTATTTAAAAAAAAAACTTAAAATATTGTATTGGAGAAACAAAATATGTTAATAAAAGAACATTTTTATTAATTTATTTATGGTGCTACTGCACTCCAAAGACAAGGGCCTAGTCACAAATCGCTTGCCAAGTTGGTCTATCGGCAGAAACCTTCCTCCTTCTTCTGACTTCCAATTGTTTCAAGTCCTCCTCTATGTTATCCGACCATCTCGTCCATGAGCTCCTCCAAGCTTTTCATATAGTAGTTCCCTTGGAAGACAGTTACTTCCCATCCGTTCCACGTGGACTAATATAACTTGTAAAAGAATATACTAACATGAAAAAAAAAATACAAAATTAATAATAAGGAAAACAAAATACTGAAAATATAGAGGAGGTTCCTGAGGAGAATTTATGGACCCAAGAAACCACAGAAAGGCTACGGGTTAAGATCTACTACCACTAAATCTACAGGGAGATGAAAGACCTAAAAACTGATATAAAAGTCAGAAGACTAAGATTCTACGGGCACGTGGTTAGAATTGACCGAGGTAGACTAAACAAGAAATTCTTTGATAAAATACGTCCTGAAGATGTAAATGAAAAATCTACTGCAATGGCAAATACAGTCATAAAGGAGTGGAATGTCGGAGTATGATTATGAACTATTCTATTTCCTTCAACATAATCAAAAATACTAATAACATATTAGGTTACATAAATTGGACGATTATAAGTTTTTTAAAATGTTTACCAATATTTAAATTTTTTTTTTATTATTACTAAATAATACTGAGTATTTGACATCTTTATTCTATTTTTACAATTTATTCTATTTTTAATTCAGACTGTCATCGAGGCACCCCTTCTAATTAAATAATTAATTATAGAATAATCATCACTAAGAGGGACAAAAATCAAGGAAATGGATAAGGCCTAAAACGAAATTCCCTGATATAGCACAGATAATTCACAAAAGAAAATGAACCTGGGCAGGACACCTCGTAAGAAGCAAAATCGATAAATGCTCCAAGAATATTATAAATTGGTACCCCCGAGATTACAGAAGCAGAGGACGACCAACTACCTCATGGGATCAAGAAATGAGGACTACATGTGGAAGAGCAACATGGCAAAGAAAAAAAACGGAAAAGACTAGAAGAATGTCACTATTTGAACAGAATAAAACCGGAAATATAAATATAGTAAAAATCTTAAAAGAAAAAAATAATGAACTCAAAAAAACCTCAGCCATTAGCTGATTTTGTAAAAATGTAAAACGAAAAAAAAATGAATGGATATATATAAATCAAGGTATGATTATTGTACACATAAAGGTTTATTATTATAATAATCATTACTAATACAAAAACATTTAAACATCTAAAAAAATTTTTTTTTAGTTTTGATATAACTTGAAACATTGTGTCGGTGAAACAGATTATTTAAATTTATTAGGTATGAACCCATTAGCCTCCAATTTTGGAATATCGATAATCACCAAAAGTATGTACTATTAGTAGTAATTTAAAAAAAAATTCAAGACGGCACTTTATAAAAAAATCCAAATTCGATTTTTGAAGTGAGTTTTAAATGTCTTTTTATATGTATTTTGTGTTTATCAAAAGAATTATCATTTAAAATTTAGTAAACTGACACCACTCCTACTTATCCAGCTCAATTAGAAGAAAAGTTATGGTGATTTTCAAAATATTTGTTTGCGGATTTAGGGATTATTTATATAGCCGTGATTTTGAAACCGCTTAATATATTTGAAAAATAAATTGTATTTGCTTAATTTCTATGAGGACAACCTTCATACTAAACTTCATCAAATTCTGAGGTGTTCAGGTTTACACTCTGTGTTGATTTATTATGAAATGACCCTTATATAGTTTACTGTGTTATTTATTGTTTTGTTAATATTTATGGGATATGAAACATCTAGTGTAATGTAATTCTAACTTTCAGTTAAAACTCTCAATATTTACCTCGACAACTTAAAACCTATTAGGTAGCTACAAAAAATGCTTGGCTGGAGCAGACACGCATCTGCTAGAATAAATGGGAGCAATGTGAAGGTTGTTGGAAAGTAGGCAACTGTTGTGGAGCGTGGACTTGCAGGTGCGATCGGGCGTGCAGATGTTTACCTCACCAGGAGTATATATAGATAGCTTAAGTTAATATGACCCACACTAATTTCTCATGTTCTAAATATCTGTAAGGACAAACGGAAAAAAAGACAATATTCACAGACACATCAACAGCATCAATCTTTGATATTCTGTAAACAACGCATAAGTGTAAATTACACAAACTTTGCAGTATTTATAGGGCTGAAATTAATGCCATTGCCATGGTTCTACGATATTCCTTGAGCTCGGCCCTTGAATATGTTGTCCTGATGTCAGACTCACACAGTGTTTTAATGTCTATGAAGAACATTCATTCAGATCATATAGGAATACATTGCATTATGGATCTCGTCAAGAAACTATATGAAGGAGGAAAATTGGTTAACTTCATCTGGTCACCAAGTCATATCGGTATAAGAGGCAACGAAATGGCTGATGAAGCAGCAAAATAAGCTGTAGCCCTCCCAGAACCCGGCAAAGCCTTTCTAACGGCATCAGAACTTGCACGCCCAATTAGAGAGACGATATCCCAAGAGTGGCAGACATTGTGGGATCCTAGACTACCAAGTAATCTCAAGATAATTAAGATAGACGTAAAAACATGGAGCAGTTCCTGCCTTACTAATCGCAGAGAAGCTGTGATCCTAACGTGATTAAGAATTGGCCATACAAAAACTGCACACTTTCACCTTATAACTAGAGAGGCTCCTCCCAAATGTGAAATGTGTGGCAATGGTTTTTCAATATATGTTTAAAGATTGCCATTACTACACTAAAAGATTGAATGAATCAGGAATACCTCGAGACATCTTAAACGATGAAAAAATGATTGAAAAAGTGATAGCCCTCCTTTACAGAGAAAAACTATGTTGTAAAATATAAATAAATGAAATTAACTTTCTATTAAGAACGGAAAAGCGTTGATGAATCTTATGTTTAACGCTCGAAAATTTCAAATGAACAAATAAATAAAATAAAATCATACTCATAAGTCGATCGTTAATATTTTTAAGATGAATAAACTTTATTAAGAATTTTACAAACAATAAAGCATAAATAAATAAAGATTTGGCCTAGAGGAGAGGAGGGAGGGCCTGAGGTTTTACATACAGGGAGAGGTTGCGAATTAACGGCCCCTGGAAGAGACATACTTTACAGGTCTTAATGACCTCGTTACTCTCCCAGCTCGGCTTTTCTTCTGCCCCGCAAAACGCCCACTGATAATGATTACGCTGCGGAAAAAAAATCCGTTATCTTTTTCAGAAGCTCCGTATGAATTAATATTTCATCAGCGGTGTCATTCCCAAGTATTAATTACAGTTGATTCTGCTCAGTTTATCAAGACATGTATGATAGATACATGATATGACTGGACCACTGCAGTCAACAGCGGAAAAAAAAAAGTAAAAACAGAGGAGTTTTCTATTAATTGATTTTTATGTATTCCGGTTTGCTGAATACGAATTTCAACTTGGCCTATACGAAAAGTATATGTTGATTTTTTTTTTTTTAACACACCGTGAAGAAAAGTAGTAAGGACATGGGATAATATCCCGAAAAAATGTAACTTTGTTAAGTGGATAATAAATGAAAGTTTTGAGGAGTAAAGCTGAAAAAGTGTATCTAAAAATAAATTATAGACTCCTTTACTAATTAATTAAATTTAAAAAAATAAATTGGTAATTAAAAAACAAACTAATTTTCCATTTGATGCGTTCGTTTTAAAAAACCGAAAATTTATATTAAATAATAATAATATTAAAAAAAAAAAAAATAGATCAGAAAAAAAATAATAGGAATAAGTAAAATTTAGAGTTTTTTTTTTAATCTTTATTTTTTTGTAAAACTAACTATTTAGACGCAAGTGCGCTTAGTAGTTAAATGTTTACGTATATTACGCAGCGGAAAGCGAATAACTGTCAATACATTTTTCTTATAGTTAAATTTATATAGAAACACAACTTTATATACAAATTTATTACATTAAATTTCCTACATTTTTCCTATAAGTTTTTTACTAAACGACTGTAGTCAAAATAATATAAGTTTTTCATTAGTGGCTACATCCAATTCCATATGTAAACTACTTTAATGCGCTCTTGAGCATTGATATTTGGTTTGACAACAACATTCTATAAGAAAAAACTTTACGTACTTTATTTTGTAATTTTTTTATTATTATTTTAATGTGGACTATTTCATTAGGAAGAAAAATCTTAGCAAACAGCATTTATTTTTTTTAACAGAACCAAAAGAGACTAACGACGCCATGGACTAAGTCTCGGTGAAAGACAAGATAGAAGATAGTCAACTCAGGTGATTTGAAGTTTTTACAGAATGCCAAAGAGGTAGATCACTAAATAATAATTGTAGACCAAGTCCGTATGTAAAGGACCTTTTTCTGCCAGATGGAAGAATTAAGGTAGAACAAGGTATGTTGGGCCAGATGTGGAAAATCGCTGGAAATAGGAACGAGTAGCGGAAGTGGACTAAATCTGAAGTTCGACATAGAAATGCTTAAGAGTAAGAATAAGATGTAAATTTTGAACTTGAACAATGTTTAATCAATCTTATTCTTATACCATATATTTTAAATTACTTTATTGTGTTTTGAACGTAAAAATACATGGTTATGAACGCTCTAATTAATATATATTGACAATTTAAATAGTGTACAACAGTTTACGTTTTGAAAAAAAAAATATTATTTTGTCAATAGACTTTAGTTCTTGTCCTAATATCTTCGATATGCTTATTGCTATTCCTAGCTAGTTTATCACTGTTCTGTGATATTGGTACTTTTCGAAGATATGCAGAGTGGTCTGTCTGCTACCGCATTTCTGACACCTCGATGCTGCTTCCTTTGTAATCAGATGAGTTTCTGTTCTTGACCTCAAAAGGTAAACCATGTGTATTTTTTTTAATATAAAAAAAAAAAAAATGAAAATTATGGATTGCAGGATGTCTGCAGTTTCCTGGTCATTTACGAGAGAGACCATATAGACCACACATTGAGAAGGAGAAAAGGACAAAGATGCTAACACAGCTGTTAGGCCGTTTCACTCGACTTGCCTGAACGAGAGTATCCAAAATATCTTCTATCGAGGAAAAATGTGGCAGAGAGCGAATCCTCGGAGCCGTTATTAACTGATAAGATAGCTCCAGAGGCGTCTCAATAAAATAAAGATTGGAAAGAACACAACTCGCCCCTTAGATGTGGGCGGGCTGCGGATGAAGAACACGTCCCAAGATGTTATCCGTGCCAAAGGGAGGGTGTTAGCGTCAATGACTGGCGCCAAGAACGGCCTCTAAACTCGTCCGAGGGAAAGAAATGAAAAATATTTTAACTGATGCAGTGGGAGGGAGCGAAGCAATATAAGTAAATTCAGTCCTAAAAATTCATTTCGTTTTTATTCATTTTCATTATCTAAATTCTTACGAACGTCTTAAAGACTTCAAAAATGTCCTCTGTTATTAACAGTTGTTAACTTAAATAATTACTTTGAAAATGTTGACTTAAAAATAAAAGTGAATTGTGAATTTAGACGGTTAAACAATGCGGAATCAAGGAACATTTAGCTAGTATATATAATTGATGGGTTTGGTGGATGGTTATGTAACAAAACACAATTTTAAGTTTGTTTTTTTTTTCGTTACAGGCCCATTAAGTACGTTTTCTAAGCCAATTTCTTTTAAACCTCCTTTAAGTCAATTTTTATATGTCTCCTTTTCCTAATTTCATCTGTTATTTTCTCTAAATGTTTGTATTCTTCTTTGATTCATCTTAATCTGGAAGTTTCTTTCATTGTTCTGTTTCCAAATATCTTTCTCACAATGTTTCTTTCCTTTTTTCTGTTTTATTCAGTTTCTTTCATTGTTCCTAAAATTAGTGTTTCAGCTGCATATAAACATTCTGACCGAATTACTTACTTGACGAATTTTTCAGATTCTGTACAGCGATTTTTTATTTTAAACATCTTTTGCAATATCGCTTGGATAGCTTCTTTCTCCCCTCCATTAGGCTGTATGGTTTCTCCTAGATACTTAAATTTGTATGTTCCTCTTATATTTCCGTGCTTAAGTAATTTATGTTTGAAGTTTTTATATGAAACTTTTCTTAAGCAGGAAAATGTTACACAGCCCCTTAATCTTCTTGATATCTCTGTTTCTAGTTGTTTCTTAATATTCAGATTTTTCTATAAGTCCTATTTTTGGGCAGGTCAAAAATAGGACTTATAGAAGTTGAGCGATGAAGCTATTTGCACGTAGCAGTTGAGCTCCTCCGGTTACCCCGCAATTACCAATCAGTAGAAAAATAAAATGTTATAAAAATCTAGTCCTATATTACCGCATTAATATTAAAATGAATTTCATCACAAACTGTTTTTTATAATAATACCACACAAAACAGTTTTGTTTAATAATCATAGAAATGCTCAATTCCATTAAGCACGGCATGACGTGTCATTAGCTGAGTCGTTGATGGAATGATTTTGTCAGTACTCATCTTGTGAATTTGTGTGTGTCCATAGGTTAGTAAAGTCAAAATCGAGTCTTTTTTTTTCGAACAAAAAGAAAATAATCCAACCAATTCTGAGAAGTTTATTTTCAATACCTATATTTTATATTACATTATAAATTTCTTATTGTAATTACATTTATGTCATTTTAGTACATATCTATTAAAATTCAATCTAGCCAATAAACAACTATTTAAGTTGGAATTCCTTAAAGGAAGAATGTCGGGCACCTCTGGGAGCAAGGTCCTTAGGGTTCATCAGGTTTGACCCCAAGGTTTGAGATATCGTTGCCCGTGATCTGCCAAGGATCCCCTGCCCCTGCAAGAACTGTCCTAGCACCAAGGATAACCGCTCAGCCCCCGCTGTCATTAGGAGTTCCTATCGAGGAAGGAGTTCACGAATCCAAACCGTGAGCACTCTAATTGTTTTTGTACAGAGTAGATTACGAAAGGTGGAATATGTTATCTAAGGCTTCAAGAACTTTGATTCATCATCGCCAAATATATATTATTAGATATCTAGAGGGAACTGTGTTGTACCTAAGTGCTTTTAATAGGTCCAGGCTATTAAGGAATTCAGCTGATATTCAAGGTAAACATGAAAAAAAAAATAGAATCCTTGATATCTCTAATTAAACCACAAATAATACTGAAGTTCTCTTGATAAAGCACATTAGAAGGAATACAGTTAATTAAAATTTATATTATAATACTGTCATTCCCTGCCGCGACTTATAAGTAAAGAACCTAGATAATTTAAACTAAGAATTTGAGTTTAATTAATCCATACTACAATCTAAAAGGAAAAGCCGTATTTCATTTTTAATCACTGGCCACGAAACCACTGACCCAATCTTAATTGTTCAAGGAAGGTTGAACAATAATAAAATCAACTGATTTTCAATGAAATTGTTATAACAAATTAGATAAATATTTGGATTCTAGTGAGGTTTTAAGAACTACTGATAAGTGGCTAGCGCTATTCTGCCAGAGTTACAATTGTACGGTGCTATTAAGAGCTCGAAATTGATAACAACATTTAGTTATTTTTAATTGATTTAATATTATAAAAAAAATAACAATAATAAATATGTGGTGCGAAATGTGGGTCCCAGTGAAGATTTCAAATCAATCGATATTTCGCTGATGATGCAATGAATATTTTATGTCCACCATATACATTAAAATTAAAAAAATGCCCAATTATGCTGTTACATAACCTAATCTGAACAATGGTACCATGCCAAAAATTGCAGCTATGCGTGGAGATATCATTGAGACTACAGTTCTGGAACAACGACAGGAGAAATCGCATTTTTTTCCAGCATCCCAATGATTCCTATTATTCTACCATTTTAATTCAAATGATTCAAATTTGCTATTGCTGTTTCTTTTGCTATTATGCTGTCCAACAGTGATCTCTTATATGAATAAAAATGAAATGAAATTAGGTGTTTTGAATGTTAAATATTCATGATCGGTTATAACAAGTCTGTTCAAGTTCGAAACTAGTTTTTCAAATAAAATAATTCTGATAGAAGTTGCAATTAATTCAATCCTAATTGTATTGATCTTTCGTTCTCCCCACTGCCTACTTAATCTTTTGTCGAATCACTATTCACTACTAGTAAACTATAAACTCTCATAAAACGTATTTTATTCTACACCGATCTTCAAATGCCAAAAGGCAATCCAAGATCCTAAACTCTGATTTTTGTATGTTTGTAAATAAAAATAAATGGAGGATTAGAAAAAAAACAAAACATTGCGATTCTAATTTTTAAATATTTTATTCTATTACTAATAAATTAAATTATTAATACAAGTTATATAATTCTGTGTGAAAACTCTCCATGATTATATGAAGGATTTGCACAGACTGCAATTGGTATTAAACCAGTATATTGATAACATCGAAACATTTTAACTATGCCACTGCCTTTGTGAATAATATTTGAAAAATAAAATTATTAATCTCAAAATCAAATCCAAATGTTCATGTCATTAATAAAAGAAAATGTAATTAATGGTTCCATTTTTTTTAACATTGATTAATGAGATAATAACATATTAAACATTAGAAGGATACAAATATTGATTATTTTAATTTTAATTTATTTTTATTTTTTTAAAGTATATTTATCTATATAAACATGTAACTGTTTTGATCAGTTACAATGCGCCCCTCAAGCGAAAATTGAAATGTATAATGAAAAAACGATGTTAATTAAAAAAACAAAGTAAAAATAAAAATAATAAAACGTACTTCTGCCTGAATAAAAATATAAATAAAAAGTTTATTATGGAATACATCACACCGGGTCATTTATATAATCTAATCTTTCCATTTCATTTAAGGGAAAGATTTGAGACGGGAACTTAAATTACTGTGAAAAAGGAATTCCCTTGGGAATGGTAATCCTTTATACCCTGGCTAGCATTTGATGTTCTGCTCCCTTCTTCTTGATCTTCCTCTGTAGCTCTGTAGCTCTGCAATAAGGAGCCTTCTATTTTAGGAAGGCTATAATCAGCATTGGTGTTTGTATTCGTTTGATCAACTCATTTTCTTAATAATAAAAAAGTATATATATATATATATATGTTGGATAGACAAAAATTCAACCCCTTTTAATTATCTATAAGTTTTATTTTTCTTAAGGTGTTAACTTACCCATATTATTATAAACGTTAATTAAATGAAAACAAGCAGTATTTAAAAAATAAATAAATAAAATTTCAAAATTATGTATTAATATCATTTACTATAGTTTTGAATTATGGTGCAAATCCTTCAAGAAATTATTCAAAATTACATAAGACATATACCCCATAAAATGTAAGAAGTAATGCAATTTAAAATTGCTTAATAATTTATTGATAATAAGGATTTTATTGTATTTAATACGTTTATATACTTATTAATCCTGATACGTTTCTTATGCTGAAGAGTATGGGAATGTAAGCCACAGAGAAAGAATGAAACTTTTAACCAAGAAAATGAAAAATGATGGGAGTTTGCCTGAAATCCATCCATAATCATAAAACTATAAAACCATGAATGGATAAATATATACTGTACTTTGTTAAAAAAAAAAAAAAAAAGTTTAACTTCTTACTAAAACACAATCACTTGAAACGGAAAAAATCGATAATAAACACAAAATCCCCAGATATTTAAATCACACATAATACATTAAACAGAATGATTTTTTTTTTTTTTTTTTTTTTTTTTTTTTTTTCCAATTTCAACTAGGGAGTAAGTTTGTGTATGAGACAGTAGAAAAAATATAATGGCATAGACATTGGCAACAATATATTAAAGGACAACTATTATAAAAATATTCCCCAAATATAAATCTATTCAACTATCTAATACCGAGAAATACTCATTTCAAGCTAACTCAATTACTTACAGAATTACTCAGACTAACTAATTATTACGTGATGCGTTTTTACTTGCCAAACTTAGACACTTTATGTAGAACTCCACATTCTTCCTTACCGTTTATATGACTTGTACGAAGATGAGAAAATTTTTTTTGGTGAAATTCTAACTCATACAAGTTACATGGCTTCAAAAACAAGAAGGAACTGCTTGAATGCTTTATCCAGTTGAAATTGCAGTTAAGTCTTAGTGTGGAGACTAACTATACTGTTGTGTTTTTTTTTACTTTTAAGGTCCTTTCATTTGATTTCAATAAGTTTGTTTTCATTTTTTTTTTTTTTTTTTTTTTTTTTTTTTTTGGTTAGTTTATTTCTTCGTTTGAGATTTGGTTTATTTTATTTTTAAAAAGTAAATAATTTCATTAAATTATTAAGCACGATTTTATAAAACATCTTCCTACTTACAATACTATTGTATATGCTCGAATTCTAAAATCCACATCTCAAAGAGAAAAAAAAAATCTCATCGCTGCTTCAGCCACACCACTACAGTCAAATTGCCATCGTGATCTGAGGATGTGATAAAGATTTAGATAAAACTTTGAAAACTTAATTTACATGGACATATTATTGAATAAATTATTTGTTCCTGCATTTTCCGTTCATAGGTTTGTTAACAGCCGTATTTGAAGGATGTGAGGCAAAAAGATGGAATGTCAAAAAAATTAAAACCGATATTTCAGGGCAACCAATTAGCTTGTCCTTTGTACTATCACTTAATATGGTCTCATGAAGCCTAACCTAACTTATGGGAGTTTAAAAAAATCGCATGTTTGTTTAACAGAAAGGATGTCCCACTCGCTAGTATCATTAACTAACTTAGTTGATACAAGATAATCTTCTAACAAAAAAAGGTTCGTTCCTACTTTTTGAACAATCGTACTCTTTACTTTTATTTACTTTTAAAAATTTCAGAAACAATTTAAATTTATGATTTTTCCAGAACTATGTTTATTGGCCCTTGCTTTGTATTATTTCCCACGAAAGACCAATCCATCTGAGTTTTATAAATACTGACTTATATGTGAATTTTTTTTTTTTTATGTATTTTGATTTTTACACTTTCTTGTCTAACACTCTTTATATGTTTACTCAACACTAGTATTTTTTAAATAAAAATTCATTTTAGACATATTACCATATTTTTTTTTTTAATATATTGAAATTAATAACGGTACAAAATATATACATCAAGTAAAACAACTACTCATTAGTAGCACTTCAATAAAAATTCTACACTAGAAGGTCTCTAGACAATCTTCTTTTCAGACGCCTTGTAGAATTATCGGGAATGGAATGAGAAGTAGAGAGTCTAGTGGATTATTATGGTTATGGAGTTTACTATGAAAGGATATGTATCTGGTTTGGGCTAAATCAGAAGCATATAGGACATTAAGATATTTTTGGTTAAGTTTATTCCTAACATAGTAAGCAGCATTAAGGACTTTGGATTGAAAGGATTGAATACAGGAAGAATTAGGTTTAGTTGAGCCCCGATGCTCAACTCCATATTTCTACATAGGCCTGATAACTGTCATGCAAATGAGTCTTTTGTAATAAATCGGAAGGTTTGAACGTTTTTAGCGTTCTTGAAATTGCATACATTTTAATTTTTATTCTTAATTGCTGTTGAATTGAGGGAAGGGTCCTTTTTGTACTAATATACCACATGAATAACCTCATGAATTGCGTACCCTACTGATCGACAGGTACCGTTGAGGCTGCCCCAGATAGCGCTAACACCGTGTCCTCCACCTCCCACCGGGAAACACAGCCCGGGCTAATTCCTCACCCTGACCTGCATTGGGGTTACCAGCTGAGTCATGTATCGATAGTGAGTCGATTCGACTCCTTGATCGATATTGCCGTGCTTTGTAAGCCATGAATGGGCCCCCGAGTGCCCGGGATCGGCCATTGAAACCCCGGCTCCATCAATCTACATCAATCACCCGAAACAATTTCTGATCTCGGGGATTCATTCTTTCACTATGTATTATATTTTATCTATTTTCTTTAAAGGCTAGGGCATCAATTTTAGATGAGGACCTTTCCCTCGTTATTATTATAAAAAACATTATTTCCAAAATAAGCAATACAATAGCAACAATAGTTAAATAACAGTAATCAGGATATATATATCGTCATTATATCTGTGGCACTAGTAAATATTCAGTTATGTGCAAAAATAGTATTTTAGGAAAAACGTTATAATGGTTATATGTATGCAAGGTGGGGTATCTAATAGATTGGGCACTAACAGTATAAAAATGAAAATTACTCAATACTTCTACAAAATGATTCTAAATTTATAAGAAGTCTAAATGAAAATAATGGAAAAATGGAATGTTTATACAGTATTTGCGGCATAAGCATTTCAAATTGTCTATTTGGCTATTATGTCAGTTGATCACACATAATCACAAACAATCAGTGTCCCTCCAATTTATTCATACACCTCGCTACACTATATTCAAACTTTCAAAAATATAATTAAGGACATCGTATTTGTATGAAAAAGATTAAAATTAAATTTGACTATATTTTACAAAAAAAAGAAAAGAAAAGGAAACTGGCAAGCGACTTAATCCGTTCAAATTTTTACAAATAACACAATTTTTCAGCAGTTTAAACTTTTAAAAAATGACCAAGTGGGAAGTCTCTAAATGAGATAGTGGGAGTACCTCTGTCCATGGATTTTTTTTGGAAGCACGAAAATATGTTTAAAGGGTTTCTTTCTTTTTTAGACTTCTCTAAATAATGATTTTTTTTTCTACATTATTATTCTTTTTATTTATGTAATATTTTGTATATGTTTTTCTTCTTTGAAATGTAAATATAAATTGTTTTACAGGAAATATATCGTAGTTAAAAACTGATTATGACAACATAATATTTGTTTTACAATTCAAACAAAAATAAGTCATAAATGGTAATAAAATAGAAATGATAATGTAGATAAAAAAAATTCTTTATTTAGAGAAGTCCAGAAAAGAAGGGTATCTTAGGAACATTATAGTCAATAAGTTAGTATTTGATAAACATATCATAGACTTAGTTGTTTCGTTTTCAGTGGTTCATAAATTCTATTATTTTTTTATATATATATATATTTTTTTTTTCATAATTCGGCCATGAATTTCCCCTAATATTGTATCATGCGATAATCTACTAACCATATCTATAATACTGGATATAATTTATTTCAAGTTATGTTAATATATAGAGACAGATGAGTTTACCATCTATATCTGCATTTTTCTAGATTCATCTATTTTAATTTTGTTGAGCACCTACATTTTAAATCGAATATTCGTTTCACCATTTACATATTTATAATGATTTGAGTGTGTGTTTGTTACAAGTTTTAATTTAAAGTTTTCAAAAAGTATGCCATTACATTGTTTAAAAATACTTTTTTTTCCTATCTCTTCCAACACAACTAAAGTAAAAGACAGTTTTTTTCGTATAAATACAATCGTATGTTATTGTTTTTAAGACTTCAGATATAGAAGATTTTAATTGGGCTGTTTTCCCATATGTTTTAAGTGAGAAAACAGGTAGGTTTTCATCAAGGTATAACTATCTACTTTACTAAGGTATGGTTATCTAGCTTCTACCTCAATAACTATGTTATATAAAGTATGATATACATAGTTTAAAACACACGAAAAGTTGCACAAAATTGTGTCATTTAAGTTACCCACATTTTGATAAACTTATTAAATAAGAAACTTTTTCGACTTTAAGTCGTATACCAAATTCAACTTACATTTCGTTATTTGTTTCAGTTCGATAATCAATAGACCCTCACATTTTAAATAGTTTCTCTTAACAAGAAAATCACATAATTCTGTTTGTGAGCTTTGACCCTACGTAAAACATTTAGTGACAGTTGGTCGATAGTGACTATTGACTGTTAAGAATCAGATCAAAGTGATTAACTTACAAGAAACTACATTTCGACCAATATCTGTTAGTATATGTCAGTATCTACCAGTATTTGTTAACTATATACACAATAAATCTTGTGCTATGCGAACTTTAAAGTTTGCTAAATAACATTTTCAGAAGCTTCTTGTATTATAAAGTTTATGAATACTTTATACAAAAGTTCGATAACAAGAAAACTAATATAACATCAAGATTAGAAATCTATCGGCGTACGCAACTTCGAA
This sequence comes from Euschistus heros, assembly GCA_003667255.2. Taxonomy (NCBI): domain Eukaryota; kingdom Metazoa; phylum Arthropoda; class Insecta; order Hemiptera; family Pentatomidae; genus Euschistus; species Euschistus heros. Next base: position 1,352,809 of record RCWM02000105.1, on the reverse strand, counting down.
GGTCTTACTCCCGCTGTAATATTTCACAACTAGGAACAATAACGCCCTTGACACTTTGTTATATAAAACTTTTTTTTTCAAAATAGGCAATGTTGTGCCGGTACGAATGTGCTATTGAAGGCCAAGCACCGGTCAGTCCAGTTCAGTATCTATAGCAGTTAATACAACTTAATAATACAAGTTAATGCTTCAAGGAGAAAGTGTCAATATGAAATAATTAGGTATTGGTATTAATAAAGTAAAAGATGATTGGGGTGTGCGGTCATTAAAACGTAATGTAAAAGTATATTAATTGTTTGTACCGACGTTTCGCTAATTTTGCAACTCTTCTTGTCGGATAAAAAAAAAACACATAAACCCAAAAATATAAGACTAAAAATGGAGTGAATTTAAACAACAGGTATCTATACTGTTATATAAAAGGACAAGCCATTTTTTATTTGTGATCACTAACCGCGGAAACTAATAAAACAATTTTTATTTCTTTTATAGGTATAACTCCTATTTAATCTTTAATTTTCCTCGACATGTATCGGGGTACACTGCTCCATCTTCAGGATCTACAACTCAAAATAGTTGATTAATAAAACAATCTTTACTAAATATTAACTACATAGTCCATAAACAGTCTTCATAGTTCAAGCATGGTTTAACAACAATAAAATTTATATTTTTCTTTTAAATTGCTGTTAAAAAAAGTACTGTTAAATATGTGGTGCGCAGTGAAGTTTGAAAATTGACCGACAGGTGGCGATCGCTATTCAAGAGAGGTTATAAAGATATGGTGTTATAGAGAGCAAGACATTGATAACAAAATTAGATTAATTAAATTAAAGTTCTATCAAAAAACTATAAATATGCCTTATGACGTATGAATCCCAGTGAAGTTTAAAACTAGAACGATATTTTGAAGTTTTAACTACAACGATGTACGCCATTCTGCAACAATTGCAATTGTAAAAATATTGAACCCATCAGTACCAAATTGTATCTACATTAATTTCATAATTTTAGGAAGGTTTCCAACAGTAAAGTTTACGATTTTTTTTTTCAACTTTTATTTTTAAATCCTCACCTGTCAAAAAAAAAAAATTGACAATCAGCGAATGAGCTGAAATCATAATATACTCAAAACTGGCATGCTAGGCATGAGGAGAGATAGTGCCTTTATGGACCTACGCATCGCAAATTTATGGAACTGCTAAACAGACACACAAAAAGATTACAAACTTTTCAATACAAGACATTGATACTAATAACACAAGCACCTTCGTACGTTAGCAATAAAGCTATGCACACTGACTTACAAATACCAACAGTCATTGAACACATAAGGACCCACTACCGACTGTTCCATGAAAAATTAAAGGGGCACCCAAACAAATTCATCGATAGTATGGCCACATCTCTCATGCCGGAGAATACCAGGAGAAACGACCTACACACGTCATTAATTTTTGTCTTAAATGTAATTTTGATTTTTTCCTGAAAAGTGAGTATATCAGTTTCAGTCTCATATTTAATGAAGTCCGTTTCTTCTTAATATGTTGGCCCCATGTCATTCTCCTATCGAATGTAAGTCCTAAATATTGAATTTTGTGGAATTGGGATATTGTCAATGTAAACGGAAGAGCAGTTTTTGTGTCTTAGAGTAAACGCAATGTGTTGGGACTTCGGGTGATTTAAAGTTTCGGATAATACAAATTTAAAAGTGCAATGTTGAGTGGCAGAAACGAGGTTTCCACACGGTCATAAACTTTTATGGTTAAAAATTAAAATCCGAACAGATGATGTTATAAAATTATTTCTGTTAAATTAAAAATTATTGCCAAATAAAAATGTCGCTGTTGCTTTTTGATATTTTTTTGTCAAAATATGATTCATGGGTCTTTTGTTGAAAAAAATGTTATTGCTGTTCATTATCTGCAAGTTTCCTAACAGTCTCTGTCCATCTGAATTACCAACTCATATATTCAAATTAAAAATTGGATGTCTAATTATGCTTTTGGGTGATCTTTAAAAACCTAATCAGTGCAGTTTTAACAAGACTAAAAATTACTGCTATGCGTGATAATATTATTGAGGAAATAATTCATATTAATGGCATGCTACATTATTTTTGTTGACCTGGAGCCAACTTCAGGAGTAGAAAAAAATTATGCGGTTAAGCGGCTCTATTACACAAACGTAATAATAGAAAAACCGTTTCCAAAAAGGGACATTGTTCAATGTCATAACTGCCAAGCGTATGGATACACTAAGCGCTATTGTCATCATATGCCTAGATGTGTGAGGTGCGGCGATCCACACAAAACTAAAGATTGCAACAAACCTCATGATAATCCAGCTGTATGCGCTCTATGCCACCAGGGCCATCCGGCGAACTATAAAGGGTGTGAAACCTACAAGAAGCTCAAGGCTCGCTTCCAACCAGCTCAAGGATGAAATGAAGAAGTGAGGCCAGCAAGAAGACAGCCATCTAGACCAGTTAATGAAGCCATCTCCTATGCTCGTATGATGGGTGGCAGAGAGCTACCTACTGGAACAGGGGCCATGCCACAACCCCAGCCTCAAAACATTTATCACGAACCCCAACATCCAATCCATAACCAAATCCATCAGCCTCAAATCCAACCCCCTGAAAATCCTATAATCCAGCTCATTAAAAACAACACACCCACAGTTCCTTATATCCCGCCTCCTCCCAATGCTACTGATATCTCATAATACTAAACTCTTCCTCTCAGAATTCCGATCCATGATCACACCTCTCATATCACTCCTAACCAGTGCATTATCCAACATCATCATCCCCGCCCAAAGAAATCCCTAAATGAAACCTTCCCTATCTATTCTCCTCTGAAATGCGAATGGTATTCGGAATCATACTGACGAGTTGACAGCACTACTACACGACAGTAACATTGATATAGCCCTGATTACCATTCAAAATAGCACAATACGAGACCTATCGGACGGATCACCCGGACGGAAAAGCTCATGGTGGCACTGCCGTCATCATCCATCATTCCCTCTCCCATTATTTACTACCTTTACCGACTCATAACTTCTACAAAACAACTGCAGTTGTTATCAAAACCTCCCCTTTCCCTCTTACAATAGCTGCAGCTTATTGTCCTCCTGGAAAAACTGTCTCCTTCACCCAATTCAGTTCCTTCCTCGATTCACTGGGAGACCACTTCCTTCTAGGTGCTGACCTCAACGCAAAACACCAACCGTGGGGTGCCAGAACCACCAACTCCCGTGGCCAAATCCTACTGTCGGCACTCAATTCCAACCATTGCCACTACATTTCTCCCTGCTCTCCTACCTACTGGCTAACAGATCCTACTCGTAATCCTGACCTCCTTGATTTTTTCATTTGCACAGGTCTAGGTGCTATCAATCACTCCATAAAACGCCTAGACAACCTCTCCTCTGATCACAGTCCTCTAAGCCTCACCCTATCCTTATCACCGATACCCAAACTTCCTCCCCCATCATTTATTAGAGGCCCAATAAACTGGAACCTCTTTCGTCAAAAACTAACCGATTCCATAGACCTCAGAGTGTCCCTGAAAACACCCCAAGAACTAGATGATGCAGCCAACTCCTTTACGAATTCGATTCAACAAGCTACTTAGAATTCATCTTTCCCCCAACCTTCCTATAAAACCGTATAAAAAATCCTCTACCACAAGAACTAATAGATCTTATCCAAACCAAACGTCATTCCAGATCCCTATGGCAAACTACCAGGCATCCTGACGATCGGAGAACATATAACCATTATACCAAATTAGTTAAAAAGAAATTGGCTTCCTTTAGATCTCAATCCTACAACTCATATCTCTCCTCCCTCTCTACCTCAGAAAATTCTCTCTGGAATGCAACAAAAAAAATCCTCAGATATCACAATATTTCCCATCCTCTCCGAAGTGAAGATGGATCCTGGGCTGCCTCAGATGAGAACAGAGCAGAAGAATTTGCCAAGCACCTCTCCAGCACATTTATTCCCCATTCCAATAAATCCCCTCCCATACTGCTAAAGTTCATCAATTCCTCACTTCACCAATTTCCCTCTCCTTACCTCCTAAAGCTGTTAACCCCTCTGATGTCAAATTCCTTTTAAAAAGTTGAAACTCCGCAAATCACCTGGATATGATCTTCTCACCACCCAGATCCTCCGGCATCTTCCGCAAAAAGCGATCATATTCCTCACTTATATTTATAATTGTATCCTTCGCACAACCCACTTTCATCTGATATGGAAATACTCCATCATCATTCTCTTCCTCAAACCAGACAAACCTCCCAACAATACCTCATCCTATGGACCTATAAGTCTTCTTCCCATCCTTTCAAAGATCTTCGAAAAAGTCCTTTTAAAACGCATACTACCTATGATTGAATCCCAAAGCATTCCTTCCCACCAATTTGGATTCCGGACTGGTCACTTCACTGTTCAACAAGGTCTTCGTGTTGTTGATCATATATTCTCTGCCCTTGAAAACAAGCAATATAGTACTGATGCATTTCTGGATGCAGCTCAAGCTTTCGACCGGGTGTGGCACCAGGGCTTCCTCTTCAATCTCAAGACCCATTTACCCCAATCCCTATACCTAGTCCTACGATCCTACCTCTCAAATCGCTCCTTTCGAGACCGCTGTGGCTCAGAGTTCCCCAACTGTTATCCTATTGATGCCGGTGTGCCACAAGGTAGTGTCCTAGGTCCTGTTCTCTATAATCTCTTCACTGCGGATATACCAATAAACCCTTATACCTTTTTAGCCACATTTGTAGATGATACTGCTATCCTATCATCCCATCCAGATCCTAAACTTGCTTCCCTCAACCTCCAAACACATCTTTTAAAGATTGAAGCTTGTTGCAACATGTGAAGAATAAAAGTTAATGAAGCCAAATGCAATCATATAACTTTTACCCTTAGACGCCAATCCTGTCCTCCCATCCGCTTCAATAATATCCCTATACCTATATCCGACACAGTACGCTACCTTAGCTTTCATCTTGACAAAAGACTGACTTGGAACCCTCACACTAGACTAAAAAGACTAAAAAGACTAAAAAGACAAGAACTAAACAGGAGATTCCGCGAACTTTACAGACTACTAGGCAGGAATTCTCATCTATCAGTTGATAACAAAATCCTCATATATAAAACATTATTAAAACCTATTAGGACCTACGGACTTGAACTGTGGGGAACAGCAAGACAATCGAATATTAAACGTATTCAATCTTTTCAATCCAAAGTCCTCCGAACAATAGTCAATGCACCTTAATATGTTACCAATAAAACCCTACATAATGACCTAAAAATACCTTTTGTCCTTGATCTCAATCCTTCAAAATTCTCGAAATTTCATCAAAACCTATCCAATCAACCCAATCCTCTGGCTCAATCCCTATCCAGTCATAACCATCCTTATAACCCTCCAAGAAGGTTAAAACGGCAATGGCCCCACGACCTTTTGTAATGTATAAAGTTATGTTGGAGTTCTGGTAATGACCACCTTCTCCACTCAAGTCCAGAGTATCTGTGGCCATAGCGCTCCCACTCAGCCTCCACTGGATATTACCAGTGATGCAGCTGAGAGAGCAGCGCTGGGATCTCTACGCGTCTAGCCTTGACTCCCAATAAGTGGGGAATAGGTTCGATTCGGGGTCCCCCAGGCTGAGTGTTTTTGTATTGTATATTAAGTATGAATGAATAATAATTTGTGTATTTTAATTTTAATTCAATTTTGTTTTATTTTTGATTATTGTAGATAATTATTAGTTTTATTTTATGAAGATATTTATTTATTTAATTTTATTTTTTATTATTATTAGTTGTGTGTGTGTGTGCATTTGTCAATACGGTATGAATGAATAAATTTATCTCTGTACCTATTGCCCTTTACTGAGGCAGATTGTACACTTATTTCAATATAATATATTAGGAATGGCATGCTACAATATTTTGATCTATAAACAAGTAAAACTTCAATCATTATTTAAACTTATCTAATTCTTTATTTATGAGAGAGGGCAAAGCCGCGGCGGGGGATAATAGTTATACTATAGAATACGTATATTGTAGATAATTGATACATAACAACGTCATACAACATATTTTTTATTGTAAATGCTGTAAATTACAACTTTCGGCTTCTTGTGCTATAGTATCCTTTCCAATTTCCATTAATCCCTGTTGCACAGATTCGTTACCAGGGGCTCCTTCTGGACCTATGCCTCACTTGAAGCCCAAACAAGAAATTACTCGTCGTTTTAGAATCTTTCGAAATTTTCTAGACAAATGTTCAAACCTATCGATTTTACAAAAGACATGACAGCAATTAGAACAATTATGACATAGGAAGTTGAGCATTACGGCTTTACTAAACCTTCAAATTATTCTCGCATCCAATCCTTCATTTTGTTGTTATTCGTCCTATTTCAGGTTATAGACTTTTTTTTATTCCAACCGTTTTCTAGTCAATTTTATGAAGGCCAAAAAACCAACAATGCTGTCACATAAACCTTTTGTTGAGATTTTATTACGTGTTATTGAGGAATTTTAAAAGTTAGTCTAAACTTTTAAAAATTTTAAAATTTCTAAGTTTTAACACATCTAGTACAAAACAATTTCTTGATCAGATTTTTTCAATTTATTCACTAATATATACAACTGTATTTACCATATAACACATAAATAAATTGAGTTTTTTTTTTGGCCACTTTAATTACAGTGAAATAATCTTCAACACGATTAGATTTAACATTTATTACATTTTTATTACTTCTTATTTTTGAATTTTAGAAGTTATTCAAAACCTGACATTATCCAAATGTCTTCAAATGTCTAACATTCGAAACTAGCCTACGAATAAAAATAGTTCCAATAGAAGTGGCAGATAGTCCATCTGCTGTATTTTAATACAGCTGACTTCTGTGGTTTGAAAGCTACTTCCTAGCACTATTTTTTGTTTTGAACGCTTATTATTGTGATTAAAAATTATGGTGTCGAAACTGTCTGGTTTACCTAAATCAGTTTGGTTATTATCACCTACACAACAACTCATTCCCTTTATCTGTAGAATTGACTATTAATCCTCAGAATTTAGGATTAATACTCCAAAAATGGTCCTAAAATCAGCTGAAGTAAGCCGAACGATATGGCAGACATTGCCGAGCTAAGACAAAGAGGACGGAAGGCCGTAAACATGAACCCGGTGGTCTGTGACCTCGAAGCGTGAAGGGAACGCGGGTCAAGATCAGGAGACACTCGTGTAGCTCATGTCTCTGGTATGTCGCTCGGTTGGCTGGCTACGTCAATGCCACTGCGCCGTACTCACCCAGCAACCGTCTGGCAACATTTCGGAACTATTAATTGAGGAAGAAGAAGAAAGAAGAAAATGAATTTTATTCTAGGACTACTTGTCCCCTAAGAATAACATAAGATTACAGTACATAGGGCAATCTTCTAGCTATGATGATTAATTATAACAAATAATAATAATAATAGATAATTATAAAAATTGATTAATAATTACATTATGAATTACAAAATAAATGAGAAATCTTGTAAAAGGATACATCTTATGTATACTGTTAGAATGTATATTACATAAATATTCATGATTTACATTAGCTCGGAAGATTGAAAATTCAGGAGGTAAAGAAATAGATGATGTTTAAAGGAAGTAAGAGTGGAGCTTTTTCTAATTGAGATGGGCAATGAATTCCGAAAAGAGGAAGCACGGATAATAAAATATTTTTCGAAGGATGCAGTTCGATACGCCGGAGTGTATAGGTTGATGGGTTGGGTTCTAGTATTTAAGAGGTGAATGGAGGAGCGCAGAGTAAGGAGTTCATGGATATAGGTGGGTTTTTTGGTTTTCAAGGTTTGAAATATGAGTGCACCTAGAAAGTATTGAGATCGGAAACTAGGGTTAAGCCACCCAATTACAGAATACCTGTGAGATATATGAGGACTTCTGGAGATCCCGAAAATGAATCTAATAAAACAGTTCATTACTCATTTACATCTAATCTCATCCCTCTTTAATGCTATGTAAAGACCTTAAATTATCATTAAAATATCGTGTGTGCTGGATTCCAATCCGTTTAGTCAATTTATTAATACAGTAAAGACTCGATTAGTTAACGTGAACTCAATTTCTCAATTAAGTTTATATAATGAATTGTATTCGTTTACATGAACTAACAACCGTTTACTCGAAGTAAAATTTTTGTCTACATAACTGCCAAGATTATAAGTCTAATTTCCTGAGGAGGGAGACGCTATAAGTCGAACTTTCTTGGAACTATGAACAGTCTATCTTGACCCTATCTCTTATAATCAGCATTGTTTAATTTCGTGAACAATACAGATATTTATTGTATTAATCTATTAACCATGGCTCGCAAGGGGTAGAAGCTGATGTCTGCTGCTTTGCAACTAATTCAGTGTGTGATAGATTGTTGCACTCCTACATATATGCAGAAGAAAGCTACAAACTATTAACTATTAACATAAAGGTATAGTTACTTATAGTAAACTAACTATTTTAAATTATGTAATTTATTTCATATGTGTTTTATTATCTTTTTTTTTGCCTTTGTATCTCCGTTTCTGTTAATTTACTATAGCATTAATTATTTAAAATGAATTACTCTTTAATAAATTTAAAAGAAAATATCGATTTCTTGTTTCAAAACATTGATATTGTTTCCATTCGATTGCTCTTCGGGCTAGTTGATTTCCCATGGGGTCAATCATACGGTGCTATGGAAGTTGGCGGTTGTGATGGCTCCCACAGAACAGGACAAGAGATGAGGTGTAGCCACAAGAAGGGCTCCTAGCTACCGCCAGCCACGGGCATAGGAGAGGCAATGTAACCTCTGGGAAATCAAAAGAATGCCATTTCTCAACTTCGGCCGATCCAGTATACTTCCACCTTCAGTCGTCGACACACTTTGCTTAGCTATACCAGATCCCAGTTAAGGAACCTGCAACAAACTTTCTTCTTATAAATGAAAGTTTAAAAAAAAAAATGGAAGACAGGTAATCAAATATTGGTACTCATCTGAGAAGATCTAAGAGATATCTGAAATATATTCATTGTGGAATAGGGAAGGGGCCAGTAGGGTAAATTTTTGGGGTTTACCTTGGGAGTGCCCTAACGACTCAATGGTTTTTTCCATTCGTAATGGAAACAAATTTAAAATGAGGCTATTTGGAAATTGTATTGATCCTTCTATACCGTCATGCGTAACTCAAGTGACCTTGCATTAGGGTAAGTGCACTAGTAGTTGACATTTTGATAATAAATTTCTTATAAAAAGGTTTCTGTTTGCACTTTCGTTTCGTTCTAAATTTTGGCGGGCAGTTCAATCATTTCTGTAAACAAAGAGTGACAACCATGACTTCCTGGACAAGAAAACCGTTTTCAACACCAAATTTGTTGTCACAACTCCAGTTCAGTTGACTAAACTGAATCCTCCATCCTTATTCAATCGGCTAAGGGTGCTTTGGTAAATATTCTGTTTTTTTCTATCAAGTGCTTATATCAGTCCAATTTATGAATATACTTTAGAATAGTAGGTATCTTTACTATATTTTACTAGATTCTTGTGGTTATAGATGAAAATAAAGAAGATTTTATTGAGTGTCAACAACTAAAACATATTTATAACCTGTTGTTTAGTGCTTGACACCTCTGTCAACTACTAGAACATTTCTAATTTCTTGCCTTCTTTATTGAATGTGCGTTCTCTGCAAAGGAAAAATCAAGGGTAGAGTAAAGAACCAGATTTGGCTAATTTTGAGCTCAAAGTTCAATAGCTGACAGGGGGTGAGGTGTCAACTACTAATGCAGCATCTATCAACTACTAGCACAACACGGAATTAGGTCCCTCTTTTTCCTTTTTTTTTTCAGTTTTAAAATAGCACCAACAAAAAAACAACAACTTAATTATGAGCCTCAGCAAATAGAGAAGGCCCTTGATGACGAAAAAAGGGGAATTTCTGTTGCCGCGGCAGCAAGAAGCAACGGAGTACCTCAAAAACTAGTACCCTGCCAACTACTAAAAATTGACATCCAGGGCTTTTCAACTACTAATGCAAAAAGGTGATTTGGAAAATAAAAACTTTTTCAAGGTTCTATTAATACTACTTCAAATTAAAAAAAAAAAAAATAGGTTAACGGACGGGATTCGCACGAATCTGAAGAGTGGAGAAAGATATTTGTCACATGATCAACCGAGGAAATATTGCTAAAAACGTGTGATATCTTTCTAAAAGTGTCAACTTTTAGTGCACTTACCCTAGTTGGTATTTATGCCCTCTCAGCTGTTATGCTTCCTGCAATTCAAACAAAGATGTCTGAAGAGCCTTCTGGGAGGCAGTTATCAGAATTATATTATGGATTGATTGGACACCGGCCTTTGAGATATGAACCTGCAAAATGAAAAAAATATTTTATATACATTTTGTCAAGCTAGCACTCCTGATTCTGAATTCTTGAAGTTGAAGCCTTATGAAATGAAAAATTATTCATTTTAAAGAAGGAAATTTACTGTACTAAAATAACCTTATTTTAAGATTTCTATAATATATGAAGCAAAAGAGTTGGAAGGTCGATAATACTGCAGTTATTCGAAAAAGTGCGATTATGTAAGAATTATAATATTCTTCTATTTAAGAAAGCACATTGGAAATCAAATTTCTGTAAGTTTTTTTTCTAGAAATGAAATATAATCTTATAAAAAGTAACCTTTAAGTTTCTTCCCCCCAACGACGTTTAAAATCGTCCTGACTTTATTAAGCGATAAACAGGAGACCATTCCCCTGTGCTTGTACATTGTACATGAAAAAGAAAAAAAAAATCCTTTGATGAAGCATAACCTAATTTTTGCTCTAATTTAACCAGAATTAATGTGTAAGTGTACCTATATATTAAATAATATACATATATAGTTGCAGTGACGAAATAGTTTTATAAAATGTATAGTATATTTGGATATAGTAATGAGCAGTTAAATACAAAATAAGAGTAATCAATGTTTGTGTTAGTACTCTTGGAAGAAATATTCATTAGCCTAGCAAGCTGATAAACAATACAGATTCTCATAAACATAATCATGATACATAAACATTACTGTGCTTGGTTTGAGATGGTGATCTATTTTAATTATTCAAATACATATTTCACCAAATAATATTTTATGTTCCTTGGACGAATAATTATTTTCACGTTTTCTATTCGTTAATATAATAAACCAGAGGGTTAATAAGCATTAGTAAATTGATCATTATATAATTTCAATAACTTGTTGCAGCATATTATATGACAGCCGTTTAGTAATCTCTAGGCTTGTCCTAATCGGCGTGGTGCCTTTGGAAAGCCAAACAGTGAGAACAGACAATGTGTTATTATCGGGTTACGTATTGGCCAACGGGTCATGAAAGGTCCGTTACAAACAAACATAAAACACATTTCCTTTAACTCGAAGGTTAATCTTAAATAAGTATTTGGGTCATAAAAGCAATGCTATTATTGTAATTTGTTCATTGATCATAAAGGCATCCAGTATATGGTATATCCATTACAATTACATACAGGTATCCATAGTATCCATTATTATTTTTTCTAATATTATATTATTTAATTATTTATTAAAAGGTTAGTTATTTCATTGGGCAACTTCTAAAATGTCCTCTATATCCAAAATAAAGCAGCTTCAATAAAAAAAAAAAAAAAAAAAAATTATTAACAACAATAATAATAATTAATAATAATTTATTTTGTTATCATATAAAGTGAATGAAACTAATTAGACTTGGAAAAATCCTTCATAGATTCAATGAGTGGTTATTTAAGATTATATGTATATATATGTATTCGGATACGAGCCCCCTGGTGGCCTAGTTGCTGCATAAGGCCTGGAGTTTCGGGGGGTACGCTTTTGTAGAGAGGTGGAGACTTTAAGGGTATCGAATCCCCCATTAAATGGGGTCAAATCTTTTCTCTTCATAAATAATTAATATTTATTGTTAATAAAGGACCAAAAACCCGATATATATATATATATATATATATATATATATATATATATGTATACATATATATGTATGTATATATATGTATAACGGATTTCATATCAATCTCACTCGAGAAAACACTATATGCTACTGGGGCATTTCTAGATTTAGCTCAAGCATTTGACAGAGTTTGGCATGACGGACTTCTTTTTAAATTGAAAAATCTTCTTCCTTTTACCTATTATCTGATCCTTCAATCTTTTCTTTCTGATAGATTTTTTTCTGTCCGACAAGGTTCAGAAATCTCCTCTATTTATCCAGTAAAAGCCGGAGTACCACAGGGGTCAATACTAGCTCCACTGTTATATATTCTTTACACTCACGATATGCCACTTAGCCCTCAAACATTGACAGCAACATACGCTGATGACACAGCAATATTAAGACCCCACAATTGCATCATTAACTCTTCAACACTTAACAATACTACAAGACTGGTTCAAACAATGGAAAATAAAACAAAACTACACCAAATCACAGCACATAACCTTTACACTCAGACAAGACTCTTGTCCACCTGTCTTCATCGACAATCAGCCCATACCACAAACAAACGAAATTCATTACTTAGGACTTACATTTGATAGAAGAATGACCTGGGGCCCACACGTAAAACAAAAACGTCTCAGTCTAACCAAGAGATTAAAACTTCTGTATCCAATGCTTCATAAACGGTCGACATTAAAACTCCGACAACGACTGAATACATACACTTACTTACTTAAACCCATATGGACATACGCCACAAAAATATACGGGACTGCAAAAAATACACACCTTAAAAAAATACAAATATTCCAACCAAAATTACTCATACTAATCACGAAATCACCCTGGTACGTTTCAAACCACACACTTCACACTGATTTAGAAATACCCACAGTAAAGGAACATATACATGACCTTTATAGACGATTTCATGACAGACTTCGTGGACATAACAACATACTCATTAATGACATGGCCACGACTGACATACCTGGAAATACTCTCAGAAGGCTTAAAAGAAGCTGGATGAGAGATTTGCTTAAATAAATCTCTTTAACCCATGCCAGGAGGAGGTACTATCGAGTGCTAGTCTCCCACACACCATACAAGGCCTGTAGTATTCAATTTCACATCACATTCACTGATTGTTACCCTAATAACAGGTGTGAATTAAAATCTGAAAGAAAAAAAAATGTATAAAGCAATGTTTGACTATTTTTGCCTTAAACGGCTATATGATTTTTTTTTTTTTTTTTTTTTTTTTTTTTTTTTTTTTTTTTTTTTTTTTTTTTTTTTTTTTTTTTTTTTTTTTTTGTAGAAAGTCAAGACACCTTATCTAATAATTAAAGGAACTGGAGTATCCCTTTATAGATTCACAGAGTGATTGCTCAAGAATATATTGACAAAATTTTTTTAGCCACTTTTTGCCTTTGGTAAAAATAATTTTGAAATCTGCTTGCAGTAATTCTGAGCTACAAATTAGCAAACGATTCGAGTGTGTCTTTTACTTTGTTTATTATTGGAGTTGCTAGTGTTTCAGGAACTTTAAAATTTTATTTAACCCATTGAATGACTACTATGTTGTTTTATATTTTGAAAGGGATGAAGTAGAGAATCCTTTTTTAAGGCAAGAGCTAAGGAAGCAATTAATTTTTTTTTGGACACACTCAACTCTTCTATCCATGGTACACCACGACCCGTTGAACAAACCGATTATAGTTCATCTCTAAAACATTTATATTTTTCTTATCTCTTTCCTGGGTTTTTCATCAACTGGTCACCAATAAATTTGAGTGTATTTTTTATTTATCAGTTTGGGTGCTAGCGTCCATGATACTTTGTTTAACTACTTTATTACTTCGTTATTTCCGTTTTCCTGCAAAGTAGTAAGAGAAAAAATTCTTGCTTACCTGATTTTTTTTTTTTTTCCTGGGATAGGGGGCTGTTATCTCTTAAAGCAAAAAAATGTACGACGCTTTGAAGATATGATACAAAAAGGATTGAAACAGAGCTGGTCAGTGCAAAGAATTCTTTTCAATGATCTTTTTTTTCGCCTTACATCAGTGTGGAGAACTGAGCCTGGAATAGATGTTATTATAAGTATATACTATAGCCACTCATGCAGAATGGCACTCGCCACCTATCGGTCAATTTTCAAACTTCACTGTTATCCACCTATTATCGCTATTTTAGTAACAAACCAATGGAAAATCAGTAGATTGTATTATTGTTAAACCATCCGGGAACAATGAGAATGATCTGGTCAAAATTGAATACAGATATGCTCAGCAGTTTTCGTGGAGAGTGATCACAAACGAAAAATGGCTTGTCCTTATATATAATAGTATAGATAACAGAGCGGAATATACAGAAAAAATAAATTAATATTTCCCAGCTTTCTTCATTCTATCTCAGCCATGTTATTACAGAAATGTTTCACATCTCCGCCCTGTTTAGAAGAGTCGCAATAACGTTTCATTTAATATAAAATTACACATTTAGAGATATATAAGATCTTAAATTATTGTAGGACAGTCGTTGGATTTTGTTTAGATGCTTCCCTTCCATTCTTGCTATCGAAGAGGGTCGAGATGATTTAAGTCGCAGTAATACAACTAACGGCCGGTTATCATTCTCTCCAATGGTTCGCTATTTCACAAAAATGAAAACGGAATAGCTCCGATATTACTAGCCTTCTATCCATTGTTATCAAAAGATAGATTTATTTAATGTGGCATTAGATAAAATGTGAGAAAAAAATTGTTTAAATAGAATAATAATTTTAAAATTTTTTTTTTAAAGGTACAGAAACAGTAAATTAAAATTTACATTTATATTGGCCCGATCTATATGAATCTAGTATCCCCCGTTACGGCTTCGCCCGCAATCCCAAGTAAAGAACTTACAATTAGATAATTTTTTTTTTAATAACAATTTATTGAAATTTACAACTATACAAAATTTATACATCAAGTAAATGTGCTGTTAACTATTAGAATAACGTGACAAAACATGAAAAGTACTACCCATCAGTAGCACTTTAATAAAAATTCTACACTAGAAAAGTCTCTGGGCCCTCTTCTTTTCAGACGCCTCGAAGGATTATCAGGAATAGTGTGGGAAGAAAGTTGAGAAATAAGGGGTTTTGAGTGTTTATGGAGCTTTCTATGAAAGGAAAGATATCTGGTTAGGGCTAAATCTGTAACATATGGAACATTAAGATCTTTCTGGATAAGTTTATTGGTGACAAAGTAAGGTGCATTGAGGATTTTTCGAAGGATTTTAGATTGTAATAATTGGATACGAGATGAATTGGATGGTTTAGTGGAGCCCCAAAGCTCAACTCCGTACATCCAGATAGGTCTAATCACAGTCATGTATATCAGTCTTTTGTAATTAATTAGGAGCTTTGAACGTTTGTCTAATAAATGTTGAAGTAATCTTTAACGACGGGCAGTTTCCTGTCTTTTTAGTCTTGTATGTGGATTTCAAGTAAGACGTTTGTCCAAGTGGAGTCCAAGGTAGCGGATCAGTTCAACAGTGGAATATCATTAAAGGATACTCTAGGACAGGAAGTCGTGGGCTTGCGACGAAGGGTAAAGGTTATTTGGTGAGATTTTTTTGGATTTATTTTGATTCTCCATTTTTGACACCATTCTTGAAGGTTAGGATATGGGATTGGAGTGTTTGGGAGGCGATGAAGGGATCATTGTTTACTGATAACACACATGTGTCATCAGCGTAAGTGGTGAGGACAGTGGTAGGATGAGTTGGAATGTCTAGATAATTTTAAGTAATAATTAAAGCTTTATTTTTTATTGATAAAACTCTTTTATTGAAATATGCAATTGAGCATTATTTCTTCAATGATATTTTTAAACATAACTGTAATTTTTAAACTTGTACCATTTCACGGATTGGTCATGTAAAAGCAGAATTGGACATCCAATGTTTAATTTTATTGTATGAGTTGGTAATCTAGATGGGCAGAGAATATTAAGAAACTCTTGCGAATAATGGACTAAGACTTATGTATCATATTGTACACACAAAATTAAACAGCAAGGAAACGGCATTTTGAATCGGCAATCATTTTTATTTCAGCAGAAATAATTGTATCAATTTTGTGTGGTTGCATTTCAATTTTTAACCATATGAATATTTGCATTTAAATTATTGTCATATTAAAGTTTATTATTTTTACGCCTTCCTGGAACTATGGAGATGTTAAAAATTAGTACAGATTTGTTCTGTAGGATTACCATTGTAAACTCTGTAGCTGACATATAAGTCAATTTTCAAACTTCACTGGGATCCATATGTCGCACCATAAATACATAGCTTATTCAATGAAAAGTTTATTTAAAATAAGTGTATTTGATTATCAGTTTCAAGCTCTATATAACACAGTACTTTTGTGACCTCTCTTGTTCTTTTATATAATAGTATGGATGACCGTTTTCGCAGTAAAAGTTATTTAGTAAAACAATTTTAAGAAATCAAAGCATATTGAAAATATTCATTTTCTTTACATTTTCCCGATATGTTCACAACTTTTAAAGCCTAAGATTGAAAAATCATCCGGAATTTCACGTTTAAGGAAGTTGTTTATATTTCTGAAAATATGAAAATATGTTAGAGATATGTCTAGCGAATACAGTGGATGTGGAAGGACTTTGTAACAATGCTTGTATTACTTAACTGTCCATCCTGAAACATGAGATCTGGCGCAGTCGTGTAAAGAGTATAGGTCACCATTCCGATTAACCAAGGTAGTTTGTTTGTATATATATATATATATATATATATATATATATATATATATATATATATATATATATGTTTAGAAAGGTTCTTGAGGTTCAGTCAATAAATAAAAACTACTATTTTGGCGACGCTTCGAGACTATATTGTTCTCATAATCATACTCTACAGTGAAAAAACAGGTTACGATAAAATTATGTAAGTTATTTCAAAACATAAAGTTAGCTACAGTATAAGTATATAACAACATGTGTTAGAATAATAAAAATATATATAATTACTGAATATAGAGGAGTATGAAACTACTTACAATGCTACTGGTGGATATGGTGTCGACCAACGTAGCACGTCACCAAACGAAACGTCACCAAAATAGTTGTATTTATTCATTAACTGAACCTCAAGAAACTCACTAAACATTATATACATAATGTTACATTACATACAACAATATATATGTTTAGTAAGGTTCTTGAGGTTCAGTCATAAATAAAAAAAACATCTATTTTGGCGAAGTTTCGAGGCTATATTGTTCTCATAATCATGCCAATGTTACTAGTGGATATGAATAGACTCTTGAGTGGTCAATGTCAGTAATAATTCATTTCGCCTTTGTGATAGTGACATAATAAATTAAAAAAATATGTATATATATATGGATAAATTTATTGACTGTTACTATTATATGTTTAGTAAGGTTCTTGAGGTTCAGTCATAAAATAAAAGAACAAAAAAACAACAATTTTGGCGACGTTTCGAGACTATATTGTTCTCATAATCATGCCAATGTTACTAGTAAATATGAATAGACTCTTGGGTGGTCAATGTCATTAATGATTCATTTCGCCTTTGTGATAGTGACATAAATTTAAAAAATATGCATATATATATATATATATATATATATATATATATATATATATATATATATATATATATATATATATATAGACTCAAGAGTCTATTCATATCCACTAGTAACATTGGCATGATTATGAGAACAATATAGCATCGAAACGTCGCCAAAATAGATGTTTTTTTTTATTTATGACTGAACCTCAAGAACCTTACTAAACATATATATATATATATATATATATATATATATATATATATATATATATATATATATATATATAAGTCAAGGTCCGAAGCAGGCTAGTGTTAGACTTAATCCTACTTCCAGACATAATAAACAATGTACATGTATAAAAGGCAGGCCTCAGAGCAATAAACTCTCAGTTGATTTACAGCAGTCACAGTGTAAGTTCTTTCACCTATTATTCCTTTTTTTTTTACTTTTATTTTAGACAACACTTAAGTTTTATATATATATATATATATATATATATGGATAAATTTCTTGACTGTTACTATTATATGTTTAGTAAGGTTCTTGAGGTTCAGTTAATAAATAAAAACAACTATTCTGGTGACGTTTCGTTTGGTGACGTGTTACGTTAGTCGACACCACATCCACCAGTAGCATTGTAAGTAGTTTCATACTCCTTTATATTTAGTAATTATATATATTTTTATTAATCTAACACATGTTGTTATATACTTATATTGTAGCTAACTTTATGTTTTGAAATAACTTGTATAACTTACATAATTTTATCGTAACCTGTTTTTTCACTGTAGAGTATGATTATGAGAACAATGTAGTCTCGAAACGTCGCCAAAATAGTTTTTTTTTGTTCTTTTATTTTATGACTGAACCTCAAGAACCTTACTAAACATTTAATAGTGACAGCCAATAAATTTATCCATATATATATATATATATATATATACATATTTTTTAAATTTATTATGTCACTATCACAAAGGCGAAATGAATTATTACTGACATTGACCACCACATAGAAACCAATAATATTTTGCATGTGAATCTGGTTTTCGTATG
The DNA here is from genome assembly GCA_003667255.2 of Euschistus heros. NCBI lineage: Eukaryota > Metazoa > Arthropoda > Insecta > Hemiptera > Pentatomidae > Euschistus > Euschistus heros. The sequence continues at coordinate 1,334,036 of RCWM02000105.1, read as the reverse complement.
TGTCATGTCACAACATCCTACTTCGCACGCCGCGGTAATTATTTATAAAAATGTTTCAGGATCATTTAAAAAAAAAAAAAAAAAAAATTTAATGGGATCGATTAAAAAAGTTTTAAAAGAAGAGTTTCAACATAGTATTCATAAAAAAAAACACAGTAAAAATTTAAAAAAATAAAACTTTTATTGGTAAATAAAGTTAAAACTTTTAATTTTATCGATAGCAGTCAACTGTTTTATTCTATATCTGCTTTCAAGTGACCATCAAACGACAGTTTTATTTGGTATAAAATATAATGTTTACTGAGAAGTTTATTTTATTGTTGACGTGGTAATACCAATCACTATGTTTTATATATATCTCTTTTTTACATTCCTTGGTCATTTTATTTTATTTACCCCTTTATGTGTGGTACCTTTACTCCAACGGGGTTTAGACTACACAGAGAGAATACCCACAAAATAATGGTAAAGCACGTTAAAAATAATGTATTACGAATATCTACTTCAAAATTTGCCTTTTTTTTGTATTTTCCTCAAGGAGTATATTAAAAAACCAAGAATGATATTATATGTTATATTATTTGAAATTAATTATAAACCTAGTAAATCCGATTTAAAAATAATTCGTAAAATCTTAAAATTTTAAAAATCCCTTAGATTTCACTTACGCTTCAATGGGTGATCGAAGTTGTGTGTCAAACGCTTTTTAGAACTTTAAAATATGAATGTAAAACAATCATAGTGACTTATAACACTGTTAATAATTTTTATAAAACAACGATCATATATTTTTCATTTAAGTGAGAATAAAAAATCTCAAGCAGTTTTTAGGGAATCCAGAAAAACATTTTTAGTAACATTATTACTACCTATGACTTGAACATTACGTAGGAACCACTTGTTTCGATTTTCTAATAGTTTCCAATATTTGTGGCGATACACATTTAGGACTAGGAAGAGTGTCGATCTATTGCGTCAAATAAAGTGATTTATGGTGCACCCATGTTGTCACCATCAGATAATTTTTTTATGTACCCAGACATATATTCTTCGCAAGAGAATAGGTTTTATAAAATAGAAAAAAATAAAGTTTTTGACATATATATGGTACAAAATAAGTTTGAGAAAAAGTTACTGATACCCGCATTTCTTCGCCACTTATGATGGAAGCTTAAACTATAGCTTAAAACATATCAATTTTTTTCTGCGAATAATGTAAAACTAGAATATATCAGTTGGATATCAGTTAAATTTATACCAAATCCTATATTTACTGTATGTGGGCAGTGAATAGCGAAGTTCCAATCAGAAGGTAAGTACAAGGTGAGTAACTCTTAGTTAAAAAAAAAAAAAATAAAGTGAAACTAGATCAAAAATGTAGAAAAAAACCGCAAACGTCACCTTTCTATTCCAATCCGTTGCAGGTATACGATAAATCAAAGAATTTTTTGAGAAAACCATGTTTTTTACTATAAAAGCTATAATATCTCCTTTTTTAAATACTATTTTTCAAATTTTCGGATTAAGTATTAAATTTCCTATGAGAGCAAAGTACATGTAACTTTGAATACTTCAAACTTGGGATATAAATAACAGCTTGATCTTCACTTTATTTAGGAAAGTTACAATGTCTTATAATACTTCAACGCTCACCTTTTTTCAAAAAAAACTATCCACTAAACTTCAAATCACGAAAACTTGCAACTTTAACCACCTTCCATATGATATGATCAAATTATTGATCCGTAGCGATTTTATGGAGAAATTTACTTTTAAAACCAGAAAAACTCGGTGTTTTCATTTGGCATACATATCAGTTACTTGTGTAAATAAAACATAATGATAATCATAATAAAGTCTTTATTGGAATAAAAAGCAAAGAAAAAATTGATTGTTCAATAGAACATAAAGAAAAACTGTCAATAAAGTGGCACCAGATAAAAGGACTTTATGTTATTACATTTATTTATTTATTTTTACTATTTAGGATTTACTTTCTTAGATTTCCAATGTAAGGTTTAAAACCTAATGACATTAAACATAGACCTCTATTTTACCGTTAGCTTCTGATTGCAAATGATGTTGAAGAATACCACTTTTTGAGTTGCATTTTATGGACAGATGAGTGTTTTTACAGGGGAAGGCACTTCAACCTATCCATGTATATCGTTGGTTTATTTTTATATTGCTTCCGAATAATGTGGAGGATCACTATGGTGTTGGAAAATCATATTTTGCCGAACTTGGTGGAATACCTTGATGAAGTTGTGGTAGGATATTTTTTGTAGCAAATCTTAGTTATCCTCATCATTCAATTTGTTGGGCAAACAATGATTTTTCAACACTATTCGCCAGCATTGCAAAAATGAATAAACCAATTATAATACTATAATACTGAAAAGCAGCTTGATGAGAGAACACTTGATATGAACACAAGGAATGTAATGATTCCAGAAACTCTCCTACACATCCTTACACGTGCCTTGTATCAATTCCCTTTGGAGGAGGAAATTACAATAGACAGTGTACTTCGGTAAACATAATTACTGACTTTGAGGACTCGTAAGCTCGACGTTTTAAATCCTTTAATTTTCATACAAGTAAGTTTTTTTTTTATTAATTTTCGTCATGAATATTGTTAAAATGCCATTTAGTGCTATTCAAACATTAACCTAAATTTTTAATTGACTATTCAATGTACAGGGTGTTGAGGGTAACTTCGGAAGTCAATTATCATTTGGTATCATTTGGAAAAAAAAAAAAAAAAATCTATATTGGAAACTCGTAAACTATAGTTCGATTCTCATCTGTTTTGTCAATGTTTTTTATTTTTATTTTTTATTTTATTTTATTTTATTTGTTTTCAAAAATTACTACTTTTTGAAAAACGATTGTCTGTATTTAAAAAATTAGTAGAGCTAGGACAATTTCAATATACTCATTTGAAGGAAGAAATTTCATTTAAAATCAGCTTATTTGGACTCCTAAACACAAAAAAAAGAAGAAAATTTTAAACAAATATTTTAAATTTATCGACTCCTTCGAAATTTATTAGAAAAACGTTCAAACCTTCTGATAAATTACGAAAGACTTATTTACATGAGAGTAATTGGACCTATTTAGACATACAGTGTTGATCTTTCAGGCTCTACTAAACCATCCAATTCATCTCGTGTCCAATCCTTGTTATCTAGAAACCCTCAGAAAAATTCTCAATGCTCCTTGCATGCTGACAAACATGCTTCTCGACAAAAATCTTAATGCACCTACCAGACGCTTCTGACAACCCAAATCAGATACCTATCCTTTCATAGTGAACTCCATAACATTTTAAATCCAATAGTCTCTCAACTTGCTTCCCATTCTATTCCAGATAACCATCCGAGGCATCTGAAAAGGAGTAATAATACGTATTTATGTGAAATAAAATATAATTATGTTATCTTAAAAAAATTTAAACTGCAGATATTAGATCTAGGTAAATAACTAATTGTGATGAAATTACTTTTCTAATAATAAAACATTATAAAATTATAAAACATTGACAAGTATTCTATAAGTACTTCCCAGAATGCTAATGTTGCATCTCCCGGTATTTTTTATTAATAAGCGATTTCAGTTTTAAATGTTATTATTATATGAGTATACCATTTAAAGTTGTATATTAGCAAGATTTTTTTTTTTTTTTTTAATAGTACACCTTTTTAACATACATAATATTTTTGAGGAAAATGTAAAGTTTTGGAACGAAATTATAAACTTGCTATTTCTTTTGTTTAATCTAAATGAGCTTATTTTAAAGCAAATTTAACCTTATTTCTTATTGCTTCTTAACTTATTGCAATTACTCGAGGTTTAGTAGCTCTAAAAAAACAATTATTTGTCAAAAAATTGGTAAATAATTAATAGTTGCATGCAATGACTATGGAATTTAAAAAAATATTTCAGAATCGTTATTAATTACCAAAAAAAAAAAAAAAAAAAAATAATAACAGGAGGATGCAATATCGGAATTTAAAATAGTTATATTAATAGAAATTCTATTTATATAAATCTAATATTGACAATTTAAGAGACTTTTAAGATAATTTAATTAAATTTTATTTCACAGAAAGTAGCATTAATAGGTTTAATTTGCATAACTAATATACAGTAACTGTTCAAAACGTCCTTCCTTAAAGCTTATTTTAAAGTTAATTTAATCTTATTTCTAATAGGCATGCTAAAATGTCTCTATTTTTAATAATTCTAAAAATATAGACATTTATTTGTCACAAACAAATAATTAATTGAAAAAAATAAAATTAAAAATATGTTAGCCATTGCGGATGTTTTGTCGTTGTTACCATTGAGTTCTCTTGGCCATCTTCTTTTCGGAGCGAGTTGGGATTCTGGTGGATTTAAATGATTATGGAGTTTATATTAAAGGATAGGTATATATTTTGGGCTATTAGAAAGGTATCGTACATTAAGATCTTTATGAATAAGTCTCAGGATTTTTGTAAGGATTTTGGAGGTATTAGATTGAGGAGGATTAGATACGAGATGAATTGGATGGTTTAGTGAATTCTCAGAGCTCAACAACATATGTCCAAAATGGTCTAGGCAATTAGTGTCATGTAAATATGTCTTTTGTAATTATTTGGAAGGTTTGAGCGTTTTAATAAATGTTGAATGAATCGAAATTTACACACCTAATTTAAAACATATGTTCAAAATGTCCTCGCTCTGTTTAGGGAGGTTTAATAAGCTAATTTCAAGGAAATTTAATCTTCCTCCTAAAGAGCGTATTAATATTGCACTAGCTTTAGAAGTTCTAGAAGAATTATTTGTCAAAAAAAAATAGTAATTTATTTTTAAAAAAACAACGTAAAATTAAAAATATGTATACAACGGATGAGAATTGATCTATAGTTTCTTTGGAATTTTTTGCAGGAGATGATGCCTAGAATCGACTCCCGAGGTTACTGCAGCCTTATGCTGAACATCCTGCATAGAATAACCAATTTCACCTCCTATTAACTGATTTAAATTAGAATTTCAGCTTTTGTTATTTATTTGATACTCAGGGATTTTGAGACTTAATTCAGAAAACTCAGATAATGGCGATGCTGATATTTTTCAACAAATGAGCGAGGAAGACTAAGCCACCTTTTGTGGACGGTAGGATGAGGGAAGGGGGGGAAGCATAAATGGTTCATTTGGGAGTCAGTAATTGCCGCAATCCATCACACATCGGCCATTATCCACGGCTCAATGGGACCGGCTCACCACGGCTCATAGCCACGCAACTTCCTCACTAATGACTCAGTTTTTCTGCGATCTTCATATAATCCAGTTTGGTTAGTAATGGATTTAATTCACTTCTAAATATGGGTTCGGGTAACCTGTTATAAATCTAGGAAGTGGCATTACCATATATATCGAAATATAAACCTTTGAAACTTACTAAAACACAGAACCTAACAGAGGATATTTTATAACAAACAATAAAATGTACAATGTATCAGAAAATGAAAATTAAAAAAAGTATAATATTAACAAAAAAACAATGCAATACCTCAAACTCGGTACTCGATAAACCGGCAGTCCAGATTTCTTAAAAAAAAGGCCCCAGTTTAGTTATTTATTTCAAAGAAGAAACATGACAGTGTCCTACCAAATTCTTGTAATTTAAAGACATTACTGGAAGAAAAATTACACAGCCACTGAAGCAACTCGTGAAATTATTAAATATGAAGGGGAAGGTGTCCTTGAAGAGCGCAGTGCACGGCGTTGGTTTGAAAAATGTAGAAGTGGAGATATCACGTTGGAAAGGAAGAAGGGCTCTGGGCGGCCATTAATTAATATCGATGAGGTTCTGAAGGAAACTGTTGAGTCAAATCCATCCACAAGTACTCGCGAACTTGCCAGGAAGAGTGTTGTGTCGAAAGATACAGTTAGTCGCCATCTTCTCTCTATGGGGAAGGTGAAAAAGACCTGTAGGCTGGTCCCTCACGAACTTACTTCTCAACAATTTTACAGAAGTTCAGGAAAATTTACAGATCTTCATGGGTTTGAACTCCTGCCTCATCCACCATATAGTCCATACCTCACACCTTCGGATTACTACTTGTTACTACTGACTGTAGATATCTATAGACAGTTAATCATTAAGACAGTTAATTGTATTAATGACCAGATAACTAATTAATTATAATAATCTGTTAGTATTCTTAATAATTAATTAGTTAATATTGAGATTGGAAATTAGTTTTTGGTAGGTAACCTTAGTGCACCCTATTTGAACTTACATATTTTTGAACTTGTAACTTAGGTTTTTTTAGATGTTTCCCTGGTGCGATTTAAAATTATTTTTCAAAAGATTTTTTTTTGTATTTTTGCATTTTAATTCTTATTAGAATACCACGTGAAAGTAACAATAAAACGTGCTTATTACTTGGAAGTAACACAATAGCAGTTAGCTTCAGTAAGGATAGATTGATTAAAAATAAATAATTTCAGCCTTAGCCGCCAATTTTAAATGAGCATATTTGTGTTATGAGAGATCTATCTGTTTTTGGCTGGCTGAAGACTAACAGGAAGTCTTCTGAACATAAAAAAGTAATGGGTAGGTACAAAATAGCACCGAATCGTAATTCTATCCTTCATGTAGTTTCTTGTTCCTGATGTTCATGAGTAAAATTATTTATTTCTTTTTTGTATTTTTATATTGAAGCAGTAGACGGTATTGAATTTCATTGTATGAGCTAAAATACAAAGTTAGAGCTAAATACTCTAAAATCAGTTGTTGATTTCTATGTATTCTCATATATGTTCATAATGTGTGAGGAGAATGTTTAGGAATAGAAAAATAAAAAGGTGTGACCCATGATGTAGACCAACACCCAATGATATCTTCTCTTATTTTACATAAACACCCCACGTCTATTAAATATTGACTCTATTTAGCAGGACACAAGTGCGTTATTTATTTAAATTAAATCTAATTAGCAGTTTGTTTTTTTATAGATTGCGTTGTAATTAACTTATAATTTATATGTTGTAGATAATTATTGCTAATTGCTCCTATTTAATTAATTCCTTGAATAATGTCTTTCTTTTTTTAACAGATTTAGTTTTTTCTTATATGGATTGTACCTTGTGATAGAAATTTATTTTTTAACTGAGATATCGGTATCGAGAAACAATTTAACGATACCGACACATCTGTCCCTTTTACATATTCAATAATTTTGTTTATAATTGAGGGTTTGGTGGATGAACAAGCTATGTATGTATAACCCTTCCAAAAGATTGAAACGGAAGATTATTATTGTTTGTAAATAACTATTAATATTTTTTTCTATTTATTTATTTAATTTTTTTTTAATTTATTAATTTTATTATTATTATTTTTTTTTTTAATTATGACTATTTGATTTTTTTGTATTATGACATTTTATTTTATCTTTTATTATTATCAGTTGTATAAGGATGAGAACATGTATATATAGTACGAATGAACTACATCATTAGCAATGATGTACTTCCCTAGCCAGATTGAATTTACTTATTGCCCTCCCTTAATGAGGCAGATTGTATATATAGATATATATATATATATCATAGTCATAATAAAAAAAAAAAAAAAAAAAAAAAAAAAAAAAAAAAAAAAAAAGGTTTTCCTTTAGCGGGAATATGTTACATAACCCCTTCATCTTCTTCTTATACATTTTTCTAGTTGTTTTAAATCATTCAGGTTTTGCTACCTAACACTTCTGCAAATAAATTCTTCATCCAATGAATTAGATTTAATTTTTAACTGACATCAAAAAGGAAGAGGTGCACAATTCGACTGTATATTTTTTTGTATGTTTGCTATTATTCTGTCAATTAAGAATCGAATTTGATGATTCTTTTTTTGATCAGTAGGTCATACATCATAGGTGGATCCATTAAAATGTTGTTTGAAATCAATTCCGTGCTTTTTAAGATAACAAAAAACAAACTCCAAAATTAAGAAACCTACATGTAAAAAACATAAGCTAAGAAGTAAAAGAAAGTATATATATATACTCACTTATACTATATATATAAAACTTTAAAAAAAAAAAAATAATGTTAATTTTCCGAAAATAAAACAAAAACAAACTTCAAGATTAAACCGACATGTACAAACTAAAAGTAAAATATAATATTTTAATTACTTCGAAACAAAGAGCATTAAAGGACAATCAAAGAAATTATCTAAATTATCATGGACAATTATATAAATTATTATGGTGCCAACCAACCATACAGAAAAAAAACAAAAAAAAAAAAACTGATAATTGTGAAGAAGTGCAGAAAGTAAATTGCAAAGTCAGGATTAAACTGCCCTTCTTTTCTCGACTCAAAAATGATTGACCATAAATTGAGAATAGGTATATAAGTATCGATAATTTCATGGATTGTTTTTTAATGCTCTTTTCACAATTTATGATCAGTTACTTTTGAAGTCGGTTCCGGTTAGGAAGGGCAGTTATATCCTGCTTTTGCAAGAAGCTTTCTGTATTTCTTTACAACTTACAATTTTTTTTTTTTTTTTTTCGATTTCTGTATGTTTTGGTTGAGACCGACTTAAAAATAACTATTAAATTATTTTCTTAAATAAGTGTGAATATAAGTATTGATAATTTCGTTGATTGCCCTTAGATGCTCTTTGTTTCGAAGTAATTAAAATATTTTTTTTTTTTTTTACTTTTTTGTTTAAGTTTGTACATATAGGTTTAATCTTGAAGTAGTTTTTTTTTTTCTTTAAAAATTAACTTGATTTCATATGATTTTATTTATATGTTGCAATTACAATTAATGACAAATTCTGTGTTTATTTCCAGAAAGTTTATATGTCACGTTGTACTATTTTTTACTTTACTAATCATGATATGTGATCATAATCATGACTTTACTGATGATCATAGATCTATTTTTTACTTTACTAATCATGATATGTGATCATAGATCTATTTTTTACTTTACTGCTATGATATGTGATAGTTTATGATTCTTTTTTCCGCTAAAGTTTTTCTTTAGAAATTTCAAACTGTGGGATAGAAGAATACAACTCTTAACATATATCATGATCTGTAAAGTATAATAAATTATAGTTTAAAAAAACACGCTTTTATAGGGAACCGTACTCAAAAGTAGAAAATAATTTTTATTTCATAAATAGTTTGGGTTCAGGCATTAAAATGCTAAACAATCAATTAGGTATGATTAATAAATTTAGAAAAAAAAATTAAAGTAAAAGTTGAGTTATTAACAAAATAATTCAATTTACAGTAAAAAAGCGTGGGGTGCAACAAACATTTGTTACGGAGGGACAGATGGACTGACATCATTGAGATTTTATTATTATTATTTTCATAATAACTCTACTTTTATAAATAGTTACCAATGATTTGTAACAATCAATACCATTAATACCATTAATACGCATTTTTACTATATTGAATTATTTTGTTGATAACTTAAGTTTTACTTTAATTTTATTCTTAATTAATTAATCATACCTAATTGATTGTTGAGCTTTCTATTGCCTTAACACAAAATATTCAAGAAATACAAATTATTTTCTATTTTTGAGTTCGCTATAAAAGTACGGTTCGCTATAAATGCGTGTTTTTTTTTTAAATTATAATTTATTTTTTTAATTTTTAGTCTCCAAACAATATCAAAAGTATTTATAATCAAGTTCGATATTAACTTATATAATATATACTTATTATATATATTAATATTCAGTAGAATATTAGCTGAATTAAAAATTGTGTTTAAATTTACTATAATTTGGCCTAGTAAATTAACTTTAACGTGTCGTTTTACAGTTTTTGACAAAATATCCTATTTTTCCCTTCTCCACAGCTCTAACAATATTGATCAGACCAAAAAAAATATTAGAACCAATTTCGTTCTGACTTTGAGTTGCTTTAGTAATGTACCTATAGAGCACAAAATATGCTAAAAGTAACGGTTTCCGAGTTATTTTATCAAACAGCTAAAAAATATATGATTTTCAACACTTTCTACCCCTTTCCACAACATTTTTTAATTTGATTAGCCATTTTTATTGTATAAACTCTTAAACATGAACAAAACTAACTTTTTAAGAACGTTGGCAAAACTCATGAATCTCTGACAATCGATTGTGTCTAAAGGTCTAAATCAAATTCAGCTTAAGTGATGCCCTTAGAAGATTTAAAGTATTTTTTAAAGTACTTTTTGCAAAAATCTGAAAAAAAAGTGTAAACATTTTGGGCTATCTTGCCCCCCAAAAATTTTCCCCTTATAAGGGGAAGTATTCACATTTTTGAAATATTATTTTCAGGACCCATCTGAACTATATAAAAATATTAAACCAACAACTCCATTTTTGCCCTTTTTTGGGTTAATTTGACTGGACTAAGTGAAGACATTAGAACAAAGTTGCATAATTATTGTATTGTCTTCGGTCCTTGACACATGTGCGAATTTTCAAGTTAGTCAGATAGCTAGACGTTGGTGAAAATTACTATTCCGTTACATACAGATCAAGTTAATAAAAGCGTATTAAAATGGTGAAATTTAACATTAACATTTGGGAAATAATCATAAAATTAATTCCTTGAATAATTATTGTTTTTTAATAGATTTGGGTCCATATTTTAGCTCTTTTGTATTATTCTTTGTAGTAGAAATTGATTTTAAATTAAGGTATGGTTAACTAGAATTTAAAATAATTGGCTAATTTTAAATGTATTTAAATATTCATGAAGTTTTACGTAGAGGTTATATGCTCTAAAACCCAAACGAACGAACAATGTTTTGTCTGTAATTATGGCAGCAGCGTGTAGGAAACATGACGTCACCGCTTTGAAATATTTGTATACCTTATAGAATTTATTATTTTTATTTTTTCAATAAATTATGTTCAGAATTTTGATTATTAAATTGAGGTTTTTGGTTTTTGTTGTTAATAGATGGATAATTAGTCTTATGGTTAATTACAGTTGTCCTAGTAATTATGATTATTAAATAAGTTATGGATCATGTTAGCACTGACTACGAACGGTATGGTTAATATTAGAGCGGGCATTGACTTTCTCCGAGCGAGAGAGAGAGTGAGAGAGTGGATTTTTCCTTGGGCTCTTCTAGCCCACCCCACCCCACGCTCCCTCCCCCCCACATATTGACCCAGCACAGCCCAGTCGCCCTCTGCTGTGCCCCATGGAGCGGCTCATCGAGCTAGTCAGGGGCCATCCCATACTCTACGATAAGAACCACCAGGACTACATGAAGACCAGCCTCAAGGACGAGATATGGGCGAGGCTCGCCGTCGAGTTGGACTACAGGGACGGTGAGTCCAATAGAATACTAGTACATAGTTAGTAGTAACAATCATAGTTAACCTAGCCATGTGATAAGAGCAGTCCAGTAGATTGTATTCTAACCTATAATGTCGGCTAGATTAGTAGATCATATGGTCGCTTGATAACAGGCGTGACTTAATACGTCAATTCTGTAAAATGTTTAAAAGTACAAGAATCAATAATTACTATTTATACATTACTTTCGATTTTTAAAAAAAATTAAAACTAATTAAACATATGAAATATACTTTTTCTTAAAAATAGTTTAACCTATAGCAATCTCTGTTATTGTTGCGGGATATTTAAAAGAATTCAGTGCTTCTTCATTCTATTCTAGCACTCTCTATTTCTTTTTTTTTTGTGTATTTCTCAGTACAATAGTGAGAATTTAAAAATGTATCACACTTTTTGACAATAAAAAAAAAATAGAATTAAGCGTGGATAAGTCACTTTAGGCTAACGTGACATAATACGCACAATGGCCAGGAACTTCTATAAAATGTTTAAAACGACTAGAATCAATAATTACTATTAATATTTTACTTCCGATTTAAAAAAAAAAAAATAGTTAATACTAATTAAACATATGAAATATACTTTTCTTAAGAAACAGTTTAACCTATATGAATCTCTATTATTATGGCGGGGAACTTAACAGAATTAAGTGCTTCTTCATTCTATTTTAAAAATTTTTCAATTTTTTTTTTTTTATATGTCTTGCTCAGTAAAATAGTGCGAATTAAAAAATTTATCACACTTTTTAATAGTTAAAAAATATATTAATTAAGCGCGCATAAGTCACTTTAGGCTAACGTGACATAATACGCACAATGTCCATGCGCTTTAAAAGTACTTAAACAATTTTTATCTTAAATACACTACTCAAAAACTATTTTTTTTTTTTTTTTAAGTGAATGTAATGAAATATATGAGATAACAAATAGTTTAATGTATACGAATCTCTATTATTATGACGGGGTGCTTAACAGCATTCAGTGCTTCTTCATTCTATTTTAGCAATATTTATTTTTTTTTTTTTTAAGTATCGCTCAGTAAAATAGTGAGAATTTAAAAATGTATGTATGTACTCAAAAACTATTTATTTTCTTCTTAAAGTGAATCTCATGAAATATGAGATATTTTACATTATGCTTGTTTAACCTACACGAATTTACATTTGTTTTTGTTTTTTTTTTGCAAATTTTTTTTATATATTGTTCAGTACAATAGTAAGAATTAAAGAATTTATCACACTTTTTGACAATTAAAATTAAAGGCGGAAACGTCACTTAAGGCTTACGTGACATAATACGCACAATGGTCATGCGTCTTAAAAGTACTTTTTCAATTTTCACCTTAAATAAACGACTCAAAAACTATTTTTTTTTTTTTAATGTAATCTCATGAAATATATGAGATATTCTACATTATGCATGTTTAACCAAAACGAATTTACTTCATTTTTTTTTTTGTGTTGCTCATTACGTAATGTTGACGTTTTTTTGATCGATCGTTACTACTATGAAATCTTAAAAATTAATAGAATCTATTTTTATATGTAATACTAATTAAATAAAATAAATAATGCATTTTTTAAAAAATAATAAATCTGATTAAACATATGAGATGCACATTATTTTAAGAAATAATTTACTCCTATGTCTATTATTGTGGCTAGGGACCTAACTAATTCCTCCCTAATGTGGCTAGGGACCTAACTATTTCTTCATGATATTTGAGTACATTTTTTATTTTTTATTTTATGCATTGTTTAGTTCAATAGTAGTAGTTCAAATATAAAATCGCACTAGTGCAGAATGGTAGCTTTTGAGCCAATGTGAAATAATACGCCTAATAATAAATACAAATTTGGAAATTGCTGTTTAAATGTTTAGGAAACCATTTTTACCATTAATATATTCTTTTAATTAAATCCAGTAAACCGTATTAGACTTTCTGCATATTTTTAAGCAACAGTTTAATCTAAACAAATCCCAACAAAATTAATCCAAAATACTTTCAGTACTTTTTCATTTTATTGTCGTAAAATTCTGTACTATTTGGGAAAAATTAGTTAAATTCATTTTGGTCCAAAATAAGATAAATACTTTGGGCAACCCATATTGGAGCCCTAGTCATCATGTATAAGTAGGCAAGTTGTAATGGCAATGGTATCCTTTTATACTATTGACATTACAACTTACAGCCTACTTTTACAAGATGTGGACACCAATATGGGTGGCCTAAAGTATTTATCTTATTTTGGACAAAATCAACTTATCTAAATTTTCCCAAATGGTACAGAATTGTAAGGCCTTAGTTATTAAAGTTCAATAATTAACTTTTCAGGACAAGGCAATATAGGAAAAGGATTAAACATAATTTTAATTCTATATGAATTATTTTCATGAGTGCTGAATATTCCATGTTGGAAATTAGTACTTAATAGATCTTCATAGGTAACTAACTATAGATAGACATACTACTATTTAGCCCAATAGGTCCCTAAAAAAAAAAAAAAATCTCTCCAAAAAAATTCTTTTGTTGGCGTTTATCATTCAAATATAGTAAGTATAGAATGCATCACTGAACGACTTATTAAAAAATTGTTTCGTCTAAAATTAGTCAAAAAGTCACAGCAATGAATATGAACATAGTTTTAAATCATAGTTTCAGATACAACAAGTCATGGCTTAATTTGTATAGTAATCAAAATTATTTATTATAACAGAAATAATTTAATTAATTAATTAAATTAAGTCCGGCTTAATCTTAAACAATCCATTATGGGCCCATGTTTTCGAATTAAAAACTTAATTAATTAATCCCTATAGATGTTTAGCTTTGGGCGCGACATGGCATAACTCAATTTTCACTCCGGCTTATCGCCGACGTTGAGTTATGTATTGTGTTAGATTAATTTTTTATGCAGAATCGATACCTTAGTTTTACGACCTACTCTTCGGTGTCTTAATTCAACTTTTGGCAAATGGCGCAATGGGTTATTGTACGTTGCTTCTTAAAGGAATATATATTTATATTATCATTATTTATAGTTATATTATCATTATTTATAGTTATATTATTAACAGGATGCTGAGTAGTCTAGTGTTCATGTGGATAGCATTGATTGTAAGAACGTAATTTCCTTCCATCTCCTTCCTTTCCTTAATCTCTCTCTCTCTCTCTCTCTCTCTCTCTCTCTCTCTCTCTCTCTCTCTCTCTCTCTCTCTCTCTCTCTCTCTCTCTCTCTCTCTCTCTCTCTCTCTCTCTCTCTCTCTCTCTCTCTCTCTCTCTCTCTCTCTCTCTTTTATATCTACCTATCTATCTATCTATCTACTATTTATCTATCTCTCTTTCGTTTTTTATTTATTTTTAAAACTGTTGAATAATTTTTAAATAAACTTTCATATTTTCGTTAGTAACATAAGCCCTAAGATCTTAAAGCAAAAAGGATCTCTTAATTGCAAACTTCAAGACCATTTGTGAACAATTACTTCTTGTATTGTACTATAGTATCAGAATTCCGTGATAAAAATATTATTTGTTTTACAACTATTTGGAGGATAAAAAAAAAAATAGGGTAAACAAGGCTGCTATTGACACCCTTAAACAATATTCATACTATAATTATTAAAAGTTTAATGAAGTTCACATTATTCCTATTATTCCTGGAATGTATTTTACAAGATAGTGAAAATAACTAACGTAAAATCGGTTATTTAAACCTTAAGGATATCTTTTAAAATACGGACAGAATTGAAAGTATTTTAACACAGTTGAGTTGTAGGATTTAGCAGGAATTTGTTTCTGTTTTTGGTTACATTTTTTTTTTTTTTAATTTACAACTTAGTATGTCAAGAACTATCTGAATGAAATTATTTTATAAGCGTTACAATAGAGTTTGGCCAATCTAGTTACAGAAAAAATACAAATGTAATGGTACATATTTACAAAAGTATAAAATATATATCTACTTGATTTTAGACATATAAAACAAAATCTCTTAATTGACAATATTTTTAATATAACATAATTTCTTACTGAATTAAGTGGTTTTATTACGTACAAGTAAATAATTTAAATCAAACAAATCGAAACTAAAATAAAAAGTTAAAATTACATCTTTTTGTTATTAGTGTTCTTGGGTATTATGTCATTGTACGTTCAAAAGGCATGGTCTAAGCTTTATGACATGTGTAATAAAATTATATAGTATGTTCATTTTAACCTCATCTTGAATTGTTAATATCGTGGAAATACTAGGGGGACGTTTTTTTATTTTATTTTTAGTTAGAAAAATCCGCCTGAGTATTAGGTATTGGGGGCAGTTGAATAGGAAGGATATGATTTCGGCTCTGTTTTTTATTTTGATTAGATTTTGTACATATTATTTTTATAATAAATCTGTATTTTTTTTTATCTGAGGCTAGCATGTGTCGTGATATTATTCTTGTTTTATAAAATAGAGCATTTAAGAAAATGACAAGACGTATCTGAGGCGTTAATGACTGTCTGGTTTTTACCATGTTTATTACGATTCGTTTGCAATGATTTTCATAACTATATCTAAGCTCAAATAAAACGAATCGCAATTATGTTTACGATTCTTATTTCTAATACGCTTTTATTAACTATATAATAAAAGCCTGTATTTAACGGAATCTTTCAAGATAATTTTCACCAATTTCCAGGAATCTGATTAACTTAGAAATTTGCACACGTTTCAAGGACCAATGACGATACAATAATTGCACAATTTCTAATGTTCTAATGTTCTCACTTAGTCTAGTTAAATTACTTCCAAAACCGGGTTCTGCCTTGCAAAAGGTGATGTAGTAGGAATCTGAAGGATTCGAAAAGTTACCTCAGTTTCAAAAACTGCAATATTTTACATATTTATAATATTACATTACATGTAGCTTTGTGATTTTCATTGCTGAACATAATTAAAAGAATACGCTCCCAACTGACAAACAGTTGAACAGCTTGGCTTCCTTTTTCTTGTTGCTCCGTGCTTCATAAATCGGTTGAGATATCCTTTTTGTAAGAGGATTGTGCTGTCATTTTTGAAGTAAATTAAATAAAACTAAATAATTATAAATAAGCACATTCCCATCAAAATATTCCCCGTTTCATGAAGCTTATTCTATGTCTATAGTAAATTCTACATTCCGTCCACAAAGCTTTCCTCCGATAGAATCATTCCCCGTTTTTTTTAGTTTATTTATTTATTAATAATTACAACTGTATAACACACACACACACACACACACACACACACACACACACACACACACACACACACACACACACATATATATACATCAAATAAATGTGTTAATAGTGATTGCAAAAACATGACAAACAAAAAAGTTACTCACTTCAATTACAGTTTTACTCTAGAAGGTCTCTAGTCCATATTCTTTTCAGACGCCTCGAAGTATTATCGGAAATGGAGTTGATAGGCTTCGAGATTTAGGCGGCCATAGAGCTTTAATATGAAAGGGTAGGTATTTGGTTTGGGCTAAATCAGCAAAATATGGAATTGAGATCTTTATGGAAACGTTTATTGGTGACAAAGCACTGAAGATTTTGGATTGTAAGGATTGGGTAAAATAATTGAAAGGTTTAGTGGAGTACCTCCCTCCCCCTCCCCCCCCCCCCCCCCCCCCCCCCACGTAACATTATAAATAGTGTTAAATAATTTCTTCTTCGTGACTTTTTCTATACTCTCTTGATGACCTTAGGATAGCATTAAAAAAGTAACTATTTCACAAGATGGAGGAAGTGAAGAAGTATTCCCCTGGTCACTGACTCCTGAGAACCGACGCGAATGGTCCCAGCCCACGCTGATGCCACGTGGCCCCCACTCACTCGACGATATTCCCACGTCCACGTCCGGTCGTCTAGTCACTTGTACCAGCAGTACAACAACCTTCCTCTATCTCGATTCCTAATCAGAGGAGGAACTATCTCTGTTGTAGGCCTTGTCCAAAAGAGACAAAAGAACTATGTAAAATAAATATTCAGTTGCAATATTTATTTATCAATATGTTGCAAACTTGAAATTCCTTCAACTAAACAGGCCCAAGTTAGTAGAAATTGACATGTAAAAGAATTCTTTATCCGAAGGATATTACTAAAAAACTGGTTTGAAAATTATCCTCGTTGTTATTACAAATGTTGAAGAAGAATCTGGAATTCACTGCTTGGGTTAAAATCTGATGAAAACGTATTTACGTTGACAGATATTTAGTTTAGATAAATGTTTTAAGATTCATCTACCATATAATGTTTCTTTATTTTTTTGTTTTTAAGATTTGTTCCAAAATCCTATACAACCATGTTTATACTTTGGTTAAAGTTCAATTTAGCTTCATTTATTTGTTATGATTGTTTTCTTTCTTCCTCTTATTTTTTCTTTAATTATAACTTTTAATTTATCTTAAACTTCAGTTAATTTAGCTACTTTATCCCTATCCAATTTTTTTTAGTATGCTGTTCTTCTTGAGGATCAAAATTAAATTTAAATTCAGACCTGTTTTTATTATGCTTTTTGCATCTGAATATTATATGCCTGGGATCCTCCGGGAAGTCACACGTCTCACATTTTCCATTAGCTTCTATCTTCATCAGGTTAAGATATTTCTTTGTATATACGATTTTTATACTTATATAATTTGCATATATGATTTTTTTGATGATACAATATGATTTTTATCAATATTGGTACCGGTGGTTCGAAACCATAGGGTTAGGCTCAATTTGGGCTGTACTTGATAATAATCTCTGCCCTTAGATTGTGACTCTCCTGACATTCTTTTACCGCCTGTTTCTGTATAGCTTTGAGTAGATCTGGAGTTGGAACTTCTGCGTTAACCTTTTCTAGCTGTCTGTTTAGTGCTACTCTGTCCGCTTTCTCATTACCGGAGAGGCCTACATTTTTTTTTTTCTAATCCCTCTAAAAGAAGAAACAAAATAACATTGAACACATGCATAAATAAATAAATAAATATATATATATATATATATATATATATATATATATATATATATATATATATATATATATATATTTATATACATTATAAGAAATAGAGCGAGATGATTACCTTTTTCTACCATTCCTACCTGGTAATGAAGAGAGAGAGGCCTACATGGCTTGGTACCCATTTTTAATCATTAAAACTCAGCGAAAAATTCCTTGAGTTGCCAGTAAACATTTTTAAAAGCTTTTACTATACAAAATTCTTTACGTGTTCTCATTATTACTTTATCATTTATTTATGTTATTTACGAGATTTGTTTATTAATTGGTTATACTTGTTTACTCATAATTTCAATAAAAATAATTTTTAGGAAACAAAAACAGATATTAATTACTTTAAAGGGAACAGAATTAAATGACGATCAACGAAATTATCGATACTTTAATACCTATTTACAATTTATGATTAGTTATTGTTGGAGTCATTGCCGGCCAAGAAGAGCAGTTAAATCCTGCCTTTGCAACGAACTTTCGAATGGCATGAGGCAGCGATATGGCGGTGATGAAATAGTGGGGAGATCTTTACAATTACCATCTTTTTCGAATTCTATTTGTTTTGGTTTGACACCGACTCCAAAAATAACTGTTCATAACTTTTGAATAGGTATATAAGTATCAATAATTTAGTTGATTGTCATTTAATACTCTTTGGTTCGAAGTAATCAAAATATTATTTTATACTTTTTAGTTCAAGTTTGAACATGAAGGTTCAATCCTGAAGTCAGTTTTTTGTTATTTTTTACTAAAAATTATTTTTATATTTCACTTTTTTAGTGGTGAGTGTATTTTTGTTTATACAGTCAACTCATCATAAGTCGATCTTCAAGCTATTTTAAAACATAGTTGGAATCATTGAACAGCGACTTACCGAGACTACCATTCGCATTTCTTCATGTATATGGGAAAAATGAATAGAATATTTGAGTTGAAAAATTTTTATGGGACCACCTCTGAAGTTTGACCTACCGATTAAAAAAAAATTATAAAAATCGGTTGTAACAAATATACAAAAAAAAAAAAATTTAAAAATTCAGACAAATTGAGAACCTACAGACTACTTCAATATTTACTAGAAAAACTTTCAAAGCTCTCAATAAATTACAAAAGACTCATATACATGGATGTAATTAGACCTATTTGGACATACGGAGCTGAGCTTTTGGGCTCCACTAAACCATTCAATTCATCTCATATTCAATCCTTACAATCCTAAACCCTTCGAAAAATCCTCACTGCTCCTCACTTTGTTACTAATAAATTTATCCATAAAGACCTTAATGTTCCATATGTTGTTAATTTAGCCCACACCAGATACCTATCCTTTCATAGTAAGCTCCATAATCACTCAAATCCGTTAGTTTCTCAACTTGTTTCCCACTCCATTCCTGATAATGCTCCGAGGCGTCTGAAACGAAGATGGCCTAGAGACCTTCTAGACTAGAATTTTTAATGACGTGCTACTGATGATTAGTTCTTTTCAATTTTTGGCATGTTGCTGTAATTACTGTAATTAATTGTTAATACATTCACTTGATGTATATATTTTGAACAGTTGTAAATTTTAATAAACGGATATAAAAAAAAAATAAAAAAAATTGAGAACCTATTTTTTGAAGTCGGTTAATTAGATAGCTAAGGCATAAATCGTAGAACACCAAAAATAAGATAAATAGGATAATGATCGGAACGTAAGAGAAGACAAATATGTGTATAGCATTTTAATTGTCTATTAATGAATTATCTACACGCTGTGCATGATTTTCTTAATACCATGAAAACAGGCCAAAGATAATTTTTTATTTATGAAGAACTTATAATTTTTCAATTAATATTTCTGAATTCTTCCTTATAAGATTGTCATCTCACTTCCCAACGATTGCTAAATATTCTAAATTTCTTTTTCATCATAACAGAAGAGTAATAATTCAGAACTGCACAGCACTGAGCTGCTGCGGTAAGAGCTAGGCAGACACGGAGTGTTGGGAAACCGTAAACAAAGAATCCTGCCTGACCTACATACACTTTCACACGCCGGCTAATTATGTCTGATGTTAATCTAATGCTTCCCGTTAATATATCACAGTATAATTCAGCACTGCATACATGATATACCATATAATATATGCTCATTCCGTGATATGCTTATGTATAATACTAATGAGTTGACGGGAATATCAGCAGTTGAATCCACAATTTTTTTTTTTTAATTTTATTTAATTCATTTATTATTAATTTGTAAAGAAACCATCCTTTACTTTAGCACTTTCTATAAATGTTATATATTAGGAGGTCTCTAGGCCATCTTCTTTTCAGAAACCTCGGAGAATTTTCGGGGATCGGGTGGGAAACAAATTAAGAGATTTGGGCCAACAAAGCTGCTAATGAGACATTTAGATCATTATGCATGTTTATTTGTGTCATAATGAGGAGCACTGAGGGGTAGTTCATTTTACAAAGGGGTAGTTGTATAATGAATTGAAAGGTTACTAGGAGGCCTAAATATCAACTGCGTATTTCCAGAAAGGTCTAATGACTGCCGTGTAAATGAGTATTTTATAATTAACTGGAAGCTTTGAGCGTCAGTTAAGTAAATTCTGGTGAATCTGTAAAAGGACATTTAGTTTCTTGTCGTTTAGGTCTTTTATATGGATTCCAAGTAATACGTTCGTTTTTTGCTTAACATGAACCTTTTTATGAAGCCATAACTGAGTTTGAATCTATTTGAACTTTTTGTTAAATAAAAAAAGGAAATTCAGGCTAAATATATTTACTTTTTGAACGAAACCCATTTGTTTGTTATTCTCTGCTGACAATTGAAGTCTTTGTTTAAATACTTATGTTTTTTTTTTTTTTTTTTTTATTTATTTGTAAGCAGGGCCATGCCTTATACAAAGGAGTTCGGCTAATTTATTATGTACAATGAAATAAAATACAAATATTAATACAACTGCAAATATTATGTACATTACAATACTTAACAGATAATAATTCAAATAATATACATAAGAATGTTGAATAAACTAAGAATTAAATGCATATTGTAAAAAGCAAGTAAATAGTTTTCAATCTAAATAATAAAAAATACCTAATAAAATAACTAACACTTTCTTTTATGACTTTTATAAACCTTTAAACTTTATCAAAGATCATATTAGACTACTACTTTCAAATATATATATGTCATATCTCAGGAAAATAGGTAAATACATGATACTGATATTTTACAGTTAAAACTACTATATCTCAGTGAAAAAATTTCTGATTTTAATTATATTTATAATAAAATATGCCAGTTTTTTTGCTTCTAATTCATTTGTTGGATTAAGTATTTGAAAACTGTCATTTGAATCAATAATAGGGTAATAACTGTTACGCAGGCCATTATAAATACTCATGTGCAGAATGCATATACAGCCACAGGGCTTAGTTACAGAATTGACTGGAAGCTTTGGACGTTCGTCTAGTAAATGTTGGTGTAATCGAAAACGGAGAGAAGGTTTTAGTCGTTTTTCTTGGAATCTGAATGTAAAGTAGTTCTTTCTTCAATTTGTTTGTAATGTAAAATATACTTTATTCAGAATATTTACAATGTACTTGAGCAATATTATATTCACATAAATTGTTGTTATAAAAAAAAAAAATTTGCTAAATATTTTGAAAATTCAAATTAAAATAATGGTATAAAAAATACTATGGATTGAATATTGGCTGAAGATCTGTGGGATAGGAGATGTAAGCCAGAAGTTTATGTTTTAGCGTATAAATAAAAACGATTTGCATTGAAGATGTTCAAATAGTAAGATTTAAAAGAGCGCTGGTTGGAAAATTTCTCATTTGAGTGTCCAGGCACAACCTCTAATCTCAAAGAAGTATAATATGATTGCAAGGGTGCAATAAAACCAAAATATCAGAGTTCAACAGTACCTTGCATTGTTCTTTCCAATAATGTTTAATGTACTCACGGGCAGCACTATATATAGGATTTTTAATTTTAATAATAGAACATAAAAATTGTTATCGCCAATGTTTTATAATTTGAATAGTAATAATTAACAAATACATTCTCCGATATTTTTTCATTATTATATATATCATTTTTAAGTATTCTAGACTTTTATACCTAGAAATAAGAATTTAAAATATTGATGATATTCTTTCGTTTGAATTATTCAGAACACAGTTTAATTACAATTATTCGTTTATTTTAGGAATGGAAATTAAGGAACAATGGAGGAAGTTGAGAGAATGCCACAGGGAAGCATTGCGACGCCAATACAACAAGAGGCGAAGGAACCACGGAATGTACACTGCTAAGATGTGGATGTACCAGAAACAGATGGAGTTCCTGTTACCCTTCATGGCTCAGCGATGTCCTGACACCACCCTGCTTCAAGAGAGTCCCGAAGAAGAGTATTGCTACCCGTTCAAAATGGAGGACAGCTCGGAAGACCAACCGAGCACCTCTGACAACCTGGTTATCGACAACTCCCCTGCTAGCCACCAGTCACTCCCTCCGAGGTCCAGGTACAAGAGGAAGCTGAAACAGGAGGACCCGGAACCGGTGACCATACCGGAACCTGTGTACGAGAGGCAGAGGTCAGAGGAATTGGACACCAGGAGCCAGATGATGGCCGAAGCTGCCATCAGCAACGACTCCATGTACCACTTCTTCATGTGCATGTTCAACACGATCAAGAACTTGCCGATACCAATGCAACTCAAAGTGAAAAAGAGGATCTTTGATGTGGTTGTTGAGGCAGAAGAGGAAATGATGGAAACGTCGATGGAGTTGGGAGTTCACCACCTAGTTTAGCTTTACGAAAACAAATTGACTTTTTAAGGTATTTATTGTTCGTTTAAAGTTCATCGTTTATGTTTTGAAAACTGTTTTGGAAAACGGAATTAACCTTTGTACGGCAAAAAAATTCTGGAGCATATTTATATCGGCCAATGCTACTGGGATCCTTGTACCGTCGTATTGGAAAACCTCATCAGTCGATTGGTACGTCAATATTTTGAGCAATATTTCAATTTAAGCAGAAGAAAGTGATCTAAATGTACTTATTTATTTATGTGATATAGATTAAAGAGATTCCATTTACTTCATTTGTGGACTCTGAGAAGATCCAATATTATTTTAGGCCTATATTTTGTAACTATCAAATACTCTATTGTATATCGAAAATAACTCAAAAAATATGAAGCTAAGTAATTTCGTAGTGTAAAAGAAATATTGTTGTAAAGTTTCTGATACCAAAGATAAGTTGAGGGATAAATCCAACAAAATGTTGTATTGTATATGTATGTTGTAATATTCTGTATGTATTGTTTCTATAATTTGATTGTGTTTATAAATATTATTTGTAAATAAATCTATGTGAATGAATTGTATAGTTGATTAGAATTAAATATTTTGCATTTATGCAAATGTATATATACACAATTGATTAAATTTCATTTTTAAATTAATTAATTTTTTTCAGATGCGATTTAGTAATGAAATGATCATGGAATGCTATGTTTACTGTACATTATATAACTTTGTATATGTTTATTATATGATATATATAAAAAAAACCCATATATTTCGATATCATACCATTAAATTACTTGTAACTTCGGAAAATATTACCACAGTTTAATTAGTACATTATTCCTATTTCTTACTATTCACATTTAAGATTATTTATCAACGTACAACCAACAATCATAATATAGTTATTAATTTAAATATGAAGGAGAAATGAATTTACCAATTTACCAATATTTGTACATGTATAATAGTTGTTAGTGCTCTTATAGGGTAAATACATCAGTTTTTAAATAATGTTGTTTATTTATTAAAAAATGAAGAAAATTAGGAGAATTGAGAAAATTTTAATAAACTCAAAATAAATGTATTTTTATTTAGTTGTACTGTTAATTCATAACTGGTATTGTTTGCCTAGTAAAGTACTAGCTAGGAAAAGGTACATAACGTAAGATGATTCCCCATCCTTGATGAACCATTTTTTTAAAAACTTAAATAAACTTAATAAAAAAAATTATTTTCACATCTTTTTCGGTTTCCTGTTACATCAGCCATCAGTTAACACCTTCCTAATAGATAACAACAAGAAGGTTACAATCATGGATTGTTTCCGTGAAATTATCTTATTCTCAATTTGAAATGACAATAGAGCAAAATTGATATGTTAAGTCGATATGAATGCTGTCTTTTTAGGTGGGGTTTACATTCAGAAATATGATGGAAATCTTGGGTGGGTAACTGTAGGGTGCGGCGCATGATCTCATAGAGTAAATTATAATTGACCAAATGTATGATGTCAAAAAACTATTTTTGTTATAGCAATGGCCGACAATTTATGTTGAAAAAACCAGTAAGTTGATGTAATTACATTTTCGGAATTCTTGATAGTCAAGCACGTTGGGTCGAGTATCTCGGAACTCCCGGAACAGAAGATCGTTGGTTCGATATCCAGTTCAAAATTTATTTTGTGGTGGATCCATGGAATTTTTATATTCACCACCCTGGCTAGGAATGGGTGGCAACATTTAGGAACACTTCCTCATTCCTACCATAGTTGAAGTACATAAAGACGTTATTAGATGATTCGTGATCATATGTTTAATGATTTCGACTGAATTTAAATAATTTTTTCAAGTTCTGAAGTACGATTTGAACGAAAAAACATTACTTAATAAAATGTTATAAATCCTGAAAATTGTTGAAACAAATGACCATAGGTAACATTTTTTTTTTTTTTAAATAACATAACATTTTTTTTTTGTCTATTTAAATAATATCTATTAAAGAGCATCACATAATGTAAATTTATTATTATTAATGAAAAATAAGTAATAAGTAAGATCACGTTACTTTTTGATCCTGCTGACCGTCTATGCTCTCATGTTCTTTTTTTCTACTTACCAGTATAATTTTAAATTACTTAAATTAAAATAACAATTAATGATTACTTGAAATAAAGTTGAGAAAAACACCACTTTTTTCATTCCATAAATTTATCTCCTAAACGGTACGAGTCCTAGCGACAAATGTTATATAATAAAAAAATTTTCTATATAGTTTCTGATGTCAGTATTCAGCAAATTTTTGATCCGATTAATACAAACACTGAGCTAAAGCGTGTCAAAAACGTCCCGACACTTAAAAATAGAGATTTCAAACGTGATTTTTTTCATTCAAACCAAAATATTTCCTAAACGTAAGATCCTAGTGGCAAATGATATGTAACAAAAAATATTTTCTATTAAATTTATGACGAGTTGGATGCAGTCAAATTTTCGATTTGAGCAATTCTTGAAGGGTAAGGATATGGGATTGGGGTGTTTGGGAGGCGATGAAGGGATCATTTTCTACTAATAATACACATGTGTCATCAGCGTAAGTGGTGAGGACAGTGGTAGGATGAGTTGGAATGTAAAAAATAAACTTTAAACATCAATTTATCAAATTGAGTTTTGTTACCCTCTTCATCCACTAAATCCTTCAATTACATACAAAATGCATGAATATTTATATGTATGAGATGTGGCGGTATCAATATAAATATTTCTCGAAACCAATATCTGAGTTAAAAAATAAATTTATATCACAAGGAATAATCCAAATAAGAGCAAACTAAATCTATTAAAAAAATGAAAGAAATTTTTCAAGGAATTAAAGTTGAAAAAAAAATGGGGGTTCCAAATGTGACTTATTTCATTCAAACCAATATATGGTAGCTCCTACACAGTAGGTTCTAGTGACAAATCAACAATAAATATTTTCCATTAAATTGTTGACGAGTAGGATGTCATCGAATTTTAGATCCGAGCAACACCAATAAGCTAGAGCGTGTCAAAATGTCTTCTCTATAAAATAATTGTGAAACTAATACTTTCGTATGGGTGAGAGACACAATCCATGAACAAATTAAGCAAATGGATGCTTTATTAATAAGATATTACCTAAAATTTATGGTCCAATCAGAGTCGAGAATCAGTGGAGGATTATAATTAGAACTTAACTGGAAATGGACATCATAGAAGTGATTCAGCTCAATAGACTGAAATGGTTGGGGCTATGTTGATGGACCAGACAAGAATACCAAGGAGATTACATCATGACAGACCGGGGTGCGAATGAGGAAAAGGAAAACCGCATTCAGATAGCTGGACCGCGTGGAAGCTGAACTGAAGGATGTGGGCATTAAACACTGGAGGCGGCTTGCGGCAGACAAAGAAGATTGGATGAAAGCACTAGCAAAAGTCATGGACCTCTAAGGACTGTAGAGCCCACTGATGAATGAATAACTAAATGAATGTGGTGAGAACTTCATTAGGTTCTGGAGAGAGTAACTATATACAGACGCTTGGCAATGATAATGATGGTCATAAATTCAAAATTTTAGGCATAACTTTGGGTTATTAAATATTTATTTACTTAAACAAATTGTCTAGCCAAGTGATACAAATGAACAATGGAATATTGAAAATTGGATTAATAAAAAAAAAAAAATCAAGTAATTTAAATAGTGAAATCTGATTTGAGGCAGAGTTGTGGATAGTTGGTCGGTTAGAAGAAAAAAAAACAAAGGAAAGAGGGTTGTATAATTTTAATTTTTTCTTAGTTTATAAACTAACAAATAAATACGAAATTAACAATGAATAGATGATTTTTTTGATAAACTTGTATATCGGAATTAAATATTACATAAAATCTAATACCGATTGCACATTCAGATTGAAAGAGGCACTAGATCACATTTGCTCTGTTCTAAAGTGTATATATTTATTTAATGTTGTAGCTTAAATAATTCATCATAATGAAATAAAAATTGTTACTTATAGCTAGAAAACAATGGTTGGCAGTATATGGTTAAACGTAAAGTCACATATTTTTATTTTAAGCCAAAGAAATTACTGGAGAAGCATTTAAATATTCCTTCGTTAGAGTTGTCTTGTTTCGCCCCCTCTCCCTTAGCTGAGTGGGAACTGTCATTTCGAAATAGCCCGATCTGTAGTGACATGTACATTTGCTCTGTTCTAAAGTGTATATATTTATTTAATGTTGTAGCTTGAAGGAGCTATCAAACAATAAATAATTCATCATAATGGTAGGTAAATAAAAATTGTTACTTATAGCTTAGAAAACAATGGTTGGCAGTATATGTGTTAAACGTAAAGTCACATATTTTTATTTTTAAGCCAAAGAAATTACTGGAGAAGCATTTAAATGATTCCTTCGTTAGAGTTGTCTTGTTTCGCCCCCTCTCCCTTAGCTGAGTGGGAACTGTCAGTTTCGAAATATGCCCGATCTGTATGTGACATGTTGAACCTTTTTTTTTTTTTTTTTTCATCATGTCCACATCCCATTTTGTTTTCTGTATAAGAGAGAGAGATTTGGTGACATTTTCATTCCTATTTTTATAAAAAATTAGATTCCTTGAAGGTTTTTTTTTTTTTTTTTTTTTTATTAAATGCGACTCACTGCCAAGGATATCTTTTCATGACAAATATCAAGTTTGAATAAAATATTATGAAGGCATAAAAGTAGAAAAAATCCTTTTATACCTTACCAAATAAAAAAAAATATTTGAAATAAATTGACAACGTTTAAACTGGTTGGACCATAAATTTTAGTTATTTTAGGTAATCTCATGTCTCTCATCTATAAGAAAGTATTGCTCTTACTATTATTTTATATAGATGACATTTTGACTTTCTGGATAATTTTTTGCCGTTTAGCAGTTTATTCGCGGTAAATAGATATATGTTTCCTGATTTTCTGAGCGTTTATATCTTCATCCACACCTTTCACATATCCGTTATCGTCCTCTCCAATTTAATACAATTAAATTAAAAATTGAAACAGTAATAGTTCTTACTAATCATTGCAGTTTAATAGGAACACGTAGAATGTAATTTCCACATTCACTGGGAATTCGAACATCGTTCCTTTGTATCTATCTGAACATACCTTGGGAACAAATCCATCAATTAATTTTAATGCGAATTATGTATAACTATATGAGGTGAGACCTTAGAGACAGTGCAATTGGACTGCTGGGAGTAATCCAAAAGCACCGGTGAGTTTTCATCTAAACTGTGCTTGACTTTGAAAGTCAGAAGCTCCATCATATTACACTATAGGAATAATTCGCATTCCATTGTTTAGGTCACATTAGTTTAGGTTGGTACAGGGTAGGTCAGATATCCTTTTGGACACATGACGTAATTTTTTATATTTTAAGTATTAAAATCTTACTGTAAATTTTACTATACGTTGTTGACTCTATAATAAAATAAAACATCTCGACACATCAGAGTTAAATGACCTAAAGGTTTACTCACTTTTAGAATAAAAACTATTTTATGTTTGTTGTTAGCTATATGGTTGTCTTAAAAGTAATGCAGACTCAATTGGTTTCTTTTAATTATCCATATATGTAATAAACTACATATTTAATAGAATTTTTTTTTTTTATAGAAGTCAATATTATTCCTTTCTTGAACAGATATGTTTTTTTACTTTTTTGGCATTTCACTTTTGGGAAACCAGTCTGTTTACTGTTTTGCAAGTGTACACGTGATTTTCATACGATTTCGTTGTTCAAACTCGGTTTGTGGCTGGACTTCTCTATATGAATGATTTATTTGTACATTGATGGATACAAAGCCAAGAATAGTTAGAAAAAGTGTTGAGAAAAGAGCAGCAAATCTATCAATAGTTATGTTATTAGATTATTACATATGGTAAAATGGTTGGAATTTTTTTTTTTAACCTCTCCGGATTTCTTGCCTACCAACAACCATATTTCAAAATTTTTGAACGATAACAAATTTATTTTTCTTATCACTCATTGTATAGTTGTTTTTAAGCATAACATGCGTAAATTCCGGGCAACAACAATGTTTATCATTATTAAATTGTACAATTTTTTTTGTGATAAGGGATGTTCTTCAGTTTGTAGTATAGAATTGCTTGAAGGGTGTCAATTAGTTATTTATTTTTCTTACTTTCTTACCCAATTGCTATTTGATTTATTTCCGTCCTCACATTTTGGAAATAAATTTTACTTTAGTGGCAGTCCTGTAGAAAATATCTATTTATCAATAAATAAATACTGTCAGCAGCTTAAATACTTAACAGGAGTATTCCTCAATGTAAGGTCACCAGAAAGTAACCATTCGTTAGTTCAGCATGACAATGTGTTTTTTTATCATGCAACGAATAGAACTACTTCCGGTTTAATTATTACTTGCTGTTAAACAGATCCACTACCTATGATCACACGCTACACAAATAGCGAGATAGCCGAAACACTCCGCACATCAGAGAGAATTGTAGTTTCTCCATTGCTCAAACCTGGTTTCATCAGCCGACGCGATACTCTGCACCCGGGATGTTACCTCACCCGGCTTACTTATCAGGCATTGCATCTTCAGATTATCACCTCTTTCGCTTCAGAAAATCTTTAAAAAAAAAAAAAAAAAAAAAAAAAAAAAAAACACAATGCTGCAGGGAGCCTAAATTCAGCCGGAAGGATTTTTTTTTATATCAGAAAACCAAAGCCTCTATAAGGATGGAGTTTCCAAATGACCTGAAGGTAGCAAAAGTTTATTGTACAGAATGGACAATATTTCTCAGATTAATACTTAATATAATATATCAGATTAATACTTAATATTTTTTTTTAAGAAGAAAAAAAAACTGTATAAATTTAATATATAAGTTCAGAAAAATCGACGAAAGCTTCTCCATATTGAGAAGCAAATCTCAGATGTCGATGCCGCGAAGGAAATTTCCTTCAGTAAAAACACTTGAAACCCATATGTCAAGATTCGAATTTAAACCAAGACGTTTATCGTGACAATGAACGGTCGAATTCGACAAATTTAACCTTTCAACAATCTCACGAGTTTTTATTTTTGGTATAATCTATAAACTATTCTATAGTATGTTAGATAAGAAATAGTTTAAATGTTTGCACTGACTAGAGAAAAAAACAAAAATATTCTGTTCAGGTCACTACAGAAGTAGGTTTTTTGATTTTTTTTCTTGCTTCAATCAGTAGATAACATGGCTAAGTAGAAAGTAATTGGAGTAGAGAGACTCCTCAACGTGAGTTTAATCGTAATTTGATAATTTGTTTAAAGAAGTTTGGCTTCTCTCTAACACCAAATTCAAATTTAATTAGAACTGATTACTTTAACAAATTCTAGCTCCCTCCGCTCGTGTAGTTTTATTCAGTAAACAACAGTTTCAGCTAATTGAGTTTTTGTTTGTTCGACAAACAACCTCTGATCTCATTTGAAATTTAAATTTCCCATTATTTATAAATCTGTGAGGCCTGTTCGCGAGGGAGGTTGTCGCGGCATAAGAAAAGAGCGGCTGGTTCTGAAAGGGAGTCTACTTCTTATAGAGGGTTATTTTTTTTCTCAGGATATCTATGGATATTTAATAATTTATTTTGTTCGAATTTTATTAAATATAGGTTAAACAGAAGGTATTGTGATATTAACAAACAATCTATACCATATGAAATAAAATGAGAAACAATCTCACAAATTTACTATATGTATATAGACACTTCATTCAATTGGTAATATTAATAAATGAATTTAAAAAAAAGAAAAAAAAAGATTATTAGTGGTTTGTTTAATGTATTTTTATAATCCACTATCTCGTTAGTTTTATAGAAATTAACATATTTTATTGAATTTTGTGTAAGGATTTGGAGTTATTTCTCGTAGATATGCGTTACAAACCAAATGATCATTTAATTCAACTAAAATAAAAAAAAAAAAAAAAAAAAAAAAAAAAAAAAAAAAAAAAAAAAAACTAAAAGAATAATATTACATTGGTGTATAAAATCCAAATTTTATCTAACTCAATTTGAACACCAGATCTGGGCCTTGTACGCTGTACGCTCTTTTACAGAGCAACTTTCCATGAAAAAAACATTTATAATCCGTGCTACTACGTTGTGGAATTCCGTAACCGATTCTATCCTAAAGTTTCTTCTTTATCCTCGTTCAAACATCTCATATTCCTTTACTATTTCACATTCTAGTCTTTACATTACAAGTAGTTCTTTATATGTTATTGACATGTCATTGTAGTTATTTTCCTCCAATTTACATATTGTATAAAATGTAAACAGTTGTAATCTTATAAATTGCTTGTAAAGCAACAACCCATTGGTAGCACTTCAATAAGTTCTATATTTACAACATGTAAGTTGGAGAAAAATGATTAGAATGACATGTAAATAGCATTAGAGAACTACTCACCAGTAGCACTTCAATACAGTTCTTTTTTAGAAAGCAGGTCTCTCAGTCCACATATCTTTTTTTCAGATGTCTCGAAGGTTCATTTGGAACAGAATTTGAAGGGAGTTGAGAAACTAGAGGATTTGAATGGTTATGAAGTTTACTATGAAATGATATATATCTAGTTTGAGCTATATCTGATACGTAAGGTACTTTAAAATCTTTGTGGATAAGTTTATTTGTGACCAAGTAAGTAGCATTGAGGATTTTTTCTAAGGAATTTGGATTGTAAGGATTGGGGGGTTGCCCCCTTGTCCGTCAATGTTCATATCGTCGGTGAAATTGCCAATTCCGTTAAGTGCATTTTTTCGATATAGGTTTTTTAGCAGGTTTCGTTTTGAAATTCCAATGTAAAAACCCAATGACACAAGTTCAACTTGGATCAGGTTTTGACAAATCACTTAAGTGATTTTATCCCAAAAAATAATTACACATGTGCATCAAAGCACATTTTGTATTTAATGTCATAAAATGTGCTAAAATCCACATAGCGAAATTTTCAATCTCACTGCATATTTTATATATTTTTTTTTCACTTACCTATGATTTAGTTTTCGGCAGGAGATAAATTTTAAAATTAAATAGCTTAATCCAGCTGACCGTCTATGTCCTTATGTTCTTTATTTTTCCTCCCTTACCTCTATGATTCTATTTCCAAAGGAGAGTAATTTTTATGCATAACAACCGGAAGGGATCGAGCAAGATATATTCAGGTTAATTTCGTATTAATTTATTAATTTTTATTTCGTATTAGTCAAATCAGCTTATTCACTAGTGAGCTAGAGTTATTTATTATAAAAATATTTGAGCTCCTTACTGTTCCTACTTTACTAATATCAAACTAGGCGTGACGCCCTCGCGTTCTCCAAAACGTCTATCGCTTTTGACCAACTAGGTCACCGATAAAACATTTTCCACGTTATACTAAAGCAAACTTAAGCTAAAAATTATAGAACAAAATCATTATCGTTAATATTTTATTTCACTAAAATTACCAAGCCTGGTAGGTTTCCATAATAAACTCATGTAGGTCACTGAGCCAAGCCGGCGGATCCAGGTCACGACCAGTAACCTGCAGACCTGCAAGACTCCTCGGATGGGTGTCAAGGAAACTGTCCATTCCAGAAAGCAAGTTCGAATATGACCTAAGTTGTCCTAACCCACGCAACGATATGGCTTTCCATAGGCCACTGATCCGTCTCACTCTGCCTGGAAGCTTGAAATAAAAACAATATAGAAATATTTAGGCCGCAAGCTGAGGTCGGGAACCACCAGGTTGGCCAACACACTCAGTTACGTGAATGAGGTTGTGAAAATGAATAGCAATAATGAAACTACGCAACGAATGACCGTTCGAGTCGGCTGGCACCCCTGGGAAGCTGTAATCCCTCACTCAATTAACCTTTGGCAACCCTGTATTTATATATTCAACTTAATTTGTAATTTTAAGTGTATTACGCACAGCGGTGCTGAGTCCTGAAGTTGAAAGTGAAGTGAGAACCCTGCTACCAATCCCTGCAATCGCTATACTCGTAGCTAAAGCGTAAGAAAACAAAATAATATAGATCGGGTGTTAGAACTGAAAATTAAAAATTACTGCAAAAGTCTCACTTCATTTTATAAATATTTGCAATACAATCGTAATACAGCATGTAGACAAAGTGTTAGCTGATAAATTTCACGTAGCGAAGGCAGTGTTCTAAAAATAGATCAGGTCGTTTCAAAAATCTGTGGATTCATAATCGACAATATAGTGCATCCAAAAATTCACTCATTTTGGACGAAAATCCCGGAATTTTGACAATATATTCTTACTCTATGTGCACGAAAATATTTGCAAAAATAGAAATATTTAAAATATTAATAAAAGAATAAGTAACAGATCAAAATAATAAATAAAATTAAGAACATTCCGAAATAATGTGATATTTCAGTATGGGCCATTATAGTCCAGTCAATAAACATATTGTAGAGTGCATGGAATATGCGATAATGTTTTACTTCAAAGCTTCGTTAGGAATAGATGAATGGTAAACATACTAAAAGTCCCCGCCCCTGGCGGGTGAGCTGACGGTGGGGAGGGGGAGGGGAGAAGTTTAATTTTTTTGGTCTTTCAATAATATTTCGAAAACGGTTAACTCTAGAAAAATATGTTTCAATTAAACATAAAAGCTAATTAAGTTTCCTATAAAGTTGAATATATATAAATTTGTTCTAATTCTAACCGCTTATGAGATATACGTTATTGAAAATCGGTGATTTTCGGGAAAAACCAATGTCACCTCACTTTTTGTCAAACTTTTGCTTCTATTACGTTCCACAATCGTTTCTCAGAAAAAAACGCTAGAATCAAAATTGTAGAACATTAAATTTACTTTAATTTCATATATACGTTTTTGGTATTTGCTTCAAATGTTTAACAAAAAGTGAGGTAAACATTTTTATTATATCTAAACTTGTCGATTTTTAATAACGTATATCTCGAAAACCGTTGAAATTTAATGAGCTTTAATTTTGATCTGCTACATATTTTTCTAGAGTCGACCGTTTTCGAGATAAAATCGAGAAACAAAATTGGGACCTTCTCCCCTCCCCTACCTTTAGCTCACCCCCCAGGGGCGGGGACTTTTAATATGTTTACCTTCTAACTACTCCTAAAAAAGCTGTGAAGTCAATTTCAACTCTACACCCCTCATTTCAGCACTCTTTATCTGGGGTCGCATATTTCAAAACGAATTTTTGATCAAAATTTCTATTTTTTATTTGAAAGCTACCCATTTACCAGAACGTTATGAAATTTTGATCAAGTTCCATTAAATACCCATACCTATACCTATACCCCATACCTAGCACGTTAAAATCCGCATACTATTTTACTTACTATTTTAAGTCCAAAACTATTTGTCAGATCTGAAATTTAGTTTAATTTACTAAAATCTGGTAAAATTTACTATCAGGCCTATATATATATATATATATATATATATATATATATATATATATATATATATATATATATATATATGAAATTTTGATTATGTCACGTAATACACCCAAACCTGAACGCTAAATATGTATGTTTTGGCAAGGTTTGACGATATTCACAAATTCAGTGGGCTGTTTTGAGTGTATAACGTGATATAATCAGTACCTCATATATACGTTCTTATAGTAAATTTAAGGAGCTTTCAGATAAAAAATAGAAATTTTGGATCGAACAATTAGTTTCGGAATGAGTATCAATAAACGTGTTTTTTTAGAGAAGTGCAACCCCAGATAAACAGTGCCGAAATAAGGGGTGTGGATTGCATGAAATATGCGATAATTTTTGACTTCACAGCTTTGTTAGGAGTAGTTAGAAGGTAAACATATTACATGTCCCCGCCCCTGAGGGGTGAGCTAAAGGTGGGGCGAGGGAAGAAGGTCCCAATTTTGTTTTTCGATTATATCTCGAAAAAGGTGGACTCTAGAAAAATATGTAGCAGATCAAAATTAAAGCTCATTAAATTTCCTATAAATTTAATTATATTCGTATTCGTAGAAATTACAACGGTTTTAGAAAAAAATGTTTTGGTTAAACATTTGAAGTAAATACCAAAAACGTGTATATGGAATTAAAGCAAATTTAATGCTCTACAAGTTTGATTCTGACGTTTTTTTCTTAGAAATGATTGTGGAACGTAATAAAAGCAAAAGTTTGACAAAAAGTGAGGTGATATTTGTTATTTCCCGAAAATCACCTATTTTCAATAACGTATATCTCCCAAACGGTAAGAATTACGACAAATCTATATATAGACAATTTTATAGAAAATTTAATTAGCTTTTATGTTTATTTGAATCATATTTTTCAAGAGTTAACAGTTTTCGAGATATTATCGAAAAACCAAAAAAATGGAACTTCTCCCCCCCCCCCCACCATTAGCTCACCCCCAGGAGCGGGGACTTTTACCTTCCAACTATTCTTAACGAAGCTATGAAGTCAAAAATTATCGCATATTCCATGCAGTCTACACCCCTCATTTCAGCACTCATTGACTGGACTAATTAGTACAGAAGGGGACTAGATCTCTCTCTCTCTCTCTCTCTCTCTCTCTCTCTCTCTCTCTCTCTCTCTCTCTCTCTCTCTCTCTCTCTCTCTCTCTCTCTCTCTCTCTCTCTCTCTCTCTCTCTCTCTCTCTCTCTCTCTCTCTCTCTCTCTCTCTCTCTCTCTCTCTCTCTCTCTCTCTCTCTCTCTCTCTCTCTCTCTCTCTCTCTCTCTCTCTCTCTCTCTCTCTCTCTCTCTCTCTCTCTCTCTCTCTCTCTCTCTCTCTCTCTCTCTCTCTCTCCCCTCCCCTCTCTCTCTCTCTCTCTCTCTCTCTCTCTCTCTCTCTCTCTCTCTCTCTCTCTCTCTCTCTCCCTCTCTCTCTCTCTCTCTCTCTCTCTTCTACGAATCTGATTGACTAGTACTAAAAAAATATTTATAAAAATTAAATGAAAGTCAAAATTAAAAGAAAATTAAGGTGGAAGAAGAACGGAATCTGTTTGCTTTTTTTAATTTCTTAAAAACACGAACTTTTAAACTGATACGATTTCTTAAAGTTTTGCATTATATGGGGCGTATCCCTTAGATAGAATTTATTAAAAATCACACTACGTCTATATCCCATCGAATGCAAAACATGGTGAATATAAACTTTATTGATTGAAAAATTCTTTAATTAAATGCTTTTTTTAACCGCTTGCTTATATTTTATTTTTTAAAATAATTACTAATACGCTTTATATTTTTTTTTTTTTTTTTTTTTTTTTTTTATTGATTGCTTTAAAGTATAAACTTTATGGCAATTGAGTTAGCCAATAACAATAATAATTACATAATAGTAAATAAACAATAAATACAAATAGAAAAAAGTTTTACATTTTATATAATTAGTACTGACAGAAAAAGTATTTCTTCAAATTATAATGATTTATACGAACAAAAGATTTTTTCTTTTTTTTTTTTTTTTTTACAAGCTATAATGATATATACAAACAAAGAAAAAAATAAAATAAAAATAAAACATACATTTTTACAATTTATAATAATTGATATTGATTATAGTCTAGAGTGACAGAAGTTGTAGCAGCAATTGCAATAGAATCCAATATTTTATTTAGTTAATTCAAAAGAAATAAATCAATTACTTTTTGCTAGCGTTTAAAACATTTAAAATAATACGCTTTATATACCCTGGTTAATGTAAACGGGGATGTAAGCCCCTAAAATGAATGAAACTTTTATCCGTGAAAATGAAAAAAATTATTCGGTATAATTTTTACATACCAAAAATTATTGATCTGAGGTCAAGTAGATTTATGTAATGATATAAAACTCTTATATATATATATATATATATATATATATATATATATATATATATATATATATATATATATATATATATATATATTATTAAAACGACAATTTTGTTATAGCATTGAAATATAGTATTAAACGGCATTAAATTAATGAGACGATTTTTATATGCAGCTGGTTGTTAGCTTTCTTGTACATTGGAGAAATAAATATCTAAAATCTATGGAACTGATTTAAAACTTCTAATAACTTACCTTTTTTTTTATTAATAACTAGTTTTATTGTAACATGCTATGGATTATTCGTTTAATTAAAAATTAGAAAAAATCAAATTGATAAAGACAATTGTCCCCTTGGTATATTTCAACCTTAATTACTTTCTTAGAAGTAGAATTGGAATAAATATACAATTTTCTGAGACGCGAGAGTATTTACAATGAGATGATTACGGAGTTTTAATATGATTTGGATTGAAGAAGTTCATTAAAAAGAAACAGTTGATGAAGCATTATGTAAATAAAAATTAGTTGTATGAGTGTCCCTAGAAAGCCTGATTTCCAAACTAACAGTTGAAGTAGGCGAAGAAATAAAAAAAAAGAATTGGATAAATCTATTGATAAAAGACTAATTTCCTTAATTATAGAACAGGTTGAAATTTGTCAACCCAATATTATTTTAGGATTTGACCTTTTTTGGTTTAATTCTCTGATAACGAACTCCTCGTTTTGAAAGTTTGGGATTAAGTGATGGGATTAAGAATCTTTTAACGTTACCTAAGACATTATGTGCTCTCATCAATCCAGTTAATGGATGAGATTATTGATGAGTAGAAGCCTTGTGATAGGTGAGGCAACGGACCTATTTATCTAGGTCTTGTTCCTAGCTCTCTGAAGGCTATGTACTTCAGCAGTAAATAGGTGTTTTATATTTTAAAATCCATTATTTTCAGCGTACTCCAGCGATTACTAGATAAACGTTCAAAGTTCCCAATAAATTACAAAAAAAAAAAAAAAATTATTTACTTGTCAATAATTAAACCCATTTGGACATACGGAGCGTTGGAGTTCCACTAAACCCTCCAATTCTTCTGGTATCCAATCCTTACTATCTGGAAATCCTTAAAATAATTCTCACTGCTCCTAACTTTGTCACAAACAAACATATTCATAACGATCTTAATGTGCTATTCGTTTCTGAAAGCCCAAAGCAGATACCTATCCTTTCATAGTAAAATCCATAACCAATTAAATCCACAAGTATCTCAACTCACTTCTCATTATATTTCAGATAATGATAAATAATACCTATTTGTGTGAAAAAAATTATTATATTATCTTAAAAGTTTTTAAATATCAGATATTGAAATAAGTTAAATAGCTAGTTGTTATTAAATTACTTTTTTATTAATAAAATATTATAAAACTATTTAACATTTACGAGTATTCTCTAAGTATTTAAAATCCTTCGTAAAATTCTCAATTCACCTTGTTATGCCACAAACAAACTTATCCACAAAGATCTTAATGTTCCATATGTTTCTGATTTGGTTCAAACCAGATACTTATCATTTCATAGTTACCTCCATACCTACTAGAATCCACTGTTCTCTCAACTTTCCTCACACTAAATTTCCGATAATCTTTTGAGCCATCAGAAAAGAAAGTGGCCGAGATCTAATGTAGAACGTTTATTTAAGTGCTACCAGTAAGTAGTTCTTGACATGATATCGACATGTCATTGTAAATTTTCCACAAATTGATTAATCTTATATAATGTATACAGTTGTAAGTATTCATAAATACTTTTTTAATAAATCTATTTTTCCTAGCTATAAAGTAGAAAAATGAATTAACCAAATAGAAATCGCACAGGATTTTTAAATCTGCTTATGTTTATATCTTCCCAGCTCTCAAAATATGAATTATTGAGTTATTTACTTGGTGACCTGATGGTGATGATGACTGATGAGGGTGACCTAGATCTGACCTAATTTCGAAGGAGTTAGGTCTAGGATGAGGTTTACAACTTGAGAATATTTAAGTAGCTACTTTAATGATGAAGCTGTCTTGAATAAAAATAAATACATTATAGATCTCTTTCATTTTTAAGTTTTGTAGCCTGAATCTAAAAACCCTCTCAGTTTTACGAAAGTTCAACAAGTAAAAATAATTTTTTAAAATATTACATACTTATATCTACATACATACAAATACACATTATTATTATATTTGGGTAGGATTTATTGTTGAGGAAGTGAAAAATAAATAGTAATTAAGAAAAGTTAAAGACTATACTCTACGATCGAAAAAAGAGGTAGCACAATAAAGAAATTTTAAAAGTTTTCTAGACTTGGTGTCCAATAAGAAATATTTATTGAATATTTATTAATTATTGATATAACTTATTTGGGATTTTTTAAATTATAGACAATTTTCTGTTCTAAAATTTATATTGAAATCGAGCCATTCATAACCATGTTTTCTTTTTGTTTTGTTTTTTGTTTATTTAGAACAGCATTAGAAAAAAAACGTTTGAGAGCTTAGAGAGAAAGAAGAATAGAGAATAATTCAACTAAATGTGTCTCATAAATTATAATATCCACAGTGACTTATAGATTGCGCTATCAAAGGTTTTTACTGAAATCTATTGACATTTCTATGCCACTGGGTCATTCAAGATTTGTATAAACGAGATTGTCTCCTCGTGTGAACTAATGCTTCGAAAAGTGCTTTCCATTGGAATTTATAAATGTAGGAATTTCCTTTGTCAGAATAAATAACATTGAGATTTAATGTAGAAGAAGATATTTCTGAAAATAATATAAGTCTGATTTTTGATGCATTGAAATATTTATGGGCTCGTATCTGAATTACAGACATTTAAAAATTCTTTTAATTACTTTAATCAGCATTGAATATATCACAATAAAAAGAATTGTATTTTATCTGTTATTTGTAGCTGACAGTCCAACCCATTCTACAACATTCCTCACCACTTATGCTGATGACTCAAGTTTGTTATCAGTTAACAATGATTCCTTCATTGCCTCCCAAACACTCTAATCCCACATCCTAAACATTTAAGAATGGTGTCAAAAATGGAGAATAAAAATAAATCCAAACAAATCAGACCTAATAACCTTTTCTCTTCGTCGTAAACCTACGAATTTCTGTCCTACAGTATCCTTCAATGATATTCCACTAATTCATGTTGAAAAGGTCCGCTACCTAGGACTGAACTTGGACAAATGTCTTACTTAGAATCCAGATACAAGACTAAAACGACAAGAAACTGTTCGTCGTTACAGACTACTTCAAAATTTACTAGACAAACGATCAAAGCTCCCAATTAATTATAAAAGACTTATTTACATGACTGTGTTTAGATCTAGGGTGTTGAGCTTTGGGTCTCTACTAAACCATGCAATTCATTTCATATGCAATCCTTGCAAACCCAAATTCTTCGGAAAATCTTAAATGCTCCTTACCTTGTCACCAATAAACTTATTCAAAAAGACCTTAATGTTCCATATGTTGCTGAGTTAGCCCAAACCTATCTATCTAGCCTAAACCTAGATACCTATTTTTTTTAAAGTCATCTCCATAACCACTCAAATCGATTAGTTTCTCAACTTGCTTCCCTTTCCATTCCCGATAATTCTCCGAGGCGTCTGAAAAGAAGATGGCCTAGAGATCTTCTTGCGTGAAATTTTTATTGAAGTGCTACTGATGAGTAGTTGTTTCATGTTCTTGTATTTGTTAAGAACACATTTATTTGATGTATATATTTATGCAGTTGCTAATTTCAATAAATTGATATTAAAAAAAAAAAGTGATTAAATTCAAGATTGCATGACAATTACTTATAACGTAACCACCCATCGGTAGCACTTAAATAAAATTTCTATATTAGAAGATCCTAAAGCCATCTTCTTTTCAGACGGCTCAGAGAGTTATCTGGAATAGAATGGGATGCAAGTATATATATAAGTAGATATAGATGGTTATGGAGTTTACTATGAAAGGATAGGTATCTGGTTTAGGCTAAATCAGCTATATATAGAACATTAAGATCTTAATGGATAAGTTTATATGTGACAAATTAAGGAGCATTGAGGATTTTTCGAAGGATTTTGGATTATTAGGACTGCATGCGAGAGAAATTGGAAGGTTTTTTGGAGCCACAGATCTCAACTCCGAATGTCCAAATAGATTTAATTTCGTTTATGTAAATGAGTCTTTTAAAATAAATTGGCATCTTATAGCGTTTGTCTAGTATTTCTCAATAATAAAATCCACAAAAGAATATTATTTTTAAAAGCATTATATCCTATTTTATGATCATAAAATTAATAAATATATACATATATTTATATATATATATAATAAATAGATGTAATATAAGTACCCTCTTTTAATCTGCTAAAGGTAGAATTCATGGAACATGTTTTACGGGTTGCCGCCTTGACCGTTGATGCTCATATATTTTCTATTTTTTTTCAATTAAACTATATTGCTCCTAGAGGGTAGGTCATAGGGACGAATGTATTATAATAAAATATATTTTCCATTTAGTTTCCGGTTATGAAACTCCCGGCAAATTTTTGGATCTGAGTTGCACCAACAGAGCTAGAGCGTCTCAAAAAAATTCCTACACTTAAGAGTAGGGGTTCAAAACATGACTTTTTTTATTCAAACCAATATAGTTCCCAAATGATAGGTCCTAGCGACAAATGATAACAAAAAAAAAATTCTTTGTTAAATTTCTAACTAAGAAACTACCTATATTCAAATTTTCGTTCAGAGCATCACTAATAGAGTTAGGGCGTGGCAAACTATGCGTAACGCTCTCGCGTTCCCTAAAAACTTTTAACAGTTATTTAGACCAGGATATAGTTTGATATCATCAATTATAATAATGTTTTTTCTTATTGATAAGGTAGTCCATAATGTCATTTAACTAGAAATAAATTTAAAAAGAACTGCTTAGGACCCTTTGATAGAATCGAAGCTCACTTCCTGGAAGGTAGATCCTCTCCCTTATTCCCCTAAGCTCACCCCTCCCTACCCTCCCTACTTTCCCTGCCCATCCTACGTCTGGTCTTCCAGAACGAGGATTGCTTTACTAAACACGGATTTAGGCCCTTTCTGTCTATCCCTTGAGGATTTCCCCCGTTTCCTCTAACAGTGAGGAACTTTTCTTACTCGAAAACGTATAGAACATCTCATGATTTATACTCGGATATTAGTTGATCCCACTTATAAGACAAATCTCATGATAAATGAACCATTAGCTATTGAATAATTATCTATTGCTTACTCTTCAGGGACTTTCTGGCCCAGATTAATCGATATCCTTGAAGAACTTCATCCAAGACCAACTTAGCCCAAAGCGAACTTTAAATCCCTAATCCTGTCCTCTAATTCGGGGCTGAAAGCTGTTCCGAGGTCTTGTAGAGACAACTTGACCAGAAGGATTACCCTTTATAACTGGAAATAAATTCTTATTATTATAACCATCTTGTATTAAGATTTATGGCTTTAAATCCTTATTGATCCTTTACATTAATATTTGTGAAACACTTACATTGTAATGCGTTATATTAAGATTTCATAACTGAAATGTACATTTTTTTCATTAAAAACGTTATAACACTGTGCCATTTCAGAAAAACTATATAAGTTGACCAAACTAAGATAAATACTTTGGGCAACCCATATTAGTGTCCTACACATCTTGTAAAAGTAGGCAAGTTGTAATGTCAATTGTATAAAAGAATACCATTGCCATTACAACTTGCCTACTTATACGAGTACATAATAAGTAGGATTCAAATATGGGTACAGAATATATAATTATATATAAGAAAAATTTTATGTGGGACAAATGTCGATTTTCTGTACCATAAAATCGATATTTGATTCTCGATTTTAGTATGCCTGTTAAAAAAAAAAAAAAAAAAGTATTGCAAAAATTAATATATAAAATGCAAGTTAACTATAATTCAGCTAGTGGACAAAACGTTATTATTTGTATTTATTTTTTTTATTTGCGAATGAGCCCAATTAAGAATACGCAAAGTACAACATGCGTTTCTTTGCCTTCCGATGTCTTCATATTTCCTTCATATGGGCCTCATTTCTTTCATATTTTCAAGGTTTCCCAGTCTTTTTCATTGTTGCTTTTTATTGGTCAATTTTCCAAGTGTGGATTTCGGATCTATAAATTTCTCTGTCTAGGATATGTTCTTCACTAATCCCTGCTCGCTTACGGTACTTTTT
Source organism: Euschistus heros (assembly GCA_003667255.2). Classification (NCBI taxonomy): domain Eukaryota; kingdom Metazoa; phylum Arthropoda; class Insecta; order Hemiptera; family Pentatomidae; genus Euschistus; species Euschistus heros. The sequence continues at coordinate 1,290,653 of RCWM02000105.1, read as the reverse complement.
TATTTCGTCCATCCACTTAACGGTGTCTATTTCGGCTTTACAGCTATTTTCATAAAATTCCAATATTTTTTTCGTAAGACGATTTGTGTTCATTCTTTTGTTGTGTCCGTAAAAACTCAGTCTGCGTTTACGAATGTCAATGCGGATATCTGAATATTGTTTAATTTTCTGTTTACTTCTGAGCCTATATTGTTCATCTGAGAAAACGTTAATTATTATACGTATTCTTATTGAAGAAGATATAGAATCCAAAGATTCTTGGTTCTATTTATCACTTAAGGAATAGCAAATGTAAAAAATAACTTTTATCTAACAATCAACTGGGAGGATGCGTTTTTTTTTTTGTTGTTAATTTGGATATTTTTTTAATACTGTATTAAGGTTTGAAAACCAATACGAACACATAATAAAATAAAAATAATAGGTAACTACGATAACAAAAATATCTTAGTAACAATGCTAGTAGAGTTTAATTATATACCAAGCAATGTTGATCCAAAAGGTGAAATATTGCTCTTCTGTTGGCAAAATAACAAGATGAAATTTTTTTATTTTTTTTAACAGTTGGGAGAAGAATTGTATTTCACCATAATTAAACAATTTAGTATCACAAGACTATTTCTACCTAAGCTCTATCGATCCGTTCCTAGGAATAGACTTTGCTGACGAGTATTCTACTTCTACTAACCCTCCTCATTGAAGTCGCAGCCTGTTGAGAAGTTCAGTAACTTTTTGCAACAGACGAGGACGTCATGAATGATTGCCGAACAAGTTTATTCTTTAATTTTGTTAACAGGGGAAATTATTGGAGAATTTAGATTACTTGTAAGCAAAAATGCATAGAAAACAGTGGCGACTACGTTTTAAAATAGCTTAATGATTAAACATTCCATCGGCGAATACCTTTTTTCAAATTAAAAATCCCCAAGGCCTGAAATATTGTGGCAACCTTATTTTAGAAACAATCCTCATATTTTCAGGATTAAAATATTTTTTTCGGGACTGAGAAGGCCCATTCTGACGTAGGAATAAGTTTCAAATTATTTTAGACCTTGGATTGGAAGTTTTTAAAGCAAAAACTTCGAAGTACGACTATAGTTATCTTCTTGTCAGAAATTTAATAAATAAAGAAAAAAAAAAGACAAAGAAAAAAAAAAAGAAGGTGCAAATAACATATAAAATAATAAATAACTAAAACTGTAGATTATATCACCAATAATTCGCTCAATTGAAGCCATCATAAATATTTTTAACTGATGATTAAGACGAAGAAGGAGAAAGGAATGGTTGCAAGGCTGAGGAAGTTGGAGAAAGCTACTTGTGTGTGGTCTCTACATCAAAAGAACAGTATAGAAGTTTATAAAATAATATAAGGCAGTATATAACAAATTAAATCATAATGATTAAATAAAATAATTACATATTTTTTTAAATTTAATATGTAGTCAATGTGTGAAATGTTTAAAAAAGATGAACAGATTTTTAAAGTTACATTTAAACGTTCGATAAGTAGTGGAGAGAGGGTCTTACCTTAATTGTCCAACAGCCTCTGTGCCGTAGACAACAATGCGTCGTTCTTAAAATAGAAATGACAAAATAATATCAAACAAAATATTTAATTTAAAAAATCTTTCTAGATTAGAAATTTAATAAAAAATAATTTAGCTATCTAATATTAAAATATTCAAAAAATAACTAACTATTGAACAAGAAAATAAACAATCAATAGTCAAATGAAAAATCGACTTTTAAATGATAAAAAAAAAAAAATAAATAATAAATAAACTAACTAAGATATTAACGGAACAATATGATATATTAATTACAAGTTGATAAAATTCACATAAATATTTAATTCCAATTCTAATTAAAACAGTTAATTAGTTGTAACATTTAATTCAGGCAATTTGTCGAAATATATGGCACGGGTTTCTTAGAGGACTACTTTCAAATATGTTACCACGAAGTTGTTAACAGCCGAAGTTAATAACATCCTTTTGAGCCCAGTTTAATTAATTTTTTATTCTATGACTATATTGGAGGAGATGAGGTGCAAAATTCGTTCGCTCCATTTTCTTTTTTAAATTGAGAAGTCAGTGGATTCTAAAAGATATTAACTATCCTTATATATTTATCAATAAATATCTTTATATATATTATCTTTATAATCTAATAATAAATATATCTTTATATCTTTATCTATAAATATCTTTATGTATATTATCTTTCTAAAAGATAATTAATATCCTATTTTTTAAAAAAATGGAGCGAACGAGTTTTGCATCTCACCTCCTCATTGATCTGTGAAATATAATCCAGCTTGCAAACCGAGTAGGTGATTTATTAATTAGACGATGTCAATTCTCTAAACAAGTTTTACTCTATTCAAATTCACTATTGATGTAATGGTTTAAACACTCATAGAGATCTGATCCAGACTGCCTTTATTAATTTAGGGAAATGCCGTCATAAAAGCATATATTTTTGACGATTGTTTTAAGCAATAGACGATACATTAGATACAACTAGTAAACTTAAAGAAATTGATTACAATACACATGTCAGTAATAAATAAATAGCTATTTACTAGTAGAATTTCAATAAAAGTTCTAGACTAAAAGGTCTCTGAGCCATCTTCTTTTCAGACATCTCGTAGAATTATCGGGAATTGAGTGTGAGGAAGACTAGTGGATTCAAGAAAATATGTATTTTGCTATGAAAGAATGTGGTTTGGGCCAAATCAGCAACATATGGAACATTAAAATATTAATCAACTAGCTGAAAGTACCCTGCTCCGCTACGGTTAAATATCATTAGGATGATGACAACTTAAATTAGTAAAAGTTAAGCTTAACGTTGATAATTATTATTACTTAAATAAACCTGAAGAATTAATTCCATTCTTAGAATAATTTCAATAAGTAAATTTGACAATTTGCAAAAGTTAATTTTATATTACTTTGATAGTCTTCCAGTGAAGCTTCGAGGCTGCACTACCATCTTACCCAGTTCTGATACCAGACCATCAGCTTTTCTTATGGCATACTTTAAGTGAATATAGTCACAACTTTTTTGAAGAAAGTTTAGTCTTTCTGTTTCTATTTTTGCGTACATATCAAGCATAAATTGGTTGAGCGGATTTCGAAATTAAAGTAAATAAGGTTCTTTACCTCCTCGCTCCACTAACATTTAGGCGTAAAAAAATCAGCTGCAGACACAGTTTTCTTAAGTGATGTATTGGTGTTTGGGTCACGCTGAGGGATGTTAATACTGCACCTTTCTTCTCCATGGTAGAACATGATACGATACTAAAGAGAATCATACACTTGATAGAACTATTGATTCTTATGTGTTTTTTGTCCCTATATCGAACTGGCCTTACATGTCATCACCAGAGAACATAAGTCTTTTAACCTCCTCTTTAACATAAATCTTTTAATAACTTCTCGTCACGAAACAACTCAAAGTAACCTCTTAAGCTACCATAAGTTCACAGAAAGTACCAATATTATAAGGTTTCGACATCGATCGTATTTTTGTTTGTTTACAACTACAAGGAACTTAATCGGTGAGCAAAGTTTGCGGCTTAAAGATCTAACCCATTTTTTAACTTAGCTTATTTCCAAATACTATATGATAATTAATCTATTATTATTCACCCAATAAAAATTGAAATCGCATTTTTTCGCTAATTACCCGCGATCCAGGCCGATTTTTTAAAATTCCTTTCTTAGCGAGCACCTACGGCCCTAGTGGAATCTACATATCGAATTTCATTCCAATCCGTTCGGTGGTTTATGAGATTTCGTGTTAAATGAGTGAGTGGTATTTGACAAATATATAATAGATTAATTTGTTTTTGACATAATAAGAGGATTGTAAGAATTATATGCGAGAATTGAAAGGTTAAATGGAGCCATAAAGCTCAACTACGTATGTCCCAATGCGTCTAATTACTTAGTCTTTTGTAATTTATTAGGAGCTTTAACGCTTGTCTGTTATATGTTGGAAAGGTCAGAAACGAAGAGCAGTTTCTTGCCTTGTAAGTTTGGTAAATCCAAAGTATAAGTTATATAAAGAATAAGTTCTATCTTAAAATATGAAATTATACAGGGTGTTCACTATTCAATGGCCACCCCCTATTTTTTCCGCAGTTATTGAAATTTTGAAACGAAACTCTCAGGGTCTTAACTTTGTCTAATAAAGTTTCTCTTCAGGTTCTGCTCTCCGACCTTCTCCAGTTTTTCTCCAGCGACCCTAACTTTGGAATGTCCAATAGGATGTAGTATATTTTACGACGGATTTCGACAGAAAATCAAATTTTAAATTGATTTCATACCTGTAATTTTTTTTATCCGTTTCGCCACAAATCGCGAATAATTATTTTAAGAAAATAAGCAATCTAAAACTGGTATTGAATGAATAAAATAATGAAAAATTACTATTTATTGAAAAAAGAAACATTTTTCAATCAATGGAGGTTTTGGCTCCTAATATAGCTAAAACTGGTACTGCAAAAATAAAATTTTGGGGGAAACCTTCCAAGTCGACGTGTTCTCATCGCTCGTCGTACCAGTCGCGGAAAGGACTACATTTCATATTTTTTTTCAATACCAGTTTTGGACTGCTTATTTTCTGAAAATGATTTTTCGCGATTTGCGGCGAAACGGTGCCCCAGATAAAAAAATTCACCGACAGATTTCGATAGAAAATCAAATTTCGAATCGATTTGATACCGGAGATTTATTATTCGGGGCACTGTTTCGCCGAAAGATCATTCTAAGAAAATAAGCAGTCTAAAATGTTATTGCAAAAATAAAATAAACTTTGAACAAAAATGTTAAATTAAGTCCTTCCCACGATTGGTATGACGAGCGGTGAGAACAGGTTGACTTGGAAGTTTTCCCCCAAAATTTATTTTTGCAGTACCAGTTTTAGCTATATTAGGAGCCAAAACCTCCTGTAATAGAAAAATGTTTATTTTTTAAATAAACAGTAATTTTTCATTCATTTATTCATTCAATACTAGTTTCAAATTGCTTATTTTCTTAAAATGATTTTTCGCGATTTGTGGCGAAATGGTGCCCCGGATAAAAAAAATCACCGGTATAAAATCGATTCAAAATTTGATTTTCTTTTGATATCCGTCATAAAAATACCACGTCCTATTGGAAATTCCAAAGTTAGGGTAGCTGGAGGAGAACTGAAGAAGGTTGGAGAGCTGACTATAACCTGAAAAGAAACTTTATTAGACACAGTTATGACTCTGCGAGTTTCGTTTCAAAATTTCAAAAACTGTGCAAAAAAAAAAATAAAGGGGTGGCCATCGAATATTGACCAACATGTATATATTATATTTTAAATACTTAAAATTGGAACTCAAAATCACGTTTTGAGTAATTTTATGTCAATTTACAAAGGATTAGGTATTTATAATTAAAATAAAGTCGACGTTCTTTTGTTTATCAAAACAACAAATTTATAGTTTTATCTATTAATTCGAATTGAAGATACTGTTAAGAAACAATACTGTTTAATCCGAGCTTCAGCAATAACTATGTATAGATAACGGAGAAGATAACAAAATTTGTTTAAATGTCTGTGGCAGTTGTGATAATTCAACATAACATAATGTTATTTTGATCTTCAATTACACGCGAACAAGATAACAAGGTAACAGGTTTATAATAACTTAATCAAGGGATTTCTTGAACGAGTTGGTGTTATTAATATTCCCGGGCGAGACAAAGGGTATCGAAGGCCTTTGAAGTCATCCCCAAGCGGGGCCTGTGCCTGAGCCACCTTCCTTATTCCTTCTATCTGGCTTTACCCATCAACAGGAAATTAAGCTAATTCCAGGGACATTGATTCAGTCAGAGTTCAAAGAGTGACGTCATTGGAATGAATGACGTAGGAACGGTGACGCCAACACTCAAAGATCGGCCGCCACCTGTTGAATTCATTTATCCTAATACCTACTGTCTAGAATTCCATCTTTAATTCTGATTATCTTTTAAACACTTGAGAAGTTAATATATTTTTCGCCGTCACCTTGTACAACCACCACCCATAAAAGGTCTATGTTTCAGAATTTAATGCTGTTTGTTTGGCAACGATAGTACAAAGAAATTTGGCCAATAAAACCCAACCGTTAGATTTTCCATCAATGACCTTTATCTAAATGGGTGTACCCTAAACCATCAGACGGACTTGAGCATTAAGTGAAATTTGAAGCCGGCTGCCCTACTCCTAGTGCTATTAAGCAGAAAAATAATATGAATCTATGACTGAAATCAACATGCCAATTCTATGAACTTATATATATTTAGCCATCTAGAACTAAACTAAATAACGACTATACTTCTATAGTCGCTATAGTTTCTTTACAAAATAATTTATTACATTGTCATTTATAGGAGCACGCCAATAAATAATCACTTTGACTTAATGAAAAAGAAGCTCCTTTCAGTATCCTGAAAAAATATAACCTTATAGTTGTTTGTTATTTATAAACTTCTTGATGTTGTTAATTACATATGATTTATTTATATTTATCGCTAAAAAAAGTTCAATAACTGTACAGCACATGAAGGGTCTTGTAATTCGTATTCTGTAAGGGTATTACTTGGCAATGGTTGTGCAATGAAAAACAGTCAGGCTTTCCCCAATCTAGGATATCACCTATTATTATATCAATAAATACAGACAAAAATAAAATCTACCTTACGTTTGGTGATAACATTTAGCAACGTAAACTTAATTTTTTTAGAAGTTTATTGGAATAAAAAAAAAAAAAAATAGTTGATACAACGCTCATAATAACATGGTCATTGCTTGTTGATCAACTACTGGTAGCATTTCAATAAAAGTTCTATATGAGAAGGTCCCGAGCCCATCTTCTTTTCAGACGCTTCAATGAGTTATTGGGAGTAGAATGGGTAAGAAGTTGAGATACAAATAGGTTTGGATGGTTGTGGATTTACTATGAAAGGATAGGTATTTAGTAACTAAAAACTAATTCAATAGTATTACGTTTTCTGCAATGCTTTTATTCAAATAATAAAAAACAAAACTTATGTAGCACTATCCATTATCAAATGTAATGAACTAAAATGAAATCATTCTTTTAGAAAAAATTTCTAAAAAATAAAATGGTGCTATTGTCTGGCTGCATTTACCTCATTTATGCATTAGCTTCAGCAGTTTGAAATTGCAATCTTATTTCTTTATTTTCTGAAAGCGAATACTAATTTTCAACAAGCTGCCGTTTAGTTTGAAGTTGCTTTGATTAATCATTTAATTTAAGATTAAAAAAGCAGATTTAACTAAACTTAAAACGCAAAACAATCCTCAACGTCAGCAGTATCTATTGGTTGTTAGGAATCGACTTTGAATCATCGGTTCTTGATGCCGAATCTTTCCTTAAGGATGAAAGAAATGTATAAAAATCATTTTAATAAAAAATTGAATCATTTCACTTATTTTCCCTTCATAAATTTAATTTTTATTAATTGAATTCATATACCATTGTTGGAAGTATTCAGTAGCGTATTTTAAATTAATTAACTTTATTTCATCGTATTTCTCACGCTGGATATCATTCTTTTCTTCCATTGTTAATGATTGTTTTTGTTGTCAATTTATTATTATTTCCAAATGCATGCTTACATTAGGCATATTTTGATTATCTATGGAACAATAATTTCTTTCAAAGAAGGCTGGTTGCTAATTGAAATCTAATAGTTCTCCCCTAGCTTCAAATATTACTCCGATACAATAAATACTAATTTTAGTAAAATAATAATTATTAAGGCTCTCTTTCTTCTTCTTCTATTACACTCCAGCCCAATGTAGGCCATGACTTCCTCAGCGAGCCTTCGCCAGGTGGGTCGTTCACGTGCAGCTGTTCTCCAGTTAATCACCTTTAACAGGTCTTAGCTTCCTGAGAAACACTACCTTCCTGTCTAGGTCTGGGGTCGTCTTCTTCAGGCATAGATTCTCGTCTAGGTGTCTTTTTGGTAGCTCATCTATTATTAGGACAACTCCCCGGCCCAGAAGAGTTGCTTGAGTACGATTAGCCTCACTTCATTATGTTCCCCAAACTGCTCATACAGCTTTATATCTCCCCTTTCAATCAGTTATCACCAGCCTTGACAGGACCTAACATTGATCGAGGCCTCATTCTGTTGTCTCTAGGCTTCGTAAGGGTATTATGCATAATATACGATCGAAAAATCATAGTTTTTCTACGGGATGTTTCTGTGTTAAAGAATTTAACTTCTTACCGTGTTGAGGATTCTCTTGTTCACTTTCTAGAAAATATCATTGCCTGAACTAACATTAGAACCAAGATAAGTGAACTGGTCTAGCTTTATTTGAAACTGAACTTTGAATGTTTCAACCTCAACGAATCTCATACATAGTGCATGCAGTTGGTTTTATTCTCTTTAATTTCGTGTCCCATCTCTTAAGCAGCCCGCAGATGCAGATAGAGACATTGTATCGTGATCTATGTCATCCGAATAAGACAGTAACTTAACCAGATTGTTCATTACCGAACTACTATTTTGGATACAAAAATCTCTAATTAACTAGAAAGATAAAAGTATCCTCTTGTATAAGCCCTTTGTTTAAGGAGAATTCCATGGATTTTCTGTATAAACTTTGGCCTAATAATACAGGGATCCTAAAATTTTGAAGTGAAGCATAATATTTTTGGGCTCTTTATTCTGTCCTTGAAATGAAATGAAATGAAAGCTCCTTTTTTGACTTGAAAAAAAAATTGCAGTTATGAGCAGTATAAAACGGCATTAAATACTTTATTGATGTCTACAACTGTACGCAATATATACAATAAGTAAATGGATGGTGAAATTATTAAAATGGCATGCCAAAAACTTGAAATGAATTTTTTCATTTCCATCCCCTTCGGAGGGTTATCGGCAATCGAGTGAGAAGTTGGGAGACTAGTGGATTCGAGTGGGTAAGTAGCTTGTCATGGAAGGATAGGCATCTTGTTTGGGCCTAATCCGAATCATATGAGAGATTTAGATTGCTACGATAAGTATATTTGTGATATAATAAGGAGCATTGAAGATTTTATGATAGATTTTGGATTGTAAGGATAGGATACGAAAAGAATTGGATGGATTAGTGGAGCATAAGCTCAACTCCGCGTGTCTAAATGGGTTTTATTACTGTCATGTAAATAAGTATTTTGTAATTAATTGAAAGCTTTTAAAATGATTAATGGGTGATTCTCAAACTAACAAATAAAAATAATAATTTATCATTTGATAATTAGTCGTTAGGTTTTAATGAACAGCTTAATATTGTGAATTTTGAATTTCAGAACAAATATGGTAAATGCCGATTGGCACATTAGTTAAATAAATATCCCGAATATTCTAAAGTTAAAGTTAAAGATGTTCTTTAAACAAAAAACAATAATAATAATAATAGAAAAATAGCAACCATGCAATTTTTATATTTATTTTGGAGCAGATCTCAAGAGGGCACGAAAATTTCCCATAGCTTGAGAATCTCCCAAATGCTGAAGAATTCGAAAAGGATTTGCTGTTTTTTGTCGTTTAAGTATCACAATGGTAAATAACATTTTACTATCATAAAACAATAGTTTATTTCGAAGTATAATGGACTTTCCAAAAGATCACTCTTCGATCTACAATTATAATTCCTACGTTATTATCCACATTACGAAATAGCGCTACGGTTCGGCTATGAATGGTAATTGCAGAGAAACTTAATCAAAGCAACGAGATGACGTATTTAGGCTGGATGCAAATATTATGATGGTATAAAGGGTAATTGTACTGTATATGGCAAATATGGAATTTATATTACTTAATTTTGAATCTTTTATTTTAAATACCTGGAGAGAAATGTATACCCTCATTGCGGTTTATAGATCAAGGGCTCCTGGTCCCTGAACCGCTGACTGCAGGACATTCTCTCCGTTCAAGAACATCCTTCGTCAACGTACACTTTAGGCTGGATGCAAATATTATGATGGTATAAAGGTAATTGTACTGTATATGGCAAATATGGAATTTATATTACTTAATTTTGAATCTTTTATTTTAAATACCTGGAGAGAAATGTATACTTTTGTAGTTCTAAAACATTGCAGAGATTAGTTCCTTGATAATGTAGACTATTATTAAAAATGTAATTAAATTGGACTTAAGACTAAAAAATTGTTGTTTTTTCAAAGTTGAAACCAAATTGATATATATATATATATATATATATATTGAAAAATCTTGTTCTTTGGCTTAAAAGGCAAAGATTAGCAATATCAATGGTTAAACTACACCTTCCAATTCTTCTCTTATCCAATCCTTACAATCCAAACTCCTTCGAAAAAATCGTCAATGATCCTTACTTCGTCACTAAACAAAACTTATCCATAAAGATCTTAATGTTCCATATGTTACTGATTTAACCCAAACCAGACACCTAACCTTTCATAGGAAACTCAAATCCATTAGTCTTTCGACTTGCTTCCTGATAGCCATTTGAGTAGTCTGAAAAAAAAAAAAAAAAAAAAAAAAAAAATGTTCTCGAGACCTACTAAAGAACTCATAAAAACCTCATGTAATCATGGCTCTGAGAAAAAAATGTTTTGTTTTTTTTTCAAAATTATATTAACATTTGATGTCCGCTGTTGAACAGTATATAGTTGACATAATAAGTTGGTTAATGGTTTAGAGGTTTTTTTGAAATTAAATAAAAATTTTGTTGTAAAATGATAGCAAAAGAACACATCATGAAATAATGGGGAGAATATTTTTAAGATCTATTGCAGGGAAGAGATATAGAGTTGTGTGAGACCGAAGGACCTATCAGAATTTAGGTTTGAGTCAAAAAGGACTAAATTAATGAAGAATAATTACAAGATGCCAAAATTAAACCTGAAAAGGCAGCAGGTCTGGACGAAATCACTCATGAAATAATGAAATACATGGGTTACAAAGGCCAAGAGATCTTCCTACATATTTTATATTTTATTTGGAAACAAAAGAAAATTTCTAAGGAGTTTGAAGTGGCAGTTATCGTACCCATTTCTAAGGACACAACCGAAATTGTGGCAACCATCACAGTATATTACTTCTCAGTGTACCCAGTAAGGTCTACTCTAGAGTTCTGGAGGCAAGAGTGAGAGGGTCGTTCGAGGGCCAGTTTGGAGAAGAGCAGTATGGCTTCAGAGGACACCGAAGTAGGCAAGACCTCATCTTCACTCTGCGTTAAATATCGGGGAAGAAAATTAACCCGGAGAAAACCAAATGCATGGAAATAGGAAAGAAATTTCGGAGAGTAATGAGAATACAAAGCGTGGATAGAGAAAGATTAGAGCTGGCAGATACCTTAAAATATATAGGCGCTCATCTCATCGAAGGTAATTACATTGATGACGAGGTGACTCGGAGAACTGAAGTGACCGGGAGTCTTTTATTTGCTGCGGGGAAGGGGATTTTATTGAGGAAGAAAGAACAAAAATGTAGGTTTATAAAACAACCTTTCTCCCTATCCTCTCATACTCTTCAGAATCGTGGACCCTCACCTCAAAACACTAGTGTCGATTCCAAACCATAGAGATGCGCTAACTTCGCAAAGTGGCTAAGGTGGTTTGGACATCTCGTTAGAATGGATCGAATGTGGATAGAGGGAAGAAGGCCAAGAGGAAGACTGCGCATAATATGGGAAGACAATATCCCAGAGGCATCCCAAGAATATAGACAGCAGTAGGAGAAGAGAGCTTGGAACAAGAAATTTGCTCAAGACTCTACAAGATTATATTCCGCACTGCGTAGTGGTACAAGAGGATTTAGATGATGATAATGACAAATAGAAAACATTTCCAGCTGGAGGGTAAAGGGAAACATATATCTATGGTTCTGAATGTCGAAGTGGAGGCAATAGATCGATATCTTGCTGTGGCAATTATGCTAACGTTTTCGATGGAGTCGGGATAGGATATAAATACCACCCTAACCTATTAGAAATGAGAAATAATATCCTCAACAATTAAAAAATATATACCTGTAGTTTTATTTTATTTCAATGCTGTCTTAAGCTACTCTTCCCTACCAACTATTTAAGCCCGATTTGTCAAAGATTTTCGTCTCATTGATAAGGGTCAAAATAAAACGATTTCAAGAAAGGAGTTTAAGTTGTGCCTGTTTCATTTTGAATGCGCTGTTTGAATTTTTATGAAAAATATACTTATAAATTAAGTTAAATTAAACTATATAGTAAATTAGAAATATATATGTTTAACCGTTTAATTTATGATAGATAACATGTTTTTGTTGAACGTTCATACTCGGAGCGAGCCGCGAACACAGTCCCAATCAATAGGAAATATGAGGGCAATAAGTTAGGATTAGAGGAATGGTATTACTCTAAACCCAGCTCTGTATCTTCATGATTTATTTCCAGTTTCTCTTCTTCCACATACTGCCGCATCCCTACCACTTTTAATCAAACTTTATTCAACTTCTTATCCATTTTATCTCGTTTTTCTGTACAAGACAATATGTGTTTATATGTCAGGTTATAAAAATAAAATTACTTCTACTATTGCAACGAATTGAGAAAAACAAAATGAAATAGTTTCTTAAAATCAATATTATGAACTTATGCTATGATGCTCGGTTATTCGTAGATTTATTTTGGTGGCTAGTGTGGATGAGCCGATAGGCAATAACTCAAAGATTATACAAATTAATACAACAAGGAATATGTAAAGTAAAAGGTCTAAAAATAAAGTTTGACTTATTCAAAATTTGAAATCGAAGACTTAGAATATTTCGTTGTAACATTATTTTACTGCCAAAAAAATATTCTACTGTTTTATTTTTTTATGTTAAAAAAAAGCAGATAATTCGGCTAATGGAGAGTGAACTTTTTTAGAATATGAATATGTCAATGAAAAATCGTTTAAATTCAATCATATAATGTTTCTATAATAAATATAAAACAACGTAATAAACAATTGTTTTCTAATATCTCTCATTTTTTTTTCTTATTTAACATTTACATTATAAGTTTAATAATTACAGACTACTTCAACATTTACTAGACAAACGATCAAACCTCTCAATTCATTACAAAAGACTTATTTACATGACTGTTATTGGACCTATCTGAACGTATGGAGTTGAGCTTTGGGGCTCCCCAAAAGCATCCAATTCATCTCGTATCCAATCCTTACAATCCAAAATCCTTCGAAAAATCTTCAATGCACCTTACTTTGTCACCAATAAACTTATCCATAAAGATCTTAATGTTCCATATGTTGCAGATTTAGCCCAAACCAGATATCAATCCTTTCATAGTAAGCTCCATAACCACTCAAACCCCCTAATTTCTCAACTTGCTGCCCACACCATTCCTGATAATCCTCCGAGGCGTCTAAAAAGAAGATGGCCCTTCTAGTGTAGAATTTTTATTAAAGTGCTACTGATGAGTAGTACTTTTCAAGTTTTGTCACGTTATTGTAATAGTTACCAGCAAATTTGATGTGTAAATATTGTACAGTTGTAACTTTCAATAATTTGTTATTAAAAAAAAAATAATAAAAAAAAAAAAATCATTTTAAGTTATTTGTACTCCATTACCATTCAAATCCACTAGTTCCTCAACTTGTTACCCATTCTATTCCTGACAATTCTCCGAGGCATGTGAAAAGAAGATGGCTTCTAAACCTTGTTATATAGAATTTTTATCGAAGGTTAGTACCTTCAGAAGCAATTGTAATTGTGTACGTTATTATCACATTTACTGGAATATGATTATTTTATTTATTTTTTTAAATACAATTGTAAATTTTAATGAATAAATAAATTTTAAGAAAAGTTATTTTTTTATATCATTTTCTAAACTAAATCATAACTATGAGACCAAGAACTGAAAGTGATAATAAGGGGGAAATATTATAAATAAAAGTTTAAATTGGCGGATATAATACTTAAGTGTAAAATAGCCAAAGCTGTAGTTCAGGAAGAGTATATATGCGAAAAGGTAATTACATATGAAATATTATTATTATTACATTATGAAAAATAAAACTAAATAAAATTCCATATGCACAAAACACTGAGTTAATAAATCGGGCAATTTATTGTTTATGGAGTCCATGAAGCTATAAATTATAATTAACCATCAGGCCAAATTCATCTCAATTATTTGTTTCATCATCACGAAAATAAATTAATTTACTTTTAAATGCACTTCCGATAGAAATTGGCATAACTTTTAGCATGTATAAAATCAATCAAAAGCAAAAAATAATTGCCAAAACCAAAAGTGGACCACAAAGGGCTTGGCTTTGTACTCATCTTGAAGAATCCGGCTAACCTTGAAGACATTTCATTTTATTGTGAAAAATCGAAAAGGTGATCCCGTTTATTCTCGTTTGCAACCGGTACATCAAGGGTGGAGTCATTTCTTTTTGTGATTGACTTTATAAGATAAGTGAAATTATTTATATATTTTTAGGTGGTGTTTTGATAATAATAATTACAGAGTTGCATATCTTTAACTATTGAATTTTGTTTTCAATGATATTATTTATCTCTCTATTCAATGCAATTTTTACTTTAAGTGAAATCTGGCAGCTATGTTATATGTCCGAGTAAAATAAGAAAGAAAACTTCTTCCATAAAAGTTTGGAGCTTAGTGGGTGCTTATCGAACTTCAGAGAACTAATAACAATTTCTACCTTCCCAAAATATATTAAAAGATAATTCTAACTTTTTGTATTTCACTCTTAAAAATGAAATCGTTCTCCTTAGCATTGGGAATTTTTGAAGGAATTTTAACGGGTTATTTGTATTAATAAATTAAAATATAGTATCCATTTTCTTAAAGATGTTTTCTCAATTATAATTTATTTAGTTAATTTTGAAAGGGCTTATAATAACGGAGACACGCTGTAATCATTATACAGTAAATTTATATCTATTATTATGAGTAGTTGTGCTTCTCAAAAAGTAATTTGAAAAGGAGATGGCCCCAGGACATTCTTATATAGAATATTTTTTCTTAATGCTATCAAATGAAAGTTTATATGCATACAATCTTTTGGCGTTTCATTATATTCGCTTCCTCCCATTTTATTTTTTGATAAAAAAACAAAACAAAAGTTACAATGGTAATGATAAAAGTATAGTTGACTGGATAAAGGTTGGAGAAGAAGATAGTCAGAGATGCAGTCAAAGTAACACCACGAGTCATCGTCCTTTTCCTCACAAGTGTGGTTCGGTGGCCCTGAAGAAGACCTGCAACGCAGGTCGAAACGTTGGCACGTATTAAAGAATTCCTTCTTTAACGTGGTGTTACTATGACTGCATCTCTACCTTCTTCTTCTCTTACAATGGTAATATATAAGTTTTGGGGAAATATAATATTTAAAAAAAAAATCTTTATTTTATCATTTGCGAGAATAATTAATGTATAAAAATATCAAGTATCACAAAACTATTAGGTTTCTAAGAATCGACTTTGGATCATGGATTGTTGATACCGCTTCTTTTTTCGAGAGTCGTTGATCCTAGAAATGACACATCCTTTCTTCTTGTTCTTTCTTCCTCTACTGTATCGCAACTTGAGGAACTTTCTGATACAGCAAATATCTGATAGCATGTAGTGTATGACGTAGATGTCGTTTAGTCTATTTTTGTTCATACGATAGATATATCGATCCAAGTTGGCCTGTTGTGCCTGAAAAGCCGAAATGCATGGATCTGGACAGATTTTCGACTGTCATTTAACACGAGTGTCTGAACGTATGTCGGGGCGAAGAATTAGGTAATTACAACAAGAGTAAATTATCATTGCCCATTGAAACCATCTTATGCAGCATCATGAAGGTGGTTCCTCCAATAGTGTGCCTATGCTCATATACGAAATATATATTAGGCACATATTTCACGCGACCAATGATTTCCAAGGTCCGTTTGGCCAACTGAATTAGAATAAATTATAAATATATGAGTATGCATATATATGAAGTATGTATGCTAGAAGGAGGGATGTCCAAGCAAATTGAAACTGGGATTTCATTGCCACCTGTTAGCTTGTCCCATGTACTATCACTTAAGGAAAAAATAAGGAACTGTAATTTTCAATTGCGATTTAATCAGAACTATGATTACTGAACATTCCCCTTTTATCCGAAAACTCTTCATTTATGTACACAAATAATTTTTTTTTATTTCGTTATGATAATTTAAATTTAATACTCAATAGTTTAACTTATACTTTCCTTTATCTGGCGTTATCTTAACTAGCAAACAAAAAAAATTCAGAATTTATAATTTATAATATATATATGTTACGTATCTCTGACAAATATAATTAAATTGTCTACATTAAAATAATATTCAATTAAAGTTTATCTGTTGTATCATTTGTATGTTTACAAGTAATTAGATATAAGTGGTTTTTTTTGTGATACATACTGTAATAAATAAAATAATTATACAATATTTTATTACCCATCTACAAATTTACTTAATAATACATAACCAATAATTTATAATTAACTATAATTTGTATAAAAAGAATTACAAACATATTTTTTAGAAAGAAAAACAAGGATACAATGGTGATGTCCAAATTCGTCTTACTGGGTTCATACTAAGAGGATGTAAAAATATGAAGTATAGCATACACATCATATTTTAAAGTTGACCTTCTGACCTCATTTATACTTGTTTAATTTTATATAATAATTATAACTTTATTGATAATACAGATTTAAAATTTATTATATATAGAATAATAGATTGATTAAAAGCATTAAATTGTATAATTAATTAAATTAAATACGTAATTGGAGAGTTGTTTGTGTTGATAATTATAATTATTTTACTGGGATCATTTTAACGATTAGTGGTGATAGGCTTCGGTCAATGACGACCAGTTTTCGCACTGCCAACCAGAAGTTCATTGCATTCCCTATACGCAGCGCTACTTGCCGGATACTAAATATGTTAAAATATCATTAACTTTAATTTATTGTTATCTTTAAAACATTCCATGTAATAAATATTAGGATTATGGTAATTTTTTGCAGAGATTGATTTTTACGAAATAAACTTATAAAATTTACATAGACATTTGGAAAAAATCCTAATTCTTGCAGGTTATTTTATTTTCACTTTCATATATCTTTTAAGAGGGAAAAATGCAATGATAACATTATTTCAAAATTTGTAGTTTCAAAGTATAAAAATGAGATGGTATAAAACTCGATTAATATATATTTACAGAAGGTATAGTTCTGATTAAAATTAATTGTAATTAGTTTTTTATTAATAGAATGAAAAAGAATTAGAAACATTAATTATCAGTTCTAAAAACATACAAGAAATTTAAAACATTATCACTGTGATACTCTGATAATATATATTATTTAATTTATTTTTTTAATTTATATTTACAGCTGTATACATATATACAATACAATGACTTGTCAACAGCATGTGAAGAACCATTTACTAGTAGCACTTCAATGAAAAGAAAACAAATTCTATATAAGGTCTCTCGGCCATCTTCTTTTCAGACGCCTCGGTGGATTATCGGGAATAGAATGGGAAGAAAGTTAAGAGATCAGTGGATTAGAATGGTTACGGAGTTTACTATAAGAGGATAGGTAGCTGGTTTGAGCTAAATCAGGAACATTTTAAAAATGTATTATTTTAAGCTTAAATTAGTAATACTTCCTGAAGAATTGTTATGTAATATCATTTTTTTTTTTATTTCAAAACATCTTTATTCAAAAGATAAATAGTACATTGATACATATATCATTAAAATATAATGTATCTAGACAGAGTTTTACAAAATATCATCCTTTTGGATGTTTTAATGTGATTGAATGTTGGAAAAAAAACAAACATAGTGTTACAGATAAATAGCGACATTCAGTGACGATGTTACACTGAGATTAAGGTAGTGTGTAATATCATTAAAAAATTAAGAAATGAAAAGTTGTTTAAGTATTTTAATGATTGAGAGATTGAGCAAGAAGAAAAACTATAGCGTCAATGTAACCTTTCTTTCTTAGAAGTATTTTAAACTAACATTCCTTTTTCTTTATTTTTAATCTTCTTTAAAGTAAATTTCTATCATATCTTTTTTGTTTTGTTTTCTTCCATGTCTCATGGAAGGTTGCAGTGTTAGCAAAACCGGCACAATAATTTTGAAATATTTTTATTGTGTTATAAATGACCGCACACCCCAAGTATCGGAACAAGTTCAGAAATGTAGAATATTCTTTATTCTAGTTTATGTCTAAAACTATTCTATTCATAAACTTAATGATTTAAAAATTCAATTATGCGCAACTGCTTTAAATATCCGTTGCACGCTTGAATTCCGTTTTTCCAAATCCACTGAGGATTTTGAGAACTTCAGCATGAATTGCTGCTCCAAAAATAGGAATTTCTTTAAGCTTGTACCAGTTGAAATCATTAAAAAAATTCTTCTAAATACAGTTCTAAACTAAAAAAAAATCCCTATTAGACTAGAAAAACAATGCGAAAGTATAACTTTAAGATAAGAAGATGACTTTACTGATATAGGTGAATATTGAAATAAAGAAATTAAAATCGTATTTCGTTCATTATTAGTAAAGAAAAATTAAACCGACTGATTGATTAACTATTAGCCACTTCTATTGCAATTTTTTTCTTAAAAAAACTAGTTTTAGTGTTAAAGATTCACCATCTTTACTACCAATTAAATTATATTACACATATCAATTAAATCAATTAAATTATTAATCTTTAATATAAATTAACATCGTCATAAAAAAATCAACACTATGGTAAACTGGTCTTTACGACCAGTTTCACAGTTTTACAGTGCTTTAAATTTAAGGCAAGTAGTTACATTTTTAAAAATTAATATATATCATAAATTTTATGATTACGCCGAAACAAGACCATTAAATGTCGAATGCTTACTGACAAGGGGAGGACACACTCAGTCTCTCACTGATCTTGTTGGCAATTTTTTTGGAGGTTCCTGGTAAAAAAATATTAGACACTATTTTGCCGTTCCGACCAATGGGCCCTTGAAGCCGAGGATAAAAAAATGATATCGACATGATTCTTGCACCAAGATGTTTAATTTTGATTGCAAATTTAATGAAAAATACAGCCGCTCCATTTTGATTTTGGTTTAGATTAATTAAATTCTAAAAAAATGATTAGATTTTCAAGCAAACTACCTCTATAGATTTTTTCACACAATAATTGACGTCAGATTCTAATTCAGCACCCTAAAAAACATTGAAATAGGCTTATTCAATTAAATCAAAAAATATCATTTTTTTTATGCTGTTCTAGGAAAATGAAATTTTTATAACGATTATTGGTTACATACCTTTAAATCGCCATTACTTTGTCATGCAATTCTCTAGTTGATATCGCCGGAAAGAGGAGAGCCTCAGCTTTCTTTTGATGTATACAAATGTAAAATTCGAGGAACATAAACCTATTAAAAAAATTGGAAAATCCGAAAAACATTTTGATTTTTAGCTTGAGATTGAAACTAGATAGGATGATGGAACCAAAGACATTTCAAGCGTATTACCACCCTATATTTCGTGTACAAAAATAAAGTTGATATGTTTAACCGTCTAAACGTAATTCATGTTTTTGTCAATTTAAACAAAAGTTGCCTAACATTTTTGATCAGGCAAATTTTAAAGCTTACGAATTTTTATTTTTTTATTTGGATGAAATTTCGTATTTAAGGGTTCTTTGGAATGCTGAATTCGAAACCGATGTCGGTTCTTGTGAAAAAGTATATTTTTTTATTTAATTTAATCTA
This sequence comes from Euschistus heros, assembly GCA_003667255.2. NCBI lineage: Eukaryota > Metazoa > Arthropoda > Insecta > Hemiptera > Pentatomidae > Euschistus > Euschistus heros. The sequence goes on along the minus strand of RCWM02000105.1, from coordinate 1,270,784 downwards.
TGGAGCGACTGTATTTTTCGTTAAATTCGCAATTAAAATTAAACATCTTGGTGCAAGAATCATGTCGATATCATTTTTAAACTCGAGATATAAAATAAATTAGTTTAGAGCTATTTTATTTTTTTTCTCGGCTTCTAGAGCCCATTGGTCGGAACGGCAAAATACGAGTCTAATATTTTTTGACCAGGAACCTCCAAAAAAATTGCCAACAAGATCCGTGAGAGACTGAGTGTGTCCTCCCCTTGTGAGTCACAAATAAGCTTATCTATCAAGACCTGAATGTTTCAAATGTAAAAATAGGAATTAATTTCAGAATATATATAATTAAATTAAAAAATCAGATCATTAAATTAATTTAATTAAAATAAATAAATTTTACTAAAATTTAAACGAAATTCATTTATATCCAATAATTGCAAGCCAAAATCCTAAATGCTGATTACATTGTCGAAAATTAACTTATCCATAAAGAACTTAATGTTCTATTAGTTGCTGATTTAGTTCAAACCTGATACTATCATTTTATAGTAAACTCCGTAACCATTCAAATTTACTGATGTCTCAACTTGCTTCCCATTCTAATTCAGATAATCCTTTGAGACGTCAGAAAAGAAGATGGTCTCGGGACCTTTTAGTACAGAACTTTTATTGAAGTGCTAATAAAGGGTAGTTGTTTCATAGTCAATTGACATGTCCTTTAGAGCATTATATTCACAGTGTGTTATTATTATATCGTACACAGTTATAAATTTGAATAAATAACTAAAAAATGAATTATAAAAAAAAAAATACATATTTATTTATCTGAATATATTTATGAACTGTTGAAATATATAAAGGTAAAAAAAACTTAAACCAATTATAAATTGTTTACTCATTAAAATTTTGAAGTTTATTTGATTGCTCATTAAACTTTAATAGCATTATATAATACAAGCTATTTTATTTATTTTCAATCCTATTTAATATTGTATGGAGAAAATACAAATAATTGAGTCGAATATGATTTATTTTTTTTTACAACAAATAGCGAAAATATATAAACATTTATATAGTAAAAATGAATTATATAACGAAGAGAATGTTTTCGCAAATAAAGCTAGACGAGATAGAAGCGAGGAGCGAGGAAGTACTAGCCGGTACAAGGTATATATAGACAGAGGTGGTGCGAGACCTTGGGGTACACCTCCGTTATGTTGCCGACCTTGCCACACCCGTCCACGCCCAGTCCCTGTATTTCTTCCTACATTCCTCCTTCCTTGCTTCTTTGGATCCGCTTCTCGAATCGTACACAATATTCAGTTACAGTAACCTCTTGGGAACTGAAATCAAATATAGTTTTCAGATGGCAAATATACAAATATGATATTTAATAGGAAGTATAACTGGCATAACAATTATAAGTGTATATCATGAAAAATACACCGCTGAGAAATTTGCCTATGACTCTTCACATGTTTCCATATGTTCCTCTAAAAAACATTCTTTTAAAAGGACGGCTATAGACCAGGCTACAAAGAACAACGAATGAGTAAGTTATCTTTAATTTAATTTTGATTTTTTAACTAAATGCGTTTCTATTATCAGTGTATGGTCCGTCTACGAAGTGAATCTAATTTTAACCACCCTCTAAATATCTTAACAAAGGTATTTTGATCTCATAACTAGGACTATAGATGGAATGTTTTCTGAGATTTTTAAGACGGATGCTAGACAATCTAAATCAATTATTTAATAATTACAGTAGAAAGTCAAAATCTATCCTATAGAATTTTGGTAGTTATGTTATATACTAAGTCTTATAACTTTTTTTTTAACGGTATTTAAAATATATATATATATAATATATATGTATATATTTTTTCTGAATAGTGTAAATTATTATTTATAATAGTACTTGACGATATTAAAGAAATACCATTTTTATTATTGAAGCCGTTTTATATATATATATATATATATATATTTATATTTTTTTTTTTTTTTTAGTTTTCAATTTATTGAAATTTACAACTGTCCAAAAACACATACATCCACAGATGTGATGTTGACAAAAAATAATAAAATGACAATTGCTTGTGAAGCAACTACCCATTGGTAACATTTCAATAAAAGTTCTATTTGAGGAGGTCCCGAGGCCATCTTCTTTTCAGACAGCTCGGAGGGTTGTCAGGAATAGAATGAGAAGGAAGTTGGGAGACTAGTGGATTTGAATGGTTATGGAGTTTAATATAAAATGATGTAATATACTATAAAATATATACTACATAAAGATATACTATATAAAGGGTAGGTATCTGGTTTGGGTTGAATCAGCAACATATGGAACATTGAGGTCTTTATGGATAAGTTTATTTGTGACATAGTAGGGAACATTAAGGATTTTTCGAAGGATTTTGGATTGCAAGGATAGGATACAAGATGAGTTAGATGGTTTGGTGGAGCCCCAAAGCTCAATACCATAGGTCCAAATAGGTCTGATAACTGACATGTAAATGTCTTTTGTAGAAAATCGGAAGTTTTGAACGTTTGTCTAGTAAACGTTGAAGAAGTCGAAAACGATGAGCAGTTTCCTGACGTTTTAGTCTTGTATGTTGAAAGTTAAACGTTTGTCTATTTAGAGCCCTAGATAGCGGATCTATTCAACAGGGACACAGTGAAATATCGTTATGTTAAAATCCATTTAAGTTATATCTGTATACAGTCAACAGATATTTATAGTGACTGGATGTTTCTAATCTATGTAAAGGAAGTAAGATTGCAAGTCAATTTATATAGAAAAAAGCAAAGATTGCAAAAACACATGTAAACTATTTTTTTAATATTTTGTTAGGACTTATAAGAGTAGTTGATATCCAAGTTTACAACCGTCAAACCGTAGTTCAACTTTTGCGGTTCTCAACAAAATCCGCGAATTTTCGTACTATTTTTAGTTTTTCCCTTTTATTTCATGAACTATGTCGTTTGGGCTAATAAGAGATATATCAAGTAATAATGAGAACTAAATATTTGACAATTTAAGACTTTAATTTAAATCGGAAGCTGGCATTTTTATTTTTTACAAAATTTAAAATTGTTCTGGTTCTGTGAACTTCTCGGCCGCAATCTAACGAAAGTACCAGTTATTGTAAAATACTAAAAATACATCTTTAAAAAAGCTTATTCAATAAAATTTTATACCTAGATTATTATGTCCGAAATGTTTTCAATAAATAGTTACATATAAATATTTTTTTTTTTATTTTTATGCTTAGATTGAATGTCAAATTATAAAAAGTTAATATATAGTAATAATGTCAGTAGTGTGTAACTTTAGGTGTTCTACCTAAAGTCATCTATGTTTGGTATTTATTTTGCAGGTATATTAAAAAGATTAAAGCAAATATTTAATATAATTGAAACGTACGTTACATATATATTAATATAAATATATATACACACACGCTCTTTAACAATATTTTTTCAATTTTGATAACTAGCTTTTCAATTTTCCTTTCTTACATTGAATCTGCTTTGGAAGAGTAAGGATCGAATACATCATTTATTTATGACTTAATGTTTCTGTTCTGCATGTCATTTCTACCTTATATTTTTGTCAAATATTTGTTTAGGATGAGGCATGGGAAGAGAAAAGACGCAGAGGTAAACAATTCCCTATAAATCGACTTTTAATGGAATACGAAAATAAACTTCAAAGATTACAAAAAAAAAGAAAAAAAAAAAAAAAAAAAAAAAAAAAAAAAAAAAAAAAAAAAAAAAAAAAAAAAAAAAAAAGAAAAAAAGAAAAGGTTGTTTAAAGAAATCATTTAAAAAATGAAAAATTCATGGGGTTTTAAGGCCATTTATATATTTCTGAATGTGTTTGATTTCAAAAATGTTTCAAACTTAAGCCTGAGTACTACTCAGAAATCTGATATTTAATAAACCACATATTTATTGGAGATTAATAGCTACCTACTTAATTTATTTATTATACCTAATTATTTTTTTATTTACAGGTGTAATTTTGTTGATAGGCAGGCGCAAAAGGTATACCATACCGCAATACAAACTGACTACAAAAACACTAACCAAGTACCTAACATCCAACCTCACTTGTTAAATTTTCCTTAACAATATAGCATAGATATTTTTTGGCATATTTTTTTTTGAGGTTTTTTTACCGGTGACCTAATTGGTCACAAGCGAAACGTTTTTGGGGAACCCAAGTGCGTTATGTGTAGTTTGATAGTTTCATATTAGTAGAGTTGGAATAGTTACGAGTTCAACTATCGTTATAATAAATAATACTAGCTCACCAATGAGTGAACTGCTATAGACTCAGTTTTTCCTAATACGAAACAAAAAAAATTAACCTGGATTTGACAGATCTTACTCGATCCGTTATATATTAAAAATTACTCTCCTTAGTAAAATAAACAATACAATCATAGAGGTAAGGGAGAAAAAATAAAGAGTCAGTAAGATTAAGCTATTTAATTTGAAAATTTATCTCCTACAGAAAAAGTTACATACTACTGACATTATTACTATATATTAACTTTTTATAATTTGACATTCAATCTAAGCATAAAAATAAAAAAAAAAATATTTATATGTAACTATTTATTGAAAACATTTCGGACATAATAATCTAGGTATAAAATTTTATTGAATAAGCTTTTTTAAAGATGTATTTTTAGTATTTTACAATAACTGGTACTTTCGTTAGATTGCGGCCGAGAAGTTCACAGAACCAGGACAATTTCAAATTTTGTAAAAAATAAAAATGCCAGCTTCCGATTGGTCTTAAATTGTCAAATATTTAGTTCTCATTATTACTTGATATATCTCTTATTAGCCCAAACGACATAGTTCATGAAATAAAAGGGAAAAACTAAAAATAGTACTAAAATTCGCGGATTTTGTTGAGAACCGCAATAGTTGGACTACAGAAAATAGAATCAGCTTTAAATTCGTACAAGAACGGCTCCGCTTTCTTCAATACGAGGCAGAGAGGAGTTATTTTCCAAGGCTAATTTTTGCCTCAAAACGCCTGTCTCAGAGTCCTTTTCAATTTAAACTTTTTAATTATAAAATTTAATTTTTTTTTTTTTAAATTAAGAGGTATTCTTATTTTGTTTTGAGTAAAAAAACATTGAACAATTCTATTTTCTGTGAAATACTTCCGTAAATCTGCTAATTGGGTTTACTTCATCACCAGATTTGTTGATGGAACAAATAATAAAACACAATCATTTTTAATAATGTTAATAGCTTTTATAAAAATAACGCTCTTAAATTAGGAACTTGCAAATTATCTATTGACATAAACTTGATTAGTTTTCAAGGAAAATTTGTCCTTACCAACAAAACACACAAGAAACACTTTTATTGAATGAAAAAATAGAGTAGAAGCAAAGGATTACACGATTTTTAATTAAATTTTAATTATTTTAATTTAATTACTTTTATTGATTTTATTATATTGTTCTGGATTTATTAATTTTACTATTGGCTGATAAACTCCTTAAACGATATCACATTGTTTAAAGTAACACCGTCTTCTAAAAGGTTTCATCAACTTTTTTCAAAGTAACCTCTCCAAGTTGCCTTTTTTGGTCTATTAAAATATATCAGGTGAGTTAGATATATGAAACAAAAAGGAAAATGTTACTGCATAGATTGTTGATCAATGTATTGCTTATATGAAACAATCCTGCTGCCTCATACACCAGCCCAGATGAGGTTTGGACACGTTTATAAAAACACCCGTCATCACTGATACCATAAAAAGGCTTAAGGGCCCAACAACATTATTGTTAAGTCCTTAAATGAGTAAAACAAACCGGAGAATACTAGCTTGCGAATTGAGCCCGCCAGAGGTATTTTCGTTTTAAATGCACGTTTGTCTAAAGTTGCCCCGCATGTTCAAAGTAGTCCATGTTTGCGGTAAAAGTATCCCAGGGAACCCCAAACCAAGGTTGTCCTCTCCCTCATAGGAGGGAAAGCCAGGACAAAAGTAATATGGAGTTAGATTAAAGGACGGGTACGCTTGTTATTTCGTAGTCACAAAATTGTTCAGTTCTCGTCTACAATTGAGGAACTTAATTTGGGAGGGCAAGCCGGGCGCAAAGAGTTCCCATTAGTGTTCTCTCAGCTTCGTCTCTGGCAGGATAAAAGATTTGATTAAGATAGCTTTCTGTACTACATAAATTACTTATGTTCTAAAAAGTGACGCTTTGATCCATCATTCTTTATAGAAGCTCATACTTGAATAATGGGGGGGGGGGGGTTAAAAAATTGTTTGACAATTTACATTACTTGAATTGTTTTTAATGCTGAAAATTTCAGCTTGTTATGCTTTTTTTTTTTTTTAATTTATTTTATTTTATTGAAATTTACAACTGTACAATATATATACATCTAGTAAATGTGTTCACAACAATTACAATGACGTGTAAAAACTTGAAAATAACTACTCATCAGTAGCACTTCAACTAAAATTTTACACTAGAAGGTCTCTAGGCCATCTTCTTTTTTGAAGCCTCGGAGGATTATCGGGAATGGAGTGAGAAGCAAGTTGAGCGACTAGAGGATTAGTGTGGTTATAGAGTTTGCTATGAAAGGATAGGTATCTGGTTTGGGCTAAATGAGCAACAAATGTGACATTAAGATCTTTATGGATAAGTTTATTGGTAACACAGTATGGACCATTAAGACTTTTTCGAAGGATTTTAGATTGTAAGGATTGGATACAGGAAGAATTCGAAGGTTTAGTTGAGCCCCAAAGCTCAACTTCGTATGTCCAAATAGGTCTGTATGTAAATGAGTCTTTTATAGGAAATTGGAAGTTTTTAAAGTTTGTCTAGTAAGTGTTGAAGAACTCGAAAACGACGATCTGATTCCTGTCGTTTTAGTCTATTATGTGGATTCCAAGTTAAACGTTTGTCCAGTTGGAATCCTAGATAGCGGATCTGTTCAACATGAAGCAACGGGATATTATTAAAGGATACTGTAGAGCAGGAAGTCGTAGGTCTACGGCGAAGGGTAAAGGTTATCTGATGGAATTTGCTTGGATTTATTTTAATTCTCCAATTTCGACACCATGATTTTTTTTAGGGCCTATTTTCGTTCTAAATTCAGGGCTAGTAAAGAAGCGAGAAGATACTTGTGGCGGTTAGGGATGAGCTATTCAACCTTTTACGTAAATTTGAAAAACCATTTCATTAATCTTTCAAAATTGGTTTCTCTTCACAAGTCTAAACATTTGTTTAAACAAGAAATGTATTTAATAATTGTATAAATTCATTAGCTTCAACGCATATGTTTAGTTGGATGTAAAAACACGAGGGTTGAACCGAGGGGTCGAATGAGCCCCATATGCAAATGCAGTCTTTTCAGGAGGGAGGGAGGGCAGTTCCGCTAAGAACTTACAAATAGGGCGAGGGGAATAGTTTTAGATATTCTTTGGATATAGTCTGCGGGTTCTAGTGCTTTGCATGCATCCCATGTAATTCATTACGACCCTTTTATATTCAGGAGCCAACTTGGATGCGAGTTTAAAAAGGGTTCATTTCCTAAATCTTTTATAATGATTCTTCGGTGGAAATAAGTGGGATTAATAAATATTAAAAAAAACTTACGGGTCTTTATATTTTAAAGTCTGGTTTGTTTTGTTTTTTAAAATTATCACAAAAAAAAAAATGGTATGATCCTAACCTTGGATCCTAATCATCGAGATGATTCGGTGTAATAAAGAAAATTCGGAGGGTTGTCGAGTTGGGAGACTAGTGGCTTATCTGGTTAGGGCCAATTCATGGGGCATTAAAATCATTAGGGATAAGTTTATTTGTTAGATAATAAGGCGCATTAGGGATTTTGGGAAGGAGTTTAGATTGTAAGGATTGGATACGCAAAGAATTGGAAGGTTTAGAGGAGCATAAAAGCTCAACTCTTTACGTCCAAAAGAGTCTTGTTACTATCATGTAAATAAGTATTTTTTAATCAATTGGGAGCTTTAAAATGAATTATGGCATGATCCTCAAACTAAAAAATAAAAATAATAATTTATTGTTTAATTATAGGTTGTGAGGTTTTAATGGACAACTTAATATTGTGAATTTTGAATTTCTGGACAACCATTGTAATATCCAATTGTCACTTTAATTAAATAAATCTCCTGAAAATCCTGCAGTTAAATGCACTATAAGACGTTTTTCATATTTAAAAAAAAAATGCATTACGAAGTATATACGCTAGCAAAAATACGATCTTTATATTTATTTTGGAGCAGTTCTCATGAGGACACGAAAAATGCTCACATAATGGGAAGGTTTAGTGGAAACTCAAAGCTTCTTATGTTTAAGTAAGTTCAATGTCTGTCATTAAAATAAGGTTTTTTTTTTTTTTAAATAATCGGTAGTTTTAAACGTTTACCAAGTAAATGTTAAAGAAGTGTAAACCCGACACCAGTTTATTGTTGTCTTAGTTTTGTAAGTGGATTATACATAAGTAAGACTTTTGTCCAGATAGAATCCTAGATTGTGGATTTGTTTAACAGGGACTAATGGAACAGTATTATCAAATATTATTGTCAAATACTGGTGGACAAGAAGTAACATAGTAAGAAATGGTTATAGGTTCACGAAGAGGGCTAAAATTGCTTAAATCCTTTATTTATTCATATTAAAATCTTTGTAATATGAATAAATATGATTTATTTTAATCATCCAATTCCGGCACCAATCTTGCAGGTTTCTAATTTATGATTGAAGTGTTTATGGTGCACTGAAGTGATTATTATTTACAGATAAGAAACATGTTTAATTAGCTTATGTAGTGAAGACGGCGCTAGGGATAGGTTGAGAGATCTATATATCGTATAAAGGATAGGGCAATGGGGCTATGGGTGCTTCCATGAGGAACCCAGGCAGTCTGAGTAAAGAGGGATGAATAATCAAGCAGCAATATAAATTTATATCCAACCTTAAATCTGCCCTTTTTAACATATATTTCAAATTCTGATTTCTTTCTATTAAATATTTTTGTTGCATACAGTATTTATTTAATATCCTTGCACTACTTGATATCAAAATAGTTTTGGTGTAATTGGGGAAACGTGCATTTTTTAAATCTTTCTTTTTTTATATTATTCTCTAAATTAGAACAGCTATAACTAAAAATTAATTCAATTGAATCAAATTAATATTAGGTATAAATAAATAACTCCAAACAGATTTAACTAAATGCTTGTATTATAATGAAGTATACATTTTAGAGTCTTTGCAATTGAAAGTTTTAAATTTTGGTATATGCCTGGACACCTTGGTAATATTTTAAAGACTTATTAGTAGGGCTGTGAAATATATGCATTTGAATATTTCTCCTAACTAACTAAAACATCCAATATTATCATAATAATATATATTTATATATAATATTGTTTAATAATAATATTAATTTAATAATATTTAAAACATATTGTTTGAGGCATTTGGAATGAATTTGAGCTATTTTTAATTTTCATATTTGTGCATGTTTTTACATATTTTGAACTAGACCTGCATATATATCTACATATCCGGCATATAAACATTTGATATTTGAATTTGATTATGTTTTCGAGCAGAAAAAACAATAAAATATAGATAAAAACCGAAAAAAAGCTATAAGAACACCCATTCTTCCCCCCCCCCCTAATCAATGACTTTGTTTGTCGAAGTGCTGATTCTTCGGTTTCAGCGAACTTTCGATCCTATTTGCTTCTCTTAGAATTGTTTAATTAATTTCTCGTTTCTACTTCGTTTAAATACGTAGAATATTATGACTTCACTTTTCATCTCACCCTTCGCCCTTCTATCATTCCGTTAAACAGTCTCTCACACAGTGTTCACTGAGAAAAATCATTTGTAAACTCTTTTGTTTTGACCTAAAATACCGAAAGTCAATCCTTCAAAGACAACAGATCTTAATGGAAAGTACGTAGGTGACCTTTCAAATGAGACTTTCAAGAGTGATGGAGATGTTTTATATTTATATGATGTAGAGCGATCGTTTAGCCGTTTCAAATCTATTTTGAGGCCCAATAGACGATGTATTTTGTTCCCTGTTTGTTGATGTAGTTTGTGCCTATTGCATATAATTCATAGCCCTACATATTAGTAATGAAAAGCTAAATGGGAAGAGAAGAATTAGTAGGCCCAGACTGCGATGGACGTACTGCGTGGCTGGCGATGCAGGATCCCTCGGCGTCAGGAACTGGATGGTGGCAGCACAGGACAGGGACGCATGGCGCTTGTTTTTGGAGGAAATCAGGACTCGTGCGCGGGTCGATTCCTAGGAACCAACTGATACCGCTTACGATGAGTATAGTTTTTGGTGCCTCACTATGAAATAATTATTGATTAATTCATTTTCCTAATAATAACAGAGTAATGCACAAGATCAATATTTCTTAGTACTGAATTTAATACAGTTACCTTAAAAAATAAAGCATGAGCTATTAGTAAATTAAGGAATAGGGTAACGATTTCAAATGACGAACCTGAATACGTTTCGTGTATTTTTTAAACTCTCATATGGATTATTTTTTGTAACAGCAATTTATTATTAAATCGAGGTTTCGGTATCGAGAAGTGAGAATCGATATTTTAATATCAGAACCAGAATCGAGCATCGAAAAATGTTGGTATCGAGAAACCATTAAAATTATGGTCCCTAAACTTTTAAAAATGGGGAACAAACATTTAGGTAAAATTTATGTTATATTTTATAATATAAATATATAATAAATAAGCCAGATAAGATAATGGGACCCTCATTGATATATTTATATTATATTTTGATTTAATCAATGATTTCTAACAGGGTATTTCTTATGTTGGTTAAAAACTTGTTTTATTTTTTTATAACCTTATTTTTTTTTTTATTCAACTTTTAATGACTTATTCCTTATATTATATAATATCTATGCTATAATTTTTGTTTAGGACTTGTTTTAATTAGCATATTTTATGTTATAGCTCTGAAGGCGAATGGTCAACAAAACTCACAATAATAATTCCGTTACTATTAATTTCTCACCACACCCAAACTTTATAATAAATGACTCCATAAATGAACTTTAAACTATAATAAAATCCAATTTTATTTCATGTCTGTAATATAACATATTTATTATATACACAGCCGTACTTCACATATAGCGCTGAGGCTCGTGGCTGAACATTAACTAAATGCCCAGCGCAACAGCCCCTAACGGAGATTTATCGACGTGGGTCGGACCCAGAATGTGGAACTCAAGCGTACATCATATTGATATATAGGACCTCGATGGACAATGAGCTCTGGGCGAGCACTCAGTGTATGGTGACAAGGCATGTACTCAAGTACTCCTGTCCTATGTAAGCTGTAGCCATGGCTAGTTGTATTAATCGATGAATTTGTACTATATATTTATATGGAAATATGAACAACCATTGCCCTGTTAATCAAATTAGAATCTCTATGAATAAAACAAAAACTCTATTAAATAATTTCAGGGTCAGATTAGGGTAAATTTCTTATGGTCACTTCGAGTGCCTTCAGTGTCCGTCCTTCAATCTACTTTATAGTTTTCTGTTCTGTTCTTTAATTATTTTCTTTATATTTTTGATCGTTGTATTTATTTTATTTTATTAAAAAGGTTATATTTTTTGCAGAATTTAAGAGTTTCATGTGTATAGTTACCATTATCACCAAAACGTTAAAGGATATAGGAAAATATAGGAGTGATGCCATTTTGGCATACGGAGTTGAGCTTCAGCTCTCCTCTAAACCTTCAAATTCTTCTAATATCCAATCCTTAAAATCCAAAATCTTTCGTAAAATCCTTAATACTCTCTATTATGTCACAAAAAAACTTATCCATTAAGACCTTAATGTTCCATATGTTGTTGATTTGGCCCAAAGAAGATACTTATCTTTTCATAGCAAATCCGTATCTATTCGAATCCACTAGTTTCCAATTTGCATCACACTCGATTCCCGATAATTCTCCAAGCGTTTGAAAATAAGATGAAGTGCTACTAGAGGCTAGTTTTTAACCTGTTATTGACCTATCATAGTGATCATTATTTTTAAGTTTACGTATTGTGCATTTTGTATACAGTTGTAAATATCAATGAATAATAAAAAAACAAAAAACTTAAAAAAAACAAAAAAAAACATATTCCTTGCTGCACTTAAATATTTTTCTCTATTGAGAATTATTAATTAAAAATATACGGTTTGCTAATTATTGAATAATATTGAATTTATTAATAATGTAGCATTAATGATTAGTGTGTGACTGTAAATTAAAATAGTGGAGCAATATATTATTTCCTACACTTATTAGCTTTAGCATTCATTCACCTTGTGTTATATCCTATTTCATTCATGCAGTAATATATTAAAAGCTTCTTATCAATTATGTAAAGTAATCAGCATATGCTAAAGTTTATTTTGTTAATTATTCCCTCAGGAACTTAGTTAAATAAGTCGATTTGCCAGTTTAACTCATTTTCTAATTGTAAGACATTTTAATCAAATTAGCATGTATTTTTATCCATTTTTTTACAGTGTATAATTATGTATTCATTTTTATAAATGAGCATGCGTTTTTATATTTTTCCTGACCACCGAATGAATTCCGTGCGTGAGAATCTGAAGCTTGCCCTCAACATGCTCGGCTATCATGGTCTCTAATTTTTAATTTATTTGTTCTTTCCCCTATATTCCTCATCGATGAGAAACTTTTTCAGTTTTGACCTGTTCTTGAAAATTCATTTGTTGAAATTTCGGAAATTGTAGTCAAGTATATAATGAAGTTTAGCAACTAAAAATTTTAAAAAACGACAAGAATCGTTGAAATAGATGTGGGACTGGCATGTAAAACTTTTCTTAACTCTACGAGACGGGACCGTGACCTAGGCGGTTACCCGTTTCACCGGTTAATCTGATGTTACATTGTAGAACATATATATTTAAAATAAATACAATTACTGAATATTCCACTAGACATCGCCAATGGTAAATAAATAAGATAGTATGTACATATGTATAACAAACAAAAGAAAAATCTAACGGACTGTTGTAATCTTCTTTTTTTTGAGTATTCCACATGCCACCCTTTTTCCACCATTCCACCATTCCACATCTAGCATTTCCACCATCGTCTTTTCATTTAACGCCACCTTCACTTGAAATTAAGATTTTTCCCAAGTAAAAGAAGTCCTTCGTCCTACTTTTTTTTCCTGATCCATTCCTCCGCGTCTTTAAAATGCATTACGTATAATCAACCATCACATCACTGCTTTTTATTTTGCAACGAGAGACACCTAAAACAATCTATGGATTTGTCATCTTTCAGCTAAGAAAATGATTGTTTCTTTTAGACCGGTTAAACCGAGCCTGTTAAGAGAGGTTCTACTGTATGTAATAGGTTTTATAGATCACCAAACATGCTGGCCATTTTTTTACTATAACATAATCCCTGTGATATTAGTGGCTTTACAAGTAGTTTCTTTAACAATTATATTTTAAATAAATCAGGAAGAATCTGACATAATATCTAATATTCCTATGCTTTATGTTTTGTTATCTTAGGCTGAGTTAAAAACGTAGAATTTTGAATAAATAAATAAACAAATAATTACTGCACCGTATTAATTTAACTAATATTAAACCAATATTCTATTATATTCTGTCAGCTTTGCAACTCGATGTCGAATCTTGGCCTTCTGTATCAGCTTCCATTGTATTGTCTCGATCATGTCCCGCTGCCATTCAAATTCTTCACACCCAAAATGGACTTAGTATCACCAGCCAACTTACCACTAGATTTCTTAATATTGCGATCTCCGTTTTCTCTATACACAACATTGCCGCCTTAAGTTCTGAGAGGCTGGCATAGAAGCGAGGTAGCTTAATGAGTGTGCACTAGACTCCGATGCCAGGGTTCGATTCCGGCTGTAGGAAGAAAAATAATTATCTGTTATTCCACCTTTGGATTCACTTCCCAGGCGAACAACCCTCCTTTTCGTTAAAGATTCCAGCCGGAGTGTACTGACACATCACTTCCTTATATAATCTTCACCACGAAGCAATAAAATCCTTAACAAAACCTGAAGAGAAATTCCTTGATGTATTGTGTCTCATAAGTTTCTAAAAACACCTTAATAGACTTTTTAAAATGTATTTACGACTGTCTATGATCTATGGACTGACAACGAATTTAGTTATATACAGTACACCTTTGTGTCTTTGTTTTATTCCAATCCTCTGGATATTAGGAATTATACTTAATCTGATTTAATATATTATTAACTAATTAATGAATAATAAAACGCATTTATTAAATAGTACTGATACCCCATTAGTAATAAGGCTATATAACTTTTTTTTTTTTAATTTTTTAAAAAAATTTAAAAATATCAACTTACAGTTTTGAAGTTCCTCAATATTTCCAACACTTCAGAAAAATAAATAGTTAGTAATGGTGATGGTAGCATATGTGGTAATAATTACTTTCATATATATATATATATATATATATATATATATATATATATATATATATATTATATATATTATATAATTACTTTTTCATATATATATATATATATATATATATATATATATATATATATATATATTATATATATATATATATATATTTCATATATATATATATATATATATATATATTTTTTTTTTCTTTTATGGCACCCCTATAAAAGGAACGTTTATCACCGTTCTCCATGTTCCATGCCATTACAGGCTACATGACTACATACATGTATGATACGCGTGTTAATGATTATATTTTACCAACAATATACTTAGAGTGATGTTATAATAACGTTATGAATTTTGAATTTTATGAACTTTTGTGTAGTTAAAAATCTGTGTATGTAAACACTTAATTTTTGGCTTAAAAAAAAAATAATAATAATGTAAAAAAACAATTAAATAATTAATATTTAAACAAAAATAATAATATAACAAACTATATTATAATAATAATTTCGAAAAACATAAATATAACTTAATAATCACAATGGTTGGTCAGAAAATCAAATCAAAATCGATATCTTTAAAGTATTTCACTAAATCAGTTCTGAATTTGGTAAAAAGTATATGTTCTTTTTCATCATATATGTAAACATATATATATATATATATATATATATATATATATATATATATATATATATATATAATTTTTTTTTTTCAAATTTTGGGATAGTAAATAAAAATATAAATAGATTTTAAGATTCTTCTATGTATATTTAATGGAGAACCTAAGATCTTTCCACGTTACCCTCCTATCGGGTGTACACTTACCGTATCCAGAGGCTCTAGGCTGACGGGACCCACTTAGAGCTTTCAGCCGGGAATGGAGCCCCGAGCTGCCGGCTACCCTTTTATACCCGCTTTCGGTCGCAAGGACACAACCTCTTCCCACCACACCCAAGGTTTCCATCACATTCCTCGACAGTTATAGTGTCCTCTGTTTCCTAACCTAATGAGATCATTTCCGAATAAGCCGAGACCTTTTCGGAGTCTTCCTGGGCACGTTGTCCTGTTATTGGGCAATGGAGATGAATGGTGGATTACTGAAATGGAGGAGTAGATTAGACCGCCTGTCTTACATTATATATTAGTTTCGATATCAAAATTCTATTTTTAAAAGGTATATTGGATTAATTCTACATGTGCTAGATCAAAATTTAACAAATCTCTTCGAAAATCGAACTTTACTACTGCTAACTAAACGTAAAATAGTATAACGTATGTATTTACTATTTGAAAATGAAGAAATAGATTACAATTCAAAATGTTGAAGCTAAAGGACTAACGAAATTATTGTAGCCAGAGGATAGTACCATGTTATTATTAATTTTAATGCATCTTAGTTATTTTTATTTTTTATATAAGAATTTTGCAAATGAATTATTAGTTTGCCTATTAAAGTAAAATTAAAGTAAAACTAATGTTATCAAACTAGTTATTACATTTATAGTAAATAAGCGTGAAGTGCATGATATTAAATGTTACCAATTTGATTAGTAACTACTTATAAAAGTAGAGTTATTATGAAAATAATAATAATAATAACAATAATAAAATCTCAATGATGTCCTGTTTCTCCATAACAAACGTTTGTTGCCCTCCACGCTTTTTCACTATAAATCGACTTATATTGTTAATAACTTAAGGTTTACTATAATTTAATCCCGAATTAATTATTCATAATTGATTATGCGGCTTTCTATCGCCTTAACACAATCTTTCATGAAATAAAAATTATTTTTTCCTTTTTAATTGGGTTTGCTATTAAAGCTTTGTTTTTAGTTGTTTTTTATTTTTAAACTATAATTTATTTTAATATTATAAATAAAAAAAATTAAGTCTAAATAAACAACGAAACTTATGTGTAACATAAGATCAAATTTTCTATGATTTACATAAATTTAATATTTCTAATCCGCAGAGTCTCCTTGATCCTTAGGATTTCAAATATTTTTTCTGCCAGAACTAATATGAATTTTCAGGTTAGGAATTACGAGCGTTACGTAAAATGTGTCATGAAAATATTGTAATATCTAAACGATGAAAGAAATGCATGGTTATGAAATACTTCAGTCAAAAGAGGATAGTAAACAACTTTCATTGAATGTTGTTTTCTTTTTATATTTATTTTATTTTTTATTATTATCATTTTTTTTAAAATTTCTTTTGTCGCCAGAGAAAAGTAATTTTTGCATAAACATTTAAAGGAATACCAGAACTAAATCGCTTAAAAACTAATTAAAATTAATGCTTAGGATAAATTCCACCTCCAATTAGTTAGAGCTTTACTGATGAGTAGCTTAATTAGAACAAAGTTTTTAAATATTCTCTTAATGGCAGCGGAGCAGGTGTCACCTACAAACACTGATTTTCTTCGTTAAACGTTTTATATTTAAAAAAATATATATTAAAATAATTTAGTAAAAGCCGTTAAAATAATTATTTTTAATTAAATATTTGTTAATAAGAAATGTAGTTGACTGTTAAGTAATATAAGAAGAATGATCAAAGACCCAGTCAGGTAGAAATAAATAAATAAGAAATATAAATATAGAAATTTTTAATTATTTAACCAATTTCTATTGTAAAGGGTCATTTGTAAGGCTTTCAGCTTAAATCCTGTTGTAAAATTTAGTATATAAATAAATATTATTCGGAAGCAGCGGCTTTGAAAAGTTATAGAATCTTGTCCGCGCTATTCTAAGCACAGACACAAGACTTATTTTGCCAATCAGATTTTTTAATTTTGTTGAGTTTGCTATTTACATACATCGTAAATTTGAGGGACCTTTCTAGTTCTAAACCATTTTAATTTTTCGTTAGTGCCCTCGGAATGTGGTATTTGCCTATGAATGAATACATAGTGGTAAAATGTAGGATTTCATTCAATGAATATTATATAGCTGTTGATTTCTTTATGTTTATTTCAATATTCAATTTGTAACAATATCTATAAGGTTTTTTAGAAATGGCCGATAATCGGTTCGTCATAGTTTCTACTCTGAATAAACCATGGCGATGTCACCGGCATATAATTCTATAGCAGAAAAAGCAGTTCCAGTGACCTTGTCCACAGCTCATTTAGGACTCAAAGTAGTTTTGATATGTCAAAGGGATTCTCTTATTGCTTTAGGTATTCAGAATTATGTTACCCGGTGTCACCGTTTTTGAAAAGAAGGGTAAATCATACCTTAAATATAAAAACATACCTATCAAGAAAAAAACATACCTAGAAAGAAAAAAAAAACAATATAAACAAAATGTTTTTAAGTTATAAGGTTTTCTTTTGAACTTATGATGTGTACTGTAAGTACCCAGTAAGACGAAATTGTACGTTACCATTGTATCTTTGTTTTCCTTTCTATAAAACATTTATAGTAAATATTACAATGGAGTTAGGAGTCCTGTTCTAATCGGATGAAAAATAAGAGGGCAAATCATGAATAAATAAATATATACATATCCTCTTCCTGGATTCTGGACGTTCACTAAGCCTCTTCAACGGGAACCTCTTCTTCTTCTACTGTTCGCCACTGTATTCCTCGCCTTTCTTCATCTCTTCTCACATCATTAGCTCGTCATTTTTTTGGTCTTCCTCCAATTAAAATTAAGTCTTTCATTTTCTAAGGTAACCTATCCTCCATTTTTTTTTTCATGGCCAAGCCATCCTAGCCTCGTCTTTTATACTCTTTCTCTCAAACTGTACTCAACAATTCCCCTTCTCAACTCCTCACTGCTTATTATATTTTTCCTCGTTTTCCTCTTAATTGCTCTTATTAATCTCATCTCAATAAATTGAGCAAAGTGCAAGCCAGTAAGATGTGATTCATAAGAGCAATTTAGAGCAAATAATATTACCTTGAAAACTTTAGGGCTAGGTTTCATTGATTGATAGATAATTTTATTGCTCGTAGAGATACATCTCATAGCAAGGAGTTGGCCTAAATAACAAAACAACTAAATTCACAAAAATAACTATATATATATATATATATATATATATATATATATATATATATATATATATATATATATATATATTTATATACATACACACCCACATAAACACACATACATACATATACATAAAGCATAACCTTCCATTATAATTGAATAAAACTAAAAATACACAGAAATATTCCTTAGTTTCATAGATACGAAATGAAATTTACAATAATCGGTTGATATTACAGCTTTTATACAAGTCCCTTTACCTTCATTCATTCCTTAAAAAAGTTCTTGTTTTAGTAAATTTACAAAAAAATAAAAAATGAGGTTTAGCTTTGGCATGCTATCCACTTCTAGCACATATACCAGGGAATGTCTATTATAACTTGGTCCTACGATTGGATTAATATAATTATCCCTTAACTGAGCATAATGTGGGCATACAAATATCAAATGAGCTAGGTTTCATTGATAAGCCCTATATTCAAAGCCTGTTCGTAATATCCATAGGTCTAAAACATTTAGACGCTGTATGTTTCGTCATATATTAATAAATTATTTCTTAATATAATTTGATGTGCATTAAAAATAAGGCCAGAAAAACTAAGGGGCGTTTCACATTATTATACTTACTAAAATCATAATAAAATTAAATTAACAAAATAATAGAAGTCTCGCTTGATCACGACTCGGTTAATTGTAATCCAAATTCATCAAATTATTGAGCTAGGTTTTTTTTCTTTTCTTCATTTATTGATATTTACAACTGTACAAAATAATATACAACAAATAAATGTGTTGACAGTGAATACAATGGCATGTAAATAACTTGTGAAGAACTACTCACTAGTAGCACTTCAATAAAATCTACACTAAAAGGTCTCTAGGCCATCTTCTTGTCAGGCGCCTCGGAGGATCATCAGGGATGGAGGAGGAAGCAAGTTGGGAGACTAGTGGATTGGAGTGGTTATGGAGCTTACTATGGAAGGATAGGTATCTGGTTTGGGCTAAATCAGAAACATATGGAACATTAAGATCTTTATGGATAAGTTTATTGGTCACAAAGTAAGGAGCATTGAGGATTTTTCGAAGGATTTTCGATTGTAAGGATTGGATACGAGATGAATTGGATGGTTTAGTAGAGCCCCAAAGCTCAACTCCGTACGTCCAAATAGGTCTAAATGAGTCTTTTGTAATTAATTGGGAGCTTTGAACGTTTGTATAGTAAATGTTGAAGTAGTCTGTAAAGATATAAATTTAAAAAAAAAAGAAAAAAGTAATTGGGGATTCTTTTATAACGTAAGGATTGGCAAATGTTATCAAAAAAATTTACTAAACACGGTAGAATGAAGGATGCTCTGATATTTCTCTGGATGCTTTTAGAGTGTGAGGTCACTATGAACAGTCAATAAAATTTAAAATAATCTTTTAGCGTTTTATGAAAAATCCTCAAATAATAATAAAAACTTGCAAAAAAGATGCTATTTTAATCTCAAGAATAAAAATCGACATTATTGAAAATTGAAAACTATATATAGTAATGTATATAAATAAAATTTGATGCAATTATTTTTGAGTTTCCTGTTTCTGTAATTATTGTTCCGTCACAAATAGGAACTTCTCTGAGAGCGCTTAGCGTAATCAATGCTAAGTAGAAGGAGTGGGATACTTAGACATGTCTGCTTTGTGCTTGATGTTTCTTAAAATAAGTAGCCTTAAAGACAAAGCCCCGGGCCTTTGATATCATCTCCTTCTCCGGAGAACTCCATTTATAGGAGTTAAAGGGCTCTCTTCTTTTGTACTAAACACAATTCAAGTCATAAAAGATGTAAAGCCAAGCAGGAATTAGGGTTGAACAAGCTCTCCAGAAGTCCTTTTCAATTTCCTTGACAACTAATTACTTCTACTTTTATTGTTCTATGCCAGTGGGAGATTTTTTTACTTTTATTTTTATAAAAAATAGAAAATAAAAACATAAATTCAATATTTAATGCTAATTTGTTCTCCAGATTGCAAATTGTTCAATTAGAATACAGTTTTAGAACGGAGATACCGAAATAAAAGCGGTTTTAAAGACTGTTAAAGACAAAATAATGATTAAAATAATTCTGCCTCGCTGTAATCCATGAAGGATATTTGGTAAAGTACTTTGGTAAGGATATACTGTTACTGGGTCAACGTTTGTGAAAGGAAGAGATTTGGCAATAATCACACTCAACTGCCAGATTTTTTCTCTTGATAAGAATACCTATTCTAAAGAGGATGAGTGTGTTCCAGAGGTCTCGAAAGGTTGAAAGGTCTCGAAATCGATCCACGACTCAAAAAAGAAAATGCAAATATTCTGCATTCAGCCAGTATCGAACTCGGGCTCAGGAGCTACAGATGTGCCTTAAAATGAAATCTTAATAAGCATTTTTAAAAAGTTTAAAGACTTTTTTTATTTTTTACTGATATTGAAGATTTGTTTAAAAAAAAAAGATTCACATTTTATTAACTTTACACGCTCTAGCTCTGCTGATGTTGTTCGGATCGAAAATGCAACAATCGTTTTCTTATCAGAAAGGTGCAAATATTTTTTTTTATTCAACATTTGTTGCTAAAACCTACCGTTTAGGAACTATATTGGTTTGAATAAAAAAAGTTATGATTCAAACCGCTAATTTCCCTCTGCTAATTTCGAATAATCATTGATTGTTAATTTAATTTAATTATTAATTCAAGTAATTTAATCCTTTTAATTCTAAGATGTAAATTGGGATAAGTAGTAGATTATAGAAAGACATCCATAATCTGTTGTTTTTCCCAGTCAGGGAGAAATTTTCTTTATTTTTTTTTATATATATCAATTTATTGAAATTTACAACTATATAAATATGTACATAAAGTAAATGAGCTGATAACGATTACAATGACATGTAATAACTTAATCAGTAGCACTTCAATGAAAATTCTGCACTAGAAGATCTCTAGGCCATCTTCTTTTCAGACGTCTCAGAGGATTATCGGGAATGGAGTGGGGAGCAAGTTGAGAAACTAGTGGATTTAAGTTGTTATAGAGCTACTTATGAAAGAATAGGTATTTGGTCTGCGCTAAATCAGCAAAATATGGAACATTAAGATCTTTATGGATAAGTTTATTGGTCACAAAGTAAGGGGCATTTAGGATTTTGCATTTATGATTTTTTGAAGGATTGGATACGAGATAAATTGGATGGTTTAGTAAAGCCCCAAAGCTCAACTCCGTACGTCCAAATAGGTCTAATAACACTCATGTACCTAAGTCTTTTGTAATGAATTGGGAGGTTTGATCGTTTATCTAGTAAATGTTAAAGTTGTCTGTAACGACAAGAGTGAAAAATTGAATTATTTCCTTGTTCAACGTCTATTTCACCCACAAAAATTTAACATTCTGACAGGCTCTAACACAGTTGGCATTGCTGAGATATAATTTGTCAGCAGTTTCCCGATCAGAAATTTAATGGAAAATGGTGTTTGTTATAAAAAATTTGTCACCTATCGTTTAGGAACTATATTGAAAGCTAAGGTGTCATTTAATAAAGGGTAAATTTTATTTTACTGCTCCAAATCAATATAACTCCATTTCTAATAAATCATTGATCAGACTACTCTTAAGGAATAATTGTTTAAGTATACGTCAATTAATTCCCGATGGAACTGTTCCATTTGTAGCGGTCCTTTGAGCTTCCCCACAAAGCAAACAATCCATTAACAGGCACAACTTTGTGAGCTTTAAGGCCCAATTCACACAAAACGGACGAGGCGCTTTTGTCTCTTCGGACATAAAAACAATATTAATAAAATTTGATATTGGAGTTACATACATATATATCAACAATATAATAGGGGTGGATCATCACATTTAATTTTTTTTTTTTTTTTTGGTGGGAAAGGGTGAATCGGATATAAAAACAACTTTGATAAAATTTGATATTGGAGTTACATTCATATATACCAACAATTTAATAAGGGTGTAACATCACTGATATAATTTTTTTTTGGGGGGGGGGGGGTGAATCGGACATAAAAAACTCAACAGATTGGTAATGTTTCACCCCTATTAAATTGTTGGTGTGTATGTATGTAACTCCGATATCAAATTTTATCAAATTGTTTTTATATCCGATTCACCCTCTCCCCCCGAAAATAAAAAAAAAATTAAATGAGTGATGATTCACCCCTATTAAATTGTTGGTATATATGTATGTAACTCCAATATCAAATTTTATTAATGTTGTTTTTATGTCCGATTTACCCCTTACCCAAAAAAAGAAAGCCAAAAGCCTAAAAAGAAAAAAAAAAACTCGTGGCGAGGAAGTGGCGTGCCCCTTCTTGCACGCCACGAGAGTCGGCAAAGAGACGTGGCGCGGACTTTTGTCTCTTCCTCGCCTCTCCTATTAAACAAACGTTCCAATTCACACCGAACGTGGCGGAGACGTGACGCGGGCGCTCCCTCCCTTTGTTTTATGACAAACGTGGAAGAGACAAAAGCGCCACGTCCGTTCTGTATGAATTGGGCCTAAGAGCTCCTTAACTTGGAAATAATATACTTTTGTTTCGCAGAAATAATAAATTTAATTAATGCCGTTCGCTCATTCTGCCGTTGCTTCTTCAAGTGCAATACTAAATATTATTTATTGTTTTCCTTATTTGTATATTACCAATTTTAAGTTTGATTACGATGCATTAAAAAAAACAAAAAAAAAACTATTAAATATAAGAAATAAATCACAAAAATATCAATTGAAAAAAAACTGTCTGTAAATCTTTTCTTTCTTTTTTTTTTTTTTTTTTTTTTTTTTTTTTTTTTTTTTTTTTTTTTTTTTTTTTTTTAAGCATATACGGGTGGTCTGGAAACTTTCCGATTTCAACGTGAATACGGCAGCACTCGTAAGCCAAAAAAAAAAAAAAAAAAAAAAAAAAAAAAAAAAAAAAAAAAAAAAAAAAAAAAAAAAAAGAAAAGATTACTAGTAAATTCTTTGTTCTTCTGTTGACAGTTACTCACCAAAGTTTCAGCCATTTAAGTCTTGTATCTTTGTTAGGTCAGAAACTTTTCAATATGTAATGAAATGAAATGAAAATATAATCTTTATTCTGGAACATATTGTCCCCTAAGAATTATACTTATGATATGTGAGATAATAGTCTGGCTACTATGATTTCAGAAATATAATAATATGTATAAAGATTTGTAAGTTTAGAAAACAAGTATAGTAGGAAATAGAACTTTTGGTATAAATACAAAGATAAGAAAAATAAGAAGAAACAACAAAGGTTTGCACATTCTCCTCCTACTGATTTCTAGCATTTGA
The DNA here is from genome assembly GCA_003667255.2 of Euschistus heros. Lineage (NCBI taxonomy): Eukaryota > Metazoa > Arthropoda > Insecta > Hemiptera > Pentatomidae > Euschistus > Euschistus heros. Next base: position 1,246,929 of record RCWM02000105.1, on the reverse strand, counting down.
AGAAGTCACAGATTGTTTAACATAATTTGTTTTCAATTTATATAGTTTAATTATTATTTAGATGATGGGGCTTATTGCGTTTTTTTTTTTAAATTTGTATAGGCCTTACACACTAAAATAATCTAACTTTATAATTTTATTATTAAAAATAATTTCTACCATCGTTTTGGCTCTGCTTCGGGTGAAATTAGACTGTACAGAGGATTTTAAAAATTGGTTAAGGTATCGGAAAAATTGTCTGTTCTATCGTCCAAAAACTCCCTAATTTTTTAAAACATTTAGTTGCTAATATATCATCAATATTTTGACTCTTTGCATTGTAGTACCTTTAAAGATTTTTCTCATTGTAATATTTTGGAATGATTGCAGATTGTTTGTACTTTGCCTAATGTTTGAAAATAATAGTGCCCCATAGAGAAAAGTTGGTCAGATCACACATATTATATATGATTAATTTTGAAACTTAGAGATAATTTTGAAGCAACTAACAGGTGATTCAGTTTGTACGATTTTAATCTCACTTTTCAAATTTTATTAAGTAAGTGTGCCGAAAACTTAAGGTGCCTGTCATATTCAACACCCAAATATTTATATAAGAAAATTATATCTTCTAAATTAAATATTTTATTAATTAAGCATTATCTTGTTAATGCTAAATCAAATAGTTAGAACGAGATTTTTAAAGATAAGAATCGTTACAAAGGTTGGAAGAACTTTCTTAACTGGAGATAACTTATCAAACGTTCCCTCTTCAGCTTAGTGGGGTGTAAGCTTTCCCAGCCCTCCAAAGTGGTTTTCTATTTCAGGTCCGACGATAGCTTGAATTTCTTTTGTCTGGTTTGTTTCTATTTTATCAACAGCTACCTATAGCTACTGTCCTCTAAAACCAGGACTAGAACCATTACGGCCTAAATTTAAAATCAATAATTAAACTGTAATTATGATTAATGATACAATTATACAAAAGCGAGTATTTAAACATTTTTACGTACAGCACGCATCTAGGCATATTACATATGTCTAAAACGCCGCCGAAAACGAGAGGAACCGGGTGCTTATTGGCCCTCAATCACCAAGGAAGAGGGAAATAATACTCTACAAAGATGACAAAGACGCTGGGATTCATCATCTTCTGGAAGATGGACCCACCGTTTGATATCAGATTGCGACATGGATAGCCCGGAAACATGGGGAGGTTGATCATTACCTCACCCAATTGCTTACTGGACATGGGTGTTTCAGGGCCTATCTGTTTCGGTTCAAGCTTGACAATGAATCGTCTTGCCCCAATTGCACAAACCTTGAGGAAACAGTAGAACATGTATTCTTCTGTTGCCCCAAATTTGCAAAAGAGAGAGAAGATCTAGGCAGGACTCTGGGCCATCAGTTGGTGCCATAAAAGCTGGTTAGCCAGATGACTTCTGACGATGAAAACTGGACTGCTGTTGCAAATGACGCAGCTTACGTCTTCAGAAAGCTACGTAGACAGGAGCGGGAAAGACGAGGCCTCCTAGTGCCTCAATAATTAGCAGCAGAAAATATAAAGTAGGCACATAGCCAGTCCGCCCCCCGTGAAGTAATAGACTTCAATGTAATAAACGATGAGATACATAATTAATTGTGTAGAAAGTTTTATTAGACCACCTTACTTAAAATAAAACAAATGTCTATAAAAATTAAATATTTCAAGTGTAATAAAATAAATGTCATAAGAAGTTAATAAACTGTTTTTATAAATTATAAAAGTCTTTGTAATACTGTTACAATTTTTTTTTTTTTAATCGATGTAAGTTTTTTTTTTTTTTTTAATAGAACTTTTATTGAGTAATAATGTGGCAATAGGTAATATAGATGGCATATGATTACATTCACACATTATGTACAAAGAGAAAAAAAAATAGTAACAAAAAAAATATATATATATAAAATAAAATAAATAAAAAGATAACAGTAACAAAAAAATATATATAAAATGAAATACTAAAACAAAAAAAATAAAAAACATGAAAAAAGTAAATAAAAAGATAACAGAAAAGAACTCCCTATGCATAAACAATATACATGCAAATAAAATGAAATACTAAAACAAAAAAAATAAAACATTGAATAAATAAAAGTAAATAAATAGTAATAATAAAAAATAAAGCAAAATTAAATTATAAGTTAAAAACACAATCATACATTATTTACAATACATACTCATCCTAGGGTCTCCAAGCCAGACCCCTCCTTCCAATTATGGGGAGACAAGCCAGGCATAAAGAGGTCCCAGCTCTTCTCTCCCAACTGCGTCACTGGTGTAAAAATCCCAGTGGGGGCTGAGTGAGAGCGCTATTGTGCATTCACTCAAGGCATGAGTGGAGGAGCTGGCCATTACCAGAATTTAAAATAAAGAAATTTTAGAAAAGGCCACTGCCGTTTTAGTCTACAAGGTGGTTATCAGGCTCGATGTAAGTAATGCATCTTTTTTTTGTGTGTGTTTTTCCCACCTTACGCTTGCTTTAACGTGATTGGAGCCAGTAGTGGTTTTGCGTTTAGATTTGAGGATATCAAGCTGAAAAATTCTGCCTGCTAGTATAAAATTTCAATAATAATATTCCTGGGTTTTCAGCATTTTTGAAAACCTCGTTTATTCCCATATGCATAGCAAGTTTTTTACTATTAATTGTTTCGTAGCTGTCTTCTCTAATGAGTTAATGATAAGTTGTACAGATGGTGAATCGTAGCAAATGCTCTCCAGCGGTCATTCTCGGAGCTATAATTTCATTCATTAGTCATACATTTTACTGATGTCTAATGCAATACCTGGAATTTGAACATTTCTGAACTGTGGCGGTCTTATTCCAAACCGATTATGTGACAATTTCGACCAATTTTAATTCGTTTCTCTGAAATCTGCCTCACGCACGGTCTAGTACAGTGAAAACTGCTTTGCAGGGCTCATGTTTCGCAGAAATTCACCGTGAATCACAGTTCGTCACTTCAACTTCTGGCGAGCCTTAGCGGACGTGCGAATTATCCGTGATTCGTGTTACTTCAAACAAACTGTTAACCACTCAACCTCGGAGGCGGTTCAATGATAATATCCTATTTACATGATGACTATACATTTAAATTTTAACTATACACCGATTAAGTATTACTAAAATAGTAAGTTTCATTCCCTTATCTACTTTTTTTTTTTTTTTATTGAATAATGATTCTCTAATCCTCCTTAAGTTTATAGTTCATCAGGGACAAGAATTTTAATAAGAAATTAAGGTCGTGAACTCCATTTTATGGCAACAATATCGGCCGAAGCACTAACTACTGCACCCGTTTAAGGATTTTATATCCTTCAGGTAAGTGCACTTGTGACTTTCACTTAGAATAATCATTTCTTAATGTCAGTGTGTTCTTGAAACTATTCCGGTTACGTTGTTTGTGCAGTAGTAATACAATTTACTGTTTTATGCCCAATTTTAATTTATTTATCAATGTTAATAAAATAAAATATTTTTATGGTTGAATTTTGATAGAATTACACTTACTCCAATTATTTTGGAACACCAATTGAATTATGTAGTTTTTTTAATGATACTATATAAACTTTTGTAATTTTATAATTAACGGAATTAGCAGATCATATATAAAATGCGAAGTCGTTCAATAATTAAGATACTGGGCTCACACTGGAATATATATCTATGAATATGTAGCTAAATAAAATTTGTTTTCAAGTGGTCCTATCAACGCACCCTGCATTGTCTTCTTCTCAATTCATCCATGGTCAACTAACCAATTAACCTACTCCATTATAATTAATTAATACTTTTCAAAACCCAAGTAACCAAGTTGAATAGGTTGGAGCGTTTTATTCTTAAACAATGGAATCTTAGTTCTGCGTGGATTTCAGTTCGGCAGTGGTAAAGAGTTCGTTATCTGCTCAACTTGGATCGATTCTGAACCTGGGAAACCCACCTGGGGTACAGTCACACCTTATGAAGCTGGCCTTCATTTTTTAAGAGGTTATTGAAGCTCATGCATTTGGTTGGTACAGGTTTATATAACAAAATAAAAATATGATAAATTTACACAATAGAGATATCTTTAGAAATATTTTGACAGAAATACATGTCATAGACTTCTTATAAAAGACCTCACAACCATCTATTGAAGTCGTATGTTTTCAAGCAAATCTTGGACGGGACATTGAGTGTTTCACTAATACTTTTATTCCTCGTTTTATCTCAGTATGTTTACTCTGGAGCTTTCCTGATACATTTCATATCAGAATAATGCAGTGGAATGGGCATACACTCCGAATAATCCACTAGAAGCACGAATATGTCAACTCTCTAAAGTTGTAGTATCTTGGAGTTGAGTTGCCGATGCAGGAGAAGTCCTCTCAGAAGAAGACCAACAAGACAGGTTGAAACGTCGGGGCTCCATGAAAAAGTTGTTTTACTTCTTCTAACTGCACTCCAGATCATCTTCTTCTAATACTATGTTTATAATTTAAATGAAATAATGATTCATTTAGTATAGATAAAAGGGCAATACTAACCATTAACAATTATTCTTTGCAGATAAAAACAAATGTCTTGATGATAAAACAATGCAAACAATAGTATTATCAATTGAATAGTAACAGGATCTAAAATTCATTTTCGTTTCTGAATAATTTAATTAAAACCATAGACTAAGAGATTCATTAAATACTTTTTGAGACACGAAAGAAAAATTATTATTAGAAAAACGTCGTGGTAGAAGATTCTTTATAGTATATATATCGAATATAATATTATATAGAAGGACAAGCCATTTTTCGGTTGTGATCACTAACCGTGAAAACTACTAAACCAATCTGTACCAAATTTCAACCATATCATCTTCATAGGCTATGGAAGGTTAAGCAATAATGTAATTTAAAGATTTTTAATTATATTGCCATAAAAAAGCGATAAATATGTGGTGCTGAGTGAAGTTTGATAATCGACCGACAGGTGGCGAGCACCATTCGAGAACGGTTACAAAGGTGTAGTGTTGCATATAGTTAGACATTTATAATAAAACTAACTTATTTTCAATTCAGTTGCTATTAAAGCTATAAATATATAAAGCGACATATGAACCCCAGTGAAGTTTAAAAGTTTACCGATATGTGGCCAATCTGCAACTGAGTTTGCATGATAAAACGTCTATTGAATTAACTAATTGTTTCAGTTTTATCTCCCTTAATAATAATTAATCAATAATAGTTAAATACAGATTTTGCTAATATAAACCACCAAGCTTTCCAAATAAAAAAAAAAAGGAAAAAAAAACTTATACAAAATCAATAAGTTGACTGTCAATCAATCCAAGTCACGGTAAATATACAAATAGAAATTATTATTTTAAATAAATTATACTGTGAAATAAAAAAAAAAGAAGCAAATCATTATAACACTTTTTTATTTCCCCGGACATCGTTATGTATAAGGAAACCTTGACTGAAAACACAAATTTATTCTGTTAAATCATTAAAAGAAATTAGACTCCTTTAAACTTTGAATGTACTTCCTCGTCCAGCCGAGGCACCGTTTGTCCTAACAGATATGATTAGGGGGCATTCATCACTTGAATTAGAGATCTGACGAAGATAACTGGATTTAGCTGGTTTTGAAAAATTATGAGTAATAAATTACCCTTCGTTCTTCTTTGTCTACTGGAAGGAAATTTTTTTTAATATTATTTAATTGAGCGATATTCAACAATAATGACATATATTCGAAATATATAAATTTTAAATTATTGATTGCCTTATTATTACCGCATTTCAATAGATATACTAAATACTTTATCAGTCAATATTTATAATCGATTTATAGAGTCAAAAATCTCTATAATTATTCTTCACTGAGAAAAAAACAATGGATATGACAATTATATCCACTGCTTTTATATCTACTGTTCCTGATCAGAAAAAACAAAAAAAAAAAAAAAAAAAAAAACAATCAAATTTTGGGGTCGAGCAACACCAACAGAGTTATGCAATAGCGTATATTGCGTTTTTGATTGTGAAAAACCCGTTGCACATTTTAAAAGTGAAAAAACATTACACTAGAAAACTTAAGACCACCAGCCAAAAAAAGGAGAGAGATTAGGCTAATAATGAATTCAAGTGTTTATATCCATAAGGTTGAACACGAAATAAGAAAAATTATTCAACCTTGATTATTTGGTAAAGATAGTAAAGGCTGACTGTAAAAATATGCAGTGTATACAGTTTTTCAAGATGGCAAAAAAAAATTAGTAGTGATCACCTTGAATTGGTTAATAGAAGGTTAATGAGAAAAGAGAGGAGAGAGAGAGAGAGAGAGAGAGAGAGAGAGAGAGAGAGAGAGAGAGAGAGAGAGAGAGAGAGAGAGAGAGAGAGAGAGAGAGAGAGAGAGAGAGAGAGAGAGAGAGAGAGAGAGAGAGAGAGAGAGAGAGAGAGAGAGAGAGAGAGAGAGAGAGAGAGATAGAGAGAGAGAGAGAGAGAGAGAGAGAGAGAGAGAGAGAGAGAGAGAGAGAGAGAGAGAGAGAGAGAGAGAGAGAGAGAGAGAGAGAGAGAGAGAGAGAGAGAGAGGAGAGAGAGAGAGAGCGAGAGAGAGAGAGAGAGAGAGAGAGAGAGAGAGCGAGAGAGAGAGAGAGAGAGAGAGAGAGAGAGAGAGAGAGAGAGAGAGAGAGAGAGAGAGAGAGAGAGAGAGAGAGCAAATAACCATTTGTTTATTTGTTCCATACTTCACACATTTATTATCATTCAAATTCCTAAAATTTCGCTGTTTATTGGGTTTAATAACCTAGGTCACTAAAAGTAGGGCAACATTGGGCTGCCCCGCTGACTACTGCCAACCTGTTTTAGCCTTAGTTGGAAGGTCGAGATGTCAAGAGAGTTCTCCTAAAGATAAATCAAACCACGTAATGAACAGACCAACCAGTACCGTTTTTGATTCAAGAATGCCGGTGCAACCAAACACGAACAGTAACCTCGACCTAAACATTTCCTGTTATTATACTTATTTTTATATTATTTTAAAAATAGTAATTGTATTTAATTACGGATATTTATATTTATTTATTTATTTTTTCACTATTTTTTAAATTATATGCCTGTGGCAATAAATACTTTAGTTACAATCACTTCCATGAAACCATTCACTAAATATTTTATTGAGCCGCGATCATGGCCACACTATCTCGTAGACTTTCCCTTCGCACTTGGATTCCTGGATCCTGTTTCTAGCTGGGTGTGGATGCTATGGTTGGAATTAATTTTCATTCGTGTTATGCATTCAGATGCATATATATTATAGATATATAAATGTTGATTTATTTCAGTCTTATTACTTTAGAAAGAATATTGTTCTAATATTTATAAATCAAGGCGTCGCACAGTGGGCAATATGACCGATTTAGGTGGAAAAAATTCTGAAACTTTTCCATATTTAACCTTTGGGGTCCCAGATTACGGAAAAAAAAAAAAAATCTAATTAATTTTTTGACGCGATTGGCGAGCGCACAGTGGTAAGAAATCAAATTTATTTGCTAAAATCTAAAACTCTCCTACATTTAACGGTTGAAGTCCCAGAACACGGGATAAATAATACATCAAATCTAATTATCGGCTTGGAGTGGCGTTAACCTGCTAATAGATGTATTTTAAATCATTTAGGAAACTCTTCAAATTATAGGTTCAAGAACGTTTATTTTTATTTTTTTTAATTTTTAATTTTTATTTTTTTTAATAATCAAAGTACATTAAATAGAATTTAAATCAATTACAGAAATAAAATTAGGCATAATTTATAATAATTAATAAACGTAATTAAGCACAGGTAGATAAATATAAAAAAAATTATGAATATTAAACAACTTATCTTCTTCACTTCTGTCATAATATGATGATCCAGATTGATCTGATAACTCTGGCTCTGACATGTCATTATTTGTTTTCTGTAGATTTAAGTTTGGTAAGGATAATTGTTCGTTCGGAGTAGTGCACATTAGTAAATATAGCAAATCGGAATCTAACGGTATTTTATGTTTTTTGACAGGTTTTTGTAGTGAAGCAACAATAGGGTCCGATTGAAAACTAATAGCATTGTCAACAAATCACTATTTGTCGCTATTCATGAAATTTTCTTGTAGAAGAAGATGGCTGTTAAGAGGTAGATGCCTCTTTCACAACTGGAAGAACCACGCTTACCAGAAACAAAGTGCGTGCTGTGCAGCGAAGGTCCATTTTTCACAGTCAACCTTCAATAACTCGCTGACTTTTCTTTTTTTTTTTGTTTTCTCACTTTTTTTTTTTATCGTAGACAAGTAGGCTGGATAACTAAAAAAATTAATATCCAAGTCATCGGAATCAAGGCAACTATAATATTTATTGAAAAAAATCTTCCAATTTTCTGTGACATTGAAATTTTGTCGGAAAAAAAACGGAAATTATAATTTTCAAAGGCCTAATCTCTACATTTTCTTAATTATTAATATGAGAAGAAGTTAGAATAGATTTCAGCAAGTGGTCTTGGCGGTTTTTTTGGGGGGGAAACTTAGCTCACTCTTCAAAAAATTTTTCCCAGGTGATTTGGAGTGTTGTGTCTGAAAAAAATTATGTATCACCCAAAACGCAAAAAATCGCAAAAATTCTTTGCATCATTTAAAGACTAGAAGGATTGATGAAACAAATCCCACGAACGAATCCTTGGGGTAACTTGGGGGTCATATAGTTTTTCGTTATTGAATTGGGGCATACATTTACAAATTGCTAAATTAACTCTACAGGCAGATTCCAATGTATATTCAATAGCGAGTGTGGAAATATAATGTCTTACCTGCCTCATAAACAAGGTACAAATTTCTTACATTAATGTAAAAATACAGGAAATACCAAACTTTCTTGACTATTAAGATTACCCATGCGTAGATGTTGGTAGTAGATTCTTGAGGTTGTGTCAATAAATAAAAACAACTACTTTTTGTATTAACATTTCGTGATTCTTGAGGTTTAGTCAATATATTTTTGTTCACATTTCGTGATAATAATGCCCTGCATCTAACAAGGGGACGTTTTTACTTGTAACTTACAAATTTGAATATCATCTAGAAGCCGTAAAACTGCACACTTTAGCCTAAATCCGGAGTTCGCAGGATTTATCCTTACAGAAATATCTCTAGTTATAGCTGACCTTGGAATTTTTTATTCACATCAGTAATTGTCTATTAAAATCTGAAGTAAACCCAATGTTATACGCATGGATAAAAAGCAGAATGTATGCTGATTCTTGTAATGTTATTAATATTGAAATCGGTTGAGCACAGCAGTTGTTATGGCCGTTAGAAGTTGATGAAAACTCAACTTCAAAATTTTAACCTCCTTGAAAGGCGTAAAAAATCAATATTTTTTATTTTGATAAAATTTTACACATAAGGGTTTTTGGGGTGCGTTAAATCGAGATTTGAAATCAGACAATCAAATTTCCAAATTTCCATGAAAACAAATTTCCACTGATTAACAGTGGATTTCATTGAAATTTAGACATTTTTTTTTTTAGTTTTTGAGCACCCTAAAGCCGGGTCATGTCTTGAACATGAAAGTATTTTTATTTCAAAAAGCATACAAAAGTACAATTAATCGTGAATGAATAGTGTCTCTATCTTGACTGAGAGCTTAGAAAAAAAAAACATAACAAGATTTTCAATTTGTTTTTTTTTTCCTCGGCTTCCAATGCTCATTGGTGGCTATAACTCTTGTTTTGCGCTATTATAGGTCCCTACTACCCACACAAAAATCGGTATTCAAATCTATGAGTTACAAGTCAAAACGTCCCCTTGTTAGTAGGAATGTTCTTAGCACTCGCTAATTTTCTGTTGGAAAATGGGATTTTACGAAGAAATGAAGAAACGGTCCTGAAGCAATCACAGTGATGAAGGAACTTCAGAAATCCAATAGAAAACTGGTGAGTGCGAAAAATAAAAGGATAAAAGTAAGGACAAAATAAAAAACAAACCAGCCAATGTCTATAAAAATAAATATCATTTCATCAAGACTGGCTCTCCAACCTGGTACGGGTCTTTGCCGCATCAAGCAATTGCCTTCACTCTTCTCTTTCTTGCCGAATGATCTACCAAGCTCTTGTGTCAGGAATCTTCAAACTTTCACTTAAAACGCAGCCCATCTTGTTCCTAGCAGTGCTCTCTTTCTTTTCCTGTACAGGTACCTAATAATTGTTTTGAATAATTGAATAATTTGAAAGAAATAAATAGAAAATATATTATACTCACCCATCAGATGGCAGGCCTCACATACTAATCCACTGTCTAAAATGCCTTCATTGTTGTACAGATCATCAACTAATACTGGATTTCTCGCGCTCCACAGGTTTTGTAATTAATTGAAGTAAATAGAGCGGACCTAGTTTGAAATTCCAGCAACAACATATTGATTCCATTTAAGACGGGTCACACATCTCAGTTGGCTTGGCTTGGACAATGCCAACTGGCTGGACACAGGAGGTTAACATCTATTCGGTAAACCTAACTTGTCAATACCAAATCTAAGAGAACTATCCAGTCTCATTTTAATTAATTTACTATTATAATAAGTACTTTTATTTATACTATCATTTTTACTTTATTTTATTTATTCAATAAAGAAAATTAGAAAAATATGCATAGAAGAAAAAGAAGAATAGAATATTTTTATTATCTAAGCTTTTGCTTTTACAATAGAGGATGGCATAATATAATAATTATGTAATATTTTTATGAAGTATTTCACAATGTTACAATGATACATTAATCAGGATATTTTTTTTAAATTATTTTTTTTATTTGTTTATTTTTTTTATTCTATTTACAATATAAGGAAAAGAAAAACGTATTTTATAAATATATAATAATAAAAATTGAAAAAATAAAAAGTGCAGCCATTTGTTTAAAATATCTGTTCAGTTTGCTTATTTATTTGTTCTTTGTTTTGTTTTTTTATTTAAATATAACTACGAATTAATATAAAATTAATGTATTAATAATTGTATATAATTATAAGTAAATGTTATATAATAATAAATAATAATTAAAATATTCTTAAAACAGATTTTTTTTTTTTTTGTTTCCTCATAAAATCCTAAAATCCTAATAAATACATAAAAGTCAAACGTGTCCTAAGAAGAAGGACACAATCTGTCTAGAGCAAAAATCGGGGGCAGTGAGAATAGGTTGCCCAGAAGGATTTTGTCCTTCCCCTTAGAACACCTTAAAAACATCCATTCCGCTAAAATTATTATACTTTGAATTTTTTAAGTATTTTATATGACATCTGTGAGAACCCTGAAATATGTCATGTAGTGCAGTAAATGTGAACAAATAAATTTTTGAGTCTGTCCACACAGGGTATAAACTACTTGTCCTACAAGGAAGGACACCATCCGCCTATGCCCAAAACAGTTTCAATACCCATGAGCGTTAAAGGGTTAAATTGTTTGAAATTCAATGCTGTATAATATGACAGTAAGATAATTCTGAGATTATCTAATCTTATTTTATAAAACTACTTAACTCTTAATGTCCAAGCGTCAGTGTAATTTGGTTCATTCAACTTTCGGTTGTTAATGAAAATCTGATATTAATTTTAAGGTTTATTTCATTAAGAAATTTAATCTTTTTTTATTATTGTTATTATATAAATTTAGAAAAATATGTAATTAGATAAATGGGAATTTTTTATAACCAGACTCCAAAAAAACCCCTTCTAATATCATAAGATAAAAAAAAAAGTAGTATAGTATTGAAACTAGCTTTAATGGTTCAGCGATTTGATGAATGAATAATTGAACACAAAAAACCGAAGAAACATATCCTCCAATATTCTGGAAAAAAAAAAGAATATAATAATAAGAAAAAATACGTAAGGACAACGAAAAAAAGCTTCATACAGTTGGTGTATCTTGATTCCCAGAATTTTTAATATTCTCTTGTCTAATCACTGTTCTCGTTTTTCTTTTCCTACCTCAGCATTTTCTATCCATACTTGCTTCAGACGTCCCATTTTCTTATTATATAGAAAATAGCCTACATAGGAAACGTTAGATTATTTATTCATTTTCATTCATGCGCACATACTTATATAAATTGGGCTGGAGCAAATATAGTGCAGGTTTTAAATATTTAGTTAAGGCAAGTACTTGCCAAGTAAATGAAGTATAGTTAATGGATTATAAACAATGATTAGTAATGTTGGTTTTCCTAAAATATTAGTTTAGTTTTTGGTACATTTTAAGGAGTTCAAACTTGCTCAAAGTGTGGTCCAAACCTCGCGGAATATCAAGGTATTTTGCGGTGAAGAAAGCATCAGTGAACGTAGAAGGCAGCAATGATCCCAAATATTTTGTCTTGGCGATTTTTATCTTGAAAACTAGGAAGGTCAAGGTAGGCCTTCTGTTGTCTCACGCAAAACAACTTACTAAGAGAAGTTCGTGTTGACCAATCTACATAATAAGTCACACAAAATTATAATAATTTTTTTATCACATATAAAACCATGCATTATTTTTGAATCAACCCAATATATATATATTTTACTGATGGGTTAAATTTATTTCGTGGCGGTCCCCGTGAAATGAATCTTGACCTTCCCAACCAGGCTAGAATAAGTTGGTAACATATGGGATAACCCGTCCTTCCTGCCCTAGATGGAGGTTTACAAGGAAATTAAGCCTCAATAAAAAAGATGAATAATTAATAAAGTCGGAGGATTAGAGTAAGAAAAATGGTGTTTTAATCCACAAAGTTTATAGTTTTATGTCATTTTTATTGGTGTTTGTTAGTATCAAAAAGAATTACTAATTTTTACATATGTCTTAGTATGCTTTCTAAACAGAAATTAAAATTTAATTAATTTTCAACCCCAGTAACGTGTGTACGTGTACCATCCCCTCTACATATATTCTAGAAGATTCCACGTCCAAATTCTGGTTATCAAACACCAATAAAAATGACATAAAACTATAAACTTTGTGGATTAAAACACCATTTTTCTTACTCTAATCCTCCGACTTTATTAATTATTCATCTTTTTTATTGAGGCTTAATTTCCTTGTAAACCTCCATCTAGGGCAGGAAGGACGGGTTATCCCATATGTTACCAACTTATTCTAGCCTGGTTGGGAAGGTCAAGATTCATTTCACGGGGACCGCCACGAAATAATTTTAACCCATTAGTAAAATATATATATATATAATATTATATATATTGGGTTGATTCAAAAATAATGCATGGTTTTATATGTGATAAAAAAATTATGTAAGTTGTTTTGCGTGAGACAACAGAAGGCCTTCCTTGACCTTCCTAGTTTTCAAGATAAAAATCACCAAGACAAAAATATTTGGGATCATTGCTGCCTTCTACGTTCACTGATGCTTCCTTCACTGCAAACAACCTTAATATTCCGCGAGGTTTGGACCGCAGTTTGAGCAAGTAATTAAAACTGTAATGTATTGTATTATTTCGTATTAAATTAATTAAATATTAAATGGTAAATAAAATTAGATAGAGTATCTAAAACTATGTAAGAAATATCTGAGGGGTGTTTTTATAACTAGTTACGTATATAGATGATAACTAAAAAATAATCGATATGGAGTGTACAACCAAATATATTTCAAAATTATTTTATTACATATAAAAAAATTTAAACATCACAAAATCATATATCACAGCACAAATTGAATATATGGAAGAAATAAAATAAATATTTAACTCTAACATAAAATTATAATTATAGGTAACACACTCATAAGATAATTAAAAGTTTTTATCAATCAATGTACTATGTTTTAACTCTTTTCCTTTGAACAACCAGTCATTCGTCGCTGAGCAATGGATTCACAGACGCAATTCACTTCTATACTAATCCTTTCATTTTTTTAAAAATAGTTCCTTCTTTATTTTACCTTAGACTCAAGGTGTGTTCTCTGGCTCGATCCTCCATTCCAAGTACTTCTTTCTGCAAAAACAATCTCCTCTCTCTTACCTTTCACTGCCTTCTTAATCAACAGATTTTTTGTCATATCGCAAACTTATTTTAAGTCGAAGATTTTTTTTAATGTGACCTATTTTATTGTAAACATGTATTAGCTTTTAAATATATTAGTTTATTATTTAATTTAATATCTAGGCCAGATATGATTTATGTTCTGCCATGTAAATCTTATTCTTGAGGAACTTTTTCGCCCCATAAATTGTTTTTCTATTCTAAATAAATAGATATTTTGATTTTCCTACTAATTGACATAATTATGTATGTAAATATTTTTATAATTATATGGAAGATGTATACAGCAATAGCTGTCAAATTAGTTATAAAAAAAAAAAAAATGAAATATTTTAGCTATTCCACTGCCTTTTAAAAAAATAAAATTAATCATTTCAAAATTGAATTTTAATTATAATATTTTAATTAAAATAAAATGTAAATAAACTTTCCACTCTTTTAAAAAATCGATTAAATAAATAATAACATATTAAATGTAATAATTAGGAATATTGAATTTTTATAATTTTAGTTTCAATGTTTTTATTTTTTAAAAATAAAATGAACACGTAACTGTTCAGATAAGTTACATATCCTCTCTAGCTTCTATGTATATGTTATGTAATATGTACAATTATCCAGTTTGGAATTTAAAAAAAATGTAACTGTTTATTTCCTTTACAATATTGTAACTGTTTACAATATTGGAGGGTCAATATATTTTTGTAGGATAATAATATAAATAAATAAAATAAAAACAAGACAAAAACTACTTCAATTTACTCAATGCATTCGATTGAGTAAACACATGATGGGAAGTACTCGGCTCCTATCAGCCCCAGACCTGAAGGACCAATTATAGAAAATACCTGAAGAGAAGCAGAAGAAAGAGAGCCCTATTTTCCGATCCCTAAATCCAGGTTCCAGGTTCCAGGTTCCAGAAGGTAATTGCAGAGGAACAAAGGGCCACGACTCCCTAAAAAGGTTCCTTCTACTCCGACCTTCCTCCTTTCTCCTCTTCCATAACTCATTTCACTACTTTCTTCCATAACTGTCCTTAATGGCGTTTACTTTTACTTGACAATTGCTATTCTCATGTTGCGAATTTTTTATTATTTTTTTTTTAATTAAATTTTATTTTTAAATTTAAATTTTTGTTTATTACACTTTATTGATTTATACAACTGTGTACATTATATACAACCTATTTATGATGCCTATTCGACATTCTTTATCATTACTAAATTAATTTTAGTGGTTTTTAGTTTTTAGTTTTTAATGTCACTAAAAATTAAAATATTCGAAAATGAATGAAATTTACCTGGAATAAATTTTTTATGTAGATTTTATCTGCAAATACATCTAAAAGGTAGTATCTCATGCGAATTATGTTTTATCCTTTGTAAAATGTTTAAATTCATATTTTTTAAAATAGGTTTTCATCCGTTATGCGCCCCCTTTCATATGTTATATTGGACACTGCCACCCCTTTCTGCCATTAATTTCTGCAAGACATTATCCCCTCTTTCCTTGATTTTATTTTTAAAAGTCTTTGTTAGTAAAGTCTTTAATCAAATCACAATCAGTAAGTCCATGTATTTTAATTTCTCATATTTCCTCAACCTCTTCCTTCGTTTATTCTTATACCAACTTCATTCTTACTTTTCAATCTTACCCTTCTCCTATTCATATATTTTCGTTATAATTATTTTTTAAAATTCCTATTTATACCTTTTTATTATTAAAAAAAACATTTGATTATAATATTGTAGCCTTATATTAGTTTAAACAGTTTAAAATTTGAATTATTCGATTGAATTTATTTTATTACAACTGTAATCTTTCGACTGGACCTAGCTACTACTTTGCATTCAATTATGTAATTAACTTCAGATATTCTTCTAATTATGTAAACAACTAATAATTCTTTGAAAAACTTTTTTAGTTTGTATTATTTATTTTTATTTTTAATTTTTTTTTGTATCATCTTTGTCACGTGCAATTTTCTTTATTTTAGCCCTGAAGAACACCTGCAAGGCAGGTCGCAACGTTGGAACTCCAAATATAAAGTTGTTTTTATTTAAAAACTTGGACATGTTCATTTACTTGACTGGATTTCTGACTATTTGCCTACTTACATTACATCCTAATGTCAATCTCTACAAGAACCCTCATCATAAATTAGGTTTTATTTGTATATAAGACAGCTGAATCATCATTAAAGTAGTTACTTTCACATTCTCGAGTTATAAACCTCATCCTAGACTTAATTCCTTTAAAAATCTATCACTAGGAAGGTAACTCAATAATTCATATTTTGAGAGCCATTCCAAGTTAATTTTTTTTTTCTATCGACATTAACATAAGAAGATTTTAAAATTATAAGTAATCTCTATTTGATTAATTTATTTTTGTACTTTCAAAACTATGGTTATGAAGAATGGAATTTGCTTTACTTTTAACCATTCTTTGATATTTACAACTGTATACATTATATACAACACGTTAATTTGAGAATAATGATCACAATAACATATTATGAACTACTCATTAGTAGCACTACAATAAAAATTCTGTATCAGAAAGTCTCTTGGATCTCTTATTTTCAGAAACCTCAAAGGATTATCGGGAATTGAGTGTGAAGCAAGTTGGGAGATACGAATAGGTATGGATTTCACTATAAAAGGATAGGATTATGGTTTGAGCCAAATCTGCAGCATATGGAACATTTAGATCTTTATGGATAAGTTTGTTTGTGACATAATAAAGAGAATTAAGGATTTTTCGAAGAATTTTTAATTATTTGGATATGCTTATTGGAAGAATTTGAAGGCTTATTGGAGCCCCAAAGTTCAACTCCTTTTATCCCAATTGGTTTAATTACTCTTATGTAAATAAGTCTTTCGTAATTTATTGAGAGTTTTGAACGCTTATTTAATACATTTTTGAGTAGTCGTGTTGTGAATTTAACATATAATTGCCGAAAGGAAATTCTAAATCCGTATGTGGATTTAGCACATTATAATTCAATTTAGATAGAGCCCTGTTCAAAAATAGACTGTCCAAGTAGGTTATTATTATTTTAAGGGTTACAGGATCTCAAGTAAGAGTGCGGACAAACTATTGGATGGAAATATGTTTGGCAAAAGAAGTGTAGGCACACCAAGAAGAAATGGCTGCTGGACCTGGAGTAATATCTGAGGGTTTTGGGAATCACGAGATGGGGAACGAAGGCAAGAGACAGAGAAGAGTCGAACGACGTTGTGAGGAAGCCACGACCCGCTCTAGGTATAGAGCTACTCAGTAAGTTTCGTAAATATTTTACAAATCATATTATCCTGTTAAGAATCTCTAAAATTAGTATATTATTTTCATATTACATTTTAATAGTAATAATTGAAGGGTTTGGTGAATGAAGGGGTTATGTCACATTTTTTTAATAATACAATCTAGTTCATTGGATGAAGAATTGATGTGGAGAAGTGTTAGGTAGGAAAATCTGAATATTTAAAAACAACTGGAAAAATAAATATGAAGAGAATGAAGGTGCTATGTAATATTTTTCTGCTAAAGGAAAATGTAAAAACAAACAACTTAAAACATAAATTACTCAAAATTGTTTTATGTTACCTTCGCCCAAAAAACCCTTCAATTCTTTGGCTGAAAGTTTGTTGCAAGAATATAAAAAAAAAATTTAGCGTACTTTCCTAATTATTTAACATTAAATCTACTGATATTTTCTGTATACTTTTTTCTACCACATTTTCTCGGTAATCAACAAGAGAGGAGTGGATATTGAAAAAACACTTTTGATATTTTTTTTAATAAAGGTAGTAAAGTCAAAAAGCAAAATAATGATGTTGTTTCCTAGTACATCAGCCGAAAATTCCGAAAATTGGAATTGTTATGGGAGTTATTATGTTAAAAGGTACGAACATGGGATTTTCGTTGATGCCGGATGAATTGGCATATAGGTCTGATAAAGTGGGTTGCCAAATAAAGTTTATTGCAAAATGAAGCTGGTTTTTGGATTAAGCGGGTATCCTAATAAAGTATAAAATACGTAATATAATCAAAATATGCGAAAATCACGCTTTGAAATTAGAGTACCCACTGGATTATATCCAAAGAGTGGTCTGCTACAGAGGAAAACAATTTTTTTTTTCTTAGAAAGAGTATCAATAAATGAAGATCTCCATAAAGAGAAATAATCCGTCAAACGTAAACACTTTAATATCTAGAGAGGGGATTTAATGAAAACAAGAATATCTGCATTCATTCTCAGACAACTCAATAATATAAAATAGTTTCTTACAAAACTAGAACAAACATCCACCGGGGACGAATTGAGGGGAATGAACTAAAACCGATCACGGAAATAGAAACGATAGCTCCGCTGAAACAAACATTTCAACAAAAACAACCGGACGGAAATAACAAACTTTTTTCTAGACGTTGTCCGAGTTTCTTCAACTTTTGACCGGGGAGTAATATTTACTAAAAAGAAAAGTTGAGGAAAATAGAAGGAAAGTTCTTGATATGAACATTTATTTTGGGGGCAGATGGCCACTTAATTTTAACGTTGTCCTATTAACTTGGAGCTAAATGAAGGGACCTCATGAAATAACTTAAATCGATAAGATTGAGACATTTGGGGTGGTGTTGGGTATTATTCCCGTCTCCCTCCACTTCTTATCATTGAACTGGTTGTAAATACTTACAATTAGTTACAAATGTGTATAAAGTGCTTTAATTAAAAAAAAAAAAATACTTAGAAAAATAATTATAGGAAAACCGCTATAATGATATGCTCTTACTTAAATAAAAATCAAAGTTTCTTTCGTTCCCGCTCCTCTACTTTCTGGAATTCTCTTCCTCCTTACAATCGAAATGCTTCTTCGCTAGGGACATTCAAAACACTCCTCTTCCACCACCTTCACTCTAGACTGCCGCTCTCTAACAACATGGAAGCCTCATAACAAATATCATTCTAGTATATCTTCTTCTGATTTTATTTGAGGTGGTTTGCTACTAGAGGAGATATTTAAGTAATGTGGTAAGTAAAGACTAGAACCCAACCCTTTAACCTGTATACCCCCTAACATAAAACTTTGAAACTATGAAAAATCCTTCAACATTCCTCCTACCTCCTTCTGGAATTCCCTACTACTCGTATTCGTAAAGCTGCTTCCCTTACTTCTTTTAAAAACAATTTCTTTTTATACTTTTTACACTATCAATCAACCGCAAATATTTAATTAATTAAGTAAATATTTAGAATTATTTTATCTTTTCATATACGATTGTGTTTTATGTTATTATTTTTCAGTTTCATTATTCTTATTTTTTTTCCCTTCCGACAATATATGTCATGATTACTGAAGTATTTAACTTGTAAATAATACGGCCAGACAATTGTACCTGTAATTACAGAATTATTGTTATTCAAAGGAACAGTAATTCCCAGAATAAAGTTTATTTTTCATTGATTCGTTCGTTTCATTAATGTCGGGGATATTTTGTTACGATAAGATATTGTTTAATTCGTTTGGTATGATATTAAAGTTTATCGTGCAATGTTCTGCATTTTGTTTTGGTATGGTATAGTACAGCTGGTATGTGTTAACTTACTTGCAGAGTTATATTACTTATCATCGTTATTACGTAATATGGAAGTCGTGAAATGAGTCATAGTGTTTGTGACTTAAATGTTTATAATTTGTATATGTGATTTTTTTTTTTTTTTGTCTGATCTATAAATCTGTAAGTTTATGCGTTTTAAGAAATTTATATACATATAAAAATAACAAAAAAGATACCATTGATGTTTACTCTACAACTAAAGGTTAGGCCCTTCTATATTACCTAATTTAGCGGTGTAACAAAGTTAGTTATAAATCTTGAGAATGCGATCTATTGAATCTCCTAAGGGAGGGTAAAAACACCTACTTAAGTAAATATAAATCTTAAATAACCCAGTCAATTTTAAATTTAAAAAAATAAATTTATTTTAATCTTACAAACTATAGCGCAATAGTTGAGCAATAATGCCGCTCAAGGGCTTCGCTGCATTCATGGCTAGGGCCGAATCCTGGGTGCACCTGCAGCTGACAAACAGGCAGCCGAATGTCAGGGCTGTGACGCTGGTCACTCGACTCTGTCAACGCCAGTACACAGGGGGTCTATACTACGCAGAAACCCAACAATGAAAAAATGATTAAAAATTGAAAAAACATAATGGAATATGATGTAATGAGAAAAACTTAATTATTTCCAGTAAGAAATATATATTGTCAAAATTTTTCGATAGTGAAAAACGTTGGAAAACGGAAGATATAATAAGATCTTATATATCTTATATATAAAAAACATATTATTTTTTATTTTTTTAAACTAAAATAATACTAAGTGTGTAAGATAAAAATAACGTTAGTTTAAAAATAATTTACTTTGACGGTCATGTTTGTTACCCTAGTAATAGGTTTTTCCGAGTTGAATCTAACTTGTGTTATCGTACCGTGAATTTTTTTTATTTTTGGTTTTAGTATAATTATTAATTATTAAAGTGCTTAACGATATACGTCTAGTAAATTTGCTTAATTAAGAATATAGGGATTTGACAAACACTTGGAGAGAAATTATCTATTGGTAGATCAATGAATGGTTTAAATAACCTTTATAATAATTATAGCGTAACCATCTACTATGCGAACCCATCAAGTGGAAAGCAAGTTGAGATAGTAGTGGATTTGAATGGGTTTGCAGTCTATTATCGAAGGATGTGTTTGCGTTTAGACCAGATCAGGGACTTATGAGACATTATGATTTGTTATGAAATGAAATGAAAAAAAAAAATCTTTATTCTGGGACACCTTGTCCACCAAGAATAACATGAAAGTACAATAAAAAGATATTGTCTGACTGGGTACATATCAGACAACAGCTTGTATAGAATATAAATTATACACATATAAATATAAAAGGTGAAATTTTAGATTTAAAAACAAATCTTTGGGTTTATGTGAAAAAAGCAAAATCAAAAGAAACATTAATTATAACATAATTTCGGAAGATTGATAAATTAGGTTTTAAAAAAGTGAGAGAAGGAACATTGCGGATCAAAATAGGTACGGATTTCCAGAATAAAGCAGTACGATTAATAAAGGATTTTTCAAAGGAAGCAGTTCGATGAGAAGGGATATGCAAATCAATAAGCTGAGATCTGGTATTCAAAAGATGAATGGAAGAACAAAGAGCAAGGATGTCGTGAATGTACCAAGGTTTTTTAGACTTTAAGGATTGGAATAGTTATCGATTATAGATAAGTTCATTTGTGTTTAGAACTATTATTAAAAAAAAAAAAACCTTTAGGATTCTTCAAAGAATTACGGATTGGAGTAACTTTTGATGAAAATAATAAGATAGTTTTATTAAACTCCATAGTGATTTTATTTGGAAATATTGTTCATGGATGTTATTCTCTATGCATTAAGTCCTAATTAGCTTAGCATTTCTCATGTATATTTTGGCTTTTTGTAAGGAGATAAGGATGCTTTTACAGTAAGTGCTGGAATAGTTAAAGTCAGTGAATCAGCTTAAAAATCAGCTGATAAGCAAAAGATCTGCATTACGCAAAAATAATATAATAAATAAATTTTAAAAAAATGAGATTAGAAGGATATTTATTAAATGGAGGAACTGCGTATGGAAAGCAATGAGTTTTATATTATGAGTTCCCGAGGCCATATATATACAGGGTGTCCCGAATTTAAATGGCAAAACTTCAGGAAGTTATAGGCGACCGAAAAACTAAGACAAAAAGTCCTCTAAAGGATCTAAAGATTTGCTCGTTTTTTCTTAGTTTTAGAGAAAATCGCAAAAAAAAGAAACAAAACAAAAATATAACAGGTAGCGATTATCACCTTTCTAAGTTAGTCAGGCTTAGACATGTAAACACTTAATGTTATCCTTTACATTATTTTATTTGTTTACATTCCTAAATTAGTCTTCAGTGAGTTACTCAGATATTTTTGTGTGAATACCATCAGCCACAATGCCGCATACATATTCTAATGTTGAATACGCTGATATGATTTTTGTGTATGGTTTCTGTAACGGTAATGCTTTAGAAGCGGTGCGGGAGTATGCGCGCCGATTTTTAAATAGAAGAGTGCCTAATCGACGAGTCTTTTCGTTAACTTTTAATAGACTACGAGAGACTGGACAATTTTTAATAAGTAATCAAGGCGACCAATTCCAGGCAGCAACAAGAGCCGAAGATTGAATGGTATCACATTTACACATTTTTTGGAGAACTACTTTTCTAATTATTTAGATGACATTCCCTTACAGCAGCGGATTGAAATGTGGTTCCAACTCGATGGATGTCCAGCTCATTATAGCAGAGTTGCTCCAGCTTGGCTGGATATAAATTATCCACAACGAAGGATTGGACGTGGAGGAGATCACCTTGGCCACGCAGATCACCTGATATGACACCCATGGATTTCTTCGTATGGGGAACCTTGAAGCAGAAAGTTTATTCGGTGTCAATCAACTCAAGAGAGCAATTAAGATACCGAATCATAGATGCAGTGCACCAAATATTATCAGAACAATGTTTATCTGCAATTCATCAAGTGAGTGCTAGATG
Organism: Euschistus heros; assembly: GCA_003667255.2. Taxonomy (NCBI): domain Eukaryota; kingdom Metazoa; phylum Arthropoda; class Insecta; order Hemiptera; family Pentatomidae; genus Euschistus; species Euschistus heros. The sequence continues at coordinate 1,224,237 of RCWM02000105.1, read as the reverse complement.
TAATGCTTGCATTGGTGCAAGAGAACAACATTTTGAGCAATAGTTACATTAAAAAGAACATAACATAAATATAAATGTAAATAAATAAGTATAAAAATGAAAACTTGTTTTGTTTCTTTTTTTACGATTTTCTCTAAATCTAAGCAAAGACGAGCAAATCTCTAAAGGGCTTTTTGTCTTAGTTTTTCGGTCGCCTATAAGTTCCTGAAGTTTTGCCATTTAAATTCGGGACACCCTGTATATATATGGCCTGAGTATATATATATTAATGAGAGTACCCTGGTGTCTGAGCTGGCAAGCACTTGCTGCAGGAGTCGGTGGGCTTACTGGCCTGGAGTTTCGGGGTACCCAGTTTTTGTTCTGAAGAGGATCCCATTAAATAAGGGGTCGAAACGTAAAAAAGAGAGGAGAAGGATGAAAGAAAATGTGTATATGTACAAAATGGATAAATAATAATATTGTTTGAACAAAATATTGTTAAATATAAAGGACCAATAACCCGATTATTGTAAAATAGTTAATTATATATATATATATATATATATATATATATATATATATATATATATATATATATATATATATATGTGCTTATTAAGGTTCTTGAGGTTCAGTCATTAAATAAAAACAACAATTTTGGCGACGTTTCGGGACTATATTGTTCTCATAATCATGCCATAATCATAATCATACTAGGACATTTCTACTAAAAAGGGGACGTTTGCAGTTGTAACTCACAGATTTGAATGCCGATTTTTGTGTGGGTAGTAGGGACCTATAATAGAGCAAAACTAGAGTTATAGCCGCCAATGGGCATTAGGAGCCGAGTAAAAAAATAAAATATGAAAACCACGTTTTATTTTTTTTATCAGCTCTAAGTCAGATAGAGAAATGATTCTTTCACGTTTAATTGTAGTTTTGTATGTTATGCTAAATAATAAATATTTGCTGACTTCCCACTTCTCATTATCACTGACTGGTGTTTATAACCCACTGTAAAGAATAATAACCCAAGAAATAAATAAGTAACAAAAAATGTACCAAAAATAATTCTTTTTATTAATTATAATTTAAGAAGATATATATTCTATAGGTTCTAAATTCCATTTATTATTAACAGAAAGTCCAAATATACAACTAAAACCTTTCACTGAACACTGTAAGTAGGAAGAAACTCTGATATTACTCTGGATGTAAAGTTAGTAAAAAAAAAGTCTGTGTGCACCCATTATTGAAATACTTATTGATGCTTTCTATTAAATTGAGTGATTTTATTTGGAAATTTTGTTCATGGATGTTATTCAAATGAATGTGCAGACTCATACACATAACACCTTACTTTTTGTTGGCGTGATTTCGGAATTCATATAGTCATTTAATAAGAAAATGCAGCCAAAAAAATATGTGTAAATTATTCATAAGCGAAAAATATCCAACCAAAACTTGTTAATCTTCAGAAGTATTAAGAGAATTGTACTCTTCTGAGTTATTTTTAAGCTTCTTATTATATCTGTTGCCGTGTAAGGAAGTAAATTAAAAATTACATTTGTTCTCATTATTGAGATTTTGTAATATCTTTGATATTACAAAATTAGTCATATAAATTAGATCTGACGTTTTTTCGAGGCCGAAGGACACTCTTGGCCACTCTCTCCATCCACAATTAGAATTAGCTTTTTCGTCCTTAAGGATTGCTGTTTTAACTGTTTTTAAGGACACTGTTCTACAGATCTGCCAGGATCTGACGATTTTTTGAGACCGAAGTCATAATTTTAGGAAAAAAAAGGAAAGCCTTTGAGAGAAATTAACAATCAACGGGTTTGAAGAAACTGGGAAATTTCTTAGTTCGCTCGAAATTTCATAAATAGCTATGAAACATACAATACTAGTAATTCTTCAAAAAATTACTTAAAAGTCTTAATTGGATATATTCTGTATAGGAATCGTTTACACCGACGTTTTTGGAATATATTTTCTTATTAAATTACAATAATTCCGAAATTACAAAAAAAAAAAAAAAAATCATTGATTGATGTTTATGAGTTGGCACATTTATATGTATTACTTCCATAAACACAATTTCCAAATACATAGATCTTCAGAATTAAAAAAAAAAAAAAAAAAAAAAAAAAAAAAAAAAAAAAAAAAAAAAAAAAAAAAAAAAAAAAAAAAAAAAAAATTGAATAAGTATTTTGATAATGGGTGTACAAAGACTTTTTTACTAACTGTAGATTTTATTAGGTTTCGAAAACCAGTATTTATTTAATGAAATGAAAAATAATCTTTATTCAGGGATAACAACATCCTCTAAGAATAACCAGAAAGTGTAATAGAATGATGCTATTGTTGTGAACAAAAATCCTCTGTTACTAAAAAGGTATAAAACATATTTTAAAATAAATTGTATAGTGTAGTATAGTACTTTTCTGTCTTTTTAATTTTTTTTTATTTCTTTTATTGTACATAATGTATGAATGTAATCATGAAGTCGTCTATATTACTTATTGCCCAAATTTGTTGCAGATTGAAATAATTACTCAATAAGTGTAAAAAAAAAAAAAAAAAAAAAAAAAAAAAAAAAAAAAAAAAAAAAATAAAATAAAATAGAAACAAAGTATTAACATTTTTTTAAGGCCAGAGAGAAAAATTTATATAAGTATAATGATCATGTAATTATGTATAAAAAAACAATAGCGCTACCAATCGATTCTAGGAATCGACTTTGGACTATCGATTATTCTTTTCCGAAGAATCGTTGGAATACGAGAATCGACACATTCCTGTTACTGGCATAAATTGCAATTCTCGGAAGGAAAACCAATAAAGTCCGCTAGTTTGGGACTAACACGTTATTCCGAGAATTTCATAGCAATAACGTTAATTATATATATAATATAGTCATTTAATCAGATTGTGAAATTAATTAATTGATATGTCAATAATAGTGATATCTTAATTAATCAGGATTAAAAAGTTATAATTTAATAGACTTTAGAGAAAAAGATCAAGTATAATTCAAAATATTCAATCAAATAGTTCTAAAAATTTGTGTTCTTTTAAAACTGATATCGCGCTGTTAAAAAGAAGAAGATTATTGATATTACAATATAAAAATGGTGGAATGAAATCTACGTTGGGGCAGGTACGATTAGACAGAATAAATGGAATATGCAACCAAGCAAAATGAAGAAAATTGAAATAAAGTGTTTCTTATGTTTCTTTCTTTATTGTTTTTTTTTTAAGAGTACTTGATGAAAATGAAATCCGTAAGACTGAAAAGTTATTAGTGCCATTTATTCTCTATTTTTTTTAAACTTCTCTAAAATTAAATAATAATGACATCAGTGACATACATACAATAAACATTAATTTTTTTGTTTATGTAAATGTATATTGTCATAAAAAATTCACCTAATTGCTTTTGACATTTTTTTCTGCTAAAAGTTTAAATCTTTTTTGGGGGTTTACGTTCCCATATACTTAAACATTCATTAAAAAATAAAAATTAATGTTATGAAATTTTAAATCAATATAATTTGGTAATGTTTTGCACGAGAAGGAGAAGATCTCTCAAGAATTTATTCAAAATCACATAGGACCTATACCTCATTGAATACCCTGGTTAAAATATATGATTGTAAAAAATAAAAAATAAAAAAATGAAATGAAACTTTTGAACAGGATAATCGTTCATTTTTTTTATTGATATCACTCATATCTATTTTTATTTTATTCAGTTTTTTTTTTAATTATTCCTTCTCTTGTTTTAAGATTATTATTATTCATTTTATTTATTTTTTTTTTTTATATTTCAATGTTCTAATTACATTACTTTTTATTACACTACAAACTAATTAATTAGATATAGGTTAGCCCTAAGTTATAATTGTTACCGTTAGTGTATATTAGATTAAGAATCCAGTTGTATTTTTAGTATGTAAAAAAATTTAATATTTGATTGTAGTTTGGTTAGTCATACATCCTAGTGGCCCGTAACAATGGTATGGATTTGTGAATAAAAAATAAATAAATGAATGCTGTGTCCATGATTGTATTTCTTTGTTAAGGTTTTTTTTTAATTTATAATTTTAATTTATTTATTTCATATTTCACAATTATTCCAAAATTATAAGCAACATGGCTCTAGTATGAACCTTAAATATTTTTCATTTTGATTTATAATTCATGTAACGCTCGCCAGACCGATTTGGAAATATTTGAAGAACTGAACCTATACTGCATTACTCCAAGTACAGTCATTAATATTTTAAATTTAATTAATATATAAAGTTTATATATTTATAATTATAATGATTAACTTCATTTCTGACAATAGGGTAAAGGGCTTCTTGGTATGACACAAACTTCATACATCCCACTGACGCAAGACCTTGCAGAATTTTCCTTATAAGTTTTCCTGAAACCCCAAAATGATTATTTTCAGGATACAGAATATTTCTGTAGTAAATTGGAAAAGAGATTTACTAGAACATCCACGGATTATGGAGTAAATTTAGTTTTAATCGTAGCCAGAATGATTTGACATCAAATCCAATACAGAACACACTGTCTTCTTGATTTGGACATGTTTTCCTTATTATATATTTGTCTGCCTGCACTATCACTTTCATCCGAATCTTAATCACACATTAAAAAAGCCCATAAATGATCTAGATCATTACAAACAAGATCAAATTTAAAATTGGTGAATACAACACTTGGAGAGTGATTACGTGCTGATATAAATATATATATATATATATAAATGTATAAATAAAAATAATTTTCGTGAAATACTGCTTATTGAAGAAACCATTGATGATATACATCATATTATAGTATAGGTTGAATAATTTTAATTGTTTAAACATATATTCACATTTAAAGAAAAACTTACACTTCAATTAAATATATGTATATATATATTAAAAATGTAATAAATTTGTGAAAATTGGAAGTTAAAAATCAACCAAATAAATCGGAAGATATAATTTTTATAAAAATTAGGCTTCGCACAGATTAAAAGTTCACTTTAAATTTTTTTAAATTCTTGCTCAAAAGCAGTTTAATATCTCGGGTTCATAAAAGAACGAACATATTTTATTAACTTAAAATTGTTTATTTATGTTTTAGTATTGTAATTTTATTTTGTTTGTCATTGTTTTATAAATTCCTTTTTTTTTTGTAATATTAGACAATTGTTGTAGCAGCGTTATATTGAACATTATATTTGAGTTATAATAGAGGCGTTGAATTCCAGTTTCCAGATTTTATTTTTTTTTAATAGTTTTTCTACTAGATTATTTTTAGGTAAAAGGTTTTCTCCCAAACGTAGTTTAACCACATTGAAAACGGCCATACCAAAAGCAAAGCCTCTATCTACTCTTTTTCCTAATGTCAGTCGGACCTTCATCTTTAACGACCAGCTGTAAAGAATTTGCAAAAATGGACTTCTGGTTTTGGAATTCGAGGCTTCAATCATTGTTAAGGGGCAATGGCCTTTAACAATAAAATAAAGTTTATTTTTATTTTATATTCTTAATTCATGACTTTCCTCAGTCATATACCAGACCCAAGGAAGTGCACATTATTCCTCTTTGGAATACGTGTTCAGTCAAGGCAAACTAGAAGACATGTCTCATGATGAAGATTAATGGTTTGTGATCTGTCATAAGTTATTCGGATTTTACAGAGATTAAGCGAATCATGTAGAATCTGTGAAGATTTGGAATTTCATCTCTTATAATTACTGTATCTTCTGTCATTACGGTACTATATTTTGCTGTCAGAACTGTTCGGAGACATGTGAGCATGTGGTGAACAGATGTGTAGCGATTAAAAACGAGCTGGTAAACTATAATGGTGCAACTAATATGGACTTTTGGTTTACCATCCACCCGTCATCAATCAATCCACAAACCATCTAACAATCGACGAATAAATTCGCCACTAGTAATTGCAGGGTTGTGACAAGTTTTTAGAACAACTTAACATCATGTTTTATTTCTTTTAAATTACAGTTATAAACTTTTTTAATGTGATATGAAACATTACTAGTGTCCGCTTGATTAATGAAAAATAACTTCTGAGCTGCAATAAGTTGTGACTGGTTGGAAAACGTTTTTAGGGTTGCTTTGGTGCTAGGAAATAAACTAAATTTTGTAATTAGGATTGATGAATTAATTTCCGCTTCTATTGAATTATTTAATTTTAAAAATAGTTTTGAATGTTTGTTTGTTTGTTTGTTGGGGTTTATAGGCATAAAACCCTAGGGTCATCAATGCCTGTGTAGTTATATATATAGTTATATTTAGGAAGATTAGGGTCAGGAAGGGTGCTACGAACAGAGGCGCACCCCCAAGGAGAGACGAGCCGCACCCGCCGAGCAGGAAATGCGCCACGGCTTGCTTATTTATATGAATACATATTTTCTTCTATTTTAAATTATATACGAAGCTTATAAGTAGGATGTGGATAAAAACCATTTACATTTCTACATGGAAAAGTCCAAATCCTCACAAGGTTCGGAGCATAACTAGCCCAAGCAGCCATGTCGCATTTCCCACCAAGCGGGACCGATCCGCCCCGACCCCAGGAAGCGCCCCCCTCCCCCCAGCCCCTATCCGAACCCTAAGAAATTAAATAAATTTCCGAAAAGAAATAAAGAAGGAAATAAAATAAAAATAAATAGGAAATAAATAAAAATAGAAATATAATAATAATTATGAAAATCAATTAAAATTTGTTCAGTAGTTCATTTTCCTTTAAGAAATTTAAGACTGATTTAACTTTAGATTCGTCATTGCCAAGAACGTCCGAGAGTTTTGAATGTTAATCGTTCATTAGTAGTTCTAAAACATACCAAGTATTTTATTAATTCACCAAATTTACTAATTGTGATCTATTTGATTCACGGAAGGAAATAAAGATTCAAATTAAAATATAAATAAATATTTATGGTTATGTTTAGGATTGGTAAATTATTTGCCTCTTCTATTTGAATTTTATCTGAAAAATAGGTTTCGATTGTTAAACTTTCATTATTATTTCTACAACATTACATTTTCATGTCATCAGCACTTTGCTTCAGAGATTATAAATATTAAAGTTTTTTAAAAGTGTAAGATAAGAATTTAAATATATTGGTACTAACATAAGAAGGCAAAACGAACATCTGAAGGATATCAAAAGTAAAATGGGAAGTGAGAAAGGACAGGTAGATGAAAAACCTTAGGGTTATTCCTATGACTGATTGGTTTTTAAGTGCCTATTGGAAACAAATTTAAAATGGCTACAATATTATTTTCAGTAGTCCTATTTTCAATTTGGGAATTTTAAAAACAAATTTTAAAATTTGTATGTTGTAGGAATGATGATAAACGTTTACCATTCGGAACAAGTTTTCAAATAAAATAGTTCATATAGAAGTGACAATTAATTCATTCATAATTGTATTGATTCTTCTATACCATTATGCGTACCTCAAGCAATAAAATTTTATTGAGAATTCTGTTTTTCCAAAAAGACAAATTTCCAACGGTTTTAGTTAACTGTAGGTATCAGGCAATATATTGTTTTTATTTTAAGAGAGGTTCTGCAAAGAATATTTCTGCATTAGTGAACGTCAAAGAGAAATAAATAAAATAAACATTGAATGAAAAAAGTATTTGTATTGAAACCACAATTAGTTTACCTAGATATATCCTCTGTATTAATTAACAAAGCCTGAAATCGATACAGGCCTCAATAGGATAGGGGGTATAGTTGAATTATATGTAGATAATCGAGTTAAGCCCTGAAATAGAACTCGATACCCGGCCATGTGTCGATATTAGTCAATGTTTCAATAAAAACGGAGCCTTTAATTCTGACAGGGATGTCTAACTGGATCGAACACGGCACGAACCTATCTAATTGTGGCTACAATCATACCAAATCCATCGCGCTGGATTTGTTACAGTTCGAGAAAAAAAGATGGATTAATTTATTTTATCTTATCATTTTATATGAGTTATCACTAATTTTTAGGTGCATGGCTTTGCTTATATTTTACGTATTTTTATTATTCTTATATCCTTGTTGAAAAGAATATTTATATTTCAACATATAAGGTTGGTATATTTAATTAATGTTAGTTAAATAAGAAAAAAAGGAATCTACAAACATTTTAAAATCTTCTTGTCTTATAAAAACATACAATGGAGAACTTGCTTTATCTCAGCCTTGAGGGTGTGCATAAAATGCATTCTATTTATCCTCAAAATAAATTTTTAGTTTCTTGGAGAATCAATGTAAATAGTTAACTGTTAACATATATTTCAGACATCAAAACCTCACATATAGGTATTTACTTTATGTACTATTCGAATAATCCAACATTTACAAGACAAGCGTTAAAGCTTCCAATAAATTACAAAACACTACATGACAGCAACTGATACATTTTGACCGACGGAGTCAAGCTTTTGAGCTCAAAATCATTCCTAAATTCTTCGTAAAATCCTTAACGCTCCTTATTTTGTCACAAATAAACTAAATCCATAAAGATCTTAATGTTCTATATGTTGCTGATTTGGCCTAAGCAAGATACTTGCTCTTTCATAGTTAACTCCATATTCATTCGAAACCACTAGTCTCCCAACTTGCATCACACTCGTTTACTTGCATCCCCAATAATCAATCCTCCGAGGCGTCTGAAAAGAATGTGGTGCAGACACCTGAGATAGAAGTTTTATTAAAGTGCTACTAGTGAGTGGTTCTTGATATTTTAGTGGGAAGTCATTGTAATAATTTTCATAAATGGGACTGTTGTAAATCATTGTAAAAATTTTTATTATATTAAATCAGACTTTCCTCGCGATTTACAATCCATCGCTTCGCTTGTTATTGTTTCTTGTACTATTCTGGATTACTCGTATAGGAAAAATCAATGGTAAATCAAAGCATTTAATGAAGTGTATTGTAATCAGGATTTTTGTGCCATCAGTTATTGTTAACGCCTCATTAAAATGCCACCATTCTTCCTTCTGTAACATATATTTTCTTGGATCTTTACATCAATAGGAACTATTTCACCTAACCATGATATTTCCACCACTGTTCTCCCTCCCAAAGTTATGAAGTATTATGAGAAATCATTCTTAAACCATTCCTTAATCCTACGAAATACCTTTTGAATGAAACCAGTTCCTAGAGTAAACTAGGGAGTAATATAAATAAAATTGGGCGAGGTTATGAGCTGAATCAGGTAAATAGGTGGTCCCTAAGGTACTGAACTGTTGTAAATATTTTTCTGGTCATTGTTTTAAGTCAATTTTAATGTTTCAAATGATTTTTAAATAATTAATTTTAGACTATTTGATACATAATGTATTTTCATTTAGATGGATAGAAAAGTTGGGATTCTGCGTCCTATTTGTGTATGTTCTCATATTTTCTTTTAATCTTTGATTTACTCATCGTTCAGTTTTTCTCGTGTATACATTTTCATTGTCATTACATTTTAGTTCATATAAACAGCATTTTTGGAAGAGACCTACTTTTTTTGTATTTAGGTAAAGAGAAATAAGATAGCAATGGTTTATCTATTTTAAACGCAGGATTTAAACCTATTTTTTTAATATATTCTAATATGGAATCGAAATGTATTTCTTCCGGTAGCTTTCTTAATTAATATTATTATTTTGTTCCTTCTTTATTTTATTATTTAGCTTTCTTTATTTTATAACTCTAGTTTATAAGCTAGTTTTCCTCGTTTTACTAACAAAGTCATAAAAATCTACTGATGCTTTTACACACACTAAGCCAAATATAATTAATATTATACTTATAATAGTATTTAGCTTCACAGTCAATATATTTCAGTTCGTATAAACCAGTTTTTGAAAGGGTCTATCATGTTTCTCCAGGGAAGCGGTGGAACTTAGCTTGTCATATTAGAGTACACAAATAATAAATATTTAAGATTAACATAATTAAACATGTTGCCAAAGGGATATTCATGCAAAAGACTGTGACTCAAGATGAAATTCAAAATGAAAGACTTTTTGGGAAATTAAAGTTTAAACTATTTACTTCATATTTGATAGGAAGTAGCTTATGCGGCATAGAATTCCTTTACGAACAGGTTATAGCTAATATATAACATCTTACGAGGTGTGATCAAAAAGTTCCAGGACTGAATTTTTATACATTTATTCATACAACATACAGGTTATTCAAATTTGTCTCCTTCGAAGTACTCCCCTTGGGAAGCTACACACTTTTCCTACCGGTGTTTCCACTGATCAAAGGCCCCAGATAACTCTTCTTTTGTAAAGGTGTTTAGCAGCTCCGTTGTTTTTTCTTTATTTTCGTCAACTGTTTGAAATCTTCGTCCTTTCAGGTGTCTCTTGAGCTTCGGGAAAAGAAAAAAGTCGGCTGGAGACAGGTCAGGTGAGTAGGGGGGCTGAGGAATGACAGTCATTGCGATTTTTTACACAAAAGTTACGGATAACTAATGCAGAGTGAACAGGAGCATTGTCATGGTGAAGGACCCAATCACCACAGCTCTGGTCTCTTTCTTCTCACTGCATTACGAAATTTTCTGAGGGTTTCAAGATAAACAAAACGATTAATTGTTTGACCTTGTGGAAGGAATTCATAGTAGACAACACCTTTACAGTCAAAGAAAACCGTAAGCATGACCTTCACATTTGATTTGACTTGGCGTGCTTTCTTGGGTCTTGGAGAACCTTTTGATGTCCATTGTGATGATTGGGCTTTTGTTTCCACATCGTAACCAAAAACCCATGTCTCGTCTCCTGTTTTGTTCAGTTTCACACAAACACGTTGCTCTTCTTTCACATTTATTTTCAAAAAATAGCCAAACTCTATAAAACTAACCTCAAACAAACTGTGCTAATGTTACTTTCAGTGATGTTATGATTGATCTGCAAACACAGCTGTGGTCCTGTTGAGTCAGGCAATACAATGCTACCAACCGCATCGCTGTGAGACATTGTATTCCAATAGTGTATAAAAAGTCCTGGAACTTTTTGATCACACCTCGTATATCTGTATAACACGACCGGTGAAGGACAATAAACTTACCCTTCTGTGTACTCGGACCAGAGTGGAAGAAAATAAAATATCAGATGATTCAGCAAGAAAGAAGTGATAACAGTTTTTGGGGTTTTGCCGCACTAAAACGTTTATTAAGGAAAAATGGAAATAAGGTTTATTTTCAACTGAGCAGTAGCTGGGAGTCAATGATTTAAAAAAGTAAAAATAATTTTGACAAAAAATTTCAATTTTAATTTATCCCTGAATGGGAAAAATAATAAACCATGGATATGTCGATCTATCATCAACTGCTTTTCCCAATTTATATTTTAGAATTAAAAGGATCAAATTACTTAAATTTAAAATTAAATATACATTGCAGACGTTTTTTACATTGAAACCTATATAGTTCTAAAACGTCGAACGATGGCCCTAGGGACAAGTATTATGCAACAAAAATATTTTTCATTCAATTTCTAACAAGAAAGCTGCCGTTAGACTTTCGATCCGAGCGACACCAAGAGAGCCTAGAGCGTTACATGTTACATTTTTGAGGTTAAAAAACATTACACATTTGATAGTAAAAAGAAAAACGTTACAACGTGACTTTTTTCAATCTAATCAATATAGCTCCTAAACGGTAGGCCCTAGACACATATTTCATGTAACAAAAAACTATTTCTGACAAGGGAGCACAGTGGGACGAAACGTTGTTTTTTCTAGGCATCGCAATTTTAGCCTCTAAAAATTTTTGCATCGACTTCAAATTTCATATGGGTATGCTTATAAGGGTGTAAAATTTGAATCTGAAGTCTGTTTTTGCTTATCATTTCAAGATTTTGCTCTGTTAACCAATAGTGTGTCCAAAAAATCCAATTTTTGTTTTTTCGTGTTTTGATTCGAGGGATATCATTTTCTATGATTTTTGATGTGCTCTATCGAATTTAAAAAAATCTGTAAATCAATCATTTTACCGGTATGTGAGTTATACGTGTTGTATGCCTTTTTCGTCGAACGCACTTTTTAAATATTTAAGAAATCAGGGTTTGTCGACATTTAAATGACAAAAAAAACAAACCTGTTATAATTAATTAACCCCGACTTCCCGTGATAATTAAGTAAGTGTTGATTTAAAAAAAAAAGAAAGTTGACTATGGCTTCAACCTATCAAAACATGTATCTGTTGGATACAGACTGATGGGTCAGTTGCTGCTTACATGCTTTTATGGCAATTATTGTTATTTGTTAACAACAAACGACTATACAATAACTAAGACTATTTATCAGGATATGGAGCTTATACTGTTTTACCTATAACAATATATAATTTTTTCTTCTTCTATTTTGTCTCTTTTTTATTCATCGCGTTCTTTAGATCATGGAGAAATAACTCATTATTTTATGAGAACGCGTAGAAATATATGCACCTATTGCTGGGCGTCTATTGCCACTACTGCAATGTGGAAAAACGTAAGAAAAGAAAATAACTAAGACTAAACATTTTGAAATTAACAAAATACAATTCTAAACTAAAAATTACAAATATTGTTTTGTTTTTCATAACTGGGAAAGGTACAAATAAAAATAAAGAAAGGTTGATGGTTTAATTAGTTCGAATTAAAACATTAGAAATATGCTTAACTACGGGTTAATTCGGCCATATTCGGAAAATAATGGAACTATGAGAATAATATATCTCATTAAATACCTAAGGTAAAAGTCTATGAAGTCAATTTTTTGAACAAATTTGGACGTTTTCTTCAACACGCAATAATGTACTCGAAACACCCTGAAAGTTACTCAACATGTCATTGTTTTATAAAATCCTAATTCTTTCTAATGATAAAACCATCACTACTATTTTTTTTTTAGTTTGAATAGACTAGTACGAAATAGAAAGTAATTTTTTATTTGAGATTATGAGGTTTAATTATCAGTAAAATTTAAAAAGTTACAGGAACAATAATAATCACTAAATACGATTTTGTGTATTTTTATGTCAATTTTCATTACATTTTTTTTTTTTAACAGCATTTTCACAATGTATTTCTGAAAAATTTCCACATTTTCTTATTCCTAAGATGTTAGAAGATGGTGCAAAGTGGTCGGAGATTGCAATAAAATAGTTTCAATTTTTAGTGCATGTCTGGAAATTAGGGCCATTCGTCCCACTGTGTGTCGTCCAATTTTCAATCAGAGCTGGAGCGGGTCAAAAAGCCCCAATATTTAAAAAATACAGGTAAACGTTAATTATCAACCAGCCCTTAAGAATTTTCAAAAATTGACTAGGCTAGATTTGGAATATTAACTTAAACAAAAATTAAAACCTTGTTTAATATTATAGTTTTTATTGCCACAGAAATAAATTTAATAATTTTAAAGATGCATAATATATGCATTTAAACCCTGAATAGGCAAAACAGTACAATTTTTCTATAATATGCAAAATAAAAATTTGCCAAATGATTGAGAAAAAATTATTGAAACAATTTATCTGGTAGTAAGGGTTGCAAATTCCGTCTCTACCTCCAAGTGGTGCAACCCGGGCAACGTCATTATTGGCTGCTGACAGAGGCGGTCCTTCCCCGGGCAGGGGGTGGGACGATAAGAGGCTACTATCTCCCACTAATAATTAGCCAAGGAACTTACATGATTTAATTCTAAATGGTGAAGGTTAATTAAAGTATACTCCCCGTAGGAATTTGAAAATAAGGGTTTACCAAACCATCCTTAAACCAGTCGTATTGTATGGGAGTGAAACCTGGACGCTCACTGCAAAGAATGAAAGCATTATAAATAGATGGGAGAGAAAAATTTTAAGGAGGATGGAAATATGTGGAGAATAAAAAGCAACCAGGAACTAAGGGAACTGCACAAAGCTCCAAATTTGGTTGCTACAATAAAGCAAAGGAGATTAAGATGGCTGGGCCATGTTCAGAGAATGACCCCCAACAGAATGCCAAAAATCATGCTGAATGGGCGTCCCGAAGAAGGCAAGAGAGAAAGAGGAAGGCCTAGATTGCGCTGGAGAAAAGATATTGAGGCAGACCTAAAGAAACTTGGTGTGAGGTATTGGAGGAGAGCAGCTGGTGACAGAAACAAATGGAAGGGAATCGTGGAAGAGGCCAAGGTTCTGCATGGACCGTAGCGCCATTGTTGTTGTTGTTGTTGTTTATCTGGTAGAGAAATGATTTTATAATAAAAATAAAAACGTAAGTAATAAGCTGAAAACTAGACATTTTCGTATAAATCTGGGCTCTACATATAATCGTCGATAATTTTTTTTTGTTTGTAACATCCAGAACCTCGATAAATATCTCAAACCTCGGGTTGAATTAAAATCGGACTAAATACGCTTGGAAAGAGTGTTAGGGATTCATTCTGTTTTTTAAATCCCATAATCCCTTCGATTTATACGCCCTTGGGCCGGAGCTGAAGCTGATTCATTGAGGAATTTTAAGTGTAAATTAAGCCTTCACCTCGATTCTGTTGTATTGGAGTTTTAATTAAAAGCGAAACAAGACCTTTATTTAATTGGTTACTGTGGCTAGGGCTCTAATTGTCAATTCGCTTCGGCTATAAATAGCTTAATTAATCACATGTAATAGTTTTATGTTTTTTACAAGGAATAGAATATTCTGTTGTAACAGATCATATTGGCATTAATTTTTGTAATTAACGTATGTTTTTTTTGTCAGCATTTGAGCTAATAAATAAATCATGATAATGTATAGGAAACCTTGCTAACTGACCATCAAATATCTGGCAGTACGAAGTATTTTTTTTTAGAACTATTTATTGATATTTACAACTGTACATAATATATATGAAGTAAATTTGAGAAATGATTATAATGACATGTAAATCACTTGTGAAGAACTACTCACGAGTAGTTAATAAAAGTTCTACACTAGAAGATCTCTTGGCCTTCATCTTTTCAAACACCTCGGAGGATTATTGGAAATAGAATAGGAAGCAAGTTGGGAGACTAGTGGATTCGAATGGGTATAGAGTTTACTATAAAAGGACAGGTATCTGGCTAGGGCTAAATCAGCAATATGTGGAACATTAAAGTCTTTATGGATAAGTTTGTTTGTGACAAAGTAAGGAGCATTAAAGATTTTTCGAAGGATTTTGGATTGTAAGGATAGGAGAAGAATTGGATAGTTTAGTGGAGCCTTAAAGCTGAACTCTGTATGTCCATGTAGGTTTAATAACTCTCGTGTAAATGAATCGCTTGTAATTTTTTTGAAGCTTTGAACGTTTGTCAAGTAAATGTAGTAGTCTATAACGACGGGCCGTCTCTTATCGTTTTAGTCTTTTATGTGGATTCCAAGTGAGACGTTTGTCCAAATGGAGTCCTAGGTAACGGATCTGTTGAACAGGAATTAGAGCGATATCATTAAAGGATACTGTAGGATAGGACGTCGTTAAAGTAATTTTTAAATTAGATTTTCATTTTGGACTTTTAAACCTTGTAGATGTATGGCATCCTTACTCAGTCTGCTCCATTTCTGCCTATCTTGCCCTATCGCTTATCAATCTGTTTCATGTAGTTCTTCTGGCACTTGGTTATATCCACAGTGAATCGAACCCATGCCATATTAGCCGAAGTATTGGGACTCTGTATTCTGACCTGAAGGGCGGTCACCCATCCAAGTGCTTACCCAGTACTACAGTGCTTAACTTTAAATACATATTGCACATGTCATAGTCCCCTCGGCTACCCCGAAGGATAGATTTTTTTAAAATAAAAATCTTTTATTAATTAATTAATGCAATGTACAACAAAAGTGAACAATAAGAATTATCAATGGCTTTATGATTACGTTCACACATTATGTACAATGAGAAATAAATAAAAAAAATGAATGAAAAATACTCCAACCGCATTTGAATTACAGTCCGATGTAGCCATCTGTCACCAGTAATTGCATCAGGCACAGATGGAAGTTTTAGTACACAGATGGTGAAGTGCAAAGTTAATGAAAATAAGGCTTAGATACGTTATTATTTATTAAATAGGATAAAAAATGTTTATTGAAACAATAAATAATTAATAAAATAATTATTTGAAGTGGTTCAGGACCTGAGATGGACTTTAATTTTTATTGATAACCTAAAAAAAATATTTGTAGTATATTATTTGTGATATTTTTTTAATAACGAATCGATTAATGAATAATAAATACTGACATACAAAAAATCACACCAATTTTTTCTCGGTTTATTTTAAGCTTCATTCTTATTTAGGTGTTTATAGAATTTAATCAGGACATAAGAAACGTAACAGGATTTTTAAAAATATTTATAAAATTAAATCAAGGATTTAAAAAAAAAAAAAAAATAATTTATGGACTTTAAAATTGAGATATCATTTACAACTTGGCATTGGATGGGTCACGTAAACATAGAAATATATGTTGCTACTGTTAATAAAATATTCATGATGTATTGATAATATAGTTCGATAGCATAAAGTCGACAGAGGTTATGGGGCTATAAAACTCCGGGAGAAATACAAGTTTTAATACCTACGTGACATTAATATTTCTGACCGCGAAGACAACATAAAAACGGTAAGCTCGTGCCTAGTATGTTGTTTGTCTAGTGATGAGCGTTTTTATCTCTAGTGATTAATAATATTCATCTGATTATTTTAAAATATATTTAGTATTTTGCAAATTTACTTATAATAACAATATTTTTTGCGAGTTTGTTGACTGAATTATTAATTTTGAAATTGGTTGGTAGTTTCTTTATGCCTTTTTAAGAAAATATGATACCTTTTGTTTTATCTGGGTTAACCTCAATGTTTAACTGTATGATCTCGTCAGCTATTTTCTGGCAAACTTTCTCTGATTGTTTTAAGGCCTTGCTTGAGTTTAAGCTGCTACTTGTGATAGCAATATCACCTGCAAACTCAGTAACAGTTGCATTCAAGTATTGGGCTTCAACTATTTTATCAGTATAAAACAAGGACCGGAGATAATACCGCACCTTGCGGTACTCCGCAAGTGAGAACAATCGGATCAGATACGTCCTTAAAGACTTGTACCGCCAATGATATTTTGCTGAGAAATTATTTTAAAATTGAATATAATTGTTCCGGGCAGTAAAGATCGATAAGTCTTTGGCAAAGTAGCCTGTGTGAGACCGAATCAAAAGATTTGGAACAGTCTAGTGCTATCTTAGCTGTGGCCTTATTTTTGTTTAAGTTGTCCTAACTAATGCATGTTCTGTGCTCAATTAGGCTTGGAAACCAGTTTGTTCATAATTTCAAAATTTTTGTCATATGTATATTACCCGACCAAAGGTCACATCACGAGAAGATACATGACTTTTTTCTTTTTAGAACCATAATTACTATTAGCTTTTAAATTTTTACTTTTTATAAATTATTATGTGAATACTTTAATTACATAAACAAAAGTAAAAATACTGAATATTTTTCACTCCATTGTGCGGTCCAGTGGTAAACTGGATATTGTAAAAACTTTTGTTGGTAAGGCTCTAAATATAGTTCTGAGGCTATAGGTTTGGTCTAGGTTCAATAATTATATAAAACAAAAATTGCAAGAAACTTAACTGGTCCATGTTATGAGTGTCACAGGTGTTTACCATCACTTCCAAGATCTTTTTGTACGTTCTTTCATTTTAAAGGGAAAAGGAAAATTTTGCTAAGCTCTATGCCGTGGAATGACGCAGGATGAAGAAGACACCCACCAGTTTTTCCAGCTCTAGATCTCTCTCCAGGTGAGATTAGCTTTTTTTCAACAATGGCATATCTTTTTTTTTTATCTGGCGTACCTGTGGTTTGCCTGAGGATTATGAATGCTCACATAACTCGGGAAGACAACCATGACGATTGCTTAGAAGAGGAGAAACTCCCACGGTATATCTTTATTCAAAAATAAATCGAGCGCAAATGTGACTGAATGTCATAAATGGCTGCATAGAATTTTTCACAAATTTTAAGGTTATTTATTAAGTATGACTTTGATTTAATCGATTCATTGATTTGATTGGGTTGTCTCGGATTAAAGAATATTTATGCTTTTATAATGAACGTATAGGTAGTTAGGATATAGAGTCATAGAATCCTTCTATTTCTCATGAAGGCTTGCATTATAAACCAAAACGTCGGCACAATAAATTAAAAAACTGTATATTTTAATTTTGTTCAAATGTATGACTGCACCCCTTAACTACCTACATCCTCATTATTGCCACAGTCAATAAATACCTCTTCAACATATATATTTTTTTATTACTATTATAAAATATTACCTACAGATCCGTGGCTCAACAACCCGTCGTGCGTTTTGGTCTCCTCACGTTGCCTTCTCAATTTAGCTATGTCTTGTGCATTCTGCAATTAGTTAATGAATCCCTTGAAGGCTCTTTGCAACGGCCCTAACACCATCTGTTCTACCGGCTCCACTTGTGTGGTGCAACTTATTGTTTAAGACTTTCTTAGGGTCTCAGTTTCTCCTATCCTTGCCAAATGACCCATCCAGCACATCCTAGTGAACTTTACAATCCTGAAAATATCGAAATCGGCAAATATATTGTAGTGTTAATGTATTTTTTTCTCTATAGTTCTCCATCCTTCACATTATAATTGTCCTAAACATTATAACATCACAGACTGAAGATCGTCGAATCAATTCCCTCTCGTGTGGAAGGCAAGTAAAGCTTCATGAGATCTCAAGCTCTCTCATTTGCATCAAAATTAAAAAGAAATTACAGAGGTTACGGAAAATTCATCGAAAAAAATAGTAATTTTGAAAGATGTTTAACTAAGAAGTGATCAAAACATGTAAATTAAGATTTTTTTTTCATAAGAGTAAATCTATTCAGTTCATTTGTTATATCCAAACAGCGAGATTCCTATCTCAGCACCTGCTTCAAGTAATACCTGAAATTCTTAACGTTAATAGATTGAGTTTTTTTTTTTTTTTGGCATGTCTTTGTAATTTGTAATAAAAATGTTTGTAAATTGTATGAATGTAAGTAGTAACTGATAGAATGTGTAATCAGTACATTGTGTTTTGTTTGACGCGTAGGAATCTATGTCTGTTATAATAAAGTACAATAAAGTCCTACAAATTCAAAACCGGAAGGGTTTCAAGGTTTGTGTAATACCGACATAAAATAGTACATTTTTATTTTATTTCTCATTTATACATACTTGATTTACAGCGCCAAAACATTAAAATAACTTTAAATAAATTTAACTTGATGGAGAAAATAAACTTGAATTACTTTATTCCAAAAAAGATTCGTAATACTGGTTTACTTCTCACACTGAACTCGGTTCCTTGTAGCTTTATCCCGAAGTCGGTGGAGAAAGAATAAATCCATCGGTGAGGGTCCTTGCTGCTCAAAATATTGAATGTTGCCTTCAACTGCTTTTAAACCTTCCCTGTGTCTCATTTTCGGTGTTCTTCCTCATGGTCATCTGGGTCTTCTCATTTGGAGTCATTCGATCGGAATCGTTATACTTAAATTAACATTATTTATTCCACAAAAGTTAAGGAAGGAATAAAAACAACAAAAACGGTGTGAAAAATGGTTTAGTTTTAATATCTTGTATATTTTAATCATGGCATACAGTATGTGGTGGGTCGTATCAGGTGTAGCCTGACTCTTGAAGAAATAAGTTGAAGTAAGAAGGTGATCCCAATACTCCCAATGACTGCCATACATCAAATTCAGTTTTTGCTCCAGACGCCCACCGGGTTAAACTGTCACCTCTGACAAAGACTGATACATCGCTTGCGTTAGCAGCCAACCTTCTGTAGCCTAGAAACTTTTTCACTTCCTTCAGAATCTTTAACAGTATTAAGGCCACTTTACTCAGAAGTTGGGCGAAGCATTTCCACCGAGTAGGATCAATAATTCACCTGTATCTCGAGAAGTCTCGAAAATAAAGAAATTTCGATTGATGGATTTTATTTTATTTTATATTTAGCACGGAGTTCTGATATCTACAAACAATATAATTAAGCTCATAAAGATTAGTTTTAAAGTTTAATGATTTATCTCATACACTTCTTAATTACTGCATGAATAGAAATTGCACCAGGGAGCTATATCTCCTGTAATTGTAAGTATTACAAAATACAGGACTGTTTTGAATCAATACAGCATCTACAGTTCCCAAGAGAGTTAATTTTTTTTTTATTCTGTTTCATTTAAAAAATTTTTTTTTCTCTTTTAGATTTTGTTTCACACCTGTTATTAGGGTAACAATCAGTGAATGTGCTGAAATTGAATACTACAGGCCTTGTATGGTGTGTGGGAGACTAGCACTCAATAGTACCTCCTCCTGGCATGGATTAAAAAGATTTATTTGAGCAAATCTCTCATCCAGCTTCTTTTAAGCCTTCTGAGAGGATTTCCAGGTATGTCAGTCGTGGCCATGTCATTAATGAGTATGTTGTTATGTCCATGAAGTGTGTCGTGAAATCGTCTATAAAGGACATGTAAATGTTCCTTTTCTGTGGGTATTTCTAAATCAGTGTGAAGTGTGTGGTTTGAAATGGACCAAGGTGATTTCGTGATTAGTCTGAGTAATTTTGATTGGAATATTTGTATTTTTTAAGGTGTGTATTTTTTGCAGCCCCGTATATTTGTGTGGCGTATGTCCATATGGGTTTAAGTAAGTAAGTGTATGCATTCAGTCGTTGTCGGAGTTTTAATGTCGACCGTTTATGAAGCATTGGATACAGAAGTTTTAATCTCTTGGTTAGACTGAGACGTTTTTGTTTTACATGTAGGCCCCAGGTCATTCTTCTATCAAATGCTAGTCCTAAGTAATGAATTTTGTATGGGTTGATTGTCGATGAAGACAGGTGAACTAGAGTCTTGTCTGAGTGTAAAGGTTATGTGCTGTGATTTGATGTAATTTAGTTTTAAGTAATTTAAGTTTTAACCAGTCTTATAGTATTGTTAAGTGGTGTTTAAGAGTTAATGATGCAATTGTGGGGTCTTTATGTCTAGTTAATATTGCTGTATTATCAGCGTATGTTGCTGTGGGATATTGTGAGTGTAAAGAATATATAACAGTGGAGCTAGTATTGACTCCGGCTTTTACTGGATAAATAGAGAAGATATCGTTCCGCCATCTTAAAAACAGTTAAAACATTGAATATTTCAAAACAGTGTCCTTATAAGGACAACAATGGCGAACGTTATCCTTCGAATAACTTCAAAACCGTTAAAACAGCATCCTTAAGGACGAAAAAACTAACAAAATTCCGCCATGTTAAAACAGCATCCTTAAGGACCAAAACTAATTCTAATTGTGGAAGGAAAGTATGGCCAAGGATGTCCTTCGGCCTCGAAAAATCGTCAGATCCTGGAGGATCTGTAAAGCAGTGTCCTTATAGCAGGTTTTATTTATTAATATGAATCCGCCTAGTGGATTCTGGTGGGTATGGAGTTTAGTATGAAAGGATGGTATCTAGTTTGTGCCAAATCTGCAACATATGCAACATCAAGATCCTTATAGATAAGTTTGTTTGTGATACAATAAGTGCATCGAGAATTTTACGAGTTATTATAGATTGTAAGGATTATCCAAATCAGTCTAATTACTGTCATGTAAAATAATATTTTGTAATTTACTGGGAGCTATAAACGCTTGTCTAGTAAATATTGGATAAAGATAATATTATTTGATAAATCTCTAAGATATGTGTTAAATCATAAAGTTTCATTTGCATACCAATTGAAATTTTTTCTTAATACATACCCTCGATACAGACACATTTTCCAATAGTTAAAAAAAATTAAAAAGATTTTGTTCCAATTTTTTTTTAAATTTATAAGCATTTCAGAAATTGTAACAATAGTTTGATTAATCACTTAATTTTATTCTGAAAATATGGTTTGACATCTCTTGAAGTGACAAGGCCAACTCCCCAAATAGTGTATAAAGAGTAGAATAGAATAATGGAACACCAACCCCTTTCAACCCTTTTATTTCAGTTTTCTAGAGCGGACCGCAACTTCTTTATTTATCCTCAAAGGTGGACCTTGTTCCAGATCTAACCCTTTGGAAAGAGTACTCTGTGATTCGGAGGTTAAAAATTCAAAATTATTTCCCGTAAATCAATTTTTTTTTTTTAATACTGAATAATAGAACTGATCGCAACAGATAGGCTTATGTCCCCTATAACATTTTATTTCTAATTTTATACAATAGATAGATTGTTATCATTCAAAGTGCCATTTTAAAAAGAAATTCAATCGTGTCTTATATTAATATCAAGGAGTGTTTTACTACATTTCATGCTAAAAATGTATATATGTGCAACGCAATGTAAAAGGTCGGCATTATTCTATTGAGCACCGAATATCCTTCATTTAGCAAAGACTATGTCTCAACGGTTAGAATCAATCAAAAGGAGTACAGTAGAACCCCCCGGGTTACTCCGGAAAGCAGTCTTTATTATAGAACATATTAATTTATTAAGAACAACACAAATGTGTCGTGAGATGGTACAGTGGTCTTACTACCATGCTTTCAAACAAAGATAATAGTATGTGTAGAACATGAGAAATTTTTATATCTATGTCAATTTACTGAAATTTACAACTGTGCTATATACATATACATAAATAAAATAAAACATGGTATATACATTAAGTAAATGAGCTGATAACGATCACAATAACATGTCAAAACTTGAATAGAACTACTCATCAGCAGCACTTCAATAAAAATTCTACACTAGAACATCTCTACTTTAGGCCATCTTTTTTTTAGACGCCTCAGAGGATTATTGGGAATGGAGTGGGAAGCAAGTTGAGAAACTAATGGATTTGAGTGGCTGTGGAGCTTAGGATAGATATCTAGTTTGCACTAACTCTTTAACATATGGAACATTAAGGATAGAATAGAAAAAAAAAAATTATTCTGGGACAAAGAATAATTAGAATAATAGTTAAGAATAATTCTTAAGAATAATAGTTACATGACAGAACATAAGTTATATCTGGCCTAGAGATTATAAATAAGATTATAAAATAAGATAATTAAAAGTAAATACAATTTTAAAATAAAATAGGTAATAAAATGAGGGGAAAAAAAATCTACGCATATATAAACACCTTCACACGACATACATACATAAACTATATTTACGATCAGTAAAAGAAAAAATATAATATAGGAAATTGACTAAACAATAGATTTCTTATGTTAAATCTAGTAAATGCTGAAGAAAAAAAAAATGATGAAAAATAAAGTAAAAATTATTTCAATGATAAAGAAAACATTATCATATGAATATTGTTTAAACAGGCTAAACGTTTACATCTGGTATGCTTAGGTGAAATTCATTAAAGCATCTGTATAGTTAGATAGCATCCGACTGGAGGGAGGAAAAGGTGGTGGAAGAAGAGTGTTTTATAAGTTCCGAGGGAGGATGTATTACGAATGGATGGGGGAAGAGAATTACAAAGAATAGTGGAGCGGGCAAGAAAGGAACGTTGGAAAGCAGTAGTTCTGTAGGATGGGGTGTAGAGATCGGAGAGACGGGACCTTGAATGCAATGATTGGATTGAGGGCTTGAAATGTAGGATATTTTGAATAAACGGAGGGTGGTGTTATGAAGCCATTCATGATACGCTTTAATCCCCTTCAAGAATCATCGTGAGCCCACCATAAATCACACATCCATAGTCAAATTGGGGGAATATGAGGGAGGATACTCAGAGTTTACGTGTGGATAGAGAAAGTAGGTGTCGGGAACGGTGGTATTGGTGACAAAGTAAGGGGCATTTAGGATTTTTCGAAGGATTTTGGACTGTAAGGATTTAATACGAGATGAATTGGATGGTTTAGTAGAGCCCCAAAGCTCAACTCCGTACGTCCTAATAAATTTAATCCCAGTTATATAAATAAGTCTTTTGTAATGAATGAATGTTGAAGTAGTCTGTAACGACGACCAGTTTCTTGTAGCTTTAGTCTTGTAGAAATTTAAGTTCAGATAATAGTAAATAGAATTGAAAATAAAACAAAAAAAAAAAAAAATGATTGTACTAACAATAATAACAACAATTCTAAAATGAAATAGTTATTGAACTTATTCATTGGTATCGGAATTAAGGAATTAGCCCAAATTGTCTGTATGTTGTTGCTCTCATACATTAGCTGATAATATAATGAATGGCCTCTAATTATATTCGATTGTTTCAAAAACGAAAATACGAATTCAATATATATTATATAAGCGTAATAATGATTATGTTTATTACAAAAAGTATTTATATGCGCGCAAAATACGATTTTTTTTTTCATAATCACCGAAAAATATCATTTTATTATATTTTAATTTTTATCATAAAAAAAAAAAAATCAAAGAAACCATTTAAATTTAATCGAGAAAAAGCACCCAATCGAGAAGCACCCAATAAGCGTATACTGTAAAGAAAAAAAAAAGAACATGAATGAACTAATCAGGTCTCACTTCTTAATGCTGATCATTCCAGTTCTTAAGGCGCCAGTCCTCGATGTCACTAATCACCTGCATTCCAGTTTTTTATTTATATCGCTTGTCCTTCCTTTGTCTTTGCTTGCTTTTTGAAATGGACTTAGCAGATGACATCCGAATATACGATTTAATTTATCATAGTCATTTGTTCTTTGTTCTTTTCCTTATTTACATAAACTTCATATTATTACGTTTTAGATTTTAAAGCATCTTGTATACTTTCACTGACTGGGTACTTTGTTAATTCCTATAGTTTGTAAAAAAAAAAAAAAAAAAAAAATTGCTTTATGTTTTTCTAGATTTTTGAAAACCTCTTAGTAAAATTATGAATGGTTATAAGAAATAAAGTTCCGTTTTAAAAAAGGCGTGTTTGAAATTTAATCACATTAATTAATTTAAAAAACATAAATTTATCAGACAAAAAAAATACAACAAAAATGTACAATAAATACCTCAAGGTACCGAATTTTAACTATTTTATTTAAATAATTCAACAACCTTTCTCACTCAAGGAATACAAGTGGCATGAATGACTTGATATTTTTTTTTTCCTGCAATTTATTGAAATTTACAAATATATACATTAAGTAAATGAGTTGATAACGATTACAATAACATGTCAAAACTTGAAAAGAACTACTCATCAGTAGCACTTCAATAAAAATTGTACACTGCAAGATCTCTAGGCCATCTTCTTTTCAGACGCCTCAGAGGAATATCGGGAATGGAGTGGGAAGCAAGTTGAGAAAGAAATGGATTTGAGTGGCAATGGAGCTTAAGATGAAAGGATAGTTATCTGGTTTGGGCTAACTCAGCAACATATGAAATATTAAGGTCGTTATGGATATGTTTATTAGTGACAAAGTAAAGGGCATTTAGGATTTTTCGAGGGATTTGGGATTGTAAGGATAAATAAATATAAAATTCTCACTATTTAAGACATTATTGAAGTGCTACCAATGAATACAGTAGTTTGAACTTGGAAGTTATACATCATTCATTCAATCATGACTTTAACTCCCTGGAAGCATTTCCTATCCCTGGAATAAGAAATAAGGAATCAAATTTTGTTGTGCGGAGAAAAAAATTGAAATATTAATTTTTCAGATTGAAACATCTCCCAGAGAAGAAGTTACGTATGCATTAAGTTCCAGTATATTGTCTGGTGTTTCTCACTTTTAACATACATAGTTAAATCAAGATTTACAAGCCCTAAACGCATTGTTTTCCCAAAAAAAAAAGAGAGAAAAAAAAAAGACAAATGTGTTAGAACAAATATTCAATATATTAAGGAAACCATTGGTTGTTTTATTCAATGGACAAATTTGAATTTTGAAAATGTAAGTTGGTAGGAAGAATTTGGTTTTGATTTCCCAAAAAGAGATTATTAATAAATTTAAAAATCTATAGACATAGAATATGTTACTTATAGCAATATATACAATAGTACTTTCAATCAAATTTCTTCAGTTCGTATTTACTACAATTCCTACACTATATTTAAGAATTGAAATTCAGAAGAAAAACACGGTGTTAGAAATAATCTAATTGAGGCACTATGTTTTAAAAAAGGCCTATTTTTGTAAGTTTCAGTAACAAAGTAAATAAAGAGGTTAAATTAATTTCAGTCACCGGTTAAAGGATTTTCATTTACAAGTTGGCCTAAATTTATGGCGCAATTTTTAGGCATTGAGTTGTTGCTGATATAAACAAGCGGAAATGTGTTACTTTAAAGAATAAACTTTGTATACTGGAATTTATATTAATTTTATTGTACTTTTTATAGTAATCAACAGTTTTGTATGTATATTTGGAATATCTTGATGGTTTGTCAGAATTGTTATAGTTGTGAGTATATAAACAGTTCATAAAAGAAGACAGTATTGAACCTTGGGGCACTCTTGTCATGAGTTGAGGAATTTAAGAAAGATTTCAGGATGGAAAACATCAGTCGATTAAGAATTATTGAATAAGACAGAATTCATGTAGTAGGACTGTCTTAGTTGAATTCCATTTAATTCGTTATAATAATAATAATAATCAAAGGCTTAGCGAATCCGAAGGTTCGATATCGACACCACCAACCGTCGACCGCAGACTTCTCTCCAACGCACTCCTCCAAAACCCAAATCCCCCATGTCGGTCCTGACGCAATCCTCCCATCTTCGTCTCGGTCTACCCCTCGGTTGTTTTCCTGACGGCTCAAATCTGATTAATTTTTTCGTAATTCGATATTTAGTAAACCCAACGACTTTATATGCCCATTTTAAGATACGCTGCTATTTCTTGAAATATATTCACCGAATATAACTCGCGCAATTCCGCATTGTGAAGCCTTCTAAATTCTCCTGTTTCTTCATCCTTTTTTGGGCCAAATATTCTACGCAATACTTTATTTTCGAAAACTTTAAGGTGTTGCTCCTCCCTTAACGTATGCGGCCATGTTAGTTCGATATAGATTTGTAAAATAGAATTTTAGGTGAACTGTTTTTTTTAATATAACATTTGTCTCCAGGCCCTACCATTTAGGTAAAAGTTAAGATTTCAGCGTTCAGATTAGTTGTGAGCATATACACGGTACATAAAAGAAGACAGTATTGAACGTTGGGGTACTCTTGCCAAGAATTGAGGAATTTACGAAATATTTCAGCATAGGAAACATAAGTCGATTAGAAATTATTGAATTATATAGAATTTATGTGGTAGGACTGTTTTAGTGAATTTCATTTAATTTGCTAAAGATTTGTAAAATATATATAAATTTTATAACGGATATGTCTTTTGGTTGGGGTTTTATAGTGTTCCTGTGTAAATTTGTTTTCACTTGCAAAATGTGTAATGTTTCGACACGCTGTAGTTCTGTTGGTGTTTCTCGGATCGAAAAGTTTACAACAGTTCCCTGTCAGAACTTTAAGTGAATTTTTATTTAAATAATAACATTTGTTTCTAGGCCCTACCGTTTAGGAGCTATGTTAGTTTGAATGAAAAAAAAAATCACGTTTTACTTATAATATAATATTATATATTTTAAGGGTTGGGGATTTTTGAAACGCTCTAACTTTGTTGGTGTAGCTCAGATCGAAAAATTGCCCACAGTTTCCATATCGGAAGAAGTAGGAAGAACTAGTATATTATAGATAGGCGTATCCATCATCTATTTTTTTCCTGAAGAATTTCCTACGTTTCAAAGTGCTGGTTAAGGAATAGCAGAGAGAACTTAGATTAAGAGGTTAAGAAAACGCCTGATTAAAGTGATTCTACTCTCGGGTATTTGTCTATGTGTGTACAGAACTATAAAGTATGTGCAGGATAATGTTTTAACTCCGACATGAGACAGTTGTTGTTTCTACAAATAATTTCTTCATTTTTTATCTTTTATTTTTATTGTCTCTCCTATTCTCGTTTTTTTCCGGAAAAATAGCACCTACCCGGATCAAAGTCAAGGGTTAGGCACGGAACTTATTTATTTTTTGATGTTTAAAAATTTTCTGATGATACTGGCTGTTCCCAGAAGGACTACCTTCTGCGAATCTTGTAGAATTTTATTCGTGAGATCCAGTTCTTTGATTGAGTTGACTGTGATCTCCGGGATCAACCCATTACTAGAAATGATCAATGGAAACACCCTCACATTTTCAAGACGGTACAGGTGTTTCAGCTCTTCGCCAAGATCCAAATATTTCCTCATTTTCTCAGCAGCCGTGCGATGAACATTATCATCCGTTGGCACTCCTATTTCGATTATAGCTGCTGATTTATTATCTTTGTTAACAAGTAAAATATCGGGTCTGTTGTGAGGGATAGTGTGATCTGTCAAAATAGCTTGGTCCCAATATAGTTTTATATGCTTTGTTTCAATTATAGGCTTTGGGTTATACCTGTAATAAGTACTTCCGCTTTTTCCAAAATCCTGTATTTATTGGCCACAGCTTGGTGAACTATTTTGGCAAAGCAGTTATGCCTCAGCAAATATTCTTTACCTGCCAGAGCCTGACAGCCAGAGGATATATGCTGGATCGATTCCGCTGCAGCTTTGCACAACCGGCATAGTTCATTAATTTGTTCGCCACATATTCGACGTCTATAAACGTTTGTAGCAATCACCTGGTCCTGGATCGCTAATAGGAATCCTTCAGTCTCTGGACTGAATGTTTTAACTCCTTTAACTGAATGTTTTAACTCCGACATGAGACAGTTGTTGTTTCTACAAATAATTTCTTCATTTTTTATCTTTTATTTTTATTATTATTGTTTTGTTTTTTTATTTATGTATTATTTATTTTATTGATTATCTTTATTTATTTTTTATTCACTCATGTATTGTATAGTTTGAGGTACTTGGTTTATTTATTTATTTTTTCCTCACATTTCTTATTGTATTACATATTATGAGATTCTTTACTTATATTTATTTATTATTCACTTTATTTATTTATTATCATTATTTACCTCTTGTATTTATTTATTTCTTATAGTAGGGGAAGGTGCTGTACCTGTGGAAAATTTTCACTTATAACATTTTCTAATTTTCGGTGTTTTATTTATCTGAGTGGTTATTGTACCATTAAATAAGAAATTTAAGGGGCTATCGAACCATGGTGTCTTTATTTTGAAAAGTTATTTTATTTTTTCAGAAAATAATGTTTTGTAACTTAGTGATTAGTGTCCATAGGTACCTTCCCCCTTTGTACCTGCGGACACTAGTGGTTGTACCAATGGACATTCATTTCTTCATAGGTTTATAGGGATAATTGAAATGATATTTAGAGAAACACATCTGAAATAACTTTTTATAAAATGTACTAAACAAAATAGAATATTTAAACAAGAAAAGTCAACTTGATTATTAAACTAGAAGGCCGACTAGAAAGGCGATTACAATAAATTTAGATTATGAAAGTAAATGGAAACTTAACTTATTTTCAAACCTTTTAGCTAAAATAAATCTTTAATATACCTGTAATTATTATTAACGAGTGTCACAGACTTTTTTTTAATGGAAAAAATCGTATCATTAGAGATTGTATCCATGAAAAGATCTTCGAAAATGTAATTATATACATAACCTCTCAGTGCCAGTTATTAAAGATGGCGGTGGTAATTTTCTTTTGATATCTCTTATTTCAATTTCATAATCAGTAGCTATGTCCGGAA
This sequence comes from Euschistus heros, assembly GCA_003667255.2. NCBI lineage: Eukaryota > Metazoa > Arthropoda > Insecta > Hemiptera > Pentatomidae > Euschistus > Euschistus heros. The sequence goes on along the minus strand of RCWM02000105.1, from coordinate 1,194,532 downwards.
TAATAAATTTTGGAGTTCCATCATTTGATGAAATTTTCTTCAAGTAGCAAATGATGAACGTGAACAAGTCTACTTTTTCTTTGATTAAAGCTATAAAATGCTTTACAACACAAAACATAGCTACCAACATATATTTCTTCATCTTCAATTTCCTTACCTTGTTTATAATCATTCATCAATTCATACAAAAAATTATAATCTTCGCTTGATGGATCAGCCAAGATCACATTTGTAAAATCACTATATGCACTAGTTGAATAGTGAGTGGCGAGTTTTCTCCTCTTAAAAAAAAAGTTAAAGGAATAGTAGGTATCCAAATTTAGTCATTTTATATCACTTCATTGAAATAATGAATGAATAAACAAAAAGAAAAATCTGTTGTACCTGTGGACATTTTAACTATCTGTCCACAGGTTCAGCTGGCAATGGTGTCCACAGGTAGAACTGAACGCCATGTTGTACAGAAAGCTCTGTTTCACAAAACCCGTAAGTGATAACTGATATGAAAACATATGAAGTTATGATATATTTATCGGAAAACCCAATGGAATATTACAGCCCAGAAAACTTCTAAGTGTAGGTCTTAAAAAATTCAAAATCACTGGTTGGATTGGTCAGGATTTGGAACAAAAAAACTTAATAATAATAATTTCTACTAAACTGTTGACCTGAAAATCTTGAAAATACACTTGCAGCTGCAGGGAGATGCTTGCAGCACTACCAATCTAACAATTTTAATTTCCCTCCTCCCATTCTCTCCTAATTAAAAATGTCCACTGGTACAACTGTGCTTTAGGTACAGCACCTTCCCTTACATATTGTGTGAATGGATCCATGAAGCCATCTATATTACATATTGCCCACATTGAGGCAGATTGTAATACTTTATTTATATAAATGTATATATATATTTTAAAAAAAATCTTCATTCAACTTTCTAGTTAAAATGTTTTAAATTAATTAATTAATTACAAGCCTAAGTAAACAAACGAAATGACTAGGGAATATAATAGTCAGGTGAATTTTAGACTTCTATCAATTAGTTAAAGGAGGATTATCTTTGGTACTGAGGCCCATTACAGATTCAAGAATCCTAGAATACCTAGAAGACTCATTAAATTTAATGCAATAAGCCGAAATAGTTTAAATTAGATATGGGATTCCCTTTGAGACAGAGAAGAGGCTTTGTGGTGGTGACACCCGGTGCCAGACTGCCGGCGATGCCTGCTGCGCAGTCCAGATAGGGAGGGTATTTTCGTCGTTGAAGGGGACGTCCCACGAGGCAGTATTTATAGTGGATTCGGTTCTACGTAGGCAGGAAGATGCCATCTTGTAGAAGATTAATCCATTTACACGTGATGAGCTATAAATGCTTGTTGCGTGGGCACTATTCACGCGTTCACATTACCGACCATATCTAGCTGATTACAGATATATTTGGACAAAAGGACTGGGATTAGGCTCATATTGGATGTTTGATGATGAATCTACGTTTTGATTCCATCTGATACAGATATTTTGCTAACAGATACCAATTTTGTGTAATTCTGATAACAAAATTTTCTGACTGCGTACGATAACCCAACGATTAATGGGCTGATTTACATGGAATTGACATAATTAAGTTGAAAAAAAAAAAAAAAATTATTTAAATTTATATTTAACTTAATTTTCTTCCGGTTAACCTCCATTTATTTATTTTTTTTTTTTCCCCAACAATTGTATTTCATTTCATTGTGACTTTGGGACATTCTTAATTTATATATTTCAAACTATTTATTGATATTTACAACTTCATACTTTATGTACAACAAATAAATTTGAGGAAAATTATTACAATGACAGGTCAATCATATGTAAAGAACTACATACAAGTAGCACTTCAATGAAAGTTCTAAATTAGAAGGTCTCTTCTTTTTAGACGCTTCGGGGAATTGTAGGGATTTGAGAAGGAGGCAATTAGGAGACTAGTGGATTTGAGTGGTTATGGAGCTTACTAGGAAAGGATAGGTATCTGGTTTGGGCTAAATCAGAAAATTCGTTATTTATTATTATATTTTGCCGTCCAGACTAATGGACCACAAGAACCGAGAAAAAAAAAATTAAAAAGCATTAAACAATTGATTTTACTTCTCGAGTTTGAAAAATGAAAACTTTTTTGTATGAAGATCTGATTCTTTTTAAAAAATTTAATTAAACTAAACTAAAATCTATGATGCGGATGTGTTTTTGTTAAATTTTCACTTAATAATAAATATTTTAGTGCAAAAATCATCTCGATATAATTTTTAAACTCAAAATATAAAGTAAATTAGTTTAATGTTTTTTCATGGCTTGAGTTCTCCTCTTGTAAGTACAAAAATAAATAATCAATCGAAAATGAAAAAAAAAATAATAAAAAAAAAAATCTACAAAGTACTACCATATTTTATATGTAAATTGTATTCAGATGTTAACGAAACGGTTGATAATAGAAAGCAGAGCGAATAAAAACGCTGTATGCAGAAAACAACGGTTATGGCAGAAAAATCGCTGCCTCTGTCTGGTCTGTGCACCCCTTAAGTCGACACGTAAATAGAGGGGAGTGAATTTTTCTGCTGTAAATTCAATCTGTTATTTTTTTTCGCTTCGGCTTTTAAACAAAGACAATAATATACCTCCATAATGAGGCGATGAAAATTTCCAAGAAACTATAAAATTATATTTCAGATGAGTAATTTCTCAACCACTAAGTGAGCAACGATTCACTAACTACATATTCAACTTTTCAGTGATCCAGCTATGACAGTATGCTCTTACCGTAAACTGGACCCAGACTTAATTTACACGGTTGATTCCAGGTATTCTCTAATCTAAGTCCAGAGAGAATTAAGTAGAAGCGGACTATATGTTTCTATAGACGACTATACAATAACTGATAGTAAAATATGTTGAAAATAGACAATAATACAATTTTAAAATTCAAAATTACAAATACCGTTTTCTTTTTTCATAACCGGAAAGGAATAAATAAAAATATAGGCTGACGGTATTATTATATCTCATCGCAATATTATAAGTATATAAACCACGCCTACAGAAAGGTATTTTTGTAGCTTTCAGGAAGAAAAAAAGGGATTGAGCTTAGCGGTCCATAAGAAATGAGATGCGTCCTCGAAGGATGGACCGGTCGGGGCGTGGTCACTCAGGTTGGGAATAATAAATGAAGGAAAGGACATCCTGAGGGAGAATAAAAACAAGAAAAATGTCCACTTTCCTCCGAGGACGAGTTGGGTAACCGTCGTCACCAATGTATAAGATTTTGGTTATATACCTCCTTACCGGTGTATACCTATGTACTTACAATACAATTTTATTTTTTGTACATAAATATATTGTTAGCGCTTTATAAACTTTTTTTACAATCAAATATTAAAAATTAGGTACATGTTTGTTGGAATTAGTAATATTGATAAGTAAGTATTTTCATAAATATTATATGTATAATAACTAATAATTACGATTAAAATGCTAAGTTGCACCCATATTTTTTTTTTTTTTTTTTTTTTTTTTTTTTTTTTTTTTTTTTTTTTTTTTTTTTTTTTTTTTTTTTTTTTTTTTTTTTTTTTTTTTTTTTTTTTTTTTACAATACTTTATAAATTTACATATAGGCCCTAGTGACACAATAATCCCTATCTATTGACGTATCATACATTTCATCTATTGGATTCTTGCTCTACAGTCGTACAAACCGATTCCATCTAAATGTAGTGCCAGTCAAGTCAAAAATTATTATAAATATTAATGAATTTACAATTAATTTAAACAAAACAATGGAAATATGAAAAAAAGAATGATTTTACAATTAAAATATTCGACAGTCAGCACACAATTTACATAATCCACTTCTTACATGGTATTAACATTTATAATGATCTACAAAGAATTTATAGAACAATATATATATATATAAAATGTGTTTCTCCTTGATTGAGAAAAGCTATAATGTATTGCAAATTGCAAACAGTTCTTCAAACATTTTATTAAATAGCGGATTGATGTTAGAGTTCTCTTTGAATCACAACAGCAGTATGCCCTCTTAAAGTTTAGTGGCATGCATTGCAATAGGTCCGTCTCCTGGACTTTTTAAACTATCACAGTATCACAGCTTTGTCACATCTAAATCAACTGTCAATACATTTCAAAATCGTTCTCAACATTTCCCTTTTTTTAATCAATTTAAGTTTTAAAATTAAAAGGATCAAATTAACAAATTAACAATTAGTGATTATTCGAAGTAATCAAAGCTGAGAGAAAATAGGAAAATTTTCCAAACAAAATAGCTCCTAAAGAGCTCAGGTCCTTGTGACAAATATTATATAACAATAATTTTTTTTCCATTGAATTCTTAATAGGAAACTGTCGGCAAATTTTCGATCAACACCAAACGTGCTAGAGAGGGTCAAAACGTTACATTTTTAAGAGTGAAAAAAAAGAGAAAAAAAACTTTTCACCAAAGAAGTATAGACTACTGACCCCTCCAAAAGACGTATGCATATAAAAAAAATGAATTACACTGAAAACGGAAAATTTCAGAGAGCTACTCTGAAAAAATGCGAATTGGACCAAGTTTTTCTCAAATAGTACAAAATTATATTATCACCTTTCTAAAATAATACCTTAACTAATAGTAAAACACAGGCTTATTGTTTTATAATTGACAACTATTGATGGCCATTAAACGTCAAATGAACAATAGAACGTCAATTGAACCAAAGTCATACTGAACTCATTAAAACTGTTTCGTGGTTAATGATAAGAAAACAGCAATTCAATTTACTAAGGATAAAAAACCTTTACCAATAATGATGTAAAAATGACTAAGGAATAAATCTCTATTTTGGTAAAATTATATATATTGGAGATTCTAAATGTGGATATAAAATAAAAAGAGGAACAAATAGGAATTTCCTAGCTTCATATTTAGCAGAATTCAAATGGCACACTCAACTTGAAGAAAAAAACCCGTTTTCTCCAATAAAAATTAGTTTTGTTTACATAAACTAGTATGTTTTAAACATTTTATTTTAAATTAATTAATTTATAAGAAGTGGCGGTACTAAAATTAACAAGCACAGAGTTCTGCGTATACGATCATCATCTGTATGCGAGCACATACAGCACAATAGAAATACACCACTTTATTTCAACATCTTGTTATTAAACATTAAATAAATGTTTAAATTTTTAATGAAATTATAGAACCAGGATGACCCATTAATTAACATTTTAAATGACTATATATCTACAGCATATATTAATTGAAGATGTAATTGAAATTAAATTGGAGTTGTGAAGCGGTTGCACAACTAGAGGACATGGACGTTGCATGTAATTATTATCATAGGTAAATAACTGCATTTAACATTGGGTTGATCTCGAAGCTGGTTCTGCATTATCAACGTGAGTCATTTCCGTGAAAATCCACTTTTTAAAATTATCTTTTTTTATAATCATAAGGTATAGTTGACTGTGATATATAAGAGATGTAGATAATTAGGGTAGGCACTCATAGATACTCAGCAGATCAAAATAAAATGTTTATTTTATTCTGATTCTTAAAGCCAACGTTTCGACTTGCATGCATCAGGGTTCAGGTAATGGTAAACAAACAAACTGAAGATGACTCTGAGATAAGATATAAGATGATTTTATTTTGATCTGCTGAGTATCTATGACTGCCTACCCTAATTATCTACATCTCCTATCTTTTTTATATACTGTTATTTACTAAATCAACGGAAGTTCTCTTTATTAAAAGGAATAATAATCTATCAAATATTACATCATTTTAATACTTCTTTTAGTTGAAATGATAGAATTTTCATTCAAATATATATATATATATATATATATATATATATATATATATATAATATATATATATATATATATATATATACAATTAGTGACCTATCCAGGCATTGTAAAATCATCTTTTGTGTTCAACATTGTCTCAGAAATGAGATGCGTTTGTTTTAAATTCAAAAAATTAACTCACATTCTCAACTAAAAACTGGTTAAATTTACTATTAGGCCCATTATATTAAATTTTGATTAAACCCCGTAATACACCCTAGCCAGCACGCTAAAAATGTACGTTTTGGAAACATCTGACGATTTAGTCTTTTTCAGTGGCTTGCTGGGGTATATTACGGGGTTTGATCAAAATTTTATATAAAGAGCCTAATAGTAAATTTAATCAGGTTTTCAGATAAAAGAAATATATTTTGGATCGAACTATTGGTTTCGGAGTTATAGCCAAATGAGTGCCGAAAAACGTGTTTTCGCGGAGAAGCGCAACCCCAATGAGAGTGCTGAAATGAAGGGTGTAGAGTGCATGAATTATGCGACTATTTTTGACTTCACAGCTTCGTTAAGAGTAGTTAAGAGGTAAATATACTAAAAGTCCCGGTTCCAGGGGGTACAGGTATTGTGGTTTATAGTGGGAGAAGGATAGAAAGTCCCATGTTTAGGTTTTTCCATTATATCTCGAAAACGGTGGACTCTAGAAAAATAAACTACGGATAAAAATTAATTAAATTTCCTATAAAGTTGTTTCTATACATATTTGTCTAACTCTCAACAGTGTTATTAACTATCGATAACTATAGAGAAAACATATTTTTACCTCACTTTTTGACAAACATTTGTTTCAAGTGGCTGAGACGTATATATGAAATTAAAGCAAATTTAATGCTCAACAACTTTGATTCTGACAATATTTCTAAGAAACAATTGTCGAAGGCACTAGAAGCGAATGTTTGTCCGAATCGGTGCCCGCTTCTCCTTCTCCGCAATATACCTCGACGGTTAATCCTATAAAATAAATTAATAGCACCAAAATTGTAGATAATATGATTATCTACAAGTTTTGTTACCTTCTGATTGACGCCCGAGGCATGAAAATCTCGATTTTTGAAAATAACTGATTTTTGTGACCTTTGACCATGAATATCTAAGTATGCTAAGATGCTAAGGTCGGTGACTTTCCCCCTTAGGAGGCCAAAATGAAGGTACATGCGAAAATTCAGCTTCATTGATTCCTTTCCAAGATTTGCTCTAAAAAGGCTAAAGGGTTACCCTGACCATTAGTGCCAAGGAGTAACTAGTAAGTATAACATATATAAATTGACTTGATATAAAATTTTAATCTTTTAACACCATCAGTTCTGACTGTTCATATTTAAAAATGTACTGGCTCGTTTTACACACTGATAAAAACCAGCATATCTCATACCGGCATAATAACCATTGAAGGTATGTAGTGCACCATTGATAGTATGCAGTGAACGATGAAGAACACTACAATGAGATATCGATCCTACGTTCTTGGTAAACGGTTTTGGAGTAATATAGGCTCAATGAATGGAACAAGATTAAACTTTAATCTACTTCTAAGCTACGGAGGATTTGTGCCGTTATGTGTTCCGCGTATCCTTATCGCTGTTTGAGTATCTACATGGCAGTACTAGATGTCCTGGTGGGACATTTGGCTCATATGGCAACCCTCCAGTAACTTAGTGCGTCAATTCAACTGCTGCAGTCTCCTTTTATTATCCCCTTCCAGTTCTCGGAGGCCCATTAAAACTTACTGTCACAAATGGAATGGGCAGCCATATTGTTTAAATGACCGTATACCACACATTTTCTTGATTAATAATCCATTTCACGTTTGTAATGATCAATCAAAGTACTGTTATATTTTTAGTTTAACACATCAACGATCGTATGTAGAGTCTAGTGTGATCGAGTCTCCATTACTGTGATAAATAGTGGACATGGAACCAATTGAGCTCTGAAAATGTGACTAACTAGCAATTAGAGGAGATCTTGATTTAAATTAAAGGATATCTCATTCATTAGTGATGCTAAATGTATATATATATATATATATATATATATATATATATATATATATATTTTTTTTTTTTTTTTTTTTTTTTTGAAGAGAAAAGATTTGACCCCGGTTGGGATTCGAACCCAAGTCTCCACCTCTCTAGCGTGGTGCCTTTCCACTAGGCCACCGAGCTCGTATCCGAACCAGGGAAATCTTCTCTCTTCGGATACGAGCTCGGTGGCCTAGTGGATAAGGCACCACGCTAGAGAGGTGGAGACTTGGGTTCGAATCCCAACCGGGGTCAAATCTTTTCTCTTCAAAAAATAAAAAATATATTTAAAAAATATTTAATAATCAAGAATTTTTCATAATATATATATATATATATATATATATATATATATATATATATATATATATATATATATATAAAGTCGTGTTATAGTTTACAAGCAAAATATTTTATAGAGGATCTAGATAAGAATCAAGAAAAGTCTTGAATTATTTAAAGATGGCGCCCAAACATTTACTCTTTAAGGTTATTTTGCAGTTATTTTACCAGTTAACCACTATTTATTTTATGAAGAGATTTGCTGGAATACAGCGCATTACGAGGAGCATTATCCGCGAATGCTACTAAAATAATATTAGCCAGTAGGGCACACTGGAGAAAAATTAGATTTGGCAATTGTAGGTATGATATTCCGCTCGGATAGCGAATAGTCTGATTATTTATTAATAATTATTGAAACCATTGTTTTTTCAGATATTTAATGTTTTTATTTGTTTAAGTTTTAAAAGATGATTAATAGGAATAGCCAAAGCAGGGTTAGTGCTATCACTACGGAAAAAAAAAATTCCGAAAACAAATATAAAAGTATTGTTAGATTATTTTTATATTTCTAGTTGTTCATTAATTAATACTCATTTTTAATCATTAAAAACACATGTTTAAAGATTATTTTGCCGCCTGACCATATCTAGTCTTGGCTATTACCATAACTCGTACAACATGCCTATAACTGGTATTTTTAGATTTTTGTAAAAAAAAATATAATAATTTATATGGAAGTATATTTGTTAATTTTACATTCGATTGAATAAACTTTTGAGATTCTAAGTATATATCCAAAGATGTCACATTACAAACTGTATCAACGAAATAACCTTTTAAATCGACAAGTTCCCTTAACTATGACCTCGCTCGTAACTTTAAACTGAACCATGATTTATACTACCTCTATAACTTTAAAATCCTTATTTTGATAATTGCAACGGCATATTTTGTACAATGTACGTAACACACATCAATCCACCAAAAATATCACTTTTACCCTTTGTGCTTTGCACAGAAGAAGCGTTTTACATATCTGCCATATTATGCATTTCTACATAATTAATACAATTTTCAATGAACATTTTTTTTTTAATGTAAAAATATTACAAATAAAAGGAACCTCTTGATATTTTTATATATTATTTTATATAATTTGTATTATGCTTATATTATATTATATATTATCCGTTACTATATTATATTGCTTACATGATAGATAATGCATATATTTGACGCGCCAATATGCATTTATCTCTAATTATTCCACGTGTTCAAATATTTGCTTAGTTCAATGTTTACCCCTCAAGTTGAATAGTTAATTACCGTTCAGTCAGTTACTGATGTATTCAGCAAAGTTAGCATATTATATAGCATTAAATTTGTCTGTGAATTTGTTTAAATACATTTACAATCAACATAACAGTTAGATGAAAACATCTTAAATTTTCAAAAGGAAAATAAAATACATTAAACAAAACTATAGATGAATTCGATGTACGCCTTCATGAATTATCTATGATGTTGATTCAACAATAGCAATTAAAATTTAAACACTAGTATGGTATAACTTGAGACTTGGATTATGTTATGCTGCATAGTATACACGATGCGCCCGATTATGTCATTACATAATAGGAACAAATCAATCCCACACTTTTTAATTTTGCAATTCATCACATAAATAGCACTAACAGATTCATGATATTTTAAAATATATTAATGATTTCTTTTTCTACGAGACCAGCCAAGACACCATCCTAGATTCTTGGCTGACATCCAGTTTATTAGGCCTGGTTCCACAGTACTTGTTCCTGGGAGGGTTGGGAGTAGTTCTTAGGGTTGGGCTCTAGTACCTTTCCATTTTTCTATTTTACTGCATCCTTGAGCGAAAAATATCGTTTACATTCACCGTAACGATCTGAAAATACATCTCTTCAGACAAACGCTCATCAAGTACTTCACGTGTTACGACATGAGATTAACTTTTAAATTGTCTATTTCTTAATGCAATTCAAGTAGTTAAATGCGTTAAAGACCAGTGAATTGTTTTAAATGGCATAAAATATATTCTTTAGACTTTACTCAATGGGTGATGGGATTGAGGTAATCATTCTATTAGCTGCTTAATTACAACTACTAATATTATAACCGGAGGAACGGTCCCTTAGTCGGTAAGACAATTTCTCTAGGGGTCCGGCCTCAAGTTCAACAGCAGACAGAATTTTTTTTTTATTTACTTGACAAATTAATTACAAGAGACTTATTTACATGACAGTAGTTAGACTTATTTGGACATACGGAATCAAGTTCTGAGGCTCAAATAAACGTTCCAATTCTTCTCGTTTCAAATCCTTACAATCCAAAATCCTTCGCAAAATTCTCAATGCTCCTTTCTTCTCACAGATACACTTATCCATAAAAATCTGATCGTTCCGTATTTAACTGAATTAGCCCGAACCAGAAACCTATCCTTCCGTAGTAAACCCCATAACCACTCAAATCCATTACTCCTTCCACTTGCTTCTCATTCTATTCCCGATAATCCTCCGAGGCGTCTAAAACGAAGAAGGCCTAGAGAAAGAGATCTTCTTCCACAGAACTTTTGTTAAAGTACCACCAATGTGTGGTTGCTTTACAAGTTAATGTCATGTTACAAAATAATTTGTGGGTCACCTGTGGTGTAGTGGTTAGCATAGCAACCTACTAAACCCAAGATCGCGGGTTCGCAGCCTGGCAGATGACCTTAGGATTTTTTAAAGGGAGTAAAAAATCCTTAGCTATGCCGTCCTTCGGAAGAGACGTAAAATGGGGGTCCCGAGCCTGTGCGATGTCAGGTACTCGTTAAAGATCCCTATCCTAATTATACCTGGATAGGCAAAATTTAGGACTCCCACCGTAGCATCGTCCGATTAGCCATAGCAGCATAAAGTGACGTTAAACGAAATAAACAAAACAAACAAAATAATTTGTGAAAAGAATTATTACAGTAATTTGTAAAGTATATAACTTTAATACAGTTTATAAATTAGAAGATTCCTAGGTCATGTTCTTTTCAGACACCTTGGTGATCGAGAATTAAGTGGGAAGCAATTTGTGAGACCAGTGGATTCGGGTGAGTTTGGAGTAGGCAGGTTACGGGACATTTAGATCATTATGGATAACTTCATTTGCGACATAACGAGGAGCATTGAAGATTTTGGATTGTAACGGTTGGATGGTTTAGTGGAGCACAAAATCTCAACACCCTATGTCCAAATAGTTCTCAATCATGCCAGTAGTAAGTCTTTTGTAGTTATTGGAAGATTGGAACATTTGTCTACTTGTACGTGGATTCCAAACAAAACATTTTTTCAGATGGAGTTCTAAGTAGAGGTTCTGTTCATTACAGATCAGTGGAATATGAAATATTAATTTCAAATCATTGATATTCTAAAAATAGTTACGTTTAAGTATCAATGTTTTTCGTTATTTCTTTTTCTTTTTGTATTCACTGAGATGCTATAAACACTACTATGTCAAAACATGATAAATCGAAGTGAACCCCATTTTCCGATTACATTTATATAATGAATTGTGTTCGTTTACTCGAAGTAAAATTTTTGTCTACAAAACTCTTGAGACTCTTTAAGTCTAATTACCTGAGGCAGGAGGCTCTATAAGTCGAAGTTTCCTAGAACCATGAACATGTTTAAACCAGTCTATCTCTACCCTATCCTCGCTTATCCTCAGAACTGTTTCATTTCGGGGACAACACATACATTTATTGTGTTAATTGTTTATTTTATAAACCCTGGCCACCAGATTATTAGGGAAAGCTTATGCTGCTATGAATCCAATTCAGCGTGTGTTAGATCGTCGCACCTCTACATATATGCAGAAGAAAGTTACAGTCTAGTTTTAATTATATTATTTATTACATATGTATTTTAATATGCTTTCTTTGCATTAGAATCTCCGTTTATTTTAATGTTTCTTAGAATAAATTATTTGTGGCTGAAAGTACGGCTGGCCGAGGATTAACGGAAGAAGAAGCAATAGATAGAGAGGAATGGAGGAAACGTCTGGGGGAAGAGTTTGGTTGAAGGAAACTTCGATAGCGAAGAAAAATCGTTTCAAAGAGAGAGAATAAATTATTTAAAACATGCACACACCTATTAAAAATATTTTTTGTGAATTCGAAGTATCGAAAATTTGTTATCTCGAAAAATTGATAGCTCGAAATAAATTTTTTCACCCTTCAACTTCGAATTATCGAGTTTTGACTGTATATTCATTTTGTTTTTAGATACTTTTTGTTTAAATAGAGCAATGAAAAAAAATTGACAAAAACAAAATTTTAAATAATATTTTAGGCAGTGGTGGTCTTATTTGTAGAGGTAGAGCCCCACGTATTCGAGATTCAGGTTTGATTTTCTCCTGCAAGGGTAAATATTTATTAGACGAAGGGAATAAATCTCGTCGTTCCAACCCTTGAATAGGTGACCTGTAAATAAACCGGCCTTTCTGTTCTTGTTGGGTCAGCTGAGGGTTGGCGAACGGTGTTAGAACAAATAGCATAAGTTAAACTTTTACTGAACCCATGTGTAAACCATTTGGAAGAATTATCATTGCAATATCTCTCAAATGATTCATACACATGATGAATGAATTGATTGTATTGCTTTATAATTTCCATAGTCTTACAAATCTGATATATTATTTTTAATGACCTTATGTAGATTATTATTATTTTTTTTTTTTACTATTGAAACCCACTAATATTTTGTTAAAATTTACCTATTTTATTCCGTTTCTCTGCCTAATACGTACCCTGAGGTAACAAACGTTCGTAATTTTTGTTTTTATTCAATGAATAAGCTTTATCGACAAAATATTAAAATCTACCTCAATCAAGAGCAACGATAAGCAAAATAATTCAATTCATTCATTAAGAACAAAAAATAAATAAATCCTGAATATTCAAATAAGAAAATAATATTAAATAAATTCAAAATAATAATAGTAGTTAAAAGAAATTATAAAAAAATTAAAATTCTACACTGAGAATGTAGGAGTTTTAACACCTCCACTGGCTTAAGAACCAGTAACTCTGATCTCCAAAAGCACTGCGTAAAGCCCAAAAGAGCTGGTTTGACAATACTCAGCCTGAGTGATAATATCGTCAATAAGGCTAAAAAAAAGTTTTTTTATGAATCGATTTATTTTTAAGATTTATTTATTTTAACTGTATTATTAGATAACTGTAGGTTAGGGCTCTCGGTGGCGCTTAAATTCAGCTCAGGTCCTGTCAAGATGGGTCTGTCTTTTGTGTCATCTAAACTGGGTTTCTCTGACAAATGAAGGTACTTCACTATCCAGGATGATACGTATTACGATGTGGTTCGAAGACTATTACACATCTAACCCTAGGATATGATCTGATAATGTAATCGGTAGATGAGTAAAAATTAAAGGTGATATCCTATTCTTAATCTTTAAAAGAAAGTTTTTGTTTACAATTCTCAATAATATCTTTAACAATTTATTAAATGCTAGCCCCCTCCTCCATCGTGGCTTCACCCACACTCATAAGTAAAAGAAAGTAGATAATTTTAACTAAAATTTAAGTATTATCTGTTAATGTTATTGACTGTTCTGTTGGTTGAGTTTACCATTTCCTTTTTATTACAAGTAGAAGCTGTTAAAGTTGAAATAAATATTTATACACGTACAAATTCTTACTGACTTAGCTGACAATTAACTTAAATAGACCCTCAATTAATTAGTTAAATATGGCATTGGGGACCGTAATCAGAGGAATAGGATGTGGTCAGCGGTTTGGGACCTTGGGTGGACTATTCCAGCCTCAGTGGCTGAGTAGGAATATATACCTTCCCCTCCTACCTTCATCACCATATCAAAGCGAATAAAGTTTATATATTAATTAATACTAAAATGTAATCAATTATAATAATATAAATACAAATTTATTAATTCCACCTAGTCTGAAATTGAGATTAATGTGTCAAGAAAACAGTATTACGTTACTCAGAGGACAAAGAATGTTTTAAAAATTTTCATACGAAAAAAGAAAAAAACTGCTCAATAAAATCTGAAGTCCGAAATTTTCCAACCGAATCTTTTGAATCATTTCGTCTTACAAGGAAGCAGGAAAGGCTTATGTATTACCATTTATAGGTTGGATACGGATTTTTTTTAAAATTTATTAATGATAATTGTTTTCATGGCATTTGCTAGATCGGCATCATTTTCATAGAGCAGCACAACAAAACTGGCTGTGTTTTTAATCAATTATAAAATACTGACAAAATCATATTGCAAAATATTAATTTGTCTATTATTATTATTATTATTATACTAAGCGCTGCCGTCCTAGTCGAGCCTTTGCTTCACAATGAATCGTCAGCCATTATTGTCTATCTTCCGCCTTCCTCTTCCAACCACTCACTCCACGCTTCCCAGATCATCATTGACGATGTCCGACCCTTCGCCTTGGTTTCCCTTTTAATCTCTTTCCTCCCGGCCTGCCGTACATCATCCTTTTTGGGGGCCTGTCTTCCACTATCCTTTACAATAGTCCAAGCCACCACAATTTTCCTACTTTGACCATAGAAATCATGTTAGGTTCACCAAAAAGTTGTTCCGATTCAAGTTTGATCTGATTATCTCATTTTCGTTGCTGTTCGCCGGACCGATCTTTCTAAGGACCTTTCTTTCCCGAATCCTCAGTAACCTCTCATTCTCTCTAGTCAAAACCTAACATACGTTTCCATATGTTACAACCGGCCTCATTACTGTTGTGTAATGAGTGATTTTATCAGATCAAGACACTTCTTAAGACCTTTGGATTTAACTAAGGGCAAGAAGGTATTTGTTGCAAGCCGCTTTTCTTGCTCTGATCTCGAATTTCATCTACTTTTAGGTACCCTAAGTACCTAAAAGTTTTGCAGCGTTTAAATGTGTGCACATAACTTTGCACATCTTTATCTCTACTTTGTTGACGTTTTCATGTACTCTAACTTACCACAATTAATGCTCAATTCCTTACTCATTGCCGCCTTTCCAAACACTTTCAACACATGCGAAAGTGGTGGAAACGTCCGTGCTGTGGTTACTACATTATATGCGTAAGTGATGTGTTGGATGAGCCAAATGTACATATAGGGTGTGTGTCTTAGTGTAAAAAAAAAAAAAAAAATGGGTGAAACTAGATAAAAAATGTAGCAACATGCCGCATACCTCACCTTTCTATTCCATTCCGTTGCAGATATACAAAGCTAACGGCAAAATTGGATTTTATTATCCATTATTATTGGATTTTAAACATTGCATTGAAAATTTAATAAAATAAATCCTAATTAATAATAATAAATAGATGAATGTATTAACATAAGATCCTCTGATCTGGTGATGCTTTATTGACAGTTTTCTTTTATTTTCGATTAAAAATAATGATTTTCTTTGCTTCTTATTCCAATGAAGAGTTTATTATGTTTAAAATACACATTTGCATTAAGGGAATGTCATAATGTTTTATTTACACAAGTAACTGATTTGTATGCCAAATGAGAACACCATGTTTTTTTGGTTTCAAAAGTGAAAATCTCCATGAAATTGAAACAGAATCATTACGTTTAACATGTCATTCGAAAGCTGATTAAAATTGCAAGTTTTTGTGAGATTCGACGTTTTTAGGTTAGTTTTTTCGAAAAACGGTGAGCGTTGAAGTAATATAAGACATTGTAACCTCCCCAAATGAGGTGAAAATCAAGCTGTTCTTTAGATACCAAGTTTATAAAATTCAAGGTTACAGGTACACAGCTATTATAGAAAATTTAATGCTAAATCCGAAAATGCGGTTAAAATTTAAAAAATGGAGATCTTACAGCTTTTATGGAAAAAAACTAGGTCGATTTAAAAAAGTCTTTGATTTATTGTATATCTGCAACGGAATGGAATAGAAAGGTGACGTCTGCTGCATTTTGCTACATTTTTGATCTAGTTTCACCCAACTTTTTTTTTGCACTAAGAGATACTCACCCTGTATATCCTCCGCATTATGTTTTAGAGCTCCAATCGGTTTATTAATTTATTTGTGTATAGGATGCATAATATATTGAGAAGCTTTGTTCATAAACGCATATTGTTTTTATTTATTCATTTTTTAAATAAATCATTAAAAATGAATGAAATTAATCGTGGAAAGCGATTTTTTTCACAATTTTCAATTTTGATGGCTCTGTAACACGTATGTTTGTATGTCAAAAAGCAATAAATAATTTAACAGGGCCCTACACCTATATAGCATTCCATGATTGTCCTTAAAGTCCAGAAGGCCACTTTAGAGTTATAAATCTCCTCTGAAGTGGGATACTCATTTACATTTGGTTATTGGTCAAGTTTTTATGAGGAACATTTGGATCGTTTGAATTTGAGATCTTCAGGAATGTACTCGTCATGCAGTCCTTGCTGAAATCTGTGATAAATCTTTGAAATGGGTGGAGAACACTATTGAGCGAATAAATAATATTATTAAATCAATTATGTTTGATAATTAACCTACATAGTATCTAATGAATCAAATGATATATTTATCCTTAACCTATGATTATTTAAAAAAACTTTAATTAATAAATGCCTGTATCTGAAATTACTATAAATTGATTTAATCTGCTTAATAAATTGACCAGGATATTATTCCAAAACTTTTTACAGAGGTCGGGAGACATTGGAGGGAGGGAAAACTATGTCGTTACCAAAGTTTTGGGGGACTAAAAAAATCTTAAATAATTAAATCTTTTTATCTTAAATAAAATAAATAAATAAAATTTTCTCTCCCATCTGTTGATGTCTGATCTATTTAGTCCATACATACTCAAATCCATTGGTATTTCAAATTTTCAACAAAAAAGTAAACTAAACATATATTAACCATTCACGTGATCCTGAGAGGTGCATGATGAAATGTTTTGGCCGTATCTTGACCGTAGTAAGCTAGTGGAGGGCATGGCTCCAGGTATGCCTTTACCATCGTTCCCTTCAAATGTTAGCTTCTAATTCGATTCCGCCCTGAACTTTTGTGGACCACAGTATATCAAAATACCTGGAAGGTGCCAGGTGACCAAACACATACATTTTTTCTTTTTTTTTTTTGTTTGTTACTGTCTTGTTGTCTTTTATATGATTTTTAGTACTCAGATAAAGAGTTTCGCAAATCTTTTTTAATAGAATATATTGTAAATAATCTTCATAAATTCACAAACACCTGTGAGGTGCACGCAACAACTACAGTATTATTCTGGTTTTAGAATTAAGCAAGGATTCAATTGAGAATTAATATATTACATATTGAGTTGTTTTTATCGAAGAAAGTTAAAAACACCCCTCAGTTGTAACAATTCTTCCGTATTGGGCACGCGACTTACGGAATGTTAAACATTTATAGATTTTTTTTATACATTGTAATCCTCTTTACTTGAATAGATAATACGAAGCGTTGAATTCCAAAACCAACTAAGTCTAAAGAGATAGTCAGGCTGAAACAAGAAGGGGAATTAATTTTTGCAAGGCTATTTTCAATGTGACTTAACTACTTTTTTGAGAAAGCCATTCCACTAAAGATAGTCTTGTAGAAAAACTATTCAGTAAAAATAAAAATTCATAAAATCTGGGAATTGGACTTAGCTGGTTTTGGAATTCCACGTCTCTACATTAGGAAACTTTTTTTTTTTTTTTCTGTTACGTAAATATTAAATAAACACATTGTTAAAAAAATAAATATACATGAATAGAAATTATATACTATGAAGAAATATAAAGTTAAAATTATGGAAATATTGATTAGATATTATTAAAGAATGAAGTGATCAGATATTCATACAAAAAGGCTTTATACAAAACTGAATTTGCTAGAGTATTCCTCACTAAAGATAAGAAGGGAAGAAGGACAGATAAGAAGCTGGTTAGGAGACCTTACAAGCCTCCCCGTTGACTGGAGACTTATGCAAATCCGGAGGGAGAATATCCCAACTCTATGGCAACCATTGTCTAAGAGCCATCTTTCTAGGTCAGGGCTCTCGGTGGCGCTTAAATTCAGCTCAGGTCCTGTCAAGATGCGCCTGTCTTTTGTGTCATCTAAAATGGGTTTCTCTGACAAATGAAGGGTATTTCGCCATCCAGGATGACTGCTGTATTACGATGTGCTTAGAAGTCTATTACACATCTATCCCTAGCATATGATCTGATAAAAAATGTAATCGAATTTTCAGAAAAACAAAACCCGACTTGAAGATTAAACCTACACGTACAAACTTGAACTAAAAAGTAAAAAATAATTAAATGTATTTTATAAAGCATTTACTCCTCAGTATTTATTGTAAAAACATGTGACATGTTTCGGGATCAAGGTCCCATCATCAGACTTTAAAACTATCACTTGGTGTTAACACACCGTGTCATAGTTAACGTGTTAACACCAAGTGATAGTTTTAAAGTCTGATGATGGGACCTTGATCCCGAAACATGTCACATGTTTTTACAATAAATACTGAGGAGTAAATGCTTTATAAAATACATTTAATTATCTACATTTGTAACTCCACCATTGAAGAATATATTAGTAAAAAAAAAAAAAAATTAATTACTTCTAAACAAAGACCATTAAAGGACAATCAACAAATTTATTGATACTTATACAACTATTCACTATTTATGGTCAGTTATTTTGGGAGTCGGTGCCAGCCATGAAGAGCAGTTTAATCATGCCTTTGTTACGAACCTTCGAATGGCACTAGACAGAGGTGTGGCGGTCATTTTATTTCTTCTTTCTCTACTACGCTAATAATTTTTAACTTTTCTTTAGTTAAAAGAATTTTAAATTTTAGCGGAGCTATTGTATAACCAATCGAGTGGATAACCAATATGTAGCTGGTGAACGGATAAAGTGAAAATAAAAACAATGACTGAAAACTGGAAAAAAAATTACCCATGAAATGTTTTGAAATTGACTTCGAGTTATATAGGTAATGACTTCAAATAGTTCGATTCATAGAGGTAGAATCCTATGAGTCCCCTATTTTAATCCCTATTTTTAATTTTAATTTTGTGCTCAATGTTTCAAGTTTTTTACATGAATCGACTTATTGAGGTGAAATTTAGGTGTAGTGTATTTGCGAACGTAGATTTTATTTGACTTATTTGTAACTTTGTCTTTTAGTAATTCAGATTTAGTCACCATGAGGAAATATATTCATAGTAGAAGTTAGTATCTTTAGCAATTTATTACAAACGAGCACCTCTCTCCCCATCTCGTCTTCACGAAGAGAGTAAATAGAAGAACTTAGATAATTTCAACTAAAATTGAAGTATTATCTGTTAATCGATAAAAGTCTTGTATTGTAGCATGCAATTAAGTATTATATCCTCAATGATACTTTCAAGCATTGCAGTAATTTTTAACTAGCTTAAAATTGCACTGATTAGACGGTTAATGATTACTTAAAACAATATGTAGACATTGAATTATTAATTTTAATAAATGAACTAGGTATGTAGTTAACATTTGGTACAGATAGGTTCAGTAGTTTTAACACTGTAAACTCTAATTCAGAATGGTGCTGTTGATCGGTTGATTTTAAATCGTCACTGGGATTCACATTTCGCATTACATATTTAAATATTTTTTAATAATTCAATTTAATATACCCTTAATAATATATGTTATTATCAATTTCAAACTCTATGGCGCTTGCCAACTATTGATCAATTTTCAAACTTCATTGTTATCCACATATCGTTTTTTTAAAACAAATTACTTAAACATCAGTAGACTTTATGATTGGTAGACCTTCTTGGAACTATAAAGATGGTGTGGTGAAAATTTGAGACAGATTGGTTCTGAAGTGTTTGTGGTTAGTGATCGCAAACAAAAAATGGCTTGTACTTGTTGAACGGTTTAACCTCGGCCGAGGTCTGGACTCTTATAAATTAGTTCTGAAAAATAGAATTTAATTGCTTGAGGTAATCATGATGGTATAGAAGGATCGATACAATTATTTGTAAATTGGTCAATTATTATAATTGATAAATTATTTGCCACTTCTTTTCGAATTTTATTAATCGGAGACTTGTTTCAAATGTTTTCAATTTTCCATTAGTTCTAAAAAAAAATAAAAAAATAAAATAAAATTAAATAAAAATTTTTTAAAAAAATCACAGCTATTTAACAACTAATTTCCTGGAATCAATCACCTTATTTATTATTTTTTTTTTAGTTATTTATTGAAATAACAACTGTATACACAAAATGAAAATATAACATATCTATTTCTAGTAAATATGACGATAATTATGAAAATGACACTTCATTTGTTTTTAAAGCAATTACCCATTGGTATCACTTATAAAGGTTCTAAAGGTATAAACTATATTAGAAGGTTTTGAGGCCATCTTCTTTTCAGGTATATTAAGATCTTTGTGGATAAATTTGTTTGTGACGAAGTAAGGGGCATATAGGATTTTTCTAAGGATTTTGAATTGTAAGGATTGGATACGAGATGAATTGGATAGTTTAGTAGAGCCCCACCTATTTGAATAATGATTAAATCTTTCAGTCAAATAATCATTAGTTTACTAAAAATTATTGAAACATTAGGTGATTGACTCCAGGAAAATAGTTGTTAACTAGCTATGATTAAATTTTTATTAAATTATAGCTATAATTAAATTTTGCCAATAGATTATTTAAGACAATACATCATACATAATGATACTTAAGGAGGTAAAATGGAAAGACTAAAAGGTAAAGACCTTGAGTAGACTGCGCGTAAATAGACGAAAGGGAAACTTGGGCAGTAAGGCAAAAACATTTTGACCCGAACATCTATTATAAAGGTAAATCCGTAGTATTTCAGTGTTTCCCTATGGATAGCCTTTTTTCCTATCTCTACTGGAAACAAATTTAAAATAAAATTTTTGAAAATATGTGTCTAGTCATCTAAACCAAAATATGGATTGGTTTCAGCCTTTTAAGCCAAACAACAACAGCTACATCTAAGTCTATAAAAATATTCTCGGAGAATAATTAGGTGAGTTGGTTACAGGTGGTAATTCAAAAGTAAGAATAATGGAGGATAAGCTGTACCTGTCCTTGGAAAAAAAAAAAAAAACAGTTGGGGAATGTCCACTTAAAATGGAAATAGCTCCCCGCGGTGGCAGGCAATACAAATAATTTGTCTCCCGTGTCTCCTTGCCACATCCCACTGCTCCTGTCTGATTTCAGTATCTCTCCCTACAATCCTCTGGAATCTGGGAAAAATATACACCCCCACAGTCTTAACTTTAGTAGCATGCTTATGGATGATAAACCTCATTCTAGGGCACGGCCAGTTTGGAAATCAGAGTTGTCTAGTTCAAATAAGAAATTTATTGTTCTTTCATTATGTTTTTAATACATATATCTTATAAATATATATATATATATATATATATATATATATATATAGAGATTCCGATACAGTTCTTCCATGCTTAAGATTCCACTTAATATAAATATACTCCCTCTGAATATAATATTTAGGTAAATCTATTGTACATTCAACTCGAAACAGTGTACCAAATGATTTTATTTTTCTTATTTTTCCTTATTTGTAGAGTATTCTTTTATTTTCCTATCTATATATTTACTATCTTCTATATTATCACTATTTTTTTTTACTTTATTTTTTCAATTCATTATGTCTCTGACCAGATGTTACTGCTTTTATTTCTGTATTCATTTGTTATTCTTAAGAGACTTTGTCCCAGAATAAAATTATTTTTCTATTCTATTTAATATACACACATAGTTTTTAAACCTCAAAACAGTGCAGTTTGGCTTGTTAAACCAACCTCTTGGAAGGCAGCAAACTTGAAATTAAAATGCAGCGTCCCACCAAATAAATAAAACAGCTAAAAAAATATTCAGCAATTATGTTCCTGAAAAAGTACCATTTTATCTGGACAAACGGATGAGTTGTCTAAGTTAGTAACATTGTTTTAAGCTATATTTATTATTTTATTTCAATGTTAATGCGAATTTTACAAGTATAGTTGAAAGATTATATTAAAGTAAATATATAAAAGTAAATGTAATGAGTAAACCTTAGTAATTATTTTAAGGAAATGTATACCTATTAATTAATTAATACCTAAGAAGAAAGTCATAATAAAAGAGAAAGTTAGTCAATACATATATTAGTGAGCAAATAAACGAAACATGCAAAAAACTAGTTATGTTTAGATTTCAGTATGCAATCGTCGGACCACCTCCGCTGGAATTATTGACATAATTACTTGACTTACTTGAGATAAGCATGATGGTATAGATAAATAAATTCTATCAGGAATCAATTGATTAAATACCAATTCTATTGGAAATTATCATATATAGATTTTTCCAATAGTCCCATTTTCTTTTCAATAGAAATAAAAAAAACCAACTAGTCATCGAAAATCCCAAGGATTTACCTGAATCTACCAGGCCCTTTCCTCCACCCCTTCCACTTCTGATATCTTTAAGAAGCCCGTTTTGCCTGCTTACGACAGGTTTTTGCCTTTTAATTATCGAAAGAGCATTCCAAGTAAATCGTTTGTCCAGATGAAATCATAGATAATTTGAATTGAGAGAAGAATGTGAAAAAATAGAGCAATAAAGACAATAGCACTATTTATAGTTGACTGTACGGATATTACGGGATAAATTGAGTAATTATCGACTTTATCCTTTATTGCTCTGCTAACAAGAAAATAATTGGAAGATTGCAACAAAGCAATAATGAAATTGTCTCCTTGAAGGGCGAGGGGGAAGGATAGAGAGCTAAAGAGGAAGAAAGCAAGAGGTCGATAATTTAATTTATTTAACGCAGGGACGGAAGCCACTTCAAAACTGCAAAATCAACAAGTGATTGCTCCACCAATAATAGCTTTAGCGACCTGTTGCTTCTCAACTTCAGTCATAAATCAAATGACCCCGTGTCATAATTTCTGTTTGCCAAAATTTATACAAGTTGGTCATGTATACTATCTTTGGGAAAAAAGGTTTTATAAAAAGAGTTTTGAATTGAAAATAGCGAATGAACCTGATTTTTAAAAATGAACCATTATTTTTCTTTTGTATGTTTAAAAAAGTTAAAACCCAAACTCAACCAAACTTACTGTCAGATAATGGGTCCAGTTATTATTCCATCTTTATCTCTTAGAGAAAAATTCTGCAAATTCTAATTGGACAACTTAATTGGTTTCTATTGGTTCTCTCTGGTGAGAGAGCAGCGCTAAAATCTATTCAGCTTGGTATGGGGATCTCTACGCACAGCGTGCATCTTGTATATAAAGTATTTTTTAGCATATATATATTTTTTTAAACTTTAGTATGTGCGTATACGACCAGCGATTGTGATTGAGAATTGACGGAGTCTGCAACCATCGGTACAATCTTCAGGCGTAATGCTTCATTAGGGAATTAGTCAAGATCGCTCACCCAACTCCTTTTCAGCCTGTTATATCTGGAATTTCTAATAATTAAATATTTTTCATCTCCTGGTTAGAGTATTCACAAAAGATATCTCGAAAAGTCGGAATAGATATCTTTATAGGTAGAGTTTCGTTCGACACGTAAGGAGGGTCTGTTCAGTCTTAAGAATTTAGGTTGAACGTTTGTAATTTTTTTCCATCAATTGGCGTGCCTAAATCCGGATGAGTTTTAAAAAGCAACAAGCATAGCAGTCACAGTATTTAATTCAATTAATTTTATTTTATTTTATTGAGGCAGATTCTAATATTTACTCAATAAAAGTTTTCCAAAAAAAAGTTGTTTACTGAGTTGATCTAAGATCTAAAATCCTTTTGAAAAGTACACCGTTGACATAAAAAGAAACAAAACAAAAAAACATAGATAGTGCAATGTAGGAGTTGTTTAACATTTTGATGGTTAAAGTACATGGGGACGGAGTGCACATTTTCACATACATTAATTTGTTGCAATATTTCACCTTTCAATATATATATATATATATATATATATATATATACACATTGGAAGCAGCAGTAGCCATTATTATATATTTGAAACAGCAGTAGCCATTATTCAAGCATATGTATTCTCTGTAATAACAACATTATATTCTAGAGAAGTAATAAATTATGAAAATAAACAAAAATCACCCTTATCACTTAGTAGATTACAGACCTTGACCGCTACAATTAGAGCCATAACCCTCACATATAATGATTCCATAAAAATGAAATATACTATATTTTATATATATATATATATATATATATATATATATATATATATATATATATATATAATTATTTAAGATAGCTTAACATAGGAATGTACTATTACGGGTGCAGTGTTCTCTAAGAATGCGAGAGAATAGTCTCGAACAAGTGACCTTGTTTCCTGCTGGTTCTGTAGCTAATAATTTTCCTCTATAACACTTTCCAATTACGAAATATTAAGGTAAATAACTTTTTTATGAAATAAATTAATCTTGTATTTAATTTACTCGTAATAGTGGTGCTGTGAATCTCTTGGGTAGTACAAATTCTTAGATGTAGGATATTTATATAAATTAAAATTTTGTTCGTATTCTAGGACAAGTTCCTTAAAAAAAGAAAAATAATGAAAAAAAATGTTTTACTAAAATAAAATAAAAAAATGTAAAAGCAAAAAAAAAAAAGTATTGGCAATTAAAAATTTAACAGTACAATAATACAAAGTAACCATAATCCTTCTGCATCTTCGACCATTAAGCAATACATATATATATATATATATATATATATATATATATATATATATATATATATATATATATATATATATATATATATATAAAACTGTTAAATGAAATATTAACTAACTACAGTCGGAGTGTTTAATTAACTCTTTCAACAGAGTATTATACAATCCAATAAACATAATTACATAACTGTACACACCTTGCAGTATTACAATAGTAGAATAGTATAATTAATTGTTAATTAAAAGTTTGAATATTGCGCCATATAAAAAAAATATTAGACATTTTTAAATCCGACAATTCTCTAATCCAGAATTAGATTGTACTCAAAAATATATTTATAGTTTTTAATTGAAAAATTAAATGTCTAAATAAAAAAATAATAATAATAGAATTTCGGAAAAATAATCTTAGATTTCTTAATAAGCTTAGAAGCAGGAAGATCGTTAACCATACTGTTGAGAGTCTAATATGGAATCAACGAAGGAATAAAAACATTAATGATCTTAAATTTTAAAATTTATAAAGCGATTCACAGATAATTAAATATTTTCAATTCCTGTGGCCATAACGTTCATAATGTTTTAATCTAAATTTCTAGTTATCTATTATAGATAATGGGACGGGGAAAGCTGAGTGGTACACAGTTTCATGTAGGTACTACTAGCTTACGCGGTTAGAGAGTCTAGCTGTAGCCAAAAATTTATTTCCTGTTTTTTCAGGTATGGATCATGCATGATGAGGAGACCATTTTGGCACTGGTACAGCCTCTACAAGTTGATATTTTTTAAATGTGTAAAACCCTAGGAATAGGAAGTAAGTACTAATCGCTGGCCATGATTACTTACTTCCTTGAGCTGCCTTCTAATCCGAACGTTTCTTCTTTTCCACTTCATTGCTCACCTCCCAAAGGCCTCTCTCAATCCTTCCAAAAATAATCCGGCGCCGTCACCATTTTAAGACAGTTAGATTTTCGAGAGGCTGATAGAAGGTTTTTCGAACAACCAATCTGGAGGACCAGTAGCTATGCCAAGTACAAGGGTCGCTCAGCTTCCTGTGAATCTCAGGGTGAGGACAGTGTATTGCCCCCATGTGGGAATCGAACCTACGCCGTATTAACCGAAGTATTGAAACTCTGTATTCTTACTTGAAGAACTGTCACCGATCCAATGCTTACCAAGCTCAACAGTGCTTTACCTTTAAATATGTACTGCACAGGTCTTGGTCCCCTCGGCTACTCCGGCCTCCATAAGTAAGTTATATAAGGTTAAATTTGATATATTTCTTAAAGAATCAAAAAATACTGTTGCTTACTTTTAAAAATCTGATTCTAGTGAAAAAAAAAAACTTTATGCCTTATCGAATTTAGATGTTTGAAGTTCTTAGTATTCCATTTTCGAACGATATTGCTTAAAATTGCTCATCAGACCATAACATCCTTTAATAGCTTCTGCCAAATGCTTTCCAACAATCTTCGACTGTTAGGAACCTCCAAGTATCCTCTGGTAAGTCATCCATCCATCTAAGACGGGGTCTTCATTTTGAGTCAGTGTATATCCTCATTTATCATTATTTTGGGGATCTAACAGTCTGAAAATATGTGCTACAATGGTTTACTCGCAGTCCTAGTGTAGTCCATCTGTTTTATCAAGAATCTGTAATGCAAGGATCTCTTACAATATCTTGGTCATCTGCTTTGGCACCCTTGTTGTTCGACTGTATTAATCTCATATTGCTTTTTCTACCGTGATTTTAAATTGTTTGTATAATTAAAAACGTAAAACTAAATACATTAATTAATTATTTAGTCTTAAATTACTCGGCTTCATTTTTAAAATTTCGTTGAGATATGTAAGATTTGACACATATGTCGTTATAAGTGTGTGTATAATAAGGTCCACTACCGGTTGGACTTGAGAGAGGAATTGTAGCACCAGGCGACATTGAGATGCTCAAGATGCGGACGTACCTTCAATGCGCACACACCCAACGCCCGACGCTTATGCGTCCTACCCATAATTAGAGTGGCATTATAATTAGCTATTTACACATCCAAATCGCCATAATGTTTAGCATACTGAATTAGTTTAAATGAATTTATCATTGCCATGTGTTCGTACTTCGACGTACTAAGGTCGCGCCGCTGACTAGTGATGATAAATTGCTATTTTTTCGAGACTAATAATAGGGTTCAGCGATTGGAATGTTCTTCTATTAAAGCTTCATCCAGGCTGAAGACAGGATGTACTTATGTGTTAGAAAAAAATGTAAGATCGTTTAACATAAGTACATTAAAAAAATAAAAAATAA
Organism: Euschistus heros; assembly: GCA_003667255.2. Classification (NCBI taxonomy): domain Eukaryota; kingdom Metazoa; phylum Arthropoda; class Insecta; order Hemiptera; family Pentatomidae; genus Euschistus; species Euschistus heros. Next base: position 1,167,222 of record RCWM02000105.1, on the reverse strand, counting down.
AATAAAATAAATATCATTCTGTAACACCAGGAACAATGAAAGGTCTTATGATCGGGTAATTCGTGATCACGAATTTATTAACCACCGCTCATTCAAGAATGTGATCTCAATATTATCGTTCGACCACCACAATAGTTATCTAGAGAATTAATTAGAGTATATTTTCCATAATATAATTACATTTTATGATTATTTCTACATGTAGATTGCTAATTTACCCTGATTCAGACCATAATTCCGAAGTTCTTCCTCTATTTAATTTAAAATATACAATTTTAATTGGTAAGATTAGTAGTCATTATATTAATCTCGTGGGTGTAAAGTTACGTTGACCAGTTTCAAAATTATTTAAACTTTGAAAAGACTTTACAAAAAATACTCAAATATCCTTTAGTATTGCATAGTCTTGTTGCTTTGTATTTAGGGTTTAATTTGCCGTGCATTATAATTGCGTCTGCCTGCTACTAAACTGTTTCATTATTCACTTTTTTTTAGAAAGTGTCAGAAAAATAATTTTTTTTTTACCACAAAATATTAGATCTGATAGCTGTCATTGATAAACTACATATTTGCTTTTGAACATAAAAGAACCTAACGAAATTAGGAAGAGAAATATCTGCAATTAGTAGGTTATTTTCCTTCAAATTCAATACAAAATTGAATGAGATCGATTGGAAACGTGATTGCTTACTATTCAATTGCTAACTATTCCCGAAATCAGTGCTATTAAATCTGGACCAAACCGGGCATACGTTGGGCCGTAAACCATTTTCGAAAAAGCTTCCATTAAAACTAAAAAAATGCGGGTAAATGCTTCGCTTAGGGATCGCTTTCCCAGCCTCTATTCTTTAACATTAAAAAACAAATGCCCTATGAAAAATGCTCCATAAAACGCAACATTCATGCTCGTATTGAAAACGCACCGAAAATTCCATTTCGCTACCATACAAAAATGTTTAGAAAACTCATTTTTATGCATAGAAACATAACTTTTTATGGGCACATTTCCTGACCCATGTTTATAGGAATTTTTATGTTCAGCGTGAAATTTCCAAAAAGATATTGAAGGTGTCTGAATCGCCTCCACCCTCACCATATGTTCTAAGCACTGCACAGCGTTGGAACTTTTAATATACCACCACCTTAATTCACTTTATTCAGTGCCATGTATGTTGACATGATCCGTCAATAATATGATTAATTAATTTCTCCTTTTTACTCATGGATGGAACTATTTCACTAATATAGTTCCATAGTCCGAAAAAGCATCAAAACCGTTAATAAATAACAAAAAAATTATACATAACAAACTATTTTTAATTTATAAGCTAATCTTAATTGAAAATATTCGTTTAAACATTAATAGGGCATCGACCCTCTACATCAAAATTATTATGAGATCTTCGCCCTTGCTGTTAGTTACTAAACGATCAAGAGCAGCTTCAATGATTTAGCAATCAGCAGAGTGCTTTTCGATTATGAGTGATCTCTCTCTTATCCCAACAACTTAATTATTATCATTGCTGCAGTATCTCTACAACTCCAAAATCTACATTTTTTATTGGATTTGATGTTACATTAACTGGTCTTTTCGACTAATGAATGGCTTTAATTAGTTACATTATACTTAAGAATGTTTTAAACCTTTACTATTAAAAAATGTTCATAATAATTATTTTGTCTTTATTCATTTACAAGCACCAAAGCGTTATTTGGAAATTTATTTCACTGAAGACATTTTATTAAAACAGTATCACTGATTTGCAATGAGTTATTATTACTATGTAAAATTACAACAACAAAAAAATATTAACCACCTTAAAATACTCGATTTTTGAGTGGATGAGGTGTGGAGGAATGCCGAAGAGGTTGGAATTATTTTGCAGATAATACAACAGAAAAGAGTTCTTGAGTAGAGTTGCCAAAATACAATCTTTTATGGATAAAACACACAACAGGAGACCCTAGCGTATCATTTCCGAGGTGAGGAAAAGCAGAAGCGATCGTATGAAGAGGTTCTGAGGGGAGAAGAGAAGATAAGTCAAGAATTATTGAGTTCCTTGCGGTCCATAGTTGGCCAAAGTCGGATATTATAAAAAAATAACACCAAAAACAAAACGATTTTAAGACAGATACTTGAGAAAGCTTTAAGAAATACACATTTTCAGGTACATATTTAAGACTTTAAGAGGAATCCAAATTATTTGGTTGATTTCTTTTCTTTTTCTTAAACTAAAGTAAATCATACTTTTAACTTGCAGTTAGATCAAGATGACAAACATTATTAAAGGGAAACTGTGGCTTCAATGCGAACAGATTCCGTTACATTCAATCGTCGCACATAGGGGTATTTGGCTAATCTAGGCGGCCAAAAGTCGATTTTATAAAATCCACATAAGGTTAATAAAACCAAGCTATTTATGAAGTTGGAAACACAGAGGGCGTTACGGGACCCTTGTCCCTTCCTTCCCTGCAATACCTAAGTTGTACGACAAATCGTAACTGCCCGATTCTGTCAGGCCAACGGATCTCTCTCTTCTTTCAAAGTGTAATCACTTCAGTTAAAAGGAGTTTTCTTATGTTTAGTGATATTCTTCATAATTAGAGTTATTGATATCGAAACTGCATGCGAGGACACATACTTTTGAAGTGGTGATTATTTTATCAATTAATGAATGAGTGCCATTTCGGCTGTTTGAAAAAAAAACAACTGTATATTTCGTATATTTTCAACCACATTTTACAATAGCACATGTTAGTGTTTTTGTTGTACTTTATGGTGCGTCCCGGCTGTCATTTTTAATTTCTTAGAAAGTTTGGACCTTTTGTAAATTAATATTGTTCAAATTAGACGCACCTAGCTACTTTAAGCGGCACCAGACATGGCAATGAGAAAATAACAAAAAACTAAATTAAATTCTAAAATAAATCCCAAATTTTCGGACAACCCCTCTTTAAATCATTTAGCCCACACCCTGACATCTTCAATCCTAATCACCTTGAATGTATTGAAGCAGAACTAAATATTCCACTCCAACTGTCTCCTCCTCCTAAAGCATTTCATCCTTCTGAGATATCAAACATAATCCAACGATTACCTTCAAACAAAGCCCCAGGACACGACCTAATCACATCCCATATCCTAAAACTTCTTCCTCGAAAAGCCATCCTATTCCTAACATATATATATATATATATATATATATATATATATATATATATATATATATATATATATATATATATATATAATGCTGTGCTGCGTACTACACATTTTCCGGACTCCTGGAAATTATCTATAGTTCAAATGATTCCAAAACCCAAAAAAGCCACCTGAGCCAAAAATACCGTCCTATTTCCCTTCTCCCGATCATGGGTAAAAAATCCTTGAAAAACTAATTTTAAAACGCTGTATCCTATCCTAGATTCCTATCATGTAATAATAGTCCAGGAAAATAAGGCTGATTCCAAAACCCAAAAAGCCACCCTGAGATCCCATCCTCATACCGTCCTATTTCCCTTCTCCCGATCATGGGTAAAATCCTTGAAAAACTAATTTTAAAACGCTTGTATCCTATCCTAGATTCCTATCATGTAATCCCAGATCATCAGTTTGGATTCCGAACATCACACTCCACAATCCAGCAATGCCATCGTGTGGTGGACGTTGTCTCCTCTGCATTGGAGCGCGGAATGTACTGCACCGGAGCCTTTCTCGATGTGGAACAGGCGTTTAACCGAGTTTGGCACCCGGGACTGCTTTACATTTCCGTAAATTCTTACCTTCTACATATTTCCTTATTATTCGATCCTATCTGACTGATAGAACCTTCAAAGTAAATCATAAATTTTCCAATTCGTCTCTCTTCACCCAATCCGCTGACGTTCCTCAAGGTAGTATCCTTGGTCCCATCCTCTACACAGTGTATACAGCTGATATCCCGACTTATCCTACCACTGTCCTCACCACTTACGCTGATGACACATGCGTGTTATCAGTAAATAATGATCCTTTCATTGCATCCCAATCACTACAATCTCATATTACTAACATTCAAGAATGGTGTCGAAATTGGAGAATAAAAATAAATCCAAATAAATCCCAACAAATAACCTTTACCCTTCGTCGTAAACCTACGACTTCCTGTCCAACAGTATCCTTTAATGATATTCCATTAATCCCTGTTGAACAGATCCGCTACCTTGGACTCCACTTGGACAAACGTCTTACTTGGAATCCACATACAAGACTAAAACGACAAGAAACTGCTCGTCGTTACAGACTACTTCAACATTTACTAGACAAACGATCAAAGCTCCCAATTAATTACAAAAGACTCATTTACATGACTGTGATTAGACCTATTTGGACGTACGGAGTTGAGCTTTGGGGCTCTACCAAACCATCCAATTCATCTCGTATCCAATCCTTACAATCCAAAATCCTTCGAAAAATCCTCAATGCTCCTTACTTTGTGACCAATAAACTTATCCATAAAGATCTTAATGTTCCTTATGTTGCTGATATAGCCCGCAGGAGATACCTATCCTTCCATAGTAAGCTCCATAACCACTTCAATCCACTAGTCTCCCAACTTGCTTCCCACTCCATTCCCGATAATCCTCCGAGGCGTCTGAAAAGAAGATGGCCTAGAGACCTTATAGTGTAGATTTTTATTGAAGTGCTACTACTGAGTTGTTCTTCACAAGTTATATACATGCCATTGTATTCTCTATCAACACATTTACTTGATGTATATGTTTTTGTACAGTTGTAAATATCAATAAACGAGAAAAAAAAAAAAAAATTTAAAATACTTTCAACGGGATCTTCAATTTTTTTTGTATGTGTCTATTGGTTCAGGAATAAGAAGAGTGTTCCGGAAATTACTGAACGATAATATACAGGAGCAAAACCTCCCAATTTCGAACTAAAATTAGATACAATTGAGACATATTTTAACATTTGGGAACTATTTTAGTGGACCAGTTAAAGGACAAGAAGTACCAATTTCCTTATTAAAATCTAAATTTAATCAGAGATGGAAGAAAGCTGATCAGATGAAAAACAAATCCTTTAAAGAAGAAGATTGGTTGCTGAAAACATTTGAAATACTTACTTTAATATGGATGTTTTAAGTTACTTACTTAATGGAATTATACAATTGTTAAACAGTAAACAATTGTTATACAGTGAAACCTATCGTGTCACATACTCTGATTGACGCAAATGTGTGTAATGCCGTCACATTAACATCAATCATGAGGTTCTACATCTGTGGAATTCAATGATTTGATAAAAAAAAATAAAAATTATGTTGATGCCGATTCTCTTTCTTTTAGTTTATCAATATTGCACGCCAGGATTTGTATGTTCACGAGCATGTTGCATCTCTCATACTAGTATAGCTTCCTGAAGAAATGTGGTAGCGATTTCAAGCTATACAGTCAGAATTTTACACGAAACTTTTCCAGGAAGGAATTTTTAAGTATATTGAATAAACTTTTTTTTCTTTTCTTTTTTTTTCATAAAAAGCGTGAAAATTTTTTTTAACGTAATATGATTAGTAAATATATTTTCGACAGTAAACTGGCATCAAATAATTTTGGCCGCCTAGATTTGTAAAATACCCCTATGTGCGTCGTTGCAGCGTCGTTGACGTATCCAGAATTTGATTTAATGTCTTTATTGTTTCCATTTTACTTTGTTATAATGTAATTATGTGTTATACATCTTATATGATTAATTACTCACAAAGGCAAAAAAAAAAAAGAAATGGATAATATTATACCAAGTGGTAGCAGTGGTAAGCATAGTGTGGACTATTCTCTAGCTAGTCATTATTTCTTAATGCCGTAGTTTGTGTATATCCGTAAATAAATAAACATATATATATATATATATATATATATATATATATATATATATATATATATATATATATATATATAAATAAATATATTTTATTTTATTATTTTAAGATGTCTTCAAATGATTCATAGTATAAAACTAATATACCCTCCGCTAAGTAAGTCCAGAGAAAGGCAAGGATTCCCCAGCCGAGGTAATCTTAAAGCCAAGCTCAATTGTTAATCCAAATCTAATTGAACCAAAGGAAATTGAGCCGCTCAGTAAAATGGGACCTTCAAATGTCAAACAATTACCTTTCCACAATCCAGCCTCTTTCTTAAAGCATTAAACTCTACCTATGCCCAGTCCATTATTCCCCTGCCCTAGTTTTGTTGGTATGCAATCAGACGTTGTTTGAATCCAGCGTTTCAATCGAAGACTCTTCAAGGTGAGTTTTAAGAGCAAATGACCGATATTAATTTTTTAATACATTAACATACTAGACTAAAAAGAAAAGAAACTGCTCGTCGTTTCCGACTCTAACATTTACTAGACAAGCGTTTAAAGCTTCCAATAAATTACAAAAGACTTATTTGCATGACAGTTATTAGACGCATTTGGACTTAGGGAGTTGAGCTTTGGGGAACGACTAAGCCTTCAAATTTTTCTCGTATCCAATCCTTATCATGCAAAATCGTTCGTATAATCCTCAATGATCCTTATTATGCCACAAACAAACTTATCCATGAAGATCGTAAAGTTCTACATCCTGCTGATTTGGGCCAACCCGGATACCTGTCCTTTCATAGTAAACTTCATACCTACTTGAATCCACTAGTCTCCCAACTTGCGATGATCCTCCGAGGTGTCGGAAGACGACAAAGACAACTTCTAATGTAAAACTATTGAAGTGTTACTAGTGAGTAGTTCTTTCCAAGTAATTGACATGTAATAATTTTCCTCAAATTTACTTGTATATAATGTATAAATTATATTGTAAATATCAATAGTTAGTTTAAAAAAAAATTACATTATTTATTGAAATTTTCAACTATTAGAAGAACATTCGACCTTTTTCTTTTAAGGTACCTCTGTGTATTATCAAGAATCAAATAGGAAGCTTATTTTAAAAGAATAGTGGATTTAAGTAATTGTAGAATTTAGTATGAGAGGTTAAGTTTAGATTTTGGAAGATTAAGATAGATATTGATAAGTGAGTTGAAGATGTTTAGAAGGCTTTTGGATTTTAAGGACCTGATACGAGAATGACTTAGATGGTCTAAAAGAATTCCAAAGCACTGCTCTGCATGAAGAAATAGGTTTAATTTTCTTCATAAATATTACAAGCTACAGGCATTTTAGCGCCTGTAACTAGTAAATGTTGAAGTAGTCGAATACGTCGAGCTGTTCGTTATTTCTGTCTTGGTTGTTTATTCCAAGTTAGCCGTTCTTCTAAATAGAATCCTATGAAGAGGAACTGTTCAATAAACTGTTATGGAATATCATTAAATGACACTAAATATCACTAAATGACAGGATAGGCCTACAATGAATATGCTAATTTTTAGAATAAGTTTACGAAATCATGACTTCATCAATAAAAAATAAGATAAATCATATTTATATAAAATATTTATTTATTTACATTTTGGTTCAAACCACATTTGGTATTTTTGTTTCCTTTAAAAATTGAATAATGTGTTTGTGGAGATACATTCGTCAGACCGTTATCTTTTCTTTGCTTTTTGTATTTTTGGCATTCTATAGTCAGGTTTACCTGACATTCGTTGCATTTTGGGGGTTGTTTGTCTTCCAATAAGTAACTGTGGGTTAATTTTGAGTGTCCTATTCTTAGTCTTGTAAAGATGACTTGTTCTTTTCTTGGTCCTGGTTCTTCTTTCCATTGTTCTGGAATTGGTCTAATTTTTTTAAGTTTGTTGTTGCTGTCGGTTCCAATTCCAAACTATATTGATCTGACGTTTTAAGAATAATTTTAGATCTGTTAGAGGGATAGGGATTGAGGGTAATGGAAAGAGGGAACACGCTTCTTTGGCTAAATCCGCTTGTTCATTACCTTCTATTCCTGAATTCCCGGAATCTATAATTTTAAAATGTAAAATTTAAATTTAAATTTAATAAATGTAATTTTAATTAAAATAAATACAATAATATAAGAACACCAAAGCAACATTTTAAGTGTGATCAAAGTATCAATCTGTGTACAAAATTATGGGCCTTCAATTCACCGGACTCTTCCATGAGTTTCTGAATTTACTAATTTTATTATATTTAATTTCATTATATTTTTTTTAAGTCTGAAGAATATTTCATAAATAAGAGACATTTTTATGGAAAATAGTTGTTTATGAACAGAATTTCCAGTAATAGAGATTTATTTTTAAGAGAGAGAGGAAAATGTACGAATTCTGGAATACTATTTATATTTTATTTTCTAATTTCTATATAGTCCATACACAACGCTCTCTCTCTGGCGCCAGACCAGGTCAGATATTAAATTATAAGTTAAGTTCGTGCCAAAGAAAAACACATAAAGGAATATAATGAATGGAATGACACACACAAGTACTGGGAAAAGAGCAAAATTTAGGTTCCTAGAAACTACAATGTTTATTGAATCTTCAGTTTTTTTCCCATTTTAATATTTAAATTTTTCCTTTAAAATTTTGCCATAATTTATATTATTTTTAGTTGATTTCCTTTTATTTTATATCCTTGTAAATAAGAGATGGATGTAATCAATAAATGAGGGGCAGATAGCAGTTTTTCAAAAAGGAACCAAAAATGAAAGCTTAAAAAAATAAATAAATAAACCGTATTGAGAATTGTTGGTTATTAATTAATTCATAACAGGATCAGAAGGTCTAGGATCCCTTAGACCTGCTTATATCCTGGGGTGTGGAGGGAGGAGTCGGTTCTGTGGTTCTTAGCCTGAATGTAAATATGTATGAAAGTTTTTTTTCTTATCCAGTGAATCCATTTAATTATAATAATTATTACAATGTTTAAAAGATTACCTAAAGACGCTTGGTGTGAGGTATCGGAGGAGACTAAATATCAATCTCATATCGATTGCAATTGAGTGCAGCTACAAGTACTGTCCAGTCAAAGACCGAGTTGATCTTGGCTGACAACTATCGTTCAATTGTTCTATTACTAATTTTTGATTCCTTTACTTCTAAGATGTAAATGTATTTTTTATAGTACCCTTTTTACCCTTAATTATAGCGGATTGTAATATTTATCAAAGATATGTGTTGTTTGAAAAACAAATTCTATAATTTAAATAGGAAAAAACAAACCATTGGTAGAGTGCCATTCTAGATAAGAGATTACATACAAAGATACGGTATTATATACAGCTTGAAATTGATAATAAAATTTATATATATATATATAATTTAATTATTAACAATGATTTAAATAGGTGGTGCTACACGTGAACTCCAGTGGTTTGGAAGCAGACCGATATGTGGTTAGCATCATTTCGCAATAGACTTTATAATGGTAAAACTACTAAACCCATCTATACGAAATTGTAATTACACCATTTTAAACGTTTTAGGGAGGTTTAGCAATAATAAAATTTATCATAATAAAAATTCAAATGTACATTGTTGTGAGGCAGAAATGAGATTTCTGTCACATAATTTTATGGTTGGATATTAAAATTCAACCAGATGAAGCCAATAAAATTATTTGTGCTGAATAAAAATTTAGATCTTTTTTTTTCTTATATTGTATGTAAAAATATGATTAATGGGCCTTTAGTTTTAAGCATTGATACTGCAGTCCATTATCCGCAAGATTTTCTTTCTAAATAGTCTCAGTCCATCTGGATTACCAACACATGGTTCAAAATTAAAAATTGGATTTCCAATTATGCTTTTATATAATTTTCACCCACCAGATCTACTCTATAATTACAATTACAGCTATGAACTATTAATAATACCTAATTGCGTGGTTCAATACAAGATTTTTATCGATAAACCTATGAAACTTCAATTATTAGTTAAAATGATTTAAGAGCGGGCGAAGCCGCGATAGGGGATGCTATAAATAGTATAAATAGTATAAATATAAAGATACGGTAGTGGTACAAAGATATTTTTCATGTGTGACAAATAAAACATATTCAATGCAAGTAATGTCGCCTTCAATTTTATTATACTCTCCCGAAAAAGTCTGATCCAGGCTTAGGTTCTTTCCGAGGCTGTGGAAGAGGGATACATAAGAAGTCTTTTGAAGATGAGACACCATTGTCCCCGAAGAGACATCCTGGCTGGAGGAATGTAAACACACCCACCATGAAGATGTTTTATCTCCGCTATTTCCTGGCCAAAGAAAGCCCTGTATCCGCAGGAGGCAATATGTCTCCTCCCACTGGAGGCTATTCAGGGACCGAGCTCCTCCAGGGGGCCGCGTATCGTATACAATGGAAAGGCGCCTACACAAGGATACCCAACCGGTACCTCCACTGGAAACTAATTAGCGATCATTGATTATAAGTGTCCTCTGCAAGGATGACCAGTTTGGCGTGTGTGTCGGCTGAGGTCGGGTAATTCGTAGTGTCAATTACGCAGATACCTCACGCAAAAAGAAAAGTCTTTGGAGTGCTTAGACTTCTTAATTTAATTATTGGTAATAGAATAATTAAAGTAATCATAATTTTTAAAGAAGGTCTGAGGTTTAGACCTTCGACCTTGACTACACACTTTAACAACCTACTTAATCATAAATCAATATAAGGTACAATGTATCCACTCTAATATCAATACATTGTTCCAAGGACTTTAATTGTTTGCCATATATAGCTGTTCCAATGGCTCTTATATTTTGAATTTCCGATATGTCTGTAGGTTCACGAGAAAGAATACTCTAAATCCTCGAGATTTTAGAATCGGAAAAGTTTAGAAAGAGTTGCCGAAATGCCATTAAAATTAATCAACAATGAAACCGTTGTAGTAAAAAAAAAAAAAAAATAGACAAAAATATGCTTATTTTCAGCCAATGCTTAGTGACTAACACTTTTTTTTTAAACCTGTTAACAAGAAAATAATTATAATTGAAGGGTTTGGTGGATGAAGGGGTTACGTAAAAAACAGAATTTTGAGTACGTAATTTATTTTTTATTTTCGACACTTTCCTTTATCCGAGGTTATGTACCCTTTATATTTTTGATAACTCTTTTTCCGGTTGTTTTGAAATGTTCAAATTTTTCTACTTAAAACTTCTGCACATAAATTTTTCTTCCAATCATCTAAATTGTAATAAAATAATTGACATAAACCCTTCATTCCCGTAACATAAACTTATGATAAAAAATAAAGGACATTATAACAAAATGTCTAAATACATAAAAAAGCTTTCCTCTTGGCAAGGGGGATTTAAACCCCTATTTAAGCAGGATTTCAAGAGATCCTGGCGTATCTTTCTCCCGACTTCACTGGTGTGTTGGTTATACTATAAAAAAACAACAAAAAAAACTCAATTTCTCATCGACTGGGAAAAACATTAGATCATAACTATGTCTATTTATAATTTACTGCTTTTTCCAGTTTGCATTTTAGAATTAAAAGCATATAATTACTTAAAGTAATAATTAAATTGAATTAACAATCAATGATTATTCGAAATATAACCAAGTTGAGATCAAATATAGGTTTCAAACCGGACTTTTCTCATTCAAACCAATATAGCCCCAAAACGATATGTCCTAGCAGAAAATGTTATGAAACAAAAAATATTTTTCATTAAATTTCTGATGGAGAAACTGCCGTCAAATTTTTGATCTGATCGACACTAACAGGTTTGGAAATATACTTGATATTTTAATGTTTTATAAATAATGATAAATATGATCTAAAAGTGCAACTTATCTGAAACTAAAGAAAAGTCTATAAAATATGTTTTGGATTTTAATATCAATCGATATAATATATCTATATAGTACCTATACCCTAAATATATGTTTTTTTGTCATTAATTTTTAACAGTTGCTGTTAATGAATGTAATATAATCCTGGCAATAATTAATTTCTTTGATTATAATTCATTTTTATAAATATTTAGTACGATGAATATTCTGAATATTTTAAGAAAAAACAAAGAAAAAAAATTAAAACAATAAAAAAAAAATTGATATAATTTGCAGTATCTATCCTGGAATCTATTTTGTTGGATGTAACGTTTACCCTAGTAGACACTTAGCCGGGAAGTATACGCCTGGAAGGACGTATCTCTTAAATTAAGAAAGTTGTTTTTCAAGGTAACAATTAAATCGGTCGTATGGGGCAAGTAATAAAAATACGAACAAATTCAAAAGTCAATGAATATTTTTTCGTTTAATCGTTAAAATGCTTTTAATCAACGATATGGTCATCTGATTTTTAAATACAAAAATGTTATAAAATAACAGTTTTAACACATCGCTGTTATCTTTTGCACACATTAAGTTTTCCAAGAAAGCACTAGTACCTTTTTTCATAGAAAACTGTTTGCACTAATATGAGTTTAAATAACTGCCTGAAACGTTATAAGTTGAGTTTCAAAATAAAATATTACTTATTCGTTTGTCCTATGCAAAATTAAAAGGACTGTATTGAAATACCAATTCGGATATTCTTGTAACATGTTTAAATGAAGTACAAATATTGCGATTAACATTTATTGGCTGTTGCAAGTTATACCTTAGTCACATGAAAAAAAAAATAGTGAATCCAAGAAAAAAAGTTTTTTTTGAACGTAAACAACATAGTAAAAGAAATAAAGAAATCTAGTTAAATACTACATTTATTTTCCTGCAAGTAATTTCATATTGGTTTTTGTCCAAGAAACTATTGTCAAAAGAAATGGCCAATAAGTTATTATTTCCGACAACCGATTTCACATGCTGCATATTTTAGTGTCTTTGATCAAATATTGAGATTTATCAAAGAATAAAACAAACAACCTGTAAGAAATCACATGTTTTATTTTTCAAAAAGTAATCGGCACTTTTTCATGTGGAATTAACAACAAAACAAAAATTACCATTTTTTTAGTTTATTTTTTTATTACATGGATATGTCACTTGGCTAGGAGTTTATAGTTCTTCTTTGTAATGTTTTTTTTTTTTTTTTTTTTTTTTTCACCCCTAAAATGTAATAAAGCTTTGGCACGCTCTAGCACTGTCATTGTTGCTCGGATCGAAAATTTGACGAATTTGCTTATCAGATATTAATTGGAGAATATTTTGTATTTTCTAACACAGGCCACTAGGACCGACTGCTTAGGAACTTTGCTTTAAATTAAAAAAAGTCACGTTCGAAACCCCTATTTTGTCCGAACATTATTTATTTCGATTGATCATTAATCGTTAATTTAATTAAATTATTAATTTAAGTAATTAGGTAATTTTAATTCTAAAATTTTAATTATGAAAACCAGCATATTGCAGATAGATATATCCATGATTTATTGTTTTTCCTAGTCAAGAAGAAATTGAGATTTTTTGGGGGGTTTTCAATTTTTTTTCTGGAAGCTCATTTTCATATCTGTACTTCATTTCATTTCTAGATTTTCACCCATTTACTGCCAAGGCTAGAATTAGTAGAAAGTTTTCATTTTTCTCCAAAGAAATATTTTTAGGATAGTTTAAAAATTTTATTGCAATTGTTTGAATCATAAAACCTTCAAAGACATAAAAAAAAATACAATTTTACACCATTTTCACAATTTTGCTTTTATATTTGTGGTAAGTATCTGGGTGTAATTTAACATAACATCACTCACAAAATTTACATAATTGTAGCAACCCTTATTTGGCTCAAATGAACATTTAAATCTAACTATTTATAGGCGTTGAAAAATAAACCCATTACACTATTATTTTTCAATGGATTAAAAATAAAAAATTTAAATATTTAGAAACCTTAAATAATAACCTGATGTAATAAAATAGAAAAATATAAGATAAAATATAAATATAAATAATGCTATTCAAGGAGTCAAACTTGAAACTCAGTTTGAGAACCTCATACAAAAATAAAAATAATTTGCGATATACGTTTATAGTTTTTCTCTCCAAACTACCTTGCTACTGGAATTTTGGATAAGTATGATGAATTCTCATGTCATGTCTATGTTCATTAATATTTTTTATTTATTTATTTTTGATTTGCCTCTATCCTTCAGGATCATAGGCAGTCGTTCTTACTAATAAAGTTCATTTATAAATTTATTGTTATACGTAGTATTTTATCAGCAGCAAAAAATTGTTCTATCAACAATTAAAATATGTTTTACGAAATTTACATATATATTAAATTAACATATAGTTTTTAAAATATTAAAATATTTAAAATATATATATATATATATATATATATATATATATATATATATATATATATATATATATATATATATATACATGTATATGTATATATAATCCCCTAGCATCGATGTCTAAAAAACACGTCACTTTGTCTAAAAATGATATTTATTTCATGGAAATGGATAATTTCACATGTGTGTATTAATGCAGTAATTTTAAAAATCGCTTCAATCACTATACATTCAGTCATCATATCATTTGAAAAGGTTCAATCCAACTCATTCAATGACAATCGCAATACAAACTAGATAAGTAGAGTTTAATTACTGGCAGGTAGAAGGCAATTTATAACTGAGTTCTGACAGCGAGAGGTGGGAAATTATGCGTAGCTTTGTACTGGAGATAACAATTTTTTACGTCCTTCTGTCCGCTTGAGAGAAGGGTAGCCTTTGTCCGATATCGAGCATTCCAGGGGGGTCAGTTGTTGGGAGTTCCGCGGTGAGGCCGCAAGATTGGAAGGGAACTTCCAACATTGTGTTTGCAATGGATTTGGTTTGTTGCCTTTCACGAATAATTATCCAAAACCAATCTTATTTTTTATAATGTGACAGAATTATTATAATTATGTTAATTATATCATACAATTTTGGTACTATTTCAGAACTCAAAAATATTATTCCAGAAAAATCGACCAAACAGGAAAATGAAAGATGATGGCTGAACTCATTGAAATTTATTTAGATCATTACTTATCTGTCAGTTTTGGAGTAAAAACTACAATGAGTCAATAAATGAACTCGATAGCACTTCAGCCAAAGGTCCTGGTTGCATTGCCATCGTTTAAGCTTCCCAATCCTGGCTTAGGTTTGTCAACAATAATTCCAAGTTTTCTGATGAAGCTGATCTTGAACTTTTTTTCGTTTAGCTATAACAAGCTTGTCCATGTAATTGAAATATAAAGGTTCCATAAATTATGAAAAAAATTTTTTATAACTTTGAAAAGTTTACCATAATCAAACATACCTGCTTGAGAAAAATCCATATTATAATCAAAGCCCGAACTTGAAAGAAAAAAAAATTATAAAGCACTTAACAACAGTTTACTGCAAAGAAAGCTCGAAAAATATTAATACAATAGTCTTATGATGTAAAATTTGAGGGGATTTCTTTTATATCTTGTTTCTGGTAGCATTCCCTCTTTTAATTTTTACATTTGATTTAAGAACCTCCATCTTCAAAGAGTCAACAATATTTTACAATAAAAAGTTATTTGATTTAAAATTGAATTATACAATTGTATGGCTCCGCCGAAAAACGTTCAGAGCGACAAAATTTCCGATTGGTGGCGAATTTTAGAGTTTTTAAAATGTATAATAGTACGCCTTAGTATGATATAGTACTCCATTATGTTATTATACTCGAAATATAACAAATTAATGTGTGAATATAAAATCAAATCCTACAAAACTAACAAAAACTTTAGATTACGATTTTCTTTCACTGATTACCCAAAATGTTATGTTTGTCGCTTATTCATTCAATTATAATATTTTAATTTTCTCTTATCATATCTCTTTAATCAAAATGAAAGTTAAATGAATTTTAAGAAAGAATTCAAATGAGAAATTAGCTAAAATAAATACTTTTTTTTTAATCCATGCCAGGAGAAGAAACTGTTGAGTGCTATTCTCCCTCACGACAATAAGGCCTATATTATTAGACTTAATAACAGGTATGAATACAAAATTGAGAGTGAAAAAAAAAATTGTGTTTATTCATCTTAATTAAACGAATATTAAATTTGGCAGTTTGCCTGCTTTGGCTAACTTTGCCTGTATCGTAACACAATGCTGCCCTTCATTGTGGCAGATTGCAATATCTGTCAGAAAGTTTTTAAGTTAACTAATGGTAAACTACTTTACTCCTATTAAACTAAATATCGTTATAATTCATGAAGTAAACCAACAACCAAATCGTTCCCTGACAGTCTCATGATCCCGACAAAGGTATTGGAACCTTCAAAGCATTTGAGAAGCTTGCGGTGGGATGTTGTTGATCTTGCCTTAAGTTTAAGTTAGCTTAGGAACTGTACATCCTACCTTGCACTCGATACCGTGAAGGTATATCTCTAGCGGATATTAATACCTCTATATACGATCATCTCAAACCTTATCGCCTTTCCTCGAGCGTCATAGTCCCATGATTGGTTGAGGTTATAAATAAACGGTAACCTTCCATGATTTAGAATAAGAAATACTTGAAATTTCTCATAAGGCACCACATGACAATATACAGGATAGTATATATTCAGGATGGATTTAGAAAATCATTTAATTTATGCAATTATATAAAAGTGCAAGCCACTTTTTTTTCGTGATCACTAAGCACTAAAACTACTGAACCAATCTGTACCGAATTTTAACGACATCATCTTTGCAGTTCAAGAAAAGTTTAAAAATAATAAAGCCTACTGATTATCATATAATTTGGTATTCCAAAGCGGTAATATGTGGATAACAGTGAAGTTTGAAAATGCAAGCGTCATTCTACATGAGAGATTGCAAAGATAAGCTATAGAGCACGAAATTTATAATAACATTTCCTTATATTCAATTAAATTATTTAAAAAGATTCAATTATAAGGTGCGACATAGGATCTCAGTAAAGTTAGCAAATCGACCGATATGTGATCGATATAACAAAAATAAAAGTTTAAATGTACAATGCTAAGTGGTAGAAGGTTGTGCCACTCTATCATGTACTTTTAAAGTTACAAATTAATAATAATAAAATAGTTTCTGCCAAATAAAAATGACTACCAAATCAAAATGCCGTTCCTTTGCTTTTGGGTATTGTGTGTAAAACTATGATTCATGGGGCTTTGGTTGAAAGCAATAGTGCAGTCCATTATCAGCAAGGGTTTCTTAATAGCCTCTGACCATCTGAACCAACTCATAAATTAAAATTCATAATTGGATGTCTAATTATGCTTTTACGTAATCCTCAAGCACCTAATTAGTAAAATTTTAACTAGTTTAAAATTACTCCTTTAGGTAGGAGTCACCTGTGGTGTAGTGGTTAGCATAGCAACCCAAGATCGTGGATACTAAACCCAAGATCGTGGTTTCGCAGCCCGGCAGATGATCATATGATTTTTGAAAGGGAGTAAAAAATCCTCAGCTATGCCGTCCTTCGGAAGGGAAGTAAAATGGGGTCCCGAGCCTGTGCGATGTCAGGAACTCGTTAAAGATCCCTATCCTAATTAAACCTGGATAGGCAAAATTTAGGACTCCCACCGTAGCATCGACCGATTAGCCATAGCAGCATAAAGTGACGTTAAACAAATAAACAAACTCCTTTAGGTAATAATATCATTGAAAAAATATTGCTCAATTGCCTACTTCAATATAAGATTTTTTAACGACAAACTAATAAAACTTCAATTATAAGTTAATATTATTCAAGTTCTTTACTTATAAGGGTGGGCGAACCTACAACGGAGGACGCTGGTTCTGATGTGTACTTTTTTGGAATAGACTACAACTCTTTTACCGCTCTTGGCTTCATCCAACAGTTTCTTCCAATCGTTACTATCATATTCCTTACTCCTCTTATGTTTCTTGGTGTGCTCACCATTCCTAACCATCCTGGTCTTCCTCTGCTCTTTGCTCCATGAATCGTCTGAGTCAACAGTAACTTAGGCATTTAGTATAATCAGGCAATATGCCATATTTACTTCAGATACCGTACCTTCATTGCTCTGACATGAATGCTGGTGTAGGCTCCGCCCATTGCTTTTATTCTCCATATTTGTAGAATAAATAAAAAACTAAACCATTTGAAATTTGTAGAAGAAACATAAATAAAAAGCAGAAATGTTGTTACTTTATTCTCCATATTTGTAGAATAAATAAAAAACTAAACCATTTGAAATTAGTCAATTATTAAGTAAAAAGATGAACATCATACTCTCATTACAATCAAGCAGAAATGTTGTTACTACTCGCCATCGACTTGGACACCGCCAGCTTACAGATATTTAATGGCATTTAAGTGTCAGCGTCATACTTTTTAATACTAGTTAACTTTATTTTATTTTATTTTTTATTAATTAATATAAATGGAATAAAATAAAAAAAATAATATATATATATATATATATATATATATATATATATATATATATATATATATATATATTTGAAAGCTCTCGGCCAATTATGATTTTACTTATAGTTATGTAATGTTATTCTAAATTTCTGGATGATTTAACGATCTTTTCAATACGATTGCATTCTTTCTGCAAATGCTCTCTTCTTTGTTCTTCCGACCATTTGGGTTCCCAATCTTTGATGGTTTGCTGTGATAGTAAATCTCATTTTTCAATCTTCTTTCTATTGATCAATCAAAAATATTGGTGTTCGTGATTTTTCAATATCTTCAGGCTCTTCCGTATTTCTGTGATCAACGTTGTTTGCTGCTTGAGATTATTTAGGTAATCGACTATTTTCTGAGTTATTCAATTTTCAGGTAATGCGCTCATAAAATTTCAACCACTATTTTCTTTATGTCCGATTCAACGTTTGAGTGAATTTCGACTTGAAGTCTGTAGCCGTCTTATGTTTTTTTACGGTGCCAGAATCCTTCTTATATTTTTTCTTTCTTAAAACAAAATAATAGTATAGGCTTTGGATTTTTAAAGATATTTTGAGTTCTGTTTTCCTAAAAATGATATTTTAAGTGGCTGTGCCTATAATATAATATAAGGGTAAAATTAAACCGATATACAACAAATACGAAACCTTTTTAGTTCATACTTTTAATTTATTTTACTGCCCTTATTAGTATAATAATTCAAGCTGTTTATGAAGAAAGAAGGTGTTTATGTTTATTTTTCTCAATGTGCTAATGAAGGGAATGGAACGGCTTATCCTGTGATTGGAGTGCCACTGTTATTAGTACCACTAAATCATATCTGTTTTCGCATACAAATTTTTCTTTCTCGTATCCTTTAAGTGAGCTATTTATACTCTAGACTAAGTTAAAGATGTTTTTCCTTCGTTAAATGCCACAAAGTATTTTTCTTAACCGCATTCGTACAAAACATTTGTATGTGTATAAAAAGTAAAAATAGAAATAGAAAAAAAAGTTTATCTATAAATATCAAATTATATCACACTCAAGGGTAACAAAACAATAAAACTTACAAACGAATTAAAATCAAATTTTCAATGAAAGAAGATAGTTACTTAAGTCATCCATATTACTTATTGCCCTATTTAAAGCAGATTGTAATACTTTCTCAATAAAATATTAATGAAAAAAAAAATGTATGCCTATTTAATCTTTATTAGCAACTTATTAATTCCAATCTTTAATATAAGTACCTAAAATTATAAAACTTAATAAAATATTAGTTTTGACACCAGCGACGCAGATGAGAGAGCTTTGCTGGAACTTCCTTAGGCTTGGCTTATACTCCTATACGTAAGGAGTCAAGGTTGGTTCGGGATTCCCAGCGATGCTTATTTTAGTTTATTTATTTTAATTGCGATTTTAGTTTATTTTATAATGTTATTTATTACCATATTTTTTGTTTTATAAAGTTGGAAGTTTTTTTTTGTTTTTTTTTATTAAGCATATACTTCTAATATTTATTCAATAAAACAGTTGAATAATAAAAAAAATTAGAACTTAACGTTGGCAATACCTACGTCTTGAAACGGAAACTTCCTGTCGTACAAACATATTGTAAATATAAATATTGTAAATTTAATTTCTAATATTAATTTTTTCAATAAATAACATCCATTAAATGTGCGATAAAATCAGCAAATCAAAGTCACTGTTGTAAGTATGCATAAATATATAAAAATATATTTTAAAAAAATAGATCCAATCTCACGCCATCAACCTTCAAGAATGGTGTCGGAATTGGAGAATTAAAATCAATCCAAGTAAATCCCATCAAATAACTTTCACCCTCTGTCGTAAACCTGAAACTCATGTCCTACAGTACCCTTCAATAATATTCTACTGATCCCTGTTAAACAGATCCGCTATCTAGGACTTCAACTGGACAAACGTTTAACTTGGAATCCTCATACAAGACTAAAACGACAGGAAACTGCTCGTAGTTTTCGACTTCTTCAGCATTTACTAAACAAACGTTCAAACCTTTTGATTTACTACAAAAGACTTATTTACATGGCAGTTATCAGACCTATTTGGACATATGGAGTTGAGCTTTGGGCTCAACTAAACCTTCTAACTCTTCCCGTATCCAATCCTTACAATCCAAAATCCTTCGAAAAGTCCTCAATGCTCCTTTCTTTGTTACAAATAAACTTATCCATAAAGATCTTGATGTCCCATATGTTGCTGATTTAGCCAAAAACAGATACCCATCCTTTCATAGTAAACTCCATAACCACTCAAATCCGCTAGTCTCTCAACTTGCTTCCCATTATATTACCGATAACCCTCCGAAGCGTCTGAAAAGAAGACGGTCTAGAGACCCTCTAGTGTAGCATAGTTATTGAAGTTCTACTGATGAGTATTTCTTTTCAAGTTTTCACATGTAATTCTAGTAATCAATAACATATTTACTTTATGTATATATTTGTACAGTTGTAAATTTCAATAAATAAAAAAACAAATAGTTAAAACTTAAACATTAACTCTCTCATTCTGAGAATAACAATAACTTCTTGGTATATTCTACTTCAAATCCCCCTTAGAATGAATAAATGCCAAGCTATTTTTCTGTCGAGTAAGAAAATGGCTTGATCCTCCACAAATATCTAAAGAACCATTCCATTCCTCCCAAAATATCTCGAGGGTGGAAGCGAAAACTTTTTTCATCACATTTTATTCTTAGTATGTTTTATTCATAAGGTAACATGGAAAAGGTATTTCAGAATTTCTTTTCCACGCAGTGTTTTCCATAACCCGGAAGATAACGCTGCCCGGGATTTATTCTTTTCGTTCAAAGGAAAATTCTTAGAACCCGAACTAAAAAGGGGAAGAAAAATTAGGTATTATTGAACACTAAATATAAACAGAAGTCGGCAACAAGAAATATATTTGACAAAGGTTCTCTCTACCTGTTCTGCCTTTATTTATTCTAAGTATAGCGATTGTAAGGAAAGAGGGTTACCCCAAAGCAGACAAACCTTTCGCTTGTATATCATTAGCTGTCAGGAATTTTATGGATTTTTTCTTTTCTCAGAAATCTTGGTGCCTCCAGATATATCCTAAGTGCTATATCCTTTTTTCATATAAAATATATTTGCATAGATGTTTGATTACATTATTAAAAAAAAAAAAATAATAAAAACAAAAACAAAATATATATATATATATATATATATATATATATATATATATATATATATTTTAAAAATCTGTTTGCATTATAGTTAAATATAGTTGTTTAAATTATAGTGGGTGATGTGAATAAGATATGGGTTATTCTGTCATTTTGTCGGAATTTCGACATAGTGATTCCGCTAGAAAAAAAAAAGGTATGTAAAAAAAAAGTTTTTCCCATAAACATCTTTATAAAGTCTATTAATATGACTTTTTTTTTTAAACCTTTTATTGAGCAATTATTACAATCTGCCACAACTGTGGGCAATAAGTAGTATAGATGACGTATGATCACATTCACACATTATATACAATGAAAAAAACAAAACAAAAAAATACAATAATAGTGAAATAAAGTAAATAATGAATAAAAGAAAAAGAGAAACGAAAAGAACTAGCCTATACATAAACAATATAAAATATACTATATACAAAATGAAATACTAAAAATTTTAAAAGAAAAAAAAATGTAAAAGATTAATCAAAGGTAAAGATACAATTATACTCTCCACTTGTGAAGGGACAAGCCAGGTACAGAGAGATCCCAGCTCTTCTCTCTCAGCTGCGTCACTGGTGTAAAAAAAACCCAGTGGAGGCTAAGTGAGAGCGCTATAACAATCACTCCGGGCATGAGTTGAGAAGCTGGCCATTGCCAGAACTCCAATATAAGTAATTTTACAAAAGATCTCGAGGCCACTGCCGTTTTAGTCTGCGAGGGGGGTTATCAGGATGGGAGGAGGCGGATAATGATTGAGCTCGTGGGTTAGGGTGAAAGGAAAGGTTGCGATGGAATTTTGAAAATTTAAGGGGTATAAGTTCGAGGACGTATGGTATATTCAGATCATTATGTAGGGTTTTGTTGGAAACATAGTAAGGAACATTTACTATAGATTGAATGTGTTTGATATTCGACTTTTTTGCTGCCCTCCTTAGTTCAAGTCCGTAAGTCCAAATAGGTTTGATGATGGTTTTTTATATGAGAAGTTTGTTTTCAATAGAAAGATGGGATGTCCTATTTAGTAGTCTATACAATTGGCTGAAGCGTTTGTTAAGTTCTTGTCTTTTGAGCCGAGTATGAGGGTTCCATGTTAGTCTTTTGTCTAAGTAGAAACCAAGATACCGAACTGTGTCATCTTTAGGTAGTGGAATACCATTGAAGTAAATAGGAGGACTGGATTTACGGCGGAGGGTAAAGGTTATGTTGATGCATTTAGATTCATTTACTTTGATACGCCAGTTGTTGCACCAGTCTTCAATCAGGGATAAGTGAGTTTGGAGATTTTTGGGATGCTATTAAAGGATCTGTATGGGATGAAAGGATAGCAGTGTCATCAGCAAATGTTGCAAGGAAAGTATCAGGAGTAGTAGGGATATCTGCTGCATAGAGGATATACGTATTAATATTACTAGCGAAAAATACCTTCATAGAATATAGTCTATCTTCATATTTATGATCATGATGGAAATCATGAAAGTGAGGGAAACTGATAGGGTGTGAGGGAAATAGAAAACATTCACAATTAAAAAAATAAAATGTTTATAGCACAAAAGAATTGCTAATGAGTATGATATCAACTATTCGAATAGAATTTGACGTTTTGAATTGAAACCATCAAAACAAAATAATAGCCATGTAAAAACTACTTTAACTTCAAATTTAAAGTATCTTGCAGCTATTTGTTACATTTGAGTTCTCAGACATTTCATGTTAAAACTACAATCGCTTTGGGACAGAAATTCGAATGCAATGGTAGAATGACCCATATAAAAAATTAAAAATTAATAAATTATTAGAATTAAGTACATCATATATTCTAAGACGAAGCACTCGTTGGCCAAGCGCGTTGAGGCGAGGGTAACAGTGCATAAGTGAGTGGGTTCGGATTCCACCAAGGCAGTTGAACTTTATTTTAAGACGGACAAATGAAATTAATTTTTATCAACCCACTCTGGCTAGAATACGTTGGTAATTTTTTGAATAACCTGCTGGTTTACCACAAATTTAAGAAAAACATTAATTTTATGCCAAAAACCAAGAAATATATTAACATATAATGTTAGAAATAATGAATTAAAAATATTGTTTTTCAATTAATATGTTCATACAGTTCAATAATTTTGAAAATGACAGGTAAAAACCTAATATAATGTTTTGTTTTGTTCATTCTTATTTCCTCAAAAAGCTTTTTTGCCATTGATTCCATAAGATTTTTGGTTATATCTGAAGTTTGAAAAACAATTTCTGTTTTTTTTTTAAATATATATATATATATATATATATATATATATATATATATATATATATATATATATATATATATATATATTATGTTACAGAGACTATTTTACTAACTCTCTTAAATAAATACTCTTCTTCTTCCTCAATATTAACTAACAACAATTCGTAAGACATGAAATTAATTTGTTTTGTTTCGAAGGTTTATTCAATTTTAGACCAACGAAAAAGAAACAATAAATAGATAATTTAAATATTTTTAAATGTGTATGCTTGCCATGAAAAGGTTTATGGAGGCGTGGTATCAAATGTTAGGCACTGAACCCCTAACTCTCGGACCCAAGTTCAAGTCTGGCTGTAGGTATGAAGTTTATTTTATATCATTTCAGCAGTAGCTCAACTTCGCGGTCTGGAGACCCTACTAGGGTACACCCAACCTCTTTAAAGTGAGTACCTTTAAACGGGGAATTATATTTCTTTACAAATCGTTCGACTAAAAAACAGTACTACTCGACCTAGTACTAAGCTCAAATTCCTTCAAGGGTTGTAGTCATTCAGGTTTTTAATTTTTTTTTTTTAAATAAAAAAATGAAAAAATAGTATTAGCGAAAAGTACAGAGGCATGTAGATTATTGAAGAAGGATATATGTCAAAAATGTTATTGACTATAAAAGTGAAACAATGTAATTTGTGGCTGAATATTATATTCTGAATATTCAAAATAAATTAATTAACTGGCTCAGCTATAACAAAAGATGCAGTGACGAATGAAGTGGACTGATAACCATCAACACCTGTTCCATCAAATGTTTCTATTCAAAGTAAACACAAAAGCATACTTCCCATTCAGTCCAATTTCAGCATTCTCTGTGAATCTGCCTTTGTTCTCGATGGTTCTATTGAAGAGTTATTTCAATTAGTTAGGAAACTGTAGCACGCCCTCATTCGTTCTTCCAAGTGTGTATGCAATGTGAAAATGGATTTTGACAATTTAAGGGTTAGTATGAAAATTTAAAAAATGTAGTTTCTCGTAGGCATTGCATTCGATTTTTTTTTTGAGCAATATGGCTGACAAAGAATCCATTCATATACTGATGAATGTAAACAAAAATAAAGAAATGAAGTAAGATAAATATTAAAATAAACAGCCTCTAAAATGAAAGGTAGTAAATTATAACATAAAATAAATAGTAGAAACAAGTAAACTAAATATTGAGACAGAAAAAACTATCTAAAATACAATCATATCATATATACGATATTTACAAGCATCTCGAGGAAACTCCGAACAAAGCTCGTCTCCCGAAATAGGGAGGACATGCCAGGCACAGAGAGTTCCCAGAGCTGATTTCTTAGCTGCGTCACTAGCAGAATCCAATGGAGGTTGAAAGATAGTTCTATGGCACAGTCTCGCTAGACTTGAATGGAGAAACTGATCATTGCCAGAACTTCAATAATAAATATTTACAATAAGTCTAGGGGCTATTACCGTTTTAATCTGTCAGGTGGGTTATAAAGATGGGTGAAACTGGATAATGAATGAGCCAGAGGTTTGGGATGGTTGAAAACGTTTTGATGGAATTTTGAGAATTTAAGAGGTATCAGGTCAAGGAAAATATTGAGATTATGTAGGGTTTTGTTGGAGACATAATATGGAGCATTTACGTAGTACAAAGGATTTAGAATGAATGAATAGTCGATTACTTGCTGTCCCCTACAGTTCAAGTGCGTAGGTCCAAATATGTGTAATTATAATAGGTATACCTATTTAGTGGTCAGTATAAATGGCTAAAAATTCTCACCATTTTCAAAAAGTCAATTTAGTTTTTAGCGTTTTGCCATGATATAATAGTTCAAACGAATGAGTTTATAGGACACAAAAAGTTCGATTCATAATTTAAAGCTACCTACAAAAAATAACATAATAAATATTTAAAAAAAAAAAATTATAATAGAAAAAGTAAATGTATCAAAATTATAAAAATAGGAGTTTCAATTTGAAAAGTCTTTTAGCATAATTATAAAGATATCTATGATTGATATGGTGACATTTTTTCAAACTGACGAGTCATCAAAAATAGAACCTTATATTTAAAAAACGGAAATTCAAAGCCGTTTGAAAATATGGTAGAACTTATCTCAAAAAAATATTTTATAAAATTCAATCATTTAAATTCTGATGGGGATCGGATCCAGAAGAGTGTTGATAGAAAGTGAAAAATTCGAAGAACATGAAAATAAAAAGGATAGAAAAATTATTTACCATTTCTACTGAAATTTTATTTGTGTGTGTACATATATATATTCTCTTTAAAAGCGTCCATTGTCTAGTATTATATAAATAACAGACCGTTAATCGGAAACAGACCACAGGGTTTTTTGACCACCAGCGTCCTTACTACTAAATCGTTGCCATTCCGTACTACCTACATTAGTCCTATCGTTTGGTTACATTTCTGTCTCAAGGTAGTATGAGATTGAGGGTGAAGGACAGCACTTTACACAGTTCACTAATGAAATCAATTAACTGCATCTTCGTTCCAAAGATTCATTTAATTATTCGTAAATTATCTAAAGAGGAATTTTCTGTCAGGCTTTGTGGACTGGGGAAGGGGGGCTTGTTGTAGTAGAGATTTAAACCAAAGAATAAGTTACCTACAAAGTAAAACCTTTAGTATTGTTTTATAAGATACTTTAACAAATTGAGAATAATCTAGGTATATGAATTGAATGAACTTAATAATCATTTTAAAAATTAAATTAAAATTGTAAAGAGAACTATCAATAGATTTTCAAAGCCAGTTTTTTATATGCACATTCTACTTACTTCCAGAATATTACACACACACACACACACACACACACAGAGATATATATATATATATATATATATATATATATATATATATATATACGAGCTCGGTGGCCTAGTGGATAAGGCACCACGCTAGAGAGGTGGAGACTTGGGTTCGAGTCCCAACCGGGGTCAAATCTTTT
The DNA here is from genome assembly GCA_003667255.2 of Euschistus heros. NCBI lineage: Eukaryota > Metazoa > Arthropoda > Insecta > Hemiptera > Pentatomidae > Euschistus > Euschistus heros. The sequence continues at coordinate 1,140,429 of RCWM02000105.1, read as the reverse complement.
CTCTTCAAAAATAAAAAATATATTTAAAAAATATTTAATAATCAAGAATTATTTCATAGTTTAATATATGGACAGCTCGTCAATAGATCCATTTAAAGTAATGTTCAAATTGAACATTCATCCCCGAATTGTACATCGCAATTGCGAGTGCCCGGGGGTATGGATCAGTGAAGAGAAAAGATTTCCCTGGTTCGGATACGAGCTCGGTGGCCTAGTGGATAGAGAGGTGTAGACTTGGATTCGAGTCCCGACCGGGGTCAAATCTTTTCTCTTCAAAAAAAAAAAAAAATTTAAAAAATATTTAATAATCAAGAAGTATTTCATAGTATATATATATATATATATATATATATATATATATATATATATATATATATATATATATATATATATATATATATATATTCAGATGTTTGTAAAAAAAATAAAATAAAAACAACTGCAAACATTAAAAATGTGGTGAATATTCTGCCACAGAACTGTAATGTATAACAGGTTTTTCCGATGAAATATGCTGTTTTCCTTATTTTATTATCATTTTTAAATGATATAAATAATTATGTTAAATATGCTTATTCATTTATTTCAATACAAATAAATAATTACCTTATATTTATATGATAAAAGTCAATACACATACATTTGTCAAATTCCTAAATTTTTGGCTTTTTGATAAAAACCCATATAATTTATCTTAAGAATATTTAAATAATAAGTAAATACTGAATGAAAGAGAGAGAGAGAGAGAGAGAGAGAGAGAGAGAGAGAGAGAGAGAGAGAGAGAGAGAGAGAGAGAGAGAGAGAGAGAGAGAGAGAGAGAGAGAGAGAGAGAGAGAGAGAGAGAGAGAGAGAGAGAGAGAGAGAGAGAGAGAGAAAGAGAGAGAGAGAGAGAGAGAGAGAGAGAGAGAGGATAGAAAGAATGTGTGTGTGATAAGAAAACATGATAATTACGACCCCAGGGCGTTTTGGTTATATATTTAGTTATGGCTGTACAGCCAACAGTTTTCTCTCCAATTAGAAATAGGATGTAGTATTATGGCGGCCAATCGAAACTATTTGGCTCTAAAGCAACCATTGTGGTGCAGTACCTTGTTTCATAATGCAAAGCTGAGAATATACAGAATTCTTGTCAGGCCTATCCACCACTATGAATCAGAATGCTGGAATATGTCTAAAACCAATGAGTTGTTTATTTGGTTTAAATGAGAAGTTCCCCGCAGAATGTTTAGTGGAATGAACGGAGCTACAGAAGAAGATCCAACGCAGAAAAAAATGTCGGTATGAATGCCTGCTAATTCACCATGTTCTTCCGATTGCAATGGGCCTTTGTTTGTCATTAGGATAAGTTCGTAGGAAATATTCGAAGCCGGAAGTATTATTATTATTATTATATAAAATAATAATTGTTTAAAATATTGGTATTTTTTTCAGCAAAAGACCTATATTTTGTATTATAATTTAAAACGCTAGATATTTTCAAAATAATGACACGTTAGTAATAATCAATGAATAATTGTATCATTATCTTTATTTCATTATTTAAGTATATAATAGGGGGGAATCGATGTCCGAGCGAGTTGCGGCGAGAGTCTTAGCACGTTTGGTACTAGAGGTCGTGGGTTTGAATTACACCTGAGCGGGTTAAATTTATTTCTTGGCGGACCCATGGAATGAATCTTTCCACCCTACACTACAATAGGTTGGTAACCTGTCGGATAACCCGTCCTTCCTGCCCTAGTTGGAGTACATATGAACTAATAAAGTTAAATCCCAATATCTATTCCATATTCTTTATTTTAGCTTCACTCCTCTCATAGTCTCATTAAAGGACTTGGTGGTTGACACCAGAAAAATATATTTAAGTCTGAAGATGGGACCATAGTCCCGAAACATGTAACGGGCTAGTAATTGTTAATGTGAGGAGAAAAGGTAAAATATGAGAAGAATATGAAAAGAAAAGAAAAGAATATGAAATAATTAACATTAATGCTCCTTTGTTGAAAAAAATAATGTTATATCTATGTTGTTATTACTATTTATTGCCTATTAAGTAATCTAACAATATTATTTAAGTTTAAAGGATAATAATTGTTAAATTTGAAGGGAATTCTATCCATTTAAACAATTAAATAAACAAATAAATATAAATTATGATTGTGCGATTGTAAATGAGCAGTTAAAATGTTCCACTGAAGCTAGACGGTTTTATCGCTGACTCGGGGAGATCTCTGTTAAGCAAAATATCTCGAAATTATTCTGTTATTGGATCCGCTAAGGAGAAACAAATTTTTTTATTCCCTTCATTCGCGAGAGCTGACCAAGAAATTTAATATTGTCTTTTTTAGTGACTTCAATATTTCATTTAATTTATACTTTAATATTCTTACCGTCATTAAATATTGCTGAGTATCTACGGTTACTGTATATTTTATTGTTTCTTTGTATTTTTATAATTAATTTGTATTTAAATATTAGGTAAATAAAACGGAAAATTCCAGATATAGAAAGTCAGAATATATATTTATATATATATATATATATATATATATATATATATATATATATATATATATATATATATATATATATATATATGGTGATAAATATACATTGTGATATAAGGTGAAGATCAAGCTGTTCTTTAGATACCAAGTTTGTAAAATTCAAGGTTACAGGTATTCAAGTTATGTCACCTAGAAATAAAAAAAATAACAAAAAACTAATGAGTAGTGTTTTTGTCTTTATAGTGATATAAAGCGTTTGCTAGCAATAATTCCAACTACAAACTAATTAGTACGAATCAATTTTTACCATCTAAATTATAAAAAATATTAATATTATTCTTATCATATAATAATTAATTTCGTAATTATATAAATATAATCGTTAAAAATATTTAAACATGAGCAGGACTGTCCACGATTTTCACGATTCAAATCAATGTCAACATAAATACAATAATTTTTATTCATCTAATCTCAGAATAATTTCATATCCATTTACTTATATTTTTATGAACTTTTTATTCCACTTGGCTTAAATTCCATTTACTATAGACTTTTTTTTATTTATTTTGTTTTTTCATTTATTGTATTTTTTTATATCCCTCGGTACAATTGTTGATGTTTTATTTCTTAGCGAAGATGAATGCCTACAATGTTATGTTCGAAACGTTACATTATACAATTAATTAATTTTTTTGCTTTTGACTCATCCCTCAAAATAAACCTCCAAGATATCCATCCTATCCTATCATAATAAAAAAAAATACACGAACTCTTCTTCAAGATGCCATCTTCAATTTCTTCTTCTTCTACTTTGATCTTCTCCTCAAATCTGCTCCTCTTCACTGCTCTATTCCTTCTCTTTCTCATTGGCCAACTCAACTTTGTAATTCATGATTCTCTTTTATGCTATTTTCCCTATTTACTTCAAGTTTACCTGTAAATTTGTCGAAGGAAACTAACGTGAATTAGTTTTCTTTGCATATATCCCTGTTTAATTTATATTCCTACCTCCATAAAAAAAATTATATTTTTATATTTCCCTTGCACATAATATACCTTATTCGCAATTTGCCATACATGTGTGTTTTTGCATGTTTCAGAGCTTGATAATGTGGCAATGAACATGAAACGTCGCAAATAATGAAATAAAATATTATTATTGGACAATCATGTAACATCATATGATTTTTAATAAATAATAGCAATAGAATTATTGCTTTTGTAATTACACCTTAAAAAAATTATATTTTTATATTTCCCCTCAAGTTCTGATTTAGAAATATTTATCTAATTTTGTTTTTTCTTTCTCATTTTGGAATTGTCTGAACCGTATCAAGATTATCAAAAATATAAAACATGAAATTAGAAACATAAAAAAAAATTAGAAATGATTCCTCAATCTAAAATTAAAGGAAATGTTGAAATGTTTCAGCTTAATTAAATTTAAAATTATTAAATTATTTAATGATTTTGAAACACCGACCAAAAATGATTTGACTTTCCTTAATATTTTTTTTTTTTTAAGAGGGTTATCCGGAAGCTATAAGGAAAAAAAAAAATATTTTTACAGTCATCACATCTCAAAATGGGATGTTAATCCAAAAGGAAAGCATTAAGTCCATAGACCCAAAGGCAGATCGCCTTGGTATATTGTGGTGGGGGTTCAGTAGCCCCCTACCGCGCCCTATGTAGTATATAAGATCTGTTGTGGTTCTTGGAGGGCATCCACAGTCCAACAGGAACTTAGTAGAGTGCCTGGCAAAGGAGGTGTATCCACAAGATGAAAGCATTTGTAAGTATTTAAATCGGGTTATGGATGAGTGTAGAATAAAAAAAAAAATTTAAAAATCGATAAGTTTTTGGCGGGAAAATAGCCCTCTCGGATTTTCACAGTTCTGTCAAACATAGAATTTTCGTGAGATCATATTCAAAAATATTAGTAATTTTAACTTATTAAAAGCCTTTGATGCAAATTGTTGATCAAAATTATTCAATTCAATTAGACTTGAAAAAACAAGAGATCTTCGTACGATTTTTATTTTCAGCTGATAATTTGTATTCTAGTTTATTTTCGATTACACATTTATAATAATTTGTTTATTGCAAAATAGTTATGTGAGAGAAAATTATGTTGTAAAAAAATTATATTTTTATTGATTTTCTGTATACTATAAAACTTGTAATTTTAACTTATTAAAAGCCTTTGATGTAAAATGGTCATCCAAATTTTCCAATTTTATTATATTTGTATATAATAAATTAAGCACTTCGTAACATACCGCAAGCTACTGCAATTATTAAACCTGACTAATTTTTATTTTTGGTTTCTTTTTATTAATTTGTTAAATATAAAATTATTACGTGAGAAATAATTAGATTCTTCTATAATATAATATAATTTAACTTCTATGAAAATATTAGAAAAACAATATTTCTTTAGACATGGATATGTATTTTTGTAGGGTCTATAGTTTTTTTTTTTTTTTTTTTAATGCAACATTTCAACATGCTCTAGCTCTGTTATTTTTGCCCTGATCAAAAAATTGTTAATGTTTTTCCAAATAGAATTTTAATGTAAAATATTTTTTGTTATGTAGTATTTGTCGCTAGGGCCTCGCGTTTAGGAGCTATATTGGTTTGAATAAAAAAAGGCAATTTTGAAACCCCTATTTTCTCCAAACTTCGTTTATTCCGATTAATCTTTTATTGTTAATTTAATCAATAATTAATTGAAGCAAATTTGATCTTACATTTAAGATTTTGATTTTACATTTTAGAAAGACATTAGATTATAGATAGACATATTCATGACCTATCGTCTTTCAGAGACAGGAAGGTATTGATTTCTTTTTTAACATAAATATTTATAGATATATATATTCTTAAGAAGAATTATAAGCTCGTGTATACTCTACAGGCTGGGTTTTTCCTGTAGGAAAAATACCGTGTTTAAAACATTTTCTTGTCAGAATATGATTTCATTTGTATGCTAATGAAGACCAGGGGGTGAATTGTACTCTTGTATTAAGCTCACACTACGGCTTGGCTTAGGGGTGGATATATTAAATTAAATTTGAATTCATTTAAAATCATACGCTTTAATTATTAAAGCTCCTTATATGAATATCAAATAATATTAACTGGACAGTGTCAAAAAAATAAATATATTTTAAATTGAATAATAAAAAATAATTAATATAATGTATAACTGTGATTATTATTATTAATATGAATTTCGGGATAGCTTATAATTTTTTTAAAAAAAGGATAACTACTAATAAAATGTATTTCTTTTCTCAAAATGATCAAAAATGTGTCTTATTATAAAACAATATAATTTTTCATAATATTTTTTACTGTATTTTTACTATATATTTTTTTCTCTCTCTCTCTCTCTCTCTCTCTCTCTCTATATATATATATATATATATATATATATATATATATATATATATATATATATATATATATATATATTTATGGCATTATTAATAATCTAATGTATTTCATATGTGACCTATTCAAGAAGTTAATTAAATATTAAAAATGTTCACTAGAAATATAATAAAATAATATGATCTATGAAATGAGTTAAATTAATTAATAAATATTTCTTTTCTTTTCTTTTTTTAAACAGCTGTTGCAGTTTTTCTTTTTAAATATCTTTAAATTTTTAGTTACATTACAAAATACAATTTAACAAAACAACATATTTACAGATCTGTTTTTTAATGATTTCCGTATATTATTGTTTCTTCTATTAGCGTAGAATCTATTTAAAATGTCTGCTTCACCTTCCTTCGTACTCCACCCATTACGTATAAAATGCAAATGTATACGTCCTTGTATTTTTTTTTTTCCTGTTCCTACGGTTACTTTTCATTGGCCATGCCACACTATCCTTGATTGCGGTGGCATGTATCAATAACACTTCCTATCATAGATTATAATATAACTATGATTATATGCAATAACTATTAATTCAAAAGTAAAAGTAAATGGACATAAAAATATTTTAATTTGTTTGATTGTCGTTTCAATTTTTAGTTCTTTGATATCATTTCTAATGTCATTTTACTAAAAAGTAGTACAATTAAATTTTATTTTTATAACACAATTTTAGGATTTCCATATTAAAAAATGGTCCATATTTTTTTGGTATCAGAGGATCCATGTCCATGCTTAGCGTGAACAAAAATATTATTCTCCAATTGCACTAAAATATATAATAGACTTTATAGGCAGTACTACAATAAGTTATTTCTTTTAACTATACTACTGTCGTGAACTCTTAGTTACTGAATCTTACTAAATGAAGTCTTATCACGACGTAATGACAAAATTTCTCTCATATTTCTGGGGAACTTACTAGTTTGTCCAATTAACATTTAAAATTAATGAAAGATTTTCCAATTTCTTTCATACTTTTTAATTTATGGGATTAATAAATCCCAGTTAAATTCATGTAATAACTAAACACTTTATTTGATGGCCCTTACTCAATTTATTGGGGAAGTTCGTTTAGAATATTCAAGTTTGGGAGCCTATATTGACTTCTCAATTTTCCTGCAACCCCCATAAATGGTTGTATCTGTTAAAATCTCCGAGGATTACTTCTGGAGAAAAAACTCTTCATATAGTTTATTCAACTCTATATTTGAATATTATTTAAGGCTGACCCAAAAAACATTGTAAGATCTTCACAGCGTACTAACAAGTATACTTAGGTTTTCCATTATTTACTGTTTGGTAGGGCGAAAATGTCCCAAACTGTTAAAACCCCAAAATTTTTATATAAATAATAAATGACTAACTAGTAAATAAGTATATATTAATTATTCTTCTATGATTTCAGGTATTTACTTGCCTTTTGGCAGCGGTCACCGCAACGGCAGTCGTACCCACAGCGTACCACTACGGAGCGTACCCATGGGGAATTAGCAGTAAGTATCAGCGTCTGTAAAGCAATCCAAAAACTAGTACAAAACCGTGCAATTTTCCTAAATTACTACAGTTTACAAGTTTTATCAGAGTTCGGAATGTTTTTCCAATAATTCAAATCGCATGTCAGTGAAGGCTTATCGGGAAGTTGCAATAGCTTCAGAGGTGCCGAAGTTATTATAAGTCATTATCACGACATTAGGAGTTATAATGTTTAAAATAACAAACCGAAAGAATGTTATTTATTAATTATAAATCAATCAATACGTTTTTAATGCAAAACACAATGTTCCTATGGTGAGAATGTCATATTTTGGTTATGAAAATGCATTTTATTATATTGATGTGATATATTTACTTTTAAGCGCATCATTTGATAAATTGTATATGTTGCATTTTACATGGTTAGAGTGAAAAAAAAAAATGACAATCTCATAAAAGTGAGATATATCCATCATAATATCCGGTTAATGCCACATTCTGCTTCTCGAGGCCATAACATACCTACCTTCATTAATTATATATGTAAAGGTGTGACCACGGAAATTCCTCATAGGAACATTCCTCTTAAGGAACTGCTGGGGGTGTAGCTTCCCCCAAGGAGAGCCCACAGGTGCCCTTGGTCCGACATAACGGACTCATCTTTCATCTCAGACTCTGAGAGGGAAACCGCTACTAGATACGCGACCTTGAGTCCTGGATACGCATTCCAGTCTGCCCTTCCTTCCTGATGACTGTATTAGTAACATTTCTTTCTTCTAGAACTTGGAGTCAGTGAACGGGGTGACATTTCACAGCATTGATGGTGGAATTTACAATTAAACAACAAATATTTTGATTATGAATGCTCAATACCTTATAAAATAATTGGAGGTATTTTTTAAGACGAAATTAAACCACATATTTTAGAAATCTACCAAGTGTGCTTTTAAACGAGGTTATGAACATAAGTGATTTGATGTCATTGGTGAATGTTCGAGTATTACATAAAGCAATCTGCATTCCTGGCATTGACACTGAGCCTATTATTTAACTACGTTATGCTCATATCCGCTCTACAATCTGATATTTATATATTGATGAATAATGCTTGAATTCAATTAATACTGTCAAAATCAAATTTAATTTTTTTTTTCATTCTTATTTTTTTATTGCGTTTCTGTAGGGCATCTGACCTTGAATCCGTTGTCCTTGACTGCGCAGTTAATGGAAACCCAGGTTTACTTTCCCCGCTCTATAAATTACCTTTAGAACTAGTTATTAGCCGTTATTTGATCTTATATTTAATTGTTACTTTGTAGCTTGTAAACGTTTATAGAAATTTTTTGCAGTTCAAGCAAGCTGAAAATAACCTAATCTTTAGTAGGAAGTTCTGTTATTTTTACGTCTTCATACCTTAACATGGATGTTGAACAAATATTTCTAATTTTTTTAGAATTAGATTGGTAAATTCTGAATATTGATACTATTTAAATTTGTCACTAAATGCAGGTTACTGTTAAGATATCCGTTGCTTGCCCACAGGTTACAGCTATGCCAACAGCCTGCTGCTCCCACACGCCCTGGCCCCAGTGAGCCCTCTGGTAGTGCCCCACGCCGCCGCCCTGGTCCCAGGCCACCACGTGCCTGTAGACACCCCCGAAGTAGCCGCCGCTAAGCTCGCCCACTTCGCTGCCCACGCCGAAGCCAGGCATCGTGGCAAGCGTGCGGCCGCCTACTACGGACCTCCAGCTCCCCTTAACAGGGACGGAACCGTCGCCTTCACTCCAGAGATCCAGCAGGCTAACGCAGTCCACACCGCTGCCTACCAACAGGAATTCCAGAGGCTCCAGGCTGCTGCCAACTTAGCTGCTGCTCATCCCGACCGCACTTCTCCTCCATCCCCAGACTACAACCCAAGTAACAATGGACAATACGACAACGGACAATACAACCCAGCATGGAACAACCCTTCTCCAGCCCCAGCATATAACAACCCTGCTCCAGCCCCAGCATGGAACAACCCTGCTCCAGCTCCAGCATGGAACAACGCAGCTCCTGCTCCAGCATGGAACAACCCTGCTCCAGCTCCAGCATGGAACAACCCTGCTCCTTCCTACAACCAAGGCTCTTACAACCCACAACCCCCAGCTCCTCTGAATGCTGACGGTACCGCTGCTTACACCAGGGAATACCAGGCAATCGCCGCATCTCACCAACAGGCCTACCACCAGGCTCTCTCCAGGACAAAGAGATCCGTCCACCTCAACCCAGACGGCACTGTCGCTCCAACTCCAGAAGTTGCCGCCGCCACTGCTGCCCACCTCGCTGCCCTCCATGGTGCCTCTGGTGCCTACCACGGCGCTGGTGCCTACCACGCCGCTGGAGCTTGGAACACTCCATACACCTACGGACACGCCTACTACCATGGTGCTGCACCCCTGAATCCAGACGGCACTGTTGCTGAGACCCCAGAAGTCCGTGCCGCTTCAGCTGTCCACGCCTCCTACGTTGCCAAGCAGTTCAGCGACTTGGCTCACCAAACAGCCCTCGCCGCAGCCGCTGGTCCAGGAGAAGGTGAAGGTGCCTACTACTCCGGTCAGTGGGAAGGTCACGCCGTTGCTCCCTACGCCGGCCACTACGGCGGGTACTGGGCCGCTGCTCCACTCAACGCCGACGGTACAGTCGCACCCACACCAGAGGTCGCCGCCGCCACCGCAGCGCACCTCGCCGCACATGCTCACGCTAGGTCAGGCGCTCACGGCCACTATTACTAAATTGTTACCGTTTATCCGTTCCTCTCTTAAGTCATTGTTATTTTAAGTTTGATGAATATACGTTTTTTCTATGAATTTGGGTTTAAATCTTATCTCCTTCTACTAAACCTGCAAACAAGCCTAAATGACTATTTTTTTTTTAATTATCAATTAGTTGTGCAAATACAATCAGAAGCTATCAGTATATTAAATAAATCACTGCTGATTTAATATCAGATGAATCCATTATTCTCAAGAAGGACTCGAATAAGAAACTATTTACATTCTTTAGTAATCAATATTAAGTAGTGAACATATATGTAATACCTCGTTCCTCACAAGGGATGTACTTTTTCTGCTACTCCATTTAGCAGTACTTGGAGACAAGGAATTGCATTGACTGTTGAAAACAAGTAAAAAACGATTGAGCCATGGGCTGTCAAAGGATCATTCACCGACATGTGCAACAACTCCCTCACATCAATACATATAATTAAATACTACCCTGAGTTTATTAGAAAACCATTAGGGAAGAGAATTTTTTCAAATGTTGCGGTGGATACATTAAAACTACACCCAAAACGTACTAATTTAGTAATAGCAAAATAAAATAACAAAGTTAAATTTTAATTTAATTTAATAAAATACACCTATTGTTTGGTATTATACTTGTCTAACAAAATATACCTTAGTGATTAATCCTAATAGCAGTAAATACAATTAACTGTAAGAATTTTAAGAATTTTAAATTATAGTTCCATCATGATTTAGAGTTGTTTTGGACTAAACCAACTATGTCGTTAAAATTGAAAAAAAATAAACAAAAGTTATAAACATTCAAATTAAGTCATATTACTAATAGTGTCAGAAAATGATTAGATAATTAACTGTTTGATTAAAAAAATGGCAATAATTAATAACAATAATAAGTTTAAAATTTTCAAATTTGTTTATAAATTGAAAATTCAACAAATACAAGTAAACAAGAAAAAAGTTCTAAAATGAATCTCAAATGTCTCATAAATAAAAAAAGAAAAAGACAATTTTAATAAAAATGGTTTAATGGAAGAATTATAGTGAATTCCAGCAGCAACAGATACATCGATAGCTTCTTCATATTTTTTGTGGCAGCAATATTTATAACAGAAAAAGCTTTTTTTACACCATTTAATTTGAAAAATTGTAAATCTTTGTCTTATCAAAGTTTTTTTTTTTTTGTTTCTGTGAAAAAGGATAAAAATGGAATCATTCTTAAACTCTTGGACCATTAGTGAGAGCTAGTATCCCTCTGAAGAAAAATCCCCCCCCCCCCCCCCCCCCAAAAAAAAAACTAAAAAACTATTGAGATCTAGAGTTAAAAACTGTTACCAAAAGTGTAAAGAGCTCAAGATTCAAACAAAGATCCATTTAACGCAATTTGAGGAGTTACTTAAATAGTTATAGTCAGTGACCAGAACTTTATAGTTGTAAAAATTATAGAGTACAGAAGCTAAAAAATCACAATATTACAACTAAAGGTGCATTCACACTACGCTGACGTGACGTGTTGACACGCGCTCTACGGCTCGTGTTAACACGTCAGCGTCAGCCATTGTGTGCACACTGTTCTGACGTGTCGTGACGAATCCATGCCAGTTTTTATTTGTTTTTCACAAGATGCACATAGTTTTGGAATGGATATGAGAATTTTAGATGCTTTAGATGAAGAGGAAGAGTATATTGTGTGATAGCAGCTTTTATAGCCGCTCACAACTCAAGGAGAATATGGGTGCACCCTATAAATAGTTGCAGACCGATTAAAATTTTAATTTCACAATATATTAGCACACTTTTGTCCCTACTGGCAGAATTGGGCATAATTCAAACAGCTAAAGTTTAATTCAAATTTAATCATAGCTATTTGACAACTAATTTCCGGAAATCAATCACATAAATATTAATCATTAAATCTTTCTTTCGATTTTTTAGTGAACTAATGATGATTGAGATTTAATTATCATTAGATTTGGTGATTGATTCCTGGAAATTAGTTGTCAAATAAAAATGATTAAATTTTGATTGAATTTTAGCTCTGATTAAGTTTCTACCGGATTTAGAACTGTCTACTGGTTCCATTGATCGCCCCAAGAGACTTCAATGACCCATTGAAGGTCATTATCAATGTTCTCTTGGTTCAATAATTGATTCAATTGCAATTTCCACAATTGTATATATATAAATTAATTTTAATTTGTTGGATCACTCCTTCGTCATTTTTTACATTTTACAAGATAAATAACCAATTGTTGCTACCATTGGTTAAAGAAACCAAATTTTATGCTATGGCAATTCTATGGTAAAGAATCACTGAATTAACAAACGTGCTTTTAAAGTGTTTAAAATATTGTTAAATAATTAAAATACAGTCATCTTTGCAATAAATTAGTAAATAAATGTAATTATTACCTGATATTTCCAACATTCCTCCTATTTCCTCCCATGCCTCGTTTCGTGTTTTTTTTATTCCTATACTCCTTCTCAAACGGGTCAAAAAGAAATGGATATTTCTTCACATGCTCGATGAGCTGATCCTCAATGTTCATTGCTGACGGGCTGATGCCTACTGACGAGATATGGGAATTTATATTTGGTGCTGACGGGTCAGAGAGTGTGTAGCGACACAACACAACACGTCAGCGTAGTGTGAGCACTTCCATTCTAAATAATGGTTTATATTTTTTCGTAACACGTCAACTGACGTCTCAAAACGTCACGTCAGCGTAATGTGAATGCACCTTAACAGTATTGACTGGTGATTCGTGGAATGGATTCCAAGAACTGAAATGATATTTTTAAAAATACCTTTCACATACTTCTTTCTCATAAACTTTTCAAATATGCACACAGAGCTTTGCACTTTGTCATAATGGACTTTTAATGTTCTTTCCCATCTTCAAAAATAAAAAAAAAATAATAAAAAAAAATAAATAAATAAATAAAAAATAAAATAAAAAAAAATAAACAAAAAATAAAAAAAAATAAAAAAAATAAATAAATAAAAAAACTTTGGAATTCTTGGATTCCATATTCATTTTTGTTTCGATTTTTTCTTTATCAGTTTTCACATCCATTCAATCATTTAATTAATCAACAAACTTTTCTGCTTTAAAATTTCCCATAGCTCAAAACGTTCTGAAAATAATGTTTTAAATAAAAACAAATAAAATATATTTATTTGTATAAAGTTTTAACTTCAGAAAGTCACTCATAGTAATCTCGTATAAAGAACTAAAACATCAGATGTTCTAAGCAATTGTAATTTATATTATAGTAACTTTAAAATAAGATAATTAAATAACCTTCAATCGTAAACCTACGTTGCTTATTTTTACCAGTATTTTTGAATAAAATTCCACTGATTCTTGTTCAACTGATCCGCTCAACTAGGGCTCCATCTGGACAAACTTCTTACCTGGAATTCACCTACAAGACTAAAAGAACAAGAAACTGCTCCTCGTATTGACTTCTTCATCATTAAAAATGTTCTAAGCATTTCACAAAATGGGATGTTCGAGATCCTCTATCCTCCGTATCCACTAGAAATTACTTGTCTTCGAACTTGTTTCCTACTTTCGATTTCTGATAATCTTTCGAGGCGTATGAAAAGAAGATTGCAAAGTGATCTACTTATTTAGAGCTTTTAATGAAATGCTGATAATCAATACCAATAAGTATTTTCTTTAAATGTTTTTTTTTATTTAGTGCTCAATATTAATAAATGAAAAAAAATAAAATTATAGTTGGCAACATTTGTTACTTGATACAAATATTTTCCTTCAGAAGCTATATTTACAGATTTCTTGAATGAAGTATAAATACTGGTAATTATAGTTTTGTAAAAATAATATTATTTTGTTAAAATTACTTTATTTAAATTCAATTTATGGTACGTGATTGAGTTTAGTTCATTATTTCCTGTACAATAAATATGTTCCTCAAGTCTTTGAAAGGTGTAAAATAAGACCAAACCATATATAGTATTAACAATAGCCCCCTTAATTCCTTTTTAACCTTTTCTTTCACTAATTTGTATTCTTTCATATTTTAAATATATTTTCTATTATCAGTTTATTTTATAAATACAAATAAATCATGAGTCCTTAAGAAAAAACACCTTATTTATCAGATATAGAAATGAACATTTGTTATTATGAATTTAATTAACTAATTGAACAAATAGTTTGAAATTATAGAATTGCATCCACAAAACTTTATAAAATCATATAATGAAATAGTTTAAATAATTCTTATTTCACTGAAAAATATAGAATTTCAACAACTCTTTAAGAAATATCCTAAAAGTCATGGTAGAATGGACGCCAGTTCCGCAAACTGAGAGATTCATCGTTAAAACAGTGGTTTTAGAGTGGGGATTACTAGACTTATAAAAATGCCAAGTAACTTAAACAATCAGTCAGCAACATGATCTGCAAAAGCACAATCGTTCTCTTCCTTTTAGGTATTGGCTACGGTTCAAGCTTCAGGTATAATGGAGAAGGATACCGCTACCATGGACCTCCAGCACCTCTCAACCCAGACGGAACTGTTGCATTCACACCTGAGTATGAGCACATCAGGGCTGAGCACAGAGCTGCCTTTGAACGGGAATATCAGAAGGTCAGGAACAGTATTTATGCAGCAGATCCATACAGTATAACTAATCTACCGAAGCCTTATGGAAATAAATATGAGGAACAGCATCTACCAGAAATCCATGAACACGATTTGAACGATTCTCCATCTCCACTAGAAGATGAAGGTCAGTATAATCCAGAATTATATGAGAAACCATATAGTTCACAGTACGATGATGGGCAGTACAGACCGCATCTTTATGAACAAGAGCAGCAGAACGACGAAGTACATAATTCCCCTTTGGCTCAAGATACTTCTTACAAACCTGCTTACGTTCCTGCTACACTAAATGAAGATGGCACTGTCGCACACACTCCAGAATACAATGCGATCGCTTCCTCTTTTCTCGCGTATCATCAAGCTCTCTCAAGACATCGTAGATCGGTTGAACGCTATCAAAGTCCACCCGCTCCTCTCAAGCATGACTTGACTGTGGACTTCACTCCTGAAGTCAAAAATGTCAACGCAGCACACTTCACAGCAGTCGCTAACCAGTTTAAGAGACTCCAGGCCACAGCAGCTCTTGCAGCAGCTCATCCCGATCGTTCTTCTCCTCCCTCTAAGGACTATAACCCTCAAACCAACGGACAGTACAAACCCTTCGTACCGCAAGGATATTCTCAGGGGCAGTTCCTCGGGAGGAAAAAGCGTTCCTACTCCTCAGATTACAGACCTCAGCAATCAAACCCCCGAAACTACGACGATGGACAGTACAAACCACAGCTCTACCATGTGGTAGACTACAATACAGTACCTTACCATCCTGCTCCACTGAACCCTGATGGTACTGTGGCCCATCTTCCCGAGTACCACGCTATCGCAGCTTCTCATCTTGCAGCTCATCACCATGCATTGTCTTCAGCTGCTCACTAATTTAAGTATTAGAGATGTTCATATCAATATTACTATCAATAATATGTAAGATAATGTACTGAGAAATTAATAAAAGTTTTAGTTCTGGTTTTCTGAAGTATTAAGTTTTCCTTAATAGATATTCCATTTTCCCTACTTTTCATCTGACATGAATTTTCTATCACGTCCTACCATAGATTCAACCTGAATCTATTGTAGGACATGATAGTATTTAAAGTTAAATGTTTAATGTGGATGTGCGATTCACCAGAATGTTTTTTCTGCAATTACTGGGTAAAATTAAATTTTGTATAAGCTAGGTTCACCGAATCATTTACAATCAAATGGACCGAAAGTGATGTTTATGTAAAATTTGTATTATTGATTTATTGATCTATTTTCAATGATACTAGTTTCATGGGGTTTTGCTCAGCTTTAACACAGTTAAATTTTATCTAATTTTTCAAATTAATGAAATATTTTAAAATACTTAAATATTCTTTCTTCTATTTGGATATTTAATGAGTTATGAAATATTATTTTTAGCATTTAATAATTTATTTTATTTGCTATTTTAATGAAATAAAACTGTTGTTTTTATTATTGAAATGATAATTGATTTGTAAATATGTTTTACCACTTGTTTTATTTTATTTTTTTTTTTTTTTATAATCCATTCTTAAAAGACACTTTTGAATTTCTATATCACAGGATAGTCTTAATTCATTAAGATACTATTGTTGTGTTTACTTCAGGTGAATATACAGTTTTCAATATGACTACAGGCAAGAAATTGTAGGCCTGAGTTTCATCCTCTATACAGTTAAGAAGAAAGATATTATAAATTGGACACTGCCTTTTAACGCACTACTACCATAATGCAAGGAGAGCTCTCCCTCAGTGTCAGCTATGTCAAGTTGCTATAACAGTGAGGCACATCTTGGAGGAGTGTCCTCGGTACAGGGGAGGTATGGGCAAATGTGGTGTACCTCGTCAGCTATGTATGGCCTTGGGCGATAGTGGAAACTTTTTTTTTTTTTACTTTCCGTGTGTCCGCTGGGCTATAAAAGTCAACAAATAACATATTTTAATATACTTACTTTTGGGTTATGACCAACCAATAATAAAATAGTATAGTTTTGAAGCCGTAGAAGAATAAATTTTTAACATTGCATACCAATATCTGATTGAACAGAACCTATTAATTCTGACAAACGGACCTAATTATTACCTGGAAGTTGATCCGATGAGACTAACCAATAGTTGTTGATTGCAGCTAAGAATGTGGGCCTCATCTATGAATAACAATAGTAAAGTCAAAGAAACCAAACTTGGGGTTAATTATTATGTACAATTGCCGCAAAATAGTAAATTTTAGATGGTTCATTAAAATTATATATTATTTAATAAAACCATAAATATATATAATCGTGAGAGATAATAAAATATGGCCATATTAATTTAAATTGAATCCGTTGGATTAGTAAAAACAAACATTAACATTAAAAATGACTACTTCAACATTTACTAGACATACGTTCAAAGCTCCCAATTAATTACAAAAGACTCATTTACATGACTGTGATTAGACCTATTTGGACGTACGGAGTTGAGCTTCGGGGCTCTCCTAAACCATCCAATTCATCTCTTATCTTATCCGATCCTTACAACCAAAAATCCTTCGAAAAATCCTCAATGCTTCTTACTTTGTGACCAATAAATTTATCCATAAAGATCTTAATGTTCCATATGTTTTTGATTTAGCCCAAACCAGATACCTATCCTTCCATAGTCAGCTCCATAATCACTCAAATCCGTTAGTTTCTCAACTTGCTCTCCACTCCATTCCCGATAATCCTCCGAAGCGTTTGAAAAGAAGATGGCCTAGAGACCTTTTAGTATAGATTTTATAGAAGTGCTGCTAGCGAGTAGTTCTTCACCAAGTTATTTACATGCCATTGTATTCACTGTCAACACATTTCCTTGTTGTATATTATTTTGTACAGTTGTAAGTATCAATAAATGAAAAAAACTTTAAAAAAAAAAACAGACACATTGAATTAGAATGAGACCTTCTAGTGTAGAAGTTTTAATAAAGTGCTACTGATGAGTAGTTCTTTTCAAGTTTTAACATGTTATTATAATCGTTGTCAATACATTTACTTGATGTATATATTCTGTACAGTTGCAAATTTCACTAAATGTATATAAAAAAAAAAAGGTTGCAATATGGTGAATGTTAATAACGAACAGAAGTATAAATAAAAATAGACTACTTAAAATAATAATGTTATTTATTATTCAAATCCACAGCCAAGCTACCAGTAATATAAATTCATTTAAATTCCGATTATTATTTAAAACAGTATTATAATGAAGTTAGAAAAAAATATGTATGATTGAAATGAACAGTAGTTTCAACTAAATAATGTTTTGTATGTGATTTATATCGGAGTTTCCAACTATGTACTTGTTTAAGTATTTATTTCTAGGTTCTTGGAGTGAGAAACACTGAAGCAGGAGATGTTGAAGGCAGTTCTCAACAAACACTCCACATATAAATTTAAGTACTAAAACATAAAAGAGCACTGTAATGCCATTCTTCTTTTGGTTCGATCTATATAATTTAATGGAAAACAAGATATATTCCCTTGAAATAGTTAATGTGAGCTATAGTTTTATATTTTTTAATAAGTATTTATTTCTGATATTAAAAAAATGTGTCTACTAGTGTTTATATTTCTTTGACATTAGAAATTTACTACGAGTAGACAATTAATGGGTGGGATCAAGGAAACATAATTAAATAGTTTTAATTTATTGTGCCTAAGTTTCACCTTACCTTTCAATAATACAAAAACAAGGATATATAACAAAAAATTAATTTAAAAGAGATGCAAAAAGACAAACTGTATGAAAATTTATATTTACCTATATAAATATAAGGAAAACAAATATTTTAAGAAACGTTCTGTTAAAAAGTGTTTCTTATGAAGAAAATTTAGTTTATCTTAAAAAAAAAATCCAGTATTTACCATACATTTCTCCTCTTAAAAAAAAATATTTATTTGCGTTGCCTTGTCTGCGTGCTCTAATATCTACTTTATCATAACAAACATTACTATTAACTCAATAAACTGAATATTAATAAATATTTTAGAGATCTCTGACTATCTCTTTATTTTTTTTTTTTTTCAATGTTGATCTTGTCTAGGGTTTGTAATTTGATGTTCTGGATAATTACCTGTCAACCATCTTTTTATAGGAGACGATAGATCGTCTAATAATAGATTATCTTCTATGAATAGATGGGATTCTAAGCGCACTTGAGCACTGTACACGACCTCATAAATCTTCGGAGTACTCATTACACATTCCAGAGGTGTCTAGGAATTTCAATAGACATTATTTGAATACAGCGAGCAATGATTTGTTTAGACTGGGCGAAGCATATGGTTCTGATTTCATGGTATTTCGTGCTCGAAGCTCGCTGCCTGAAACAGTCTTATGGTTTCATAGCCGCCTGCATCAACAATAGAAGCCAAGTTAAGGTTTATGTGGAGCAGTTCCACATTAATGTTCGTACTTAAAAGAATGTTTCTATTAACTGAACTTCAATTTTCACAGTTGATGTAGCAGGTAAAACAAAAAAAGACTGTTACCGTGAATACAAACGATATTACCATCTAAAACAGCAGCCGTAACCCACCAAAGCACTAAAACGGGCCGAAACTACCTGCAAAGACATTTTCCGAGAGCTCTATCCGCTTAGCATGGAAGTAAATCCAACAAAAACAGACTCCTACAGTACTATTAGCAAACCAACAGGGTAAGAAATCGAAACCAACTGAAACTGCCATAGCGAAGCCAACAAAGGTCTCGGCGGCTTCATAATTAATTTGAGTATGTAACTTCTCTTTCATAGATACTGTTGCGGAAATAACGTTATATTTATGTTCCTAGAAATTTATAAGCTCTTCCTTTTTTAATTTTATATTATTGTAAAGGTTTTAGGGAAGCAAGAAGAAATATAAACGTGAGACTTGAATTTACTCTGGAGTCATTAGTTTTAAGTTAGTTGAATATGATCAAAAGATTTTCCTCCAAAACAATTTATAACTATTTCATTATTTTTTTAGTTAATTTAAATTCATATACTCTGTTCTAGGAATATTTGTTCATAATATGGGCTATAAAAAAAAAATTAAAGTAGTTGGTATCTGGTGTTTCACAATGCGCTAACAAATTATGTATACATTTTCATAAGAAATAATCCATGATTTTTTAAATCTAATTGCTAAATAGTGAATTTTTTAATTCCCTAGTATTTCAATTGAATTTTTTTACCATAATTAGAGGTATTTGGACATAAAGACATAAGGCTCCATTCATCTATCTAATTCCCCATAGTATTATATCTTTGGCAAATCCCAAATTTTACTTCTTATTTCACAAATAAACTAATTCACTATTCTCCAAGCACATGACGAATGTATTAGAGGATGGGCAAAAGGACCAAAATCCAAAGGATTAAATGGGGAAAAAAAAATTTTAGGAAATCAACATCTAGTTAGTTACGCCCTTTTTACACTTAACTCTTGACATTTTAATTTTTTTTTACTTCTATACACATTATTTGTGTATTATACATATAAGTTGATGATATCCACATGATTCTTTCATGAAAATGTTTTTACTTTACAGTAGGATAATAGTCCATTATTATGAACGGATTTTTTTTTTTTTTTTTAAATTTTTCATTGTTTCGAATTTCAAAGGCATTGAGGTCGCAGATTTGCGTATTATTTCTAAGCTATGAATCTTGTCTTCAGTCCATCCAATTTTGAATTTTCCTGGTTGGTTGGAAAAGTGGAATATATAGGAATATAGTAAGTGGAATATAGTGGAATCTAGCAGACTATTGTTGGTATTTGAAAAGAGAGGTACAAGCCGCAAAATACAGTAGGAAATCATCAAGGCTACATTTTGATTTAAATTACGGTATGAACGCTGATTAAATAAAATTGCTTGTTTTAACACTATATTATTTATTATTTTGAAATTATACAAAATCCTTGCCCCTGAGACAAAAATGCTTTTTAAATTTACAATCAGAGCACCAAATTCTAAAAGAAACAGCCATTGTAATTCATTTAACAGACAAAAAGTGTAATACAAGTATATGTTATTAAAAATCTTAAGATTAGAAGAGAAAATAGGTGATTAATGAAGAACAAAATCAGCCAATAAAAAATATTTTAGTGATTAAATTGATTAATTTCTATCAAATCATATATACATAATACATTTTAGTAATCCTGTTCGTTGTATAAATTTAACATAGATCATAAAGCTATTTTAAGAATGATAACAATCAAAAAGTAGCTGAAGATAGCAGTTTGTAGCTATAATGAATTCTGAAGAAACGTAAGATGGCAGGCTGCGAAGGCGTTGCATAAAAGAATAAGGGCCTATGTGCTCCCAGCGTTCTACAACGAGAATGGTATAGTATGGTATGGTATTGCAGTTCACCAGGTAGTAAAATTGTGGTTTCTGCTTTATGACACCGTGTCTTTACAAAAAGTAACTTCAGGATTATTACTTATATAAATTAGATAAATTAATAGTAGAAAGATCTACGTTTAGTTGTATTTTCTGAAGTAATGAGTCGACTGTTAAATTTTTACTGTTGTAGGAATCGCTGAAGGAATTATTTTGTAGAGTCAATTCAATCTTCAGAGGTAATAGACCACTTGATTGGAAAAATAAATACTAAGGGACTAAATACTTAATATTATATTAAGGGTTGATACCATACGCATTCAGAAGATTCAGGACTAAAAAGAACCATTGGTTGGTTCTATCCTGTATAATGCTCGATAAATTATACTTGTATATACTAATCATGTTCGTAGTAGTGAGACTCATCATCAAAATGCTCGTCTTCAGAAGTATCTGATTCGAAACTAGCTGAGATATCGTAGCTTGGATTATCTTCGTGTACCTCAGGCTCATCATCTTTCAGGGGAGAGGAAAAGTCTTCTGTATTGTATGGTTTACTTTCATAAGTTTTATGCACATATTCATCAGAGTGTTCATATAACGGATGAGTTTTTCCCGAAGCCTGGAATTCATCGAGATCAGCTTTATGTTTGAAGAAGGCGTGTTCGGCTGCTGCCCTGTGAACACCCATCACGTGGTCGTACTCGGGAGTATAGGCCGCAGTTCTGTCGTAGTTCTGGTTCCATAGAGGTGATCCTATTGCTAGACCTAGGATGCTGAGAAGTACTGAACACTTGTAGATCATTTCTGTCACTGATTGCTAAAGGTGCTTTTCCCTTTTATATACCTGTCCCCTCCAACAAACCACAAACTTACTTCTTACCAGAGAGAAACTAAAACTATTGATCCCTGAAATCACCTATTCAAATATAATCCTTTTTAATTATTTATGAATTATCTACGAGAATAACTACATACTTCTGTGTGTATGTTAATTTAAACTCGAGCTATAATTTTCAAAATCACATGAAGGATAGAAGGATGGTATAAAAAGATCAATACAAATAGGATTGATAAATTATTAGCCACTTTTATTGGAGTTCTTTTAATTTTGACAACTAGCTTTGGGAGTTAAACATTCATCATTAGTTCTAAAAACACGAAAAAAAAAAAAAAAAAAAAAAAAAAAAAAAAATCAAATCATCAGGAATTTGCTGCATTGATTATATAGGTATTATAAATAATAGAGATTCTGCAAGATATCAGAACCTTGAGTAGACTGAGTGAAAAGAAAGTAAAGGGCCAGGTAGATAGTTAGTTTAGGTTTTCCCTATGACTAGTTGGTATTTTCTGTTCCTACTGAAAATAAATTTTAAATGTAACAAATGGAAATTCATTCGATCATTACACACGAATTTGGATAGGTTTTGAGTTAATAATGAGTTAGAAATATTAAATTTTAGGTATATATGTATATGTTGTATATTAGTTTCACTCTTTAGTCTTTTTTGAATTTTTGGTCATTTTCTTTCAATTGGATAACTAAGTTGGAATTCTGCATCTTACAATTGTATGCCCTTACATGTTCTTTTAATATTTGATTTAACAATCGTCCAGTTTTTTGTTTGTATTTAGCTTTCCAGTCAATACATTTTAGTTCATATATAACAATTTTTTTGAAAGGATCAAAAATAATAAATGTTTTACATTAGAGACGTCTTTAAATAAAAAATTCCAATTGAATTAGGAAAATCAATCTTAATTATAATTTTTAAGCTTTTTTTATGTTTATTCTATTTCATAATTAATTTTTTTTATTAATATATATTAAAAAAGAAGAATTTATAATAACACATTTTTACATTATATTCTTATTTTTAAGCTTCTGCCTTAATCATACAACATAAGGGTCAAGGGAAAAACCGGTCTAAGTGATTTCGTTCAAAATCTTCAAAATTTTAGGTGAGGTAAATTGTCCAAGATAGTCCACAAATAACATCTATAATATTTAAACTTCAATATGTTGCTATACTATCTTAGACAGTATGGTATCTTATATCCGAATTCCTAGTAACAAGCTCTCTTTTAGTCGCAATCTCTAGTTCGGAAAAAAAGAAATTCATTCCATTTTGTAATCCTTCCTATGCATTAATTATATAATTTATGGTGGATTGATCCTTTCTAATTTCTTACCCTGATTAACTTTTTAAAGAAAATAATTTGTTTCTGAATAAAAAACATGTACAAATTGGTATAAGCTAGTTCGTGATGACCTAGTGCGTTTGAGCATTTTCGAATTTTCATTGACTGTGATGCCAGTTCGAATCCAGCCATGATGGATTGATATTTATATTTATTTCTTTGAATACATCTCGACCTTCTCACTCAGGCAATAGTAGGTTATTAATTCTAACAATTAATCGCACTTCCCGCAAAAGTAAGAGTTCATCAGTACATCAAACCCAATAAACAATAAAAAATTGTCGAAATGTAAATTTTCAATTTTCTTCTTTTTATCTTTTATTGTTAAAAGGAAAAAGTATACTTCATATAGTTACTGAGTATACTCAGTGTCTATGTTTTCACTACATTAAATTAATAAGTTCTAATATCGTAATAATAATGTAATATCTATAGTATTTAGATTTATTCTATTTTTATCTATTGTACATTTTATTTCTTATATATATATATATATATATATATATATATATATATATATATATATATATATATATATAGATATAGATATAGATATAGATATATATATATATGTACATTATTTCATTTCTTATATTTTTAAAGCCTGTTTATTTTAATGTTCTTACTTTATTTTATACCTTTGTACATATTTTATGAAAGTCTGTCTCATCTCTATCAATATCATTACCCTATCTATATGTGTCTCTGTCATCCATATTACTCATTGCCCTTGAGTGAGACAGCTTGTAATTATTCAAATAAAAAATTAAAAAGTTTAAAAAAAAAGTATTTAGACCTATTTATGTTTAAAAAAAATAATCGATATTAGAACATGATTATTAGCTAAGATCTCATAGTAAATTATTGCCTATTTTGGTACATAAACTTACTCAATTAAGGAAAAAAGTATGGAAAATAAAACAAAATATATATTCATCGTGGAGTATACTTGATATCCAATAAGGATAATTTTTTATTGTGTATATGTATATTTTTAAGCAAATATTCTGTTGATTAATAGAAATCATGACATTTGAATATTTACTTCCAGTTCTAATATTACCGTATTGAGAGTTTTATTTCCTAAGCAGGATAATATATCATTGGAATGGTTTCAAAAGCAAAAGAAAACGGTAACAGGAATATAAAGTTTATTTTACACATTTTTTCGTACAACTTAGTAAATATTAAATAATATCTATTTTCTTACTACAAAGATAAACGAATGTGCCGATCCACAAAAACAATGAACAATTGTACGAAGTATTTTGTTTTAAGATCCTTTGTTTAAACCCTTTTTAACCTTTGGATTGTTTTTTTCTGAAATATATTATTCACTGTCTTGATTCTTTGTTATACATATTGGTGAGAGCATAAAAAAAATATTTGTTGTGTTCTTGAATTGTCAGTTTCTGTAGGTCTGTATGTTGTCTTCAGTTGCTAATCTTAATATTGGGTTTTGCGCTCATTCAATGCAGTGGTGTATGCAATGTATGGATAAATAATTCCTGTACATATGGTATGTTGGAATGAGTTAATTACCAACTCTAGATGGTCTCTTTAAAATGCTATGAAGTGGGTGGATATTGTTAATATTGCTTGGAAATAAATTAAATAACTGAGGATATGTCTAAGAATTTTGTCCATGTTATCAAACTTCAAATGACTCTACACTTCAAACCTCTTCACAACGTCCATCATACATCTTGAATCGATTTCAGTTCAAATCATTTGTCCGTTCTCGCAATCACTTCACCACTTCGAATTCCTTAGACAATCCTTCTGATTTGAATTCTATCGCTTTCCCCATCATAAGTTATTAATCAACTTAAACTAAATTGTTGATCTTGTAATAGGTGCTTGATTGCAAAAAAATACATTTAATAAGTCCTTCGTCAACAAACTGGCAACGCTTTCCTCTACTAAGATATCTTCTGTCACAAAAGAGTGATATTTTTCACTTTAGACAATGACATATCTTCCCTTAACGATCTATCCCTCTGGAGTTCCATTGATGTCTTTATACGTCACCCCAATGTTTTTCTCACTTTTAAATCTCAACTATTTAATCACCATCTCTCCATCTTGCTCCTCAATAAGTGATTGTGATCTCTAAATATGTGGAAATAATAAATTCTTAGAGATATGCCCTTCCATATTTAATAAAACTCTGTACCATTATTTCACTTTGCTATTTACTTAATTAATTAATTTTATATTTTAGTTTGTTAACACCATTTTTTTTTCAATCATAAGCGCTAAATCTTAGCTATAGTTTTTATTTAGTAATAAAGTAATAAGTAGTTAGTAATAAGTAATAATATTTAAGTAATAATAATAAGTTTTTATTTTTTTATTAAAAATGGACTTTACTCGTAATAGATAATGAGTTTAATATTATTGTCTATAATTTAATAGAAGAGAGCGTCAAGAAATTAAGTAACTGTAACCGAAGATAACAGAATGGAAACAAGTGCTTGGAAGTGGAAACATTCTTTCTGAATTTTTCAGATTCGAGAGATAGCAATTAAACTGGAAAAGAGGGCATGTAACACGGTCCTTCGCCCAGGTAGTGAGTCTTCGACATCAACCAAGTACCAAGAGAAATGACTGATTACGTGGGAGAAAAAGATTCAAAAAATAAAATATAATCCAAAAAAAAATAAGTTGATAATACGAGTAGTTTCTGCATATACAATCAACTAAAGAACCTATTCGGAGAACTTGATATAGTTTCTTGTAGCAAAAAGGGAAGAATAAAATGGTTGGGCCATGTACATCGGATGAATCCTAGACTCTCAAAATAAATACTGCAAGGGCGTTCAGATGGAGAAAGAGGAAGAGGCAGGCCCAGGCTAAGATGGCTGGTAGTTGTGGAGGCTGAACACCGATTCCTGGGCGTGCGCCACATGGAGAAGGACCGCGGAGCATCGGTTTTAGTGGAGGAAGATTGCTGATGTAGCCAAGGTCCTTCATGGAACATAGCACTGGAGAAGTAAGTTAGTTGGTATGTTCTTTCATATCTAATTGAACTTTCTGTATCATTATTTACTTTACTGTTTACTTAATTAATTATATATTTTTTTATTTCAGTTTGTCAACAACACTCTTTTTTCAATCTTAGGCACTAAATCCCATCTATTGTCGTCACTTATTTTTTTATTAAAAAGGGACATGACTCGAAATAAATAATGGGTTGAATATTATTGTGCATAAATTACGTCATAACTGTAACAATGAAAAATGTGTGTATCTTTAACCTTACTTTTCGGGCTGTTAGAATAATTGTAATAGATAAATACTCGGAATTGTAGATGATCTTAATGTAAAATAATAATTTTAATCTTTTTCTAAGTGATAGATAATTCAGTCATAAAATAACAACATCTCCATTCAGTAATAGTGGGCTATGACAACCGCAAAGTCAAGGATCGTTGGTTCCCACTTTCTTTTTCAACGTTCATTCACAACAAGGGGTTTAAACAGTGGTTTCGGAGGGGGTTCCATTGAATATAAAAGAGGCAGGTGACTTTATCGATCATTCAGTAAGTGACATGATCCCTGGGAGTGTTCTAGTTTTTTGCCTCCTCGGCGTTGCAGTCGGGCTACCCGTTAGGAGCTACGATGATCACGTCCGCTACCAGGGGCCTCCAGCACCCCTCAATCCGGATGGCACTGTGGCCTTCACTCCAGAGTACGAACATATCAGGGACGCCCACAGTGCGCTCTATGATCGAGAATACCACAGAATTAAGGAGACCTTCAATGACCCAGATCCACACAGCATCAAATATCAAGCTCACTCGTATATCAGTGATGGTTCACCAGAGGTATATAACCACGATACCAACGAGTCTCCAGCCGAAGATGAAGGAATTTACAAGGCGGACTTATACGAAGACGCATACAGAACCCTGTATGACGATGGGCAGTACAGACCTCACATTTATGAACAAGAGCAACAGAACGGCTACCACTACAGCTCTTCTCAATCAGCTCAAGATACTTCTTACAAACCTACTTACGCCCCTGCTACACTCAAAGCAGATGGCACTGTCGCAAACACTCCAGAATACAATTCGATTGCTTCCTCTTTCCTCGCTTATCATCAAGCTCTCTCAAGACATCGTAGGTCGACCGAACGCTACGAAGGTCCACCCGCTCCTCTCAACCAAGATTTTACTGTGGACTACACGCCAGAAATCAAACACTTTAATACCGCACACTTTACAGCGGTAGCTAATCAGTTCAAAAAACTTCAAGAGACCGCAGCACTAGCAGCAGCTCATCCTGACCGCACCTCACCTCCATCAAAGGACTACAACCCTCAAAACAGCGGACAATACCATTCCTTTAACTCTCAACCGCATAATCAAGGACATTACCTCGCTAGAAAGAAGCGTTCCGGAGATTACAGACCTCAGCAGTCAAACTCCCGACACTACGACGATGGCCAATACAGACCCCACTTGTACAAACACGACGATGGCCAGTACAAACCACAGCTCTACCACGTGGTGGACTACAATACAGTACCTTACCATCCTGCTCCACTGAACCCTGATGGTACTGTGGCCCATCTTCCTGAGTACCACACCATCGCAGCTTCCCATCGTGCAGCTCATCACCATGCATTGTCTTCAGCTGCTCACTAATTTATATAATTGTTCAAATTGGAAATCACAACTCAGAGTTGTGGGTACTAATTGATTTATGACTGATATTTACCTCTTGAGTGAAAGATTGTGTGCTGATATAACTTAATAAATTGTTTAGTTATTATGATTATTAAATCCGAAGTATTAAGTTTTCCTAAGCATATATAGTTTTATTTACCCTCTTATTTATCTGACTCAGTTGTAGAGTTTGATAGATTTTTCAAGAAACTAAGTCCAATATGGATATTGTGCGAGAGCTCAAAATAGATAAACATTATCTAGCAATGACTTGTAAACTAGAGTAATGATCAGATAATTTAATAGAATCATTATGGACTATCCATCCAGTTATATAGTTTTGCCAAGGGCTTAAATAAAGGTTTTTTATGTCATCGAAGATCAGTATTCATTTCTTTCTGTGTGTTTGGGATATACATCTCCTCTGATTTCTTCTAACATGGTTGCATCATGTTTTGGCATTATTTCATAGATGTATCGCAAAAAAAAAAAAAAGACAAGCATATATAGAATGGTGTCTTAGGGTACTATAGATTACTGTCTAACAATGTGATCGACTGAGGAAATTTAGAAGATCAATGAAGTAAGAAGCGAGTAGGTATTCAAAGTACGTTTGAGGAGTGTTAAAATGAGATCAGTAGAGAAGACGTTTCATGAAGATCCAGGGCCATAGGAGGATAATATTGTGTAAGCACACTATTATTAGACACACAGGGCACAGTGTGCCCACCACAAAAAATTATATAAAAAAAAAAAATAACCTGTGTATGCAGTGTATGCAATTTAATTTCTACCTGACTTGGAAAAACAATAGATCACTGATAAGCTTATCTCTAATCTTCTGATTTTCCCAATTTAAATTTTAGAATTTAAAGGATCAATGTGCTCAAATTAATAATTAAATTAAACTAACAATAATCAATGATTATTCGAAATAAACAAAGAGAGAGAATAGGGGTTTCAAACATGACTTTTTTCATTCAAACCAAAATAGTTCCTGAACGGTAGTTCCTAGTTATCATTAACAGATGTTATCTAACAAAGAATACCAGTTAACTAATTTATAATAAGGAAGCTGTCCGCGAATTTTCATTCCAAGCAACACAAACAGAGCTAGAGTATGACAAAATGTTAAATTGATGAGTGAGAAAAAAACGTTACACATTTGAGTGTTGAAAAATGTTACAAAATGACTTTTAAACTAATAAAGTTAAATGAAATAAACTAAACAGTAGGTCCTAGCGGCATATGTTATATAACAAAAATATTTTCCATTACATTTATAGTAAGGAAACTATTTTTCGATACAAGCAACAAAAACAGAGTTTATAGTGTGTCAAACAGCTCTCACCACACATTACAGGCAAACAAAACATTCTTTTAAATTTGATTCCCCAAAAAATTATCCACCGTGAACAAAATAATTTTAAAAGAAATATTAAAAAAATGATAACCATAGAAAAATATAAAAATCGCGCAATAAACAAAAAAATCAGACGTTCTAAATCTTAACACCTGTTATTCCAACTTAATACACTCAGACCAATAATATATATTTACAATTAATACATCATATAAATCATTCTTCCATTTATTAGCATATTATACTGAAATATTTTTGTACCTGCATCTTGGGAATACCACTCAGCCCTTTTAACTTAATTTTTCCTAGGGATTCCCCCACAACCTTTGTAAATGTCTGTTCAAAATTTCCCTAGGTCAGTTGTGTACTAGAATTGTTATAATTTAGTTAGTTTATTCCATATACACCAGTAACATTGTAAGTAGCTTCATACTCCTCTATATTCTGTAATTATATAAATTTTTATTATTCTAACACATGGTGTTATATACTTGTACTGTAGCTAACTTTATGTTTTGAAATAACTTGTATGACTTATATAATTTTATTGTAACCTGTTTTTTCACTGTAGGGTAAGATTATGAGAATAATATAGTCTCGAAATGTCGCCAAAATAGTTGTTTTTTAATAATTGACTGTACCTTAAGAACCACACTAAACAATTAATAGTAACAGTCAAGAAATTTATCCATATATATATATATTATATATATATATATATATATATATATATATATATATATATATATATATATATATATATAAAAACTATAAAGGAGTGATCAAGTTTTTCATAAAGCTATTTGTTTATTTGGACATAATGGCATTGCTTAAACCAAAGGCTCCAAACTTTTTAGGCCACTGTGAGAATATTAAGATGCATGTATACTATGAGCCTATTACGAAACCAAAACGTTGTAGATACATTAATCTATACGGGAAAAGGTAGTTTTTCAGAGTTTCTAATGCGCCTCAGATAAGCGAGAAGTTTGTGATATTTATTAAAAAAGGATGATAATGGTTACTATTTTCCTTTCAACAAGTAATATACTTTCAAGAACTTAGGTGTCATTGTTTGTGTTGTTCTTAGTGTTGGCTGGCGGTGCTAAAAAAACACACGTTTCACATAAAAAATAAATTAAATAACTAAAAAAAACTATTAAATAAAAAAATCAGAATATTCGGATATGAATGAAATCTTAAAAAAAAAAAAAAAAAAGTTTCATTAATCGTTAACCAGCAAATAGCCAACGTCAACCTCTATTACTGTATGATTACATAGGTATGAACTAATATTTCAGTATATTGCCTTTCATATAAAGTGTGAGGCTTAAATACCAGTCAAGTCCAATATCGGAATTTTTTATCACTGATGGCTATTATCACTATATTTTGCTCCTCTATAAAAATATGTATTTTGCAATCGGTTTCTGCAAAAATGAGCTTCAGTCTTTTATTTTCGTGAAATCTGTTAGCATTGAAAACATTTTTTTTGAACTTATACCCATCTTTATGTGCAGAAAAGACTTAAGCCAATGAAAGAAGTCATTTCAAGCAATTCACTGTATTGAAGTGAATTTTTCAGAGCCAATTTCAAGATTGGTATAAAGTCCTTTTTCCAGAGATCAACGCTAATATAGCATTTTTTTTTATTTTTTTTTTTTTTACAATTACTGGTAAATCCCTTGTAACTAGCATAACACATTAGGTGAAATAATGAAATAATGTTTTTGTTATATTATCAGAAATTATAATGCGTCACTTAATATTTTTTTTGTTGTTGAAAGTATCTTTTAACAACTTTATGCTTTGTCACAAAATGATGTTTGACTTGAAATATCTGCCGAATATGAATCCATAAACTCAGTTTTAATTTTTTTCTTTTAGATATATTTTTATTGTACTTCAGGTGGGATTTGAGCGGTTTATCCAACTGATTACAAAACTACTTTAACCTCAGTGAGGATAACTTTAGTTTGTGTTTCCAACTTTAATATTAGCCCTTTGGGATTGTTGTTCTTCAAGTATTTTACAATATAATATAAAATGCAAGAATTTAAGGGTTTGGCTGATTATAGGAAATAATAATATCTTAAACATTATAGAGTTTATTAAGAACTTCATAAATTTATAAAATCAGTTATGCTAAGTTCTATTGATAATAATTATTATATTTTAACATTATTCGATGGTAATCAAAATTTAAAGTTCAATCTAAAACTTAATTTATAAAAGTGTATGATCTTACTACTAAAAAATTAACATAATAAAAAAAAATTAACAATAAACTTATTATAGAAATAATTTATACAATATACTGGTAACAATTTTCCATTCTGAATTGATATTTTATTAGAAATGTGGGTACAGAAATTTTGTCAGAATATTTTGGTTTTTAATTATTTTTCCTAATCCATAAAGAAAGTCCCTTTAAAGTTACTTAACTTTAAAAAAATCAAAAATATAAAGTACAGCATGGCAAAGCAGCAGTAGAATTCTGTGATTTTAAAAGAGTAAAAGTTTTTTTTGTATTTTTTGTAAACATGAACTTAAGCTATGTTTGTGTTGAATTCAAAGTACATAGCTCCAAACCAGCTACTTTTATGCTGGATACTTTAAATCTTAAAATGATATGCTTTAAATAATTACTTTAACACATGGCTTAGAAGAAACTTTCAAACATTAAATTTAGTTCATCTTCAGTATTGTAAAACAACATGTAGCCTCGTTTACTCAAACGCCTCAGCACTGTTGTAATTTGTGTATATCTTGCTTACAGAGTTAATAAAAAAGTAAGAAAATATATATAAATAATTGCGTTCTCTGTAATAATAATATTTTTTCAGCCTAAATAATATTTAATCTAACGCAATAATGTTTACAATTTTTAGTTTGCATTAATATATAAATATACTTTAAAAGATACATCATATTTGGGCAACGATCGTTGCGGTTTTCAGACCGAAAATACAACACATATCTTCATTAATTTCATTAATTATAAATATAAAAATAATACAAACAATTTTAATACTATAGACTAGAAATTTTCTTTGATGAGAAGCTGTATCGAACATAACCTTTTATTAAAGTATTTCAATATATCTCCGTTTATATAAATGCTATTTCCACCAGCCATGAATAAAAAAATAAAAAAAAAATCGATGAAGAAAAACGAATGAATAGTTTCCGAACAGCTCACTTAGGTACAGATGACTAGTGTGAGGAATATATGCCACTCACTTTTCTTGTTCATCCGGAACATCTGCAGATTCAGTGTCTTCTGAAGATGGTGAATCGTTGTACTCTTCATCGTCTGCATCTTCCTGCTTCGAAGATGCCGGCCTGTACTTCCCATCATCATATTGCTCAGAGTACCTTTCTTCATGCTCTGCCGGGTCGTACTGGCCATCCTCTTCCCTTGGAGATATATATGGAACTCTTTCGTATATTTCTGGAACGTACTCCCCATCGTGCAGTATGTCTTCTATAGCGACGCCAGTACCCGACTGTTTAGAAGAACCTTCAGCTTCTAGTTCATTAATATATTCTTGTACCCGGTCGTATTCCTGTTCATGGGCCGCCAGGTGTCCATCCCTGATCTGCTCGTACTCCTTCGTGAAGGCCACTGATCCGTCCTCATTCAGCGGAGCAGGTGGTCCATCGTAGCCCTCTGCTGCCACATATTGTTCTATGGATTCCTCATCTACGAAAGGAGATCCCACCACTAAACTAAGAAAACTGAGAACTAAAATGCCGTTATAGATCATGTTTGCCAATGATTGACAGGAAAATTTACAGTTCTTATATATTTCTCTCCCCGCCCTAAATCAATGTCCGTGCCCAGGAAATCGATCCGTGCCAAAGAATCGGTCACCCCTAGAATGTGGTTTTTTCCAAAGCTGGAAATTATCTAACCGTGTGGTGAAATATTTAGCACAAGTTATTTTATCACTTTTAATATAAAATATCTATTTATTTATTTGTATCTAGACACAGTTCATCTTTTGACGAAAATTCTCTAATATAAGTGTCGGGACCAAATTTTTCGATTCTCGATATAATTTAAAAAATATATTTCTATTTCAAAATATATTCCAACAATAATGTAAAAAGAGCAAAAGAAATCAACTGAAAAATGATAATAATTCAAGAAATAAATTAGTAAACCGTCAGTAGCATTTACCATGCTTATCATATAATATATTTTATGTGCATAATGTAGTACAACAATATGTTTCAATTCAAAAATTCTTATTTACGAAGATACACACTTCACGGATTCATTTGTTAAGGAATTGAATTATTATTGATAAGGGAATTGGAAATGTTACCAAATTATTTCACAGGAGATGTAGATAGTTAGGGTAGGTAGTCATAGATGCTCAGCAGATCAAAATAAAATAGTTATTTTAATTGTTAAAGCCAACGTTTCGACTTGCATTGCAAGTCTTCATCAGGGGTTCAGGTAATGGTAAACAAACAAACTGAAGACGAGTCAGGCTTGTCTTAAATTATTTCACTAAACATTAAAGATACGCTGGGTTTTATTTTTTTTTTTTTTTTTTTTTTTTTTTCAATTGAGTATTAGGGTTCGAAAACTAGTAATTACAAGTAAAATGGAAAATAACTTAATGCTTGGACATATTGTTTCTTACGAATAAAAAAAAAAAAAAAAAAAAAAAAATATATATATATATATATATATATATATATATATATATATATATATATATATGGTATATATATATAAATGGTATTATTATCTGTGTGGCATTATTTCGTTGATAACAGTCATCCTATACCTTCATTTTGCTAACGAATAGACATTTACAACAAGATTAGCATGGTGTCGCATGCGATTTGTTTTTAAATCTGTTCAAAGGAGGCTTGGTCAGTAGGAGAATGTATGATGTATTTGAAATGTATAATAATAACATAATTAGCTATCACAAAACTATCGTTAACGTCAACGGTATCGATCGGTTCCTAGGAATATACGTCGGGTCAAAGATACCAGTTCTTTTCTCCAGAATCGATTGAATCGATAATCGGCCCATCCCTACTAAATACAAGAGTTTTGAAAAATTAGTAAAATATGAAAAGGCAAAAAAATTCTTTATTGATTCTATAATAAAGCAGACATATAGAATGAAAATTCTTCTTTAACGTACGAAGATTTTAGCCAGATGCAGGCAAAATGAATATACAGGGTGTTCAGAAAATCGTTGGCCAAAGATGTATCTCGGGTAGGGAAGTTTATTTTGAACTTATTTAAAGTCACTTATCTATATACAAAGTCCTAGGTTTTCTTTTTTTTTTTTTTTTTTTTTTTTTTTTTTTTTTTTTTTTTTTTTTTTTTTTTTGAATTTTTTTGAAAAAAATGGCCAAAACCAAACATTTATGCCTTTTACCTTCGTGGTTTACTGATATATAACGCCTTTTTTTTTTTTTTTTTTTTTTTTTTTTTTTAATTAATAATACATTTTCCATGTACAATAAAAAAAAAAGTTGATTTAAAAAACAAATACAAAAAAAAACGAAAAAGAAACGGGAGATCGTTAAATTTTGTCAAACACGACCCCCCCCCCCCCCCAAAAAAAAAAAAAAAAAAAAAAAAAAAAAAAAAAAGAACTTCTAGTTCAGGTTCAAAAAAAAAAAAAAAGGGGCAACAGCCAAATCTAAATTATTCTAAAATCATTTTTTTTTTTTTTTTTTTTTTTTTTTTTTTTTTTTTTTTTTTTTTTTTAATGTAAAGCGTGACAAATAGTTGTGTCTCTTTCAAGCACAGGTTATACAGCATGTTGTCTTAATATGTTGTTTTTTTTCCATCAAATTTTAGATGGAGAATGTATTAGTAATAACAGCAAAAAATGGCGTTGATATATCAGTAAAAAACAAAGTTATGAGGTATAAATGTTTGGTTTTGGCCATTTAAAAAAAAAAAAAAATCATAAAAAAACCCGTAAGACTATGTTTGTTTGTTTCGTTTAATGTCACCTTATGCTGCTATGGCTAATCGGACGATCGTAAGACTTTGATCTTCCGAACACCCTGCATATTTCTATTAAAATAAGAGATTTGCAATTTCGTCACATAAAATAATAAAAAAAACAATGATGCAATGATTCCCAGACTAGAAAAAGAAAAATAGATGATGGATATGTCAGTCAACCTATTATACCCTACTTTTCCCAATTTACATTTTAGAATTAAAAGGATTAAATCACTTAAATTAAATATTAATGATTATTTGATATAAACAAGATTGAGAGAAAATAGGGGTTTCTAACAAGACTATTGATTTAAACCAATATAGCTCCTAAATTGTAAGCCCTAGCGACAAATGTCATATAACAAAAAATATTTTTGATTTAATTTCTGATCAGAAACTTTAGGTAAATTTTCAATCCGAACAACACCATCAGAGCCAGAGCGTGTCAAAATGTTCCAACACTTAAACAACGTAGGCAAAAAGTTACTTTTTCATTCAAGCCAACATAACTGTTAGGTTTTAGCGACAAATGTTGTATGTATAAGAAAACAATTTATTATTAAATTTCGGATAAGCTAACTACTGGCTAAATTTCGATGTCTGGCAAAACCAACATAACTATACTATTGTTAAACACCATTACTATTTTATTCAGTATTTACTTCTTCTTTACATCACAAATTAATGTTCTTATTAGTACTATTTAATTTTTATTATTCCTCCATTTAAAAAAAAAAAATGATTAAGAATTATATTATAATATTTTATAATATATTTATTAGTTATTATTATTAATTTTAATTCAAGTACATGATTTTGCCTTATTTATTAATTACTACTTTATTATTACTTCTTTACATCTCCCCTTTAATTTATTGGTAATTTATGCTTATTCTATAGTATAAGTAAATTATATAAAAATTATTTATGATAAGTATCGCTTGCACGAGACTGTTCCCTTCCTTTTACTACTGTTAAATTATTATTTATATTGCTAAAACATCCATGTAAGTGTTAACAGGCCTATTTGGAAATACAAAAAAAATTAAATAAAATAAAAATATATTATATGTTATTTTATATTAGTTGATACAACTAAAAAGGCACTAAAATTACCTAATTTATAAAAAATTGCATAAGTAATAAAATAACATGTTAAAGATTCAAACTTATGTAAATATGTATAAAAGTCTTCGCCGCTACTCGACGAGTTGCATTATAAAATCCAGGCATTTCATGACTAAAGTTCATTTAACTCATGCGCTGTTACCTAATCTCCACTGGCTTCCAGTATCATGCGACTGAGGAAGGATTGATAAAGTTTTCCGGAATAATACTGTGAATTTGAAATGAGAGATTTATCGGCGTGAAGTCTTACCGCGAAAAGCTATATTTATTGATAATTGAATGATAACAGTCCAAATTTTATTGTGTATAATTTATAACAGCAGGCCTAATTATTAAGAACCGTTAACTACGTACTAATAATATAATGTTTCATAATTTATATGTTTATAGAATTTTATTTTTTACAGTGTTGATGTTATTCTGTAAAAAAAAAAAAAAAAAAAGAGAAAAAAGTATAGTAAAACAAGAAGAAGATTTTAACTTTTCAATTTCATTTTTTACTTTATTTTCTTTTAGACAGATGACCTAAAATACTTCGAATCAGTTTAGTTGTTTTTAGTAGAATTTAATGTAACATTAAACTGACAATAAGATGCCCAGCTGTGTAACATATTATTTGGCTGACAACTAACAGACAGCTAATTAAATCATTCATCTATGATTACCCTCGGTATACAAAAAAAATATGAACAATGCTGCACGATCTCAGTCGTGTCTCTATGCAGCTTCACTTCTATGATTAAAAAAAAAAAAAAAAAACACTGAAAAAACAACTAATTTAGAAAACTCGCTTATTCGAAAATTCGGTTGTTAAAATTAAACATCCTTCGAACGATAAACTCATAAAAGAACGAAGCATGTACTCATAGCGTAACAGTTTACATAACTGTTCTTCAGTATGTATAATATAGTTTATTACATATATAGTTATTTGTATTTTTATTTTTTTCTATGTTATTTAAAAAAAATTGCCGCTATATAGAGATTTACTTTAAATTCTAAAAATTATTCATTATCGAATCAAACTATATCATTCATGTAAAGGAAGTATGCTGGAAAATGTATAGTTCAATGAAATTTTTAATTGTAAATATTTAAATAAAATTATATTGATTGATATACTAAATCGTTGTGATTTAAACAGCACCAATATGACAAGTGAAAGTGTTGTAAAATCCGTCTTCAAAATATTTACAATTATATCAACTTAATACAATCTACGTATATATTTTACTGAGGCGCTGTAGTACTGTGTGCAAACAACTAGACTGCTCAACTGAAGAACCCAAATCCTAGTGTACCTGAAGGTAGGATATTTATCGAAAGCCGTGGATCGACTTCGAGGTTGTGAGATCTCTTGTGGCGCATTCAGCCTCTATAAGTTGGATAGCCTAAATTTGCCAGAAACCCGAACGGCAAAGAAAGGTAGCTTAAGCAAAAAAAGTAACAAAAAAAAAAGGTTGGGAGACATTTCGGTCATATTACCTCTTTTTACACTTTGACCTAGGAACAGTATCCTATTAAAGAACCCAAGACATTTCATGGTTGTTTTTTTTTGATGTTTCGGATATGTAGGTACTTAATTTTTTTTTGACACGAAACTACCTCATAGACCACGTGAATATCATTTCCTCCCAACTCTCCCAACACATCCCTCCCTTTTCTTCTCCTCCCACCTCTTCTTCATTCTTTCAGACTGTATTCTTCTTTCTTCCTCACTCCGTACTCTCCTCCCCCTCACCTCCTTGGTACCCACAAAGACCTTTATTTCCCTTAGTTTTTCCCGATATCTATCCCTATCCAAACAGTCCTGACTTGAAATCCCCATTTTCCCCGTTTCTTTCTTCATCTGCCCGATGTACTCCCAACCCCTTTATACCCCCACATTTTCCCAAAGATCTTCCTATTTATTCTGCTCTGGTTTATCCTGACCATATGACCGTAGAAACACAGCCTACTTAACCTAATGCCCGTTTCCAGGTCATCCATTTCTCTGTAAATTCTCTGTTAGGCCTCAGCCTATATCCTTCCGGTAATTTTATTGGCCCATGAATTTTTCTCAAGATCCTCCTCTCTACTCTCAAAAGTTTCCTTAAGCTAGGAAGAGAAGCGGTCTCCATTCTATACAGAATAACTGGCTTGACAACCGTGTTTTAGTGTCTAATCTTCTCTCTTATCGCACTTAATTATTTAAAAAAAAAAAAAACAGTTCCATGAACTCGGCTACATTTTGGGCCCTAGATTCTCCAGTCCAATGTGAAAATATTTTCAACATAAGTAAATGAATGTATTTGTAAGAGATAACGTTTTTTTTTTGTTTTTTTTTGTTAATTTTTAATTTTTTATTTTTTATATTACTATTTTTATATTTATCATTTATAAGGTATCAATAGTACAAATGAAATCAACATAACTCTTTTGCTATAACTCTATTATTAATCTTTGAAGTGGTAGATCGTTATGTTTTTATCAGTATACTATTTTGTTATATGAAAACAAATATTGTAAACTCTTATTATTATTATATATCTGACGTCCCACACTATTATTAACAGTCTTAGCCATCCAAAAGTTTATGAATATAAATAGAACCCACTCACCTTTAAACTTTAAACTTTTTATTGAAATTGAACGAAAGCTTTCAGAAACTTCTCTTTTATACTACAAGATAGTATTTATTCTAGTTGTGTTTATAATAATTTATTGCATAGACCCCTCCTTAGGCTTCCACAGCCTATTCGTTAAACTTTGGTAATTACACTCCGTAGGGAACATGCCTTAAATTTGTACATTTGGTAATTTTATATCTATATTCCATCTCCTGAATCGCTTTATTTTGAGGCAATATTGCACAACGTTATTGAATCACCTGACACACAACACGTTGATCAATATTTTATACATGGTATAGTGGGATAAGGGTAAACGAAAATCACCTAGTCATCCATTGAATCTAAGTTAAAGCCATTAGTAGAAGGAGTTAATCACTTTTATTGATATCTTCAGGATAAGCATTAGGAACTGTTAGGAACTTCACCGGTCGTAACTGTTTTATTTAAACAATAGTTTCTGTCTTTCTTACATTCTTCTATCATTTTATTTAATTTGTTTATTTTTTAATTTAATTTATTTTTCTTTTAACATCCATTAATTGTTTTTTTGTATAAATATTTAAAAATTTTGCACATGATGGTAGTGAGAAAATAGCATCAAAAATAGTATAACCAATTATAATACACATAGTGGAAGGTGCTGTACCTTTGGACAATTTTCACTTATATATTGTTCTAATTTTCGATGCTTTATTTATCTGAGTGGTTATTGTACCATTAGATAAGAAATTTAAGGGACTATCTAACCCTGGTGTCCTTTTTTTGAAAAGTAGTTTTATTTTTACAGAAAATAATGTTTTGTAACTTACTAATTAGTGTCCATAGGTACCTTCCCCCATTGTACCTGTGAACACTAGAGGTTGTACCAATGGACATTCATTTCTTCATAGGTTTATAGGAATAATTGAAATGATATTTAGAAAAACACATCAGCAATAATTTTTTATAAAATGTGCTAAACAAAATAGAATATTTAAACAAGAAAAGTCGACTTGATATTATTGAACTAGAAGGCCGACTAGGAAGGTGACAACAATGAATTTAGCGTATAAAAGTAAGTAGAAATTTAACTTATTTTTAGACCTTTTCACAAAAATAAATCTTTATGTACCTATAATTATTATTAACGAGTGTCACAGACTTTTTTATTGAAAAATATCGAATCATTGGAGATCGTATCCATGAAAAGATGTAGGAAAATGTGATTGTTAACATAATATCCCAGTGCCAGTTATAAAAGATG
Organism: Euschistus heros; assembly: GCA_003667255.2. NCBI lineage: Eukaryota > Metazoa > Arthropoda > Insecta > Hemiptera > Pentatomidae > Euschistus > Euschistus heros. The sequence goes on along the minus strand of RCWM02000105.1, from coordinate 1,099,999 downwards.
TCGATCGTAATTTTCTTTTGATATCTCTTATTTCAATTTCATAATCAGTAGTGATGTCCGGAAGAATACATTTTATAAATTTGATGAAATGTTCTTCAAGTAGCAAATGTTGAACGTAAACGAGTCTACTTTTTCTTTGATCAAAGCTATAAAATGCTTTACAACACAAAAAATAGCTACCAACATATATTTCTTCATCTTCAATTTCTTTACCTTGTTCATAATCATTCATCAATTCATCCAAAAAATTACAATATTCGCTTGATGGATCAGCCAAGATCACGTTTGTGAAATCACCATCTTCACTAGTTGAATAGTTTGTTATAAATAGTGAGTGGGGAGTTATGTCCTCTTAAATAAAGTTTATACGAATGGTAGGTATCCAAATTTAGGCATTTCATATCACGCGGAATGCCTAAAAACTTTTCCGCAATATTTATAATTGAAATAATGAATCAATAAACAAAGAGAAAAATCTGTTGTACCTGAGGACACTTTAACCATCTGTCCACAGGTTCAGCTGGCAGTGGTGTCCACAGATACAACTGAACGCCATGTTGTGCGGAAAGCTCGGTTTTACAAAACCCGTAAGTGATAACTGATTTGAAAAAAATATGAAGCTACGATATATTTATCGGACAATCCAATGAAATATTACTGCCTAGAAAATTTCTAAGTGTAGGTCTTAAAAAATTTAAAATCACTGGTTAGATTGGTCAGGATTTGGAAGAAAAAAACTTAAAGATAATAATTTCTATGAAACTGTTGATCTGACAATCTTGAAAACACACGTGAAACTGCAGGTAGATGCTTGTAGCACTACCAATCTAACAATTTCAATTTCCCTCCTCCCACTCTCTCTTAATTAAAAATGTCCACTGGTACAACTGTGCTTTAGGTACAGCACCTTCCCCTATATTTACATGTATACCATAATACACACATATATTTATATAATATCTTTAAATGATCATATTCTGAAAAGAAATTTTCTATTTATTTGTTTTTTGTATTGCGCTTAGAGATGTTCGCGGTACAAGACGCTTGGATTTCATAAAACGAAGACAAGCTAATGGAGCTATGTGGTTAAGGAGGTTGTGAATACAAAGCGGAAATCCTGAAAGGTAAGTCTCCATTTGATAATTATTTTTTGTTTTTAAACTTTCTCAGTTGAGATAGAATAAATTCTTATTTGTTTTAAGATTTAAGTGGGTACTTAGTTTTCATGAGAGTAAATAAGTATATAGTTTTCGATATGGCCATATTAAATATTATGATCTTTATGAATAATTTTAATTGTGTTATGAAGAAAAGTATTATAAAATGTTCGAAGTGTGAAGATTGCAACGGTTAAATATGATTTGGTTTATTCCAGATTGGTCTAAATATATAAATGTGTGTTTTGTTTTCAATCCTGTAAGTTTAAGTATAAAAAAATATATATACAAGATCTATACAATTATAAAAAAAGGCATTTTCCGTTTGTGATCACTAACCGCAAAAGCTACTGAACCAATCTTATTATTTACCATATTATTAAGTACCATATTTTAACCGCATGATCTTAATAGTTTAGCAATAATAGAATTTGAAGATTTTCAATTACATTGCCATAAAAAAGCAATAAATATGTGGTGCGCAGTGAAGTTTGATAATCGACCGATAGGTGGCACCGTTCTAGAAAGGTTGCAAAGGTGCGGTGTTATATAGAGCTAGAAATTTATAATAAAATTTACTAATTTTGGACTCCATTGTTATTAAAACAGCTATAAATATATAGAGCGACATATGTATGTCAGTACAGTTTACAAATCGACCAATATTTGGCTATTCTACAACCGAGTTTGTAATCGTAAAACTATTAAACCCAACTGTAGCAAATTTTAACTATATCTTTATAGTTCTAGGAAGGTTCATAATAATACATATTACTTAAAAACAAATAAAATGTATAGTCTTGAGCTCCAGAAACGAGGTTTGACAAACAATCATATAATTTTATAGTTAGAAATTAAAATCCAATCATATGGGTCGATGAAATTATTTCTGCCAAATTGGATGTCTAATAATGCTTTTACGTACTTTTCCAACAGCTAATCAATGCAATTTAAACTAGGCTAAAATGTACTGCCATGCTTGAAAATATCATTGAAGATTTAATACTAAATTCCATATTTCAACACAAGATTTTTATCGCTTAAAAAAATTAACAAATTCAATTATTAGTTAAAATAATCTGTTATTTATTTATGAGAACGGGCGAAGCCGTGACTGGGTATGCTAGTTTTAATATAATGGGATAGAAAATTCTCTAAAATTAAATAATTTTATTTGCTATATCATTCAAAAACAAACAGAAAATTAAAACTCAAAACCAACCTTAACTAAACGCTAAAGTGTGAGTTTAATTCATACATTTACTTTCATTGACACTTGGTATTGTTTTTTTAATATTATTTACGAAATATTCTGTAAAAACAATTCATATTAAAATTAGTTTATGTTCAAACTGTTACTTAATTATTAAAATCTTTATAAGAATAATACATGGATTTATAAAAGTATAAAATGATAAAGGCTATTTACAAGTATCTGAATCTGAGTTTTACTGCTGATAATTGGGCTTATAATCCGGTGAGGGAGAAGTTCGGTCGGGGTGCGCGGCGGCTAGCTCTGCAGCGGCTTGGAGCCTCCTGTACTGGCTGGCCACTGCCGAGAAGTGAGCGTCGTTTACTTTCTTGATTTCAGGAGTGAAGTCAACAGTAAAGTCTTCATTGAGGGGCGCTGGAGGGCCTTCATAGCGCTCCACAGATCTGCGATGTCGCTGGAGCGCCTGCTGATAGGCAGCGTGGAACGAACCTGCAACAGCATTATACTCTGGAGTATGAGCGACTGTGCCATCGGAGCTCAGTTGTACAGGGTGTTGGAAGGTGTGTTGACCTTGCTGATTGTAATGTCCTTGCTCGTACAAGTGTGGTCTGTATTGCCCATCATCGTAGTGTTTAGAATGATGAAATTGTGGTTTGAATATTTCGGGAGAGTAGTGTCTGTGTTTATTAAACTGTGGGTGGACTACATTTTGCAAAGGGATGTACTGGCCGTTATTTTGAGGGTTGTAGTCTTTAGAAGGAGGAGAGGTGCGGTCTGGATGTGCTGCTGCTAACGCCGCAGTTTCTTGTAGCCTTTTGAACTGGTTGGCGACCGCTGTGAAGTGCGCAGCGTTGAAATGCTTGATTTCTGGAGTGTAATCCACAGTAAAATCGTGGTTGAGAGGTGCGGGTGGTCCTTGATAGCGTTCGGCTGCCCTGCGGTGTCTTGAGAGGGCATGTTGATAGGCAGTTAAGAATGACGCAGCAATAGCTTTGTATTCTGGAGTGTGAGCTACTGTGCCATCGGCGTTTAGTGTGGAGGGCCGGTAAGCAGGAGAATAGTATTGACTTTGTTGATATAACTGAGGCCTGTATTTTTCGACATGGTTATTTGTCGAGTAATCGCTTCCCTTGTTGTAGAGGTGGGGTTTGTACTGGCCGTCATCGTATTGTGAGATGTGTTGTTCCTCGTATAGCTTTGGATCGTACTGCCCATCATCGTGCCCGTCTCCTGAATACCTATTGTATTCCACTTCGTAAAGTTCTGGTTTGTATTCACCATTGTCGTGTGTGTTCAATCCTCGCTCATATAGATGAGGCTCATAGCTGTCATCTGCAAGGTGTGGGATGAGATCCGGATGGTCTGCAGCCAGCTTGGTCTTCAGCTTCTGGTGCTCGAGCTCGAAGGCGGCTCTGTGGGCGGCACTTATTAGTTCATATTCCGGAGTAAAGGCGACTGTTCCGTCTCGATTAAGAGATGTCAGAGGGCCGTGGTTCAGATGTTGTGCTCCAGAGTTCCATATTGGAGATCCTAGCACTATCCCTAGAAGGCTGAGAACTACAAGGCTGTTAAAGATCATGTTGTTTACTGACTGATAATTTCGGTTCCCCAATTTTATATAGCTGTCCCCTCTCTATGACCACAATTCGGACAATAGTAAGATCTCTGGTCGGCCTGACGCTACGAAATCGGAGTCATTCACCCGTGACGGTGCGGCTAGTTTTTGTGCCTGCCTACCGTAGATAGATTTCGTCTTCATTGCTAAATATGATTAAAGCTCAATATCAATGATTTATATTTTATAGCATGAAACATAAATTATTAAAAAATATTAAATCTGAAAAGAAGCGGAATATGTACATATATATATATATATATATATATATATATATATATATATATATATATATATATATATATATATATATATATATATATATATTGTTTATCTATATACTAATTTATATTGTTGTATAATATCGTAAACAGATACCTCTTTTGCACGATAATATTATGTTATCGTTCGAAATAAATATCTCCTAGCTAAGCCTAATAATACACAAGTATCATTAAGTAATAATTGATTAGTTATTCCTCATATATGATATTTTTAGGTGATAAATAATTTGCAACTTATATTGAAATTTTTGACTATTTTCGAATGTTAAACATTCATTAGTTCTTATATTAAACAAAAAATGTGAAAACATCTGCATGTTGATACTCACCTAAGGAGACAAAATAATTTTTTTTTTTTTTTTTTTAATAACAATTTATTGAATTTTACAACTGTACAAGATATATACATCAAGTAAATGTGCTGTTGACTATAAGAATAACGTGACAAAACATGAAAAGTACTACCCATCAGTAGCACTTTAATAAAAATTCTAAACTAGAAGGTCTCTGGGCCATCTTCTTTTCAGACGCCTCGGAGGATTATCAGGAATGGAGTGGGAAGCAAGTTGAGAAATTAACGGATTTGAGTGATTATGGAGCTTACTATGAAAGGATAGGTATCTGGTGTGGGCTAAATCAGCAACATATGGAACATTAAGGTCTTTATGGATAAGTTTATTGGTGACAAAGTAAGGAGCATTGAGGATTTTACGAAGGATTTTGGATTGTAAGGATTGGATACGAGATGAATTGGATGGTTTAGTGGAGCCCCAAAGCTCAACTCCGTAAGTCCAGATAGGTCTAATCACAGTCATGTATATTAGTCTTTTGTAATTAATTGGGAGCTTCGAACGTTTGTCTAATAAATGTTGAAGTAATCTGTAACGACGGGCAGTTTCTTGTCTTTTTAGTCTTGTATGTGGATTCCAAGTAAGACCTTTGTCCAAGTGGAGTCCAAGGTAGCGGATCTGTTCAACAGGGATTAGTGGAATATCATTAAAGGATACTGTAGGACAGGAAGTCGTGGGCTTACGACGAAGGGTAAAGGTTATTTGGTGAGATTTTTTGGGATTTATTTTGATTCTCCATTTTTGACACCATTCTTGAAGGGTTAGGATATGGGATTGGAGTGTTTGGGAGGCAATGAAGGGATCATTGTTTACTGATAACACACATGTGTCATCAGCGTAAGTGGTGAGGACAGTGGTAGGATGAGTTGGAATGTCAGCTGTATACACCGTGTAGAGGATGGGGCCTAGGATACTACCTTGAGAAACGCCGGCAGATTGGGTAAAGAGGGGAGAATAGGAATTTTTATGGTTTACCTTGAAAGTTCTATCACTCAGATAGGAACGGATAATTAGGAAGTATGTAGAAGGAAGGAATTTGCGGAGCTTGCAAAGCAGTCCTGGGTGCCAGACTCGGTCAAAGGCTTGTTTCACGTCGAGAAAGGCTCCCGTGCAGTACATTCCGCGCTCCAATGCGGAGGAGACAACGTCCACCACACGATGGCATTGCTAAATGGTGGAGTGTGATGTTCGGAATCCAAACTGGTGATCTGGGATTACATGATGGGAATCTAGGATGGGATACATGCGTTTTAAAATTAGTTTTCAAGGATTTTGCCCATGATTGACAAAAGGGAAATAGGACGGTATGAGGATGGGAGCTCTAGTGGCTTTTTGGGTTTCGGAATCATCTTAACTATGGATAATTTCCAGGATTCAGGAAAATATGTGGTACGGAGCACAGCATTATATAGGTATGTTAGGAATAGGATGGCTTTCCGAGGAAGGAGTTTAAGGATCTGGGATGTAATTAGGTCGTGTCCAGGGGCTTTGTTTGAAGGTAGTTTTTGAATGATGTTTGATATTTCAGAAGGATGGAATGCTTTAGGGGGAGGAGACATTTGGAGTGGAATATTTAGTTCAGCTTCTATATATTTTAAGTGAATAGGATTAACAATATCAAGATGTGGGTTAAAAGTTTGGAAAAGGTGCTGGCCAAAAATGAGTGATTTTTCTTCATTAGATTTTGACCAGGTTTGGGATTCGGTTAGCAGAGGATGATTGTGATTTTTGAAGTTCAGAAGTTTTTTGGTGGTATTCCATAAAGATTTGTCGGTGGTATTGAGGTTTTCTGTATACTCTTGTAGTTTTTGAATTTTGTATTTTTTAATTTCTGTCTTAAGTTTGTTTGTTATTTTAGAGTAATTATTTTTATCTGAAGGGTATCTGGTCCTATGCCACTTTGCTCGCGCTCTACGCTTTTCTCTTAGTAAGTCGCGTATATGGTATGGCAAGTTAGTCTGAAGAGAATTAAAATTTGTTTCGTGTGAGGTGTTATCATTATTGCTGTTGGATATTGATGTGGTCAGTTTATCTATGGCGGTGTCAATGTCATGTTTTGTTTTGAGTGAAATTTTAAAGTCTAATTTGTTTTCTAGATCGTTACGAAATTTGTCCCAGTCTACTCGTCCCGTAGTCAGTCTAGGATGAGAGGGTTTAGGGACAGGATTTGAATGCAAGAGAAGCAGAACAGGGCTATGGTCTGATGAAAGGTCATCCAGGGATTTGAGAGAGGTATGAGAGGTGGAAATTTGGGAAGCAATGAATATATCGAGGATATCGGGATGTTTTTTGGGCGATGTAGGCCAATAGGTAGGGTTTAGTGGTGAGAGGACTGAAGTGAACAGTTGGAGGTTGAAATACGGGATAAGATACTGCCACGGGAGTTGGATGTCCGACAACCCCATCGCTGGTTTTTGGCGTTCTAATCTCCACCTGCAATAAAGCGCGGTCCGAGGGATCGGAATAAGGAATCAAGGAGGTTATGAGATAGGGAATTTCCAGGAGGGCAGTATACAGCTGAAAATGTTAGATGGAAAGGACGAGTTGAAATGGATACAGAGGTGGATTGAATGGCGTCAATTGAAGTAGAAGGGACAAAGGAATGTGGTATTGATTTATGGATAAGGATGCAGGATCCACCATGGGAGGTGTTGTCTGGGTGATCAGATCTGTAAATGATGTAGTCACGTATGTAAAAATGTATCTGTTGAGTAAAGTGAGTTTCAGTCAGTAGGGCAATATCGATTTGATTGTCGTGGAGAAATATGTCGAGTTCGTCTCGGTGATTTTTTAGTCCGTTTGCGTTCCATAAAATGACAGAAAGGGGTTTTTGCTCATTTTGGGATGTTGAATGGGACTTCAGAAAGGACTCTTGTGAGAAGGAAAATGAGAGGTCTTATAGTTTCTTTCAGTTCTGTCAAGAACGATGAGAGGATGGAATTGATATCACTTGGATTTTGGGTTGGAGAGACAAAATAAAAAAGTCTATAAATTAAAATTTCTTTGTCTGTTTTTAAAACTGATATGAATGTTTGGTTTCTTGTCTTATATTTTTAAAATTAATTTTTATGATCTATGCATGCAAGAGCTGATTTTGATTTTTCTATGTTTTTAGAAGTGATGAATGTTTAACATTTGAAACTAGTTTTCAAATAAAATAATTCCAATAGAAGAGGCAATTAATTCATGAATTCTAATTGCATTGATCCTTCTATACCATCATGCGTAACTTAAGTTATTTTTGTTGTTAATAAATATCGCAGCAGGAACAAATAATTCATTGGCTCCTAACTGTTCTGATCTCGATACATATAACTAATAAACTATAAGATTCTTAAAATACAATCTAATGAGAAAATTTGGAACAAAATAAAATATTACCTCAATAAATACATAATTGTTTAAGTATAATCATCTCAGCTATTAGTAAATGATTTATTTAAGCAAGAAATATTTTAAATATAAAAATAAACTTGTTTTAATAAATTAAAAATAGCTAATTTTTACACATAAAATAGCTTTCTTTCTGAAATAATAATTTCCTGAATTATAGTTGCATATTAACTGAAAGCTTAAAGTTTGTATGTGGCATGTCAGATTTAAATTTACATCTCCCTACCATGAAATGTGTTACATGTACAAACAATTCCTGCTAAGATAATTCCCACAAAAGAGAAATCAAACCTTTGTGTTCAACAGCAGTAATTAAGAATATAAACGACCGTTAATAATCAGTGGGAAATATCCAATTTAACGTGACGTTAGGGCTGTTGTTAGAATTATTGACTGGACACTTACACCTCTTTGCAATTATCTATTTAAATGAAACTAGATAACAGTAACAATACTGAATTCTGTTATGTGAATAAAACTAAATTAATATGTTTTGCTTCTTTTGGAGAAGTTTCAGGATCATAAAATCTTGTACACCGCCACTTCAAAATGTAAAAACTTTGTAGTGGGTTGTGCAGTGGTGACCGGAAGCGTAGAACGTCTCTTTAAGTTTCCTCGGGTCTGTTCCGTTTTCACTGGAGAGGCAACTGCTATTGAGGATGCACAGCTGCACTGCCTGGAAGCCGAATATGAGAAATCAGTCATTATTACAGATTAAATGAGCGTGTTACTGGCAGTAATGAAGGATCAATCTCAACATGTGACAATATTAGAGATTCTTGAGCTTATATGGATCAACAAAAACACAAAATGATTATTTTTATTTTGGTTCCTTCCCACTGAGACATGAAAGAGCCGATTCAGCAGCTCAATGAGCTAGAATAATTGACGATGGTATTGTTAAAAACGTCGACCTTATTCCTAAGGAAGATTCGGTGAGGTATGTGAGATGCATGATTCAAGCGAACTGAGAAGAGACATGGAAAATAAATAGGTTTAAATTGTTGGATGTAAAATCGAACTGCTCAGCAAAATGGCATCCAAGTTATAGGATGTCCAGAAAGGAGGAAATAATTTTGAACCGCCTGAGAATCGGCCACTGTGAATTCTCACAAGGCTTCTCCGCGACTTGAAGCCCCCTACCTGCGTCAACTGTCAGGAAGGACAGTAAAGCACATATTAGTAGATTTTCCACAGTTTTCATCTCTAAGGGAAAGATTTAAAACTTCATATACATTAAAAGAAATCCTACAAGATGATGAAAAATCAGTGAAATCATTGTTGGAGTTTCTGAAGGCTATCGGGTTTTATGGACGAATATAGGGGATAATAAATCCCTGGGATAATAAAACTGCCAATGGCCCTGAAGGGAAGAGGCAAATCAAAAGTAAATTAATTAATTAATATTCATATCTATATATCCATCTATATTAGTATAAATATTAACATCTAAATATCCATTGTGTATTTTATCGATTAAAACATGTATGTACGAAATTATCTTCTATTTTCGATAACGCAGATATATGGTTATATTTCTGTTTGTACTCTAATGACATGGTTGTGTCAGGTATCTCTCAAATGTTGAATCCGAGGAATGGAACAGACAGGCCTAAATTTGATGGGTGAAAATGTGACGAGATTTCTACCGAAACAAATATGATTTGCACATCCATATAAGGTATATTTTCATTGAGATAAACTAGATAAATAAATTGCAGTTATGTTTTAAATAATACAAATATTATTTAATTTATTAATGTTAACATTATATATGAAGAATATATTATTATAATTTCAATTTTATTTTTTTGTTGTTATAGCCAATCAACTGAATGGACCATTTTATGATTATTAAATAACTAATATGATATTCTAGAAGAAGAAAAAACATGAATTATTGTCTGTAGCGTCATTATAATATTATTTTTTATTTATCTCTTTGTTTGACTTGAACAAATTCGTCTGAATTCATTTTTGGTTTCATAAACTATTTAAAGGTTACTAATGATAAGTAATAGTAAGCAAAACATTAATTAATAATATTTAAAAAACAATAAGTGATTGCAGTAATTTGATTTTTTTTTTTTGGTTTATTTTTAGAAAAGATTCGAAATTATGGTACCAATGTTTCAGCAACAGGCTACTCCTATGAGGCTTGGTATTATGAAGTTATCCGAAAAGTTTCAGCTCAATATTAATAAGTCAAATTTTTGCACCCTGTCTCCCGGGGGTTTAAAGCCAACTGTTCTATTTGAATTCCCAATCCTGAATGAACAATCTGAAAAATTGCTTCAAGTCTATATAAAAATACCAAAATAGACAGTTTATTATTAATAAATACTCCGCTATTTTGAGTTTCTGCATTCCATTTGTAAAAAAATACATTAATAAATGGATCAGGTCAAACAAAGTATTTTATGGATTGAGTTGGGATGAATTTATTGGCTTTAGAATACCGAAGATAATTAGGTAAATGGCATTATAAAATATAATTGATCACAATTAATAAGTATAAAAATTTCATTCTTCTTCTTCCTTATTTGTACCTCGGTCCAACCTGGAAAAATGGTCATTCCATGTTAGTCTATATCTGTCCCTGGGACGTCTTCCTGTAGGCCTAGCTACGAAGAACTTTCTTCAGTCTCGGTTCCCCTTCATTCGGCAAATGTGGCCAAACCATCTCATCAGGAGATGATATTATAATTGATTACATGTCATATAATTGATCATAATTATGTATATTTACTTCTGTGAGTTTGATTCATGTTTCCCGAAATGGATATTTTTACTTTTTCTCTTTGTTAGTTTAATCCATTATTATTTCATTATTCTTGTTTTATATTATCATTTATCATAGTTTATTTTATATCTTGTGTAGTTACATTTTTTTCTTTTATTCATCTCCACAGTAAAATTGTATTAAAGGATTTATTAAATCCATACTACTAATTTACTGCCTCTAAGAGAGACAGCTTGTAAGTTAAAAACATGTTTAATTAATAAAGGTTTTTTAACTTTCAACTGAACTATTTTTGGAATTCTTATAATTTCTCACAATTCCGTCATCTCTTAACAAAATTAATTCATTTATTCAATTATTAAAGTAACGCAATGATTATATGATTAAAAAAAAAAAAATTTCTATTTCTAACCATGTAATTAAAAATTGGATAAAATAATAAGATACAGAGTCTCAAAATTTAATATAAATTTATGTCCTTAATATTTTAAACAGCTTATAAATAAGTTTTTTTTTCGATGGTAATTTGAAAATATAATTTATTTAAATCAAAGCCTGGTGTATTTTTCTTGTATAAAAAATCTTTAAGGATAGTTTACTTAATTTTTTTTTAATATTAATTTTTTATTTATTCTTTTTTAAAAAACTATTTATTGCTATTTACAAGTGTATACATATATGTACAATAAGTAAATTTGAGGAAATTATTACAGTGACTTGTCAATAACATGTGCAGAACCACTCACTATACTAGCACTTCAATAAAAAGAAAACAATTCTATATAAGAAGGTCTCTCGGCCATCTTCTTTTCAGGCACCTCAGTAGATTATTGGGAATAGAATGGGGAGCAAGTTGAGAGACTATTGGATAAGCATGGTTATGGAATTTACAATGAAAGTATGGGTATCTGGTTTGGGCTAAATTAGAAACGTATGGAACATTAAGGTCTTTATGGATAAGGTTATTTGTGACGAAGTATGGGTTTTTCGAAGGATTTTGGATATGAGATGAATTAGATGGTTTGGTGGAGCCCCTTTTATTTATTTAATTTTTGTCTTTCATAAAAACACTAAAACCTCACAAAAATCCACTTGTTTCTCAACTTGCTTCCCATTCCATTCCTAACAATCCTCCGAGAGATCTGGAAAGAAGATGCTCTCGGGATAATCTTCTAATATAGAACTTTTATTTGAGTGCTACCAATGGGTAGTTTTTCGGTCCAAGAGTTTGTCATGTCACTTCGAATTGTGATTACCTTATGTTTACTTGATTTTTTTTTTTTTTTAATGCAATTAATATATGAGAAAAAAAAACTTAACTGCTGAGCAGATTTTAAACGTATAAATATTTTATTTTGTATTAATGTTTTTATAATGAATCGATTTACTGAGGTAGCGGCGGTGGGATTTCTTGTGGCCCTACCACAACTTTCAGAAGCGATTGCCCCAGATCTAATGCAGGACACATAAGCGAACTTATATAATACAGAGCACCCCCCTCGGATCTGTTAGATTGGGGCTCTGAGTTTCCTCCACTACTTTGTATTCAAGGGGCTCTCTTGTCAAGGACTCGTGACAACTTAACCCTTATATCCAGGGTGCCCTTGAAGGTATTTTAGCTAAAAACAAAATAAGAAAAATGGATCACCCCCTCACGTCAATATATTCAACATACTGATAGCTATTTTGTTTTTTTTACTGGGTCTCTCAACGTATCGTTTACATCAATAAATATCACCCCATGAAGTTAAATACTTACCATGTATGAATGAAATAATGCTGAATTTCGTAAATAAAAAAATTCTATTACAGAAGGATTTTCTTTATAAAAAATTTATAGTAACATAAATAAAACAGTCAACCAGTAATTCTGTAAAGGAGACAAAATGTGATCCAATACTAGAAAAATTACTGAAAATAGAGAGAAGGGTCCTGAGGAGAATCTATGGGCTAATTAAAGGAAGGCTATGGGTTAATACCTAACCTGGAAATATGCAGGGAGATTAAAGACCTAGAAACCTAAATAAAAATCCTACGACTAAAATTCCACGGGCACGTGGTAACAAAAGAAACGAGCGAGACTGAACAAGTATTTGACAAAATGCATGAATACAAAAGCATAGGAACAATTGTAAAAGAAATGAGAGAGGAAAGAAAAAAAGTAAAAATAACAGACAAAAACTGCCAAGATGAAGAACAATACGGAAAGAAATTAAAGTATTTCTATTTCTAATTTGTGGAAAATAAATAGAAATTAAAAGGTAGTACGTGGGCGAAGGAAATGAAGAAAAGGCAAGTAGAAATGATGAGAAAATACTGGGAGAAAAGAGGGACAAATATAAGAAAGGAAAAGTAGTCTTCACAAAAATTCACGTGCTCTTAAAAGGCCCTTTTGCAAGAAAAACAAAAATTTAATTTCAGTAGATTGTTTTGTGGTATAAGTTTGAAAAAAATGATGCTCCATTCGGTAGACAAATTAAAAATTTATATATAGTTATTTCCATATGTAAAGACAAGCTTGAAGAAGAAAATAAGTAGTTCATCCTATATGATTTTAATCTCACTTATTTTTATAAGTGTGCCGAAAACTTAAAGTGATCATAAAATGCTCGATTTATTATTAATTTTAAAAATTCCATTTTTATTTTTTTTTCTCAGAATTAAATCAGGCACTGTACAAATTACAAGCCCTAATTTAACCTCAGTCTCACAGGTCATTAACATATTAATGCTTTCACTCCCGCGATCCTTACCTCAATTTCGAAAGTACTAGGAATTTAGATCGAATGGAAAGTAAAGAATAGTTATTCTAGGTGTCTGTGTGTGACGTTAATTCCATAAACTATTATATAACCCATAATAGTGATAACGCTAATCTTAAAACCTTGGCTACTTAATCCTGACGGCTGTATCAAAAATATTTTCATAATGGAAGTCACTCCATTGAAATGTTATGAAACAGAAAAAAAATGACATATGTATTGTACAAATGATGAATCAAAAGGGGAAAAAAAGTATAGCCGGTTTTACCATGCACTCTATAAACTGTACAAAATTAAATAAACCCACAAATGTGGTTGAAGCATTAGAATAAAAAAAAAAAAAAATAATGATTTCAATTTTTTTAAAATGTGATTAATTATGTACAAAAGATCTTGTGCATAGAAATAAAATTGAATTCACAACTTTAGTTGATAAAAGGCATACTGACGAAAACTATTTCGGTAAAAAATGATAATTGTAGAAAAAGAAGAAATATTAGAACCGACGAATAGTCTAGGACAAATATTGCTGGGTTATTTTTTTGCTAAAGAATACTTTTGCCACTTAAAGTTTTCTATTATTTTCTAATTTCTACTTAACTTAGTAAAAAGAAGTTTCTGACTTTGTTGTGTGTCTGATTCACTGAAGCTATACCAAGGAAAGTAAAAAATAAGATATGAACGAGAATGAAGACAAAACAAAGAAGATTAAATCCAAAAAAAATTTTAATTCCTAAAATCTTTTACGTTTTTTGACAAAAATTAATGTGCAGATTAAGCCGCTAATGACTCACTAGAAGTAAATGCGGTGTTTTAGAAAATAAATTTTTTTTTTTTGCTTTAATTTTATTTATGATCTTAGTAATCTAAATAGGTCCTATATGCCTATGTTTAAATATTATGATATATATTCTTTTGTCTGTTAGTATATTGACTTGGACGCACGATTCCATAATTTTTATAATTCACATCTTAAGTGACTTAATGAAATCAATAAAGAGCTCTCAATGATGGTCAAAGTATAAAAGTAAAACCTACAACATTACGTACCAATATACATACCCCGGATTGGAAGAAACATTGCAACGGCGGATAAAAATAATACGAAATATGCGGTTTACTGGCCAGTAGAACTGTGCTGACCTGGATTACATAACCTTTCCCAATTCTCATAATCCGACTATTCGATAAAAAATTAAACAATGAAGACAACACGGTTGTCAAGCCAGTAATTCTGTATGAATGGAGAACGCTTCTCTTCCTGGCTTAAGGAAACCTTTGGGAGTAGAGAGGAAAATCTTGAGGAAAATTTATTGGCCAATAAAATTACCGGAAGGATATACGTTGAGGCCTAACAGAGAGTTATACAAAGAAATAGATGACCTGGAAACGGACATTAGGTTAATGAGGCTACGATTCTATGGTCATATGGTCAGGATGAACCAGAGCAGAATAAATAGGAAGATCTTTGGGAGAATGTGGGGGTATAAAGGGGTTGGAGGCTACATCGGGCAGATGAAGAAAGAAACGGGGAAGTTGGGGATTTCAAGTCAGGACTGTTTCAATAGGGATAGATATAGGGAAAGGTCCTTGTGGGTACCAAGAAGGTGAGGGAAATAATGAAGAAGAGGTGGGAGGAGAAGAAGAGTGAGGGATGTGTGGGGAGAGTTGGGAGGAAATGATATTCACGTGGTCTATAAGGCCGTTTCGTGTAAAAAAAAAAAATAAAAAATAATAAAAAAATAAAAAATAAAAAAATCAATTTTACTGGAAAAAGAAAAAAAAAATTAAACCTTTGTCTGAAACATTAAACATTTGTATTTAATCAATTTATATTAATGTAAGAAAGGTTTTTAGAGAGTATCTAGCAAATTCATTAAACCTGTGAATTTAAATATTTTTCTACTCGATACATTGACGGTTTAGTTGACAATCCAAGTAAAATATATTCTATATCCTACACAATCTTTATGAAAAAAAATGCACATATGAGTATTTTATTATTTTGTTTTATAAAATGTTGTAAATTATATCGCTAATTATAAAAAAAATCATTAGGATAATTTGCCCTCATTTATTTAAGTAACTGAAAATTACAAAGTTTTCTTCTTTATCAACCAACTTTTAATCCAATTAGAACGGGTTCCGCATTTTAATTTTCTTTTTAATAATACACAGAGAGCTGAAAATATAATTGCTCTTAGTATTTTGTTCGTCTTTTATGTTATATTTAAAATAATTTATAAGCTGTTATAATAATAAATAATGTCAAATTACTTGTATTTTAAACTAAACTATACTGAGCTGTATTTTGATGAAATGTCTCTGTTTTAAACAATAAGAATCTAGAATAAGTTAATATATGAAAATTGAGCTACAAGTTTTTGGTGGTAAATCGATGGCCGTGCGCTTTGGGGCGTCTCAGTGCGGCCGGTACAGACGGCCGTTGGTTCATATCCCACTTGGGCTGGTTAAAATTTATTTCGTGGCCAACCCACCTTGGATTGAACTTTGAACTCCCCCCTGGTTAGGCTGGTTACCTGTAGAATAACTCGCCCTTTCTGCACCATTGGAGTTAATAAGGACGTTAGTAAAAGCAAGAGGTATTAAAAAAATAAAATAAAATCATGAAATTGTAAATCAATATAATTTATTACAATTGTACAGTAGGTGGGAAAATTTTCTTGAACTTATAATTACCTGGTATTTTTTTTTTTTTAATTCTGTTTGTTTTTATTTAATTCGTGTTTATAATAACCCTAATACTTTTCGTATGCCCTGGTTTAAAATATTGGTACCTAAACCTTTAAAAAAATTTAAACTTTAGACAATAAAATAAAAAATTGGTTAGAATTGAGCCTGTAGATGAAAATCAAAACACATAAAATACTTACTTAAAACAGCTCAACGAGTTTGTCATGTAAGATATTTACAAAATAATGCTTTAGATTGTTGGGCTCTGTTAGCCTTTAACTAGTTTATGTTTTTTTTCTTTGTATGGAGTCAAGATACCATAAATAATATATATATATATATATATATATATTTCAAATCATATACCTAAGTATCATATAAACAGAAACATATCTTCAGATATTCAAAAAGTGAGTGTTCAATAATAATATATTTTTAAAAATAATTTCGAACCCTTTATGATTTTTTGAGAGTAGAAAATTAAGACAAGATTTTTCTGTGTTAAAAAAACTTACCGCGGGTTTCCGTATCTTGATTTCATACACTGAAAAAATCATAACGGCATTAGAGTTAAAGAAAAAATTCATGAATTTCGCACTTTTTTGAATCTATAAAGGTAAGTTTCTGTTCCATTTGCTTTATATGATTAAATATATATATATATATATATATATATATATATATATATATATATATATATATATATATATATATATATATTTATGGTTTCTTGACTCCATACACAGAAAATATTTTGACCTAATAAATCTTTCTAATTTTTCTATATAAAAAATATATTTGTGTATAAAATTTAAGATTTCCCAGAAAAATGATTTTTGACGCGCTAGATCACTGTTCTGAACAACTGTGTGTCTCGTCTGTTTTTCTGTTCCTATAAAGTTAAAATAGAAGCATTGGAAATATTTTTCCGGCCATTTGAATAAAAATCTAAATAGGTTTATAACGATTATATTATTTCTAATGATTCTTAATTATTCAATTTTAGAAAATTTTCTATATGATATACTAGTTTCTATCCTGAGCCTTGACTGAAATTGGTGGTTATTTTAATTTAAATCGATGGCAAAATTGGAATTATGGGTCTTATATTGTATGCCTTAGGAATAAGTGACAATGGCTTGTCCATTTAAAATGTGGGATTAAAACCTAATTTTCTTAATTTCTTTCCGACTTTGCTGGATATAGGATCAAAATGTATTTATTCAGTGTAGCTTTGTCCTCTGATAGTGTTAAGTGTTCGTATTAATAGCTTTTTTTACGGATTGGTTTATTTTAAATTTTTCAATCTTGATTTTATTGTATGGAGAAGAAGATTATCAGGGATGCAGTCGAAGTAACACCACGTTTAAGAAGGAATTCTTTAATACGTGCCAACGTATGCATCCCTGATAATCTTCTTATCGATTCATCATACCAGTCAACTATACTTTTATCATTATTGATTTTATTGTATATGTTATACCTGGTTATGCTGTTTATGGTTTAAATTACTTTTGAAATAAATGTTTATCATTTGAAACAAGTCTTGAACAAACAATTCCATTTGAAATGGCAAATAAGTCACCAATACTAAATGATCACTCACTCACAATTGGGCGCTACAGTCCTTGCAGGACCTGAGCCTCTGCCACCGTTCTTCCCCATGCCTCGCGGTCTCCAGCGAGACTCCTCCAGTTTCCAATTCCCATCTTTCTTATATCTTCTTTCAAATCCTCAATCCACCGCCGCCTGGGTCGGCCCCTTTTTCTTTTTCCTCCTGGTGCACCACTTAGCATTATTTTAGGCAGCCTACAGGACTTTATCCTTTCCACATGCCCTATTCATCTAAGCCTGCTCTTCTTAACAGCACAGAGATATCAGGCTCTCCGTACAATTCAGTTAGTTCGGCATTGCTTCTGATTCTCAACCTGTGCTCTTGTTTAACGGTTCCAAAAATCTTTCTCAGGACTCTTCTCTCCCAAACCAGTAGAGCTCTTCTGTTTTCCTTGGTTAGAGTCCACGTTTCATTGCCATACATTGCTACTGGCCTCATTATAGTTTTGTATAGAAAAAGCTTTACCTTCCTGGAAAGATTTTGTATCGGAGAGCTTTGAGCGTAGAAAAATCTGGTTCCTGCTACCATTCTGCCCTTATTTCAATTTCTAAGTTATTGTTCTCCATCACAACTCCTCCCAGGTACTTAAATGTGCTGCAGCTGTAAAACTTGTTTTCCCCCACATCCACGATATCTCCTCTCTCTCCGGTCTGTCTAGAGGTTTTCATATACCTAGTCTTTTCATCATTTATTTTTAGTCCCAAATCTTGTGCTGCTCTCTTGAGTTCTTCTACAGCACCGGCCAGTGCTGTTTTGGTTCTCCCTGTGATGACTACATCATCAGCATAAGCCATGTGTTGTGTGAGCCTATTGTAAATAGTGCCACCCAGGTTTGTTCTTATATTTCTAATGGCAACTTCTAGGGCGAGGTTGAATAGTACCGGCGATAATGGGTCTCCTTGTCTTAATCCACTGTTAACCTTATAGCTATTTGAGATACCCACTCTAGTTTTGATTTTACAACTTGTCCTTTCCAGGGACACCTTTGTCAATCTTATTAGCTCGCTAGGTATCCCCAGTGTCTGCAATGCCTGCAATACTAATTGATATCATTGTTAAATAATTTACAGTATTATTAAAATGCCACAAAATAAAGCTCCAGTTTGGCTTGATATGATCAGGTTTAGATAGAAGATTTTTCTTTTTAAGACATTTATCTATTGATTAAAAGATATGCCAAAAACGTATGATGTATCAGGTATGTTCAACTTGATAACAAGTAATAGAAAATAATATGTAACTAAAAAGGAAAAAAAAAAGACCAACAATGAACTTTGAATAGCGCATATTAATAAATTAAATAAATTAATATTAAACAAGAAAATAATGACACTGAATAATCTCTTTTTAAATCAATGAAGGAATTTTCAAGTTTTAATTAGTTCCATTTACTTAATAAGATTTTAAAGAAAGAATTTTTTTTTTTTTATCTTATATGCATTTTTTATTAATTTTCTTTTAGTGAAACAACTCTTTTTTTTTTTTTTGATATTGAATACATTTTTGAAATCGCTTTAATTAAATGATTAATAATAACTTAGCAGTAGAAATATATAAAAACATCGCCAACACTAATAGATAAATAAGAATAAATGTTAATCAATGTAAAACAAGATATCAAGATTATTCGCCCTTAAAGACCAACTTCGGAGTAGGGACTGGTTCAAGACTAATTTAAGAATAAAATTGAAAAGTATAAGAGCCAATTGAAAAGTAAGCAAACGGTTAAATGCTCTTTTCCAGGTCGGGCAAACAATCAAGATTTAATTCGTATTTAGATTTGTTCGAATATTATTATATTTACAAAAGATTGGAGTAGTTTTCTTTGACCCAATAAGTCTTTCAAGTATAAGATATAATATAAAAAATAGATTTGAGTGTAAAATTTGTTCTTTCTCAACAAAATGATTCTTGAAGCGTTTGATTGCTATTCTGAACAACAGTGAGTCATAGGAAAAACATTAGGGCCTGCTCATTGAACGGACTAATAAATGTAGGAATCAAAATGTATTTGCTTAACCCTATTTACGCCTCTTTACCTTCTGGTTCCTGATATATTTAGATAATCTTCCATTTGTATGAAAATAACCATAAATTCAAGAATTATTCACCGTGGAACTAATAAATTTAGTAGAAAATAGTCTAAAGTTAAATATTTATGAATTAGAAATAAAGAAATCCTTTAAAGCCGACCTTTTTTTTTTTTTTTTTTTTTTTTTTTTTTTTGGAATGCCAGATAAATATTTTCAATAGCCTCATTTTAAATTTGTTACCAGAAAAACAGACCAGTAATAAGAAAAACATAAAGGATTCCCCATTGACCAGTTGACCAGTGTGATAAATGTAGGAATCAAAATGTATTTTAACTATATAAATCCCACTTTCGCTCCATTGCATTCAGTCTGTCTAGGTCTTGAAATATTTTAAATTTTCTTCCATTTTACCTCACGATTAATTTATAATTGTACATTTTTTTTAATTGATATTCACAACTGTATACAATATACATCAAGGATATTTAAATAAAATAATTAAAATTACATGTAAATCACTTGTGAAGAACTACTTTAATAAAAGTTCTAAACTGGAAGGTCTCTGGGCCATCTTCTTTTCAGACGCCTCGATGGATTATCAGGATATACGAGCGTAAAGCAAGTTGGGAGACTAATGGGTTAGAGTGGGAGTGCAGTTGACTGTGAAAGGATTGGTATCTGGTTAGAGCTAGATCAGCAACTTATGGAACATTAAGGAATTTATGAATAAGTTTATTTGTGACAAAGTAAGGAGCGTTAAGGATTTTGGATTGTAAGGATTGACTACGAGCCTTACATACTTAAAATTTAATATATATATATTAAAAAAAAAAGAAAAAAAAAAGGGACTATAAAATAATAAAATTTTATAAAGATATCAAGACAACCCACGGTCCTGAAGCAGTTACAGTGATGAAGGAACTCCAGAAAGCCAACAGAAAACTAGCAAGTGTAAAGAATACTAGGGCATTCCTACTAAGATGCAGGGCATGATTATGAGAACAATAGGGTCTCGAAACGTCGCCAAAATAGTTGTTTTTTATTTATTGACTGAACCTCAAGAAGCTTGCTAAACATATATATATATATATTAAATATACGTAAGAAAGTTCTAAGATAAGTGGCAAATAATTTATCAATCCTCATTTTATTGAACTTCCATCCCATCATTTTTACCTCAAGTAATTAAATAATTTTTTTTTAAAGAAATTTCTTTTTCATGAAATATTAGATAACTTTTCAAACCTTGGTACAAATTAAACCGTTTGAGAAGAGATCAACTGTACTGGGATTTCTTTTTTTTTTTTTTAATTTGATCCTTTTGATCTTTCTATACCATCATTCTTACCTCAAGTATTAAATAAGTTCTTTTTAAAGAAAATTTATTTTTTGCGAAGTATTTGATAGTTGTCCAGACCTCGGTCCAGATTAATCCGTTTAAGTGAATAATTATTGTACTGGGATATTAAAAAAAAAAAAAAAATCCTTTTGATCCTTCTATACCATTATGCCCACCTCAAGTGAATGATATTATTGCGCATAGTATCGCAGACTGAAATGATTAATTTAATTCCGGAATTCGAGGACTGTTTCGCAAATGCATTGGTCGCATTGCAAGCGGGCTGGCTCGCTCTAGTATCGCCTAGGATTATATAATTGCTAATTGACAAGGTTAGCCCTAGCTCCATGGCCCGGGGCGAAGACCGCAAATCGTGACCATCTTGGCCAACGCCGCCGGGATACGCTCCGCTGTACTTAGCATTTTTCAATCGAATAACGGTTTCTACTTGGCTCATTCAAAGAGCAAGGTCATTGGGACTAGAACTATTCAACCTTAGAAGTAAACTAGCTTATTCAACTGAAAATTTTAGTAGTGTATGAAAATATTTAAAATTCATTGAGGCGAGGCTTCAATAGTGACATTATTTTTTTAATACATACAAGATTTATACTTAGAGTGAATCGCGGAGCATGTAACGGAAACTATGTTTCATGTCAAAAGCCTGTTTCAATTATTAAGTGCTCAGATTAACGTTTTTTAGACTGTTTGTTTGTATGTTTTATTGAAAATTTTTCTTCAGGATGCATTTTATGTAAATAATTATTTTTTATTACGCGTAACAATACCTTGTTTATCATTATGTTTAATGTTTTATATTTACAAAAATTTTGATTTAAAAACAATTATAACCTCCAAATAATTTATTCATAATACAGACCCCTTTTCAACAGTATTTTTAAATATCATCTATAGTTGTTTAAAATCGAGTTACTGACATACATTTTTATTTATTTTTCCTGTAATTTCCTGCCATAACAGTTCGTAAATAATAAATTAAATAATATACATATTCTGATTACATGGTGGTGGTAAATTTTGAGGTATAGTTGGAGCCAGCTCAAAAATGGCCAATGCCCTTATACATTACCACTTCTATTGGTATTATTTTTATTTGTTCTCTCTGTGCCTGCCTTCTCCCTTCATAACTGGAGGGACAGGTCAGGAGTGGGGATCCTTAGGATGAGTGTGAATTGTAAATAGAGTATGATTGTATTTTTACCTTTGTTTTATTTTTTATTATTACTATTATTTATTTATTTTTATTTTATTTTTTAAATTTTACTATAGTATTTTATTTTGTATATAGTATATTATACCTATATTGTTTATGTATAGCATAGTTATTTTCTTTTCTCTTTTTCTTACTTTTTTACATTGCTAATTTACTTTATTTTTTCTCATTGTACATAATGTGTGAATGTAATCATACGCCATCTATATCATTGTCCACATTTGTGGTAGATTGTAATAATTACTCAATAAAAGGTTACAAAAAAAAAAAAAAAAAAAAATTATTTGAAGACTAATTTAGAATGTTTAATATTCATTATCGGTACTTCGCTACATAGGTTTTATATATATTAAATTTGTTTAAAATTTAAGACAAGAAATCAAACATGTTAATCTTCAACTGACACGGAAAAATAAAAAGGGCCTCTGAAAATATCAGGACCTGGAGTAGAATGTAAAAAGACGAAAGGATCAGGTAGACAGGTGAGGTGCTTTCAGTTTTTCATATGACTGGTTGGTTTTTTCTGTTCCTACCTACTGGAAAAAAAAAATGCTATTGGAAATATTTATTTGGCCATTTAAACAAAAAACTGGGTTGGTTTGAAACAATTTAATTACTTCTAATGAATTATAAACGTTCAATTTTAGAATATTTTCTACTTAAGTAGTAGTATTAATTTCACGACCTAGTCTTGGTTGTATTTATTGTTATTTTCATATAATTGGATAGCTAAGTTGGTCTGTGTCTTATTATTGTATGCTCTTATATTTTCTTTTAATCTTTGATTTACTGATTGCCAGGATTTTCAGAGTATTTAGCTTTACAGTCATTACATTTTAGTTCAGATATATGACTTTCAGATGGCAATGGTTTATCAGTTTCAAATGCGGGATTTAAACCTATTTTTTTAAATCCCTTTCCGACTTTGGTGGAGATCGGCCCGTAATGTTGAATCTCAAGTTTAACATGTGTAAATTTAGCTCTTAAATAAAAATAATAAAATATGTTAGCCAGTATTACTTATACTGACCTTTATTGCTGGTTACTTAGACTTAAAATCGGTACAAGATCACATTTAGACTTTATATTAAATATTTCGTGAAAATGAAAGAGACTAAAAAAAAACTCGAACAAATCAAAGAACATTATGCAAAAGTAGATTTAGTACCATCATTTGTTCCAAAGATTTAATACAAACAATTATTATAAAGCACAAATATAATTATTTTACATGCTGATACATTTTGATGATATTTTTTATTGTTTATGCGATAAATTAAATAAACAAATGCGTCTAGTATTATTTATTTATTATTGAAACTTTCTTATATTAACAAAATTACAGTATACATGTGTAAGTGTAAATATGATATCTATTGTTTGTTAAATACTTATAGATATTAGACCAAGCATCTATTTTCACAATATTAATACATATTATTATGGAAATGGGCATAATAATAGATACATCACATGGAGGCTTTGTCTAGTTAAATAGTTTTTTTTTTTTATTACAAGTTCAAATTATTTATATAAAAAATATAAACTTTCAAAAGTATAAAAAATAACAATATAGTACTATTATGATAATAATATAAAAAAATGATTTCGAAATTCTAAAAGCAAAGAATCGTATTCTAATCCTTCAATATTGATGTTGGTTTAACCGCATTACATAGCTGTATTGCGGGTTTAGTAGACACTTTGCGTTGCAGGCACTACTTGATGTTATTTATTTGTACTTCTGTATGTGGCTCGTTACAGACAGAATACGTAAGAATGTATGTAATGTTTCGTTAGAAACCTATGGAGGTGAGAAAGTTAATAATCTTAACTATTTGGGCAGAAATGTCTGAGTCAAATGTCGAATATGTACTTTATTGGCGGGTCCGTTCATTTGGCGTGCATAAACCTACCAAATTTAAATCAGATAGGTTTCAATCAATAAGTGTATACGTTGTGTTTCTGTATCAGAGGTATTTTAAACGCCTGCGCTTTATCGTTTATAGTTGTCTGGAAGCTTAGCGATTAAATTTTAGTCTTGAAATTTAGGGCCCATTATACCGTTTACCTATGTTAATTAGGTTGAGTAATAAAGTATGTGTAGTTTGTTAAGGTCTGCGTTTCTTAGAGTTAATTATGTGTTAGTATATCAATATGACATTTTTTTTCTATTTCTCTAGCTTTGGCATAACAAAGTTTTCCTAATTGTTAGGTAGAGTGGAGGATTGGTTGCCTAAGCAATTTATATCACCCTTCAAAGGCCGGATTCGTATTTGTAATGTATTTATTTTATTGCTGGGACAACTCCATCAGCATTACATCTGATCAAACCTTTCAAACCTTTCAAGCGCCCTTCAAGACTCAAACCTTTCAGAATCGTACGCTTCGTGAAGTTGAAAAATGTCAAATTGTAGTATTTTTTAATGTTATAAAGGATATAACTTTTAAATTATAACATTTTAGTTACAAACAAAGAAATAATACAGCATATGTTTTTGTTTTACAGAAATCTCAAAACTGCAAGTGTTATAAAAAATTTATTTTCATAACTTCTTTGTAGTTAAATATACATATATGGCATTATAGTGTGGAGCTAATATTTCTCATATTTCCATATTAATTAATGTATACTTTTTAGTATATATTCCATATATATATATAGTATATATATATTTTTAGCATGTGATTCCATGCTCTTTGATTTTAACATTATCTTTAAAATAGTGGATAGGGTTTTGTTCAGGATCGAACAATATATAAATATATTATTATCGTTACATCCCTGTGGAGAGAGCGTTGGAACTTGACATCTATGATGGTTACTTTTCCCTATTTTTCCGTCCCTCTTCCCAAATTCTCTTCATCAATTCACTATGCTTTTGTTTGCGCTCTGTTGTCCATGTTCTTCCCGTGGTTCTCTGTGGGTGACATTCAAATTTTATTTTTGCTATAGAAATCTTGAATTTTGTACGGTCCTTAATGCCATTTTCACTTATTTCCATCTGTTTCGGGTCTTCTAATGTTTCATTGATCCACTTGGTCTTGTTTTTACTGGAGCAGGCTATGGAGAACATTTTCTTTGTGATTCTATCGGGACCCATCCGGTACAAATGTCCGTAGAAAATTGCTCTCCTTTTTCTGATGGTGTCAGTAATTGTGTAAGAATATTTGTAATGTTCTGAAGTGGGTCTTTTAATCCAGATTCACGGGGCTAAAAATCTTCCTGAGGATCTTCCGTTCTTGTTTTTCAATGTCTTTTATTTTGGTGTGTCCCCGAAGTACTGTAGTTTCAGCTGCATATAGGGCTTCCGGGAGCACGACTGTGTTGTAGTGCCGCATTTTCGCATTGATCGATATTGCTTTTTTGTTGTAGTGATTCCAAGTAAGTTTGTATGCTCTCTGTAGTTTCTTTAACCTGTCTTCATTAAAGATCTGGTTCAGTCCAGATGGTTGAATAATCTCTCCTAGGTATTTGAATTGGGAGTTTTGTGTAATTTTTCCGTATTTGGTTTCTAGGGGGCTTTGTTTATAGGAAATTTTTCAAGATAGTGGGTTTTCTTGTACGATATTTGGAGGCCTGTGTTAGACGCAATTTCATGCAGTCTTTCCAGTGCTGCCTGTGCCTCCTTTATATACATATAAATATATATATATATATATATATATATATATATATATATATATATATATATATATATATATATACATATACATATCTTTTTTTTTTTTATCTCACAACAATCTTTTTATTTTTATAGTTTATTAAAACTTGTTTTAAACCCAATAAATATTGTATAACTCTATTTTTAAAATCCTTAAAAAAGGTTAACTTTAAAATTATGAATTACTACCATCCCCGTCGCGGCTTCGGCAGCTCTCATAAGTAAAGAACTTGGATAATTTTATCTAATAATTGAGGTTTTATTTTTTTAACGATGAAAAATTGTATTGAAGTATGGAATTGAGCATCATTTCTTCAATGATATTTTTAAGCATAGCAGTAATTTATTACCTGGTTAAAATTGCACAGTTTGAAATCAACGTAAAAACAATTTGACAACAAATTTTTAATTTTAATGTATGATTTGATAATCCAGGCGGACAAAGACCATTAAGAAACTCTAATGAACTGCATAATCAGTGCTTACAACTAAAGGCACATGAATCAAATTTTTACACACTATATAAGAAAGAAAATGATTTACATTTTGATTTCTTAATAGTTTTTTTATAGGCAACTATATTTTTTTTGCCTTAATTTTTAATGTGACGGATGGATTTTAATTTCTAACCATAAAAATATTAAAGAGTGTGTCAAACCTAAATTTTTACTATCGCGAAACATTCCAAGAACAATCAAAATTATTTGGTTAGAATTTGGGACAGAAGCGTTTTTACTTTAGTTTTACCGTTGTAAACTAAATTGCGGATTGGTGCTAACTACTGTCGATTTTCAAACTTGACATTGGGACCCCATGTCATACCACATATTTAAATATTTTGTTGTAATTTAGTTGAAAACAGGCAAATTCTATTATCAATTTAAGCTCTATATAACACCTTACCTTTGTAACTTCTCTTGAATGGCACTCGCCGGTAGATTTTCAAACTTCACTGCGCAACACATATTTTTTGTTTTTCAGGAAAAATTTAAATCAAAATCAATATATTTTATTATTTCTAAACCTTCATTGAACTATGGAGATGATTTAGTTAAAATTTGATACAGATAGGTACAGTTTTTTTCGCGGTTAGTGATCACAAACGAAAATCGATAAAAAATTATATAAAATTATAGATTTGTTATCCAAGAGTTGTAATATGCATATTCACTGTTTGTCCTGTGTGAATACATTTTTGGATCCTTCCATCAACAATCATTTCTTCATTTTGGTGACATTTAAAATATATGGTAATTTTGAATTCACTGTACATATTTAAAAAATTTAAATTTAATTTAAAAATTCACTGTAAAATCTTTTTCTCCAATAAATATGCTTAATTAGGAGAACAAATATTCAATGTTAAGTTCATTTATTGAAATGAAAATTTCATAATAATAATGCTTATCTATTCCAAGTATAGGTCGCAATTAAAGACAGGCAGCCAAGCGAAATCCAAAGCAGTTACCTTATCAAGTATTGATCGCCATAGGCCCCCGGCCGACTTCTAATTGGAACTGTTTGGCTAGCCTTTAATAATCAAGTAGCCTCAAGCACCAAAGTTCCTTTTCTTTGCGATGGAGGCGTTCAGGAGAAGCCGAAGCTACGCTAAGTCAATATTTGCAGTAGAATTGACTCGTTAATTCCCTATTTGAGTATCTCAGCACGAATTTCTGCACGGTTTAAAAGCCCACTCTGAGATTTAAAACTCTTCAGTAGAATATATTTTTTTTGCATTATCGATCACCCTTATTTCATTTATTAAAACGTATCAATCAAGTAAAACCACTTTTCATTATATTCTCTGAAAATCTCACCCAGCACTATGTGGTGAATACGAACACCATCAATTTATTAGTTAGTAAAGATAAACACATTTCATTGTTTTGCTTTTACGTAATTCAGCACATTTATTCTTAAATAAATATGTGAATTGGAATTTTCTTTTTAAATAATTAACTGAAATTTATGACTAAACACAAAATGGTTTTGGTAAATCTGCTAAATGTTTAACTCGAGATGACAAAAAAAAAGCTCAATGATATACAAATGAACGTTCTTCATTAGAAGACTTCGAGATAATCTTTTCAGACTGTAATGACTTAGGTTTCCAATGGTTGTGGGGTGGATGCGTAGTTTATTACAGAAATAAAAGTATAAATCACTACGAGTTAATATGGGGCATTAACACTTACTTAAGGCAAGAATGCATATGGCAACCATTTTTTTAAATTTTCTAGTTGTTTCAAAGATGTGAGGTAAAACAGATAACCTTGATCATTTAAGCTTGTTATAAATTATATTCATATCAAATCCTAAATTAACTGTTATGTCTTTTTCCATCCTCAATAGAATTAAGGTCATTGTAATATAGAATAGAAATAGAAAAAAAAAAACATTTGTATTTCGTTTAAAATGTCAATTTTTTTTTTTTTTATACACCTATTTTTGGTCTTTACAAGTGTAAAAAATATAAGTAAATATATAATTAGTAAACGTGTGGTAAAATGATTTCAATAACTCATAAAGAATTAATCATATGTAGCACTTCAATAAATATAAATAAATAAAAGTCCATATTATTTTCAGACGCCTCTAACCGTTATCGGAAATCGAGTGAAAACCAAGTTGAGAGATTAGAGAATTCGAGTAGATAAATAGCTTGGCTTAAAAGGATAGCTATTTTGTTTGAGCCAAATATGCAACAAATGAGACATTTAAATAGTTATGGACGAATAATAATGACGTAATAAGGAGCATTGAGGATTCTTTTAAAGGAATTTGGATTGTAAGGATCGGTTACTAGAAGAATAAGAAGGTTTAGTGGAGCCCCAAAGCTCAACTCGGTTTACCCAAATGGGTCTAACTAATATCATGTTAAAAAGTCTTTTGTAATCAATCGGAAGCTTTGGACTTTTGTCTAGTAAATGTTGAAGTAGTCGGAAACAACCATCAATTTCTTGGCAATTATACCTTGTATAATTTCAATTATAAATTGTTGAATGATAAATATATTAAATTAATCTAGATATTCTCACTCGGACTTGGCCAGGTTAGTAAACTGTAGAACACACTTCCCTTTTTGTACTGACGCCTCAAGGGCGATAAACCCTATAAATAAGAAATATCTACAAGAGGGCTGTCAGTCCGGTGTCTTAGACGATCTAATAATAATCTAATAATAAATCTTCGGTAGGAATTTTCAAAAGGTAATAGGGTAGTAAGTATTTTTTGAGACTTTGCTTAGTGTGAATCTTAATAAATTGAATGAATGAAATATTCTGTATTTTGTTTGATATAGTATATTACAGTGGGATCACTTGAGGTACGGATGATGATATAGAAAGATCAATACAATTAGGATTGATGAATTAATTGCCACTTCTATTGGAATTATTTCATTAGAATACTAGTTTCAAATGCTAAACATTCATCTTCAGTTCTAAAACATACAAAAATTTTAACAAAATCAGTACTATGTTACTTGGATTATATACACTAAAGTTTTCAAAAATGTAAGACAAGAAATCAAACATCAGTACTCACCTGAGGAGATCTAACAGATATCTGAAATATATCCATCGTGGAACTGGGAATAATATTTGGGGTTTACTATGAAACTAGGGGATCCTTATGACTCATTGGATTTTTCCGTTCCTATTAGAAACAAATTTAAAATGGGGTCATTGGAGAGCATACAATAAATAATAAGATCAAAAATTCCAACTTCGCTATCCATTTAAATGAAAATAACCATAAATTTAATAAAGACTCGGGAGTAAAAATAATAGATTAAGTAGAAAACACCCTAAAATTAAATATTTATAAATCACTAGAAATAATAAAATCGTTTAAAACCGATCCAGATTTTTGTTTAAATGGCCAGGTAAACATTTCCAATAGCCCCATTTTAAATATTTTCCAATAGGAACGGAAAACTCCAATAAGTCATCACGAAAATTCCATAGTAAACCCCACAAATTAAACCTACCGGCCTCCTCCCCCTTTTCGAGATAGATATATTTCAGACATTTCCTAGTTCTCCTCAGGTGAGCACCAATGTTTGATTTCTTGTCTTACATTTTTGAAAACTTTAGTATATACAATCCATGTAAAACAGTATTGATGTGTTGACAATTTTGTATTATTTGTTTTAAAACTGAAGATGATTAACATTGGAAACTAGTTTTCTAATAAAATAATATTAATTTAAGTGGCAATCAATTCATCTATCCTAATTATTACAGTGGCTATGCAGTCTTCTATTACTAAACATGGAGATCGTGCAATCAGTCACAGTGATTGTAATAGAAATGTTGGCAGTGTAATTTTTTTGTCTCATCAATAAATCCCTGATGAATGGGTTTCAGTCTAAATCGGTCCCAGTAATTGTTTATATTTCTTCTTGGTTTCAGAGAGATCTTTTTAACAGGGAGAACAATAAATTTACATTTAGATATGAAAAAAAATAATATATAACTTATTCAACACCTTTCCAGGCTTGATAACTCATGCCGATTCAAGGTGTTTTACAAGGTGACATGAAGGGATGGGTTACCTGTGTTGGCCGAAAGGTATCACCTACCCCAGGTGGGCTGTTTTGTAATCGGTGGTTAGTCAACTAATGCTAATCATTAGGTCACCCATCTAAATAGTAACCTAGCTGGGCAGTACTTATATTTATTGAACATATTTATTGAACTGATGAACGTAAAGCTACTGATAATCTTAATCGATAGTCCTTGTCGTGTAGAATTAGGATTGCTAAATCTTGCAATCTTTATCGGGTGCATTTCTGGTGAAATTGAAAGGACTAAAGGATTCGAAATTGCCAAATTTTAACGTTCCATTCAACTGAAACGAAACAGCTGAAATTCATACATACTAACTTTCGTATGCCAACTGTTAATGAACAAATATACACTTTCTATAAACGAGTAAACAAAACATTACGTAGACAACACATTCTTAAACGATATAGCGACAACGCATATTCCAGACAACACCCAGAGAAGGCTGAAAAAAAGCTGGATGAGGGATCTCCTAAGTTAAAAAAAATAGGAAAATCAAGCTAGGAGGAGGTGCCAAAGCGTTCTTCACCCTTTTTCACCTATCACGTCAAGTTTGATTATGTATTTAATCAAACTTCCCGATTCTTGGTCTCTTTGATTGACAAGTGTGAGTCGAGATTCAATGTAAAAACAAAAAAACAAAACAATTAATTTAAATAAAAATAAAATCACAAAAGCAATTATAAATTTAATTAAACAAATAGAATTATTTTTTTTCATATTGCAAAGCCTGGTGGTATAATATTTCGCAATGAAGTCATTGATGCATACAATTGCGAAAAATGTTACATTAAGTACTCGTACGTCAGCAAACAGTTTCATTTACTGCATTCTGGAGAAGGAGACCATAAAGTAGTTGATAACGTTATGAACCTACATATATATTTATAAATATTCATATGTTAATTTATATTCGATTTGTTTTTTGGACTGAGCATATCAGCAATGGATGAATACAGGTTTACTGAAGTTGTAGTGCCACATGGTTATTGCTTCGTTTTACCCTTTATTCGCTTCTTTGTTTAACTTAGTGTAACTATGATTCGATTCAATTGAGTGAACACCATAAAAGCTTATTCAACTACGAATTGAAAACCAACTTGCACCCACGCGAAAACAACGGTAGAATTACTTACAGAGAATTATAACAAAGGCGAACTAACACTTTGCCGATAGGGAGTAACAAGGTGAGGAACTAAATCCCCGATTAGTCTAAAGACCTGGTGGAGGAGCTGTTGGCTTGGAGAGAGAAAAAAGTTTTAACTACCACTCAAAACTTGGCAGCGGCTCACGGTTCGGATGAGCCTTAAAACTTTTCAAAACTCTTCGAGGAAGAAAAAATAAAGGTAGAGTAAGCGCTAAATTTTGTGAGGCAACCTGAGTGAGGTGAGGCACGGAATTATTAGAACTACCTAAATTGAACCTCTCCCCCCCCCCAATCACCCTCCTACCTCTCTAGCTAAAGAATATTTTATAATAGTTTTCAAGTTCGAAATTTACTTTAGAATTTAATGCATATAAATTACCTGGGAAGGTTTCTTAATTTTGGTTGTACAAATACAATAGATGGAAACCTTAAAGCTATCCATACATTAACAATCTCTTCTTCCCCTTTCTACTACATTGAAAAAAATATCTTGATAGTCTTAAAGAAGTTCTGATTAGATAAAGGTGAAAATCAAAAGAGAATTCCTATTCTCCCATAATAAGAATATAATTGTGTTTTTAGTTCATATATTGGACCTTATGAAGTGTAAAAATAGGTGGAAGACAATTATAAGTTTGTGCTGAACAAAACTCTGAAAACAATACATTGTAAATTGCTAAATTGCATCGTACATTGCTGTAAAGATGACCGATATTCCCTTGGAGTATTGTAGAAAGCAGGATTAGTTTTACAAAATCGTGGATCAGGGACTTTTCTCCCATTATAGGTCAAAGGGACAAGTTAGGTAATTTCGAAAGAAAAAAAAAAATCTAAAATATCTTTCACATTATGGCTATCATTATACATTAATAGTTTCTGATACACACTGAACAATATACAGTGTGTCGATTCTTCAGAAAAGAATAGGAATCAATGATCGATTATTCAAAGTCGATTCCTAGGAATCAATTACTACCGCTGAAGTTGCAGAGAGCTTTGTGTATTTCTAATTATATAATTATTACAAATCGATACATGTTCCCTAATAAATCGAACTAATTTACTACTAAGAAAAAAAACACTTTTTTTCATCTTTAATCCCAAAGCCATATTTAACGTACCAAATGAACACTGATTGTTCTCGAATTTAAAAATTTTCACCTAAAAAATGAAACGTTGCTACTGCATCTAACACGTCAGAGAATAAAACTATTTTATTAAACTCCTCTTATTCGCAAAGAATTTTATTAGTCTTGGGGTTTTTTTTTAAATAAATGTTTTTATAGTGAATCATTTTTTTTTTTTCGATCTCGAGGCCAGAATCAAAAGATTATTTAACTGCTTTATCCATTTTATTTTCGGGATCCCGAGAAGCGCCCAAATTTCGCGGTTTAATACGGAGTTAAAGTGGCTTATTCCTTCCTACTGTTGTCGGTATTTCCTGGCATCCTTTCTTTTTCAAACCGTCCAATCCCACCTCATACCTTACATTTCCGAACTCCTTCAACTCAAATCATCAATTCTTACCCTCCAAACCCGATCCCGTCAATTAGATTTGCATGCTCCTACTCAGCAACTTTCAACAGATTTTTTGTTATCCGATCCTCTTTTCTCTGGAACTCCATCCCTCTCTACATTCGTCATTCAATTACCCTTTCCACTTTCAAATACGACTTCTTAAACCATCTACTATCCACCCAGATCCTGTCCTCCAAAAACTGTCAATAGCTACTTTCTAGTTGTTTAAAATATAAAGAGTTTATATTCAAGAAACCTTTTTGTTTTTGTAAAAAATGATGATAAAGTTTCTATTACCTTTTTTTAATATCTTTTTTTTTTGCTCTTTTTTTATTATTATTATATGTTACTTTGTTATGAAAATATTATTTTGTTTTAAGTCTCTGAAGGCCCTTAGTTGTACATTATACTTTATTCTTAAGGGACTTACGGTCCCAGAATAAATAAAGAACTTTATTATTATTATAAATGGAATAGTTCAAAATAAAATGGAAAAAGATTATTAAACTATTCCGGAAAATGTTTAAGTAAACTTGAAAAAGATCCACATAATGGATTCTATTTGTCATTGGATTTCCTTTTAATTAGATTACTGAAGAATATTTGGCTTAAGTATAGCTGCTGTCTTTAATATAAATGAAAAAGTTGACGTATCAACTCAAAGTCGTTCTTCTTCACTACAGTGGAGAATGATTCGGAGCTTACAATAAAATATTTTTTCAGCTAAAATCTTATGCATATTTTATGAATCTATTGTCCACTAAAATGGAAGCAATCATAAATCTTTATATCAGCTATAACTTTGAATGTCGACATAGCTCATTAGTTTATTACCTCATTGTTCTTCGATTTAATACGATGTAATTGGGCTCCTTTACTTCAATGTCAATGCTGAGCTAGAGAATACCGCGTGCAATTCAATTTCGGCAGCAGGTATGTTGAGAATAATTTGCAATTTGATTGCATTTGACGTTTTACTAATTTGTATAGAACTTGATAATCAGACTTTGTTAATATTTTGTATTTGATTTACTCAATATGTAGGGGCTTGCTTATCACGTTGTGTTGTAGCAGCAGCGGTTCGACGCTAGACTAAAGTAAATTACATCAATTCTTAACGTATCGATTTAATCTTATCCTTTTCTGAAGAGCGATCAAATGAATCTAATCATTTATTTTTGGCCGCATTCAAATAGTAAAAACTCCTGTACTTCCCCCTTCTTCTCCCCTTTTGATCGACTCTGGTGTGGTCCTGAGTACCACATTAACACCTTCTCTATTTAGCTCATACACCAATGACGTTTATTCCCTAACTTCTCATTGGCCACCACTAATAGAAATTAAAAAAATTGAAGTTAAATACAGGTAAATCAAAGGCTATTGTGTTGGGTTATAAGGTCCTTGTTAACTACCTGCCCAGAATCCCTAATTTCTCCATAAGATCCTATCCTATAACCTTCCACAGTCACGAACCATGGCATTATCCTAGACCTAACCCTTTCCTAGAAAGATCATATTTCCCTTCTCACCCGACTAGCAAATCCCTCCGTTATACTCCTAAACCGATCCCATGAAGAAGATTATGAACCACGTCATGACGGTATTTCTCACGATTGCACCAAATTAAAATTTTCCTTCTTCCGACGAAAAAACATTCTTGATTCGTACTTTTACACATCTCTTTCCTCTCAGTCATTTTCATATCATGTTAAAGCATTAAAGTCATCAATGTGTTCCCGCAAAACTATATCCAGTCTTTCTGACCTATACCTAACTCCTTTCAACACAGCAACATTCAAACGCTCTTTTATTGCCAGAGCATCCAATTTTTAAAACTCTTTCCCACCCTGCATTCGCCATTCCCCCACTACCAGTAGCCTTAAATTGCAATTCTTTCTTGATGACGAAAATATTTATTACAACTTGATATTAATATTCACAATATATATATTTTTTTTTGTATTTATTTTATCGTAACCTAATTTTTCATTGTATTATTTTTTTATATTTTATCTTCCTTAAGATTTAATTTTTTTTCACGTAATAGCTATAGTTAAAAGGTGTAAGTAATATTAATTATTATACCATAATTTAATTTTAATATTTTTTCGTGCTTAATTTTATGTCCTTAATTTTATATACAGCAGCTAGGCCGCCATTGTATTGTTTATTGTAATTATTCATAAGATGCAATAGTCCCAGAAGAAAATTTATTTTCATTTCATATAAAAGGATTTTTTTTTTTTTTTTTTATATTCTATTCTATTAACACGTAAAGAATAAAATTCTTTATGTTAAATGTAAGAACCTTTTATTTATTCTTTTAATTGAAAATTTTAGTTCTTTTTGTAGTTAATTTATTTTATTGGCTATTCAATGATCATAAAAAAAGATCTTTACAACAATTACTATTTTATTACTAGCACTCCAAGTGGGAATTCAAAGTTACAGTGGAGCGTCCATTATCCCTACGTCAATTATCGGAACGTTCGATTAACGGAACCTTTTTAATTAACGAAATATAATTTTAGTTAAATTAATCATCTAATTACTTATTTGTATTGTTAAAATTATTTTTATTTAAAAATAAAATTATTTTTACCATTAATGCCTATTAGTCCAGTCAATAAACACATTGTAGATTGCATGGAATATGCGATAATTTTTTACTTCATAGCTTCGTTAGGAGTAGTTAGAAGGTAAACATACTAAAATTCCCCGCCCGTGGGGGTGTGCTAATAGTGGGAGGGAAGGGGAGAAGGTCCCAATTTTGTGTTTTTCGATTATATCTCGAAAACGGTGGACTCTAGAAAAATATATTACAAATCAAAATTAAACCTAGTTAAATTTGACATAAAATTAATTATATACACATTCGTCGAAATTCCAACGGTTTTCGAGATATACGTTATTAATAATAGATAGTTTTATAAATAAAAATTATGTTTAACTCACTTTTTTTCAAACTTTTGCTTCAAATACAAAAAACTTAAAATGAAATTAAAGTAAATTTAATGCTCTACAATTTTGATTCTAACGTTTTTTTTCCGATAAACGATTGTGAAAGGTACTAAAAGCAATAGTTTGACAAAAAATGAGGTAAAATTTGTTTTTTTTTCCCGAAAATCACCGATTTATTTGCAAAATATTTTTCTACAGTCGACCATTTTCGAGATATAGTCAAAATACCTAAAAAATTGAACTTCTCCTTCTTATTCCTTAAATAACAAATATAAATATTTAAAATATTCTGATTTTCATTTTATAGATTTTCCAACAAATGACAATGCTCTGCCTACCCTTCCGTTGGATACTGCTTGTGTTTCTGCTGAATTTAGTATACCTTGCCAGCTGCAAAAAATTCAAGGCTGGAAACGTTAAAGGTAACATTAAATGTACATGAAATAAATAAATAAAAAATATTATATCCATAAAAGGTTTAGCGAAACCGCAGGTTCAAAGCTGACACCACCAACCTTCGAACATAGACCTACCTCCAACCCACCCTATTAAAACTCATATCCACATGAGTCCTTACGTAATCTTCCTAACTTCGTTTCGGTCCACCTTTCGGACGATTACTCGACGGCTCCAAAATTTCCCTTTTTGGAATTCAGTCATTAATAAATTCAACCACTTTAACCGTCAATCAGCTATTACCTGAATTGCGGTCAATTTTGCATTGTGGATTCTCTCTTATGTTCAATATAAAAAACATATTTAATTTTTTTTTTTTAATCAATTTATTGAAATTTACAACTGTACAAATATACATCAAGTAAATGTGTTACAATACACGTTTACAATAACATGCCAAAACTTGAAAAGAACTACTCATCAGTATCACAAAAAAAAAAACACAAGAAGATCTCTAGGCCATCTTCTTTTCAGACGCCTCGGAGGATTATCGGGAATTTAGTGGGAAGAAAGATGAGAAACTAGGGGATTTAAGTAGTTATGGAGCTTACTGTGAAAGGACTGATATCTGGGCTAAATCAGCAACATTTGGAACATGGATTTTGGATTGTAAGGATTGGATACGGAATGAATTGGATGGTTTAGTAGAGCCCCAAAGCTCAACTCCGTACGTCCATATAGGTCTAATCACAGTCATGTAAATGAGTCTTTTGTAATTAATTGGGAGCTTTGAACGTTTGTCAAGTAAATGTTGAAGTAGTCTGTAACGACCAGCAGTGTCTTGACGTTTTAGTCTTGTGTGTGGATTTCAAGTAAGACGTTTGTCCAAGTGGAGTCCTAGGTAGCCCTGTTCAACAGGGATTAGTGGAATATCATTAAAGGATACTGTATGGCAGGAGGTCGTAGGTTTACGACGAAGGGTAAAGGTTATTTAATGAGATTTGTTTGGGTTTATTTTGATTCTCCATTTTTGACACTATTCTTGAAGGTTTAGGATATGGGATTGGAGTGTTTGGGAGGCAAGGATGGGATCATTGTTTACTGATAATACACATGTGTCAGTAGCGTTAGTGGTGATGACAGTGGTAGGATGATTTGGGATGTCAGCTGTATAGATCGTGTAGAGGATGGGGCCTGGGGTGTAGAGGATATTACCTTGAGGAACACCGGCAGATTGGGTAAAAAGGGAAGAGTAAGACAATTTATGGTTTACTTTGAACGTTCTATCACTGAGCTAAGAACGGATAATAAGGAAGTATGTTGAGGGAAGGAATTTGCGAAGCTTGTAAAACAGTCCTAGGGGACTCGATCAAAAGCTTGTTCTAGTCGAGAAAGGCTCCCGTGCAGTACATTCCGCGCTCTAACGTTCACCACGTGATGACATTGCTGGATAGTGGAGTGTGACGGTAGAAAGCCAAGCTGGTGATCTGGGATGATATGATTGAAATCTAGGAGAGGATACAGGCGTTTCAGAATGATTTTTTCTAGGATTTTGCACATAATAGGCATAAATGATATTGGGCGATACGAGGATGGAAGTTCAAGTGGCTTTTTGGGTTTAGGTATGATTTTAACTATTGATAGTTTCCTAGGATTGGGGAAATACGTGGTGCGGAGTACCTCATTGTATATGTATGTAAGAAATAGGATTGCTTTCTGAGGAAGGGGTTTTAGGATATAAGCTGTAATAAGGTCATATCCAGGGGCTTTGTTGGAATGTTTAAAATTAAATTGAATTAATAAAATTAAAATTAACATAAATTAAATTTAACTATAAAAAAAAAAAATTGGTTTATATTATTTTAAATATTGTTTGTCACAAAATTATTCGCAATTACGTTGAAATGTACCGAATAAAATGCTATTCTATTGCATTAAGAATTTTTGACTGCTCAATATTTATTATTAAAATATGCCTCCTGTATCACACCCAGCCTCTATAAAATGGGTACCCTTAATTTGGGGAAAAACCTGTTGGTCGAGCGTTATTTCGGCCAAATCTCCTTCTTTCACAACCGTTGGCTCAGAAACAATACAGCCTAAGTACTCTTCATGGGTTGTAGTAGTACAGTTATTTTTTGGTTTCAGGTTTCAATGTTAATTATTTTAATTATTACATTTAATTTTTATGTTTTAAAGAATATTCCGTTGATTAGAATTGTATTAGACCTATTTAGACATAAGAAGGCCTACCATACAAATCATCTCGTTTCCAATTCTTGTTATCCAAAATCCTTCATAAAATCGTCAGTTTCTTTATTATATCACCTATGAATTAATTCATATTATTTAGTCGAATTAAAACTAATCCAGTATGTTATTTAACATCTTTAAACAGTAAACTTCATAACCTGAATAATACAATCTCTCAACATGGTTATCATCCTTTATCTTCTTCGTGGGCAGGACAGAGGGTCTAAGAGATCCTTGGCCTGTTCATTCACTCTTACTCAGGCTTGTAGCTCTGCACCAAGTCCTTAAGACACTTTAAAATTTGGGAGGTCTTCCAAGATGCTGCCTTTCCATCTGCTTTGTGGCCTTCCTCGAGCTCTCATTTCTTCCTTTTTTGGGGTAACCTCGATACAGACTTTTGACAGTTGTGCCATCATCAATTCTAAGGAGGTATACCAACCACTTTAGGTGCTGTATTCTGGTAGTCAGACTTCACATTGCCATAGAGTGAAAAAAATCCCTATTTTCTCGAAAATGATAGGCCTAATTTTACTTCAAAGGGCCTAGAATGCTTATTTGGAAAGATGGTCTCGTGACCCTGCAATGGAGTTTTTTGTTGGAGTACTGCATATAGATTTACATAGGCATATAATTGAAAAAAGCAATTTCTATTAATAGATTAAATACAATAATATTAGAGTCAATACAAAATATTTTATGTTATGACCTAGAGAACAGTAAGTTTTATAGTCTCAACCTTAATGAACATTATACGTTGCTATAAAAGATAAAAATTAATACGCTCAACAATCGATTTAACAATAAAAAATTAAAAGGTTATAAATTTAATGGTTCTAAATTTTTTATAGCATCATAAATATTCTAGAAGCAGAAGCATTTAATACAAAATATATTTCTGAATAAAAAAGGCTAATAATTTTTGAAAGCGTGGTGAACAAAGCAATTAAAGGATGTAATAGATTTAAAATATTTATTATGAATTTTGAAAAGCACTTTATCATTTATATTTCAAAAACAAAAATACCTTCTTAAAAAAATAAATAAGTAAAAATTAAAATAAAATATATAGTAGCAGAACCATTATAAATAATATCCT
Source organism: Euschistus heros (assembly GCA_003667255.2). Taxonomy (NCBI): domain Eukaryota; kingdom Metazoa; phylum Arthropoda; class Insecta; order Hemiptera; family Pentatomidae; genus Euschistus; species Euschistus heros. The sequence goes on along the minus strand of RCWM02000105.1, from coordinate 1,059,960 downwards.
GGTAAATAATATAGTAAGTATGTTATGCAATAGCTCCTTATGAAATATAAAGAAGCTTATGAAATATTATTATTTTAGCATATTATGAAGTATATTTATATCATTAATTGAATGAGTACTATGCAGCATGTATCAAACGAGCCCATAGTTTTGCTCCTAAACGGTAGATCCTAGCGACAAATGTTATATTACAAAAAACATCCTCCATTTAATTTATAATAAGGGAACTATCGACAAAATTTTGTTTCGAGCAACACCAAAAAACCTAGAACGTGTCCAAAAGGTTCCAACTCTACAGAATAGGGGTTTCAAACGTTACTTTTTTCATCCAAAGGAATGTAGCTCCTGAACGGTAGGTCTTCGTGACAAATGTTCAAGTGACAGATATATAACAGAAAATATTTTTCATTAAATTTGTAACCGGAAGAATGTCGTTACATGTACTACCTGAGCAACACCAACTGATTTAAAACGTATGAAAAAGGCTCCAACACTTGGAAATAGAGATTTCATACGTTTATTTTGTGTTAGGAGAAACATAGTCAATAGGAGCTCATTTATTAGAACCTACTTTTTAGTCAAGATATTATGATAAGAATTTAGTATAAGAAGATTTGTGTTCCTAACTGCTCTTAATCTCTTTATATCGACTAATCGTAACGCACCCGAGTTCCCAAAAAATAATCGCTTTCGCCGAGTAAGTCCCTAGTAAAACATAACCCATGTTAAAAATAACGAAATATTTAATTATTGATGTCAATATTCTTGATTAATTTGTCATGTTTAAATCAGTATTTTCTGATTTACCTCTTTTATAATAGTAATAATAATAATTTTTTAATATATTTTATTAGGTTATAAAGGCTAACTCAAAAAAATGCCCCGCTAAATAAAATATATGTAGTCCACTGGCATGTCTCTTATTAAAACTATTTCTTTCTTTTTTTAATTTTTAGTGACAGTTGACACCGTTCGAAGAATCTGCACATTTGTTTATGAAGATCCAAGCACCGCACGTTACGGACATTTAAAACACGCACACTTAAAAGGTAATACATTCATTGTGAAAAAATATGATCGCACAATAAATAATTATTAGAATTAAAAATAATTTTAGAATTAAAAAATAAAAGTCTAAAATTAATAAATATTTTTATCTGATTATTTTTCAGGTCTATTTCATGGCCATCATAAGCATCAACGTCTGCATAAAATAAAATTTTTAAAAAGTAATAGGATAGATGATGAGGAGGAAGAGAGTGGTCCTTTGGTTGTGCATTTATGTCATGGTAATATTATTTAGTAGTATTCCTTAATATAAAAAAATAATTGAATAACTATGAGATTATTAGTATGCAATAGGAGAATATTTTATACATACCATTATACATTATATAGTATATAATAAATACGTTACAATACAAATGTATACTACGCACCTTAATATTCATATTTACATATAAATTGTAAAATTTACTATAATAATTGTAAAAGAATTTCGTTACTAGAATATATGAACATTTTTAGAAGAAAAAACATTACATATTGAATAAAGAAAATTGGTAAGTAATATGGTCTATGGGTGATTTTAGCACTAAATTGTATAATTTTTATAGGACTTTTACAAAGATGTCCTTCCATCTTCTCAATTCATATTCAGTTTGCTATATATAAATATATACAAACCCACACACACACACACACACACACACACACACACACACACACACACACACACACACACACACACACACACACACACACACACACACACACACACACACACACACACACACACACACACACACACACACACACACACACACACACACACACACACACACACACACACATATATATATATATATATATATATATATATATATATATATATATATATATATATATATATATATATATAGCAGATAATGAGTTACCCCTGTCGTAGTTTTTTATTTAATACTGAAACATTCTCTTGAATCATTTATTTTAATTCATACAATAGATGTCCATTGTTTTCCTCAATTAAGACATTTTTGATCACCAATTTTCTATATTTTTTCCTTTATTAAAACGCCAAATAATTAAAAGTTTTGCAGTGCTCATTAATTTGTATTCCTTCATCTTTACCTGCTTGTAGACATCGTAAAGTTTTCATATACTCCATCCATTCCTATTAATTCTCAACTCCTTGCCAAACTAGAGATCTGACGTCCCTAGTCACTTTTTTGTTATCTACTGACAAGGGGAGGGACACACCCAGCCTCTCACGGATCTTGTTAGCGATTTTTGGTTTGATCTTCCTGGTGAAAAAAAATATTAGGTACGTGTATTGCTATTCCGACTAATATATATATATATATATATATATATATATATATATATATATATATATATATATATATATATATAGTATACTAATATATAGGGCCTATATTTCTGGGGAAAAAAATTAAATAGTATTAAAATAATTTATTTTATATCTCGAGTTTAAAAATGATATCGACATAATCATAGATTTTGATTTAGTCAGATTCCAATTCATCATTGAAATGAACCCTTAAATACGAAATTTCTTCCAAATAGAAAACTAAAAATCGTAACCTTCAAAATTTGCCTGACCTAAACCTGATTTGGATTTAGAAAAGTTACTAATAATCGGTTTAAAAATTTTGTCCCTCTTGAAGAGGATGAAAAATTGATACTTTTTTTTTTTGTAGGATAAACGTTTTTAATAATTTCTGAGAGTGCTGAATTAGAATCTGATGTCATTTTTCGAGTAATAAAATCTATAAACGTAGATCTCTTGAAGATTAGCCTAAACCAAAATTTATGGAGTACTATATTTTTCTGTAAGTCTGCACTCAAAAATAAAAATTTTGAGGCAAGAATTATGTTGAAATCATTTTTCAAACTCGCGAATAAATAAATAAATAAGTTTTATTTAATTTGTTTTGTTTTTCTCGGTTTATAGGGTCGAATAGTTGGAACGGCAAAATACGTGCCTGATATTTTTTTAATTGGAAACCTTAAAAAAAAATTGCCAACAAGAGTATAAGAGTGACCCCCCTTGTGAGTCATACGCCTGTTTCAAATCTATACAAGTAGTGTACATACGGTCATAATCTTTATATCTAATACACTTTATTTAAGCAATATCTTCTCTTAAAATAATCAATCTTCACACAATGTGACATGTTTTGGGATATTCCATCCCATCATTAGACTTTCTATTCTTCTTTTCCTTATTTCTTCTTTCTATGTTATTTTGCCAAGTCATTGTGTGAAGATTGATAGTTTTAAGAGGAGTTATTGCTTAAATAAAGTGTATTAGATATATTAACATAAGATACTCCTTTATTGAAGAAATTAAATAATCATATTTTTTTTTTCAAACAGCTACCTTAGAAAGAATGCGTTGTGGATTTTCCTTGTCTAACCCACACTGGTAATCTCCTATGTCTGTATCAGCCCACTTAATCAATCTCCGATTGATTGCAACGGACAACACATTTTATGAACGATGTTAGGCTAGAACTGGGAATGTCAAAAAAAAATCTAAACAGGATTCATCGCCACTTGTTAGCTTGTTCTATGTACCTACGCTCACTTAATGTGGTCTCATGGAGACTAGAAGTGGATTTTCATATGCTTAGTGAATACACTGCTATCTATGTTGCTCTTGCGGTTTTTAGAAAATATTATGTTAATATATAAATAGAGCCCCATCAATTAATGCCTTTCTGATTACCTTTATTGGATTCTAACCCCATTGGATTTTTCAGCCATGTATTAACAGTTTGTGAAATGGTACTGGTATGTAATACCATCCACAAATATCTCAGCCGTTTCTCTTGTAAACTTTTTAATATCAAGCGTAGAGACCGAAACATTATTCTTATCTATGATGAGATTTTCCTATTTGATCGATCAATTTATTCTGGACAGTTCTGCAAAAAATCAAAAACATAACGATAATTTTCAGATTTGAATTTTTTTAAAGGACGAAATTGAACACTTGATTAGAACAATTTCTGAATTCTTGGGTTCTTCTCCGTTTTTTTCTTTCTTTCTGACAAATGCTTGAATGATTTTGATCTAGTAGGAATACCTGGAATGGATGAAGATGGAAGTTCTTGAAAACATACCTCTGGAAAAATTAAATCCCTTCCAAGCCATCCGTGATTGTTTCTGATCCGTGATAGTTCTAAATGCTATCACGACACCAAAAATAAGACAATATACTCCTGAATATGTTTCAAATGGTATTTTTTTCAGCAAATATCAGCGATTTGCGAAAGAAATGAAATAGTATTATTTTCTGCTCCATGTAAAAAAAAAAATTAGGGAAATTTTTAAAAACATTTTTTGCCAGTTTTTTATTTATTATAATACCCTTATTGTGTACAGGAAGTAACAATAATTTATAAAATGAAACAACAGTTCAGGATCAATTCAATAAGCCAAGGGTTTTTTTGACATACATAGCAAGGCTTTATGTAAAACCCAAAGCAATAATATGGGTAAAACCCAATCTACTCAATTGAAAAGGGTTTATTTGTTACTAACAAAATAAAACAAAAAATATCAATATAAAATTAAACGTTTTATTTTTTCCCTAATGTCCAACAGTACTGTAGGATCGCCCCACTGTGTGCCTTCTTATTAATTATTAATAAACATTATTTTGGGTACTCATTATACATTGTAATACATAATATGTAAACACATGTGTAACATGTAAACAAGCACGTATCTAATGAGAAAGAGTATAGACTTCGTAATTTTCATTTGCGATTTTTCCGGAACTATGGTTACTGGACATTCCCCCCTTCATACGCAGTTGACAGGAGCGCTATTCAACGGTAGTTTTCGCATGCCGTTCTATCTCCCTCCATATATACTGGGGAAAGGATGGCTTTGCACCATGTTTATGGCCCACCATATTGCCTTTTGCCATACTTTCTTGAATCCATATATTCTACATCAATTTGTATGTTTGTGATATATATATATATATATATATATATATATATATATATATATATATATATATATATATATATATATATTACATTAGTAAACAATAATCAACAATATATGATATTATGTCAATAAAAAATTAATCGTTTTTATTTTCTATTAACTGTTGTTTATTTGACAATAACTTTAAATATTTATAAAATAATTTCACGGTTGCAGATTTTAATTCATTTCACCAGCTGAAATTGGATCAGAAGAAATACATGGGATCAGGAGCATCGGGTAAATACCAATCAAGTCGCTAATATAAATATAAATATCATAAAAAAAATAGAATGTTTAAATTTATTTTATTATAAAAGATGTCCAAAAGGCTATGCTCACACAATGTATTTTTCTCAGAATTATGACTAAAAAAAAATAAAATTTTACAGGTTCTTATTTTCAAGAAGAAGATACCACATTCTGCGAACGGTTGGGGACTTAATGAATATATTTTTTTAATAGGAATATGTAATTTAGTGAACGTAATATTTATTAAGTGTTCCACCTCTCCCCTCACTGTTTCGCAAAAAATGGATTATTTTTAAACAAGGTTGTTTTTAAGATTTATGATTTCTCATGGATCAAGAAATATTTTTTCTTATCGATGACTTCTATACTATTTAACTCAAATTCGAATAGCATTGTGAAAAAAGATTCTTGTTATGATAATATATTTCTTAAACTACATTTTCTAAGAAGAAATTTCTCATATCCTGTTTTTAATAAATAGAACTTTTAGAAGGCTTTGAATTTTTCTCAGATTTTTCGATGAAAAAAGTTTTACTTAGTAAGAAACATTTAACTTGCAAATACTTATGAAAATTTCTGCCCCAATTTACAATTAGTAAATTAAATAATGGATTTTATCAATATCAAAATTTACGATCATGAATTTTTTCTGCATTTTATAACGTGAATCATCTAAACTCGCAAGTAATAATGAATTACTGTACTAGAATCTAGACGGTCTTAATATGAGCAGAAACTGAACATTTTATTCGTTTTATATACGAGGATTTTAAGGCTTACAAAAATCATTAATTTTATTTGTTAGTCACTACTAAGAGATTTCCTTTCTTCAAAATCTTCTCTTTTCACAACTCTATAGTGCGCCTTGTCAAATATCTTCAGGGGTCCTTGGTTTTTTAAGCCGTTGGAAGATGTTAGAGGGAAAACAAAATTTTTATCTTTTATGTAAAAAGTTTTAATAATTAATTTAGCTTAACTCCTACGATTATTAAAAGTATCCATACATACATTCGAATAATATGAATAACAATATGGTATTTTCAGCCTACCTTAGACCGTTATACGATAATTTGCAGCCAATGATCGACAGTATAATGTCTTCTTTACTAAATCTCAACAAAACACGTAAGTTTTTTAATATTATATTTGTCTTTTTTTTATTTTTAAAGTACCACCATGTAGTTATAAATTAAAAAAAGACATGTATATTACTATTCTCATAATGTAATTTCATTTCTACGAACTATTATTTTTTTCATCTCTAATCTAGAAAGTTTCATTTGAAAATAAAAATTATATATTTAGATAGTTGGACACTTTCACTGTGGATCACATCCATTCTTCATACAAAATATTTCATGACAGATTCCACGGACGTATCAACAACTTAATATAAACTATGGCTTCGAGAATCATGCCAGAGAATACCCAAAAAGGCTAAAAAGGAGTTGGCTGAGGGACTAACTGCGTTATAATTAATTTAATATCACGTCAGGAGTAAAAACCGCTGGATTCAGACATCCCTCATGCATTATATACCTATTGTCTTGCATACCAAGGCCACATCCGCTTATTGTCACGGGATAAGTTACAGGTGTGGATTTGAAAATTAAAGAGAAAAAAAAACTCAATTTCTCCCTGACAGGGAAAATAATAGACCATAGATACGTCTATCTACAATCTACTTCTGATAAGGTGACTGTCGACAAATGTTCTGAGCAGCTCCAACAGAGTTGGAGTGTTTCAAAAAAAAGCTCCACTACTTAACAAATGTAGGCAAAACGTGACTTTTTTTCATTCAAACCTCAAAGTCAAAGCTCTAAACAGTAGGCCTTAGTGACAAATTTTACATAACGACAAATATTTTGCATTTCTGATGAAAAACTGTCATCGATTTATCGATTTATCGATGAAAATACATTACACATTATGAGGGTAACAAAAAAAACGTTACGCAAGAAAACTATACGTACACAGCCAAAAGGCATCCGAGTCAGAAAATAAATATTCACGACAGCCAGAATACTGACAACCAGTGGAGTTTCCCTTAATTGTTGATTATTGTAATATTTGTAAAAATAAACAAAAAAAATGAATAATAAAATTATTACATTTTGAGGTAATCATTTATTTAAAATAAGACGTATTATATATAAATATTATTAAGGACTGTTTCTAAAAAATGATTCTTACAGGTGACACATCCGATATAAAGTGGAAAATGGATCTATTGGTTAGAAAGGTGTCAAAAACCTTACAAGGCTTAAATTTAGCAAGTAATTATTTATGTTCTATCAAATATTATAGTACATTTTATAACACACACATATATATATATATATATATATATATATATATATATATATATATATATATATATATATATATATATATATATATATATATATTCAAATATTTCAAGAATAATCAGTAATTTATAAGAATAATTTTTCTAAAAAATGTGACTTTGTTTTTAAAAAAAGTTGCAAAATGGGACAATAGTGGAAAAAAAAAAAAACTCTAAAAAAATTAATTTCTTCTTTGAGTATTATTTTTATTATTTTGGAATAACTAAATAAATGTAATATGAGCTTGTGGAATTGATTTTCGATAATTTTATTTCCAGCAACTACGTTGTTTTACTTTTCTCAATTGAGGACGGTTTTTTTTTCAAAATTCTGGAAAATATTATTTATGTGATACTGAATTTTTGACGAAATTCCGCAAAACCCTTTGAACATCTTTAAAGATGTGTACATGTTCATGAATGATTTTTATATTTTAAAAGTAGTCATAACCATGGCTGATACGAATTTTCAAAGCAGTCTTGTTAATATCTCCATTTCATTTGATATTAAAAAGATGCTCCTCCGAAATAGAATCTGTCTGGGGTTTAATAAAGTCCTATAATTAACAAATGCCATAAAAGTGGCAAATTATCCATAAATCTTCATAAAATTTATCGATCCTTCTATATTAACATGGGTACCTCAAATAGTAGCGTACAACTTAACTAATTTTAATAATTATACAAAAAATTTAGAATAGATCGTATTACATTGAACAACATTCTAATGTAGTAAATTAATGGTTTTCAGATGCTAAATCTCAAAACTACTACTCCGAAACTACCAAAAACCTTATACCAAAAGGAGAACGTCGGCATCTTCCAGGTAACTATTTAATTATTCAATTGTTTATGTATCTATGTGTGTGTGTGTGTGTGTGTGTGTGTGTGTGTGTACACACATATGTATAAACTCCTTTAAATTTCTTTCGACTTAAATGGAATAGCTCTAACCAGGACTGGTTTTAGTGACCAGAATTAGCCATAATTATTTAATGTAATTTTCCTAGTATAAAGGATAAACAAATTACTCATTATTTTTTACACTTACGACTGTGCCTTACCCTGTTTCCTTATGTAAGAACTATTCCCTTTTTTCATTTTTTTTTTTTTTTACGTTTTTTAGGGCACAAAAGTAGGTTAGGCATGATTAAATCGCGGTTAATTACTAATACTCCGTCCAAACGTAGCTACGCGTACGCCTGTCCCAAAGGCAAGTTGTCATACGTTTAGAAATAAACCAATTATCGGTCAGGGAGGATCGGGCAAGAGTCACTACAGTCAGAGATGACCATTTTATAAAGCTTTTGGCCAAACATATTCTAACGCTTTCTCAGCCACCCCACAGCCCCGATCTAGCTCCCTCTGATTTTTTTATATTCCCCAAGGTAAAAATTACAATGGAGGTGTACTAATTTTGGGACCATTAAAAAGATCCAAGAGGCCGTGGAAAGAGTTTTAAACAGCCTTACAAGAGATGATTTCTAGCACTCCAATAACGAGCCAAAAATCGTTGGACCGAGCCGAAAAATCGGTGTATTATTTCTCAAGGGTGCTAATTTGAAGAAGACATGGATGAATTGTAACTTTTTTGGATAAAACTATTTTGTTTTCAATCACCCTCATTACTCTCCGGACAGGCATCGTACAGTCATGAAGAAGAGTTGTAACTACAGAGGAGTTTTATCTAGCCGTAGATTTATCTTCAATAAATATTTCCGCTATTTTAATAAATATCATGCTATAAAATTATCATAAAACTTTAATGGCTTTATTTTAAATTGTAATTTTTTCAGCATCCGAGATAGTTTCAAGAACGAACAACGCATTGCGGATCCTGAAACGATTGAGTAAAATCAACAAGTGTCTGAGTCTTTTACAAAGATTGGTGGAACCAGGTGATTATTTTCTCATACTTTATTTGTTTATTACCATCCGCAGTTGAAATGAACACGCAATATATTCAATCACATTATGATTCAGAACTTGACCTGTTTGGTATAATGAACAGAATCAACTTTCATTTAGCTTTCATTTAGCCGTGTTGTAGGGTATCAGAATCGTGGACATGCCATATATCAACGTAGTATTTTCCCAGATATACTTGTATTTTTTTCTTTAAATCGTTTTGTTTATTGTTACTATATGATGGGTAGTCAGTTGTCTTATTTATGGCCCTGAACTCCTTGGATTAAATACTTACTGATTACATTTCAAAGCTATAGGAATAATATATTGATATTATCCTAACTAGGAGACTTTGCGGTCTAGCCAAATACTACTATAAATACCACAATTATTTAAGAAAACATTACATAACTTGATAAAGTAAATGTTATGCTATCATTTATGGTAGGCACAATTAGGATTACCAATTCTTGCAGTCCCAAGCTGGTGCATTTCTGATGAAATTCGAATTTTTAAAAATTCATATTGGCCAAATTTTGATGTTCCATTTAACGAATACATAAAAAGCAAAAATGTACACAACAGCTAAATTTCACCCAGTAGGTTAAAGGAATAAGAGGAAATTGACGTAATCGGGTGCGTTTTCAAAAATAATACTCTCCACAACTTTTTCTAGCACGTCTCCACGAAAACAGTAATCTCTTAACTATAACTCCGAAACAATTAGTTTAATCCAAAACTATTTTTTTTTTCTAAATCAGGTTAAATTGACTATTAGACTTCATGCGAGTATGCGACAAAACGCGTACTGTAGTGGCCAAAACTCTGAAACTATTTGTCTGATCCAAAATTCATTTTTCCACCTCAAAGGTGGTAAAAATTACTATCATATCAATAATTACTTGCTTATGAAATTTTGATGATCCGTCCGATAGGATTCGTATTGTGCTATTTTCAATGCTCTATTTATAGTTAGTCGAGTTTCAGTAATCACGGCTATGTCAATGTTACTGTCGTGTAGTAGTGCTGTCAACTCGTCAGTATGATTCCGAATACCATTCGCATTCCAGAAGAGAATGGGTAGGGAAGGTGTCATTTAGGGATTTCTTTGGGCAAGGATGATGATGTGGATATTGCGTTGGTTAGGAGTGATATATGGGGTGTGATCATGGACCGAAATTTCAAAAGGAAAGAGTTGAGTATGGTTGTGATACCATTAGCATTAGGAGGAGGCGGGATATGAACTTTAGGTAGGTTATTTTTATTGGGCTGGGTTGCGGGATTTTGCGAGGACTGGTTCTGAGGCTGAGGGATCTGGTTAAGGGTTGGATACTTGGATTCATTATAGATATTTTGGCATATGGTGAGAATAGCGCTTTGTGTGTCCATACGACTGACAATTTTGACATTGTACAATGTCCCTTTTTAGATATGGCTTTTCAACTATTACATTTGTGTAGAAGAGCCTCTAGATTTTGTAGATATTTTTAACTCCAGGGGTTGGAACGAGGTAAAAAATAAAATAATGGTTACCTGTTCCAAGGTGCATCTTATTCTCTTTTACGACAGTAATAATTTGGTGAACTTTGAAGCCCATTGCAGTGAGCTCCTCTTCTAATATGTCTGCTGGTGTGTGATGCAGGCGCCGAATCACCACTCTTAGTGATTTTTCATTTTTATGCTGACATGAGTGGAAATTAGCTTTGGTTTTGCTTAAATATTTAACAATAGCATGGTATGTCGCAGGTGTTTCGGGTTGCATCTTGGTGTCATTAGTCCTGTTTACACATGAATAGCCTCCAGGGCCTGTAATTTTATTTATATGTTGCACAAGAGTTTAATGCATGTTATGTTTCTAACATAGATTGGTGGGGGGGGGGGGGGGGTTTATGTTTTTGCTAATGACTGTTTCTATCTCTTTTGTTTCGGACTTGGTTAGGACTCCAAGGACCGATTTCTCTTGTTTTTACTGGACATTACTATGTGGTAATATCTCATCGTAGCATTTCAGGCAGAACAAATAATAATAATTAATAAATAAAATATAAAAATAATGTTCCGCATGTTTGTGAACTTGACCCTGATGTCGGTGAAAAGACGCAACAGCTCCCATGACTGTCAAGTGTTTGCTGAGGCCATATGCAGAGTGGGGGGGGGGAGGTTGTATTGCTGATAAGCTGCTTCAGCTGGTCAAGACGAAATATTGGCCCGGCTATGTTTAACTCTATATATGTTCACTGGTTAATAAATGAGAAAGTAATTACACTGATAACTAGCCCAATGCTTCGTTCTTCTTATTCACTATTGTTTTGTAACAATTTGCGCTATAAACTGAAGGTGAATGACTATACAATAATGATAATTGTAGGAGGCGATGTAAATAAAAATATATTTACTTAATGTAAACATTGTACGATTGTACGATAGTTAGATAATGAAGTATCACAAACCTATCACCAACGCAGCGGTATCGATCGGTTCCTTGGAATCGACTTTTGACCATCGATTGTCGATATTTGTATCAAGAATTGGTAGAATCTAGAATCGACACATCCCTAGTTAATTCAATTATGATTAAAAATTTTAAAATTTTAAAATAGTCTTATTTTTTCTTATCAAATTATTATTTACCATTATGTTTTTTCTATATTTGTAACGTAAGCTGAAAAGTTTTTAAAAGTTTATATTTTTTTTTATGTTTCGAATACTCATTCCACTGTCTAGCTCCATTAATGCGTGAAATGAACGTGACAAACCATTGGTCATAATTGCTTTTTATTTTGAAGACTAATGGCTTGTTTTTAAACAGAATTTCAAAGGTAAATAAAGCTTAATAAAATTAAATATACAAAATTATTCTCATTAATTTTGTATTTGTTTTAAGCCGGTGTGTTTATTGTATGAATATTTTGTATTAGACAGATCAGTATACTGTGTGTATACTGAACCCAATAAAGTTGGACAGCAATATGTTTGATGTTATATTAATAAAGCGTATGTATCTCTTTTTCTCTATGCTTTAAAGATGTATGCATTTCATTGATGCATATAAATAAACAAGGATGTATATATTTCTTTCAGGACCAGAAGTACTAGAAGTAGTAGAAGAGAGAGGGAGTTCTGAGGAACATCACGAACATGAGATAGGTATGTGGTTTTCGTTTTATTTTCAATAAATAATTAAATAAATGTAAATAAAACTCAGCTTTATACACCATGATATCTGTGTTTAATGTTTTTGGTGTGCTAAAGCTGAAAGTTACATTAATTTTGTATACCATTTTTTCAGAATAGGCTTTTATAATCCTTCATATTGAGGAACGATTCATAAATAATACCAAATCCGCATGGTACTGAAGGACGTAATTTTGAATCCCACCTGGGCGGGTTAATATTTATTTAGTGGCGGACCCACGTCTTGACCTTCTCATACTGACTAGAATAGATAGATAACCTGTGGAATAACACGTCCTTCCTGCCCTAGTTGGAGTAGATAAGGACGTTAAGCTCCAATAAACAACAAAAAACATCCTATATTTTTTTTTTTAGACGAATCTTGCATAGGACGAAGTAGTCCAAAGTCCACAACAGTGTGAAATTCTTACTTGCTAAAAACTACCTCCCTATTCACAACCCCGACTTGCTATGTACCCCAGTCAATGAAAGCAAGAAATAAGCCTTTATCGCAACTAATTAGGGGAAAGCTGCATTTTTGCAGTGTGTTAGTACATAAAGTATACACTAAAAAACACAAAGTCCCGACCCCCACCCCTTTTTCTTTCCCCTCTACCCCTTCAGCAACATTACAAGTACAGAACTCTGGTTATATGCCGACAGCTCGAAACCTAATTATGCTACCGGAGTGTTCTTTTTTTTTATTTTACTCCTAATAATATTACAAACAAATTATGATATATACACTTTTTATGTAGATAGCTTAGTTTCGCCGCAATACTTAATCGTATACTGAAAACTACCACTACAAAAAACAAAAAACTTCAACAAATTAAAGATTTTTATCATTACGTTTTGGGAAGAAAAGTGTTAAACAAAACTTATAAATAGTATATTTAGCTTTAAAATTATGTGCCTCATAACGCAAAACATTAAAACTATAGCTTCATAGAGAGCGTTGAAAGAGTAGTGGACACCGCTCCGCCGGTCCTAGCAGGGCCGTGCTGAGGTTCACAAACACATATACTGCTGTTCATGATCAAGAATAGTCATTTAGTTGAAATGCAGCAACAATGTAATAACGTTTATTTTTAGGTTATTACTTCCAAAGTGCATTTTTTTTTCCTATTATAGTTTATAGTTTACTTGTATCACTTATATAGTACAAAATTTAGCATCGAAGATTCAACTCTAAAAATCAAAAGAACTGATTGCTGGATATTGTTCACCACCCTTAGCTGTAAGTTTGATAAAAAGTCTTCCTAAAAATATCTTCGGGTTTAGGGGAGAGAGGGGATGAAAGTCGTATGTTGCTGGCTGTCTGATCTCAGAACTAGGAAAACGTTACTTTTGGCACATATATACACAAAAAAAGCTAAGCAAATTGGCAAAAAATGTTATTTTAATCGTCTATTTTCCATATCATAATTTTAGAGCTATGGAAGATGGAAAAAAAAAGAGATTTTTTACTTGATGCAAGTCGCAGTTCTCCGGAATAACACGTTTGTCTGTACTCATTTGGCTATAACTCCGAAACTATTTGTCCGATTCAAATTTCTCTTTTTTCATATCAAAGCTGGTTGAATTTACTGTAGTAACTCAAATATTAAATTTTGATCTAGTTCCGTAAAACACCCACGGCAGAATAATATATATATAATATATAATATTCTGCCGTATATAATATTATATATATATATATATATATATATATATATATATATATATATATATATATATATATATATATATATATATATGACCCGTACTGTTGTGAAAAACTTATCTTCCGTCATATTTATCACAATAACTCCAGAAATGACTATTCATGATCATGAACAGCAGTATATGTGTTTGTGCACCTCAGCACGGCCCTGCTAGGACCGGCGCACCTGAGTCCACTACTCTTTCAACGCTCTCTATGAAGCCATCGTTTTAATGTTTTGCGTTATGAGACATATAATTTTAAAGCTAATTATATTATTTATAAGTTTTGTTTAACACTTTTCTTCCCAAAACGTAATGATAAAAATCTATAATTTGTTGAATTTACTTTTTGTTTTTTTTATTGGTAGTTTTCTGTATATAATTAAGTATTACGGCAAAACTAAGCTATCTATATAAAAAGTTTATATAACATAATTTGTTTGTAATATTATTAGAAGTAAAATTAAAAAAAAGAACACCCCGAAAGCATAATTAGGTTTCGAGCTTTCGGCATATAAGCAGAGTTCTGTACTTGTAATGTTGCTGAAGGAGTGGAGGGGAAAGCAAAAGGAGTGGGGGTGTTTTTTTAGTGTATAATTTATGTACTAACACCCTGAAAAAATTCAGCTTTCCCCTAATTAGTTGCGACACGAAACCTTTATTGACTGGGCTAATGTGCCTGCTTGCCAACTGGCAGCCCTCGTCTTTCTTGGTCGTGTTTACAGACCTTTCTGCTGATGTTAGCTGCGTAATTTGCTACAGCATTCCAGTTTTCCCACGCAGAAGTCATCTGGTCAACCTGGTTTTCTGGAAACAACTGATGGCCCAGAGTCCTTGCTAGATCTTGTCTATCTTTTGGAAATTTAGGGCAACAGGAGAATACATGTTCTACTGTTTCCTCTCGGTTTGTGCAATTGGGTAAAGATAATACTATATTAAGTTTGTTTCCGGGCTCATCTGTATCTGGTATCAAACGGTAGGTATATCTTTTAGAAGATGATGCGTCACAGCGTCTTGCCGTCTTTGTACTGTATTCCTCTCTTCCTTCGTGGGCCAATAAGCAATTTGTTGAAATGAAATGAAATGAAATGAAAATGAAATGAAAAATAATCTTTATTCTGGGACACCTTGTCCCCTAAGAATAACATACAAGAACAATAAAAAGGTATTATTGTCTGACATGCGTACATATCAGGCAGTAACTTATATAGAGTGTAAATTATATACTATAAGTCTTTGGGTTTACATAAAAAATAAATAAATAAGTAAATAACAAAATTAAAATAAAATAAAAGAAAAAGAAATATTCTAGCAATATAATATTATTACATTATTTCGGAAGATTGATAATTGAGGAGGTAGATGAATAAATTATGTTTAAAGGAAGTGAGAGAAGAAACATTGCGGATCGAAATGGGTATGGAATTCCAGAATAAAGCTGCACGATTAATAAAGGATTTTTCAAAGGAAGCAGTTCGATGAGAAGGGATATACAGATCTATAGGCTGAGATCTGGTGTTCAAAAGATGAATGGAAGAACGAAGGGCAAGGATGTCGTAAATGTACGAAGGTTTTTTTTGGACTTTAAGGATTGGAATAGAAAGGAACCAAGGAAGTATTGTCGCCGAAAACATGGATAAAGCCACCTCAACTCGGAATACCAGCAAGTGATGTGAGAACGCCTGGGGATCCCATAAATGAATCTTATAAAGGAGTTCATTAATCTTTTCACCTTCATTTCAAGCTCGCCAGACAGTCCTCCGTATACTAAGCATCCATAATCGAGGTGTGGAAGGATGAGGGAAGATACTAACAATTGACGGGTATTGCGAGGGAAAGATTCACGGAATCTTAGGAGCTGTTTGGGGATGGAGATGGTTTTTCGGGTAATGTGGGAAATATGGTTATTCCAATACAAATGTTGATCGAATACTACTCCGAGGTTTTTGACAGAGTTTGTGAACTGAATAGGAACGTTATCGAGATAAAGAAGTGGATAACAGGAAAGGGAATTAAGGGAGGGTTTCGATCCAATTAGCATTGCTTTAGTTTTTTCTGGATTCAGTCGTAACTTATTCTCTACTGCCCATTGGTGAATGCTATAAATGTCATCTTGAATTTTAGGAGTTGCCTCAAAAATCTCACAAGGATGAAACGATAAATAGATTTGAAAGTCATCAGCATATAAATGATATCGGGAATTATTAATGGCGTCTGTCAAATCATTAATGTAAACGGAAAAGAGAGTTGGTGAAAGAGAGGATCCCTGAGGAACACCTCGCGTCAGAGGCACAGATTTTGAAGGAGGTTGGTTAGGAACAATAACTGTTTGGGAACGGAGAGATAAGAAGGACTGGAACCAGCCAAGAGCACTATTGGAAAGGGAGAGTTTTTGTAATTTAGTCAGAAGAATTTTATGATCCACGGAATCAAACGCCTTGGAGAAATCGAAGAGGATTAGGATAGTAATTTTCGGTTGGTCAATTGAAGAATAAATGTCTTGAGTAATTTTTAAAAGAGCGGATTGAGTAGAATAACCTGAACGGAAGCCTGATTGAAGAGGAGTTAGGAGATCTTTATTTTCAAGGTATTTAGCCAGTTGAGAATGGACTATTCTTTCAAGTGGCTTAGATAGGTTTGATAGAATGGAAATAGGCCTAAAATGGGATGCTGTGGTAGGTGAAGGAACTTTATTCAATGGACGAACTAGGACCTTTTTCCATGCTGTCGGAAAGGAAGAGGTTTGTAAGGAGAAGTTGTAAATATGTATGAGAGCAGGAAGGATGACAGGAAGAGTGAGTTTGATAATTTTTACCGGTACTTGATCGGCACCGAAATCATTTGTCCGGGATTTAAAAACAGAAGCTATTATATCATCGGGGGGAATATAAAGAAAGTAAAAGTTATCTGGATTAAATGGAAATTGAGGAATGGAATAGGATGAAGTATTGATTGGAGGCTCATTGGGAGAGGAATCTACAAAAAAGGAATTAAGTTCGTCAGGAGTCACAGGATAATATGTACTGGAAGAGTGACTCGTGATCGAAAACTTTCTTAGAATTCTCCACTTAGATTCCATTAGATTAGAAGGCATTCCACCATTTCATCTATAGAGTGGGAGGAATAGATTGGTTTAATAGAGAGGGATAATGAGTCTAGTAGAGGGTTTATATTTTCTGGAGTTAAGGAACTAAGATTACGCCAGGAAACTTTTTTATTGAGGATCATAGGTGTGGAAATATTGTAGGAGATTTGGATAAGATCGTGACAAGAGAGAAAGGATATTGGATTTTGAGAAAAGGAAAGTAAATTTTGAGAAGAATCAACTATGAATAAATCAAGTAAAGTGTCTGAAAACTGAGTATGGTGAGTAGGTTCAAAAGGTACGATAAATATATTAAGAGAATAAGCTAGATCTATCAAATAAGATTTATCAGTAGAAACGGAAAGGAGATTTGTGTTAAAATCGCCGGCTATTATAATGTTATTGTAAGCGGGAACATAGGTAAAAAGTGAGGATTCGAAAGTTGAGTCAAATTTGACTTGAGGAGGACGGTACACTATGACATAGAGGAGGGTAAACAAGTGAGAAGAAATTTCTGTGAAAAGATATTCTAGGTGAGGTGTATCAGTAGACGGAGATTTGAAAAGGATTTTAACCCTCAGACTGTCATGAACGAACAAACCAACGCCACCACCAGTCCGTTCCGCCCGATCATGACGAATGAGGATATAATTAGGAATGGATACCGATGAGGAGGGAATATGTGGTTTGAGCCAGGTTTCCGAGACAGCAACAATATGATAGAAATTCTGAAGAAAAATAATCATGAAATTCATCGAAATGTGCGGAAGGGATTGGGAGTTAACATGACAGGTCAACAGGGTGTTATTCATATTGATTGAATAAAGGGTAAGCTACAGAGGAAAATGGGAGCAAAGGGAATATTTGGAGAGGAAAAGCAAGGTACAATTCCTAAAAGGTTATATACATTATATGTACTATGAAAAAAAATGAAATAAATAATATAAATGAACTAGTGAATTAAATGATCTTTGAAAGAAAATTTGAAATAAAAAATAAACAAAACCTGCCAAATTTATCTTGGCGTATAATAATAAATAAAGTATTTTAAAACGAAAAATATCATTAATAAATATGTAATTTAAAGAGTAAATAATTATGTTTAAAATAAATGTGAGCAATAATAAAATGTAAACAACTATATCAAATCCTAAAAAGCTGAACAAATAAAAATAAAAATAAAAAAATAATTTTTTGGAGTAACAGTCAATCAGCCGTCAATTAAACGCTTCCAAATCTTCTTCTTTGTTAATTATCATAACAGGTTGAGCATCATCACGCCGGCAGCGAACCCTTCCTCGCGCAAACCATACATACTTCACTTTGCCAGTCGCCCTCTTCTGCCTCGCTAACCAGTAAAGCTGCCGGTTACCAGGGGTCATCTCTTCGCCGACGTATATTTTTTCGTCCGAATCCCAACCGAGGTGTCTTGTGCTAAAATCTCTTTTCACTTTTCGTAGGCGAATAACCTCGTCTCTGGTCGTCTGGCGGACAAAGCGCACTACGATTGACGGTGGCCGAGGGTCCTCTTTTCTTTGTTTTTTCCTTTCAACTAGGTCTAAGTCCTCAACGCTGAGTTTAATTCCCAGAGCCGCACCGACAGAACAAACTACGCCCTCTGTTGATTCTCCAGATTTTAAAGGTACACCTCTTATTTCTAGAGAATTCGAGAGCTGAGCCTGCTCAGTTTGATTTAGCCTCACCTCTAATTTTTTTATATATCCTTTCAAATTATTATTATCTATTAATAATTTCTCAATTAATTCCTCTTGTCTTTTGGCCCGCTCTTCTAAAGATTTAAGCCTCTCAGAATTTTCAAAAGCGAGGTCTGTCTGTTTATTGACTGTGTCCTTGATTTCCTTTATGTCATCGGTCACTTTTCCGATCTCGCACAGTATAGCAGATATGTTTTCCTCCATATTCTTACTGGGAACCGCGATATACTGTCGTGTCGTGGTGGCCGATTCACATTTAGGGCACTGCCATTGGTTAATTTTTTGTATTTAATAATAATTTGTTCCACTCGTTTTCAACGGAGATCCGGTTGAGTCCATCGGCAATCATTTATTGAGCAATTATTACAATCTGCCACAAATGTAGGCAATAAGTAACATAGAGACTACATGATTACATTCACACAATATGTACAATAAGATATATATATATAATGAAAAAAAAATTAAAATAAGTAGAACAGAAAAGAGCTATGCTGATATACATAAACAATATGCAATATAGAATATACATACTATGCTATTGAAATATATGAATAAAAAAAATATATATATTTTTTTTTTTTTTTTTTTTTTTTATTGGCGCGACAGACGCATGAAGCTGTCCTTGGCCTGCTCCACAGTCCTCCTCCAGTCGTCCCGATCAGCTGCTCGCCTTAAATATAAATATATATATATATATATATATATATATATATATATATATATATATATATATATATATATATATATATATATATATATATATATACATATAAAACAAAACGATCATAATAAAATAAAATTAAAATAAATTGGATAAAAGTAAAAATAAGAATAAAGCTAAATTAAATTAAAAGTTTTTTTTTTTCTCATTTTATTGAAATTTACAACTGTACAATATATACATCTAGTAAATAGGTTGATTATGATTAAAACAACATGCCTAAACTTGAAAAGGACTACTCATCAGTAGCACTTCAATATAAATCTACACTAGAAGGTCTCTAGGCCATCTTCTTTTCAGACGCCTCGGAGGATTATCGGGAATGGATTGGGAAGCAAGTTGAGAGACTAGTGGGTTTGAGTGGTTATGAAACTTACTATGGAAGGATAGGTATCTGGTCTGGGCTAAATCAGCAACAAATGGGACATTAAGATCTTTATGGATAAGTTTGTTTTTAACAAAGTGGGGAGCATTAAGGATTTTTCGAAGGATTTTGGATTGTAAGGATTGGATACGGGAAGAATTAGAAGGTTTAGTTGAGCCCCAAAGCTCAACTCCATATGTCCAAATAGGTCTGATAATTGTCATGTAAATGAGTGTTTTGTATTAAATCGGAAGGTTTGAACGTTTGTCTAATAAATGTTGTAGAAGTCGAAAACGACGAGCGCTTTCCTGTCGTTTTAGTCTTGTATTTGGATTCCAAGTCAGACGTTTGTCTAGTTGGAGTCCTAGATAGCGGATCTGTTCAACAGGGATCAGTGGGATATTATGAAAGGATACGATTGGACAGAAAGTCGTAGGTTTACGGCGAAGGGTAAAGGTTATTTGATGGGATTTGCTTGGATTTATTTTAATTCTCCAATTTTGACACCATTCTTGAAGGTTGATGAGATGAAATTGGAGTGTTTGTGAAGCATTGAAGGGATCATTATTTACTGATAACACACATGTGTCATCAGCATACGTGGTGAGGACAGTGCAAGTATGGATCGGGATATCTGCTGTATACACCGTGTAGAGGATGGGACTTAGGATACTACCTTGAGGAACACCGGCAGTTTGGACAAAGAGGGAAGAATAGGAAAAGTTATGGTTAACTTTGAACTGTCTGTCACTGAGATAGGAGCGGATAATAAGGAAGTATGTAGGAGGAAGAAATTTACGGAGTTTGTAAAGCAGTCCCTGGTGCCAAAATTAAAAGTTAAAACTACATTCATAATTTATTTACAATACACACTCATCCTAGGGATCTCCCAACCAATCATGTCACTCCACTTATGGTAGGGCAGGCTCGGCACAGAAAGTTTCCAGCTCTTCTCTCAAAGCTGCGTCACTGTGTTAAAGAAAACCCAATGGAGGCTGAGTGAGAGCGCAATGTACAGTCACTCAGGGCATGATTGGAGAAGCTGGTAGTGCCAGAACTCCAACATAAATAAACTTTTACAAAATATCTCGGTGCCACTGCCGTTTTAATCTGCGAGGGGGGTTATCAGGATGTGATGAACTGGATAGTGATTGAGCCAGAGGGTTAGGATAAAAAGAAACTTTGCGATGGAATTTTTTTAAATTTATGAGGTATGAGATTGAGGACGTATGGTGTATTGAGATCATTGTGTAGGGTTTTGTGGGATACATAGTAAGGAGCATTCACTATAGTTTGGAGGATATTGAATTGCAAGGATTGAATGCGTTTGATATTCGACTTTTTAGCTGTTTGAAGGGATAAATATGTTTTTCTTTTGATAAGAACAATCAGGAAACATAGAGATTCACTAAGTCAGAGCTGAATGATTAAGTAAAGATTCCTTGGTTGGGAAAAGAAAAGAATTTTTTTTCTTTTAGTTCAAGAAAAAAATATTTAAAAACCAGTGGTTTCTCCAGGTACCATTATTACCACGTAGTTAAATAAATCTTTGCAAACACGTTCTTTGAAAGAAGAAGGAAAGGAATCTGGGGATCTCGATATTGATATAGATTCAAAAATTTCGGAATTAAGCTTAGATTAACCCGGGAATTCATAAAGATTTTAAGAATTGAAATTAAAATATTGCATGAGATGAATCGAGCTCATTCCACTTGACATAACTGCTAAGTTGGCTTTCGACGTAAAATAATAGTTTTTGGCGTATAGTCACAAAATATCGACCACCTTCATATTTCGAAAGAAAAATATCAATGTTAAAAATCACTTATTTCAAAAACGGAATATGGATATATCGTTGCCATCACTGTCGATGTTGATAGATGGGTTTATGAATAGTTTTATAAGAAGTTGTGTCTCGGATCGTGTACAAAATTATTATTTTTGTTGCTATGGGGAAAATTAATTTTAAAAGCTATTATAGACTACTTAATTTTTTGTTCAGTAAACATATTATCAAAAATCTGAATTTTAATAGAACGTTCCACCACTTGTCTGTTTGCGTTTTAATAAACCCGAAATACAGGGATTGGAAGAATTTTCT
Source organism: Euschistus heros (assembly GCA_003667255.2). Classification (NCBI taxonomy): domain Eukaryota; kingdom Metazoa; phylum Arthropoda; class Insecta; order Hemiptera; family Pentatomidae; genus Euschistus; species Euschistus heros. The sequence continues at coordinate 1,037,558 of RCWM02000105.1, read as the reverse complement.
TATTTAGACAATGCGACTAGGTGTCTGAAGCATTAGTCCAGGGTCCGATTGGCACGTTTAAAATCGAAAATAATGTCAATAATATGAGGTGATAATATATAAAAAATGTAGCTGAGGACGGACGAAGGAAAACGCTTTAGCTTTCACAGCCTATTGGTTATGGAGCTTTCATAGTAAACTCTATTACCATTCAAATTCACTAGTCTCTCAACTTCCTTCCCATTCTATTCCCGAGAACATCTCATCCCCCTGACGGCTAAAAAGATGATGGCCTCGGAACCTTCTCATATAGAACTTTTATTGAAGTGCTACCAGTGGGTTGCAATTGTCATGTTATTTTATGTATCATGTTACTATCACATATATTGGATGTAGGGTAAACCAGACAGTTATTGACAGCCTTAAGGAAACATTTGGAAATATCCATACTATAATTATAGAAAGAATAGTTCAATAAAGTTAAAATTTGCAGTCATTTTACCTTCAATACTATATTTTGAGATAAGCAAGAAAGTTTACACAAAACATTATTCCTGGAATGTATTTTACAAGATAGTGACAATAAATAACGTAAAAGCAGTTAACACCCTATGGATATCTCTTAAAATGCGGACAGAATTGAAAGTAATTTTACACAGTTTAGTTGTAGGATTTAAAATATGATTTTTTTTTAGCTTAATATTTTTTCTAACTATTAATAACTGTCTAGTTTACCCTATATATATATATATATATATATATATATATATATATATATATATATATATATATATATATATATATTATATACATTCGAGTGCAAAAAAACCGGCGAACCTTGAATGTTCGCATATTGTTTGTTTTTTCTCTTTCACAACTTAATAAAATTTGCCAATTTTTTTTATATATGTAGTGGATATATTCTGTTTATATGACACAAAAGGACAAGTAATAAAACATACAATTTAAAGCCAAAAAATTAACAAAAAAAAAGTAAACATTTTTTGATTTTATGATTAAAAAAAAAAAAAATAAATAAAACCTCTAAACATTGTTTACTGTATGCAAGAAACACAAATTAATGGCCTTTGATATCGTGTATTTCCTCGTCTTGCTTGAATAACTGCCTGCATCCTAGCAGGCATGCTCCTTAAAACATTGACCACTTGATCTTGAGAAATCTGCTCCCATTGTTCTTCTACGGCAGTTCTCAGCTCCTGGATGGTTATGTTGATGTCGGATGGTCTTTTTAAGATGGTCCCACAGATGCTCTATAGTATTGAGATCCTGACTCCGAGCTGGCCACTCCAAGGTTTGGATACCGACCTCAACAAGGAAGTTACTAACAAGATTGGCGACGTTTGGCCGTGTATTGTTATGGATAAACATAAAATTAGGACCAATGAACGACGCAAAAGGGGCTAAATATCCTTCAAGGATGTCTCTTATATAAGTTTGTGCATTGAGGGATGGTCTTCGGAACACATGTAGGCCTGTGTTCGCTTCTAAACAAACCCTCCCTACACTATCACCAACACTCCTCCGAACTGTACTGTACCTACAGCATTGCACTCCTCATTTTTTTCCAGACTCTAGCTCGACCATCTGAAGCATGTAGGCCAATTCTAGACTTATCTGAAGAGAACAGAGGCCCAATTAGCTTCAGTCCAGGCAACATGTTCTCGAACAAAACAGAGTCGAGCTGCAGTGAGGAGAGGGCCGGGAGCAGGAACATTAGAGCGTTGATTCATTTCAGCCAAGCGTCTACTTATTATATGCATGGAGAAATCCACACCTCTAGCAACACGATGCTGATGACAAGTCATTACAGATGTCTGGAAGTGGTTCCTTAGAGTCTCCATTTTATAAAATCGATTGTCAGCTTGGTTTGTTAATCTCGGCCGAACTGATCCCGACCTCCTCGAGTAGCTGCTCGTCTCCCGGTACCTCTGGATGACCCGCCGAACCCTCATTTCTGGTACCCCAAGATTCCTGGCCGCGTATAGCTGACTTCTTCCCTCCTTAATTTACGCTACGTTTTCAGTGACTACCGTGGCATCCAACACTATATTGGGTATAATTGGATCAATGTGGGACAAAGAAAAAAAAAAAAAAGAAAACTACACACGGGGGTTCATTGCACTCTTTAACTATACAGATGACTAACTGGGAATATATTTATCTGTAAAATTTGGCCCATCTTTGTTATTTCTGGAGAGGACTACTGAAAAGGATTATGGTAATATATTATATTATTATTGTGTCTCATGCCCCGGCCTATATGTGTGCTGGTTCAATCACAACATTATTCCATTAGTTAATATTTTTTTTTTTTGCTCTCGAGTGTATATATATATGTAACCGTGAAAGACCGAAATTGGTGAATGTCGACTTTCACCGGTGAATGTCAACATATACCAAATACGTCGGTGAAAGACCGAATATTTCATTACATTCGGACCCTCACCGGTGTATGTTGACAATCACACATATGCTACGGTGGTCCAAAAGACAGTCTTTTCTTTGTTTGTTCTACATCGCTCCTTTGCTCTCTTGGAAGTCAGTCAGCTTCGTCAGTCTTATACAAGCTTTGGTGTGCGAGTAACGTTTACTTATTTTTTTTATTTCTGATACCGTAATTTATACTAAATGAATACTGCAGTAGATCGTGATATTTTTCTTGAAAAGTTAAATGCATTAATTGCGGGTAAACGAGAAAATAATTGTTTTTATTTTTCTCAAGAAAAGTACTCTGGTATACAGTATTATGTTACAAATAAAGAATTATTCAACATACTATATGAAATTCACACCAGAATAGGCCATGGAGGAAGAACACCTATGCTTAAAGAGTTGCAAGGTAAATACAAAAATATTACATATGAAGTTATAATGTTATATTTAAATTTATGTACACAGTGTCAAATGAAACATAGTGCACCTAAGAAAGGTATCGTTGTAAAACCGATGGTCAGTTCTGAGTTAAACTCAAGATGTCAAGTTGATCTGATAGATCTGCAGTCAAACAGAGATGGCGAATATAAGTTCATAGTTGTATATCAAGACCATTTAACTAAGTTTGTCCAGCTACGACCTTTGAAAACAAACCAGCTGAAGAAGTAGCGCATCACTTTCTTTCAATATTTTTAATATTTGGTGCACCAGAAATATTGCAAGCTGATAATGGTAGAGAATTTAGTAACAAAGTCATATCTGAAATATATGCAATGTGGAAAGATGTTAAAATAGTTCATGGAAAGCCTCGTCACAGTCAAACACAAGGCTCAAGCGACTGTGTGAATGTTGACTTTCACCAGTGAATGTCTACATTCTCCAAATTTCGGTCTTTCACAGTAACATATATATATGTACAGTTATAAATTTCATTGAATGGATAAATAAAAAAAACAAAACATTATACTTAACCAAGACCTTTAGCGTAGGGGATTTGAAGAGAATACATATTTTGTTAAGAATATTTAGGTTGTTTCCTTTAAACATTGTTGTGTTAATGATGGAAACTCTTTTTTTTTCAGTCGAAGATGCATCAGATGAAGACGTTTCTGATATGACTAACAAAATGTCAGCAGATTTGAAACATGAATACAACCATCAGTACGAACATCAATCACACGCATACCAACATGATTTTGATGATAATGGATACAAGCATACCCAATATTCCAAATCATCAAGTAATTATAATATATATTAACCTTTACCGTTCATATTTATTAGTCGATTTTTTTCCAGATGAATAATATAGATAAGTTGACTATTATTAGAAATATAGTAGGTGTAAAAATTGAAAAAAAAAAAAAAAAGCTTTGGATTTTAGTATATTACCTCATTAGATTATTCTACTCAGCATACTCATATGCCCTAGTCTTAAAAGTAATAACCGCTGGAGAGTACTCCATCGAGGGGTAAGCGGTTTCCATTTTTTTTAGATACTTCAAAACTTTCAACTTTAGCAAAATAAATTTTGTTAAAACATTTCAATTAATTGCGAACCCAAGGGGAGTAATTTGATTACCTCAAGCCTAATTTTCTTATAATAATTACTTTATTTGTTATGATTATTCGTCCATACTTTATGGTTTTCATCTACAATATAGTATACAAGAAAAAACTATTGCAATTATAAAGATTATTGGAGAAAATAAATAAAACATCTTCGGCCTAACTAGCCCCTCATATCAGACCAGAACCAGTAAGCGTCTGTAATGTCTGTAATTCACCTTACTTTTCTAGAATCTACTGTTTTTTTGTTTTTTAATTGTTGTATTAGTATATTATATTCCAAGATCATTTATTTTTATATAAGAGCCTGGTATATTTTTTTTATGATTATTAGTTGTAAAATTAATTTATTTAACATTTATGTATTTTAAATTCAGAAAAACAATTCGCTGCTATCATTCTCCTATGCGACTATTAAATAACGTATTAAAAAATATATATATAAAATGGAGATAAAAAATTAAAGTGAAAATTTCTCCCGAATGGAAAAGCAATTGATCGGGATAAGTCTATCTATATATAATCCACTTCATTTCCAAATTTACATTTTAGAATTAAAATTATCAATTTTCTTCAATTATTAAGTAAATTAAATAAACAGTTAAAAATTACTTGAGATTAACAAAGTTGAGAGAAAGTAGGGGTTTCAAACGTGTTTTTTTTTCATTGAAACCAATACAGTTCCTTAACGGTTCGTCCTAGTGGGGAATGTTCTGCAACAAAAAAATTCTACATTAAGTTTTGGATTAGAAAATTGTCGTTAAATTATCGATCGGAGCAGCACCAACAGGACTAGAGCGTCTATAAAAAGCCCTAAAACTTAAGAAATGTAGGAAAAACAGGACCTTTTTCATTGAAACCAATATAGCTCCTAAACGATAGGTTCTATCGGAAAATGTTATATAACATAAACTATTTTCCATTAAATTATCGACAGGATAGATTACAGCGAATTTTTGATTCAAGTAACTCCAACAGAGCTAGGTCATCTTAGAATATTACATTTTTTAGCGTGAAGAAAACTTTACAACGTGATATAGCTCCAAGATGGTAGGCTCTAAAAAGTTAGTTTCGGGTGCAGTTTTCTAGGGGAAAATCTGTTAAATTTGGTAAAATAAACTATGAAAACAAAGGAAAAATGGATAAAAAATTTAAAATTATAATAATAATTAATTATTAAACTTATTTATGCCTGATAAATAATATTGTGTGGTAAATAATATTATTTTAACTAATAGTGTTCAAATATAATATAATCATTTAAAATAAAAAATGAAAACACGTGTGTTTACATTATAGAAATCAGAGTTCAGACGTCAGCTGATGTCATCGATACGGTTATTAAAAATACCAGATTTATTAGCTATTAAAAAATAGTAGTAGTGTCTACAGTTTTTTTATTTTTTTTTCTAATATGAAAAAAAAAAAAATAGAAAGTATAGTAGCTTGAACAGCCTGTTTATGTTGCATATAATGATATTGTATAATAATTTTAAATTATACATCTAGGTTCATCTAATTATTCTGAGAGTGAGAATATCAGCCATACACTGCGACATTTGCAAGGGTTGACCGAAGCCATGAAGGCATATGTGAGGAATGCAGGTTTGATATTTGCCAGAAAATATTTGTTAATATAAGAATGAATTATTAATTAAATTTTTATCATTGATTACAGTTAATAGATTTCCAATGATCATTTACTAAGTTGTAACAAAAATCTTTGTGCATAACTATATCCTTATTTTAGATAACAAATTCTAGACATTATTAAATAGTATTCTACAAAGATTTATTTATTCAAACTGCTTTCAGCCTCTAATTGGATTTAGAATCTAAACCAGTGATATCATAAAGGGTTGTCGTCTTTTAGGTGATTTGTAAAATCATCTAGTAGGAAGCATTATAATATATTTACAAATATATAATTACTATTGAGATGACAAAGTTACATTTATATTATCAAAAGTCTAAATTGGGGCAGACCACAGGCAGAGGGTAGAGAGAGTGTAGTCAGTTTTCTAGGGTATCTGAGGCTCAAGCTGGGGGCCAAGGAGGCATTGCTAATCCCTCAGAGTGTGTTAGCTCCGAAGATGACGGATAATTAGGAATTGTAAACATTAGTTTAGTCAACCTTTTTATCAATTTAATACTATTATTTTTATTTTTTTTCTTACAAGACAAATCGAGTATTCATAACAAAGGGGCTTTACGCTCTAATACACCTACAAACTGATTTGGTTTTGAGGTATATAACTCTCCACATCCAGTTTTTACGTCCTTGTTGCTATCAAAGATTCAACCTTTTTAAAATGTGCCCTTGGTCTAAACAAGCTGTAATTTGATGGGGCAAAACCTAGGCTGAATACAGGGAGAGGCGAATCGTTTATTTCTTCCAGTTCAAATCATTTTTCTTGATCAAACGAAAACAATGCAGGAGCATTGTGTTTCCGAAAGGCTTGGTTCCAGGTGAGCAACGTGGGTACTCAATCCTATCTATCTGTTCACACTAAGATTTGAGCTCACTACTCGACTATCAGAAACATGTTCAATACGCAAGAGGCCTTCGAAGTTCCACCATGCGCAAAGCATATTTTTTTTCTCGAACTGATCTAGGCGAATTTCCGAGTGCGTTAGTATTTCGAATAATAGTTGAATCATTTTCTATGACGGGAATTTCTTCAGCAGCTGCCTTAGCGCTTTGAACTTTTTTCTTATGACATTACTCCTTTTTTAATAATGAGACCGCAAGGCCAACTCAAGTAACATGGAATTAAAGGGTTATTTTATAGGATTAATAATGCGAGTTAAAGTAAAGGAATCTGACCATGCACAAGGAATTTTGTAACAACCAAGTACATAGGACTATGTGATTCTTTTCTTCTATATTAATATTATATTATACACAAACACACACACACACATATATATATATATATATGTGTGTGTGTGTGTATATAATAAATATAAATACATAATACATGATAATTATATGTATAATGTATGTATGTACAGAATTCGTGTATTTTAAATTGAGTTGAATAACAATAATCTCTTTACTTTTTTTCAATATTGTAGTAATTTAATTTTATAATACGAATTATTGAATTATTTGCCACTTTTATAGAAATTGTTTTAATCAAAGACTGTAATCATGTGTTAATCATTCAGTAACAGTTCCAAAAAAAACAAAAAGTCAGAAATTCAATACGCAGATTTTCAAAAAACAGAGTATGCAACTAAACAGTAATGACTGTGAAGTTAAATACAGAGAAAAAAATGGACTCTCATTAAATCAAATATTAAAGAAACACATGTGGGTATACAATAATAAGGCACACAATTGTAACTCAGCTATACTGCCCTGTCAAGGAGAAAAGCAATTACACAAAAATCGTTGGATTTGTTGTGAAATTTACATATAGATGGTCCTTAGGAAAACACTAAGTAATTAAGGTTTTTTGCTGCTTTTCTACAGTACATTGAATCGAGAATTTTACAACGAATCCAAAGATACCGATAAATAATTATCTCACATCTTTTGAGTTACTGATTCTCTCCTTGGAAGGGCAGTGTACATGAAAGAATGAAGAAAACATGAAAGCAAAGAAATGATAGTGGCATAAAAAATCAATTTTTTTCAAAATTATTGAAATAAAATATTATCTCAGCTTAGATTAAGTATCAAAGCAAGTGAACATGGTGTATGTTTTTCGGATATATAGATATTTACATTCGTGTAGGATCAGAATGTACAATCGTTTTTCGGTTATAGCTAATAAAGATTTATGATAAGTAAAGTAGGTGATGTAGTCCTTACTGGTGAGGTTGATATTACCTGTAAACACCAAGTTTATACAGGAACCACTACGGGCTGCACTGGAATTTGTGTTATAATGAGTCACACTAGAATAATAATAACAATAAACAATATTAATAATATATTAATATTAATTGAATGGGTCCACCGAAAAATGTTCTAAACGACAAAAATAAAATGTTGAGTAATCAGTGAAAGAAAATCATAATCTAAAGTTTTTTTTAGTTTTGTAGGTTAGATTTTATTTTTAAATATTAATTTGTTATATTTACATGTATAATGACATAATGGAGTACTATATCATGCTATGGTGTACTATTATACATTTTAAAAGCTTCTGAAATCACCACTTCGGAAATTTTGTCGCTTAGAACGATTTTCGGCGGACCCATTCAATTAATGATAATAATTCTTTTTATCAGTGAGTCACACTAAACTCTAGTATCACCTTGAAGCGGGAATGTTATATCTTAATTTTTTTTTCTAATCCCCTTTATTTTATTGTTTTATTATACAATTACAAAAAAAAATATGAATCCATCCCTGCAATTGATGTATTTTAAAGGATTTCTGTTCAAAGTACAAAAAAAAAAAGAAAAAAAAATCATGATACAACAATAAAATAAATTTTTATCCAGTGATGGGGCTCGCTGGGTGTTTGGGAAAGAGGGTCTGTTACGTTATCTTAGTCAAGCCTAATAGTTTTAATGTAGTTTTGCCACTTTTGTGGTTTTTCAGTTGGTGTTAATGTTTTAAATAGTGAGTTAGTCGAGTGTTTGAGGCTATCAAAGAATTTGATATGTCTTCTTGTAATGTATTCTGTCAACTTTAGTAAGTCTAGTGTTCTGTGTAATATGTCAGTTTTAGTCCTTTGTAACGTTGTATGTCGAACGATTCGTATCAATACCCCGTTCTGTAACTGTTGGAGTCTTTTTGATGTTATTGTGATAAGTTTACTAACATCGGAGCTCCATAAAGGAGAGCCGGTCTCAGCAAACATTTATTAATCATTAATTTGACGCGGAGCGAGAGGTTTGGTGAACTCAGCAGGTGATTTTATAGCCTGTATGACTTTGTTCTCACCGACTTAAGTTTTCGGTTGCAGTGGCCTGAAAGTGTGAGGTGCCTGTCTCAGACACACTATACTGCCTGCTGGCCTCTTACCAATTCCTGCTACCTCATAGGTTTTAGGAAGGGGGCGCTTATTTTTCTGTAAGGAGAAGATAATGCAGTCAGCCTTCTTGGGGCTGACAGCAATGTCTAATCCTTTCAATTTTTCCGTGATTTCATTACAAACCTCCTCCGCCTGCCGTAGAGCCTTCGTGGCGTTTAATGAAGTGCTATAGATAGTTATGTCATCGGCGTATGCCGCCACAGTCGCTTTCCTGTACTTAGCTCCAACAGTTTCAGCCGTGTATATTGAGAACAGTAGTGGAGATATGGTAGCACAGACCCTATAGTACGCCGCAAGTAAGAGGGACTTCTTTGGATTATGCCTGGACGACTCGCACCCTGATTTTACGTTAATCAAGAAATGACCGCAATAAAGTTGATAGTTGCTCCAGGAATTCGTGCTGCTGCAGTATCTTACACCGGAACCCATGCGATACTGAGCCGAACGCCTCTGTGCAGTCAATTGATATTATTACAGTCACTTCATTTTTAGCAATGTGTTTTCGGCTAAATCCGGTCTGCTCGGGTGGAAATGATTGCAATTTCTGAACAGAAAGCTTTTAGGCAATTTAGTATAATTTTTTTGAAAATTTTGCCATAAAGTAAACTCTGGAAAGAACCGTAGCCTAAGAAATCAGTTGTAAAGGTTAGTAAGATGGGCAACTCTCCTGGGCAACTGTTTCAACGGTATTGTTTGTATCCCATTATGCCCAGGGGCTATATTTCCTATCGAACGACGAAGGATAGCCTTCACCTGTTTTGGGGATACGAACATATAGTTGTCGCCCGGCTCTTCTATTTCAGGTGCTTCTAGTGGGGTCCCTCGAAGCCTTTTCATGGTCATATCGTAATGGTCCACGAACTTCGATGCTTGTTCCTCCGCTGTAAGCAATTGGTCGCCATCGTGGAGCATCATAGAAGTTCTCTTTCTAGTAGACATTTTTAACAGTCCCCAAAATTTTCTATGGTCACCGTGTGTGGTTCTCAATTTCTCGTGCCAAAGAGAAGTCCTCCATTGCTTCATGAGGTTTCAGATTTGGCTAGTAAGGGAATTGACGACTGATTTGATCTCCTGATCTCTGGTCCTGTACCACTTATTCTTAAACTTATTGCGTAAGCCAATAAGTGTCAAAATGTGGTCTGGCAGTGTTCGTAAGGCAGGTGGAAATGGGCAAAACTTCGTTTTGGCTATGTCAGCAGCCTGCCGGATGGTGGCCTTAAAGAAGTGTACATAATCATCTATTTCATTCTTCGTGCGGAGTGCAGGTATATATGCAGGTATACGATAATTCAAGATAGACCTGAGATTTAAATACATCCCAATCCGCCTCTTGGTATTTATATCTTGTCGGGGCTGGAATCGGCATCATGCCATCTATCTGATACAGCATAGGCCTATGATTCGAAGTGATGAAATCCAACGCAGTGCAGTTCGAGAATCGATAAGGCTGCATAGAAAGCAATAAATCTACGGTAGATCTAAACTCCGCGTTCGTCTTATGTCTAAAGGTGTGACTATTGGGGTAAACGACGGTGGAAGAACTTTTTAAAATCTTTACCAGCATCATTTGATGAAAAATTGTTCCATAATGGATGATGAGCGTTCTGATCACCAACGATCCAATGGTTCGTTCACTTAGCGTATTCATTTAAAAGTATATTTATTTGATGCGTATTGATTCCCTCACAGATGACCTAGGTCTTCTATAAATTCCAGTGATGACAAAAGGCTTTTCGAGAAGGGCTTGGATTGTTTTACGGTGGTCCTAGGATCTGTAATAGACACTGGAGTAGGAATTTCTTTCCACCTGGTTCCGTACCTTATGGCTATAATACACCTTCTACTGCTCTGCTTGATTCGTCTCCAATCAGCTCGTATCCTGGCAGCCGTAAGTGTCGAAAGTTAGTTCGCGAGTAAGTGAGGATCACTACGGTGGGTTGGGTCTGTGCTGCTAACGCATTGATTTTAGTTATTTTGGGAATTAGTCCGTCAGTGTTAAAATTTAGCAAGTTAAGTTGCGTATTCATTTCGTTGCTAAGATACCTGAAAACAAATGAATGAATGAAGTAAATTGTTGAGTCTGTTCGTTTATGGACGCCGTCAATGTTGAAGTCATTTGTTGGGTCTGGTTTGTTATAGACGTTAGCAAAAGCTCCACCTAAGGAGGTGGACTAGCTGTCTCTGTACTGTTATACGTCCATGTTATTTATTATTTTTTGGTAACATGCATATCCCTTCTCGCATCTTCTGTACTTCAAAAAATTGAAAGCCAGCTGCTTTCAGTTCCTTTGCTGCCTTTATTGTACTGGCTACACCAGAAACCACTATAGGTGGTGTTAGTTTCGTTGCATTTTCACTAACATTATAATTGCTAAATACCTCAATCTAATTGAAAATTAGTCTAGGAATCCGGCTGGCGGCATACCTTCTTAGGTTAAACGAAATCATCCTCTTTTCGTGGGTGTGATTTCCCTGCTGAGAGCTTCGAAGTATTCGCTACAGCTTTTTCTTCAACAAATTCCATCAGGCCACACTTTCAGGCCACACAACGCAAATAAATTTATTTATTTAAAATTACTATTTTCACAAAACAACTGAAAAAAAAATTAATTTATAGATAAATAAAAATCTACCCTTTTCCACGTATCTTAAATATTAATATTAATTTTGTTATTATTAAGTAACAATAATAATTTTTATCAGAGGTAATGGAAGGTTACTCTCATGAAACCCAGTCTATTTTATGTCTATTTTAACTGATATAATATGTACTACTTAGTACTATGTAGTTACCTGACTATCCCACCCCCTTTATTTCCATTACTTCCTAGTTTATTTTATAAACTGATTTTTTTAAGAAGCCCTCTTCCTTTACCTGTTTAGGAGAATATCAGTATATTTGATTTTTTGTCATATATTTGGAAAATTTTAATGTAATATGCACATAAAGTTGGAGCTGTTTTGAAATTTTATTTTTGTTATTACTATTATTATGTTCGGAGCCATTACCTTCCAAGGACAAGGGCCTTGACACAAATTGCTTGCCAAGCTGGTCTATCGGCAGCAACCTTCCTCCATCTTCAGACTTCCAATTGTTTCAAGTCCTCCTCTTATGTCATCCAACCATCTCATTCTCGGACGGCCTTGTCTACGCGCTCCTCTAGGCTTTTCATAAAGTAAGTTCTTTGATAGACGGTCACTTCCCATCCGTTCCACATGGCTGAGCCACCTCATTTTTTTTTTTTATTATAAAGTTCACACTATTTGGCTGGTAATACAATGTTCTCAACTTATCGTTAGTCCTAATTCTCCACTTTCCCTTCGATGTAGATAGGTCCATATATTCTCTGAAGAATCTTCCTTTCCCAAGTGCAAAGCCTTCATTCCAATATTCTTGTTAGGACCTAGGTCTCGCTCCCACTGGTGAGAACTGAGCATACGATGGTCAATCTGGCGTTCAAAGAGAGGTCTTGGAATTTTAAAATGTTGATGACTCAGTAAAGGCAACGATTTCCTGAGGCTGTCTTTGCCACAATTTCCTTGAAGAGTTCATCCGTCTCGATGACCGGTGCGCCAAGATATTTGAAGCATATCTAAAGATATTGAACTGAGAAATCATTTATTTTAACCGTATATTATGGCATTGGTACAGAATACTGAGCACTCCTCATACATTATGTCTTCTTCTCGTTGATTTTAGAGGTCTCCCTCATTGGCTTCACGTTCTAACTCCTCTAACACCTCCATCCATTGCAGGCCGTGCCTTGCAACCAGGTAAACATCGCCTGCGTTGGCCAATATCTGTGTGTATCTATTCTGTGTAGTACCACTAGGAATGATCCTAATTCGAAATTCAGTATGTTTTAATAATTGATGAGAACACCCAGCAACATTTGCTGATGACACAGCTACACTTTCATTCCATCTATATCTCTTAATAGCTTCCTACAATCTCCAAATCCAATTATCCCAAATTGAAGTTTGGTGCGATGAATGACGGATCAAAGTAAATTAATCTAGATGCACCAACGTTACCTTAATCCTTCGCAGTCAATCCTGTCATCCTATTCATTCAATGCTATTTCACTACCTATAACTGCCACACTTTAGTATCTTGCTGTCTAAATAGACAAAAAGACATACATAAAACTCTCATATTCGGCTCAAAAGGCAAGAACTTAAGCCAATAATATAGACGACTAAACAACATTGCGTTGAAAACAAACTTCTCATATACAAAATTATCACTAACTCCAATTGGATCTATGGACTTGAACTATGGGGGGGAGGAAACCCTTTTCATTCTTCTAATCACAATTTATCCGAACCATAGTGAATTCTCCTAATTATGTTTCCTACAAAACCCTAGATAATGATCTCAATATACAATACCTTAGGTCCTTGATCTCATATCCGTTAAATTTTTGAAATTTCATCACAAGTTTCCTTCCATACTAACCCTCCGGCTCATTCATTATTTAATTCCACGCATCCTAATAAAAATCCTATCACATTAAAATGGTAGTGGTCCTTTTGTAAATCTGTATTGGTATTGGAGTTTGGCAATGAACAGCTTCTCCACTAATGACTGTACTGAGCAGCTCTAAAGATGTACAGCTCTGAGTGACTGTACTATAGTGCTGTAACTCAGCCTACACAAGTATTTTTACGCCGGGAAGATCCCAGGTCTTCCTTGTAGGCTGCGTTAAAAGAAAAACCTATGATTTCTGAGGACCTGGCTTGTACCTCCATAGGTGGAAGGTCGGATTTGGTTGGGGGATCTTTAGGATAATTGGAAATTGCAAATAAAGTATGATTTTATGTATAACTTTAAATTTAATTTTTAATGTTAATGTTATTTTTTTTTAATTTATAAATTTCACCTTACATAATGTATAGTATACATTATTTATATATGGTGTAGTTTAATTTTTTTTCTTTCTTATTTTGAATTTATTTCTTATTGTACTAATTGTGTGAACGGAATCATAAAGCATTCTGTAATAATTAGAAAAATAAAATTAGTAAAAAACTGATGACAAATGTTAAACATTCGAAACCAGTCTTTAAAAAAAATAAAAATCAATAGAAGTGGCAAATAATTCTATTCTATTTCTAATTGTATTGATTCTACTTCACCGTCGTGCGTAACTTAAATATTTTAATTTTAGCCTTGAATAAGGAAGCGGTTCTATTGACTGCTTATTTAACGAATGGATGATCAGATTAAGCAATTGATAAAAATATTATTTATTTATAGCTCCAGGTATGAGCTTATACAAAACTGTAAATTTTATTGGCGAACCTGCTGAGATTGAAGTTGATCCACTCAAGGAAGACATCATGAATGACTTGGCATCATTGAATCACGAAATGAGTTCACGTAATTATTTACCTATTTCAATCTATTTTTATTCTAAACCAACTTGAGTAACATTGATGTATTGTCAGCTTTTTATATAGAATATTGTAGTGTATACAATTACAACAATTAAGAATATTTATAAGTTATCAAGTTAAGCGTACAATCGACTTTTAATAAATTTTCATTTTATGGGAGCATCTCAAACAAACTTGTTGATAATCAGATAATTTAGATAAATATAAACGGTAAGGAAAATAAAATAAAAATAAATAAACAACAAAAGATAAGATAAGAACTTAAAAAATAATTAATACTAAATAGAAATGAAGAAAAAAAAAATGTACATTAAGATAATAAAATTTTAAAAATAAAATAATATATACGCACCAGAATAAATCATTATTAAGCAGTAACTTTAAATTAAAGTTTGCTGTCAAATAATTCTCTTAGTACCAGAAGTTTTGAACTTTCAAGTGTTGAAGCAGGGAAGACTAGGAGTATTAAACGGGCCTAGGAAAGGAGCATGTCTGATTTTGGATGGGGGAGATTTACAGAGGGTGGGAGAACGGGCTAGGAGGAAATGTTGAAATAAAGTTGTTCTATGAAAAAGGATCTAGAATTAAATATCATTGAATTTTGTTGATTTAAGGTTGTATAAATTTAATAATTGATATAATTAATATTTATTAATAACTAGCTGTACCTTGCGTGCATTTCAAAGAATAAATTTTTTTATTTTATTCATTTTATTAAAGTGCTGATGGATATACAATATTTTTCGTTTTTCAATCTGTTGCGTATACAAATTTCACAGCATGATTGATGATTTTCCAACGTATGAGCAGGACACACATAACTGTCCATGAGAGAAGGATGGATTTTCCAAATTTAGTCCGCATTTTAATCATATGGTGTCTTGTTCTTATTTTTAATCATCTGGTTTCTCGTTCTTTCACAATAAACAACATGGGAATGACTTAGCTGTCAGAAATGCACTGATTTATTGAAACGATTTCTATTAATTCACGATTTTTACATTCAGGCCCAAAACTTGTCACCTACATTCATATAGTCAATGAAAAGAAAAGTTAAATAGCTTCGTTTAAAATAATCATTCTAATCTACATAATCTAACTTTTAAATAAATGTCCTATTTTTATACTAATTAGGGGTCACGGAATACGAAAATGCAAATATTTATTTATATATTTATTTGATAAGGCTCCTCAAGAATAAAGGCTTTACCTGCTTTGACGAGGTATACTGCATCGATACCAACGGATCCACGAGGTATGCGTGCATGTCGCGTTTCCGAAGAACGGACGGACAGCGCTGATAGTGGATCCTATTGTAAGGTATGAAAATAATAACCTCGATCAATCAGGTGAAGTAGAAAGGGAGAAAATGGATATTTATGAAAAACATATCTCTTTCCTCAAAGAGAAATTCCGCGAGACATTCGGAAATAGAGATTTCTCCATGAAAGGATTATGGTTTGGGTCTCGCGGAGTCATCCAGGAAAAAACAAGGAGCTTTTTGGAGGACCTTGGCGTGGAGGTGAGGGATATAGCGATAATGGCCGAAAATATAATATTGGACTCCCTGGAAATTATTCACCACCACATACATGGTGCATAGGATAATGTTATTAGTTAGTCTAGTATTAAGTAGTATTAGGCATTATATTATAGAACTATAACTAAATTTTAAATTATATTGTTGTCTTTAATTGGATAGATGAGTACACTGTGTTTATAACAACCCAATAAAGTTGGGCAGCACTATGTTTATTGTTTATTGTTTCAATAAAGCATATATCTCTCTAGCACTTATTTAAAAAATATAGCTGTAATATATAAACCAAAAAAAATTGAATCTAGGAAAAATTTCAAAGAATAAAAACCATTTATTTAAAAACAATATTTTATTTAATTTTATATATTACTTTTTACATGAAATCGATAATTTCAAAATATTCACGTTACTACATATGTAGCAAAACCTGTCTGCACTATTAACACAATTTCGTGACATAATAAAAACTTTTAGAATTTTCACCAAAAATATGCCAAAAATGTTGAGAGTTCTAATGAAACAAGACTTTTAACTGGCGAAAATTTAATATTTTCATGTAAAAGTCAATTAGATGTAGACCAGTGTAATAGTTTTCGCTTATACTTATAAATGGACTTCGTGGACAAGCCAACACACATTATGATCATTAAATTGCTTATTGATTGTGCCTAAATAACGTAATTTTATAAATTTTAGGTTCCTATCATCGTCAATATTCTATCCACCATTCTTATAACATAAGGTCGACTTTAGAAGAATTGAATGAAGCTGTTCTCGCTATGTATGGAGCACAGTCCTTGGCAGGAGGTTATTATTTATTATTATTATTATTATTTATTAATTTGTAAGAAGTTTAATGATTATTTTTACACATTCTCCGATTCTGTTTAGTAAAACAATAGTTGGAAAATCATAGTTATAATTAAAATTAGTGTTTGGATTTGTTATTCAGACATTTTTTTTGTTTATAATTATTTCATGTAAAAAATAAGTTTCGTATGATTCACTTGAAATGTGATTCACACGAAATTGATATGAAAATAATTCATATTTATCTTTTTTTGTTTGAGGATGGAAGTTAATTCATGATCAGGTGTAAAATCTATCTGCCCTAGAATGTGTTTAAAATGTGTTAACACTTGTTTGAGTGAACTTTAAGGATGTTGATTTTTGAAAGTATATTTTATTTCAAATCTGAAAAAAATACGCATATACTTGCAAATGGTAAATTTGAATTTGTCCCATAACATAAACTATAATAATATCATGATTGAATCGTAAATTGATTCATTTGATACAGAAATCTTAAATTTTCAAGTACAAAATTCTGTTTTCCATCACATCATAATAAGATTGGCAAAGTATACAGTTTCAAGGATTACAAAGATATTGTTAATTCCTTAAATAATAATGTTTGCAATATTTGATTTTTACAAGATAGGAACCCACACACACAAATTTATCAAAATTTAAATTGACCCTAGTCTCCTAATCGTTTTACTGTACATACACTCATCCAATATATCGTTAAATGGAACGAGCGAACCTCCTTTCTTTTCTAGTTGAGAAACCTCCTTGGAAAGGAAGAAGGTCTCTAGGCGACTTTCATTCCAATTCGATGAGGTTCTTCAGCAAACTGTGTGATCAAATCCATCCGTAAGTACTCACAATCATGTTTATTGTGTCTCGTCTTTCATACGACTTTGATAAGATATGAGAGCTTAGTCCTTAACAAGTTTGAAAATCTTGATGGCATCGAAACTTTTTCCATCATATGTGTTTTAATCTATGGTCTACTGCTTGAAATCGAAAAACAAATAATGCATTTCAAGAAGTCAAAACAAGAGCTAAGATATTTTTCGAAAGATATCTAAAAGAGGAACCAAGATAGATAAATAAATATTGCAGATCCTTAACATTAATTGATCAGAAAGATAGATTTTTTTTTTTTTTTTTTTTTTTTTTTTTTTTTTTTTTTTTTAACTTTGAATCTCCACTTAAACCTGTCAATTGAAGTAATTGGATTTGATGAAATACTAAATTACTTGGAGTGAAAGGCATGGGATGGAGTAAAAATTTGTGGCTCCTCTTAACTTGATTTATTTTATTTTATTTTTATCTTAGCTCGGGAGATCCCTCATTCGGCTTCTTTTCAGCTTCTGTGGTGTTGTCTGCAATGTGAGTTGTAATAATTTCGTTTATGAGTCTGTTAAAGTACCCCTGTCATATTTTCTGAACTCTTCTCTTTGCTGTTATCAAGTCCCTTATTTAGAGAAAATTGGGAGCTTTTCTGATTTCCTAAGCCTGGATACTAATGATGAGTAAACAGTTTTTTTTTTTTTTTTTTTTTTTTTTTTTTTTTTTTTTTCTGTGTGAAATGTTCTACTGCTTCCTCCATTTATTCTTAGTTTTAATCGACAAAGGGATACAGAAAGTGTTTTTTTTTTTTTAATATATATTTTCTACCAAGAAAATAAACCAGAATCAACTTAAAATACAATACTAATAATCAACCTAAATACATGTGATTTAATCATAATTTTTAATGAAAGAAAAATATATGAAAAATAACTTTCAACGAATAAAAAGAACAATATAACATCCAAGTAATAAACTAAACTAAAATCGTGACTATAAGTTCTTAAATATATATATATATATATATATATATATATATATATATATATATATATATATATATATATATATATATATATATATATATATATATATATATATATATATATATACCCACACACATTTTTTTTATACACACACATCTATCTATCTCGGCGCTACAACCCGTTGCCGGTTCCGGGCCTCCGCCAGCAACTTCCGCCATTCGTCACGGTTTTGTGCAGCCACCATCCAGTTGCGCAATCCCAGGATGCTCCAAGCGTCAGTCGCAACTCCATCCTTCCACCTGCATCTCGGCCTTCCTCTTCTTGTTCCATGAACCGGTTCCTTCAATAGCCTCCCAGGTAATTCTTCTTCGCCCATGCGAGCCACATGTCCCGCCCACCTTAATCGGGCCAGTTTGATGACCTGAAGGACATTCTATTCCGCAAATGAACCGTATACCTCCTGGTTTGTGCGTCTCCTCCAGGTTCCGTCCACCAAAACTCCTCCAAATATCCTACGGAGGATTTTCCGCTCAAAAACAAGGAGATTTTGTTCACTACTCTTGGTTGTAGTCCATGTCTCTGAGCCGTATGTTAGAACTGGGCGTATTATGCTTCTATATAAGTGCAGCTTCGTTTGATGTGAGAAGATGCGGCGACCAAGTTGTTTTCTTAGGCTATAATAACATTTGTTGGCAGACATTATTCTTCTTCTAATTTCGACTTCTGTACGATTGTCTTGGATTAAAATCGAACCAAGATATATGAAGTCAGTGATTTGCTCGAATGTGTAGTCACCAAATGTCACTGTTGTATTGCGTCCAGGCGTCTCCTCGGTCACCAAATATTTAGTCTTTGTCTGGTTCACTTCCAGTCCAAGTTTCTTTGCGGGAGCCACCAGTGCTTGAAATGCTTCCTCGACAGTGCGTTGAGACCGACCAACAATATTAACATCGTCCCCGTAAGCCAAGAGTTGCACACTTCGATTGAAAATTGTGTGCCCAACCTGTATACCCGACTCCCTCACGGCCTTCTCCAGGGCAATATTGAACAACAGACACGCAAGGGCATCACCCTGCCGTAGCCCTCTCGTCGCTCGGAATTCTCCTGACATATCTCCGTTGATGCATACTGAGCACAAAAATACACACACATACATACATTATATATGATTCAAAACAATAGAACCAAGAATGAAGAGCTGTTGAAATAACTTATTACAGTGACGACTATATGACTTTATACTATATGGACTACTTTATAAGAGCACTCACTATATGGACAAAATTCATAGTTTGGTTTTTCTCAGCAGCTGGTTAACACATTTTCATCCTACAAAATGCGCAGGTCACCCAAAGCATAAAAATCTGTTTAAAAACCTACGAATGTTACAAGTAACCATTAATATGAATACAAGATTTTATATATATATATATATATATATATATATATATATATATATATATATATATATATATATATATACTTCAATATTGTTCAACTGAATATCCCTTTAGGACTTTAGGACGCCGAAACCGGATCATCAACTCAGCCCATGCAACTGTCGAAGGAGTGAGGAGAGAATACTTTTAACTACCAAAAACTAAGAAAATAAATTATTTATCTATTCTAGACATTATATATAAGGGAAGGTGCTGTACCTAAAGCACAGTTGCACCAGTGGACATTTTTAATAAAAAGAGAGTGGTAGTAGGGAAATTGAAATTGTTAGATTGGTATTGCTGCAAGCATCTCCCTGTAGTTGCACGTGTGTTTTCAAGATTCTCAGATCAACAGTTTCGCAGCAATTATTACTTTTAAGTTTTTTTCTTTCAATTCCTGACCAACCTAACCAGTGATTTTAAATTTTTTAAGACCTACACTTAAAAATTTTCTAGGCTGTAATATTTCATTGGGTTGTCGGATAAATATATCATAACTTAATATTTTTTCATATCAGTTATCACTTACGGGTTTTGTAAAACAGAGCTTTCCGCACAACATGGCGTTCAGTTAGTTGTACCTGTGGGCACCACTGCCAGCTGAACCTGTGGACAGATGGTTAAAGTGTCCACAGGTACAACAGATTTTTCTCTTTGTTAATTAATTCATTATTTAAATTATAAATATTGCGGAAAAGTTTGTAGGCGTTCCGCTTGATATAAAATACCTAAATTTGGTTACCTACTATTCGTATAACCTTTTTTTTTTTTAAAAGGAGAAAACTCGGCACTCACCACTTATAACAAACTATTGACCTGGTGAAGATGGTGATTTCACAAATGTGATCTTGGCTGATCCATCAAACGAATATTGTAATTTTTTGTATGAATTAATAAATGATTATGAACAAGATAAAGAAATTGAAGAAATATATGTTGGTAGCTATGTTTTGTATTGTAAAACATTTTATAGGTTTGATCAAAGAAAAAGTAGACTCGTTCACGTTCAACATTTGCTACTTGAAGAAAATTTCATCAAATGATAGAACCCCAAAATTTATCGCTACTGATTATGAAATTGAAATAAAGAGATATTAAAATAAAATTAGCACCGCCATCTTTTATAACTGGCACCGCGAGATTATGTAAACAATTACATTTTCCTGCATCTTTTCATGGATACGATCTCTAAAAGTCTGTGACACTCGTTAATAATAATTATAGGTACATAAAAAATTTATTTTTGTTAAAAGGTCTAAAAATAAGTTAAATTTCTATTTACTTTTATACGCTAAATTCATTGTTGTCACCTTCCTAGTCGGCCTTCTAGTTCAATAATATCAAGTCGACTTTTCTTGTTTAAATTTTTTTCTATTTTTTTTAGTACATTTAATAAAAAATTATTACTGATGTGTTTCTCTAAGCATCATTTCAATTATCACTATAAACCTATGAAGAAATGAATGTCCATTGGTACAACCACTAGTGTCCACAGGTACAAAGGGCGAAGGTACCTATGGACACTATTCAGTAAGTTACAAAATATTATTACTTTTCAAAATAAAGACACCAGGTTTCGATAGCCCCTTAAATTTCTTATCTAATGGTACGATAACCACTCAGATAAATATAGCACCGAAAATTAGAAAAAATTATAAGTGAAAATTGTCCACAGGTACAGCACCTTCCCCTATTTATATGATGATGATGATGATGATGATCCGGGTTTTTTTTTTGGTTTTTTTTTTTACCCTTCCTTGCCTTTTCAGGCATACGGGGTTTTGACAGCAGCGGGTTCAACATATGGGTTTTATGTACGCCACTGCTGCCAATAAAACGCTTTATTTACAAAAAAATTTTTATTATTGATAATCCAGTTTAGGCTTCCTAATGTCCTAAAAGGATATTCAGTTGAATATATATATATATATATATATATATATATATATATATATATATATATATATATATATATATATATATATATATATATGATGAATAAAATACAGAAACGCTTGTATACCCCAAATATAAATTATACGAGATTATTCATTAGCATAATTTAAGTTATTGAAAATACTAGAGCAACATAAAATACAATAACGTTAATTATTATTCCAGCAAACATTGAAGCTGACAAACATCATTATAATGATATATCTAACGATATTCAACATACTTTACATCAACTGCCGGATTCTGACCACGAGGATAGTCCAGAGGCTGAATCAGGTAATTATTGTACCACGCTTAACTTCTTTTAAAACTCGTTTATTTAATTATTAAATTAAAACAAAATAAATAAAAAAACATTGTGTAAACAAATATGAAGATCTAAGAGATAGAGAATAACAAATCAATGATTTGCAAAGCAAATAACTATCGGTAGCATATAAATAAATGCAGTGTATTGGAAGATTCTGAAGCCATCTTCTTTTCAGATGTCTCAAGGGTTTATCAGTTATCAAGTGGGAAGCATGAAGTGAAAATAGTGTGGGTGCGAAGTTTGTTACAGTAATTGGTTAAAACCTAATTAAACAAAATGTGAGATATTAAGGTCATTAGGGATCAGTTTATTTGGAAACAAGTAAGGAGCATTAGAAAATTTCTGAAGGATTTTAGAAAGTTTATAATAGATACAAGACGAATTGGATGGATTATTGGAGCTACAGTGCTCAATAAGGACAAATTGGTTTGATCACAGCAATTTGATGAGCCGTTTGTAATGAATAGGAAACTTAGAACAATTGTTGATATCGTTATAGTATCGAATAACGATTCAGTTTCTTATGATTTCGGTCGACAGGAAATTGCATATATGCTTGTCATTGAGAAATATATCAAGATAGTTTCTATCGTAAACTAATTTCATTCAACAAAATAATAATTATCGTTTCTGTGCACATTTACCACCCTCATTTTGGTATTTACTTTTATCATTGAAAAAATTTGAGGTATGAGGAGTAGGACCAACATCCAATGCACTTTGTGGTGGGTGTTTACTTGGGCTGGAGGATGTTAAGAAGAAGTGGGGAATGCTGATGAGAAAGTTCACAACGCTGTGGATAATGTATTGGAATCATTCCAACCCTCTGGCTCATTCATTATCCAGTTCAAGGCATCCATATAACCCTCCTCACAGATGCACCGAGCATTGGCACCGACAACTATTGTAAATAATTATTTGATCTGCGTGACTGAACAATAGTATTCTCGATCAACCTCCATTGGATTTACACGCTATGATCTGGATGAAAGAGTTGCACTGAAATCTCCTGGAGGCTGACCAGCCCATAAGTTGGAAGAGCTTGGTTCAGAGTTACCCATAATGCTTGGATATATTATATGTCTAGTTTGATTATTTTCAAATTATTCTCGTATTCAATCCTTATAAATCAAAATCCTTCGTAAAATCCTCAATGCTTCTTATTATGTAACATACAAACAACAAAAGATCCTAATGCTCGATATGTTGTCTAGCCCAAATCAGACATTTATCCTTTCATAGTAAACTCTTGGCCACCTCTTTTCGGACACCTCCATTTTCCTTTCATAGTAAGAGACCTTCAGACAATAGAACTGTTGTAGTGCTACTAGTGAGTATTTACAAGTTATAGAAATGTCATTGCAATCATTTTACTAAAATTTACTAGTTGTATATATCTGGTCTACCAATAAAAAATTCCTAAAATATCAAGCTATGTCCCAACCCTTCCGACGCACGTGGAGTATTTACCATTTAATCATGGCCAAAAGTCCAAAAAATAAATTGTACTTCAGAACATTACAATACGTATTTCCTGGTAGTTTAGGATTGTTTACATCGAAATATATTTATCTCGTTCATTGTTACCCACTTCCTGCCCGAGGAAACTAGCCTAAATCCAGGAGTTGTGTACGCTGCATCTGCACAGTTGCTTTTGCTGAGTTGTAAGATGCTTGAAGGTTATATGATTTCTGTGGAATCAATTTAGCAATTGATCTGAAATTTCTCTACACAGCTTGGAAAGGTATGTATTTCTCTGTGATAACTAGTTTTTAGCAAGTTTTAATATCATCACGGTTAACTTGGAGTTATTTTTATAACGACGTTTATACGAAAAAAATAGACTTGTTTACATGAATAAAAAAGATCATGTTGTACTGTCGGACTTTGTCAAGCAGATATTTTTGTAATAATTTAAAGTTCAATCCTTCTACTTGTTTTACTGAAAAAAAAAATCTCACCCCAAACCCCCCCCCCCCCCCCTGTTTTCAATAAATGTCTAAAAATACCTCTTAAAATCTTTTGATAACCAAGTCTGTGTGATTTCTGTGGAATCCATTTAACAAGTGGTCTGAAATTTCTCTACACAGTTTTGAAAGGTATGTATTTATCTGTGATAACTAGTTTTCAGCATGTTTTAATATTTTATCGCTTAACTTGTAGTCCTTTTAATTACGATGTTTTAACGAAAAAAATATACTTGTTTACAATAATAAAAAAGATTATGTTGTACTGTCAGGTTTTGTCGGGCAGATATTTTTGCATTAATGTAAAGTTCAATCCTTCTACTTGTTACACCGCAAAAAAAATCTTACCCCAAACCCCCCCCCCCCCCCCCCCCCTTTTAATAAATGTCTAAAAATACCTCTTAAAGTGAATTTTTTGATAACCAAGTCAGTGTTTAACGTGCAATAAGTAATTCAAAACTCTTTCAAGACGTGTAATGAAAATAATAGAGTCGTAATTGGTTAAAGAAACATTTTAGATTATTAAAATTTAAATCCTTATAATTTTTATCATAATATAATTGTCTAAAAAACGATTTTCTGTGTATTTTAGCTATGCACGTAATTAGTGTCTTACCAAAATTACACACAGTTATTGAGGGACTAATGTTCAATTTTCGTGGTAATTTACCCTTTTAAGTAACTTATTTGATTACAACTACATAATTATATGTCTTACTATTTGTTTGGGCCGTCACACTACGGCAATAGTAAAAAAAGATCAGTCTGTCGTCAGAAGATCAGTAAACCATATAATGTATTTTTTTTCTGTTTGACAAAGATTATTTCATTTTTTAGTATTTTTTGTTATCTGGTTTTATTTTTACATATGGTGAGAGATTGAAAAATGTTGTATGCAATTAAAATAGTATATCTATTTTCCCATTACATTAATTACATTCCGGTTTTCGCAATTAAAATTTATTACGGAAATAATGTATTTAGTATTTGCAAAAGCTAGATATTAAATTGCAATATAACTTTCAAATGTCTTGAACATTTTCCCGACGTATTTCAAATTCTCTGATTTTTCCAGAGATTCCCCTAATTTTTGTCAAACCTTGAAATTCTTTATTTTATTAGTCTGATATATTTCTAAATTGTTGATAAAATGTTTTAAGTATTCCACAGTCACAAAAAAATAGGTAAATAGTTTTGGCCAGGATTTCATGGCCAATACTCCACTGTGCGACGTGAAGATGGTTCATGGGCGGCTTCTGACGAGAACAGATCCTTTTACTTTTACTTACAAATTTTTATTTACTTTTTTATTTTTATTTATTTATTTTTTCTAATTTTACTTTTCCATTTTATTTATAAGCATATTATATACTTTATATTGTTTATGTACAACAAATTATTTTCTGTTCTCTCTTTATATTTATGTTAGTATATGTATATATATTTTTTTTGTTTCCTAATTATTTTTTTTTTTCTCATTGTACATAATGTGTGAATGTAATCGTACGCCATCTATATTTTTTGTTGCAATTAGTACTCAATAAAAGTTGTAATTTAAAAAAAATAATATATATATATATATATATATATATATATATATATATATATATATATATATATATATATATATATATACATTTTATTACTAGGTTTAAATGACAAGAATTAGGATGAATCATACACAAATATACCTTACGCAAAAGTTTCTTCTGCTGTCTTTTTATGTTGACTTGGAACCAGTCAAAAACAATATTGCAATATTTAAAATTAGCAGACTGTGCCACTCAGTTGTGCGATTTGAGCAGCCAAAAAAACAAACAAAAAAAGCAGTACTTTTCACATTCGATACTTTCCAGTTTTAGGGACGATAAATATATATTTATAAATTTGTTATTTTTTGGATTGGTTAACGAGTATGAACCATCCCCACAAAAATTAAGTAAATATTCTTAAAATTTAATATTTATAAATTATATATGTATAAAATATTATATTTTTTAATTAATGGTGTATGTGTAAATATATATAAATGATTTGGTATTTATAGGTATAAGTTAACAGAGTAGTCAATCACATGCCTCAGATCACTTTAGTAAATATTCATGAAATTAAATTTTCATGGATTATATTTATATAT
This sequence comes from Euschistus heros, assembly GCA_003667255.2. Lineage (NCBI taxonomy): Eukaryota > Metazoa > Arthropoda > Insecta > Hemiptera > Pentatomidae > Euschistus > Euschistus heros. The sequence continues at coordinate 1,011,189 of RCWM02000105.1, read as the reverse complement.
GCATATATTATAAAATTTATTATTTCTAGGTGAAAGTGAAGAACACGATGAGCCACCCACGAATTCGATTGGTAAATATTCTGAAAACTTAATTAAAATATTTATAAATGATTCTTTAATTGTTTTTAATAGATTTGTATTTATTAGAATCGGATAGGTTTAAAATATTATAAATTTAATATATATATATATATATATATATATATATATATATATATATATATATATATATATATATATATATACATACATATTAATAAAACACATTTTTGAAAACATTTTATTTTTAATTTGATTTTAAATCTCTGAATTTAGCTATAAATATAGAGCGAAAATGATTCCAGTGGTAGAATATTCTAGCCATTAATATAAAAGAATAAAATAAATAAATATGATAATCTTCATAAGAGAACTAAGGTATACAATAATTAGAACTCAGTGATACAAATAATAAACCTATAAATTGATCATCCAAAGTCCAAAACATGTATTTTCAATTGATTTTTTTTTTTTTTTTTTTATTTGAAGAGCTATTTTTGAAAATTAATCTTTCTGAAATATTCCGGTACTAATTCTCTCAAGAAGAGTTATGTGTTAGTTATTTTTGTATAGAAAACCAGAAATCATATCAGATCATTATACAATGGATAAAGAAAAGAAAAAATATATATATGTGTATTTATGTATATTTAAAATAAGACAGACTAATAAAAACAAATATACGTATATAGTAATTTTCACACCCTAGTTATAAAAAAAAAAAATGTATATATATATATATATATATATATATATATATATATATATATATATATATATATATATATATATATTTCTAAAAATTAGTCTCTGTATAATTAAAAATATCACATTAATTCATCCCCTGAACCAATATGGCCGAAGCCGAGATTTATATTTATAACACGGTTTCTCATATACCTGTACTTCAATTTGAATCCCTAAGGAGAGCCTAGTTCAGTGTAGCTTTTTTTGAGAGACCAAGTGAAATGAAGACAAGTTAGATTTACGAGACAGCTAACTGAAAATTCCTGGCAGTCAAGGTTGTGGCTACATTTACAAAATAAAAATCGTCCATAAACCAGTAAACATCAATAGTGAAGTTCAAAGAGTTATACAAAATTTTTGCTAAAAATTCAGTCTGATAAAAAATTATTTTAACAGAACTTCAAAACCGTGTTATTTTCTTAACTCCAGAAAAGGGCAACATCAAGGAAGTGTACAGACCCTGGTAATGAAATAATCGAAAAATCAGTTCCACAACCTTGTGCTACATTTATTTAGGTATACAAAAATAATGAAAAAAAATCATAAAATTTTAGGGTTTTTTCCACGTTTGCCCCACTGTTCGCCGTGGCCCTATTTTCACGAATGTTTCTCTAAAAATTTGTTATTTGCTTGGTAATGACATCATAATGATGGGACAAAGTTTGAAGCTATATAAACTTATATTATATTATTACCCAAAATACAAATCTGAAAACATTTATGATTGTTCCGTTTTTCTTTATGTGTGAAAATAAATTTCACAACCATTTACCATACGTAACGAAATAAATGAATAAATGGATACAAAAAACTAAGGGACACACACACACACTGTGGTAATGACATCTCAGTAGCTTGAGCTATCATAAAATCAATTTAGTAGTTTATACTTTCATTTTTAATATTTTACTATAGAGAAATATTTCTTCTCTGTTATAGCAGTGGGCAAAAATTAAAGAAGAATTTGATGAATTGAGTAAAACTTTTAATAGACAAACAATTGCCCATAATATGAGAATCGCCCATGTATAAAATATATTAATTAATTAATTAATGGTGTATGAATAAATATATATATATATATATATATATATATATATATATATATATATATATATATATATATATATATATATATATAATATATATATATATATATATATAAATATATATACGATTTGGTGTTTCTAGGTACAAGTCAGGAGAGTACTCAACCACCAGCCTCAGATACCTACTATAGTAAATATTCTTGAAATTTTATTTTCATGAATTATATTTATATATGCATATATTATAAAATTTATTATTTCTAGGTGTAAATGGACAACACTCTATCGATGCATCACCCTTAAGTTCGATTGCTAAATATTCTGAAAACTTAATTAAAAAACATATCTATTATCTTGTATGTATAAAACTTATATATACACACCTCTCATCCCCTCCGACGTGATGATGGTTCAATCTAACCCCACTCACACAACAATGGTTCATGAATTTCTTGATTCTCCGATTCTCACCTTACCTCCTAAAGCAATTAACCCCTCTGAGGTCGAAGTCCTCTAAAACAATTAAAACCCCGCAAATCTCCTGGATATTTCCTCCTTAGCTCAAAGATCCTCCGGCAACTTCCTCATAAAGCAATCATGTCCCTTACCTACCTATACAATTTTATCCTCCGGACAACCTATTTCCCTTTGCTATGGAAACACTCCATTTTTACCCTATTCCTAAAACCGGGCCAACCCCCCAACAATCCTTCATCATACAGACCAATTAGCCTTCTCCCAATCCTTTCAAAACTTTTTGAAAAGCTCCTACTAAAACGTAACTTAACCATCCTTGAATCACAAAATATTCATCCTCTCACCATTTTGGATTCCGTACTAGCCATTCCACCGTCCAACAAGGCCTCAGAGTCGTTGACCACATATCCTCAGCACTTGAAAGCAAACAATATTGCTCCGGCGCGTTTCTGGACATAGCACAAGCTTTTGACCGGGTATGGCATGACGGTTTGCTTTTCAAACTCAAAACCCGTTTATTACAATCACAATTCCTAGTTCTTTAATCCTACCTCTCTAACCATTCCGTTCGAGTTCGCTGCGTAATGGAACACTCAAACTGCTACTCAATAGATACTGGTATTCCACAAGGTAGCGTTCTCGGTCCAGTTTTGTATATCCTCTATACTGCAGATATCCCAACTACTCCTGATACTTTCCTAGCAACATTCGCTGATGACGCTGCAATCCTTTCATGCCATCCAGATCCCTTAATAGCATCCTATAATCTCCAATCCCACTTATCCCTGATTGAAGACTAGTGCAGTGACTGGCGGATCAAAGTAAGTGAATCTAAATGCACCAACGTTATCTTTACCCTTCGCCGCAAATCCAGTACTCTTATCTATTTCAATTGTATTCCACTACCTAAAGCTAATGCAGTTCGGTATCTTGGTTTCTACCCAGACAAAAGACTTACATGGAACCCACATACTCGACTCAAAAGGCAAGAACTAAACAGACGCTTCAGCCAATTGTATAGAGTACTAAAAAGGACATCTCATCTTTCCATTAAAAATAAACTTCTCCTATACAAAACCATCATTAAACTCATTTGGACTTATGGACTTAAACAGGTGGGGGACAGCAAAAAAGTCGAATATCAATCGCATTCAATCCTTCCAATCCAAAATCCTCCGAACTTAAGTAAATGCTCCTTACTATGTTTCCAACAAAACCCTACATAATGATCTCAATAAACCATCCGTCCTCGACCTCATAACTCTTAAATTTTCAAAATTCCATCGCAACCTCTCCTTTCATCCTAACCCTCTTGCTCAATCTTTATCCAGTTCCACACATCCTAATAACCCACCTCGCAGACTACAACGGCAATGACTCCGAGATCTTTTGTAAAATTTATTTATTATGGAGTTCTGGCAATGGCCAGTTTCTCAACTCATGGTCGGTGTGAATGTACTATAGCGCCCTCACTCAGCCTGCACTGGGTTTTTTTGTTTTTACACTAGAGACGCAGCTGAGAGAGTAGAGCTGGGACCTCTCGGTGCCTGCCTTGTCCCTCTACACGTGGAGGGACAGGTTTGACTGGGGATCCCTTGGATGAGTGTGTATTGTAAATAAAGTACGATTGTGTTTTTAAATTTTAATTTAATTTTAATTTTATTCTTTATTATCACTATTTATTTATTTTATTTTTATTTTTTCTAATTTTACTTTTTTATTTTATTTATAAGCATATTTTATACATTATATTGTTTATTTTCAACAAGTTATTTTATGTTCTCTTTTTATTTATGTTATTTTATATTTTGTTTTGTTTCCTAATTTTTTTTTTCTTTGTACGTAAAGTTTTAAAGTAATCGTACGCCATCTATATTACTTATCATAATAATTACTCAATAAAAGTTTAAAAAAAAAAAAAAAAAAAAGAAGAATTTATCTATATATATATTTATTTATAATATATATATATATATATATATATATATATATATATATATATATATATATATATATATATATATATATTGATATTTATTTTATATATACAGGGTGTTCAATATTCGATGGTCACTCCCTTTTTTTTTTTCCACATTTTTGAAATTTTGAAGCGAAGCTCTAAGTGTCTTAACTGTTTCAAATAATGTTTATTTTCAGGTTATAGTATGCGCTCCAACCTTCTCCAGTTCTTCTCCAGCGATCCTAACTTAGGAATTCCCAATGGGATGTAGTATTTTTTAAGACATTTCAAAGGAAAATCAAATTTTTGAATCAATTTTATACTGGTAAATTTTTTTTATCTGTGGCACGGTTTCGCTGCAAATCGCTTAAAAATCATTTTAAGAAAATAAGCACACTAAAATTGGAATTGCAAAAATAAAATAAACTTTGAACAAAAGTTTGAAATTAACGCCTTCCTGGTACGACGAGTGGCGAGAACCGGTTGACTTGGATAGTTTCCCCCGAGAGGCTCAAATCGTCAAGCCCGTGATGAAACTAAAATCATTTATGTACTAGCGACGGTGGAAGCGTATCCTCATTGGAGCATTCGAGGCATAGCTAGGTATACCCACTTAAGCATTGGAACGGTGTGGGCCATACTAAAACAACACCGGATGAGGCTGTACCGCTTTTCACTTCATCAGCCTCTAACTCCCCAAGATGCCTAGAGACTGAGGCTAAGGTTCTATCATTAAGTGGGTATCCTTGCTTATGTCTCGAATGCTCCGATGAGGATATGCTTCCACCGTAGCTGGTACATAAGTGACATTAGTTTCATCACGAGCTTGTCGACTATCTGAGCTTCTCGGGAGAATCTTTCAAAGTCAACCTGTTCTCGCCGCCTGTCGTAACAGTCGCGGGAAGACCTTAATTATGAATTTTTATTCAAAGTTTATTTTATTTTGGCAATTGCAGTTTTAGACTGCTTATTTTTAAAAAATGATCTTTCGCGAATTGTGGTGAAACGGTGCTCCGGATAAAAAAAAAAATGCCAGGTATAAAATCGATTCAAAATTTGATTTTCATTAAAATCTGTCGTAAAAAATACCACATTTCATTGGGAATTCCAAAGTTTAGATCGCTGGAGAAGAACTGGAGAAGGTTGGAGAGCAGACTATAACCTGAAAAGAAACTTTATTTGTTACAGTTAAGACTCTGAGAGTTTCGTTTCAAAATATCAAAATCTGTGGGAAAAAAAGGGGAGTTGGCCATCGAATATTGAACACCCTTTATATATATATAAACTTTAATATTTCTAGGTTTAAGTGACACGAATTCTCATATACCATCTACAGACCTTACAGATCTACATAAATATACCTTACACAAAAGTTTCCTTAGCCGTTATTTTATGTTGACTTGGAACCAGCCAGCAACAATATTGAAATATTTATAATTAGCAGACAGTGCTACTAAGTTGTGCGATTTGAGCAGCCAAAAAAACAAAAACAAAAAAAAAAAAACAGCGTATTTTCACATTCGATACTTTGCAGTTGTAGGGACGATAAATATATATATATGTATATAAATATATACACACATTTAAAAAATTGTGATATGAGAAAATCGTCAGTAACTAAAACTTTTATTTCTAGGATTGGGAAACCAGTTTGAACCATCTTCACAAAAATTAAGTAAATATTCTTAAAATTTATTATTTATAAATTATATACAGCCTTGGCCAAAAGTATTAGGCACCTACATAAAAGTAATAGGGAATAAATATAATTTCAACCATTTTAAACATATATTTTTTTCAATCATAAAAAACACGATTTAATACTTCGTCATCCAACCATTTGCTTTTATTACCCCATTAATTATTCTTTTTAGCAGGGAATCAACAAGTTGTGTACAATCTTCTTTAACTATTTTTTCCCACTCATCTTTTAATAATGTAAACAAATTGTCTTTGTTTGTAGGATTACGATTTTTAATTTAGACCACAGGTGTTCAATGGGATTGAGGTCTGGGGACTGAGGAGGCCAGTCGGTACTGTTTTTTTCGAACTATTCTCTACTTTTGCGTGGAACGTGGCATGGAGCATTATCCTGTTGAGAATAATATTGGCACTGTCCTCATTTCAAATATTTTTTCAAATGAAGGCTTTAAAATTTGGTTTAATATTGATATGTAGGTATCGTTATTTATCCTCCCTTCGCACGAAAATATTTCTCGATCTCCCGAAGCCCCATAAAACCCCAAAACATTATGTTTCCTCCACCATGTTTTACAGTAGGGACAACACAATCTGGGTGATAGGCTTCGCCTTCCTTCCGTACAAAAACAGCTCCAGGAGTTCCAGAAATGTGCACAAAAATTAGATATTTTAATGAATTCGTATAAATAATTAGATTCTTGCAGTTGAAACTTATTTTAGGAATTTTTCGACATTTTTAATTTCAATTTACTATAATTTAATTACCTCAAAGTTGTTTACATCTGATCAAATTACCTTTGCCCAATCTTCAGCAGTCCAGTTTTGGTGAAGTTTTTCCCAAGCAAGCCTCTTCTTGCGATTGGCTTCACAAAGCCACGGTTTCTTCCTGGCTTTACATCCCTTCAGACCTTTCTCTCCTAGTCTTCTTCTTACTGTCCGAGCAGAAATATCGCCAGAACACAAGGTTTTAATCCCTCCAGTCAGTTCTTTTGATGTTTTCTTGCGATTTTGAAGAGATGTTCACACGAAAAATCTCTCTTCACGTGCACCTGATTTTTTTCTTTCTATCCTAGGTAGCGAGGAAAATGTGTTAAAGGTCCTCTGTCCCATAAGTTTATATTGAACAGCTCATCGGGAGCACTTCATAGTTTTAGCAATCTCAGATTGATTATACCCTTCCGACGACATAAAATCTTTGCACGTTCAATCTCACTCAGTTCTTTGAATTCAAAAAAGCCCAAAATGTAATTTATTTGTAATATTCACAATTAAATTCAACAAAATTTTTCTAAAGTTGAAGTAAAGAGAGCAGCGACTGTACTGAGTCCTTTAGTTTATATTTCATTATTGTTTCCCAGGGGAATCGTATGAAGTAGGGGGCAATGGTTAAAAATAATCTATTTAAAGAAAGTATTTTTGTTAACAAAACGAGTTTTGGGTATAACAATGATTGAACAATTACTTATTAATATTAAAAAGAGATTTTCATGGTGCCTAATACTTTTGGCCAAGGCTGTATGTATAAAATATATTAATTAGTTTATTAATGGTGTATTTATAAATATAAATAAATTATTTGGTATTTCTAGGTATAAATAAGCAGAGTAGTCGATCACATGCCTCAGACCACTTCAGTAAATATACTTCAAATTAAATTTTCATAAATTATATTTATATATGCATATATTATAAAATTTATTATTTCTAGGTCTAAATGCTCATCACTCTAGGGATCCATCACCCATAAGTTCGTATATTATCTTGTATTTATAAAGTATATATATATATATATACATAGAAAAATAAGCGAACACCTAATAATGTACACTGGTAATTTTTTTTTATCTGGGGCACGGTTTCGCTGCAAATCGCTTAAAAATCATTTTAAGAAAATAAGCAGTCTAAAATTGGGATTGCAAAAATAAAATTCTTCTGTCATTAAGTGGGTATCCTTGCCTATGTCTCGAATGCTCCGATGAGGATATGCTTCCACCGTAGCTGGTACATAAATGACATTAGTTTCATCACAGGCTTGTCGACTATCTGAGCTTCTTGGGAGAAACTTTTAAAGTCAACCTGTTTAATCCCTTCAGTCAGTTCTTTTGATGTTTTCTTGCGATTTTGAAGAGATGTTCACACGAAAAATGTTCTCGCCGCCTGTCGTCGTAACAGTCGCGGGCAGACCTTAACTATGAATTTTTATTTAAAGTTTATTTTATTTTGGCAATTGCAGTTTCTATTGAAATCTGTCGTAAAAAATACCACATTTCATTGGGAATTCCAAACTTTAGATCGCTTGAGAAGATTTTTCGACATTTTTAATTTCAATTTACAATAATTTAATTACCTCAAAGTTGTTTACATCTGATCAAATTACCTTTGCCCAATCTTCAGCAGTCCAGTTTTGGTGAAGTTTTTCCCAGGCAAGCCTCTTCTTGCGATTGGCTTCACAAAGCCACGGTTTCTTCCTGGCTTTACATCCCTTCAGACCTTTCTCTCTCTCCTAGTCTTCTTCTTACTGTCCGAGCAGAAATATCGCCAGAACACAAGGTTTTAATCCCTTCAGTCAGTTCTTTTGATGTTTTCTTGCGATTTTGAAGAGATGTTCACACGAAAAATCTCTCCTCACGTCCACCTGTTTTTTTTCTTTCTATCCTAGGTAGCGAGGAAAATGTTTTTGAAGTTCGCTGTCCCATAAGTGTATATTGAACAGCACATCGGGAGCACTTCATAGTTTTAGCAATCTCAGATTGATTATACCCTTCCGACGACATAAAATCTTTGCACGTTCAATCTCCCTCAGTTCTTTGAAGCCCAAAATGTAATTTATTTGTAATATTCACAATTAAATACAACAAAATTTTTCTAATGTTGAAGTAAAGAGAGCAGCGACTGTACTGAGTCCTTTAGTTTATATTACATTATTGTTTCCCATGGGAATCGTATGAAGTAGGGGGCAATGGTTGAAAATAATCTATTTAAAGGAAGTATTTTTGTTAACAAAACGAGTTTTGGGTGTAACAATGATTGAACAATTACGTATTAATATTAAAAAGAGAATTTTCATGGTGCCTAATACTTTTGGCCAAGGCTGTATGTATGAAATATATTAATTAATTAATTAATGGCGTATTTATAAATAAAAATAAACTATTTGGTATTTCTAGATATAAATAAGCAGAGTAGTCGATCACAAGCCTCAGACCACTTCAGTAAATATACTTCAAATTAAATTTTCATAAATTATATTTATATATGCATATATTATAATATTTATTATTTCTAGGTCTAAATGCACATCAGCCTAGTGATCCATCACCCTTAAGTTCGTATATTATCTTATATCTATAAAGTATATATATATATATCAACGTCACTTAAAAAAAAAAGGAAAATTAATTATTTAGATTCAAAACGCGTTTAACGTCACTTAAAAAAAATCAAAGATGGAATCATGGCCATCATTCGGTGCATATTCATCAGCCTGGAATTGGCCTTGCAAATGGGCTTCGAAAAAAATTAAACATTAGGACGACATTATAAACAATTTTAGCTGACAATGAGGAATATACAGACAATTCAAAAGAAACACTTATTTATATACTGAATAAAGTAATTCAAGTCGATAATACTGTGACCCAATGGAACCAAAATGTATGAGGCATAATATAGTTACCCCTCCTGACACAGATGATGATTTACCACTTGAAGACGGAGACATAATACAACTGATCAAAAACTTACCCCCACATAAATTTTGGTTTGGAGGTTTCGATAAGATTTTTACAATCATAGTCCAAAAAATAACGGAAATTTTCAATCGTTATATTTGTGAAATATATAAAAGTTTCTTCAGTAGAAGAGAACTCCCACCAATTAGGAAAACGGCTAAGTTAGCATCAATTCCTAAAAAAGATCCCGGCTCAATAAGATCACTAACAAGGGAAGGACACAAAGTCTCTCATGGAACTTGTTGGCAATTCTTTTGGAGGTTCCTGGTCAAAAAAAAAATGTATACGTATTTTGCCGTTCTGACCAATGGGCCCTAGAAAAAAATAATTAAATAGCAAACATAAAACTACTTTATTTAATATCTCGATTTTAAAAAATGATATCGATATGATTCTTGCATAACGATTTTTAGTTTTGATTGCGGATTTAAGGGAAAAAACAGCCGCTCCATAGGTTTTGAAACGTTTATTCAATACAAATATCATATTTTTCACCCTTTTCAAGGAAAGTGAAATTTTTAAACCGATTATTGGTTAATTTCCTTTTAATCGCCATTACTTAGTCACGCAATTCACTGATTGGTATCGCTGGAAAGAGGAGATCCTCAGCTTTCTTTTGATGTATAATTGCAAAATTCGATGAACAAAAACCTATTAAAAAAATTGGAAAATCTGAACATTTGCTTTTCAACTTGAGTTTGAAACCAGATAGGATAATGAAACTTCTGAAACTTATTTGGATGAAATTACGTATTTCTTTTGAATGCTCAATTCGAAACCGATGTCGGTTCTTGTGGAAAAAAAAATATATTGAACGTAATTTGATTGAAAAATTTTAGCTTTTATTCGGTATATATATATATATATATATATATATATATATATATATATATATATATATATATATATATAAATATAAGTTAAATCGTAAGTCGTCCAAGTATATTCGGAAAACTGCTTCGTCCAATCCTCTCAGGAACTCTTCCATGAGTCTTTGAAATGTTATCGGGGCGTTCTTCAAACCGAAGGGCATCCGTGTAAATTCGTAGTGGCCCCTTTCGAAAGTGAAAGCAGTCTTATGTTGGTCTTTGGGGTGCATCCTGATCTGGTAGTATCCTGCTTTCAGATCCAGCGTACTAAACACCGTCGCCCCTCCCAACCGATCCAAAATATCCTCAAACCGTGGTATGGGGTATTTTTCGTCCACCGTGTTTTCGTTCAACTTCCGGAAGTTTACCGCTACACTGTACTTTTCCCGAGTTGCTCCCTCTTCGCCCTTCTTCTTTACGGCCCATTGGGGACTATTATAAGGGGACGTACTGTCCACTATAATACCTTGCCTCTTTAAACTCTCCAATTCTTCCCTCATATGCTTTCGGAGTGTCTGGGGGTATCTCCTTTTTTTCTCGTATGTTACACGATCTTGCTTTTACGGAATTTCATGTACGGTTTCCCCCGTTACGCTCAGTATTTCCCCTTCCTGGAAGAAAATGTCCGAATACTCTGCCCTGAGTCTCTGCCGCCAGTCGTCCTTCCGAATGATTACTCCGACCATAGTGTGCTTCACCTATAGGCCCCTCTCGCCCTCATAGTTCCTCCCTCCTATCCGGACCGCCCAACGGTCACCCACACCTGTTATTCGGGTCCCGATTTTCCCCAAAAGGTCGCACCCAATAATTCTCCCTTATTCTCGGGGCATGTCCTCCACCACGTGTACCATAAGTACTTCCCCTTCTTTTCTCCACCTCTCTAATTGTATCCCTACCTCACCCTCTACTCAACAGGGGCTACTCAGGGTAATTAACCTACAATTACACGCTATTACTCGGGGTATCCTCCCTCCTTTAGATAATTTCTCTATCGCATTTCTGCACATGATTGTGGTCGAACTCCCCGTATCGACCAGGCCCCTCACTCCCCTAGCAATTTTTATAATAGGCAACCCACCCTTAACATTCCTAACACTATTTATCACGCAATAGTTGCCCCCCTCTCATTACACTCACCTCATTCGTCAGCCCTTGCTCTCCACTCCGTCGCCGCCTCTCGCTCCCGGCTCCTCCAGTCGCTCCTCCGTTTGTTCCTTCCGACTGCGCGTCCTCCATCTCCAGGTCCCTCTTCTTCTTCCGTCTCCGATCCTCCTGAAGATCCCGTCGATTCATTTGTCATTGATAAAAAGCTGAGTATGAGGACTCCACAGGGATCTAGTATATCACCAGTCCCGTGGAATATATTAATCAATACAATTTATTTGAAAAAAATTACCGATCGACACTAAATTAATCGTTCATCCTGGTAATAGTAAAACGACGGAACATGGACAAACTTGAAGCTTCCACTAATCTTGTTTTATCTAGACTAACAAGGTGGGCTTATCTCAGTAAACTTTAACTCACAAAAGACAGAATATATAATATCCTCTCGGAAACGGACAATACCAAAACTAAACATAAGATTAAATTCATAACAAATAAACCAACGTGACACATTAAAATATTTAGGAGTACTGTAAGATCAAAAAATGAACTGGAAACGAAATATAAACAATGTGTACAACCAGGCTTTGCAAACCACTAACAGACTAATACAGACAGCTAGGGTCTGTTGGGGTCTCAAATCAGAGGTCCTCAAGACGATATATCATGGAGCTATTTTGCCTAAACTTCTTTACGCTGCACACGTTTGGCATAAGGGCGTTCGACTGAAATCGAATCTTGCAAAACTCGGCAGAATTCAAAGGGTCATATTAATAAAAATTTCCAAATCATTCCATACAATATCTTATGAAGCTGCTTGCATCTTAGCAGGTATTCTTCCAATTGACTTAAAAATACATGAAGTAATAGAACTATTTAAAATAAAAAAACGACTTACTGACTATAATAACATTATTCAAGAAAGAATAGACCTCTCATACAATTGCAAGTATTGGATTCATTCAGCAATACAAGCACAAATATTAGCAAACAAACACACAGATAGTCAAACTCGGACAGTTATATTTACCGATGACAGTAAGAATGGCGACAACGTGAGTGTGCTTGGTTACTTGAAGATATAAATGATAGGCCCATAGAGTCTCAATACAGGTTAGGAAAGGAGTATTTTAATAACCAAGCGGAGAAGTTAGCAGTAATTAAGGCCACCGAATACTTACTTGAGAATTTAACACATACCAGCACACACATAGCTATTTATACGGACAATATGAACGTAATACACTCAATTGAAAACTCAAATATTCATGACATACTTACAGAGGAAACTAGAAACAAGGAAATAATCAATGTTTTTTGGATTAAGGGCCATTGAGGAGTAGAAGGCAACGAGAGAGCCGACGCTTCGGCAAAGTTAGCGGCTCACACTGACCTTCCATTATCATTTGATAAAAGGAGATATAAGAAAGGACTCTATAATAAAATCGAACAATAAGTGGACCGCTTCTGAAAAATCTCCTAGCCTCCATCGATTCGTTCCCAATATCACACCGCAAAATTTTAGTATACGTCTATAATTTTGCGGTGTGATATTGGGACATATTCACTAACTACAAACTGACCCAAATAATTTCAGAACACGGAAAACCCAAACAATACTTAAAACGCTTCAACATACTAAACAATGAAAGGTTCCAAGGCAAGCCTCTTCTTGCGATTGGCTTCACAAAGCCACGGTTTCTTCCTGGCTTTACATCCCTCCAGACCTTTCTCTCCTAGTCTTCTTCTTACTGTTCGCGATTTGTGGTGAAACGGTGCTCCGGATAAAAAAAAAAAAATACCCGGTATAAAATCAATTCAAAATTTGATTTTCTATTGAAATCTGTCGTAAAAAATACCACATTTCATTGGGAATTCCAAACTTTAGATCGCTGGAGAAGATTTTTCGACATTTTTAATTTCAATTTACAATAATTTAATTACCTCAAAGTTGTTTACATCTGATCAAATTACCTTTGCCCAATCTTCAGCAGTCCAGTTTTGGTGAAGTTTTTCCCAGGCAAGCCTCTTCTTGCGATTGGCTTCACAAAGCCACGGTTTCTTCCTGGCTTTACATCCCTTCAGACCTTTCTCTCCTAGTCTTCTTCTTACTGTCCGAGCAGAAATATCGCCAGAACACAAGGTTTTAATCCCTTCAGTCAGTTCTTTTGATGTTTTCTTGCGATTTTGAAGAGATGTTCACACGAAAAATCTCTCCTCACGTCCACCTGTTTTTTTTCTTTCTATCCTAGGTAGCGAGGAAAATGTTTTTGAAGTTCGCTGTCCCATAAGTGTATATTGAACAGCACATCGGGAGCACTTCATAGTTTTAGCAATCTCAGATTGATTATACCCTTCCGACGACATAAAATCTTTGCACGTTCAATCTCCCTCAGTTCTTTGAAGCCCAAAATGTAATATATTTGTAATATTCATAATTAAATACAACAAAATTTTTCTAAAGTTGAAATAAAGAGAGCAGCGACTGTACTGAGTCCTTTAGTTTATATTACATTATTGTTTCTCAGGGGAATCGTATGAAGTAGGGGGCAATGGTTGAAAATAATCTATTTAACGGAAGTATTTTTGTCAACAAAACGAGTTTTGGGTGTAACAATGATTGAACAATTACATATTAATATTAAAAATAGAATTTTCATGGTGCCTAATACTTTTGGCCAAGGCTGTATGTATAAAATATATTAATTAATTAATTAATAGTGTATTTATAAATATAAATAAATTATTTGGTATTTCTAGGTATAAATAAGCAGAGTAGTCGATCACAAGCCTCAGACCACTTCAGTAAATATACTTCAAATTAAATTTTCATAAATTATATTTATATATGCATATATTATAATTTATTATTAAATAATTTATTATTTCTAGGTCTAAATGCACATCACTCTAGTGATCCATCATCCCTAAGTTCGTATATTATCTTATATCTATAAAGTATATCTATAAAGTATATATATATATATATATATATATATATATATATATATATATATATATATATATATATATATATACATAGAAAAATAAGTGAACACCTAATAATGTACACTTAAGAAAAAAACAATACTTATACATATGCACTGACTACAAGCTGACCCAAATACTTTCAGAACACGGACAACCCAAACAATACTTAAAACGCTTCAACATACTAAACAATGAAAGGTGTCCTCACGATGGACAGGTTCATAATTTCCAATATTTAATATATGACTGTAAAGGACTTGACAACATTAGGGCAGGACTGATACAGAACATTATACTAAAACACGGAAATTGGCCTGAAACAGAACAGAGACTTATGACCAAATGTAAATCGGACTTTGCACAATTTATTGAACTAACAGACTGACTGAGGAATATAGGAAGGCAGTATAATCGTATATCTTGTTGCGGTTTAGTTTATTTAGGTTTTATTGTCTTGTGTTATTTATTGGTTTATTATTCTGTGAAAATTGTATTAACGATATTTTAATGTTTTATTTTATTTAATTTATTTCTTTATTTTGTTTACCTGATTGTACAAAAAAGACAATATGATCAAATTGAATTTATAAAAATTCAATGAACTTGGTAATATGGGTAGTATGCCTAAAAAGAGGAATGGCGCAGGTAAATACGATAAATAAATTCTCCTCTTATGGGGTTACCATATGAAGAAAAAGAATAAATATATATATGTGTGTGTCTTATTTTGTGTATCTACTAAAATTTAATATTTCTAGGTCTAAGTGACACGAATTCGCATGTACTTACTATCTATATATCTATAGATAAGCTGGATAAATATTCTTAAAATTTTATGATTTTCTAAAATTATATCATAAACATGGCAGCAAGTGTATAACAATTGGAAAATGCCTTACAAACGATTACTTTCAAATGATATAGCTGAGATTAAATTACCAAGGAAAGATCTAAAAGACAAGTTGATCATCCTTATAGACGAAATTCGAACAGTGCACAACACATCAAAATTTTAAAGCCGAATCCCTAAAAGTCAAAGTAACCTAAAATATTACTATTCAGAAACGGTAGTTCCTCGGGCTAAACAAAAATCAGCAACCGAAAGACTTAAAAATTGAAATTAATAAAATAACCTCCAATAAAGATTTTATGATTTTTAAAACGAATACAATATGCTTATAAATAAAATACAATAGTAAAATTAGAAAAAATAAATAAATAACTAAATAAAAATAAAATAAATTAATTAAAAAAAAAAAAAAAATGCAGGCTGAGTGAGAGCGCTATAGTACATTCACACCGCGCATGAGTGAGAAGGTGGCCATTTCCAGAATTCCATAATAAATAAATTGTACTAAAAATCTCGGGGCCACTGCCGTTTTAGTCGGCGATTGTAATTGTACGTAACTTGTTAGAGTCCCTCTTTCGTATTATATGTAAGAGTCTTATCTTCCAGGTTATCAGAATTCGCGTTTTGAGACAGATCAGTTGATAAATTTTAGTAATTAAGTTTGGATAAATATTTATAACTTATTGTACAATGTCTGTATTGAATTTATCATGTCCAGGTATTTTCGTTTTATATAAGTTCTCGATACAATGTAGGATTTCAGTTCGTTCAAGGATATTGTCATCGTTTGAAGCAGGGGGTGTATTTGAGTTAGTGCTTAATGGAACCTGTTTTTGAGTAACGTCAATGGAATTGTCTTCATGAATCAAGTTATCTAGTAGGTTTGTAATCGTTTCCTTGTAATCTTTCGTGTGTTCGTTATTGCCTGTTTGTACAGTTCGTAGAATGTCTTGGATTTTCAATTTATTTACTGCGTATATATAAGACCAATTCCAGGGGTTAGATTCATCAGAACAGTAATTTTTCCAAGAATCAATTTTAGGTGTTTTTATAAGTGCCTAATATCTGTGTTTGCAGTCTAAATGTCCTTGTTTCTTTAATATTCTCATGTCTTTGTTCGGTTTTTTTTTTTTTTTTTGTAAGATTTCTTCAGTCTGTTAGTTTGTTTCCTCAGTTTAGTTAGTTAGTTCGAAAAATTCTCAATGCTCCTTACCTTGTCACCAATAACCTTATCCATAATGATCTTAATGTTCCATATGCTACTGATTTAGCCCACACCAGATACCTATCCTTTCATAGTAAGCTCCATAATCATTCAAATCTTCATAAAGTGCTACTAATGTGTAGTTCTTTTCAAGATTTAAAATTTACTAGATGTATATGCATTACAGTTGTAAATTTCAATAAATTAAAAAAAAAATTAACTAACACCAATTTAATGAAAATTATACCTCACAGAACAGTAGCCTGGTAGAACGACAAACTAACAAGGAAACGATTACAAACCTACTAGATAACTTGATTCATGAAGACAATTCGATTGACATTACTCAAAAACAGGTTCCATTAAGCACTAACTCAAATACACCCCCTGCTTCAAATGATGGCAATATCCTTGAACGAACTGAAATCCAGCATTGTATCCAGAACTTATATTCTCTCTTTTATTCTTTTATTAATAGAAATTTACAACTGTATTAGAAAACACCTCTAGTAAATAGGCGGTATATGTGAGATATAATGACATGAATAAAACTTGTAGAGGAACTACCAATTGGTAGTACTCTTATGAATATTTACAAAAGTAGATCACGAGGCCATCTTCTTTTCAGACGCCTCGGAGGATTGCTAGGAATAGAATGGGAAGCTAGCTGTGTAACAAGTGGTTTTGGATGAGTGTTAGGTTTATTATGAAAGGAGAGGTATCTGGTTCGGCGACATATGGGATATTAAGGTCATTATGGATTAATTCATTTGTGACAAAGTAAGGAGCATTAAGGATTTTTCGAAGGATTTTGGATTGGAGTGATTGGATGCGGGAAGAATTCGATGGTTTAGTGGATCCCCACAACTCTATACCGTAAGTCCAAATAGGTCTGATAATCGTCATATATACAAGTTTCTTATAGTGAATCGGGAGATTTGAGCGTTTGTCAAGTAAGGGTTGTAGCAGTCGACATCTACGTGCAGCTTCTTGTCTTTTCAATCTTGTATGAGTGTTCCAGGTAAGTCTCTTGTCCAGATGAAATCCAAGGTATCGTATTTGTTCCATATTAGTTAGCGGTATACCATTAAAGGATACTAGAGGACAGGATGAGGTAGGTTTTCGACGTAGGGTAAAGGTTATTTGTTGGGATTTGCTAGGATTTATCTTGACTCTCCAGTTATGACACCATTCTTCAAGGGAAGTAATATGTGACTGGAGTGTATGGGATGCAGAAAAAAAATGGATCATCATTGACTGATAACATGCTGGTGTCATCAGCAAAGGTTGTGAGGATAGTATGAGGATGAGTTGGAATATCAGCTGTATAAACGGTATAAAGAATGGGACCCAGGATACTACCTTGAGGAATACCAGCGGTCTGGGGGAAGATGGAAGAGTATTTAGAATTGTGGTTACTCTAAATACTCTATCAGAAAGGTAGGAACGGAGGATGAGGAAATATGTAGATGGAAGGAATTGGGAAGTTTATAAAGTAGTCCTGGATGCCATACCCGATCGAAGGCTTGTTCAACGTCAAGAAAGAAACCCCTGCAATACACCTTGCGCTCCAATGCAGATGAGATAACATCCTCCACACGATGGCACTGTTGGGTAGTGCCGGGAAATATGTAATACGGATTATAGCGTTATAAATATAAGTTAGGCGTAATACTGCTTTCTTTGGAAGGCATTTGAGGATTCTTGAGGTAATAAGGTCATGTCTAGGAGCTTTGTTGGAGGGCAATCTACGGATTATGGATATAATATCTGAAGGGTGGAAGGCTTTAGGAGGAAGGTTCATTTGGAGAGGAATAGTCAGTTCTGCTTCAATACGTTCTACATGGTTAGGATTTAGGATGTCAAAATGAGGTTTAAAAGTATTATGTAATTGCTCACCAAATCCCTGTGATTTTTCTAAATCAGATTTGGTGCAGGTTTGAGCTGGAGTAAGGAGAGGATGATTGAAGGTTTTTAATTTTTAAAGTTTTTTGGTAGTGGTCCATAATGATTTGTCGGAAATCGATAGTTGTTCAGTTTGTTTCTGTAAATTTTCAAATTTTAGTTTTTTAAGTTCTGATTTAAGTTTGTTAGTTAATTTGGTATAATTGGTTTTGTCAGATGGGTATCGAGTTTTATGCCATTTGGCCCTTGCTCGACGTTTCTCTACTAATAAAACGCGAATATTCTGTGGTAAGATACTTTCTGATTTTTTAATTCTATTTTGTGAAGTGTTTTCCGTGGAATTTTGAGGTCAATATGGTTTTCTAAAGCCGAATGGAATTTGTCCCAGTCCACACGTCCCGTTATTAAGGATGGAGGAGAAGGTTTGATTATAGGAATAGAATGCAGGGTAAGCAAAACTGGGCTATGGTCAGAGGAAAGATCATCTAAGGAATCTATTGTAGTTTGGGAAGTAGATATTTAAGAGGTAACGAATATGTCCAGAATATCTCGGCGTTTTTTTTTTTTTAGGGATGTAGGCCAGTAGGTAGGATTGTTAGGAGAAAGGATAGGGTAATTGTTGAAGGATGATACATGGGAAAGTATACTATCTCGGGAATTGGATGTTCTACAGCCCCATCGCTGGTATTTAGCGTTGCAGTCACCACCTGCAATGAAGCGCCGCCCAAAGGATTGGAATAAGGATTGTAGAATATATCAGGAAAGGCTATTTCTTGGAAGATAATATACAGCTGAAAGAGTAATGTTAAATGGAAGGGAGGATAGGATTAGTGCGGTAGACTGAATGGTGTCAGTTGGAGAGGAAGGAATCAGGGTATGGGTTAGTGATCTATGGATAAGAATACAAGTACCGCCGTGGGCTGTTTTGTCGGGGTGGTCAGTTCTGTAAGTAATGAAGCCATTAATTGGAATTATGAGGTAGGCGTCAAGTGAGTTTCGGTAATTAGGGCAACGTGAATGTTATTGTCGTGTAAGAATATGTCTAGTTCATTTCTGTGATTGAGCAAACCATTGGTGTTCCATAAAAGAACTGTCAAGGAGTTTCGGAGAGATAATGTTGAGATTTCTGATTTTGTATCAAGTGTATTAGTGTCCGTTTCGAGTATCTTTAAATGTTTTTTAAGTTGGAATGTAGTATTTTTCTCTAAATTATCCCAGTTTACAACATTTTTTTTTTTTTTTTTTTTTAGGGTTGTCTATCTAAACAGTTATAATTTCGGAGATGTCCGTTATTTTTCCAGGTAATTTCGTAGTATATAGAATTGTGATACGAACAGTTACAGTCGTTTAGTATCTTCCAGTTCGTCAGTCATCTTGTCGTTTCGTTATTGCTTGTCAAGTCAATGTTACTCTTACCTCTTGGTTCGTTGAAAGTTGTTGATTCTGAAATTTATTGATTAAGCTTAAATTTTTGGAAATGATAAATTTTTGTAAGGTTCGACCTCTGGGATTAATTTTGATGTCATTCCAGAAGTATGATCTGCTGTTGGAGTCTATTCCTAGAATAATGTAATGGTTGTTATAATAATTTATAATAGGTAAAATTTTGGCAATATCTTTACCAATGTCTAGGGTTTCATCGAAGTAAGTGCTGATAAATATAAATTTGTTTAGCTTAATAGTAATTTCAACAGTGCATAAGAACGGGTCGCTGTGTTGTGTAATGAAGATTGCATCGACGTATTCATTGTTTATTAATATAGCAGCTCTTGGTTTGGAAACATCTTTTTTATAAATCTGAATATGATGATTGTAATCTTTAAGATTGCTGTTTTTAGTATATGGTTCTTTTTTAACTTGCATCAGGGTTATATCAATATTTTTAACTTGAATACAGTGATTTATGTAGTCCGTACAAATATCAGAATGACGTGTGTTTATCTGTAGTATTTTTTTTATTCTCTTAAGTCCATGTTCGAGTATGAATGGATGATGGAGAAGAAATGTTGTAATAAGCCTGTAGTTTTTAAGTTAATTTAGTAGTCTGTGTTTTTGGTGAGTTGGTTTACTTTTCTGATGTATGAGGGACACTTTTTATTAAAAGATAAATGGTTTTGGTTTTATTTGTTCGTGTTCAATTGTTTTTTAGCCCACCTAAAAGCTTTTTTTATTCTCTCTTAATTTAAATAATATTCAACCGTAGGCCACACGAAAACGTATTGCAACCGCCAGGCAAGATGTGTCAAACGTGCAGGACCACATTTAACAGCAACTTGCTTAAAAACACGAGACACGCCAGCCTTGTGTGTGCTCTGTGGTGAGAGCCATCCTGCCAACTATAAGGGTTGCCAGGTGTACAAACATAGACAGAAGCAAAGAGCCACCAACTCCACTACAAATAAAACTTCAGTTCTTCAAACAACCGAAACAGTAGTAACATCCCTCTAGAATCAACAGAACACTTTATTCAACAATAGTTTTCCTAAGCACTTTCCTCCACTTCCATCATCAAAAAAGCTCAACAACCTCTGCATCAGCAACCCATCGAAACAGCTGTTCAACATCCTCCATCTCTGCGATCAACCTCAGCTGTGGGATCATCTCAACATCTTCCTTCCAGAGAAGAATTCACAACTGTTGAACGAAGAAACCGACGGCCACAAAATTAGGGGCCTCAAACATCCCTTCCATCCCGGCCTTCCAAAATAATTAATCCCTCTCCATCAACTACCCAACTGACCCCACAACATTTAAACCAAAAGAACAAGACTCCATCCCAAATTTATGAGCAAACCATACCTCCTCAACAAAATCCAAGCCAAATCCTATTCAAGGTACCGTCAGAACCCTATCCTATTTCCTACCAAAGTATTGGTGATATCTCATCAATTCTTTCCTCCTTCCTTCATGAACTCCAAGAAACTATCAGACCTTTAATTACCCTTCTCACAAGAGCCCTGTCCGAAATCACGTCTTTTGCTCCTCGATGATCCGAAACTCCTTGACAGTTCTTTTATGGAACACCAATGGTTTGCTCAATCACAGAAATGAACTAGACATATTCTTACACGACAATAACATTCACGTTGCCCTAATTACCGAAACTCACTTGACGCCTACCTCTTAATTCCACATTAATGGCTTCATTACTTACAGAATTGACCACCCCGACAAAACAGCCCACGGCGGTACTTGTATCCTTATCCATAGATCACTAACCCATACCCTGATTCCTTCCTCTCCAACTGACACCATTCAGTCTACCGCACTAATCCTATCCTCCCTTCCATTTAACATTACTCTTTCAGCTGTATATTATCTTCCAAGAAATAGCCTTTCCTGATATATTCTACAATCCTTATTCCAATCCTTTGGGCGCTTCATTGCAGGTGGTGACTGCAACGCTAAATACCAGCGATGGGGCTGTAGAACATCCAATTCCCGAGATAGTATACTTTCCCATGTATCATCCTTCAACAATTACCCTATCCTTTCTCCTAACAATCCTACCTACTGGCCTACATCCCTAAAAAAACGCCGAGATATTCTGGACATATTCGTTACCTCTTAAATATCTACTTCCCAAACTACAATAGATTCCTTAGATGATCTTTCCTCTGACCATAGCCCAGTTTTGCTTACCCTGCATTCTATTCCTATAATCAAACCTTCTCCTCCATCCTTAATAACTGGACGTGTGGACTGGGACAAATTCCATTCGGCTTTAGAAAACCATATTGACCTCAAAATTCCACGGAAAACACTTCACAAAATAGAATTAAAAAATCAGAAAGTATCTTACCACAGAATATTCGCGTTTTATTAGTAGAGAAACGTCGAGCAAGGGCCAAATGGCATAAAACTCGATACCCATCTGACAAAACCAATTATACCAAATTAACTAACGAACTTAAATCAGAACTTAAAAAACTAAAATTTGAAAATTTACAGAAACAAACTGAACAACTATCGATTTCCGACAAATCATTATGGACCACTACCAAAAAACTTTAAAAATTAAAAACCTTCAATCATCCTCTCCTTACTCCAGCTCAAACCTGCACCAAATCTGATTTAGAAAAATCACAGGTATTTGGTGAGCAATTACATAATACTTTTAAACCTCATTCTGACATCCTAAATCCTAACCATGTAGAACGTATTGAAGCAGAACTGACTATTCCTCTCCAAATGAACCTTCCTCCTAAAGCCTTCCACCCTTCAGATATTATATCCATAATCCGTAGATTGCCCTCCAACAAAGCTCCTAGACATGACCTTATTACCTCAAGAATCCTCAAATGCCTTCCAAAGAAAGCAGTATTACGCCTAACTTATATTTATAACGCTATCATCCGTATTACATATTTCCCGGCACTACCCAACAGTGCCATCGTGTGGAGGATGTTATCTCATCTGCATTGGAGCGCAAGGTGTATTGCAGGGGTTTCTTTCTTGACGTTGAACAAGCCTTCGATCGGGTATGGCATCCAGGACTACTTTATAAACTTCTCCAATTCCTTCCATCTACATATTTCCTCATCCTCCGTTCCTACCTTTCTGATAGAGTATTTAGAGTTAACCACAATTCTAAATACTCTTCCATCTTCCCCCAGACCGCTGGTATTCCTCAAGGTAGTATCCTGGGTCCCATTCTTTATACCGTTTATACAGCTGATATTCCAACTCATCCTCATACTATCCTCACAACCTTTGCTGATGACACCAGCATGTTATCAGTCAATGATGATCCGTTTTCTGCATCCCATACACTCCAGTCACATATTACTTCCCTTGAAGAATGGTGTCATAACTGGAGAGTCAAGATAAATCCTAGCAAATCCCAACAAATAACCTTTACCCTCCGTCGAAAACCTACCTCAACTTGTCCTCTAGTATCCTTTAATGGTATACCGCTAACTAATGTGGAACAAATACGATACCTTGGATTTCATCTGGACAAGAGACTTACCTGGAACACTCATACAAGATTGAAAAGACAAGAAGCTGCACGTAGATGTCGACTGCTACAACCCTTACTTGACAAACGCTCAAATCTCCCGATTCACTATAAGAAACTTGTATATATGACGATTATCAGACCTATTTGGACTTACGGTATAGAGTTGTGGGGATCCACTAAACCATCGAATTCTTCCCGCATCCAATCACTCCAATCCAAAATCCTTCGAAAAATCCTTAATGCTCCTTACTTTGTCACAAATGAATTAATCCATAATGACCTTAATATCCCATATGTCGCCGAACCAGATACCTCTCCTTTCATAATAAACCTAACACTCATCCAAAACCACTTGTTACACAGCTAGCTTCCCATTCTATTCCTAGCAATCCTCCGAGGCGTCTGAAAAGAAGATGGCCTCGTGATCTACTTTTGTAAATATTCATAAGAGTACTACCAATTGGTAGTTCCTCTACAAGTTTTATTCATGTCATTATATCTCACATATACCGCCTATTTACTAGAGGTGTTTTCTAATACAGTTGTAAATTTCTATTAATAAAAGAATAAAAGGGAGAAGTTCTGGATACAATGCTGGATTTCAGTTCGTTCAAGGATATTGCCATCATTTGAAGCAGGGGGTGTATTTGAGTTAGTGCTTAATGGAACCTGTTTTTGAGTAATGTCAATCGAATTTCTTCATGAATCAAGTTATCTAGTAGGTTTGTAATCGTTTCCTTGTTAGTTTGTCGTTCTACCAGGCTACTGTTCTGTGAGGTATAATTTTCATTAAATTGGTGTTAGTTAATTTTTTTTTTAATTTATTGAAATTTACAACTGTAATGCATATACATCTAGTAAATTTTAAATCTTGAAAAGAACTACACATTAGTAGCACTTTATTAAGATTTGAATGATTATGGAGCTTACTATGAAAGGATAGGTATCTGGTGTGGGCTAAATCAGTAGCATATGGAACATTAAGATCTTTATGGATAAGGTTATTGGTGACAAGGTAAGGAGGATTGAGAATTTTTCGAACTAACTAACTGAACTGAGGAAACAAACTAACAGAGTGAAGAAATCTTACAAAAAAAAAAAAAAAAAAAAAAAAAAAAAAACCAACAATGACATGAGAACATTAAAGAAACAAGAATATTTAGACTGCAAACACAGATATTAGGCACTTATAAAAACACCTAAAGTTGATTCTTGGAAAAATTACTGTTCTGATAAATCTGACCCCTGGAATTGGTCTTATAAATACGCAGCAAATTGAAAAACCAAGACATGCTACGAACTGTACAAACAGACAATAGCGAACACACGAAAGATTACAAGGAAACGATTACAAACCTACTAGATAACTTGATTCATAAAGACAATTCTATTGACATTACTCAAAAACAGGTTCCATTAAGCACTAACTCAAATACACCCCCTGCTTCAAACGATGACAATATCCTTGAACGAACTGAAATCCTACATTATATCGAGAACTTATATAAAACGAAAATACCTGGACATGATAAATTCAATACAGACATTGTACAATAAGTTATAAATATTTATCCAAACTTAATTACTAAAATTTATCAACTGATCTGTCTCAAAACGCGAATTCTGATAATCTGGAAGATAGGACTCTTACATATAATACGAAAGAGGGACTCTAACAAGTTACGTACAATTACAATCGCCGACTAAAACGGCAGTGGCCCCGAGATCTTTAGTAAAATTTATTTATTATGGAATTCTGGAAATGGCCACCTTCTCACTCATGCGCGGTGTGAATGTACTATAGCGCTCTCACTCAGCCTTATTTTTATTTTATTTTATTTATTTTTTTATTAATTTGTTATATTTTTATTTACTTTTTATTTAGTTATTTATTTATTTTTTCTAATTTTACTATTGTATTTTATTTATAAGCATATTGTATACTTTATAGTGTTTATGGATAGCAAGTTATCTTCTGTTCTTTTTTTATTTGTTATTTTATATATATATATATATATATATATATTTTTTTTTTTTTTTTTTCCATTCATTTATTTATTTTCTCTCATTGTACATAATGTGTGAATGTAATCATACGCCATCTATATTACTTATTGCCTAAATCTGCGGCAGAATGTAATAATTACTCAATAAAAAAAAAAGAAATTCTATATAACGTAGACAGTTATAAATATCAATAAATAGTGAGAAAAATAAAGTGTGAGAGTATTTAAATTTTTCTTCTTTCTCTATTTCATTTTATTTCTTTTCAATGTTATTTATATAATTTATTTTTTATTTATTAGTAATTAAATTTTATTTTATATCTTATATTGGTGGGGGTTTCTTTTTTTTTTCATATATTTTCATTGTGCGTATTGTAATAATATAAAAAGTAGCATCCGTTTTACTTATTGCCCTTCACTGAGCTTACTATTAGTATTCATTCAATAAAACATTTTCACAAAAAGGTGATATAAGAAAACTGTCAATAATTAAAATCTATTTCTAGGTATGAGCAACCTAAACGGACAAAGAAACCATTTAAGTAAATATTCCTATAATTTTATATTTATGAATTATATATGTGTAAAATATATTAATTAATTAATTAATGGTGTTTATATTATATATATATATATATATATATATATATATATATATATATAAATAAATGATTTGGTTTTTCTAGGTTACAGTAAAAAGAGTCATCAATCACATGCCACAGATCACTTTAGTAAGTATTCTTGAAATTAAATTTTCATGAATTATATCTATATATGCATATATTATAAAATTTATTATTTCTAGGTATGTCTAAAAATAATGGATTTCCAACAGGTAAATATTCTGAAAATTTAATTTCCATGAATTATTTATGTATAAAGCGTATAATTCAGCATCATCAAATCGGATCCGTAAATATTCTTAAAATTTAATTGGAAGACATATGCATTACATATTATTATAAACAGGGTGTCCCGAAATTAAATGGCAAAACTGTAGGAACTTATAGGGGACTGAAAAACTAAGACAAAAAGTCCTTTAGAGATTTGCTCGTTTTTGCTCAGTTTTAGAGAAAATCGCAAAAAAAGAAACAAAACAAAAATGTTACAGGTAGCGATTATCACCTTTCAAAGTTCGTCAGGCTAGGCAGTGAGATATGTAAGCACTTAATGTTATCCTTTACATTCTTTTATTTGTTTACATTTTGGCTTTCTTCAAGGATTATAATTCCTAAATCAGTCTTCAGTCAGTTACTCAGATATTTTTGTGTGAATAGCATCAGCCACAATGCCGCATACATATTCTAATGTTGAATACGCTGATATGATTTCTGTAACGGTAATGCTTTAGAAGCAATGCGGGAGTATGCGCGCCGATTTCCAAATAAAAGGGTGCCTAATCGGCGAGTCTTTTCGTTAACTTTTAATAGACTACGAGAGACTGGGTCATATGGCAATATGGCGAACTTTGAAAGGTGATAATCACTATCCATACCATCTTCAAAAAGTTCAGAATTTATTACCTCAAGATTATGTCAAGAGATTGAATTTTAGTAACTGGTTTCTTGACAAAATTTGCGATGATAATTTATTTCCATTAAAAATTATACGGGCCGATGAAGCTACCTTTACAAGAAGAGGAATTGTTAATCAAAGGAATTATCATGTATGGGCTCTTGAAAATCCCAGAGCTATTAAAGAGAATAGGTTTCAGCATGAATTTGCTATTAACGTTTGGCTTGGAAATGTAACATGATGTAAATAGAATCTGGGAGTGTGGGTAGTGAGAAGGTGAGCACATATAAATGTGTTTTCTTCTCCATACCTGTCTTTTTGGTTACTATTCTTTTTATTTCTTTTACGTTAAATTTACCTAGTTCTTCTAATATTTCTTTTTCTTCAACTCCGTTTAAGTCCTTGCTTATATTTAATTTTTCATGGGGATTTACTTTTATTTTTATTATTGAACCAAAATTATTTAGTTTTAATAGTTTCTTGGACTGTTCTCTACTAATTGTTTCCACTAAAATTGTTTCGTTTCTTAATTTGTTTACTTTTTTAGGTTCACCTCTATGATCATTTATTGATTTGTATATTAAAAAAATCTCCTTCTTCATCTTTTTCGATTAATAGAAATTGGTTTTTATTTTTATTATCTTCTATTTCATTGGAATCGTTAGAACGTTTCTAACCCTTTTTACGTTTGGGGGCCGAATATCGGGTGGTTTATTCATTTTTATTCGATTTGTTTCTTTTCTTTTATGTTGTTTGTTTGTTTCGTTTAACGTCACTTTATGCTGCTATGGCTAATCGGACGATGCTACGGTGGGAGTTCTAAATTTTGCCTATCCAGGTATAATTAGGATAGGGATCTTTAACGAGTACCTGACATCGCACAGGCTCGGGACCCCCGTTTTACGTCCCTTCCGAAGGACGGCATAGCCGAGGATTTTTTACTCCCTTTAAAAAATCCTAAGGTCATCTGCCGGGCTGCGAACCCGCGATCTTGGGTTTAGTAGGTTGCTATGCTAACCACTACACCACAGGTGACCCCCATTTCTTTTCTTTTATAATAATAATTTTAAAATAAGTTTAATTAGTTTGTTGAATAAAACTGGAGAAACAAAATCAATTGATAGTAAATTAATTATTTATCTTTTATATCTAATAAATTGGCATAAACTAACAGAGATTAAACAAGTAAATGGAACATAATGAAAGGCAAATCTATATATATATAAAATGAATATGTGTATGTCTATACTCGATAGATTCAAAAACCGTACATCCAATCGCCGAGAAAATTTGGGAAATTATTAAGTATATCCTGTTGGTAACAGATTTAAACAAAAACCATAATGAAAGGCAAATCTATATATATATAAAATGAATATGTGTATGTCTATACTCGATAGATTCAAAAACCGTACATCCAATCGCCGAGAAAATTTGGGAAATTATTAAGTATATCACCGGGAAGGTTTTTGAGATAAAAAAATTTTAAATCAGAGTTGGGGTTCTGGGTGTATGTAAATATCAAAATAACATTTATTTTTTATAAATACTATTTTAGTGCGGGTGTTTGTAAACAATTACCAATAAAACATATGTTCTACATTAATCTATATCTATACTATTATATAAAAGGACAAGCGATTTTTCGCTGGTTATAACGGTACAATGTTATACAGAGCTAGAAATTGATAATAAAATTGGTTTGATTCAAATAAATTGTTATAAAAAAAACTATAAATATTTAGTGTAAGGTGAGGATCCTAGGGATATTTAATAATCGAACAAAATGTGGTTAGCAGCATTCTACACCAGAGATTGCAATGGTAAAATTATTAAACCTCACTGTACTAAATTCTAACTACAAAATGTTAATAATTCTAGGAAGATTTTAAATATTATAGTTTACTATTATAATAATTTAAATTCACAGTTTAAAGTGGCAGAAGTTTACCACTCTGTCATTAACTTTTATAATTAGATAGAGATTAAAATCCAGCCAAATGAAATCAATAAAATTATTTTTGCTAGACTAAATATTATTGCCTTATCAAAATACTGATTATTTTTTGATATTATGTTTAAAAAATGGGTGACCTAACCGTAGCTTTTGATGAAGGTTTTAAGAAGACAAATATTTCAATGATTTCAAATTCATTTTAATGTTTCAGGTTTATTTAATAAATTGTACCATTGGTTGTGTGAAAGAGCAGTAATATTACTAACAAATACTATAGCAGAGAATATTAACAACATTATTATTAAAAAAGTAAATTGTGACATAGAGAATATCTCTATTGATAGGGTTGTAAGCATTGATAATGCAGTCCAATATCCGCCAGAGTTTCTTTCTAAAACGCCTCTGTCGATCTAAATTACCAACTCATAGATTAGATTTAAGGATTGAATATCCAATAATGCTTTTGAGTAAATCATTGCAATAATACTAGGTTACAGCTTTGAGTAAAAATATCTAGAAATATTGTGAGAAAATAATTCTCAACTGCATTATAAGATTTTTATTGTTAAAAAATAAAACTTCTGTTATTAGTTAAACCTATCTAAGTTCGTTACTAATAAGAGCGGGCGAAGCCGTGACTGGGGATGCTAGTGAAAATATAAAGAAAAGAAAATCGTTATCAGTCTTGTCTGTAGGAGCAAGTTGGGCTTTGCTCTGGCAATCCGTAGTACTATTTAACCACTTCGCTATAAGTTTCGCATTATTCAACTTAAAACACTTCTAACCTCACTTTATAATGTTTAGTATCACCAATCATATGACAAATGCAACAGGCCTTTAATCTTACCCTGAATATGTGGAAAAAAATGCCGCCTCACAGAAGGATTATCTTTTACTGTTTCAAAGCCTATAAAGGACACACACATGCACTTTGATTTATATTGAGAGAGAGAGAGAGAGAGAGAGAGCGAGAGAGAGAAATTAGATACAAGTACCGTCGTAAAAGACTGTTTTGAAGGCCTTGCAAATTCTTATTTCCATTAACCTTTGTATCCTCCGTAATTCTGGGAGCCTTTTTCTTGGCTCCTGATTCCCACACTGGAATAGCGTACATACGATTTAGAATTATTGCGCTACCATAGATTGATCTTAATTCCTGAGTCTCTAGTCCCAAAGTAATCCTTGCAGCTATAGTTAAATCTTTTACAGTTTTTATGGTCCTGTTTACAACGTCGTATGTGTGTTGATTCTGTTTAGTCTCCTGACAAAAGTTTGTGTCACATAAGTAATAGTTTAGGTTTTATGAATTGTTTTAGAATAGAATCTTATATTTAATTTTTTTTTAATATCATATATTTTGTCTAGCGTTATCTTTGTTCAGTCATGCAGATATACTTTAAAATTTGTGTTTTGGAGAATGTTTCAAAGTGTGCAAGAAATACATGAGCCTTGTGGTATTCCTGTTGTTAAGTCTTTCTTAAGCGTATTTTGGTCAGTACTAACTTTTTAAAAAAATAACATAAATATATTATTTGGGAAATTGTACTTTTTCAAGTTTTCTAATATCATTAGTACCCACGATTTGTCAAAAGCTATGACAATATCTAATTTGAGTATATACCTAGTACAGAGAAATTAGCGTTGAACTTTAACTCCAAAAATAAGAAGGTGTGACTGCTGGATATTGTTCACTACCCTTAGCTCCGAATGGGGTAAAATGTCTTCCTCGAAATAGCGCCGAGTTCGTGTCAGGGAGGACGAAAAGAGTTGAAAAACTTATGTTTTTAGTTGTTTGATCAAAGAACTCGGGAACTGTTACTACATTTTCTGCTATTATTGAAATCTATACTATTTAAAAAAAAAAATAAATAAAAAACAAAGCATTATAGAAGAACACCACTAGTCGAAAGAACAAAAACAAATCTTCTATAGAGAACACAATTTAAATATATACATAAAAATAAAAGAAATAGTGGTGTGAAAAGTAATATAAACTAAAAACAACAATCTCCTACAATTATTAGCAGAAGTTGAATTATTAATTAATTAATTAATCAAAACTAATTTTATAACTATTTAGATACTTAAACGAATTTAGAAAATAACAATTTGAACTGAACTATGACGGAGTATGGTTCAAGTTACGTACAAAAAAATAGGGTTTATATACTTGGTAGACGTCTTCGCTGGTGGAAGTTTCCTCAGCATTCTATGAGTTCTCAAAAACAGGTAGGGGTGAGAGAAGATACCGTCCTGACGGTGAGTAAAGAAGATCGCTGCCTAAATAGCGTTTTTAACTTTATTCAAGGGAGCTCTGGCTCAGACTGCACTGTGCTACTGTCTCTGTCGGCGCTCATATGTTTTCTTTTGCTTTTTAAAGCAGCTTTCATTGTTTAATACGTAACTCGAACTATTACTTATATAAATTAAGCTGACATATTTATAGCTATTTGTAGTATTATATTTATTATAAAGTATAACATAATTCCTTTCTCACTACGGGGGATGACGTAAAGAAAAAATAATATAATAAGTTAAATGATCGGACTTTAATAGATCCATTTGTGCTATTTTATCAAGGCTCGTAAAACACCTATACCAGCACGGTGAGAATCCAGTACTGTTACAAAAAATCTCCTTTTTTGGGCACATTTCCTGCTGTAACTCATAAAATCTTTTTCCGTTTCCAAATTTCTTTTTTCACCTCAAAGATAATCAAATTTTCTATAAGGTCACATAAATGAAATTATTAATGAACTTCGTGAAATATCCACGGAAGCAGGCGTATTATAAAATCCATTTTTTTTTTTTTTTTTTTTTTTTTTTTTTTTTTTTTTTTTTTTTTTTTTTTTTTTTTTTTTTTTTTTTTTTTTTTTTTTTTTTTTTTTTTTTTTTTTTTTTTTTTTTTTTTTTTGGCACACTTTTTGCCTTCACGTATTTATTTCCGATCTCAAAGTCCCTGCCCCTCTCCAATATATTCCATTCTCAATGATGGTTAAATATTCTATCTGATCTCATATATGAAGTTTTGATTAAATTCCGTGAAATAACCACTTCATCCCACTAAACATGTCAAAATCTTCATATTTTGTCAAAACATTTAGCTTTCTGGCGTGAATATTTCATGGAATTTAATCATAATTTCATACATTGGATCTGATAATAAATTTAACTAGCTTTGAGATGAAAAACAATAGATTTGGACTACTGTCCTCCCTTCCTCCCCCGCCTAAACCCGACGATATTTCGAGAAAAACTTTTTACCACATTTAGAGCTAAGAATGATGAACAATTTCCAGCAGTCAGACCTTTTTATTTTTGGGGCTACAGGTTTTGCCATTTTTTGGTCTAATTTCCCCTGTACTATTCAGACAGTTTGATTTTTTTCAGTATTGCAATTTCAATACACATGTTAGTATGGCAGAGAACATGTATTATTATACCATTTACGGTCTGAATCCGAATTGATTAAGTAAAGTCTATGTTAGGTCTTGACCTTCAGTGAGGTGACTTTTTATTATTTATTCAATAAAACATTTTTAAAAAATTTGATAAACAAAAACCGTCCATATTATACTTTTTTATTTCTAGGTTTCGACGACCACTTTGGGAAATCCCCACAGAAATCAAGTAAATATTCCTAAAATTTAATATTTTAAAATTATTTATGTATAAAATATATTAAAGAATTAATTAATTAATAATGTTTATATATGTTAATTCTAGGTTTCAGTAAACAGTATAGTAAGTATTCTATAAATTTACTTTTTACTTTTCATGAATTATATATATATATATATATATATATATATATATATATATATATATATATATATATATATATATATATATATATATATATTAGCTATATATTATATATATATAAAGTGCGTCTCATAACTATAAAACCACTTTGTTTTATGCTTTAATTTAAAATATTCAGTAGAAACTAAATATTTAACATATCTGTTAGTCAGGTTTATTGAATGAAAGACATAATATGGCCAAAATTGTTTTTATTTTTACAAATTTTACCCAAAACTTATATCTAAAAAAAATAATACTGTCTCATAATTATAAAACCAAGTTAAAATAAATTAGTTTATGTCATTTTTTATTATGTTAATGTTATTGTTAATAATCTATGACACCTCCTTTCTTTTCAGTAACCTAAAAAAGTCATCGTCCCATACTCATAAGTAAATTTTTCATAACTTCCTTTGGTATTTCATCCCACGATTTGTTGATGGCAATTTTAGTTCCGTCACGTTTTCATTATGTTTGTTTTCGGCATAAATCTTTCTCACAATCATACCCCGTAAGTTTTCTGTAGGGTTCAGATCAGGAGAACAATCTGGCCAAGAAAGTAAAGGAATGTTGCGAGAGAAGAGCCATGCTTTGGTTACTCGGCTTGTGTGAATTGCGGAATTATCTTGCTGAAAAGTCCATTGCTTATGATTGTTGTCTTCGAGGAATGGTAACAATCAATTTTCAAGTACATTTATACACACTCATTCATTCGTTCATTTTAAACGAGGGGAATGCTACAATTAGGATTTTGGTGGAAAAAAATGCCCCTCAAACGATCACACTCCTTTTTCTCTTAGAAAACATTAAACGGTCTTTTCTCAGATACCTCCAATAATCTCTATTACCATCCGGACCAACTAAATTAAATTCGTAAGTCCCAACCAGTCGAAATATTTTCGTTTCTAAACTCCAACCTTGCTGCAAAGTGTTACGGCAAAAGTTTGGTGCTGTTTGCATTTTTTGGCATTTAATAACTTCGCTGCGTTTTAGGACACGAAACATTCAGTGAGGTTCAGAAATCATTTTCACCGAATTGCTAGCATTGTTAATGATTTTTTGTTCACAACGTACTGAAAGCGTCTTCTTGGGGTCACCTTTTCTATTTTTACGATAATTTTGCTTGCTTGCTAAAAAGCTCCTCACCAAATTATGGGACCTCCGCAGTCTTCTAGCGATTTATCTGAGATATCAATTTTCTTCGGTAAAAACCAAAATTTTTCCCTTTTCTTTATCCCTTATAATCCCTCATAAAACACTTTATCTCGAAGCAGATTTGTTGAAAAACAAAGAGCAAGGAGTCCTTAGCACTATAAAGCAAGGCGCCCAGTTATCACAATAAGAGGATTACGATATTTTTTCAAAATATTTCTTTACTTGCAGATTCAGTCAGTTTTATAGTTATGAGGCAGTATTTTTTTTGTTATTTCTTTTAGATTTATGTTTCTGGTTAAATTTGTAAAAATAAAAACAATTTTATGTCCTATTATATCTTTCATTCATTATACCCAAATAATAGATAGGTTTAATTTTTAGTTTCTACTGAATTTTCTTTAATTTTTTCAAATTACAGAATAAAAACAAGTGGTTTTATAGTTATGAGACGCACTTTATAGGTATATAATAAAATTCGTTATTTCTAGGTTCAAGTAAGAACTTCAAGAAAGAGTCCTTACATGCGATGGGTAATATTCTTAATATTTTATTGCCGTGAATCATATATGTATAAAATTTATATATTAAATAATTATTGTTTCATGTAAAAAATTATGTATAAAATTTGTTATTTAGTGGTACAGATAATCTGAATGTACCATCCTTTGATGATTTTGGTAAATAATCTTAAGAATTATATTATCATGAAATATATATATATATATATATATATATATATATATATATATATATATATATATATATATATATATATATATATATATATATATATACATATATATATATATATATATATATATATATATATATATATATATATATATATATATATATATATATATATATATATATATATATAATAAAATTTGTCATTTCTAGGTCCAAATAAGAAGTACAAGAAAGAGTCATCACATTCAATGGGTAACTATTCTTAAACTTTTATTTTCGTGAATCATATATGTATATAATTTATATATTAAATAATTATTGTTACATGTAAACAACTATGTATAAAATTTGTTGTTTAGAGGTACAGGTAATCTGAAAGTACCATCCTTTGATCGTTTCGGTAAATAATCTTAAGAATTATATTTTCATGAATTGTATATATACATATAAATACAGTTGCACGTCTATAAATAAAAACCCAAACAAACCTGACCAAACAGCTCTCACCACACATTACAGGCAAACAAAACATTCTTTTAAATTTTATTTCCCCAAAATTATTCACCATGAACAAAATAATTTTAAAAGAAATATTAAAGAAATGATAACCATAGAAAAATTTAAAAACCGCGCAATAAAATCAGACAAAAAATCAGACGTTTTAAATCTTAACACCTGTTATTCCAATTTAATACATTCAGACCAATAATATACATTTACATTTATATACATCATACAAATCATTCTTCCATTCGTTAGTATATTACACTGAAATATTTTTGTACCTGCATCTTTGGGAATACCTACCCAGTCCTTTTAACTTAATTTTTAAGAAATAGGGTTTCCCTACTAACCTCACTGTAGGGCTTGATTATGAGAACAATATAGTCTCGGAGCGTCGTCAAAATTAGTTGTTTTTATTTATTGACTGAACCTCAAGAACCTTACTAAACACACACACACACACACACATATATATATATATATATATATATATATATATATATATATATATATATATATATATATATATATATATATATACACCGCAGTTTCTAATTGTTACATTGTGCCAGTAGTACTTTCTTGTACTTCTGGAATAAATCTCTGTTGCAGAGGCTATGTATCCCTTTCAACTAGAGAAGCCTTAACTAAATTATGTCTCTCATCTTTGTACAAGAGTGGTCACTTAAAATGTGCAAGAATGTATGTGAAGTTATTCTGTCACATTTACAAGCGTCTGAGTTCTGTAAATAAAAAAGTTTCAGGTAATCGTTAGTTGGTCCATGTTCTGTAAGTGATTGAGTTAATTTGTAATGAGTACCTTTTAGGTTCTTAATAGTTTTGTGGAGTAATATCTGGAAAGTATATGTGCTATGGCCGTCCTTTAGTAGATTGCTGCCAATACCTATTCCCGTCTTCAATAAAGTCAGTTACTATGTATTTCTTAATATACGTAAAAGATACTATTGTATTTTTAAGTTAAGTTTCGATCGTTAGCTGCTGTCTTAGCCAATGCGTCCGCTCTTTCGTTTCCAGTAATGCCACAATGTCCTTTTAAAACATTTTAATGTCACTGTCCACTGATTTGATTAGATTATTTCTAATTTGTACTATAAATGTTTCTTGCGTTTTATACTTTTTTTTATTGACTCTACCACTATTCTATTCAGTATATATATTGAATGTAAATTTTAGGTTCTCTGTTAGCCTTTTTCTTGGCTCCTGATTCCAGCACTAGCTTAGCGTACATACGATTTAGAATTACTGTGCCATCATAGATTGATCTTAATTGTTGAGTCCCTAGTCCCAAATTAATCCTTGCTGTTATAGTTAAAGCGTTTACAGTTTTTAGGGTCCTGTTGACAACAATGTTCATTATTACTATTATTACTATTTATTACGTTTCATTTTGTATTGTTTTATTTTTTTTTTCTATTTTCATTGAGAGTATTGTAATCATAGATATAGTGGCATCTATATTATTTTTGTCATGAAGTAAGACGCCTTTTAATATTTATTCAATAAAACATTTTTGAAAAATGTGATATACAAACACCGTCTATAATTATACTTTTTTATTTCTAGGTTTCGACAGCCACTTTGTGAAAACCCCACAGAAATCAAGTAAATATTCCTAAAATTTAATATTTTTAAATTATATATATATATATATATATATATATATATATATATATATATATATATATATATATATACAGTGGCTCACAGTCAAAATGATGCAAGTGATTTCTAAAAAAAAAACTTTTATAACAAGCCAAAATTTATTATCAACAATCTTTGCTTACAAAAATATAGTTCGAACATTAGCCTACAATTTACAATTGTTAAAATTTATTTTAGATCAAATCATTAAATTAAAAAAAAATATCATAAATCAATATACATTCTAAGGTCACAATGAAAATGATGCAAAATTAAAAACATCGAAAAAAACAATAATATTTTAAATTTTAATACTTTGCAGGTAAGCCTTTATTTTTTATTACCTCTTCCAAACGATTAGGCATGGATTGGACAAGCTTTTCTGTGTAAGATGGACTTATCTTCTCCTATCCTTATTGAAGCACCTATTTGATGTCTTCTCTGTTTGATATCTTATGTTTCCGTTCTTTGGTTTCTAGTTTTCTCCATAAATTCTCTATGGCGTTAAGGTCTGGTGATAGTGGGGGGGGGGGGTTTATAGTTTGGGGGCAATTATATAAACAACGTTCTCTTGCAAGATAAGAAGAATGCTTGGGATCGTCATCAAAATTATTTGCTTAGTTGCACTTGCTTTGAGTCTTGTTCCAGCCTTCGAAGTGTTAACATCGCGGTGTTTTCGTATCTATTTGAAGTGCCGGCTTCCTTTGTCAACAAGATTTTCTGAAAAATTGGCGGCCACCTTTGGGTTACCAGCTAGCTCGATCCCAAGAAGAGTTTGTTTTTACAGTGCCGCTATGGATTGCCAGTTTTTTTTGGGAATTTTTGTAGTTAGAATCATTGTTTATTAGCCTTTAAGTTTTATATTTACTAGTTCTGTTTTTTATTATCGTTTGTAAGTAATTTAAGATTTGTGTTGTTAAATCGTTGCTTATTAGATTTTCTTTTTCTTTTATATTTATGGCTTCTGTTTTCCTTCTTGTTTGTAGTTAATGTTACTTTGTTGTTAAATCGTTGCTAATTAGGTATTCTCTTAGTTTATATGTATCAGTTATGTTTTTTGTTTTGTTTTTTTTATGGTTTGTAATGTAGGTTAGGTTATTTTTTGAGTGAATGAGCTCATTGATACAATCTTTTTTGGATCTAAAGGTAAGACATATGAACATTGTAAGGAAGAAGTGTTTAATATCCTATATAGAACTATTATTCACAGTGATAACCGTTAAGTAGTTAGTAAGATAAAATTTTAAGTTCTTGGTAGGTTAAGCTGTTTTATTTTTTGAAAAGTTTAGGGGTTAAGAGGATGAATTCCTCTAATATTAATCCTGATAGTGGAAACACAGAGGGAATGGATCAAGATAAAGGACATAAGGGACAAAAACCGACGGCTACAAGAGCCAGGAAAGGCTCCCCTGATGTAGAAACATCCGAAGAAAAAGAAAAACTGATTTATGATGCTAGGCGGATTCAGGAAAATCTCCGAAGTTACATGGTCAGAATCGATAAGAAAACTGTTATAAATGTTCGTGAACACATTAACAACAAAATACAGAGTCTTATAGAAATCGTTGAAGGATTAGCGGACAGAGAAAATGATAACAGTCCTAGTGAAATCAGTTCTATTGTTGAGAGGGCGGTAAATGAAACACTCTCGTCGCAGAAAGTATATGAATTGGTTACGAAAATCATAATTGAGACCGCAGTGCCAAAAGCCATACAAGCGCCTTCAGCATCGAGTGCGGCACCCCAATGCACACAGCCTGAAGCAGAAGGGGCAACGGAACCTCAAATCATGGACTCAAACGGAACCCCCTTGCCTACCGAGACCTTCGAGCTTGTTAAGAGTAAAAGAAGGAAAAAAAAAGCAAAAACTGCGAGAAACAAGGTACAAAGTAACCTAAATAGCGCAAATCAAGACATCTTCCATGGTTCGAACCAGGCGAAACTGAGATCTATGGCTGAAATTGCTAAGTCCCTGCCAGCTAAGCCGGCCCAGATCCAAAAATCGACGTATGTCACAATCAGCGGCTTGGGTAAAAGTCCAGTAGATATAATCAACGGGTTGCCATCACCGGAGGAAATAGGAGTAAAAGCTGCTATAGTCCGAGCGACCAAAGCCGGCTCAGTGCTAGTTCGAATGGATGATATTAGCGACGCTACCAAAGTTATTGGATGTCAAGGACTGCGAGAAAAAGGCTTGCGAGCCAAATTAGCCCTCAGGAAGAAACCCAGAATGGAAGTGCATGGTGTGCCTCACTCCTGGACTTCAGATGATTTAGTGACGTTTTTATGGGGAAGAATGCCCGAGAAGCCGGACTCCACTCCTCTTATCAAGAATGATCTCCGTCCACTTTTCTCCTCAGTAGCTAGAAATGGCTTCACCAAAAATTGGGTGTTGGAAGTGCGTCCAATGGTCCGTTTCTTGCTTTTGGAAATGGGCAAGATGGATGGAGGATGGTGGACGATAACCTTTAAGGACTACCTCGACGCCCCTCGGTGCACTAAGTGTCAAGGTTACGGTCACACAAAAGCCACTTGTACAGCTGATGTACCAGTCTGCGTCTGGTGTGCATGTAGCGGTCACATAGTAAAGGATTGTTTGAAAAAGAAAGAGCTGAAAAGCCCTTCCTGCATAAATTGTGAGCGAGCAAATACTCCTGTTGGTCAAAGGAAGCACAAGGCAGGCAGTCGGGAATGCCCTGTGCATCTAAAGTGGTATAATGAGGTAGCGAAAAGAACCTTCTATGAATAAAATCACCATCCTTCAGCTTAATATGGGTCGTCGGCGTCTTGTCACGGATGAGTTGCGATCTCTCACCCTACACTATGACATTATGGCGATCCAGGAACCGAGCTGCCATGGGAACAAGGTTGTTGGATTTGGCCTTACGTCGAGAATAATAGCCCTGAGCAGTGTAGAGAGGAGGCCTAAAGCTGCCATAGCCATTATCAACCCGAATCTTGATATAATGGGTCTTGAGCAGTATACCAGAGCAGATAGTGTGGCTTGTTATATCAGGTGGGGTAACATTGCTTTCACCCTAGCATCAGTGTACCTTACCGATGGAAATAATAATCTTGAAGATGGTATATCTGATATGGAAGCGATCACAGAAAACTCAAGAAATGTAATTGTTTGCTCAGACACTAATTCCTGGAGCACTGTTTGGGGATCCAATCGAACAAATAGGAGAGGTGCTAGCGTCATAGAGTTTATTGCTAGGAACCAGTTAGTGGTTGTTAATGACCCCTCTACCACCCCTACATTCTCTGGGCCAAGGGGTCAGAGCTGGATCGACGTAACTCTTGCCTCACCGACACTGATAAGAAATATTGTCGATTGGAATATTAGATCTGAGACGAGCTCCGACCACAATGCAATTGCTTTTGACTTAGTGCAGTATGCAGGATGTTACCACGTCTTCCATAAAGGTTACGTTACTCGAAAAGGAGAATGGAGTACCTTTCGTGCTACGTTGGAGGGCAAATTGATTGATGAAGAATGGGATCCAGCAGAGACGGATGATACAGATCACCTGGACTATAGAGTGTCTAGGCTCACAAATGTCATCCTCGATGCTGCAGAGGACTCTCTCCAGCACCGGAAGGCAAGAGCTCGAACAGTCCCATGGTGGACACCGGGATTAACCACCTTAAAGAGAGAGGTGTATAAGGCTCGGCGGTTGTATCAGAGATGTAGTTGCGACGAGAGGCGTACTGTCTTCCGTGAAGAGTACAGGTCTAAGGCCCGAGTATATCGAAACCAGGTGCGCTCACAAAAGCGAAAGTCTTGGACAATTTTATTGAGGAAGAGTCGGCTAAGAATCCCTGGAGTATTCCTTATAGGACTGCCTTTGGCAAGCTTACTCCACTACAGGTAATTGCATCATTGAAGCAAGGAGACGAACAGGCAGTAACACCAGAAGAATCGGCAAGGATATTCATCCAGGCGACATACCCCAGAGACAACCCATCCGAAGACAATGAAGAAGAAGCATTTATGAGACGTACTACTACGTATCTATCTGGTACTGATATGTGCCCATCATGGGACATATGGGATCTTCGGAATAGCGTGGACAGTCAGAAAATGGGAAGAGCACCAGGATTAGATTGTATAGACACGGCTATACTCAAGAATAGTATTCCCTACATAGAAGATAGGCTATTAGCGGTTTTCAATGATTGCTTAGATAAGGGATACTTCCCGAAACTATGGAAAACTGCTGATATTAGACTTCTCTATAAGGGAGTAGGCAAAGACAAGCGACTAGCGAAGTCATATAGACCTATTTGCCTCCTCCCTGTTATGAGTAAAGTGCTGGAAAACTTGCTGCTTAAGAGCTTGCAGCCAGTTCTGACAAGAGCAAGCCATCCACGGCAATACGGGTCCACTAAAGGCAGGGGAACCGCTGAGGGGTGTTGAGGGTACGTCTTGACGTAGCTGAGAGGGCAGATCGGTACGTCATGTTACACATCTTTGACATATCCTCTGTCTTTGATAGTGTGTGGTGGCCAAGCGTTCTTTACCAGCTCCAGAGATGCGATACTCCTAGCAATTTGTATGCGCTGGTAATGAGCTACCTCCAGGACCGACCTGGCTGTCGTGGTGTCTGCCAACAGTATAGTCCAATTGAAGCAAGAAGCTGAAAGATGTGCTGGCCTAGTTAGTAGATTGTGTAGTAAACAGAAGATGAAAATGGCGGCTGCAAAAACACAGGCCATTCTTCTGAAAGGAAATAAGTGTAGGCCTAACCCTATTATTAGAATTGAAGGAGAAAGAATACGTCCAACTGAGACTGTCACCTACCTGGGTGTGAAAATAAGAAGACATTTTGATGTAACGCCTCATTTGGAATACCTTGCCAATAGGACGGCCTTATCATTGAACTGTCTCAGTAGGTTAGGGGGCGCCTTGTGGGGCCTCAGATATCCAGTTAAGATGGCGATATATAAAGGAGTGATACTTGGTATCCTACGTTATGCATCTCCCGCCTGGCACCAAAATCTGTCACGCAGACTAGTAGGCTGGCAACAATTCAGCGTAATTCTCTGCTGCGAGTCACCAGGGCGTACCGATCAGTGTCTCATGAGGGGGTCCAGGTCTTAGCAGGAGGGGTACCTCTTGATCTTGTACTGCAAGAAGATGGTTTTAAATTTAAAATGAAAAGGGAAGGCTCGGTGGGACTACCAAATAATCTCCGGTCTCTGATCGACGCAAATCCAAGGAAATGGTTGGAGATAATCCGAGAGTACACGATAGAAGAATGGAACATGCGGTGGGTAACAACCCCGAAAGGGGCTACTCTTAGAAAATATTTCCCCACTGTTAGGTCACGTCTTCAAGCAACTTGGGTACTCCCGGATTACTGGATCTCACAGTTTCTCACAGGGCACGGGGGCTTTCGAGCCAAGCTCCAGAAACATGGTAAAAATATTGACCCGCTTTGTCCCAGCTGTGGTGTACCGGAGACCGCTGAACATGTGGTAATTTCATGCACTGCCTTTGAGGCATTGAGAGCCAAGCTACAGAGAGAAACAGGGCTGTATGTTCTAACGGAGAGTGATTTCCCTCAACTAGTATCAGCTGACAACTACCCGTATTACAAAAGTTTTGTGTATGGTTGGAAAACTGAAGTGGGGGTAGAGCACTTCAACCTAGGAAGAAGGGGCCACGCTCCAGAAAGAACCCTGGACAGGAATGATGCTGACGACAACTCCCATCACCGATTAAAGCCTATATAAACGTAAATGTAAAGCTATAAAATTAAAAAAAAATTGATATAGGTATGTTGTTATTTTAAATTAGTATGTCATAGTTATTATGTAGTTATTATTATTATGTATTATAGTATGTTATAGTTAGTATGTAGTTAATTTTAATATAGTATGTTTTATTAAATATAGGTTGTTGTATTAGATATAAGGTATATTGTATTAAACACAAGTATCTAGTTATGTAAAGCGTTTAATGTATTTTAAATATTAAATGTTATTTTAAACGTGTAGTGTAATCTTGAAATGTTAAATGTTAAATGTAATATTGAAATGTTCTGTTAAATGTTTAAGAAAATTTATTCTTGCAATGTTAAAAGTAATATTGAAATGTTATGTTAAACTGTTAAAACCAGCAGTGATGGCTACAAGCCATCCCTGCAAAACCCGTGTAGCCGAGAGGCAAGGAAGGGAAATAAATAAATAAATAAATAAGTTGCACTTGCTTTAACATTTTTTTCAGGATGTCACAATATAAGTTTTTATCCATAGTTCCTTCAATAAAATGAAGATTTCCTACCCCCGAGGCAGCCATACAACACTAAACCATAACATGACCACCTCCATGTTTGATGGTTGGGCGAATATTTTTTTCATGGAGCTCTTCATTTGCCCTTCTCCTGACAAAACCTCTTCCATCAGAGCCAAACAAATTAAATTTTAACTCATCCGAATATAAAACAGTTTTCCTGAAGTTCATGTCTTTTGTTAAATAATCCTTAGCAAAATTGATTCTGACGTTTTTATTTTTGTCATTGATATAAGGTTTTTGCCTTGCAACTCTACCATTGTATTGAGTTTTTCTTAAGACCCTTCGAATGGTTTCAGCACATACTGTTTTATTTAAATGTTTCATTAATGTAGCCAACTTTGGAACACTTAGTTTTGGATTCTTTTTTATTTGGCACACAATCCAACGTTCATGTATCCCAGTAAAACCTTGTTTTGCTCTCACTCTAGGTTTTCTTGTGATTCTGTTTTCCTTTCAAAAACGTTCAATAATATGTTGAACGGTCGCATAACTCCTATTGATAATAGAGGAGATTTCTCATTGTGTTTTGCCTATTTTAAAATTTTTAATTACTATTTCTCGTTCACGAATTTGCACACCCATTTTAAGCAGAAGCTCGAACAAAACTGATTAATTGTTTTCATTTAAAGAATAAAAATGGTAAACTCGGTAGCCGAGAATTCCATGTAAGTAAACATTGCATCTTTTTCACTGTGGCCAAGACCCTACGAGTTTTAATAAAGAATTTTTTTTTTCAATTTTTATAAAAGTAGTTGAGTTGATTTGATAATATACATTTATCCTATGACAATGAATGCTTTCATGTGCATTGGCATTTAAATTTTAACAAATTGAAAGTAACTAGCATCAGAAATATAAATCTTCATTTGCATCATTTTGACTGTGAGCCACTGTATATATATATATATATATATATATATATATATATATATATATATATATATATAAATATGATATAATAATTAATTAATTATGTTTATATAAATAATTTGTTAATTCTAGGTTTCAGTCAACAATCACATGCCTCAGAACACTTTAGTAAATATTCTTGAAATTACATTTTCATGAATTAAATTTATATATGCATATTTTATAAACTTTATTATTTCTAGGTATGAATGGACAACACAATATGGGATCATCCTTAGGTTCGATTGGTAAATCTTCTGAAAACTTAATTAGTAAAATATATCTATTACCTTTTATGTATAAACCAGACATACGTGCTCTTCAAACACTTTATTAATGCAATTTTAACCAGGTTAAAAATTACAGCCAGGCAAGGATATATCGTTGAAGAAATAATGCTAAATTCCACAGTTACAAATACAAGATTTTTATCAATATACAAATGAAATTCAAATATTAGTTAAAATAATCTAAGTTCATTATTTATGAGAACAGGCAAAACAGCGACTGGGTATGTTAGTATGTATATATGTATATATCGTCCCTACATAAAACAAAATGTATGTATTGCTTTAGGACTGATATGCCTACGTTTTAGAGCATTCTCAAATCAGAATTCACTCTGTAAAGGGGAGGAATAACCCTGTCAAAGGGTCGATTAATCAAACTGTTTTCTAGTTTGTTTCTTTTTCGAATCCCATACTTTGCAATTGTAGTGACGATAAATAGATATATATATAAATAAATACATATATGCACATTTAAAAAATTGTGATATAAGAAAACCGTAATTGAAATTTTTTATGTCTAGGATTGGGTCCCCAGTATAATCCATCCCGAAAGCAA
The DNA here is from genome assembly GCA_003667255.2 of Euschistus heros. NCBI lineage: Eukaryota > Metazoa > Arthropoda > Insecta > Hemiptera > Pentatomidae > Euschistus > Euschistus heros. Next base: position 966,241 of record RCWM02000105.1, on the reverse strand, counting down.
ATAAGTAAATATTCTTAGAATTTAATATTTATAAATTATATATGTATAAAATATATAAATTAATTAATTAATGGTGTATGTATATATATTATATTATATAATAATAATAATATTATATATATTATGTTATATTATTATATATATAAATGATTTGGTATTTCTAGGTATAAATAAGCAGAGTAGTCAATCACATGCCTCAGATCAATTTAGTAAATATTTTTGAAATTAAATTTTCATAAAATATATTTATATATGCATATATTATAAAAAATTATTATTTATTTCTAGGTTTAAATGGGCAACAACCTATGAATGCGGGATCACCCTTAAGTTCAATTGGTAAATATTCTGAAAACATAATTAAAAAACATATCTATTATCTTGTATGTATAATATATATATATATAGGGGACTATATATATATAGTCTATTCATATCCACCAGTAACATTGGCATGATTATGAGAACAATATAGTCTCGAAACGTCGCCAAAATAGTTGATTTTTTATTTTATGACTGAACCTCAAGAACCTTACTATACATATATATATATATATATATATATATATATATATATATATATATATATATATATATATATATATATATATTTCCAAATCGTAGAAGGCAATCCCCTGGATTATTGATGAATTAACAAAAATCAGCGAACAACTAATGATATACACATACAAAAAAAAAATCAAATATGGAATCATGGCAATGATACGGTGCAAATTCATCAGCCTGGAATTGGCCTTACAAATGGGCTGCGAAAAAAATTAAAAATTAGGACGACATTATAAACAATTTTAGCTTATAATGAGGAATATACAGACAATTAAAAAGAAACACTTACTTATATACTGAATAAAGTAATTCAAGACGATAATACAGTGACCCAATGGAACCAAAATGTATGAGGTATAATACAGCTACCCCTCCTGACACAATTGATGATTTACTACTTAAAGACGGAGAAATACTAGAAATTATCAAAAACTTACCCCCACATAAATTTTGGTTTGGAGGTTTGGATAAGATTTTTCCATTCATAGCTCAAAAAATAACTGAAATTTTCCCTCGTTGTATTTGCGAAATATATAAAAGTTTCTTCAGTAGAAGAGAATTTCCACCAATTCGGAAAACATTTAAGTTAGTCTCAATTCCCAAAAAAGATCCTAAGAGAATAAGACGGGATTAGGCTAAACTGCCGATTAGGTTCAGTTTTTGAGGTGGATTTATAACTGATGAAGTAATATTTACATGCTCATGTAAGTTTAATGCTACATATAATATTTATGTAATGCTAATTAATTACATGTATATACAAATTATTTTTTCAAGATTTAATTAACCCTCTTTGGATGAACTATCCTAACAATCCGATACGTAAGTAAATGTTCTAAATTTTAATTAGGAACATAAATATTTCCTTGTATATATAAAACATATATAATATATATGTATGTATATATATGCATATATACAATTTTGTATATGTGTTTATACGTATGTATAAGTATATATAAAAATTGTTATTTCTTGATATAAGTAGCCTATACGTATGTCCTACGGACGGGCATAGAATAACGAACATGGCTGGTGGGGGTAGGTTTATATAGGGTAGGAAAGGAGTATATGTTATTTCTTAATATACTTTATTCCTACTAGGAATTTTAAGATTGCTTCAAATTTCTTTCGTCGGTTTTTAATTCGCCCGGAGTTACGACGTAACCTAAAATATTTAATTCCGTTTTCAAAAATTCAGTTTTGTCTAATTGGATTGAAAGATTATGTTGCTTCAAGGGTTCGAATACTCTTTTCAAATCTTTTAAGTGTTCTTTTTGGTTTTTTCAATATACTATTATATCGTGGATGTAGATCCACGATATAATAGTACGATTTGGGATGTTTTGAATTATCATCGTCATTGCTCTCTGGAAAGTAGGAGGTGCGTTACATAGGCCGAAAGGCATACGTAGAAATTCAAAATGTCCATTTTCCGTGGAGAATGCGGTTTTTGCTATAGATTGTTCATCCATTTCAATTTGGTGAAACCTCAAATCGATGTCTGTGGTTGAAAATATTTTTGATCCCTTCAATCGGTTTAATAAATCTTCGATGTTAGGCAAAGGGAATTTATTCTTTATAGTTCTCTGATTTAGCTTTCTATAATCCTTAATCATTCTTATTTTTTTTTTTGTCCTGAAGCGTCTGGTTTTTTTGGTACAATCCAGAGTGGGGGATTATAAGGTGATTCACTCGGTCTGATTATTTTATTTTTTAATAATTTTTGTACTTTTTCATTTATTTTTTTTTAAAATGCTCCGGATATCGGTTATTTCGCGTGTATATCGGGTTTTCATTCGTCGTTATTATTTTATGTTTAATTAATCCCGTAGATTTTAAATTTTCGTCGTCTCCTTTAAATATTTTCCCATGGCTTAAATTTTCAATTAGTTCTTCTTTTATTTCCGGTTTAATATGATCGTGGTGCATTAACTGTTTAATTTCATTTTTATCATCAATAAAAAATAAATCATTTTCTAATTTGAATATTTTTTTATTATATTCGAATACAGTTTTTTCTAAATTTATTTTTAACCTTTTACTAAAAGGAAAAATAAGGAATTTTACTTTTTGATTGATTCCTTTCAGGGGTCATTATCACACTTTGTGGTCCTTCCGCTCTCCCTGTAGGGGTTTTTATCGCCAAGTCTTTCTCAATTATTTCCGAAAAACATGGAATGTGATCGGGGTGTATATAATTTTTTGTGGCACCCATATCAATTAGCCATTTGTTTCCAAAACTATCGATTACGTTTGGTTAGTCATTATTAAAGTTTAAATCATGTAATTCTACGTTTGTTTTATGTTCAATGGTTTGTTTACTGTTAACATTTAAATTATTATTTATATTTGGTCTATGTCCGGAGGTCTGCTCTTGCTTGGACCTAACTCTAAAAATGATTCTTTCTTTGTTCAAGGAATTCTATTCGTTCTAGTAACATTTTTAGTTTTTCATATTTTTCCTATTCTTTTGTGTGAACCGTATTTGATACAGTTTTCATTGATTTTGTGTAAGAATCTATCTCTTTTTGAGGTTGCTGTCTAAAATTTCTTTATGGTGGTTTATTAAAAAATCGATCTTTTGACTGAGGGTCCCATTGCTGATTATATATTGGGGTATGGTATTGAACAGGTTGATGTTGTTGCCGGAAGTTATGCTGATTATGGCGAGGTGGACTTTGTTCTCGCTGGTACTGATGCGATCGGTAGTTTTGAGGATTATTATAATTATTAAATGCAGGGTATTGTTCGCGATATTCTTGATGTCGGAAATTTTGGTAATCATAATGATTATTGAAATTCCCGATTTTTAGATTCAAAACTTTTCTTTTTGTCATTATTTTGGATCGGACTTTTTTGATGTTTTTTATCACCATAAATTCTATGCACGATATGAGCTCAAGATCTTCTAGCGTATCAAATTTAATGTGATAAATAAAATCAGTTAACGCTGGGTGTAGACTATGAACCGCGTGGTGCGAGATCTGTTTATCATACCTATTCATCTCGTCCTGTTTATTAATTATTTCATTATCTGCTTATATACGGGCTTATAAGTCACATCATTTCTGTCCAAGTATTTCTAAAACGTCAAGTGGGTTCTCATTTTGATATGTACGGGTATTTAAAATTTCTGAAATTAACTGTTCCCTGATTCTTGTGTCCTGATATTTTCGTTTTAAAAATTTTATCACTTCTTTAACTCTCGCGAATTCCTTGTCATAAACGGCAATTTTAGCTTTTCCCGCTAAATTGTTTAATATTGTTAATACTAATTTTGACTGATTAGTATTTTTATTAATATTGTCCTCTTTACAATACAACTCATATAAAAATTTACCATTTATTATGGTAAATTGGACTAATTGTAAAGGATTACCATCATATTCTGGAATTAGTGTTAAGTCGTGATATTTAATTTCCAAAGCCATTTTACTATTATTGCCACTATTATTACTACTAAATCTCGAACCACTTAATTTTAAAATGCTTAATTTCTCTTGTAAATTATTCATAATATTAAATTTAAGTTAATGTTAGATTAATACTAAATATACAAAATTAATATTATAAATATACTAAATTACAAAATTGCATTTAAATTAAAAATAAAAATAAATTAATATACTTGTTCTTGATACAACGTTGTATTCAGTGAACGCAACTTCCTTCAGCTCCTTCCCTTCGATTTTAGCAAGAGGTTGTGGGTTTCTTTGGTTAAGGTATTGAAATACCAAAGTACTCCAAAGACGCGAAGATCTAGCGATGTATTGCACTAATATTCAGATGCCGATCTTCTCAAGCCAGTGGTAAGAGGTATCGCTGCTCTATACTTTTTGACTGGCAGAACTACCGCGAATTTATTATTAAAACTTTCAAAAAGTCCACGTTCGGGCGCCAGCTAAATAAAGGTATCGCGGAGTGAGGTTTTTAAAAAGTTTTATTTTGAATAACACATTGAAATCAACTACAAGTATATTTAAATAAAAACTATAACATAATAATGACAAGACTGTCGGGCATAGTATGTCCTACGAACGGGCATAGAATGACGACCATGGCTGGTGGGGGTAGGTTTATATAGGGTTGGACAAGGGATTATTACATGTTATTTATTTATATCCTTAATACTACTTTGGTATCCTTAACTATATACACACATACGTATATGTTACATATTTATAATGATAAAAGTATAGTTGACTGTTAAGATGAATGGAGAAGAAGATAATCAGGAATACAGTCAATGAGGAACACCACGTCTAAGTAGAAATACTTTAATTCATGCAAATGTTTCGACCTGCCTGTCTTTTTCAGGGTCACCGAAACACAATGAAGAGGAGACGAACGATGACGATGGCACGCATTAAACTATTTCTAATTAGACGTGGTGTTCCTCTTTGACTGTATTCTTGATTATCTTCTTCTCTATATATTTCTATATAATCCCTTTATAACAGGGTCTACATCGTACTTTAGTGACAGCTCTCCTCGTTATCTCAAACCACATCATGAATTGGACTTTTTCCAAAGAAACTAATTTCTCAGATCACTTACAATAGTCCACGAACCACACACATAAGATCTAAATTTATTAAAGCATGAGAACAAAGAGAGCAAAACTTATCCGAATACCAAATTGGATTCAGGCCGGACAGATCATGTCCAGAACAAATCTTCAACTTGAAAGCAATAATCAAAATGAAAATAAATTTTACCTTGGAGCCATTGCCCCTCAAGAATATTTATAATCAACAATATAATAAAGAATTCCAGATAGGGAGTTGAGAAGGACCTTAGAGCCCAACACAATAGCCTTGGATTTACCAGCATTCAGTTTCAATTCATTGACAATTACCCAAGAGTTATTATGTCGAGATCAGCATGTGTTAGCTTCTAGAAACTCACTAAGGAAAAAGTAGAGGTAAATTTGTGTACCGTCTGCGTAGAAATGTGAGGAACAATATTTAATGAGGGGATAGACGTTATTGATATATGAGCTGAATAGTGAAGGCGATGCTGAGGAGAACTGAACCACACCAGAGTGTCGATTAGAAGGGGTAAGGAAGGGGAAAGTTTAGGAATTTGGACAATCTGAGTGCGGTCAGAAATAAACGGTTGAATCCAACTGGTCGCACTGTTAGAAAAGTCATTGGCTAGTTTGGATAGGAGTAGGTTGTGGTCGATAGTATCAAAGGCTTTACTGAAATCAAGGAGAATGAGGATGGTATATTTTGATGGTATATGTCTAGGTGGATGTCTGAGGTAATGTTTGCTAGAGCTGGTTGTGTGAAAAAGCCAGTTCTAAAGCCTGACTTTAAATGACTAAAGTGCTGCTATAGAACAGAGGATATTGGGGCTTGAGATAGTCGTTCTAAAGTTTTGGAAGGATTGGATAGTTGGGAGATGGGTCAGTAGTATTTTTCTGATGAAAGGTTAGAAAGTTTATTTAAGGGAAGGACGATAACTTTTTTCAAGGCGGATAGAAAGACTGAGTTCTGAGGAGAGAAAATATAAATGTGGAGTAGAGGCGCTAGAATTATTGGAAGGCAAAGTTTAATAAATCGTGCTGGGATCCCATCTGGTCCAAATGATTTGGAACGTGACTTCATCACAGCCTCTATTAGTTGGGAGGGTTCAATGTAAAAAAAGAAGAATTTATCGTTATCAAAGTCTGCATTATTCGGCTTGTAAACTGAGAATGGTGAGGGCGAATCAGATGATGTAATACTTATTCAGTCTGTGATATGATACGAGGGAGAGAGATTATTTAAATTGTAAGGCGGGAATCTGACTCCGTCAAAAAGACTTAATGGAAATATTGGAATTTGGATCCTCAGAAGGGATTCGGTTACGGAGGGATTTAAAGGTGATTAAATCTTCACGATGTCTTGTCCGGATATATTTTCTCCTGGCGGCGTTTCTGGTTCTCATCATCTCTTTGATTTCTTGAGTCATCCATAGTGCTGGAGGCCGGGGTGTTTTCACAATTTTTTGAGTGGCATATTTATTTAGAATGGAAAAAAAAATCTTTAGGAATTCAACCTTAGGATATAAGGACGGTATGGAGTAGAATGCATTCCAGTCTATGGATTCTAGGTCGGCTTGAATCATTTGGTATGTTGAAACATTCATATTACGGTACCTTATAGTTCGAGGAGTGAAGGAACGAACAGGAAAATCATAGGAAATCGAAATTAAATCATGAGCTGAAAGGTAAGGCATATAATGTTGGGAGTGGGACATCATATTTATGGGAGAGTCAATTATATGTACATCGAGCCAAGTATCCATCGAGAAAGATGATGGGTAGCAGAGTAAGGGACAATGAAGAGATCAAGGGATTGAAAGAGGTTACTAAGGAAGCGTTTATCAGAGTTGTCAGTTAAAAAATTCGAATTGAAATATCCGGCGATAATAATGTGATTATAAGATGGAACTATTGAGAAGGGGAAGAATTCAAAACTTGGATCAAAGGGTATATCTGGGGGAGGGAGGCGGTATATTACTGCGTAAAGGATAGTTCGAGTATTGATGGTGATTTTAATAAATAGATAATCTATGTGAGGAGAATCTGAATTTATTGAGGAATGGAGGACACGAGATTTGAGTATTTCATGGATATAGAGGGTGACACCACCACCAACTCGGTTGACCCGATCATAACAGAGAAGGCTGTACTGAGTTATTAAAACCGAAGATGAAGGGATAAAAGGTTTGAGTCTGGTTTCGGAAAGTGATATTTCATGGTAAAAGTTCTGCTGGAAGTGGAATAGGAATTTATCATTGTGAGCTGGAATAAATTGTGCATTAACATGGCAAGCAGTGAGTATATTGATGATGGTAAACTTTAAGGGGGGATAGAATTAATGAAGGATTAGTGTTAGGGGTGATTAGAATACTTGATATTAATATCGGGAATTATTATAATGGCTATAATAAAAAAAAGTAATATGGAGAAAACGGTAAAGAAAAATGAGAAATACATATAATATAACAAATAATATTAAAATAATTCATATGTAGGAGTGATATCAGAAACAGAAACGCTATGAATCCGATAATGAATATGAATACCCTTGTAGAGAAAATGATAAAAAAAAAAAAATAATGGAACTAAACCATGAAAGGTAAGAAAATATAATTAAAACTTGAATGAGGTGTTAAGTTGGGGGATACTATGGTAACAGAGTTCCTCCTCTCAGTGGAAAACATCTAGGTCCTCTTCTAGGTCTACCAAGACAACAGGCGACATCGTACTCAGCCTCCAACGAACCAAACGAACTTTAACTTGCCGTCGTCCCTCTTCCTCCTCGCCAGCCAGTACATGTAACGGTTGACTGGGGTCATTTCTTCTCCTAGATATATTTTCTCATCATTCTCCCACCTTAAGTCAAGAAATTTCTTTTTATCTTTCGGAGCCAGATAACTTCATTCCTTACTGCCAGGCGGACAAAACGAACTAAGATCGGTCCAGGTCGGGGATATTCTCCTTTCGATCTTTTTCTCTCCACAGAATCTAAGTTTTCTGCCCAGTTTTATACCCAAGGCCGATCCAATGGAACGAACGATACCCTCCGTCGCCTTACCCAACTTCTGAGGCACACCTCTAATTTCCAAGGAGTTACAAAGCTGATTTTGTTCTGATCTTTTTATTTTTGTTTTACAGCTTCTTATCGGTACGTAAAGAATCAAGTTCTTGGCTTACCTTTGTATATAAGAAGAAAATATTTGTCTATATTTACCTAAAATTCACTTCTTTCATTAACTAGGCACACTGTAAATCTATGTTCCACTATGACTGAAAGTAGATAGTGCAAAAACTAAACAATACAATAATAAACTAACAAAAACAAAATACAATATAACAAGGAAAGGAAACACGCATGAGTTTAACGGTTGCTAGCGAGCGACTGAAATGAGAGCTTAAGAGTGCAAACCCATCGTATGTACATCAGGAAAGTATATGCCTCGATAGACCGACAATCACTTGTCCAAATACTAGAAGAAAAATGGCTAGATCAAAAAAACAAGAAGCCTCATAGAGCAAACACTAACCAACACAAAATATAAGGTGAAGTTTATGGGAGAAATCTCAGAGCCATTCAATATAAACACGAGTGTTAGACAAGGAGATGGAATGTCGCCTTTGCTCTTTACCTTCGTGCTAGACTAGGTCATGAAAGAATGGGAGACCTTCGAAAAGAAAAACACCGGAAACCAAACAAAGTAGTGACCACCAAAACTAACCTTTCTAGTCCGTACCTCGCGTTTGCAGTAATTAGCAATAGTAACTGAAGACGAGCACACACCAATCAAAAATATCGAGACGCTAAAACAGTTTGCAGAAAAAGTAGGGTTACAAATCTCTTTCAAGAAATGTGAATTTATCAGCACCAGGTTCAATACGGAAACACTGAACACAAAATATGATATTAACCAGAGTACCACACTTCAAGTTCGGAGGAGAATATATTGAATCCACGAGGGCAGAAAACATATCGCAATATAAGAGATTACAAAATATCATAAAATCACTAGGTATGATACAGTATAATAAGAAACCTAACCCCGTATGCCTGAAAAGGCAAGATAGGGGGGGGGGAAGTAAAATAAGAAATGTATGACAAGGAACACCAATATCCGCCATTACAACACTGTTATCAAACCTGCTGTCTTGTATGCAATCAAGACACTAACTCTCAACAAGAAATGCGGACTGGAAGACATCAAACTAGTAGAACGAAAAAAAAATCAGGTAAATCCTTCGTGCTAAACAAACAGGAGATAGATATAGACTACAATCAAATAAAAAAGTCGGAGTAGTCTCGAACATAGAAACTGACATCAGGCGTATGAAATTTTTCCGTCACATTAAAAGACTACCAGGAAATAGGTTGTCAAATAAAATAATAGATTACATCACATCCATAAAACAGCCGACCCCTTGGATAATAGAAATCCAGAAGGATCTCTATGATGCCAACATCAGAGAAACCGACATTACATACAGAAACATTTTTTGGAACAAATGGTCACGAATGAATAATGAATATATATATATATATATATATATATATATATATATATATATATATATATATATATATATATATATTTTTTTTTTTTTTTTTTTTCTCTCCATAGTAACCCTATGAAAGAGTCGTTTATTGAAAATTGAGCACATCCCATGCATGCAAGCATATTGTGTGCTTAGCTCATTACAAATACAAAATTTAATTATATACATAATTGTCAATTATTTTATAGAAACGAAAATCCAAAAGTAACCAAAAGAAAAAAAAATAAAGAAAAAAGGATACTAGATTAATGAGATAACGAAATGAGAAAAAAATAATAAATAAATAAAAAAAATAATAAAAAATAAAACGAAACAAAATATAAATAGAACAAAAAGAAAATACACCAAAAGGTGAAGCCTATAATCCTCTGTGATCTTTTTTTTAAAGTTCAATCCTTTGAACAAATTTTTTCAATTCAGAACCATAGTTTTTTATTAACTTTTTTCTGACATTGGCCATTGCTCTCCACTAATTATTATAGGCTTGATTAAAAAAAATCTGTCCTTGTCAAAAAGTGGGCAGTCATATAATATATGATTAAATGTTTGTGTTGTAATGATTAAATGATTAAATGACCCTGAATCCAAACAACATTGATTATTTTCTTGTGTTGGCTATGGAGTTTAGTCAAGTTTATTCTAGTTTCCTCAGTAAGTCTGTCATGAATATTTGAGTTATGAATTGAGTGTATTACGTTTATATTGTCCGTATAAATATTTATGTTTGTGTTGGTACGTGTTAAATTCTCAAGTAAGTATTCGGTGGCCTTAAGTACTGCTAACTTCTCGGCTTGGTTATTAAAACACTCCTTTCCTAACCTGTATTGAGACTCTATGAGCCTATCATTTATATCTTCAAGTAACCAAGCACACTCACGTTGTCGCCATTCTTACTGTCATCGGTAAATGTAACTGTCCGAGTTTGACTATCTGTGTGTTTGTTTGCTAATATTTGTGCTTGTATTGCTGAATGAATCCAATATTTGCAATTGTATGGGAGGTCTATTCTTCCTTGAATAATGTTATTATAGTCAGTAAGTCGTTTTTTTATGTTAAATAGTTCTGTTACTTCGTGTATTTTTAAGTCAATTGGAAGATTACCTGCTAAGACGCAAGCAGCTTCATAAGATATCGTATGGAATGATTTAGAAATTTTTATTGCTATGACCCTTTGAATTCAACGGAGTTTTGCAAGATTCGATTTCAGTCGAACGCTCTTATGCCAAACGTGTGCCGCGTAAAGAAGTTTAGGCAAAATAGCTCCGCGATATATCGTCTTGAGGACCTCTGATTTGAGACCCCAACAGACCCTAGCTGTCAGTGTTAGTGATTTGCAAAGCCTGGTTGTAAACATTGTCTATGTGTCGTTTTCAGTTCATTTTTCGATGGTACAGTACTCCTAAATATTTTAATGTGTCAATTTGGTTTATATGTAATGAGGTTAATCTTATGATTAATTTTGGTGTTGTCCGTTTTCGAGAGAATATTTTATATTCTGTCTTTTGTGAGTTAAAGTTCAGTTTACTGAGATAAGCCCACCTTGTTAGTCTAGATAAAACAAGATTAGTGGAAGCTTCGAGTTCGTCTATGTTCCGTCGTTTTACTAGTACCAGGACGTTATAGGCATAAACGATTAATTTAGTCTCGATTGGTAATTCTATTCGAAAAATTGTATTGATTAATATATTCCACAGGATTGGTGAAAACTAGATCCTTGAGGAGTCCCCATACTCAACCTTTTATCAATGGTAAATTAATTAATGTGAATAACCAATCGCCTTTTTATAAAATAATTTTGTATAGTCAGATAAAGATTTTGTGGATATTTGTATTTCTTAAGATTTCTTAAAACCAAGCGTTGTCGAATGCACCTTTAATATCCAAACTTACAACTATCAAATGTCTTCTTTGGTCTAAAGTCATACTGATTTGTTCTGTTAAAGCATGTAAGGAGTCATCTTATCAGGATCTGTTCCTGTCTGTGGTCGAAAAGTTTTTATTAAGTATTAATAAAGTTAATAAAGTTTTTATTTATTAACATTTTTATTAAGTATTTCGTTTGTCAATAAAAAATCCATTAATCGATTTTTAACAATTCTTTCCAATATTTTTTCCAACGCATGTAACATACTTAGTGGTCTTATTGAGTCAGGATCTTTTTTGGGAATTAATTCCAATTTACCCGTTTTTCAAATTAGTGGGAATTCTCTTCTACTGGTATTTTGGAATGGGTAGATACTTCGAATGCAACGAGCAAGCAGATTTACTGGCAAAGATAGCTGGTTACGATTCAGAACTAGCTAAAGATTTCAACCGAGTTCCTATCTCATTTATCAAGCAACATATTAAAACAGACTCACTTACTAAATGGGACAAACTTTGGAACAACTCAACAAAAGGACGACCCTTGCACAATTACATCCTAAACATCACACTACAAAATCACGATACACCAAAAAGTACACATCACAAATTTACACAACTGCTAACGGAACATGATCAAACTAATAACTACTTGAAACAATTTCACATCAAAAATACAGATGTGAATGCGACGGACAGACTCCGCAAACATTTCATCATTTACTATACGACTGCCTCCTTTACGAACACAACAGATATTTACTGATAAAGACAGTACTGATGAATGGGCACATATGGCCTTCTCCGGAAGCAAAGCTATATAAAAAATACAAGAAACCTTTCGTGAAACTTTCAACATCAATTGGAAAATGAAACTCATACATGAAGAAAGAAGACCACCCCTCTTCAAAAACTAAGAAAAACACTTGAAGACACATTAGGAAATCAACTTGTCTACTCGTTATACTGTCCTTTTTATTTTATTTTTTTCTATTTTCTTATATTTATTTATTTATTTTTTCATTCTGCCTATTACTAGTTCTTTTTTGTCTTGATTCTTTTTTCTTTTCTTTTTCTTCTTTCCCAAAATAAAGAAAGAAACTGTGATATGAGAAAACCGTCAGTAATTATTTTTTTTTATTTCTAGGATTTGGTAACGAGTATCAACCATCTTCACATCAACTAAGTAAATAATCTTAAAATTTAACATTTATAAATTATATATGTGTAAAATATATTAATTAATGGTGTATGTATAAATATATATAAATGATTTGGTATTTCTAGGTATAAGTAAGCAGAATAGTCAATCACATGCCTCAGATCACTTTAGTAAATATTCTTGAAATTAAATTTTCATGAATTATACTTATATATGCATATATTATAAAATTTATTATTTCTAGGTGCAAATGGAGCACACTCTATCGATGGATCGTCCTTAGGTTCACTTGGTAAATATACTGAAAACATAATTAAAAAACATATCTATTACCTCGTATGTATAAAACTTCGAAAAAAATTAAAAATTAGGACGACATTATAAGCAATTCTAGCTGACAATGAGGAATATACAGACAATCCAAAAGAAACACTTACTTATGGGTGATTTCAATATTTCGGGACAAAACATGTAAATTGATTTTTTTTTTTCATAAATTGTATCTCTAAGGTGTGTGCAATAAGTCTGTGAAGTAGACATTCATAATCTGCAATATTTCTAGATAAATTAAATAAATAATAGCTATTAAAATCTAGGGAGTGAGTTTGGATCTAGGGAGTGAAAAACCACGACTAGGACGTGAGTTAATTATCTATGCTCAAGCCACTCTATGTCTTCGAGGTTCTGGCAAAGGATTCTGTGTGATACGGAATCGAACGCCTTCGTGCAGTCTATGGAGATCAGCGCACTTGCAGTGTTCCGGTTTAGGTTATTGCACGCCTAAGTTTGTAGCTTCTTCAGGTTATGTTCAGGTATTCAGAGACGTGCTTAGAAACCTGTCTGTTTGAAAGGCAACACTGAATTTTCCTCGCAATAGTCCCGTAGATAATTTAGAACAATTTTCTCGAAGACTTTTCTGAGGTAAGGCAACAGGCTGATTATTCGGTAATGTTCTGGCTTTTCTCCGTTCTTAGCCGGCTTTAGCAGCGGAAACAGTATTGCATGTTTCCACGTCTCGGAGAAGTATCTCAGTCGCTAGCAGGTATTGTACAGGCCCGTCAGATGAGCTATTCCTTTTCGGGAGAGCTGCTTTAGCAAGTGGTTTGTATCCCGTCATGTATGCCGATTGTAGTCTGCAAGTAGGCGGTTCTTTGAGGTCTCCATCATGATGCTTTTGGTAAGTTTCAAGAATTTCCGGAAATCACCGTGTGTTGCTCTCAGCTTGTCCTGTCATATGTAGTTAACCGGGCGGTCTCTATGATGAAATCCGTGACGTAAATATCGATATCCTCTGCAGAGCGCAGAGTCGGCACCGTAGACAGCCTATGGCATATCTCCTGTTTGTATTTGGCCCATTCCACCTCTTGATAGAGAAATTTCTCTGGCGTTGGGTCATCTCTCTCCTCCTCGATGGTGTATATCCCTGGCGGTGGTCGGAAGTGATGAAATCATTGACCGTATACCCAGTTATTCTGTGTGGTTGACTCGTGAGGAGGAGATTAAGGGTGTAGGTAGTCCCGGTGGCAAAGCTTCCAAATGTTCGCACGCGGGGATGCACCACTGAGCAGCGGGTCTTGAGTAGAATTCTACCAGCCGGGTTTACCAAGTTGTTAGGCCATAGGCTGTGTTTGGCGTTGAAGTCTCCCACCATCCAATGGCTTGATTTTGCGGTCGAACGGCTTCACTATACACTGGGAGAACACCTCCGACTCCTCAAGTTGGGGTGGAATCTGAACCCGTACGAAGCAATGCCGCGGGCGGTGATCGCTCACAATTACACAATACATTCGGTGCCTGGCTTATCGCCAGAGGAAATTGTTTTTGGACAGACTCGTCGCGATCGATCTTATAACAGTCAATAACAATGTATTGCGGAAGCATATTACGCAGGCACGCGCGGGTCATGTTCCGTTGTGGAACCTATGTATGTTTTTTTATCTTCTTGTAACCATTAATTGTAAGTTATTGTGTGTATCGGAATTTTACTTTTTTCTTTTCTTTCTTATATATACGTATATATAGCTAAATAAAGGTATTGCGGGTTAAAGTTTTTAAAAAGCTTTATTGTGAATGACATACATTGAACTCAATTACAAGTATACTGATTATAACCTACTGCAAGACTACGGGCATAGTATGACTATACAACTCAACGGTCGCGTACAGCAGGGGTCTACAAACTACGGCCCGCGGGCCAAATCCGGCCCGCCAGTGCCATCAATCCGGCCCGCGGCGGCGGCGGGGCAAAAAAATAAAAATAAAAATAAAAATAAAAATAAAAAATCATCGATTAATAATAACTCCGTTTTATTTACTTAAGCTAGGTAAATGTTAATAACAAGTGCCTATAATAAGCATTAAATTAAAATTTACTTTAACAAATAAATTAAATGAATCCAACAAACATTATAAATATATGTAAACATTATAACATACAAAATACTAATAAGATTTATGTAGTTGTGATTTCTCACTGATAATAGATTGTAGTTTCTGGCACTTGATTCAAATGTTTAAAAAAAAGTGAAATAAACATTTGTTTTCCCGATAATTATCGATTTTTAATAACTTATATCTCGAACACCGTTGAGAGTTGGACAAATATGTATAGAAACAATTTTATAGGAAATTTAATTAGCTTTAATTTCGATCCATAGATTATTTTTCTAGAGTCCACGGTTTCCGAAATATAATCGAAAAACCTAAACACGGGATCTTCTCCCCTTCCCTCACAATTTCCCGTAACCCCAGGGACCGGAACTTTTAGTATATTTACCTTCTAATTACTCCTAACGAAGCTGTGAAGTCAAAAATAGTCGCATAATTCATGCATTGTACACCCCTCATTTCAGCACTCTCACTGGGGTCGCGCTTTTCCGCGAAAACACGTTTTTCGGCACTTTTTTGGCTATAACTCCGAAAGTAATAGTCCGATCCAAAATATATTTTTTCTATCTGAAAGCTGGTTAGTTACATTTAATAGAAGAACTTGTATATTAAATTTTGATCAAGTCCCCTAAAATATCGATGTCAGCACCCTCAAAACCGCTTACTGTTTTGAAATCCACGTAATACACCCTAGCCAGCACATTACATATGTATGTTTTGGCAACATCTGACGATTTGGTCTTTTTTAGTGGCCTTGATTGGATATACTACGGAGTTTAATCAAAATTTCATATAAAGGGTCTAATAGTAAATTTAACCAGGTTTCAGTTGAAAAAATGAAAGTTCAGATCGGAGAAACAGTTATGGAGTTAAAGTGAAAAATGTGCCAAAAAAAAAACTTGGATTTCAAAACAGTAAGCGGCTTTGAAGGTGCTGACATCGATATTTTAAGGGACTTCGGACACTGGGAAAAAGTGTTTTCACGGAAAAGAGCGACCCCAGTGAGAGTGCTGAAATTAGGGGTGTAGATGCATGAATTATGCGTCTATTTTTGATTTCATAGCTTCGTTAGGCGTAATTAGAAAGTAAATATACTAAAAGTTCCGGTCCCTGGGGTACGGGAAATTGTAAGGGAAGGGGAGAAGATCCCGTGTTTAGGTTTTTCGATTTTATCTCGGAAACCGTGGACTCTAAAAAATAATCTATGGATCGAAATTAAAGCTAATTAAATTTCCTATAAAATTGTTTCTATACATGTTTGTCTAACTCTCAACGGTGTTCGAGATATAAGCAATTTGATTGAAGAGCAGAAACGTACATATGAAATTAAAGTAAATTTAATGATCTACAATTTTGATTCTGACAATATTTCTGAGAAAAGATCCTGGAAGGCACTAGTAGCAAGTTTTTGTCTGAACTGGTACCCGCTTCTCCTTTCCCGCGCTATGTCTCGAAAACGGTTAATCCAAAAATAAAATGCCTTTCGCGGGCATCTCCTCCGGACTCATTCTGGCAACATCGTAGCCGGGAGAGCTTAATAAACTTGGAGATATCCATATCTTTGTACAGACTTTGTATGTCTGCATTGGATCTTCTTCTCCAGGTTCCTTCCGAGTATACACCGCCAAAGATTCTGCGAAAGACTTTTCTTTCAAACCTCATGAGCGAAAACTCATTGTTCTTTGAAATCGTTCAGCATTCAGATCCATATGTGAGAACAGGTCTGACTAGTGCTTTATATACTCCTAACTTAGCATTCCGAGACAAATGCTGCTCCTCAAGTGCTACTGTAGAGCAAAAAAGCATCGATTGGCTGCCATAATACGCCGTTCAATCTCGTCATTGATGTCATTTCGGACATAAATCTGCGTGCCCAGGTATACGAATTCCTAGACCACTTCGATGTCATGTAGTCCTAACTTTACTTATCCACACTTTACTGACTAGGGGCTCGATAAAGTTGTACTTGGTTTTGTGTCCCTTGATGGATAGTTCTAGTCTCTTCGCCGAATTGTCGATTGCAGCAAAAGCGTTTTGTACTGCTTGTAATGATCTTCCGACTAGATCTATGTCATCGGCATATCCAAGAACTCGTACACTTTTGTTTAGAACTGTGCCTCCTGTTTGGATTCTGGAATCTCTTATGGCTTTTTCCAAACAAAGATTAAGTATAAGGCAAGCCAGACTATCTCCTTGTCTCACACCTGCTGTCGTGTCAAAACCTCTTGAGAAAGCCCCATGCATACTTACAAAGCATTTATTGCCTTCCATTGTCATTCTCACCAGTCTGACTAACTTCTGGGGTATATTCATTTCTGTCATGGCCATTTATGCTTCCCCTCTATCAATCGAGTCATAAACCTGCTTAAAGTCTATGAAAACATGATGGGTATTAATACGAAACTTCTTGTATTTTTCAGGAACATCCAGAGGTTAAAATTTGTTCAATAGTTGATTATCTTAACGAAGCCACACTGATATTTTCTAATTTCTTTCCCTGCGTATTGAATCAATCTCTTGTATAATATGCTGGAGAGAATTTTGTATACTCATGGAAGTACTGATGTACCTCTCCTTGTTACAATTCAAAGAATCCCCTTTATTATTGGATTGGGTGTATAATCGCTTTCTTCCACTCCATAAGAAGGCATTCATCTTTCCAAATATCCATAAATAGATCCTGCAGGAAAGTAACCAGTTGAGGGTCATAATGTTTATATATTTCCGCTGGTATGTTATCAGTACTTGGAGCTTTATTATTCTTTAGTTTTTCGATGGTCGCTGCTATTTCTTCCCCGTCTGGTGGTTCAATCTCTATTCCTCCAGCCAGTCCCCCTGCGATGATGGTATCATCAGTAGTCAGCCCATCTATCTAATATTTTTCGCTTTTTCGTGATTAGCGAGCCATCTTCTGCTTCGCATGCGGGAGTCCTGGATTTAAATAATTGTCTACCTTCCTTCACCATTTGAAAGGAATTTTTGTTCTTGAAAGATTTTTCCATATCCTCCATCTGCTTATTCCGCCATCTTCTCTTCTTTCTTCGATGAACGTACTTCTCGCGACTCCTTGTGGCTTTATATTCATCCATCGAACTTCTTGTATATCTCCGTTGAATCATGTTTTTATAGACCTTGTTCTCTCTATCTGCTTAAGCAAGGCATTCCTCATCAAACCATGGTCTTGTTTGTTTCTGTTTGCCCTTGAGACCCAGAACTTCTTCTGCTGTCTCAGTTAACGCATTTCATAACACCAACTTAAAATTTGGTACTGAAGTTGCTTTTGGTACTTATATGTTTGAACAAGTTTCTGAATTTGTATACCATGGCTCATAAGTTACGTGCGACAACAGAATCTCGACTGATGTCCGGAGAAAAATTATCTTAGCGAATCACTGTTATTATGGACTCCGCTCGCATCTTTCTAGCAGCCTCGTCTCTCACCGCACTAAGGTTATCCGATACAAGACCCTCATTCGCCTTGTTTTACCTTATGGCTCTGAGACCTGGACCACTACAAAGGCTGATGAAAATGACCTTATTTTTGAAAGGACAATCCTCCGTAGGATATATGGGCACACCTTTGAAATTGGACAATGGAGAAGGCGTAGTAATAGAGAAACCTATAGTCTCTATAACGAGCCTGATGTTGTAGCTATCATTAAGGTAGGGAAGTTAAGATGGGCAGGACACCTCGTGCGGATGTCGGATGGGTCGGTACAAAAATAAATTCTAATAGAACAGATATCCGGCCGGCGCAGAGTTGGGAGACCCAGGTTACGGTGGTCGAGTAAGCTCTCAAGGTAGGTGGGGAGAGATCCAGGAACCCTGCACCACTCTCACTGGCCCTGATCAGCCACACCTCTCTCCCTTCACTTTTGCCCAAGTGCCATCAGCCAGCGCTCAGACTATAACTTCCTTTAAACATCATCTATTTCTTTACCTTCTCAATTACCATTCTTCCGAACGTATATAAAATATGAATATTTTAGTAATATATATTATTATAATATACGTATGTTCTATTTTTTTGTCGTTATCTTTTTTATTTTGTAACTCATAATGCAATTATTAATCACTTGTCATAGCCAAACGATTGTCCTATGTATTGCACTCATATTTTATTCATAAGGGACAAACTGTCCCAGAATAAAGTTTATTTTCTTCTTTCTTTTTTCTGTATGCTCCATCAATATAATAAGGAACAAATATTCACGCCAATGATTCTTTTGGTGATCATTGCATACAAAAGAAACCCAGGTTTCAGGATTTTTCATCTTTTCAATAGGCATGTAATCAGCGACCGTCGATTAGCTGACAGTTTTTATTTTCCGCTTCTTTTCCACACTAGTAATTAAGTCAAATCAAAATACTGTTACAAAGATGTTTTTGAAACACACACAAACCCGCTAGGGCGTTACGAACTATTACTATAGCACCTCTATTAGCGTTTTTATACGTCAATTACTGTCATCAAGAAATGAGTAGAATACACCAGAACTTCATAACATTACAGTACAACACAATAATGATTGAACTAGGGACTTTAACTAGCTTCTTCTCGCTGAGGGTGCGTACTCGGAGACTATTCTATAAATTATAGGTACCAGCAGGAAAATTAAAATGGTTTTGGCCGGCGGAGCCCTTGGAAGTAGTTAGTGTGGCCCGAAGGCTGAAAAGTTTGGAGACCCCTGGCGTACAGAATGTCTTATGAGGCTAGGTGGGGGTAGCCTTGTATAGGGTAGGAAGAGGGATTAAATACATAATGTTTATTTATATCCTTAATACTATTTAGGCGTACTGTCCTCCCCCCGAGTTCCGAGGTCTCCGATGGAACAAGTATTTCAGTGTAAATAGGCTGTTTGACTTTATACAATTCAATTGAAAATTTCTGTAAATAAAAGGTTTGAGCCTTGTACCTTTTACACCAAGTTTTAAACTTTATATAATTGATAGCGTTCTATTAACAAAAGAATTTTACCTTATACACTAAGTTTATACAATAATAAAAGGATTAGACATCTCTTGTGTACTAAGTTAGGATTTGAACAGTTGAAAACAAAAAGATTAAACCCTGTACGTTTCTTAATACTAGAATAGGATTTTATACAACTGACAACTTCCAATAAACAAAATGATCAGATCTTATTCATTTCCTAATGCTAAGCTAAGACTATATTTACAAAAATACAATGTTTATACATTACACAGTACAATTTTACCTGGAATAACAACAAAAAGATAACAGAATATTCCTTAATAATAAACAATACATTTTAATGTTCATACATTATTTTAAACAAAGGGAAAAGTGAAAAAAGAATGCTTGAATTAGTTTCTTCCATTATAACTTTACAAATAATAATTCTAAATTTGCAAATAATTAGACAATAAAATCAAAATAATATTCCAAATATTTTTCTAATTACAGTTAATAATAATTTAAAAATAAAATACATACTTCTCTTAACAATTAATCAAAACAATATTTCAAGTCAAAATAATAATATCCTAATATTTATTACAGTGAATACAAAATATAAGTCCGAATTCGCGTATCCTCTCAAAGACTCAAATGTTGTCTATGGTCGTACTTGCTAAAAACGATTAAATCGTTCATATATACTTGCGAAAATTCCTTTCCGAGTCCACGTTGCAGTTCGTCCATAAGACGTTGGATGGTTAACGGGGCCCCTTTTAGTCCGAAGAGCATACGAACAAATTCAAAGTGCCCCCTTACCCATGAAAACGCTGTTTTCCCTATATCCTCTGGGGCCGTTCGAACCTGGTGGTAACCGCTTTTTAAATCTAAAGTGCTAAAGATAGTCGCACCCGCGAGGCGATCTAATATATCCTCTACCTGGGGAAGTGGAGAACGTTCGCCCTTTGTTGCTTCGTTTAGCTTCCGATAGTCAACCACTGCAGATACCGTTTTACGCCTTGTCCCTGATTCTTCTCCACCACCCATAAGGGGCTATTGAATGGGGAACTACTGGGTCGGATGATGCCTTGTTTGAGAAGGTCCCCTAATTGCTCCCTGATCCTGAGGTATCCCTCATTGCTTGTGGACACCTCCTATCTTTAACGTAAATAGAGGTTTCGCACTTTAAATTAATCCGGTGTACTGTTCTCCCAGTTGTCGGTAGAAATTCGTTCTCCTTTTAGGACAATTCATCATACTGTTCCACTAACTTTAGCACGGTTTCCTTCCTACACTCAACCGCCACGATATTGATGCCCGTTCTGTTTTTGCTCCCTGCTACAACCTGATATTTCCGGTTTCCTATTCCACAACGCATATTTTTTCGGTTGACTCTCATCCTCATTTCGACCCGCTGTAATATGTCGCAGCCTGCGATTAAATCATACCCGGCCCTTAACTTATCTATGACATGGAGTTTTAAACGCAAGTCCCGCCCTGTTAATTCGCGGAGGTTCAGAAATGTTTCACATAGGGTCTGGCACCTTCCACTAACCGTCGATACCGCGCATTCGCACGATTTACACCCGCTCCAGATACCTGGTTTTTCCGCCCCTCCCTTACTTATTAACGAGTTCGTACTCCCCGTGTCAATCAGAAAGTTGATCCCTAATTCCTCTAACCTCGCCACGGGCAACCGCATTCGTCGTCCTTTCCTCACGCTCCTATTATTTATCAAATCTCCCGCTCGGTTGCCCCGCCCCTTACCGTACCCTTAATTCGTACGCAAACGCCCCGACGCCACTTCGTCCCCGGCAGGACCACCTCTCCAGGGATTCCCACTACTCACCTCGTGTCTCCTCGTAGACGGGCCGCTGCGCTCTGAACGGACGCTCTCCTGCTCTGATGATTCCCCGCTGGTTAAGTACCTACTGCTCCTCCTGCCAGGTTGCCTGCTGCTCCAATCCTGATTGTTCACCTCCATCGGTTCGTCTCTCTGCTTCCTTGCTTGCTACAATCGAAGCATCGAGTTTGGTTGCACTAGGCCGCAATGTGGCCCGTTCGATTGCATCCGTAACAACGCCGCTCCGGTTTTCGCCTTCTTTCGTCGAAGGTCCTACTTGGCCGTTTCTCAAAGTTCCGGCTATTAGAGGCTCGTCCCAGCGGGCTCCTGCGTCTCCTCCTCGACGACTCGACTTTCGTCCATTCTGCTTCTGATCTATCGAGGTGGTTTACGTTCCTCCGACCATGAGGTCGTGTATATAGTATATCGTGTACCTTAAATAGATCCTACAGATCTACACAAATATACCCTACGCAAAACTTTCCTGTGCTGTTATTTTATGTTGACTTGGAACCAGCCAGCAACAATATTGCAATATTTAAAATTACCAGACTGTGCTACTCAGTTGTGCGATTTGAGCAGCCAAAACAAAAACCTTTTTTTTGGAATATGTGTTTTATTGAATAAATATTACAAGCTGCCTCTTAAAGGGCAATGAATAATATCGATGACAAAGAATACATTCATACACTATGTATAATTAAATTAAATAAAAATAAAAATCTTCTAACAATATAAGATATTAATATTTAAAAAAATAAATCGTGAAATACAAATATAATCAATAGTAATAATAAAGGAGCAGAAAAAAAATTAAATAAATTAATAAGCACAACCACACCATATACACAATCTACGCAAACATCCCAACTTGGGGGCAAGCCAGGCCCCCACTAATCCCAGCGCTCTTCTCTCAGCCGCATCACCAGTGTGAAAATCTAGTGGAAGCTGTGAGGGAGCGCTACAGTCGCTCAGGACTTGAGTAGAGAAGCTAGCCATTGCCCGAACTCCAATACTTTATATTTATTACAATAGGTCTCGGGGCCATTGACGTTTTAATCTGCGAGGAGGGTTATAAGGATGTGTGGAACTGGATAATGAATGTGCCAGAGGGTTGGGATGGTTGAAAAGTTTTTGATGGAATTTAGAGAATTTAATGTGTATAAGGTCAATGACAAAAGTTATATTGAGATCATTATGTAGGATTTCGTTGGAGAGATAATATGGACCATTTGCAATAGTACGAAGGACTTTGGATTGAACGAATTGAATGCGTTTTTTATTCGATTGTTTAGCTGTCCCCCACAGTTCAAGTCCATAGGTCCAAATAGGTTTGATGATGGTTTTGTATATGAGGTGTTCGTTTTCAATGGAAAGATGAGATGTCTTATTTAGTAGTCTGTACAATTGGCTGAAGCGTCTATTAAGTTCTTGCCTTTTAAGCCTAGTGTGTGTGTTCCAGGTAAGTCTTTTGTCTAAGTAGAAGCCAAGATACCGTACTGTGTCAGCAATGGGTAGCGGAATATTATTTATATAAACAGGAGGGCAGTATGTGCGGCGGAGAGTAAACGTTAGTGGGTATATTTCGATTCGTTTACTTTGATCCTCCAGCTGTTGCACCAATCTTTAAGCAGGGATAAGTGGGTTTGGAGATTATGGTAAGCTATTAGGGGATCTGGATAGGCTGAAAGGATATCAGTGTCATCGGCAAATGTTGCTAGGAAAGTATCGGGAGTGGTAGGATATCTGCAGCATACAGGATATATAGGACTGGACCAAGAACGCTACCTTGCGGAACACCTGCCTCAATTGGGTTACAGTGAGAGTATTCCATTCGGCAGCGAACTCGAAAGGAACAGTTACAGAGGTAGGATCTAATATCCAGGAAGAGGGGTTGAGGTAGATGGGTTTTGAGCTTGAAAAGCAAACCGGCATGCCATACCCTGTCAAAGGCTTGCTCTATGTCTAGAAATGCACCGGAGCAATATTGTTTGCTTTCAAAAGCGGAGGAAATGTGGTCAACGACTCTGAGGCCTTGTTGAACAGTGGAGTGCTAGAACGGAATCCAAACCGATGTGATGGAATATTTTTGGATTCAAGGATAGGTAGGAGGCGTTTGAGAAGGAGTTTTTCAAAAGGTTTTGAAAGTATTGGGAGAAGGCTGATTGGTCTACATGATGAAGGGACGTTGGAGTTTTCCCAGCATTAGGAAAAGGATAATAGTGGAATGTTTCCATAGTAAAGGGAAATGGGTAGTTCGAAGAAGGCTATTGTATAAGTAGGTTAGGAATATTACAGCTTTTTGAGGAAGGTTTCTTAGAATTTGTGAACCCAGGAGATCATAACCAAGAGATTTCCGGGATTTTAATCTTTTTAAAAGGAATTTGACCTCAGAGGGGTTTATTGCTTTAGGGGGTAAGGAGAGACGAATAGGCGAGTCTAGGAATTCATCAACTAATTCTCTGTGTGTGGGATTAGATTCAGGATGGGGAGCAAATATACTGGAAAGGTGAGTGGCAAATTCTTCGGCTTTGGTCTCATTAGAAGCCGCCCATGAGCCATCTACATGGCGGAGGGGGTGGGAAATGGGTTGGTATTTTGGTATTTTGCTGGTCTAGA
The DNA here is from genome assembly GCA_003667255.2 of Euschistus heros. Classification (NCBI taxonomy): domain Eukaryota; kingdom Metazoa; phylum Arthropoda; class Insecta; order Hemiptera; family Pentatomidae; genus Euschistus; species Euschistus heros. The sequence continues at coordinate 941,796 of RCWM02000105.1, read as the reverse complement.
GGGAGTTGTCTGAGTCAGAAAGTGAGAAAAGATAGGAATTATAGGATTTGCATCTAAATGTAGCCAGGTTCTTTATAAAGAGTTTGGTAAGGAAATTATAGTATTTCTGATCTTCAGGGTACCTAGTTCTTTGCTATAAGCCTCTGTAATGGCGTTTCGATCGGATTAGGTCTAAAATATCTTTGGGTAAAGGATTTTCCTTGCGGGTTTTGGGAGATGGGTGAGGAGAGGATGCAGCCCAGGCTGCTTGTTGGATTGTGTTGGTAAAAAATTTGTAGCATCATCTAGGTCTTGAGGGTTTTTTAGGTATACTCTGAGATCTATGGAATCGGATATTATTTGACGGAAAAGGTTCCAGTCTACTGGCCCTGATATAAATGATGGGGGAGGAAGTTTTGGAATCGGATTGACGGAAAGGGTTAGAATTAGAGGACTGTGATCGGAGGAAAGTTCATACAAACGTTCAATGGAGTGATGGATAGGTCCTCAACCTGAGTGAATGAAGAAATCTAGAAGGTCGGGGTTTCGGTTTGGATCCGTCGGCCAGTAAGTAGAAGAACCAAGAGAAATGAAAAGGGAATTACGGTAATTAAATGCAAACTGTAATGCACGCCCACGATCATTTAATTCTGCACCCAAGAGATATCGGTGACCTAAGGAGTTGAATAAGGTGTTGAACTGGGAAATGGAGATTGGTTTATTAGGGGGACAGTAGGTTGCTGTAACGGGAAAGAAGGTTTTGATTACGACTTCTGTGAATTGTAGGAATTCATTTACAGGTAAGGGAAGTTGGTGGTGAGAGAGGAACTAACGAATGATGACAGCAGTTCCGGCATGAGGCCTACCGTCTGGGTGTTCTGTACGGTAGGTATGGTACTGTAATATGTTGAGATGTTGTTTAGAAGCCAGTCAGATGTGGTTTCGAATACCGTTTGCATTCCAAAGGAGAATGGATAAGGGTTTTGTGGATGGCATTTAAGGATTTTTTTGAAGAGGGACAACATTTGAAAGGAGTGATATAATTGGGGTGATCAGAGTTTTCAACTCTGATAGGAAGGAGTTAAATGAGGATGTGAGATCTGAGCTAGATGGGGGAGGAGGAATGTGGGGGATCTAATGAAGGGTGTGTGGATCAGGTTGGATTAGTGGTATAGTAAAATGTTGTATGGTCAGTTGGTGCAGTAATTGAGGCAGTGGTTGCTAAGGTTGAGGATCAGGAAATTGATGCTGTTGAGGAGGAAGCGGCATAGCCCCATTTTCACTCTGGCATCTTCTTCCGCCCAGCATTTCTGCAAAAGAAACAGATGAGGTGGCAATTTTTGAGGCCTGTCTTTCTCTCGTCTGAGTTGTTTCTTCGGCCTGTGGTCGGTTTGGTTAGAACCGGTTGTGTAGGTTTTTGTAAGTTGGGCAGCCTTTGTAGTTGGCAGGGTGTCCTTGTTGGCAGAGGGTACAGACTGCTGGTACTTCTCTAGATTTTGTGCATTAATTGGATTTATGCATTTGACCATATTTTACGCATCTCGGTATGTGGTGGCAATAAGTTTTTGAATGGGCGTACGCCTGGCAATTGTCACATTGAACGATGTCACGTTTGTGGTACGGCTTTTCTATTTCTACTCTGGAATAATAGATGGATGAGACCTCATAAATCTGTTCTACTCCAGGTGTTGGTTCGAGATCTACAAAGAATAAAGGCAATGGAGTTTTGCCGCTCTGGGTTGTGATCTGTTGTCTTTCAGGAAATTGGTTACCAGCCGAACTTTAAAGCCCATGGCTATTAATTCTTCTTTAATAACATCAGTTGGTGTTGTTAGATGAAGATTCCTCACAACGACCCTCAATGATCTCTCTTCTTTATGCAGGTAAGTATCAAAATCGGCCTTGGTTTCAGATAAATATTTAACAATTCGGCGGTAAGTTTCTAGGGAATCCGGCATAATTTTTGTTTCTTTTGTTCTACTAACTGTGGATTATTTTTTTAAGATAAAACAAAAACCAGCGTATTTTCACAATCGATACTTTGCAGTTGTAGGAATGATAAAAATGTATATATATATATACTCATTTAAAAAATTGTGATATAAGAAAACCGTCAGTAATTAAAATTTTTTATTTCTAGGAATGGCTAACGTGTTTGAACAATCCCCACAAACAACTAGTAAATATTTTTAAAATTTAATATTTATAAATTATATATGTATAAAATATATTAATTAATTAATCAATGGTGTATGTATAAACATATATATTTATATAAATGATTTGGTTTTTCTAGGTATATCTAAGCAGAGTAGTCAATCACATGCCTCAGATCACTTCAGTAAATATTCTTGAAATTAAATTTTCATGAATTATATTTCATATATTATAAAATTTATTATTTCTAGGTTTAAATGGACAACACCCATTGGATGGATCAAACTTAGGTTCGTATACTATATATATATATATATATATATATATATATATATATATATATATATATATATAGAGAAAAAGAGAGAAAAATTCATGGGCGGTTTCTGACAAGAACAGATCCGAAGAATTTGCCCAGCACCTTTCCAGCATATTTGTCCCTCATCCTGAATCTAACCCCACTCGCACAACAATGATTCATGAATTGATTCTCCAATTCCTCTCTCCTTACCTCCAAAAGCAAGGTCGAATTCCTTCTAAATCTATTAAAACCTATATATTTATATATATATAAAAGTGTATATATATATATATATATATATATATATATATATATATATATATATATATATATATATATATATATTTACATATACATATAATATATTAGTCGGTGGGCAATTTTCATTCAGGGTACCAATTTTTATTCTGAAGAGAATCCCATTAAATAAGAGGTCGAAACGTATATAAAGAGAGGAGAGAGGAAAAGGAAGAAAGGAAATGTATATATAGATATAGTTCTTGAATGTCAATATTAAATAGAACTTTTATCAAGTGTAGGAATACTTTTGACTCATGATGTTATTGTTTTTTTGGGTTTTTTTTTCAGTTATTCTTATATTATACTATTCTTATATAATACTATAAGAATAACTGAAAAAAACAAAAAAAAAAAAACAATAACATCATGAGTCAAAAGTATTCCTACACTTCATAAAATTTCTATTTAATATTGACATTCGAGAACAATTAATATTTAGTAGGGCCATCTTTTGCTTTTATAATACTCTATATGCTTTGTGGCATTGAATTCATTAATTGTTGTGTCAAAGTAACTATAATTTTGTAATAATAACGTCACTTAAATTTTTATTGTTAGAAACAAACCTTTTCCGTACTCGTTCCTTTAGATAGTTCCACAAATGCACTATGGGATTAATATATCGTGATTCATGGGATGTGGCCTCCACTTAGATGTGTTGTACAGGATCCTCATTTTGAATTTCCAAACTGTATGGTCGGGACCATTATCCTGCTGAAAAATGTAATTTTCTCTAATCCCAAATTTTTCAGCACTGATTAGGAAATTTCTTCTGATTACGTCAATATATTTTATATGATTCATTATGCTATCGATAAATTCAAGACTCCAGCATCATTTCAAAAACCTCAGGCCACGAGTCACTTTCCATTATTCCGAACTGTTAAAACCATATTTCTTATTTCCATTACTATATTTGTTTCTCCACACTTTTTGGCCCCTCCGAAGATTAAACATTTCAATTTTACCCTCGTCGGTAAATATAATCCTATCCCCAAGGTCACAAACTTATTTTTTATGGTCCTTGGCCCATTGATTTCTTAATATTGCTTATTGATGGTTTTCTCCTAGATTTCCTGGGAGAAGCTCGTTCCGTCTCAAGCATCAGCGCATTGTTAACCCTTTAACGGGCAGGCCGGGAATTTTTGAATCATTTTTTTCTTTTTTTTTTTTTTTTTTTTTTTTTTTTTTTTTTTTCCTTTGAACAGCTATAGCCAAGCTAACCCCCACACATGTATCATGAAATTCAAGGTTGAATAAAGGATATTAGTACGATAATGCGTCGGATATTACGCCATTTATTGAGCAAAAGGCATTAAATATGTTTATCCTCCAGGATACATCGCCTGTTAAAGGGTTAAAACATTCCCACACTCCTATTTTCAATTAATCGCATAATAACCTATTTTCAAATAACAGCAATAATCGCTACACCTTTACAAATGACGTCAAGGTAAAGACTGATTGCAGGTTATCCTCAATATAATAAGACACGGGATAGAAACAGCTGTTAAAGTCTAGTGTATGAATACTTTTCACTCATAAAAATGAGGCATCTTGCTACATGTATGAGATATTAAGCTAAATTCAGTCAATTTTCTCATGAAAAAATATTAACTCTATTCTATAATCATAAATGCAATATTATATTTGTTTAAATTAAATAAATATGTAATAAATACAAAATTAAACGGAAGAAAATAAAACTTATACTAGTACACGAATACTTTTGACTCTGACTGTATGTATGAAATTTATTAATTTATTAATTAACAGTGTATGTATAAATATTTATATATATAAATCATTTGGTATTTATAGGTATAGTTAAGCAGAATAGTCAATCACATGCCTCAGATCACTTTAGTAAATATTTTTGAAATTAAATTTTCATGAATTATATTTATATATGCATATATTATAAAATTTATTATTTCTAGGTGTAAATGGACAACACCCTATGGATGGATCAAACTTAGGTTCGTATATTATCCTGTATCTATATATATATATATACCATATATATATATATATATATATATATATATATATATATATATATATATATATATATAGAGAGAGAGAGAGAGAGAGAGAGAGAGAGAGAGATAGAGATAGAGAGAGAGAGATTTATGGGCGGTTTCTGACAAGAACAGATCCGAAGAATTTGCCCAGCACCTTTCCAGCATATTTGTCCCTCATCCTGAATCTAACCCCACTCACACAACAATGGTTCATGAATTGATTCTCCAATTCCTGTCTCCTTACCTCCTAAAGCAATGAACCCCTCTGAGGTCGAATTCCTTCTAAAACAATTAAAACCCCGTAAATCCTCTGGATATGATCTCCTTAGTTCAAAGATCCTCCGGCAACTTCCTCATGAAGAAATCATGTCCCTTACCTACCTATACAATTGTATCCTCCGGACAACCTATTTCCCATTGCGATGGAAACACTCCATTATTATCCTTTTCTTAAAACCGGGCAAACCCCCAAACAATCCTTGATCATACTTGGTCTGTATTAGCCTTCTCCCAATCCTTTCAAAACTTTTTGAAAATCTCCTTCTAAAACGTCCTCTACCCATCCTTGAATCACAAATATTCCCTTTCACTAGTTTATGCTGCAGATATCCCAACTACTCCTGATACTTTCCTAGCAACATTCGCTGATGACAATGCAATCCTTTCATCCCATCCAGATCCCTTAATAACATCCTATAATCTCCAATCCCACTTATCCCTGATTGAAGACTGGTGCAATGACTGGCGGATCAAAGTAAGTGAATCTAAATGTACCAACGATATATTTACTCTTCACCGCAAATCCAGTCCTCTTAGCTATTTAAATAGTATTCTATTACCTAAAGCTGATACACTTTGGTATCTTGGTTTCTACCTAGACAAAAGACTTACATGGAACCCTCATACTCGACTCAAAAGACAAGAACTTAACAAACGCTTCAGCCTTTTGTCTACTAAATAGGACTTCTCATCGTTCCATTAAAAATAAACTTCTCCTATACAAAACCATCATTAACTAAAATTTTCCCTGTAAGCCTAAAAATCTTTGTTGTGAGCCTTTAAATAAATACAAATTTTTCAATATCTTAATTTTTCGCAAGGGAATTGCACTTTCACATCTATTTTTAGAAAAGCTTCAATTATAATTTCACAATGGCAGTTTTACTATTCTCTTACGCAAAATTGAATTAATCAAATTTAAGATTTAAGAATTTAAATTTTGCATTTCATCCTTAATATTTTATTTATCCCTGGTTAAAGACTGGTGCAATGACTGTCGGATCAAAGTAAATGAATCTAAATGCACCAACCAGTCCACTTATCTATTTCAATGGTATTCCACTACCTAAAGTTGATACAGTTCGGTATCTTGGTTTCTACCTAGACAAAAGACTTACATACATACTCGGCTCAAAAGGCTAGAGCTTAACAGACTCTTCAGCCAATTGTATAGGCTACTAAATAGGACATCTCATCTTTCCATTAAAAATAAACTTCTCCTATACAAAACCATCGTTAAACCCTTTAGGACTTATGGACTTGAACTGTGGGGGACAGAAAAAAATTCAAATATCAATCGCATTCAATCCTTTCAAAAATTTTAGAAAATCTCCTTCTAAAACGTAACCTACCCATCCTTGAATCACAAAATATCCCCTCTCACCAGTTCCGTACTAGCCATCCCACCGTCCAACAAGGCCTCAGAGTCGTTGACCACATATCCACAGCACTTGAAAGCAATCAATATTTCTCCCGTCGCGTTTCTCGACGTAGCACAAGCTTTCAATCGGGTATGGCATGACGGTTTGCTTTTCAAACTCAAAACCGGTTTGCCTCTATCACTATTCCTAGTTCTTCAATTCTACCTCTCAACCGTTCCTTTCGAGTTCGGTGTGTAAATGGAATACTCAAACTGCTACTCAATAGAGGCTGATGTTCCAGAAGGTAGCGTTCTCGGTCCAGTTTTGTATATCCTCTATGCTGCAGATATCCCATCTACTCCTGATACTTTCCTAGCAACATTCGCTGATGACAATGCAATCCTTTCATCCCATCCAGATCCCTTAATAGCATCCTATAATCTCCAATCCCACATATCCCTGATTGAAGACTGGTGCAATGACTGGCGGATCAAAATAAATAAATCAACCAGTTGCCTTATGCACCAACCAGTCCTCTTATCTATTTAAATGGTATTCCATTACATAAAGCTGATACAGTTCGGTATCTTGATTTCTACATAGACAAAATACTTACATGTGACCCTCATACTCGACTCAAAAGGCAAGAACTTAACAGACGCTTCAGCGAATTGTATTGACTACTAAATAGGAAATCTTATCTTTCCATTAAAAATAAACTTCTCCTATACAAAACCATCATTAAACTAATTAGAACTTATGGACTTGATCTGTGGGAGACAGCTAAAAATTCGAATATCAATCGCATTCAATCCTTCCAAACCAAAATCCTCCGAACTTAAGTAAATGCTCCCTACTATGTTTCCAACAAAACCCTACATAACGATCTCAATATACCATACGTCCTCGACCTCATAACTCTTAAATTTTCGAAATTCCATCGCAACATTTCCCTTCATCCTAACCCTCTGGCTCAATCATTATCCAGTTCCACACATCCTGATAGCCCACCCCACACACTAAAATTTATTTATTATAGAGTTCTGGCAATGGCCAGTTTCTAAGCTCCTGCTCGGTTTGAATGTACTATATCGCTCTCACTCATCCTTCATTGGGCTTTTTTTTTACTCTCTGTGCCTGGCTTGTCCCTCTAAAAATAGAGGGACAGGTCTGGTGGGGGGATCGCTAGTATAAGTGTGTATTGTAAATAAAGTAGGATTGTGTTTTTAAATTTTAATTTAATTTTGTTTTATTCTTTATTATCAATACTTATTTATTCATTTATTTTATTTTTATTTAAATTTATTCATTTATTTATTTATTTTTTCTAATTTTATATTTTATTTTATTTAAAAGCATATTGTTTATTTTATATTGTTTATGTATAAAAAGTTATTTTCTGTTCTCTTTTTATTTATGTTATTTTATATATATCTTTTTGTTTCCTAATTTGTTTTGTTTTTTCTCATTGTACATAATGTGTGAAGGTAATGGTACGCCAAAACGGCCCAAAATGGGTAAAAACCTCATATTTTCTAAACAGTTCGTGCTATAAGCTTGAAATTTCGGAATTATATATTTCATGAGGTGCTGAATTGAATGAATCTTCATCAGATGATCAGAAAGGTTTTAAATATAAGAAATAAAAGTAAAGTAAAACAAAATTAATAAAGCAAGTTAAGAGTATATTTATATGCTATATAAGCTGCTGAATAAAATAAAACTATAACCAGAACAATCTGAACATCAGTTTAAAAATTAAAATAAAAAAACAATAAAGTTTGTTATTATTTTATATGTTTTTTAGGTGCTAAAATTAATGAGATTTACTATACAGGGTAAGTATCTCTTAGTGTAAAAAACGAATTGGGTGAAACTAGATAAAAAATGTAGCAAAATGCCGCAGACCTCACCTTTCTATTCCAATAAATAGATCCGATAAATCAAAGACTTTTTTGAGGAAACCACGTTTTTTTCCTATATTTTTCCACTTCCAACTGTCACAAGTATCTTTTTAAACCGCAATAATATATCAAAAAATAAAAATTTTAAAAACGTTTTTTGAGCGACAAACTTTTGAGAATCGCTACTCTTCTAAAAAAAAAAAAGAGTGCAAGCTGCCGAATCTCACAAAAGTTGTGAAATTCAATTACCTTTCTAACGGTGTATTCAGAACTGCAATTATCTCTCAATTTCTTATTGCAATTGGAATGAGAAGGGAAAAATAACTGATGTCATTGTTATTTTGTATGGTCATTACATAATTTATTTTTTATGTAAATAACAAAGAATAACAAAACTCCCCCAGGACTAGTAATGGAGAGAAAAGACGGAACTTTGGCCCTGAACAATGAGGAACACTGTGAAATTCTAGCAGACTATTTCGAAAATCTACTAAATTGTGAAAAACCTAGTAAGAGATTAATAACGGAGGAAAACACCCCGAAAAACATAGATTCAGACCCAGCAGATGATGAAGAATTTTTTTTTTTTTTTTTTTTTTTTTTTTTTTAAACCTTTTATTGAGTAATTATTACAAGCTGCCACAACTGTGGGCAATAAGTAATATAGATGACGTATGATCACATTCACACATTATATCTATCTATCTCGGCGCTACAACCCGTTGCCGGGTCCGGGCCTCCGCCAGCAACTTCCGCCATTCGTCACGGTTTAGTGCAGCCACCATCCAGTTGCGCAATCCCAGGATGCTCCAAGCGTCAGTCGCAACTCCATCCTTCCTCCTGCATTTCGGCCTTCCTCTTCTTCTTGTTCCATGAAGCGGTTCCTTCAATAGCCTCCAAGGTAATTCTTCTTCCCCCATGCGAGCCACATGTCCCGCCCACCTTAATCGGGCCAGTTTGATGACCTGAAGGACATTCTGTTCCGCAAATGAACCGTATACCTCCTGGTTTGTGCGTCTCCTCCAGGTTCCGTCCACCAAAACTCCTCCAAATATCCTACGGAGGATTATCCGCTCAAAAACAAGGGGATTTTGTTCACTACTCTTGGTTGTGGTCCATGTCTCTGAACCGTATGTTAGAACTGGGCGTATTATGCTTCTATATAAGTGCAGCTTCGTTTGACGTGAGAGGATGCGGCGCCCAAGTTGTTTACTTAGGCTAAAATAACATTTGTTGGCAGACATTATTCTTCTTCTAATCTCGACTTCTGTACGATTATTTACCATCGAACCAAGATATATAAAGTCTGTGACTTGCTCGAATGTGTAGTCACCAAATGCCACTGTTGTATTGCGTCCAGGCGTCTCCTCGGTCACCAAATATTTAGTCTTTTTCTGGTTCACTTCCAGTCCAAGTTTCTTTGCGGGAGCCACCAGTGCCTGAAATGCTTCCTCGACAGTGCGTTGAGACCGGCCAACAATATCAACATAGTCCGCGTAAGCCAAGAGTTGCACACTTCGATTGAAAATTGTGTGCCCAACCTGTATACCCGACTCCCTCACGGCCTTCTCTAGGGCAATATTGAACAACAGGCACGCAAGGGCATCACCCTGCCGTAGTCCTTTCGTCGCTCGGAATTCTCCTGACAGATCTCCGTTGATGCATACTGAGCACAAAACCTCGGTCATAGTCATCCTTACCATACGTATGAGCTTCTGAGGGATCTGGAATTCCTCCATTGTTTGGTAAAGCTCACATATTATATAAAATGAAAAAAAACAAAACAATAATAGTGAGATAAAGTAAATAATAAATGTAAGAAAAAGAAAAAGAAAGAAAAGAACTAGCCTATACATAAACAATATAAAATATACTATATACAAAATGAAATACTTAAAATTTAAAAAAGAAAAGAAAAGAAAAAAAAAAAAGAAAAAAAATAGTAAAAGATAAATCAAAGGTAAAAATACAATTATACTCTATTTACAATTTACACTCATCCTAGAGATCCCTCCACCAGACCCGTCTCTCCGCTTGTAAAGGGACAGGCCAGGTACAGAGAGATCCATGCTCTTCACTCTCAGCTGCGTCACTGGTGTAAAAAAAAAAAAACCCAGTGGAGGCTAAGTGAGAGCGCTATAACAATCACTCCGGGCATGAGTGGAGAAGCTGGCCATTGCCAGAACTCCAATATAAGCAATTTTACAAAAGATCTCGGGGCTACTGCTGTTTTAGTCTGCGAGGGGGGTTATCAGGATGGGTGGAGGCGGATAATAAGTGGTTAGTGGGTTAGGGTGAAAGGAAAGGTTGCGATGGAATGTTGAAAATTTAAGGGGTATAAGGTAGAGGACGTATGGTATATTCAGATCATTATGTAGGGTTTTGTTGGAAACATAGTAAAGAGCATTTACTATAGTTCGGAGGATTTTGGATTGGAAAGATTGAATGCGTTTGATATTCGACTTTTTTTGCTGTCCCCCATAGTTCAAGTCCGTAAGTCCAAATAGGTTTGATGATGGTTTTGTATATGAGAAGTTTGTTTTCAATGGAAAGATATGATGTCCGATTTAGTAGTCTATACATACAATTGGCTGAAGCGTCTGTTAAGTTATTGTCTTTTGAGCCGAGTATGAGGTTTCCATGTAAGTCTTTTGTCTTAGTAGAAACCAAGATACCGAACTGTGTCATCTTTAGGTAGTGGAATACCATTGAAGTAAATAGGAGGACTGGATTTGCGGCGGAGGGTAAAGGTTATGTTGGTGCATTTAGATTCATTTACTTTGATTCGCCAGTTGTTACACCAGTCTTCAATCAGGGATAAGTGAGTTTGGAGATTATTGGATGCTATTAAAGGATCTGTATGGGATGAAAGGATAGCAGTGTCATCAGCAAATGTTGCAAGGAAAGTATCAGGAGTAGTAGTCTATACATGCAATTGGCTGAAGCGTCTGTTAAGTTCTTGTCTTTTGAGCCGAGTAAGAGGGTTTCATGTAAGTCTCTATAGGAATAGCAGTTATAGTATTCCATTCCGCAGCGAACTCGGATGGAACGGTTAGAGAGGTAGGACCTAAGAACTAGGAATAGCGATTGGGGTAAATGGGTTTTGAGTTTAAAAAGCAAACCGGCATGCCATGCCCGGTCGAAAGCTTGCGCTATGTCCAGAAATGCGCCGGAGCAATACTGTTTGCTTTCAAGTGCTGAGGATATGTGATCAACAACTCTGAGGCCTTGTTGGACAGTGGAATGGCTAGTGCGGAACCCAAACTGGTGAAAAGGAATATTTTGCGATTCAAGGATGGGTAGGATACGTTTAAGAAGGAGCCTTTCAAAAATTTTTGAAAGGATTGGGAGAAGGCTAATAGGTCTATATGATAAAGGGTTGTTGGGAGACTTACCCGGTTTGGGGAAAAGGATAATAGTGGAGTGTTTCCATAGCAAAGGGAAATAGGTTGTCCGCAGAATACAATTGTAAAGGTAGGTGAGGAATATGACTGCTTTATGAGGAAGTTTCCTGAGGATTTGTGAACTAAGGAGATCATATCCAGGGGATTTACTGGGTTTTAATTTTTTTATAAGGTATTTGACCTCAGAGGGATTTATTGCTTTAGGAGGTAAGGAAAGAGGAATAGGCGAATCAAGTAACTCACGAACTGTTGTTGTGTGGGTGGGATTAGATTCAGGATGGGGAACAAATATGCTGGAAAGGTGCTGGGCAAATTCTTCGGATTTGTTCTCGTCAGAAGCCACCCATGAACCATCTGCACGTCGGAGAGGATGGGAGGTGGTTTGGTATATTAGGATTTTTTTTTGCGGTGGTCCAGAGGGAGTTATCTGAGGAAGAGAGTGTAGAAAGATAGGAATTATAGGATTTGGATCTGAAGGTAGCCATGTTTTTTTAAGGAGTTTGGTAAGATAATTATAGGATTTCCGATCATCTGGATGCCTGGTTCTTTGCCAAAGAACGTTTGACGTTTCTGCCAAAGAACTGGCATGACGTTTGGATTGAATAAGGTTCAGTAGATCTTGGGATAAAGGATTTTTCTTTCGAACTTTGGGACTGATGATGAGGCAATTTTTGAAGGCTGTCTTCCTCTGGTCTGTTGAGTTTCTTCGTTCTGTGGCTGCGTCCTCTGGAATTTACTACGGAGGTTTTTGTAAGTTTGACATCCTTTGTAGTTAGCCGGATGCTCCTGCTGGCATAGCGCGCACACTGCTGGAAACTCTCGAGATTTAGTGCATTCTGAGGATTTATGCAGTTGCCCGCACTTAACACATCTCGGCATGTGGTGGCAGTAGCTTTTTGTGTGACCATATGCCTGACAGTTATGACACTGTACGATATCACGTTTTGTATAAGGTTTCTCCATTATTACTTTGGTGTAATAAAGAGAAGTGATATCGTAAATTTTTTCAACCCCAGGTGTGGGTTCCAGATCGATAAAGAAAAGCGGTAATTGGGGTTTTACCGATAGCTCCAGGCTGTCCTCTGTTGTCTTTTTGTATATTTATGACTTGCCTTACTTTGAAGCCCATGGATATTAGTTCATCTTTGATAATTTCTACAGGTGTTGAGTGGTGAAGGTTTCTCAGGACCACCCTAATCGATCTTTCTTCCTTAAGCTGGTAGGTGTGAAAATCAGCTTTGGTGTCTGTTAGGTATTTTACAATAAGACGGTATGTTTCAGAAGAATGAGGCGTAATTTTGGTGTCATTTGTTCGGCTTATACAAGTATATTTTCCTAAGCCACCTATTTTGTTCAACAAAAAAAAAATCGGTGGAGGTTTAGGAAGCTGTGGTATAAAAGTAGACTCCATGGTTTCAGCAGGTGTGGTACTAAGCACCTGAAAGGGATTTGGGGTAAAGAAAGGTGATTCTTGGTTTATTCCTTGGGTGGAAGTTCCAGGCATAGCTTCGCATATCGGCGGAGAACTGGGAGGAGTCTGTCGGGAACGGCGAACTTTTTGCTTTGCTGGACTCATACTTACGGTTTCTAGGGACCGGCTTCTTTTTGATTTATTAGTTTTTGAAGATAACACCATATGGAAATATCTCATTTAATCAAATCGAACGGTTAAGGAGATAAAGAAAAAAAAATGAAAAACAAATCAAAAATAAAAGAAATTAAAAAGAAAAGAAATAAAGAAAATATAACGGTGCTTGTTATCAGAGGAAGCAGTACCACCCCGTGCAAAGACAAGGCAGCTACTGTCTGGGCCACGGGCGCGAGTATCTTATCTCCTCCTTATCTCTGTCCCCACTACCGCTTATCTCCAAAGCACATGGTACACTTTATATTCACTTAAATCAATGTTAAATGATTGTACTCACTGTTATAATAAGACAATGTTCAACACAGCTAATAACTGGTATTTCGGTGAACTTTTCTAGACGAAAATATGAAAATATCACACTAACAGAAGTAATAATTATAGAGCGATGTTAACGGTATCTTGAATAGTTGGCTCAAGCGCAAACATGTCCGATGAAGAATTAGAGGAAATAATAAATTCGCTTAAAAACAATAAAATGGAGTGGACAAAAACCATAAATCTGATAAAACTGACTCTAAAGACAAAAAATCTAAAGTGAAATTTCAGGGTCTTATAAGTAAACCTTTTCAGGTAACAAGGCAACCTTGACAAGGCGACGGCTTGTCCCTTTTACTTTTCAACATAGCCCTGAATAAAGTTATGAAGGAATTCTAGGGAAAAGATAGCTCAGGAGCCATAGTAGGGAAAAAAAGCAGTCATACAAAAGTGAGTTGTTTGGCGTTTGCAGACGCTCTCGCACTTTTTTTAGAATCGGAGAAAAAGGGTATTAGGCAAATCGATACCCTACAGATGGTTGCAAGGAAAGCAGGCCTTCAAATATCATACCAAAAACTAGAAAATATAGTTTCCAAACAGACATAATTTACAATAAAAAGAATCTTTCCTCCAGGACAAAACTAAGGCATTACAATGTGGTGGTAAAGCCTGTGATTTTGTATGGGATGGAGACCTCATGCTTATCCAACTTGGAAAGAATGCTAAGAATAGAAAGGAGGATCTTAAGGAAAATCTATGGGCCCAGGAAGACACAGGAGGGGTACAGGCGAAGATCTAACGAAGAGATTTACAAAGAAATCAAAGAAAGCTGGAAAAAAGGCTGATGTTCTATGGGCACATGAGGAGGATAAAGGGGGAAAGATCAAACAAGAGGATCATTGACAGGATTTTTAACTACAAAAGTATGGGAGGATATACGAAGCAAATGAGAGAGGAAGTATAGAAACTTAAAAATTCGGATGCAGACTGTCTGGATAGAGATAAGTACAGGAAGACACTGAAAAATCTCATTATTATCATTATGTATTAGGGGAGAAAAAAGAGGGGTACTAAGTGGTCCGAAGAAAGAAAAGAGGTGCATTCGAGGATCATGAAATTGCGATGGGAAGAAGGGAATATAAAAAATACCCCAAATATAAAAATCAAGTGGCGTAAATCAGGGCTTCGGCCCGGCCAATGCGCAGGTCCATATATCACTTCCTCAATCTATCTTCCTGGGTAATGTTGATTAAGCCAATTCGTTATAGCACGTCCATTATGCGCTGGCCACCCGTCCATTTGCCACCATAGTGGTATTGCATCGAGGAGTGCCGAAAAAAGGAGTCCGTAAAGCGCGACGGGTACTTGTCGATGGATGATTATCAAAAATATTCAAAATGTCGTCAACCTCCCTGCGAGCTCGTCCCGCGAACTTAACACGTTGTCTTGGAATGAGCCTCTTGCAGCCCCATACGCGAACATCATATCAACTTACTCTTCAGCTGTGTATAAATTTAGCATTGTACTTCTTGAACTAAAAACGAATTTACTAGTATGAATATTTGCACGATACTGACAATTATTGCTATTTACTACGCGAAGTAGGCAGACTAGAGTAGTGATATTCAATAATTTGCTGCTAACAAAACGTTTTTAAAATTTTTATTTTTTGATATATTATTGCGGTTTAAAAAGATACTTGTGAACATTGAAAGAGTATAAGAGTTAACGAATATTTGATGCTGATTTCTAAACTGTGATGGAACGGTTGAAAAAAAAAAAATGTATGAAAGCAGAGAAAATTGAGGTGTTCCTATAAAAACCACGGTTTTCATGAAATAACCTTTGGAACGGCATATGTCTTGAACGGAATAAGATACAAACATGCGGTTTGCGTTGTTTAACTACATTTTTTATCTAGTTTCTCCATCTTGCTTATTGTCATCTTATTGCGATACACCCTGTATATACACACATTAAAAAAATTGTAATATAAGAGAACCGTCAGTAATTATTTTTTTTTTTTTATTTCTAATTTGGATAACGAGTAAGAATCATCCCGAAAACAATTAAGTAAATATTCTTAAAATTTAATATTTATAAATTATATATGTATAAAATATATTAATTAATTAATGCTGTATGTATATATATATATATATATATATATATATATATATATATATATATATATATATATATATATAATATAAATGATTTGGTATTTCTAGGTATAAATAAGCAGAGTAGTCAATCACATGCCTCAGAACACTTTAGTAAATATTCTTGAAATTAAATTTTCATAAAATATATTTTTATATGCATATATTATAAAGAATATTATTTCTAGGTTTAAATGGACAGCACTCTATGGATGCATCACCCTTAAGTAAATATTCAGAATACATTATTAAAAAACATATGTATATGTATATTTTAACACATTGTATAAGCCAGTCTTCTGGTGGAATGATCAATTAACAAAATTGTGGAAAAAGACAAACAGCTTCCGAGGATTATATCAGCGAACATCTAATGAATGATATTCAGTTAAGAAAAATAAGGAAAATTAATTATTTAAATTCAAAACGCGTTTAACGTCACTTAAAAAAAAAAAAAAAAAAAAAAAAAAAAAAAAAAATGGAATCGTGGCAATCATTCGCTGCAAATTCATCAGCCTGGAATCGGCCTTACAAATGGGCTTCGAAAAAAATTAAAAATTAGGACGAGATAAACAATTTTAGCTGACAATGAGGAATATACAGACAAGTCAAAAGAAAAACTTACTGATATACTGATTAAAGTAATTCAAGACGATAATACAGTGACAAAATGGAACCAAAATGTATGAGACATAATATAGTTACCCCTACTGACACAAATGATGGTTCGTTAAAATAATAGAACTGATCAAAAACTTACCCCCCCATAAATTTTTATTCGGAGGTTTGGATAAGATTTTTCCAGTCATAGCCCAAAAAATAACTGAAATTTTCGCTCGTTATATTTGTGAAATATATAAAAGTTTCTTCAGTAGAAGAGAATTACCACCAATTTGGAAAACGGCTAAGTTAGTACCAATTCTGAAAAAAGATCCCGGCTCAATAAGACCACTAACAAGGTGAGGACACACTCAGTCTCTCACGGGTCTGGTTGGCAATTTTTTTGGAGGTTTTTGGTCAAAAAAAAATTAGATACGCATTTTGCTGTTCTCACCAATTTGCCTTAGAAGCCGAGAAAAAAAATAAAATAAATATGTTACCTGCGTTGGGAAAAATATTGAAAATAATTGTTAAACATCGATTAATGCACATTTTATTGGCAAACGAAATACTTAATAAAAATCAGTCCACTTTTCGGCCACAGACAGGAACAGATGACGCCTTTCATGCTTTAACAGAACAAATCAGTACAACTTTAAACCAAAAAATACATTTGTTATTGGTAATTTTGGATATTAAAGGAGCCTTCGACAACGCTTGGTGGACAGCGATTTTAACAAATCTTAAGAAATACAATTTTCCAAAAAAATTTTATCTAACAATACAAAATTATTTTGAAAAAAGACGACACACTAATTCATTTACCATTGATAAAAGGCTGTGTAGGGGGCCTCCACAGGGATCTAGTTTATCACCAGTCCCGTGTAATATATTAATCAATAACATTTTTTTAAATAAAATTACAAATCGAAACTAAATGTATCGTTTATGCCGATGACGTCCTAGTCTTTTATTACCATACTATTAATTTCCAGACTGTGCTACTCAGTTGTGCGATTTGAGCAGCCAAAACAAAATCCAGCGTATTTTAACATTCGATACTTTGCAGTTGTAGGGACGATAAATATATGTATATATATTTCCTACATTGTATCGAGAACTTAAATAAAAATAAAACACTTGGCCATGATAAATTCTATACACAAATTATACAACAAGTTACAAATATTTATCCAAACTTAATACTAAAATGTATCAACTGATCTGGCTCAAAACACAAATTCCGATAACTTGGAAAAAAGGACTCTTACAATTAATACCAAAGAGAGACTCTACCAAGTTACCTCCAATTACAATCCTCTCAATAATGAGCAAAGTCCTAGACAAAATCATCAACAACCGATTTACCCACTTTTTACTTACAAACAACTAGCTCAACAAAAACCAACTTGGATTCATTTCCCAAAAAAGTACTGTCAATGCTCTCAGTTATACTAATTCATTAATAGAATCAGCAACAAATAATAAAAAATATTGTTTAATGCTGAAACTCGACACATCGGGAGAGTTTGATAATGCCTGGGTACCTGCCATAATGTTTAATCTCAGAAAGAATCAATGCCCATCAAATTTATTTCAGCTGGTATCAAGCTTTTTTGAATATCGATAAGTTGAAATCAGATCTAATAACTTAAAAATTACCAGATACCTGATACATCCTGCCATATACGCTAAACTAACACAGAACATAACAGATATAGATGCTGCAGATACAGACACTGGAACTATTGACATTTGCATGGACAGAAGTAAAGACGAACGGAACACAGGTTGCGCTTTAACTGTAAATCACAATAACCGTTACTATGACGAACAATACAGACTAGGTCAAAACTGCTCTAACAATCCGGCAGAGAATTTAGCTATAGCTAAGGCCACAGAAGATATTCAAGGACAAACGTACGTTCCTCAACACAAATACATTATTTACACGGACAACAAGACGTTAATAGACTCAGCTAATAACCCCAAATCCAACGACCTACTGACACATCGACTCAAGACAAATTTGATTGAACTAATGAACCGCGGAACACCAACTGAATTGATCTGGATCAAATGCCATAGTGGAATCGAAGGGAACGGGTGAGGAGATTTACTGGCAAAGACTGCAGCTCACGATTAAGAACTAGCTATGGACTACAACCGCGTTTAGTATTAAAATATACTCACTTACTGAATGGGACAAACTTTGGAATAACTCAACAAAAGGACGACCCTTGCATAATACATCCCAAACATCACACTACAAAATCACGATACACCAAAAAGTACACATCACAAATTTATACAACTGCTACTTGAAACGATTTCGCTTAAAAATACAGATACATGTAAATGTGACGGACAGACTCCATTTCATCATTTACTATACGACTCCCTCCTCTACCAAAACAACAGATACTTACTGATAAAGACAGTACTGATGAATTGGGACACATGGCCTTCTGCGGAAGCCGAAAAAATACTAAAAACCTTTGGTGAAATTTGCTAAGCCAATTTGAAAATAGACTTCAAACATGAAGAAAGATGACCGCCCATCATCAGAAACTAAGAAAAACACTTGAAGGCATAAATCAGAAAATCAAATTGTCTACTCGTTATACTTTTTTTTTTTACTTTTTTCTTTTCTTTTTTTTTCTATTGTCTTATATTTATTTATTTATTTTTGAATTATGCCTATTACTAGTTCTTTTTTGTTCATGGTTTTTTTTCTTTTCTTATTTTACCCTTGTTTCTTCTAATTTCTTTTAAGAACTTTTACAAGTTGTAATTCATCATAATTGAAAATAATATTACACCTAATCGCTACCTGTAACATTTTTGTTTTTTTGCGATTTTCTCTAAAACTAAGAAAAAACGAGCAAATCTCTAAAGGACTCTTTGTCTTAGTTTTTCGGTCCCCTGTGAGTTCCTGACGTTTTGCTATTTAAATTCCGGACACCCTGTAGAAGAGAAAGCGATCAACGTACTAAAACATAATAGGAAATCCACTGGCTAGACATCAGGCACCTCAAACCTTCCAACCACAACCTGTTCTTTCCAAAACTCAACCTCCTCCTTAACGTTCTAGTCAGGAAATTTCTCCATATCATCTATTCCTCCGTGTAAATCTACCACCAGAGCCAACACCTAGTTCCAATCCAAACTTCTTCCATAGCAAACCTTCCAACCCTTACATCATTATAAGTTGATACTTGAGATACGCTTGATGGTATAGAAGGATCAATACTAAATAAGTTGATACTGTTCCTAATATCCCAAGACGGGTCCAAATCCCACCTAGCATCCCTAGATACAATCCTACATCTCAGATCCCCGAATCAAATCTTGTACCGAATCCAGTAGACATCAATCAAATCCTTCCTATCCAAGCTATAAGGAAGGTCTCATCGCACATTTCACTCCTTCACGTCCCATTCAATATTCCACAATGAACCCAAAGCCTCTGACTATCATTTTGTGGAATGCGAATGGGCTACATAACCATCGAGACGAACTTGACATATTTCTTTATGACAATAAAATAGATCTAGCCTTACCGACGGAGACGCAATATGCAAACAAATCACATTTCCACATACGTGACTATATCACTTAAAGATCAGGACATCCAGAAAATACATCCCATGCTAGTTCTTGTATTCTTATTCATAGATCCTTAAACCATTCCCTCATTCCTTCCACTCCAACTATAGAAATAAGTAAATATTCTTAAAATTTAATATTTATAAATTATATATGTATAAAATATATTAATTAATTAACTAATGGTGTATGTATAAATATATGTAAATGATTTGGTATTTCTAGGTATAAATAAGCAGAGTAGTCAATCACATGCCTCAGATCAATTTAGTAAATATTTTTGAAATTAAATTTTCATAAAATATATTTATATATGCATATATTATAAAGAATATTATTTCTAGGTTTAAATGGACAGCACTCTATGGATGCATCACCCTTAAGTTCGATCGGTAAATATTCAGAAAACATAATTAAAAAACATATATATATGTATATTTTAACACATTGTATAAGCCAGTCTTCTGGTGGAATGATCAATTAACAAAATTGTGGATAAAGACAAACAGCTTCCGGGGATTATATCAGCGAACATTTAATGAATGATATTCAGTTAAGAGAAATAAGGAAAACTGATTATTTAGATTCAAAACGCGTTTAGCGTCACTTACTAAAAAAATCAATAATGGAATTGTGGAAATCATTCACTACAAATTCATCATCCTGGAATTGGCCTTACAAATGGGCTTCGAAAAAAATTCAAAAATTAGGACGACATTATAAACAATTTTAGCTGACAATGAGGAATATACAGACAATTCACCAAACCAAACCCTACCTAAACACGCCTTAATATCATACTAACTGACACATATGACGATGACGGTCAAATCAAAAATTTTAGGCATACTCTTTACGGTTGCAAATTATTTGAGAGACTAAGGTACAAATTAATGCAAAGTCTAATTTTAAAAATGCCTGAAAAAGAGCGCATAATTTTTACAAAATTCAGAACTGGTTTAGTTAAATTCATCAAAGATGAAAAACAACTATTTTGGCGACGTTTCTAAGTATATAACTACATGAGTTAGAATAATAAAATATATATTTACAGAATATAAAGGCGTATGAAACTACTAACAATGTTACTGGTGGATATGGTATCGACTAATTAAATTTTAACAATTCTAGTACACGACTGACCTGGGGAAATTTTGAAAAACATTTACAAAGGTTTATGGGGGATTCCCTAGGAAAAATTAAGTTAAAAGGCCTGGGGTATTCCCAAGATGCAGGTACAAAAATATTTCGGTGCAACATACTAATAAGTAGATGAATGATTTAGATGATGTATATTAGTGTAAATTTATATCATTGGTCTGAATGTATTAAATTGGAATAGCAGGTGCTGATATTTATAACGTCTGATTTTTTGTTTATTGCACGATCCTTAAATGTTTTTATGGCTATTATTTCTTCAATATTTCTTTTAAAATTATTTTGCTCGTGGTGAATAATTTTGGGGGAGTAAAATTTAAAAGAATGTTTTGTTTGCCTGTAGTGCGTGGTGAGAGCTGTTTGGTCAGGTTTTTATATATAGACGTGCAACTGTATGTTGATACACACGTCGTTTAAGATATTGTTGCACGTCTATAAATAAAAACCATGAGCAAAATAATTTTAAAAGATATATTAAAAAACAATATAATCTCGAAACGTCGCCAAAATGGCTGTTTTTATTTATTGAATGAACCTCAAGAACCTTACTAAACATATATATATATATATATATATATATATATATATATATATATATATATATATATATATATATATATATATATATATAGGGGGGGGGGGGGGCACTACGGACCACGGGCTCGTAGCTACTTTTCGGCGAGGATCTTCTTTCTCTTTCAGAATTCTTTCATTTTCTGACTATAAGACAGCGTTCTTTCTTCTGTCTATTTGGTTCCTGTGGTTTTCTTAATGGTAAGGGATACTGGAAAAACTCCCTGTCGGAACTGCAGTCGGTCCTTTGTTTTATCGAGTGGGATCCCTCGTTGTTCCAGATCTGACTTCACTGATGTGATCCACTTGCTCTTGGAAGCCTTGCCTCTACCTGCCACAGTAAATATTCTGTTTGATAATCTTTTAGGATTCATGCGGGCGAAGTGTCCATAAAATGCCACTCGCCTTTTCCTTATGCATGTCAGGATATCCTCCTGGTATTGATACAGCTCATCATTGTGCCGTATCCTGTAGGTGTCATTCTCTTCCCTGGCTGGTCCTAGTATCCTTCTTAGGACTTTCCTTTGATCTCCAGCTTCCTGAGTGGGCCCTTCCTAGCCATTACAAGGCACTCGGAGGCATACAGAACAGCTGGTTTTACTGCAGTCTTGTAGTGTCTTATTTTTAGATTTTTGGAGAGGCATTTAGATGAGTAAATATCTAGGCAGGAGTGATAAGCCCTTTCAAACTTGGCGCATCTTGAGTCTATGGCTAGGTTCTCGGTCTGGTTCGCAGAAATCCATTCTCCTAGATAATTCACTGCAGGTACTTTCCGAATGTTGTCTTCTAAGGGAATTTTAGAGGGAGATTCCTTGATGTTAGTCATGAATTCTGTCTTCTGGATGTTGATCCTCAAGCCCGTCTTAACAGGTACACTGTGCAGGCTCTGTAGTATGTGTAATATTGTTAGCCAGTAAAGCGAGGTCGGCAAAGGCTAGGAATGGCACATTAAGGTTGGCTTTCTTAATGTACCATGTACCCAAGCTTCAGTTCAGCTCCCGGTGGTAACAGTGCCGTCCATTCTCTGATAAATTTCATCCAGGACGCAGTTAAAAAGAAAGCACGAAAGACCATCACCCCACCTGACCTCCGTTCTGATAGGGAAGCTCTCGGACAGGTCACCTCTAAATTTCACTTTGGCTGTCGTGTTCTTCATGGTAGCTTGGACCAACCTCACGGTTTTTCATCCAGGCCAAATTCTCACAATGTGGAGAAGAGAGTCTTTCTATACACCCAGTCGTATGCCTTCTGGAAATCTACAAGAACAACCACCCAGGAGTGCCCACCTCGGTTCTTGTAAGTAAGGATTGTCTTAAGATTTTCTATCTGTCAAGGGCAAGATCCACAGTTGCGGAAGCCGGCCTGGTATTCACCTAAGTGTGAGTCCAACTGTTCTGTGACCCTAGTCAGCAAGGCCGCAGAGAAGATCTTGTCGGCGGTCTGTAGGAAGGAGATGCCTCTGTCTTGCTACCCTTCTTGTGCAGTGGGTGAATCAAAGATGACGTACATCCTTCTGGCAAGATCTCTGTTATCCAAATGTCCTGTATGATCTGATGGATGCTCTGCAAGGACCGTTCATCTGCATGTTTTCACATCTCTCCGGTTATTCCATCTTCACTTGCAGCCTTGTTGTTTTTGAGTTCCTTAATGATGTTTTCTAAATGTTTCTAATAATTTAAATTACTATATTTGATTTACTAGGAGATCAGTATAATAGTAGTGGCTCCAGCTTATCGTTGAACAAAAATATCAAGGAAAAAAAATGAACAACATATGTTCAAGACAACACACAAAAAAAAAAAGTTTATTCCTAATTGTAAGATTATTTAAACACAGCCATAAAATTAATATAAACAAATATAAACAGATACAAACATTAAACGATTGAACATTTATAATTTACGACTTTTTAACATTTTAATGATAATGTAAGCAATTATTCATTAATTGCTTACAGTATCTAACTAAGATTTTGTTAAAATAAAAATGTTAATTCAGCTGATTTATTTTTTAATAATATATGAAACTAAGTTGACTAATTGAATCACTTGACTTCCGCGTACGGCGTAATTTTATTGGGTAAATATCTTCTATTGCAAACTTAATATCTTCAAGCTTCTTATAGAGAATAACCGACTCTGACGGGAGCTGACCGATAGCCACTTTTCTAGTCGGCATCTAACAACAGAGTGATTCCTGCCGTTCCTTCGAGACAGGTAGCGCTAGTGAGGTTGGCACGCGTGGAACGGCTGGAAGCATCCTTCCAGGAATTCTAGAAGGCGGCTTATATCTTCCTTTTGCCGGCCTTTATTCTCTCGCTCTCTCGCTCTTAAACTTTTATATATATATATATATATATATATATATATATATATATATATATATATATATATATATATATATATATATATATATATATATAATTTAATATTTTTCTAGGTTTAAGTGACACGAATTCGCAAGTACCATCTATAGATCAGTGGGGTAAATATTCTTAAAATATATATATATATATATATATATATATATATATATATATATATATATATATATATATATATATATATATAAAATGTAATTTATTGGTTTAGGTAACCCGAATTTGAATATACCATCAGTTGATCAGATTGAATATCCCTTAAATATAATTTTCTTGAACTATGTAAACATATATTATACATAATTGACAAACTGTAAGATGGAGTAACTTTGGAACTGGATAGGTAACTTTGGGACACCTGGTAAATTATAGTTTGTGGGGATTCCGTGTTGGAAACACTGTGTTGGTTCAGTCACAAATAAGTGTTTTGTGTGGACCTTTAGAGTGCAGCTATATTGGAGAATTTTGGGGCGCTAATTCACTACACTCTTTGTACAGCTAGATTTTACTTCTATCCATCAGTTTTTCAAAATTTTTGTTTTTGTGAAACTTGCTCTTGTGCCTCAAGAACTACGAACATCAGATCACCTTTAGCTATGTATACACATTAATTGATACCTTCTTAAGTGTTTCATGTAGAAGGAATCATGTTATTATTAGTATTTTTTTTCATAATCTGTAAATTGTAAATTTTCTCGTGTTACCGGGGTAATTTTGGAACAATCTCAGATTTACCCTATGGTCAACATATATTTTTGGTTTTCATTGGTTCATTTTTTGATGATTTAATTGGAAAATAATACCTAGGAATCCTAAAAGAGCACTTGGTACAAGGCCAAATAAAATTCTACCAAAGACAATTTACAAGAAGCCTTACGGGCAATAAGAAATAAGAAACTATTGATACAAAATGCAGCCTCCAAGTACGGAATATCCAAAAATACATTAGATCTGAGATCCCATTACGTTCTTAATGAAAGAGAGGACACACATCGTAGCGCATATTGTTGTCATGTCAAACTATGGATTTCCAATTAACACCTTTGATTTACTTTTTTTTGAAACATTTTATCTAACAATAAATTTTCAAAATGAAAGAGCTGCTTAATGTTTGTTACATTTTTTGTTATTTCAGTAACATTTTTTTAAAAAAATTATGATTTGCAATAATTTTGTACCATGATTACAAATGTATTGTTCTTAGGTGTGCCTAAAAAAAGAATTGTTGGATAAATTTAGTACAAACTCTTGTGGAAATAATGAACATTGTTTCATAACATTGATGCAAAGTCATGATTCTGATGGAATAATTCACTGGCCCAATTTTACCGTAATCAATGGTGTGAGATTGGGACAAATGTATTTGGTAAAATATTGTTGTTTCTAGGTTTAAGTAAACCGGATACGAATATACCATATACCAGTTGGGTACATATTCTTAAAAATTAATTTACAGTTCTGCCATATTTTGTAAGGGGAAGACAGGCCTTACAAATAAATAATTTTTTCAGCATTTGAACTTAGAAAATAAAGATAGAATCAGCTAAATACTTTGAAAAGTGCCCCAAAGTTACCCCGTTTTACCGGTATATATAAGTGTGTATATAAAATTTGTTATTTCTAGGTTTAAGTAAACCGGATACGAATATACCATATACCAGTTGGGTACATATTCTTAAAAATTAATTTTCTAGAATCATATCATAAATATGGTGGCAAGTGTACAACAATTGGAAAATTGGATCCTTACAAGTTTGTATACATACAAACATATATATAGTAACTGCTGAAAACTAGCATAAATAATGATAGAACACGGTAGCACTAAACAGTATTTAGAACTATTTAACATTTTTCAATCAAACATATGTAATAAGGATGAACAGAATCAAAATTTTGACCTTATACTTTATAAATGTAAATCATTTGAAGGATAAAGATTTTATTTTATAAAAAGTAATAATGGTACATGATCAGATACAACCAGAACAAAATTTGTTTTACAAATGTTATATATGTAAAACGAAATTACATTTATATAGACTTTACAAACTGACTAATATTGGTAGTTAGTAGTTAATTTCTTGTTGGTTTTGTTTAGATGATTTATTTTGTTGGGTTGGGGTATGCAGATTAGAACAAATCAGTTAAAATTAAATTTTAATTTTAAAATTTATTTTAACATTTTTGTATCTATATTTTTTTTATAGATATGTCTTATATTTATTTTTATATCTATATTATTTTTAAGAAATTGAAATTTAATTTTAACAGCTTTGTTCTTGACTGCATACGCAACCGACAACCTACATCTTAGATACATCTCAGTCAACAAATAACCCATCATTATTTTGTTTTAGTGTTTTTCTTGTGATTTTCTATTTGTTATTTTATTACTGTATATTTAAGTAAGTAATTTTGTGTGCTCATATAATTATGCATATATTATGCCTGTAAGACATAAACCGTGTAGATAAATATTAAAAAAGCGGTCATTATATGGGTTAACCATATAAGGAAAAACATGATCAATATTATATTACTTTGAAGAATTTCTAAGTTAATTCATTCTACGTAACAAGGAAAAAAATGAAACAGGATGCGTTAATTCTTAAGTATTTCCACTATTCATCCGTTAAACGTGTTTTTCTAAATAATGACACAAAGACATGTCTGTTTATATATAGGGTTTACACATTGCAGTATTTCATTCTGAATGTAAAATAGGATTTCTCAAAACTTCGATGCTGTGTTATGACAGGGTTAAAGGTGCTTGGAAAACACTCATCCAGGGAACCAATGTTTCCTGAAAAGAGAAAAGGAGGTCAGAAATAAATCAGAGATTTGCCAGAAAAAAACGTGAAGCTGTGATTAACTTTACTAAAAAACCGTGAAAAGTCACTATTGTTAGGCAAAAAGTTGTACTAAGACCTGAAACCGGACTTAAACAATAATAAAATGTGGAAATTATACCACCGTCAGGCTGAAATAGATAATAATGCAACTCCTAGTTTTTTTAAGTTATCTTTAAGACAGGGTTTAATTTTGGATGCGGCAGTCCCCGGGCGGATGAATGCTCGACTTATTCTGTAAATGCAATAGAAAAAAAGCATTTTCAAATATAACATCACGTCCGTGTTCTTAAAGTGAAATCATAGTTGGATATTGTAATAATAGATATTACATATTGCATCCATATTACTTATTTCCCTTTCAGTGAGGTTACTTTTGAAATATATTCAATAAAAATTCTGATATTAAAAAAAAAAATGTGGTATAAGGAAACGCTTAATATTAAAATTTGTTATTTCTAGGTTCAAGCGGCCAGTATGATCCCTCACATCAAATAAGTAAATATTCTTAAAATTTAATATTTATAAATTACATATGTATAAAATATAATAATTATTAATAAAATATATTGATAATGTATGTATAATTATAAATAAATTATTTGGTATTTCTAGGTATAAATAAACAGAGTAGTCAATCACATGCCTCAGATCACTTAAGTAAATATTCTAGACATTAAATTTTCATGTGTTATATTTATATATGCATATATTATAAAATTTATTATTTCTAGGTGTAAATGGAAATCACCCTGCGGTTTCAGCAGCCTTAGGTTCACTTGGTAAATATTCTTAAAATTTTATTAGAAAACATATGTATTTAATCTATCTAGTATGTAAAAAAATATTTCATATCAAATGTTATTTTTTAATAAATACTCTGTCTTTAAGCATAAATTATAGTCTTATCTGTTTATGAACTTTGAAAACTTGTACTTTTTTTTTTTTTTTTTTTTTTACATTCTTTCTGTTCTTTTCTTCTTCTGATCTAGTTAACCACTAGAATATCACGATATTCAATTACTCTGATTTTTCTTTTTGTTTAAATCTCCAGTCCTCGGCAGTTCTTATTCTTCGTCTGTATAATTTGACTGGAACTTTTTTTAAACAAATAATTGCTAATTAATATTATTTTGTATAAACATTATCAACATTGACTTCGGCTCCAATCTTGATTTGTGATCATCGTAGCCGTATTCTTAACCCCTGTTTCCTTCCCTCAGAATTTTATCGAGTACGCTTCTTTTGTCTAATTTATTCTTATTTAAGTTACTAAATACAATACCTGATTTTATTATAATTTACCTTAGAAGTAGTTTATAGTTTCACTATGGAAAAAGTATAAATGATCATTTGTTTTTTGTTTCAATTTTTTAACTGAACAGCAGTTTGGCCTGTAAAATGTGAATAGACTTTAGATTCCACTGTTTGTTAATTTAAGTCTATAAGTGTATAATGAAGTATTTTCCTTTAAAAAATTTGCAAAACGTCCTCTTTAGGGGATGGATGATCCGGGAAAAATATCCCTGAACAAAACAGATTGTCCTAACAATATGGACATTGTAGGTGCTTGGATTTGATGGATACAATATATGAAAATTGAATCTGCGTCTAGTAAAGGATTTTTATTTTTATTTTCTTGTTTTTTGTCAATTTATCGTAAGTAGTTATACACCTAATCTTGCATCTCTAAACCGTTCAGTAAGGAAATGATTGGAGTGACAACCCTTAACGTTAACATTTTATTTTTCTGTATATATTTAAGATATATTTATTATAGTACATAACTATTCATAAACTAGTTATTTAGAACGTTTGCGAGTTTGGAAACTATAAAAAACGAAAAGTTTATTTTCTGGGTTTTTTTTGTGTTTTTTTTTTTTTTTTTTTTTTTTTCTTAGTAATAATCCCTAAAATGACAGCTAGAAAAAAATCTTCTTTTTGCTAGATACTTCTCCTACCACTGTATTGGTTTAATTTCTACCTTTTCTTAAAGCCTAGAAAAGATTTTTTATAAACGAATTCTCTTGTTTCTTTCTAATTATAGCTACTTACTTTATTAGCAGTCTGTCTTTCGGGCTTTTAGCTGTAAAATCATTCAGCATCACCGTCTGACTTATTTTCTTTCTTCTGCTACAGAAAAAAAAACGCTTTCCGCAGGTATCTTTTGAATCTTTTGACAGAGTGTGGTACCCAGGACTGCTTTTAAGTTAACAAGATAAATCAATCCTGTGTTTTACTTTATCATTAAACCATTTCTAAAAAAACAGATTTTTTGCAACTAGTCGTCATAAACTAGGATTATTTTTTAAATTGCATAATACGTCCTACTTTATATCTTTATAAATAACAAAAAATCTACTTTAGAACAGGAAAATTAACAAAGTAGTTTTATTTACGGTAAATGTTATAGTTATGTTAATTCTTAAACTAGATAAAAATTAACATCATTAGGACAGAAAAATGAATTATTCATTTTAAGGTCTCATCACAGAAATAAGAAATGTAATTTTTACAAATTATAGTACTGCAGGTCTTGGGTTCAAATCCCACATGGGTGGATTAAAATTTATTTCGTGATGGACCCACGAAATGAATCTAGATCTTCCCACCTTCGCTAGAATAGGTTGGTAACCTGTAGGATAACCTGTGTTTCATGCCTTAGTTGTAGTACACAAGGACGTTAAGCCACAATAAAAAAAATAAAATATAGACCATAATTGATATATTATTTAAAAAGAGACATTTCACTAAATTGACTTCATATGTTTTATTACAGGACCTGATTTGCAACAGGCATCTGATCCATTTTCTCGTAAATATTCCTTTTATTTTTAGTTTATTATGTGAAGTAAGCGTAATCTAGAACTATAAAACAAATTATTTATATTAGTTAATAAGTAATTATCAATAACTGTAATTCAACCTGATATATACATATATGTTAATATTATTTTTAATTTGTGAGTTTATTTACATTTTGTTCTTATAATTTAATAGGGTGTATAAAAAACAAAAAAAATTGAGATTTTGTTAGATGCATAAATCCTAGTAAGTATAAACATGTTTGTCTTATTTTTGGTTTACCAACCCTTATTTCATAAAAATTTGGTAGAAAACGTTGACTTTTTTTTTTTTTTTTTATTGCACCCTATTATTGAAGTAAATAAAATCTTACTTTATTGTAAATTTCTTCGAAGCTATTAATGATGTTTTATTTACTAATTTTTTCGGTAGAAGCTTAGGTTTTCAATTTAATTCATATACTTTAAATTTTAATTGAATAATTAAATTAAGGGTTACTCTCTCTTAATAATAATAATAATAATAATAATAATAATAATAATAATAATGCACAATGCTAGTACAATTATCTGGTCATAATACTTAGGAAGAAATGCATTAGTAATTACGGGGCAAATTATCTAAATATATACTTAACTACGTATGACTAATTACATATTTGCGGACGATTGCCAAAGAGATGTAAAATTTATTCATGTTTATTCTTATAAACTTCTTACTAAGGGAAGACGTTTATTACTTCTTAGTAAGGGAAGAACAATTACGTATAGATATGGGCAAGGAATCTTAGAAGGAGGTAGAACGAATGATAAAGGATTTATCATTCACAAAGGAACGGTTTTATGGGCTGTGCTATACAGGTTAAATAGGTCTTGTGCTCAGGAGTGGGATATGAGAACACAGAGTTTTAAGGAATAGGAAAGTACCCAAGAAGTATTGCCGTCGGTTATCAGGAAAAAGACACCCAAGCTTAGAATATCGGCAAGTAACGTGACTGGTGACCCAAGAGATGAATCTAATGAAACAGTTCATCCGTCACTTCAATCTCATCTCCAGACTACCAGACAGCCCCCATATACCATTCATCGGTAATAAAATCAAGGGAAAATAAGACACACTAGTGCACTAGAAGTTGACTGGTATTTTGGAGAAAAGAATCTCGGAAACTATAAAACTGTTTAAAGATTAGGATGGATTTTTTTGAGATTTGGGCGATATGGTAGTTTCAGTATAGGGATTCATCGAAGATAACTCCAAGGTTTTTAATAGAGTTCTGGAACTGAATGGGAAGGTTATTGATGTAAAGAAATGAGTAGTAGGGAAAGGCTTTAAGGATTGATTTTGAACCAATAAGGAATAGCCTTAGTTTTTTTCCTGTTTTTTTTTCTCATACCATGCCAGAACCACTAACTCCCAAACTCAGCTGACTACACTTAATCAAAATAATTTCTGTTACATTTCTGCCAGTACCTTCTGGCCTACTTATCCCAATCACGATCCTGATATCAGTTTCTTCATCCATACAGATTTAGGTACACTCAAGCACTCAATTGAACGCCAAGATGATCATTCCTCTTGTCTCAAATAGTTTTAAGTATTAATAATTATTATTTTAAGTAATAATAATTTTGTTCCAATACATAAACTTTCTTATCCGATGTTGATTAGAACCACTTTCGTGAAATCCAATCCGATACTACAGATTTTATAGTATTTCAGGAAATACCTCAAGAACTATATAATTTTGCAAATACTTTCACCGATCAGAGCCTCAAAGCAGCTGCATTCTCACCATAATCGTTCAACAAAATTTATTGGAAAATTCTTTGTCTCAAGACTTAAGAAATAATATTTATTCCAAATGTTATTTCAAAACAGTTTGGCAAAGAATCAAGCATTCTGACGATTGGAGAACTATACAAAGCTGGTTTTTTTTAAAAATGGCTTTGTTTTGATCCACATTCTACAAACATTGATCTTTTCTACTTCCAGTTATGACTTTTGGAAAATAAGCAAACAAAATCTAAGATACCACACTATCTCTCGCCACCTCGGACAAGAAGCTGGCTCCAAGGTTACCTCTAACAACCACAGAATAATGAAACATAGTCCGACAGGAAAAAACCCGTGTATTTCACGCCTTTTTTAGAATATAGGGGTGGTATCTATCCACTATTGTGAGTGAAAGTTTATGACTGCCAAAATAGGTGCCTAAACAAAATGGAGGTCATTAGATGACATTGGAAACCAACAAACGTGTTATTTCATAGCTTATTGCAATCACTAATATCAAAATTGGTCTTGAATCGTAAAAAGTAAATCTGTCATATGTGCCCAGTTCCACGCGTTTCTCAGACAAAATCCAAAATTTACATGTAAACTCGAAATTCGTGTTGCTTTGTTCCTATTTGTTTAAATCTTTATGAAACTAGGTTTAATGCTTAAATGAAAAAAGCCACTCTGCCATGCATAACCCAAATTCACATTAGCAAACTAGAAAATGGATTTCCATCACAGTAGTTCATTATCGATATGAGATAGATAGTAGTGCTAACACTTATATAGTCCATCTGTTAGGCGTATGTTGTGCCGGAGGCTTCACAAATAAAATAAAATTTAAATAATCATTTATACATGAATCAAGATGTTTAATTGCAAGATACCAATATGTATTTTTTTTTTTCTAATCATTACTCTCTTAGTAATGTTTATAGTCAAATTAGTGAGAAAGAAAAAAATAAATAAATTTCCCCTTGAGCCTGTCGGCTAAAGAAAGAATAACATGGAACATGTTTTAGCGGTTCCCCCTTCACCTTCTATGCCCATATGTTCTTCATTTATTTTTGGATTTTTTGTTTATTCAAACGAATGTAGCTCTTAAACGGTAGTTTCAAGCGACAGATATTATATTAAAAAATATATTTTCCAATTAATTTTTTACTAAAAGGATGTCGCCAAATTTTCGGTCCGAGCAACAAAAAAAAAAAGTGAGCTAGTTGACAAAAAAGTTCCTACACTTAAAAATAGAGGAAAGTAGAAGGATTTTAGAAATATTATATCGATTTGTTTATTTATCCCTGAGGTATTAGAAACAGTTATGTTATGCGTCCTACATATAAAGGCCTTCTACAGGGTTACAGTTTTGTGCGCCTTTTGTTTAATATGGCGCTGGAGTACACGGTTAGAAGGTCTGGAGTGCAGGTTGGGGGCACGGTTGCCAATGCAAATATTCGGTTACGCTGACGATCTGGACAAAGTTGAAAGAAGCGTAGCGTCTGTGAGTGAGGCTTTTCTAGTTCTCCCGGTGACAGCTCAAGGAGTGACACTGAAAGTGTATCATGCTAAAACGAAACATATAATACGTGCGAACATAACGCCCACAAGGAGGTAATCAACAGGATAGCTCGATAAAAATCGTAGACTTTACATTTGAACAAGTAAAATAATTCATATATTTAGGAACTGAGATGAAATCCAACAGCAACATGCTGCCAGAAATAAATAGAAGCTAAATTAATAGAAATTAATAGCTGCAAATAAGTACATTATTGGCTTCTAAAGCACATTAGAAGTAGAAATTTGTCACACAACACCAAAGTGAAACTGTATAAAGCTCTAATAATACCTATTCGAACCTGTGCTTCTGAATGTTAGATAATTTTTAAGACACCAGAAACATTACTCCTGAGCATAAGGTATAGTTGACTGTGATATATTGGAGGTGTAGATAGTTAGGGTAGATTGTTAGGATAGATGATCTATGACTGCCTACCCCAACTATCTACACCTCCATTACTCCTGAGGTTCAAAAGACGGATTCTTAGAAGAATTTCAACACTTGGAAACTGAGATTCAACTCAGATCTCACACAACTATATCAGAATGCAAATATTGTAGGATATATTGATATTGAAAGGCTCCGACGGGCGGGCAAGTGGTGAGGATGAATCCAGATGAAGGCCTCAAATAACTTCTGGAGGAAAAGATACATGCCAAGAGGACTAATACTAATACTGAGATAGGTCGATGAAGTCGCAGAGGATGCGTTGTCCATCTTAAATCATAGTGAGGAACTGGAGAGCAGCAGCAACACATCGAGGTGAGTGGCGGTTGATGCTATGGGAGGCCATGACACATGAGTTATAGAGCCATTTTGTATGTATGCGTCCAGTTCAAATTGATCGGGAATTGATCGAGTACCAAATTTATGTACAAGAATAGTCTTTTACAATTATGGTAGATTTGTAGAAACATTGTCAGGAAAAATAGATTGCACGATACGGTGAGCTCCGTTTAACAAAAAGATTTGGTTGATGTTGTGGGTAATAGCCCCTAGAGGTGTCTTCATTAACTATAACCTGTCCTTGGAACAGTGCAAGAGGGACATAATTCTTCCGGTAAAACAAGGTGATTCCAAAGTATGTTTAATGATAAAGAAACATATTACAAAAACCGCAGGCATTATTTCAGGTCAGTGAGAATATGGGTGGAAGGAGAGCTTTAGCCAAGAGAACACAGAGTTGTCGATCAATGGCAAATGAGCTATTTTAAGACTGTACTTATCAGTCGGAGTTGTATTGAGAAGTCTTAATTATGATTTCTTCCTAAAGAAAAATACGAGGGCATTAAATTTGTTACATGTAAGATATCAGCTTCATACAATATTTCCATTATTAGTCATCCGAATGATCTATGGCTGATTTTCTTCTACAACTGTCTGATTCAAGTTTTAAACAAAACAGAAAAATATGCATGGAAACCATTTAATGGAGAACCCTACCGAAGTACAGCCAACTCCATTCCACTACAACTATGGGCTTAATTTTTCTCGATAAGAAGGACTGAGAACTTTTGTCTCACACTTCCAGATATTACTCTGGAGCCAACAATGATCCCATTTAATAATCCACTAGATCATACATATTTGATCAATCTTATTATGATTTGTGTGTGTCTGTTTTTGTGTGAGTGTGTGTGTGGTGAATGAGTGGGCAAAAGATAAAAAAATATTATTTTTATTGAAAATCCAAAAAGATGCTGGACAAAAGCACCTTATTATGAGGAAAGAATATGCTGCAATGTTTTTCAGATTTAAAATGATATAAGTAAAACTTAGCCAAAAACAATTGCTACCTCATGGGTTTCCGTAAAAAATGAAGAAAAATGATAAAGTTATAGAATTGAAAATGGAAAGGGATCTATTTGTCCAATTAATAGCACAATCAAATGCAAATTAGATTTATGAATAATAATGGAATATCCTTTGACGCCTGAACCGTTGTCAGTGCGCCATTCTGATGGTACATTACACAAAACAAGCAAAAGTGCTTTCTTGAAAAACCTGGAAAAGCTGTTAGAATATGATTCTCTAATATTTAAGATAAACAACTTATTGATGGTCTCCATTACATCCATAGCAATGTTGGAATTCCACCCACTTTTGGGGAATCCCTGTTGTTGAAATAATGAAACTAAAAAAAGTACATTTGATATTTGATAATTATATTTCTCGTTCAATCAAATGGTGGGCAGAAGAAGGAGTTTTATAAGTGGAAGCAAACAAATCAGACCCTCCAATTTCGTAAAATCACTGAAGAAAGACTAGTTTAAAGATTCGTTTGTCAACCTTTAAGTAGAGGAGTGGAATATTAATGTATATGCTATATATTTCAATAAACTAAATGTATTTATTGCTTACGTAAATGTGTTATTCCTTTTCGGTACTACAAAATCATTGTTCAGTTCCAACCTTGAAGCGGATCTAGAATGGTTTCTAAAATCAGTCACGTTTCATCTAGAAATGTAGTCATTCCTTCAGTACATGCTCATATTTCAGTAATTCTTCTGTAAATATGTATAAAACGTATGGATGGAAAACTGTACAACCTACGGAGTCGAACAATGTCACCAGCAATACCACTGGTAAATCTGCTCAGATTACATAGCAACTTTTCACAAGATTTTCAAAGTTAAACTGTTTAATTTTGTTTTGCGAAAATCCACTAAGTGCAGGAATTATTGGCTTGTAATAAAGCAAGAGGAAACCATTACTTGAAAAATAAGAGTATTCAAATTTTAGAATAACAATCTATCCACTGTATATAGTCCGAATTTTCAAGTTTCAATGATTCAAGGTTTAACATGTTTTTAAACGTATATAAAAAAATGAAGACGAAAGAAGAAAATATATTTATTCTGGGACAACTTGTCCCCTGAGGATAACATGTGAAATGCATAGGGCAATCGTCTGGCAATGACAATTGTTTAATTACATTATGAGTTACAAAATAAATGAGAAATCTTGTAAAAGAATACAACGTCCATAAAGAGGAAGCGTGGTTAATAATGTGTACAGGTTGGTGGGTTGGGTGCTAATATTTAAGAAGTGGATGGAGAAGCGCAGAGTAAGGTCATGAATATAAGTGGGTTTTTAGGTTTTTCAAGGATTGGAATATGAGTGCACCTAGAATGTATTGACGAAGGAAATTGAGGTATAGTCACCCGATTTCAAAATACCCGTGAGATATGAGAGAACCTCTGGGGATCCCGAAAACACATCTGATAAAACAGTTCATAATTCTTTTACATCTCATTTCGTGTTCACAAGACAGTCCTCCTTACACTATGAATCCGTAGCCAAAGTAGGGAAAAATGAGAGAAAATACCAAAAGTTGTCGAGCACTTAGTGTCAAAGCATCGCGGTAATGTACAAAATGTTTAAGAATAAAAACAGATTTTCTTGTCATTTTGGGAAATAGGAATATTCCAAGAAAGATTTTGATCAAAAGTTACTCCAAGGTTTTTAATAGAATTTTGGAAATGATTTGGACGGTTTTTGAAGAAAAGTACTGGATAGTAGAGAAGGGCATTTTGGTGAGGTTTTAATCCAATGAGGATATATAAACTTTTTTTTTAAACAATAGCCAGCCACTTAATAAAATGTATGGTAATCATGTAACTTTATTTACTCTTTGAAAGAGATTCTCTGAAAAATAAAAATATAGCAATAACAGAGCAATGTTAATAAACCTTCACCGAGCGAATCCTCCTTCATTTTCACCAAAAATATAAGTTCGGCGTTTGAAAGAGTCTTTACAATCCTTTGTGTTATTGTGGGTTTGTGTACCTGATAAACTTGGAGAGATTTTAACAAATTAAGACTATTAGTTGTATGTTTGTGTTCAAAAATTCTACTATGCCTACTATAATATGTCTACTAAGATATCTATGATGACTAAAAAAGTCATTGTTTTTTGCAGGTAAAAAATGAGCATCCTTGAACGCTAACCAATAGGCTAGAGATGTTTCCCTGCCCAAGGATTGAAAATAGTTCTTACTTACTACTTTTGATTGCTTTGTTAATAAAACTAAATTTGTTTAATAAATTTTAATTTCGATTTACTTCTTTTATTTTCTTTTACCTACTTCTCTTATTATTTAATATCTTCTCTTTTTCATTTGTCATTTAGGTACATAACACTCTATCGTTACTGGTTATTCTTATTTTTCGCGGAATGGGTAGTAACTCTGATTTAATATACTGTAACATACAAGCTAGTTTTTAAAAAAGAAACAATTATCAGCGTGGTCATTTTTAATAAATGTGGTTTCTTTAAAAACAAAACAACACGATTCAACAATAATGATAGTTTAAATTTAATTTTGTCGGCGATAATCACGGTACATAAAATTCATGGCTGAGAGGCTGATTTTGTGTTAGCATAAATGTAGAGTCAAAAATGGACTTTTTTGATAAAAATCTAATTTCTAGTTTGTGAATCTGGGTTTCTGAAAAAAAACGTACTGCGCGTTTCTATGCCAGAGTGAATTTGTTTATGTCGTACAATTATTTTTACCTATTCGCTTACATAATATTTCTAAGAAATTGATTGCTTTCAAGCCGTTTAGACATCATAATTAATTAATAATGATTTTTTTTAATTTAAGTGTATCTGTGAAATCCCCTCCACATCACACGGCTAACAGATGGGATTTTCCGTGTTAACATTACTACAGACCAAGTAAATTATGAACCGCTGTGATCAAAACCCAATTTCCAGTTCACTATTGTAAATTTGTTTTTTCAATGGCAGGGTGGCTTTCTTTATAAATCTAGTTTCTTATGAGTT
This sequence comes from Euschistus heros, assembly GCA_003667255.2. Taxonomy (NCBI): domain Eukaryota; kingdom Metazoa; phylum Arthropoda; class Insecta; order Hemiptera; family Pentatomidae; genus Euschistus; species Euschistus heros. The sequence goes on along the minus strand of RCWM02000105.1, from coordinate 903,916 downwards.
CAAAATTTAAAAGTAAGAAAAACTCGACATTCACAAATCCACATGTGAATTTTGAATGGGGAAATTTCTGGGGAAAAGGGCGATGAAGAATCGGAGAATTTTTTTTCCATAGTGAGGAAATTCATCCCAATCCACTAAAGATTTTATGTCACCTGGTAACACTACTCCCACACTGATATTACCCTACCTCGAATATGATAGTGTGGTTTAAAGAGGTCTCTCGGAATCCCAAGATGCAAGATTGAAGAAGATTGTGAACTGTTTTTGGAGATTCGTCCTCAAGGATCCCAGGTCATGGCCTTGTTTCCAACCAAAACGCTAAGTTAAAATGGTTATTTTCCTCCTTACGACGACAATACTTCTTTGGTTCATTATTTTACATATCTATTTTATCACATTCAGCATTCCTACATAATCAAGAAATTAAAGTCATCAGTAAGTTCCCGCAAAACCAGACTCTGTTCTTCTTATCTTTCCTAACTCCTACCCAGCATTCTTCAAACGTTCTTTTATTGTCAGAACATCTAATTTCTGGTACTCACTCCCATCCATGATTTGCCATTCCTCCACTCATTTTAAAATCTAGAAACTTCCTTTAGCTATTAGACATTCAATTCAATGGTCTTATTGAAGAAAAATATGTAATGAGGTATTGATTTTCATATTATAATGGTTTTCTTATTTATTTTATTATTATCAATATTATTATTTGAGATGACAGATTAAATTATTGGACCTTTCATTAGGAGTGATCCTTAATGAGGAACTTAATCCTTCCTTTATTTTGAAGCTTAGACAATGCAGTTTCGTTTGGAATAAGATAATGTGGTAGAAATTTGACCACCCACGGGTCGCAGACACTGATCGCTCCAATTTCTGTTCACTTAGTGTATGATTTTACGAATATCCTCTTCTTTATCTTTATTCTCTTATTGTCAAGTTAGCTCACTTCCAATCTTTCCCAAAGTAAAGCGTATAACCTACCTAAAGTATCGATAATAGAGATGACCAAAAGCTAAAAGGATAGTGGTATAAGATATGCCAGGATCTGAAGATTTGTGAAGGTCGAAGGACTTCCTTGGCCACTCTCCTTCCTAACAAATTAGTTTTTGTTCTTAAAGATACTATTTTGTTAAATCTCCAGGATATAACGATTTTAAGATAGCGGAAGAAAATTCCGCCATTGTTGTCCTTTTAAAAAATTAAATAAATATTTAATTTTACGTTTTTTATAAAAGACAATCTCCCCTCCCGTTTAATCCTTTGAATTTGGTGCTTCTCTAACGCTTTTAAGGGGAATTTGGAGTTTTTCAACACTATCAACCCCTCTCCGTCGATGCTTTTAAGTAAGTTAGTAAAATATAGAACAACGGCGGTGGGGGTTAGGTGGGAGATTAATAGTGGCTCCTGCCATTATGCCCAAAAGGATACTGTTTTCAGATCTGCCAGGATCTGACAATTTGACACCCTTGGCCACTCTCTTTCCCAACAAATTAGGTTTCGTACTTAAGGATACGTACTTTGTACGTAGCCGTTTTCGAGTTATACTAATTTTTAAGGTTTTGTAAAATTAACGTCCTTCATACGTTAAACAAGTCTAAAACTTAAAAAAATGTTGTGTGTCGTCGCATGAAAACTTTAGTATCTCATCAAAATCCTGTACCCACAATAGAAGAATTCAGAAACAGGATGATACTAGCAGCTCAAGAAATTCAAGCCTCTCCTAGGAAAAGGGTGGTTGTAGAATCAGATTTAATAAGAAGAGCAAAGATGTGCATTAGAAATAAAGGGCACCACATTGAAAATGAATTATAAAAATAAAAAATGTAGGTTCAAACAAATTATCCTATATTAAAGTATGATTTTGTATTTGTAGTATTTTTATTGCTTTTTTCTTACCTTTTAATACCTCTTTAATAGTCATATTTTTGCCAATTCGCAACCAGTTTTTGATTTTTATACCTCATTTGAAAGATAATGAAACGCAGATGTCTTCTTATTATTTTGTACGAAAAATGTGTGTGTGATTTTTTCTAGTAAATTGTAGTCTTCGAGGTAAACGAAGATATTTTTAAACAAAATTGAACTATTTTGAAGCTTACTGCATGAGATAACGTCAATAATGTACATTTGAGTATCAGTTTTCGTATTTTAGAATATTTGTACTGTAAACCCCCCCCCCCCCCCCCCCCAAAAAAAAAAAAAAAAAAAATTATGACTTGTTTAAAATATGAAGGCCGATAATTTTATAAAATCTTAAATATTAGTATAACTCGAAAACGGCTAATTTTCAAACAGTAGTTCTTATAGTAAAATCGACTCAGACTAGCCCGTGCTATATCCCCCTACCGGCTCTGAATCTAGTCACCCTGTATACTGTATATTAAGATTACTATTTTGAAATCCGCTGGTATTTGACCATTTTTAAGATAGCCGAACGATACCCTGCAATTGTTGTCCTAATGACCACTTTAGTAATATTATATTATTATTTTCAACCGATTAATAGTAGTTAATCACTGCATCACTGCATTATGAAACTGCACACAATACTAAATACAATAACACCTAGAAAAATGAAATATATAAATATATATAATATAATATATATATATATATATATATATATATATATATATATATGGCGACGTTTCGAGACTACATTGTTCTCATAATCATGCCAGAATATAGAGGAGTATATATGAAACTGTGGTTATAGTCTCGAAACGTCGCACATAGGTGTATTTTACCACCAATCTAGGTGGCCAAAATTATTTAATGGCAGTTTACTGTTAAAAATATATTTACTAATCATGTTAAGCTAAAAAAAAAAGTTATTTTTAGGCTTTTTATGGCATCTTAGGTGGATAAAGACTTATTTATAATTTTTATATTTAATATCAGTCTTCAAACATTTGTAAATGAACCTTGTGGCCACTTGATTTCACTTCAATGATAATTTAAAATTTGCATAACAAATAGAAATCAACACCCCAGATATATGCATCTAATCTGATATCAATTGCTTTGTCAGTATCTGTTCATCGCTGCCACATTTTATCAGGAAGCTAGTATGAGAAGAGATGCAATATCCTTTTGAACATACAAATCCTGGCGTGCAATATAGATAAACCAATAGAAAGAGCATCGGTATCAACGTAATTTTATTTTTTTTTAACAAAATCATTGAATTCCTCAAAGGTTAGGCCACAAATGAAGAGCCTCATGAATGATATTAGTGTGACGGCATTACACACATTTGCGTCAATCAGAATAAGTGACAGGATATGTTTCACAGTATAACTATTGTTTTTCAGTGTGAATAAGGTGCTTTTTAAGGAATCTAATTAATTAAAGTAAGTATTTCAAATGTTTTTAGCAACCAATGGTCTACTTTAAAGGATTTTTTTTTTTTTATCAGCTTTTGTCTATCTGTGATTAAATTTAGATTTTAAACAGGAAATTGGTACTTCGTTTCCTTTAACTGGTCCAATAAAATAGTTCTCAATAGTTAAAAGACGTCTTATTTTTATCTAATTTTAGTTTGAAATTGGGAGGTTTTGCTCCTGTATTTTATCGTTCAGTGATTTCCGAGACATTCTTCTTACTCCTGAACCAATGGACACATACCGAAAAAATTGAAGACCCCTTTCAAAGAATTTTAATATTTAATTTAATTTTTTGTAATTTTCTCATTGTCATGTTTGGTGCCGCTTAAATCGAAATGGTGAGGCTGATTTGAACAGTATTATTTTACAAAAGGTCCAATCTTTCTATGAAATTAAAAATAACAGCAGGGACGCACCCTGAAGTACAACAAAAACACTAAAATATGCTAAAATGTGTTTGGAAATAAACGAAAAATACATTTTTTTTTTCAAACAGCCGAAATGGCACTGATACATTATTTGGTATAATAATAACCACTTAAAAGCATGTGTCCTCACCTGCAGTTTCAAGATCAATAACTCTATTTATGAAGAATATCACTTTAAAAAATCATAAATACTTCAGCAAGACAATATTATATTATATTATATATTATATATTATATTAAAGTGTACAATATTATAAATACCTAAGGGACAATGAAGCCATAATAAATTTTCCTCTATAATCACTATAAAAAAGACTTTTCCCAAATCCACTATTCTCTCAAATACAAGCACATCTTCATCATTGCTCTAATTTTTTTTTGTTGCAGCAAATTATTATAACCGATTAGTGAATAATGAAAAGACGACTCCAAATAAAGGTAGGTACACTTTTTTTTTTTTTTTACTTTATTATATGTAGCTCGTGTAAGCTATTACTATTATACAAACATGTTGGTACTAATAACCAAATTAATTACTGAACTTACAAGGTATTAATATACTGCATCACTGCATTATGAAACTGCACACAATACTAAATACAATAACACCTAGAAAAATGAAATTTATATATATATATATATATATATTATTTTATTTTTGAAGAGAAAAGATTTGACCCAGTCGGGATTCGAACCCGAGTTTCCACCTCTCTAGCGTGGCGCCTTATCCAACTAGGCCACCGGGGTCGTATCCGAACCAGGCAAATCTTCCCTCTTCAGTGATCCATAACCCCCGGGCACTCGCCAATCGCGATGTTATTCCGGGGATGAATGTTCATATTGAACATTACATTTAACTTGGATCTATTGACAATCCGTCACCGTTATATATATATGTAACTTTTCTTGAAATAATTCAATATTATTAAATATATTATTTTATTTTTGAAGAGAAAAGATTTGACCCAGTCGGGATTCGAACCCGAGTTTCCACCTCTCTAGCGTGGCGCCTTATCCAACTAGGCCACCGGGGTCGTATCCGAACCAGGCAAATCTTCCCTCTTCAGTGATCCATAACCCCCGGGCACTCGCAAATCGCGATGTGATTCCGGGATGAATGTTCATATTGAACCTTACATTTAACTTGGATCTATTGACAATCCGTCACCGTTATATTAATATATGTACTTGATATAATTCAATATTGACAAGAAAAGATTTGACCCAGTCGGGATTCGAACCCGAGTTTTCCACCTCTCTAGCGTGGCGCCTTATAACTAGGCCTCTTCAGTGATCCTAACCCCCGGCACTATTACATTTAACTTGGATCTATTGACAATCCGTCACCGTTATATATATATGTAATTTTTCTTGATATAATTCAATATTATTAAATATATTATTTTATTTTTGAAGAGAAAAGATTTGACCCCAGTCGGGATTCGAACCCGAGTTTCCACCTCTCTAGCGTGGCGCCTTATCCAACTAGGCCACCGGGGTCGTATCCGAACCAGGCAAATCTTCCCTCTTCATCGCCAATCGCGATTCCGGGGATGAATGTTCATATTGACCATTTAACTTGGATCTATTGACAATCCGTCTTCAGTGATATTATTAAATATATTATTTTATTTTTGAAGAAAAGATTTGACCCAGTCGGGATTCGAACCCGAGTTTCCACCTCTCTAGCGTGGCGCCTTATCCAAATCGTATCGCGAAATCTTCCCTCTTCAGTGATAACCCCCGGGCCGCAAATCGCGATGTGATTCCGGGGATGAATGTTCATATTGAACATTACATTTAACTTGGATCTATTGACAATCCGTCACCGTTATATATATATATGTAATTTTTCTTGATATAATTCAATATTATTAATAATATATTATTTTTTTTTGAAGAGAAAATATTTGACCCAGTCGGGATTCGAACCCGAGTTTCCACCTCTCTAGCGTGGCGCCTTATCCAACTAGGCCACCGGGTCGTCGTATCCGAAAGTGATCCATAACCCCCGGGCACTCGCAAATCGCGATTTGAATGTTCATACATTACATTTAACTTGGATCCAGAAGAGAAAAGATTTGACCCAGTCGGGATTCGAACCCGAGTTTCCACCTCTCTAGGTGGCGCCTTATCCAACTAGGCCACCGGGGTCGTATCCGAACCAGGCAAATCTTCCTCTTCAGTGATCCATAACCCCCGGGCACTCGCAAATCGCGATGTGATTCCGGGGATGAATGTTCATATTGAACATTACATTTAACTTGGATCTATTGACAATCCGTCACCGTTATATATATATATGTAATTTTTCTTGATATAATTCAATATTATTAAATATATTATTTTTTTTTGAAGAGAAAAGATTTGACCCAGTCGGGATTCAAACCCGAGTTTCCACCTCTCTAGCGTGGCGCCTTATCCAACTAGGCCACCGGGGTCGTATCCGAACCAGGCAAATCTTCCCTCTTCAGTGATCCATAACCCCCGGGCACTCGCATACGGAGGTTCGGATACGACCCCGGTGGCCTAGTTGGATAAGGCGCCACGCTAGAGAGGTGGAAACTCGGGTTTGAATCCCGACTGGGTCAAATCTTTTCCTCTTCAAAAATAAAATAATATATTTAATAATATTGAATTATATCAAGAAAAATTACATATATATATAACGGTGACGGATTGTCAATAGATCCAGTTAAGTGTAATGTTCAATATGAACATTCATCCCCGAATCACATCGCGATTTGCGAGTGCCCGGGGGTTATGGATCACTGAAGAGGGAAGATTTGCCTGGTTCGGATACGACCCCGGTGGCCTAGTTGGATAAGGCGCCACGCTAGAGAGGTGGAAACTCGGGTTCGAATCCCGACTGGGTCAAATCTTTTCTCTTCAAAAATAAAATAATATATTTAATAATATTGAATTATATCAAGAAAATTACATATATATATAACGGTGACGGATTGTCAATAGATCCAAGTTAAATGTAATGTTCAATATGAACATTCATCCCCGGAATCACATCGCGATTTGCGAGTGCCCGGGGGTTATGGATCACTGAAAAGGGAAGATTTGCCTGGTTCGGATACGACCCCGGTGGCCTAGTTGGATAAGGCGCCACGCTAGAGAGGTGGAAAACTCGGGTTCGAATCCCGACTGGGTCAAATCTTTTCTCTTCAAAAATAAAATAATATATTTAATAATATTGAATTATATCAAGAAAAATTACATATATATATATAACGGTGACGGATTGTCAATAGATCCAAGTTAAGTGTAATGTTCAATATGAACATTCATCTCCGGAATCACATCGCGATTTGCGAGTGCCCGGGGGTTATGGATCACTGGAAACTCGGGTTCGAATCCCGACTGGGTCAAATCTTTTCTCTTCAAAAATAAAATAATATTGAATTATATCAAGAAAAATTACATATATATATATATATATATATATATATATATATATATATATATATATATATATATATACAGGGTGTCCCAGACATAGTGTAAAAAAAAAATGGGTAATACTGCAAACTAAACGGGGTAGAATGGCGCAAAAACGAGTGTCCTATCTCAATTTTTTGAGGAGATAGAATTTTTTTTTTTTTATTTTTTTTATTTTTAAAATCTTACTTTTTTCTGAAAAATTACAGTTTTCTCTACTTTGTTTTAGCGTAGAAACTAAAACAATCATATTTTCTTAATTAGCATTAAATTTTCTAAAAGATGACATAGGTCTAGTTAAATTGAAATTCACTTTTAAGGGGCCTTTTTAACGCGCAAAACACAAAACATTTATTAAAACTTAAATTTTTAATATTTTTTTTGAAAATTCCTCACTCCTCACTGGAGAACCCTAGAAGCCGTCAAATTTTTTAAAAACTGCAGAATTTAGTTAGCTTTTTATTGGTGTAACTCATGATACAATTGCACTTCACCTTTTGAGTCTAACAGACGTTTTTCTGATGAAAAACACGCTAGAGAATAAATACTTGATTGCTCCACATACCTACTAGATTGAATAAATGCATTAGTTTTTTATCACTTGTCCATATGCATGATGGATAAAGAGTTGTGAAGGTGGCAAGCCCTCCCTCCCCCCCCCCCCCAAAAAAAAAAAAAAACTTATTTATAGGGAGTTAAGGGGGGGTTAACCAAATTCTTGCTGATTACCTAATGTTACAAAAACGTACTTTTTTTTTAAATATAAAAAATAATAATTTAGGATTATTTGAAGATATTAAATACATAAATAGAAAAATAACATTTCAAAATGTGCCCTGTTATTACTTATTAGCCCAGACCGTGTTATCAAGCCCCGGATTTATTTAGTAAAGCTTTGTAAACAATTATAGTCCCACTCTGTGCAAAGGTCATAAGAAGTTATCCTCTTATTTTATGACTGCATCGATTGTCATTTACTCTTCAGCCATGGACTTCATCACAAGTGAGTACGCAGATATGGTTTTCGTCTACGGGTTCTGCAATGGCAATGCGCTAGCAGCTCAAAGGGAGTATGAGAACCGATACCCAAATCGTCGGGTTCCAAGCCCTGCCGTTTTCAGCAGGACATTCCGGCGGCTTTCAGAAACCGGATCAGTCATAAAACCACGACGTGAGGTTGGGCCTCAATTAAGGGATGTAGTCATAGAAGAACATATCATCAGTGTAGTAGAGGAATCCCCCACTACCAGTGTCCGCCAAGTTGCCTCTCATACGGGAGTTAGTAAAAGTTTAGTTTGGCGCGTTTTAAAAAAAGAGAAGTTACACCCCTTTCATTTTTCCAAAGTACAGGACCTACTGGAGACCGATTACCCACAGAGAGTTCAATTTTGTCGATGGCTCCTTAATTCCGATCTACTTTTGTGAGGCAAGGAATTTATAACACACACAATTCCCATTACTGGGCTACTCAGAACCCTCACGTCTGCCAATCGAGCTCATTCCAGCATCGGTTTTCCTGCAACGTATGGGTCGGTGTTGTTGGTGACATAATGCTGGGGCCTTATTTTTTTGAAGGGAATTTAAATGGTGAAGCCTACCTAAATTTCCTGCAAACTGATCTGCAGGTCCTTCTGGAAGAAGTGAATCCAGAAGTCAGAAGAGAAATTGTCTTCCAGCACGATTGAGCTCCACCGCACTACACCACCGCAGTGAAGAATTGGCTTAATGACACATATCGCACTTGGATAGGTCGCGGAGGCGGTATCCTGGCCGCCTAGGTCCCCGGATCTCACCCCCCTTGATTTTTTCGTTTGGGGTGCCTTGAAGGAAGAGGTGTACAAAACGCCAATTACATGTGTGGCGGAACTACGAGCAAAGATACTTGAGGCTGCTGAAGTAGTAAAAGCCAAGTTGTCATTAAATGTCAGTGTTGGGGCAATGAGGAAGCGCGCTAGAGCCTGCATCCGAAGTAATGGAGGACATTTTGAACACGCGCTGCAATAATCCATTTTAATATGTTTCACCAATAATAATAATCCTCGCTATTTTTTTTTTTATCTTCAACATTTATTATGTAAAATTTTTCAAATTTTAGTTAATGAGAAGAAAAAAATTTAATTTATATTAAAGAAAGTATTTTTTAAATTTAAACTAAGGAGTTTTTTATTTTTTATTTTAGATTATTATCACCCTTTTTACATTATTTAGAATTCATACATTGTTCTTTCTAGTCTTAAAAAAAATGAAGAAAAAAAAAAACATTCTAACTCATGGGAAGTACAGAAAGAGAAAAGTTGTATTAATTTAGACTAGTGAGTTTACATCTGACCACGCAAGAAGGACAATTTTCTTTATCCTCATTTTTACATCTAATAATATTTAATTACATCTAAGGCCCAATAGGTATTTAATTAGTATTTAATTTCTTCAAATAATCCTAAATTATTATTTTTTATATTTAAAAAAAGTACGTTTATGTAACATTAGGTAATCAGCAAGAATTTGGTTAACCCCCCCTTAACTCCCTATAAATAAGTTTTGTTTTTTTTTTTGGGGGGGGGGGGGAGGGAGGGCTTGCCACCTTCACAACTCTTTATCCATCATGCATATGGACATGTGATAAAAAACTAATACATTTATTCAATCTAGTAGGTATGTGGAGCAATCAAGTATTTATTCTCTAGCGTGTTTTTCATCAGAAAAACGTCTGTTAGACTCAAAAGGTGAAGTGCAATTGTATCATGAGTTACACCAATAAAAAGCTAACTAAATTCTGCAGTTTTTAAGAAATTTGACGGCTTCTAGGGTTCTCCAGTGAGGAGTGAGAATTTTCAAAAAATATTAAAAATTTAAGTTTTAATAAATGTTTTGTGTTTTGCGCGTTAAAAGGCCCCTTAAAAGTAAATTTAAATTAACTAGACCTATTTCATCTTTCAGAAAATTAATGCTGATTAAGAAAATATCATCGTTTTAGTTTCTACGCTAAAACAAAGTAGAGAAAACTGTAATTTTTCAGAAAAAAGTAAGATTTTAAAAATAAAAACGAAAAAAATTCTATCTCCTCAAAAAATTGAGATAGGACACTCGTTTTTTTTTTTGCGCCATTCTACCCCGTTTAGTTTGCAGTATTACCCTTTTTTTTTTTTTTTTTTTTACACTATGTCTGGGACACCCTGTATATATATATATATATATATATATATATATATATATATATATATATATATATATGTGTGTGTGTGTGTGTGTGTGTGTATGATTAGTGAGGTTCTTGAGGTTCAGTCAATAAATAAAACAACTATTTTGGCGACGTTTCGAGACTACATTGTTCTCATAATCATGCCAAGAAATTCATAAAACTCTTAGGAAAAGGGTGGTTTACAAAGTAGAATCAGATTTAATAAGAAGAGAAAGGCTATTTTCAAAGAGTAGTTCATTAGAAATAGACTAGGGTGCTATATCCCCCTACCGGCTCTGAATCTAGTCACCCTGTATACTGTATATTAAGATTACTATTTACAAACAAATTATCCTATATTAAAGTATGATTTTGTATTTGTAGTATTTTTATTGCTTTTTTCTTACCTTTTAATACCTCTTTAATAGTCATATTTTTGCCAATTCGCAACCGGTTTGTGATTTTTATACCTCATTTGAAAGGTAATGAAACGCAGATGTCTTCTAATTATTTTGTACGAAAAATGTGTGTGTGATTTTTTCTAGTAAATTGTAGTCTTCGAGGTAAACGAAGATATTTTTAAACAAAATTGAACTATTTTGAAGCTTACTGCATGAGATAACGTCAATAATGTACATTTGAGTATCAGTTTTCGTATTTTAGAATATTTGTACTCTAAACCCCCCCCCCCCCCCCCCCCAAAAAAAAAAAAAAATTATGACTTGTTTAACATATGAAGGCCGATAATTTTATAAAATCTTAAATATTCGTATAACTCGAAAACGGCTAATTTTCAAACAGTAGTTCTTATAGTAAAATCGACTCAGACTAGCCCGTGCTATATCCCCCTACCGGCTCTTACTATTTCTTGTAATTTAAGGTATGAATTATTTTCAGAATAATTCGATTACAATATTTCTTCCATTAAATAAGCAAATATATCGGAATATCAGTTTTGACCTCCACCATTTAAATTTTAAGTTTTCTCTTATTGTTAACGGTTTTGAACTATCGCCATATTTTTCTTAGGGAGAGGAGTGGAGGCTACATTTCTAATTGAGAACGGCTCGTCCGATTTTAATGAAATTTGATAATTATGTTTCTTTCGTACTTAGTAGCATATATTTAGGGTTTTAACAGTTTTATTTATTAGCTGGGAGTGAGGGGGGGGGGCTATATTTCTAAATTGAGAACGGCTCGTCCGATTTTAATGAAATTTGATAATTATGTTTCTTTCGTACTTAGTAGCATATATTTAGGGTTTTAACGGTTTTATTTATTAGCTGGGAGTGGGGGGGGGGGGGCTATATTTCTAAATTGAGAACGGCTCGTCCGATTTTTATGAAATTTGATAATTACGTTTCTTTCGTACTTAGTAGCATATATTTAGGGTTTTAACAGTTTTATTTATTAGCTGGGAGTGAGGGGGGGGGGGGGGGGCTATTTCTAAATTGAGAACGGCTCGTCCGATTTTAATGAAATTTGATAATTACGTTTCTTTCGTACTTAGTAGCATATATTTAGGGTTTTAACAGTTTTATTTAATAGCTGGGAGGGGGGGGGGGGGGGGCTATATTTCTAAATTGAGAACGGCTCGTCCGATTTTTATGAAATTTGATAATTACGTTTCTTTCGTACTTAGTAGCGTATATTTAGGGTTTAACAGTTTTAATTATTAGCTGGGGAGTGGGGGGGGGGCTATATTTCTAAATTGAGAACGGCTCGTCCGATTTTAATGAAATTTGATAATTATGTTTCTTTCGTATTTATTAGCATATATTTAGGGCTTTAACAGCTATATTTATTAGCTGGGAGTGGGGGGGGGGCTATATTCTAAATTGAGAACGGCTCGTCCGATTTTTATGAAATTTGATAATTATGTTTCTTTCGTACTTATTAGCATATATTTAGGTTTTAACAGTTTTATTTATTAGCTGGAGAGTGGGGGGGGGGGGCTATATTCTAAATTGAGAACGGCTCGTCCGATTTTTATGAAATTTGATAATTATGTTTCTTTCGTACTTATTAGCATATATTTAGGGTTTTAACAGTTTTATTTATTAGCTGGGAGTGAGGGGGGGGGGGCTATATTTCTAAATTGAGAACGGCTCTAAATCCGATTTTTATGAAATTTGATAATTACGTTTCTTTCGTACTTATTAGCATATATTTAGGGTTTTAACAGTTTTATTTATTAGCTGGGAGTGGGGGGGGGGGGGCTATATTTCTAAATTGAGAACGGCTCGTCCGATTTTTATGAAATTTGATAATTACGTTTCTTTCGTACTTAGTAGCATATATTTGGGGTTTTAAACAGTTTTATTTATTAGCTGGGAGTGAGGGGGGGGGGCTATATTTCTAAATTGAGAACGGCTCGTCCGATTTTTATGAAATTTGATAATTACGTTTCTTTCGTACTTAGTAGCATATATTTGGGGTTTTAACAGTTTTATTTATTAGCTGGGAGTGAGGGGGGGGGGCTATATTTCTAAATTGAGACGGCTCGTCCGATTTTTATGAAATTTGATAATTACGTTTCTTTCGTACTTAGTAGCATATATTTGGGGTTTTAAACAGTTTTATTTATTAGCTGGGAGTGAGGGGGGGGGGGCTATATTTCTAAATTGAGAACGGCTCGTCCGATTTTTATGAAATTTGATAATTACGTTCTTTCGTACTTAGTAGCATATATTTGGGGTTTTTAACAGTTTTTATTTATTAGCTGGGAGTGAGGGGGGGGGGCTATATTTCTAAATTGAGAACGGCTCGTCCGATTTTTATGAAATTTGATAATTACGTTTCTTTCGTACTTAGTAGCATATATTTGGGGTTTTAACAGTTTTATTTATTAGCTGGGAGTGAGGGGGGAGGGCTATACATTCTTTTTATAGCTTTTTGTTTCAGTATCTTTACTTATATATATACTATATATTATATATATATATATATAATAAATATTGATTAATATTTTAATATTCAGTATTATTATTAAGAATTTTTTCAACCAATTTCAATATTTTTTACCACTCAATTCTAATTTTTTTAATCGAGTTCATATTTTTTCAAACGTTTATAAATTATTCAAATACTTTGATACACTTAATCCCATGAGTTTTTTGTTTATCAAGGACTCATGTAGAAATCGAATGTGATTAGATTGATGAAATTATTTAGACATACTTCAGTGTTTTGGTTTTTCCGTTTGTTTTGTTTTGTGTTTCGTTTTTGTTTTGTTTTGTTTTATAGTTCTACAGATCTACTATTGTTAAACATGATTGCTATTTTCGGAAGAATCGTAAAACAGAGTTGATCACCTAGATCCGGAATTCTTTTGTCAGCAATAATGAGTCCTTCTGCACCACACATATTCTAATGGCCAGCCGTATGTAACCACAACGTATCAGGTAAATATACTCTACATTCATTACCCCAAAAAGAGTTATTAGTAAGATTGTTTGAACGGAAGGTCTCTCATTAAGGAGTGCTGCAATTCATTACTCTGGCCGTGCGAAACCAACCCGCGTATCTGTCTCAGCGAACTTAATATTGCAGGACTATTTCTTGAGAATTACGTAAAACGAGCATCAAAGAGCTTGACCCTCATGACCAGCGATGGCCATTCAGCCGATTGATGACTCGCTGTTTATCATTTAACAAGAAACCGGGCTAGGTCAAAAGCTAACACTAAGCTATTTTGACTATGCCGACAGTGCGAGGGACGACCACACACTCTCGTCTGGCTATCCAACCAACAGGTCGGTCACTTTTTCTGTTATATCCTCGGGGGCATGTAATGGTGACTTATTTTGCACGTTTCTGATTGAATTGGCGAGAAAACTTGATCCGCGCCCTCAGCAATAGTATTTTAGTGATGGACTATAGTAAAATCGACTCAGACTAGCCCGTGCTATATCCCCCTACCGGCTCTGAATCTAGTCACCCTGTATACTGTATATTAAGATTACTATTTTGAAATCCGCTGGTATTTGACCATTTTTAAGATAGCCGAACGATACCCCGCCATTGTTGTCCTAATGACCACTTAAGTAATATTATATTATTATTTTCAACCGATTAATAGTAGTTAATCACTGCATCGCTGCATTATAAAACTGCACACAATACTAAATACAATAACACCTAGAAAAATGAAATATATATATATGTTGGCGACGTTTCGAGACTACATTGTTCTCATAATCATGCCAGAATATAGAGGAGTATATATGAAACTGTGGTTATAGTCTCGAAACGTCGCACATAGGTGTATTTTACCAATCTAGGTGGCCAAAATTATTTAATGGCAGTTTACTGTTAAAAATATATTTACTAATCATGTTAAGCTAAAAAAAAAAGTTATTTTTAGGCTTTTTATGGCATCTTAGGTGGATAAAGACTTATTTATAATTTTTATATTTAATATCAGTCTTCAAACATTTGTAAATGAACCTTGTGGCCACTTGATTTCACTTCAATGATAATTTAAAATTTGCATAACAAATAGAAATCAACACCCCAGATATATGCATCTAATCTGATATCAATTGCTTTGTCAGTATCTGTTCATCGCTGCCACATTTTATCAGGAAGCTAGTATGAGAAGAGATGCAATATCCTTTTGAACATACAAATCCTGGCGTACAATATAGATAAACCAATAGAAAGAGCATCGGTATCAACGTAATTTTATTTTTTTTTAACAAAATCATTGAATTCCTCAAAGGTTAGGCCACAAATGAAGAGCCTCATGGATGATATTAGTGTGACGGCATTACACACATTTGCGTCAATCAAAATAAGTGACAGGATATGTTTCACAGTATAACTATTGTTTTTCAGTGTGAATAAGGTGCTTTTTAAGGAATCTAATTAATTAAAGTAAGTATTTCAAATGTTTTTAGCAACCAATGGTCTACTTTAAAGGATTTTTCTTTTTTATCAGCTTTCGTCTATCTGTGATTAAATTTAGATTTTAAACAGGAAATTGGTACTTCGTTTCCTTTATCTGGTCCAATAAAATAGTTCTCAATAGTTAAAAGACGTCTTATTTTTATCTAATTTTAGTTTGAAATTGGGAGGTTTTGCTCCTGTATTTTATCGTTCAGTGATTTCCGAGACATTCTTCTTACTCCTGAACCAATGGACACATACCGAAAAAATTGACGACCCCTTTAAAAGAATTTTAATATTTAATTTAATTTTTTGTAATTTTCTCATTGTTATGTTTAATTCCGCTTAAAGTGAAATGGTGAGGCTGATTTGAACATTATTATTTTACAAAAGGTCCAATCTTTCTAAGAAATTAAAAATAACAGCAGGGACGCACCCTGAAGTACAACAAAAACACTAAAATATGCTAAAATGTGTTTGGAAATAAACGAAAAATACATTTTTTTTTTTTCACAGCCGAAATGGCACTGATACATTATTTGGTATAATAATAACCACTTAAAAGCATGTGTCCTAACCTGCAGTTTCAAGATTAATAACTCTATTTATGAAGAATATCACTTTGAAAAATCATAAATACTTCAGCAAGACCACTATGTGTACAATATTATAAATACCTAAGGGACAATGAAGCCATAATAAATTTTCCTCTTTAATCACTATAAAAAAGACTTTTCCCAAATCCACTATTCTCTCAAATACAAGCACATCTTCATCATTGCTCTAATTTTTTTTTGTTGCAGCAAATTATTATAACCGATTAGTAAATAATGAAAAGACGACTCCAAATAAAGGTAGGTACACTTATTTTTTTTTTTTTTTTACTTTATTATATGTAGCTCGTGTAAGCTATAACTATTATACAAACATGTTAGTACTAATTAACAAATTAATTATTGAACTTACAAGGTATTAATATAAAAGGGGATAAATAAATTAATTTTGTGGAGGACGAGGGTGAAACCAAAAAAAGTTTTTGAATATGTCTAATCGCATTGTGTAAATATATATATATATATATATATATATATATATATATATATATATATATATATATATATATATATTAAATAAATCTTTGTTTGAACCATTATAATATTGTAATAGTACATAAGATTATGCATAATCGTACAATCAAAAAAAAGAATAATAAAATTTGGCATTTGTACATATTTCAGTAACAGAAAAATCTATACAAGGAAAAAATTAAAAAAATAATAATTGAAATAATGTTTATAAATATGATGTAATACATTAAAAGAAAAAAAATTGTGCCTTTCAGAGATAATTCCACCCTCAAATTCAGCCATGATAAATTCCTTAATACCAAAATTTGAAGGAACAAATAATAAAGGTAAATACTCTTGCATCTTTTTTTTATGCACTTTTATTTATGTAATACACCTTTTTTTTAAAATATGTTATGTACTAAAGTTGCCATGGGGCAGGGGTAGAAAAACGAAAGTCCATTAAAAAAAACAACAAAAAAATCACCCTACGCAACGATAAGATTTATCATCAGACTATAATGACCCTCCCCTTGTAGGCAGCGATGATGATACCAATCTAAATGTTAACTGTGAGAATTAACCAGACTCAAACGATGCAACTTGCATGTTTTATGATAGAATGTTCTCAGGAGACACTCGGTTAGGTTAGGTTGAATTGTTTATGGACACTCAACATCAAGGGTCTTCAGTGTCCGTAGTTCAATCTATATTATTTCTTTATATTTGTGACAGTTTTTTTTTAAATTGTATTTAAAAGATTATATTTTTTGAGAAATTGGATGATTGTGTCAATATTTCTATTATTATCGCCAAGAATAGTTGGGAGGTATCTTTGCAAATGCGTTTCCTAAAAATAACTATCCCATAGGGGCAGTCCTCCAGTATGTGTCTAATTCTTAGTTGTGTGTTATTGCATGTTGTACACTTCGGTGGACTGTCCTTTGTTATCAGGTAACCATGGGTAAGTCGGTTGTGGCCTATTCTCAGTCTAGTTACAACTACCTCTTCCCTTCTGTTATTACGGTTGGAACTTTTCTATTTTTTTAATCCCTTTTTTACAGCTTTTAACTTATTTAGTTCATCAGTGTTTTCCCAGAGCTGGGCCCAGGCTAGTTTAACTTGATATTTTAGAAAGTGGCAAATGTCGGATGAGGTGTAAATACTTGTAATATCAATCGATGATGCTGCTTCCTTGGCAGCCAGATCTGCTGGTTCGTTACCTTTAATCCCCACGTGTGATGGAATCCAAAATAGGGATAAATGAAATGAAATGAAAAATAAACTTTATTCTGGGACTTATTGTCCCCTAAGAATAAAAATAATGCACAATTAAGAGTACAATTGTCTGGCCAAGGATATGTTCTTATTCAGATCTTTTACCATTGGTGCATAAACTTTTACTTTTCTTACATGATGGTCTTTACTGTAGATGTTTTTTAGGGCCATTAGAGCAGATAGGGAGTCCGTGTATATTACGAAGTTTTCTTCATCGCACTGCATGATTGAATAGAGTGCCGCACAAATTGTATAGCATTCGGCAGTGAAGTTGCTGGTCAGGGAAGGAAGTTTATACTTGGCAATCCTGGAGTCGAATACAAAGGAGCAACCAACTTTATCATTTAATTTGGAACCGTCTGTATAAAATTGTTTTCTATTACTATATTTTTGCTTCATTTTTTTATATTCTGTTAAATACGTAAGTTCTGTAGTGCTGTTTTTAGTGAATTTTCTAAGTGTTAAATCTATTGCAGGTAGTTTTGTAGTCCAAGGTGGATAATCAATTTCATCAGTTGTTGGTTGCAAGCAGTTAATTTCTTCTATATATCTACCAGCCCTTATACCCAATGGAGCAGCTAGTCTTCGATTTTCTTGAAATCGTCTAGTCTTCGGTTTAAAAATGGGTTTCCATGCTGGGTTGTTATTATTGATTTTTAGTCTTGCAATGTATCCGCAGGCAAGTTGATGTCTTCTCAAAGCGAGAGGAGCTATACCAGCTTCCACACATAAACTAATTACTGGACTGGTTCTGAAGGCTCCAGTAGCAAGACGGATGCCTGCATGGTGGACTGAATCAAGAGCCGAAAGCAGATTTTGATTCGACGATGAGTAAACAAAGCTACCATAGTCAAGCTTTGATCTTATCAGACTGGTATATACCTTAAGCATACTTGATCTATCTGCTCCTCATGAACGTCCAGCCAGAACTTTTAAAATATTCAGTCTCTTAAGTGTTTCTTCTTTTAGACATCTATATGCTCTTTCCAGTTAAGTTTACAATCAAGGGTTAGCCATAGAAATTTAACTTTTGTATCGCAATGTAAGTTCGTGCGTCTGTAGGTTAACGTTGGAAAAGGAGTAGGCGTCCTGCGTTTTGAAAAAAGTAGACATTTAGTTTTCTCGGTGGAGAAATTTAGACCGGATTTCATAGATCATGCTTCCAAATTTGCTAAGCAATTCTGTAGTAATATTTGCATTCTATTTGCGTTGTTAAATGATAGTAAAAGAGCTAGATCATCTACAAATAGAATGGTTTTGATTAGTTTAGGGATAATCTCTGTTACTTTCTTTATAACTATTGCAAATAGAGCGCAGTTTAAGACACTTCCTTGTGGGATTCCGTTGGACATTTCTTTTACCGAAGACAGGTGATTACCTATTCTAACTTGGAAGGTCCGATTTCGTAGAAAGTTACAGATCAGCATGAGAAGCCGACCTCTAATTCCCCATTCACGTAGTTGCTGCAGGACAAGAGATCTTTTCAAGTTATCATAGGCTTTTTCTAAGTCGAAATATATACCTATACATACTTTTTTTTCAGCAAAGCTGTTGAGGATTTCATACTCCATTGTTACCAGATGATCTATAGTAGAGCGTCCTGTTCTGAAGCCACTTTGTACGTTTGAAAGTAAATTATTTTTTTCTAGTATCCAACTGAGCATACGCAGCTTGTGAGTGAGATGGGCCGGTAACTCGAGGGAAACAACTTATTTTTTCCAGTTTTTAAAATTGGAATTATAATTGATCTTCTCCATATCTCCGGAAAATCCCCTCTGCTCCATATCTGGTTAAAGAGTGCAAGAAGCGCGTCCATTGCCGGTATCGGTAGATTTTTCAACATATCATTATGTATCTCATCTACTCCTGGTGATGATGGTTTCAGCTCTTTTAAACATGAAAGTAATTCTACTTTGGAAAATGGTAAGTTGTAAGAGTTTTCATTTTGATCGTCAATGCTATCTGTCTCGGTTTCTATTGTCGGCTGTGGTTGGGTGGAGTAAATATTCGAATAATATTCCACAAAATGCTCGGCCAATAAATCGGGATCTTGCACTATCTGGTCATTGATTAGAAGGGTTGGCTGATAGTCAACGAACTTTCCCATAATTTTCTTTATCTTTTTCCAAAATATCCTTGGTGGGGTATTTGATGAAATGGTGTTCAAAAATTGTTCCCATGATTCTTTTTTTTTCTCCTTGATTATTCTGCGAGACAGCTAGTGGTTCATTTTATGATTTATTAAATTCTGAAGAGTTGGTTCCTTTTGGAAGACTTTAAGAGCCTTTCTTCTCTTCTTAATCGCTAGTTTACATTCATTGTCATACCAAGGGACACTCTTCGATTTGACATTAGTGGAGCTTTTTGGGATTGAAAGTTCCGCCACTGCTAATATAGTGATTTGTTGATTGATTTCATCACTATTGCTAGTAGTTGGTATATCAGAGGCTGTTATCTGTAAATTGTTTTGAAATGTTGTCCAGTCGGATTTTTCTGTTATCCATCTAGCATGTTTTGTTATCAGTGTGTTAATGTTTGGGAAACTGATTACTATGGAGAAATGATCGCTAGAATGATCTGGAGAAACTTGCCAATTCAAATGAGTATATAAATTAGGTGAACACCATGTCAGGTCAATGCACGAGAATGAATGGTATGCTGGACTTAAATATGTTGGCTGTCCTGAATTTAGAATTATCGAATCAGTGGCATCTATAATTAGCCTAATAGTATTACCGCGTGTTGAACAGTAAGAAGAACCCCAGGAGGTATGATGACCGTTTACGTCGCTCATAACAATAAATGGAGAGCGGGTATTACTCAAAATATTGTCCAAATCTACCTCATCAAAATTATCAGGGGGAAGATAAACGTTATAAAAAAAAATAGGAATGTGCAGAAAGACCTTGACTACTACTGCTTGTAGGGAGGTATTTATCTGAATTAACTCAGAAACGACCCTTTTATGTACGGCAATCAAAACCCCGCCACATGCTCTACTTCTATAATCAAAATCGTTTCTATAGATATAATCCTTTAGCGTGAAAGTTTTATTGAGGGGTAACTTACTCTCCTGTAATCATAAAACTACCGGTTGATATTTATTAATAATAAGCTTAAGTTCCTCATGTTTTCCCTTTATACCATTACAGTTCTTTTGTATTATATTGGTTGGAGTTGACATATTAAAAAAATAAAAATAAAAAATGTAAATAGGTCGGAATTTAGATAAATAATATTATTAATTAAAGTAAATTTAGTAAACAAATATCAAATAAAAAACATAATAATAAAATTAAAAACAACTTATTAATTAGTTTCCATGTTTTCTTTGCTTTTTTCACGCTTTGGTGATTTTTTTCTGGTCTTACTTCTGGTTCTTGTTCCTTCCATCTTTGTCCACTCGGTCTGTTGACCATCAGGAGAAAGGTGAGGGTTGGTAGGCTCATCAGACGCCCTTTGTGCCAAAATCCAGGGACGACTTCGCAGTTGGTGGAACGGGCTTCCGAATTTTTTTCGGACATCCCACCTAAGGGTTGGGAATTTTGGGAAGTAGGGATTTTTGATACGGAGGGTAAGAAAAATAAAGAGAAATTTAGGTGAGGATGTGAGGGTGTGGTGGGAGGTGGGACGTGGGTAGGGGTATCAGTGATAGCATTACTGCTGGTACTGCCGCTAGGCGTGGGTGTCTTACGAGACGTAGCTGTCGCTACAGATTTTCTAATTGTTAGTTGATTTTCAATTATTGGTTCCGTTTGTACACAAACTGATTTTTTAGTCTTAACAATATTAGCAAAGGATATTTGAGCTGTTATCGTGTGCAACAGCTCGTATTTTTTTCTAGCAGCAATGTAAGTTACTTTATCTGCCTCTTGAATTCGTTTGATTTCTTTTTCTTTAATAAAAACTGGGCAGTTTTTTGAAAAAGCATCGTGATTACTAGAACAATTAACACAAGTTATCAGGTTATTGCACTCGGAAACCCTCATGTTTTGTTTTTCCACAAAATTTACATAGTGCTTCTTTATTACAGTTTTTTTTTGTATGACCAAATTTAAGACAGACATAACACCGAATAGGGTTTGAAATGAATTGTCGTATGGCAACATTATGGAATCCTAGTTTAATTTCATAGGGTAAAGAGGGGTTGTCGAATGTTATTAAATAGTTATGACTATTTTGTTTTTCATTATTCCTAAAAAAAGTTAATCTTTTGACGTCAGTAACATTCTGGGACTTTAGCTCCTCTTTTATTTCGTCTATGTCAACATAATTCAGATGGGGGCACCGAATAATACCTTTACTTAAATTTAATCTAGCATGGGGCTCTACTCTTATTGGAAAGTTATTACACAAATTGTTGCACTTTAAAGTTTTTGCGATTGAGTATCAGAAAATACTTCTACTAAAAGTGTCCCATCTCTCAATTTTTTAATTAATTTAGCCTCACCTATTATTGCTTTTAAACTTCTATGTATCCAAAAAGGTGAAACCCTTTTAAAATCTAACAAATCACTATTGTTTTCTGTTTCAAGTCGCTTTATAAGGAAAAACTTGATACAATTTTTTTTGTTCACTACTTCCTGCATTAGTAAACTTAAATATCCTTTTTTTCCATTTTAGCGGTGGGGATTCAGCCATTTTTGTAGCTGAATCATGCAATTTTATGAGAGAAAAAACTAAAATAAATTTTCTTTTAAATAAAATAAATAGAGATTAAATAAAACAAAACAACGAAAACTTATGAAATAGAGTTGAAAAAAGAGGCGATATAAATGGAAAATTAAAATATAAAATACATATAAAACAAAACTTATCAGTCTGTAGTTATACTCGGCTAATCCGCAGGAGCTTTATACCCATACGTCTACACACAACCGAACCTAAAAACAAACTCGGGAAGAGGTGTCTTAAAAATGTAGCATACTTAGATTGTGCTGAGGGGCTGGTCATTTTAAGAGTCATTTCTGTAAATATTTAAATTTCTTGTAATGAATAAGCGCTCTACCGTTTTGTATTGTTTTATCCTGGTTTAAACGATTTTTCACTCCAATTTTTATAATATACACCCAAGCCTTTTGTTAATCGTCGTTTTTGAAATGAAATGATTGATAATTATCATTGTTTTGCCTTCTCGCATTTAAGAAACTTGGTGTAATTATTAAAAAGAGTCAAAAATCTAAAAAAAATCTAAAAAATTTCATCCAGGTAGCCGCTGACATGGATGATACCGAAGTTCTGTCCACTTCTATCAGCTTTACGTCCACCGCCAGAACACATTCTGACACTTTCGCCTTGCGCAATAAGTGGAAGAATAAGTGGTATAGAACTAGAGATTTTGAAGTGAAGAGGGTAGTTAACTCTCTCACAACTCAAATTCGAAATCTAATGAGGCAATGGCGGACGTCTTTATGGCATGAGAAACTGCGGGCCACCCATGGGGACCATCGAAAATTCTGGAAGTTGCTGAAGACGGCTACGAGAAAGAGGAGCTCAACGTTGCTGCACGAAGGTGATAGACTGCTGTCAGCGGAGGAGCAGGCATTACAATTTGCAAACTACTACCGCGAAACGATCAACAGGAGAACAGAGGACCCGACTGAAATACCAGAAGAAGATCATGGAAATAATTATATGTTTGTGACCCCAAAACAGCTGAAGGCCATCTTACGTCGTTCAAGAGGGAATAAAGCTCCAGGCCATGACGGAATACAAACAATATTATTGAAGCAGTTACCCCGAAGAGGAATAGCTCACCTGACTAATCTCTACAATTCATGCCTGAGGCTACGTTACTTTCCAGAGTCATGGAAGAAAGCTATACTCTTTCCGCAATTGAAACCCGCGAAGAACGGTACCCAGCCAGCCGACTACAGACCTATCAGCTTACTTCCGCACCTGGGCAAAGTTTTTGAGAAAATAATTCTTAATTTTCTCAAAACGTACTGCTCAGAAGTAGCTCTTATCCCACCCGAACAGACCGGTTTCCAGGCCGGCCTCTGCTCAGAGCACCATCTAATAAAGTTACAGGCGGAAGTGACACAGAACATGGCTAAGAATGAGGCAACTGCTATGATATCAATCGACTGCACGGAGGCGTTTGACTCTGTGTCACATAGGCTTCTATGTAAGACACTGCAGGAAAACGAATTTCCGGAACAGCTATATACGTTGCTAAAATCGTTTCTAGATCAGCGAACAATTAGAGTGCGAGTAGGCGAGGTATTATCCGAAGATTTTTCACTCACATGTGGGGTCCCTCGAGGGTCTGTGCTTTCCCCTGTACTATTTTCAGTTTATACGGCTGAAACTGTTGGAGCGAGATACAAAAAAGCGACTGTGGCAGCTTACGCCTATGATATAGCTATCTATAGTAGCTCATTAAACGCCACGAGGGCTCTACGACAGGCGGAGGCAGTGTGTGTTCAAATTACAGAGAAATTGGAAGGATTGAATATTACAGTTAATCCCAAGAAGACAGACTGTATCATTTTTTCTTTCCAGAAAAATAAACGCTCACTCCCTAAAACCTATACGGTAGCAAGAAATACGAAAAGGCCAGCGGGCAGTATAGTGTACTTAGGCATCACACTTGACCGACACTTTACACTATCAGGCCACTGCCATCGTAAGCTCAAGACAGTGAGGACAAAGTCTTACAGACTACACAGACTAAAGTTTCAGAATGGAGTACTGAGAAAGATAGTGCAGGGTACAACATTACAGAGGACAAAAACTGATGTATGTACTGCATACAACCCTAGACTTACCAAAGGTGACAGACTTTATTTAACGGAGACACGTTAAATTCTTTGACAGCCTTCAACACTCGACAAACCCCTTATTTAACACACTGACTCCGACAGGAAAACCATAAAGATGGCAAAAACATGTCAACCAACTTAGTTTGACCTAAGTTAAATGTTTTAATTCCCCTTTGCCCAAAAACCCTAGTGAGCCCCATCACTAGATAGTGACTCATAATACTATTTTCTCCAAACCACTGCTCTCTTCAGAACCCTCTTAAAATGCACCTTGGTGCAGTAAAAGAAGCAGAATCATCATAATGAAGAATGAATCGAAACTTTTGTTAGCTATTGGGGCTTGGAAAAAAAAAAAAGCCGGGTTTCGGCACCAGTTAAGTTCCTTCAAAGAAAACAATAAAAAAAAAGGAAAATAAGGGACGAAATGACACACACGGGTACTGGTAATAGACTAAGTTTATTGTTAGTCTAGCAATCCTCTTTATATACATTCTGGTAGTTGTTTGGGATTAAGTTGGGAATTAGGATGTATATTATTCCCCTATACACCTTAACTCCCCCCTCCCCCCCCACCAGCTTACGAACAATCCTCGTAAACTCCTACACAGGTCAAACAACCAGCCGCATTAAAATATACAAAAAAAAAAAATCAATGTTACAAATCAATACAAAAAAAAAAAAAAAACACTTCTGTCCTTAACTTAAAATTTTCACCATACTTTGACAGATCTTTACATATCTCCTCCAGTACAAAACTAAAATACAACAACAAAAAAACTGTTACACTTTTTCTAAATTTCCTTTTTTTGACATTATCTACTATTTACACAAGTTCTCTTTCATAGAAAAGAGGATACCCCTCGAACTCCGTCTAATGACCACAAGAAAGAGTAATACGAGAACGAACAATACGAATGAGAATAATAAACGAATGATAAACGGTAATAACGAAAGACGAGAAAAATTAACGATAATCAACTAGAAACAACTCAGCGCAACAAAAGAAACGAGAACAACCACTTAACGTATAAAACGATAGAAACGAGATAAACGATAGAAACATTTATAACCTTTCCGTGCGAAAGTGTCTATTTGTAAGTCCGTCAGTGGTCCTATTGGTGTTTCCGTCTCTTCCTGTCTTCCGGTTGGAGGGTGTCGGTCATATTTCGTCCTGTTGCAAATTTCACATGATTGTATCACTTCCTCTATCGTTTTCCGCATTTTCACCCAAAAATACTTTCGCTTTAGTGCCTGTAAAGTCTCCTGTACTCCCCGGTGATTTGTTTTGCCCTGGTGATAAGGTCTACCGTGACCTCCTTTTGCCGATCCACCTCATTTACCGTCTCCACCATAAACTTACATCGTACAAAAGTCCTGTCCAGCCCTATCCTCTCCGCCCTCCACAACCGTTTTACCTTCTCCCACACAACCGCATTTCCAATATACAAATAAAAAGTTTTCCCCGGTCGAGACTCATCTTTCAGCACTTTACTAATCATTACTTCCAAAACTCCAGGTTCCGACCAAACCGTGGTTATATGAAATCTCCCCCCCCCCTTCTATACTCTGCCTTTGTCAGTCCTGTCGTTTTCGTTTTCCAAATTATTTGATTATGTTTGTCGTTAATGATGTCCTCAATTTCTTCCATCGCTACTGATCTATCCCCTTCCGAACTCTCCTCTCGTACTGCTTCCCCTTCGTCTTCCGTTACTTCTGACTCCCGCTCCCTTTCACCTTCCGGTGTCCACTCCCGAATAAAGCGCTGTATCCCTCCCGAATACTCCCAGGCTTCCTGCTCTATTGCATTTACTTGTAAAGCCCGCGATAGCCAGTCGGCCACAATATTCTCCTTTCCTGGCTTATGCACTGCCTCCATATTATATTGATTCAGGAACTCCTTCCAACGGGTGAAACGCGCCGACGATTCTTTTAACTTCTCTACCCACATTAGGGGAGCTCCCCTTTTTCACCCTCCTGTGACAGTACGGCCCCCAATGCGTATTCACTTGCGTCAGTTGTAACAGTAAATGTCTTGGAAAAGTCCAGGAATACAAGTACCGGTTCTTTTTGGGTCTGTCCATGCACGTCCATATGTTTTGCTCAATTTCCGGGGTGATAACTATTTGTTTTTTCTCAGACGTTCGAACACCCGTCTTAAGTCCTGTACATGCCCAGCGTCGTCCTTACTAAATATGAGTAGGTCGTCCATGTATACCTGACAACTGGCCTCGTCCAACCCTCGAAGAAACTCATCCCTGAGCCTTTGGAACGTTATGGCAGCGTTTTTCAAACCAAAGGGCATCCTCGTGAATTCATAATGACCCTTTTGAAGGTGAACGCGGTTTTATGCTGAACTTTCGGGTGCATTCGGATCTGATGGTACCCCGCCTTCAGGTCTAGCGTGCTAAACACTGTCTCGCCTCCCAACCGATCTAATATGTCCTCGAACCGCGGTATGGGGTACTTCTCGTCTACAGTGTTCTCATTTAGCTTTCGGAAGTCCACCACTATCCTGTTCTTTTTACACCTCTTCGCTTTTTTTTTTTACCGCCCACAGGGGACTGTTATATGGGGAAGTACTATCGACTATAATCCCTTGTCTTTTCAAACATTCTAATAATCTCCCTGATATGCTGACGCAACGCCTGGGGATACCTTCTCTCCTTTACATATGTTACCCTGTCTTGCTTTAGTGGGATCTCATGTACCGTCTCCCCTGTCACACTCATTATTTCCCCTTCCTTGAAAAAGACATCCGAGTATTCGTCTCTTAATGATTGCCGCCAATCTCCCTTCCGATCGGCTGCTCCGACCATAGCATGTTCTCCCTCCCGATTTCTTTCACATTTACAGTCCTTTCTTCCTATCCGAATCCTCCATTGATCGCCATTCCCTTTTATCCTAGTCCCTATCTTCCCTAAAAGATCATACCCGATAATACTCCCGTATTCGCGTGGCATATTTTCCACCACATGTACCGTTAGTTTTTCCCCTTTTTTCCCCCACATGCCTAATCCTATCTTCACCTCACCCTCCACCCTACAGGGGCCACTCAGAGTGATCAATTTACAATTACACGGTTTTACTCGGGGTATCCTCTCCTCTTTACATAATTTTCTTACCACCTCTTTGCTCATTATGGTATTCGAGCTTCCCTTGTCAACTAGGCACCACACATCCCTCGCAATTTTAATAATAGGCAACCCTCCCCTTAAACTATTAACGCTATTTATTAACACTCGGTTGCCCCTCTTTTTACACTCACCTCATTCTTCATCGCATATTCTCCTCTCCGCCGCCGTCCTCCGCTTCCCGCTCCTCCTTCCGCTTCCTGCTCCTACCCCTGGTTCCCCTTCTTCTTCTCCTACCGTCTCCGAAGTTTCCGACGATCTTGTCGATTCCGACGGCCGTCTGTTCCTCTTCCACACCCACTGGGCGTTCACCTCTATCGGCTCCGCCTGGTTTGCTCCTCTGCGCCTATTGATGTAAGGGCAGTATCTTGCAATGTGGCCTTCTGTGCCACATTCAAAACACCTTGTTCGGAGGCACTGCGCCACCAAATGACCTGGTTTACCGCACCCGTGGCATTTCCTTTCTTCTTTCTTCCAGATCTTCTTCTCCGTCCCTGGCCTCCTATCCTGCCCCGATGGTCGTTCACGGCCTCCAAACTCCCGTCTTCTCCACGTATCCACTCGGGGCTGAGCTTGTCTTCCGCCGTCCGTCCTCCTATAGGTCACCTTGCTCCATCCGTCTTCCTTCCGGACTTCCTCATCCCTAGCGCTCGAGTCTACCATTTCTCCATTCCAAAAAGGTCTTTTCTCTCGGGAGCCCATCCTTCTTCCCCTTTTCCTTAGCAAGCTGCACCTTTAGAATTGTCGACAAAACGGCCTTGCTTCCACTTCCACAGCTTCCGTTGCCTCCCTCATCTTCTCCGTTATTTTGTTGAAGTGGGCCAAAAACGATCCTGCATACTGCCCGTTGTACTGATTCGGCCTCCTCACTTCGCGGAACATGCGAAAGATATCTTCTTCCAGAATCCATCGACCGCCTCCGAATGCCTTCTTCAGTCTGTCTTTCACTACCACCCATGGAGTGTCTTCGTTCGCCTGGATTATGTTTAATACCCTACGCTTGATCCTGCATTCTAAAGCCGCTCTTAATGCACAAGCGTCGACTGGATCCAACAGACTTTCGGCCGCTTTCGCTTCTATTCGTGCCATTACTCTGTCTCCTCCTTTCAAAAAGTGGTTCAGTTCCCCGAGTTCACCTTCGTACCTTTCAATGTCAGCAATCGCTCTCCTCAGATTCTGTGACATCGCCGTCTTAATTTTCATCAATTCTAGCGCGTTTGCCCGCGCCACTGCAAAATTCGCGTGGGCTGCTTCTAGTGTCTCTGGTGCTAGATGCTGCATTTCTGGCTGCACTTCAAACGATGGCGGTTTCAAAATGTTGTTGCCTTCCATTTTGTATTTTTCAAAATTTGAAAAATGAAAATACGAAAAATACTAGAAGTTAAAAACAGCGCTACGACAACAGATAAAAACTGTTTGGCGGGAAAATAAAAATAAACTCCTTACCCAGAAATATTCTTGAATGTTTCCGGGTTTCGGCACCAGTTAAGTTCCTTCAAAGAAAAACAATAAAAAAAAAGGAAAATAAGGGACGAAATGACACACACGGGTACTGGTAATAGACTAACTTTATTGTCTGGCAATCCTCTTTATATACATTCTGGTGGTTGTTTGGGATTAAGTTGGGAATTAGGATGTATATTATTTCCCTTTACACCTTAACTTTTTTTGTTGACATGCTCTAATTTGAAACAAAAAGTCATACAAACCGTGATTTTTTTTCTAACACCCTTTTCTTTTTATTGATTTATTATACAATCACAAACATTTAAACCTCCAGTTCCCAGAGGCACCTGTGGGTGCCTACTTTTTAAACGGGTTTATTTTCATATGATATCTTATTTTTGGTCTGATTTCTTCTCTGATAGCATCCACATGAACTAACCTGAAGTTCATGGAACCAACCCTAAGTGCTAGTGCTTTTGTTTAAGTTGAGGTTATCCAGCAATCAAACAGGTGTGACGGACCTTGGTTCTTTTCGGATTTGTTTTGTTTATTTCGTTTAACGTCACGTCGGATTTCGTTATTTCGTTTAACGTCGGATTTGTTATGGCAGTAAAAACCAAAGTTGAAAAGTTCTAAAGTTCTCGACAGTTCTAATTATTGTCTAGGAGCTTTAATTTGAAAATAATTGTAATTATTTAGTTGGAATATAAGGAAAAAGAGCCGATAGGACCCTGAGGTGCCTCTGGAATATTGTGAACACTTCATTCATCATGTGATTATCTCAAGATTTCTCCTTTTCCTCCTTTTCCATTTCCCTAAATTACCTAAACTACTTATTTTTCCTACTTTTTCTTGTGTTTTTCTACTAATTCATAATTTTTGCAATGATAATAATAATGTGATCAATTCGAATTTGAAATTTGTAACCAACGCTGAAATCTTATATATCATGCATCAATTTTTTTAAATTATTATAGATTCGTATTCTGTATGAGTTACAAATGTACATATATGTACTCATACAGAATATTTATAATATATATATATATATATATATATATATATATATATATATATATATATATATATATATATATATTATATAATATATAGGTAATATAATATATGATATATAAATATATATTATATTCATAATATATTATATAGTAAGAAATGTTCAAACACATTATACTTGTTCATATTTCCTAATTTCCCAAGTGAAATCTGATACTAAAAAAAAAGCTACCAGGTACCTCTGGAATTTCAAACCCGGTACCTCTAGGTGACACCATTTTTTTTTGCAAAAAAATTCATTATTTTTTTTAGATTTCATTAAAATGTCACTTTTTGGATAAAAAACAAAAAAAAAAAGATTTTATAAACATTTTTTTTTTAAAAATCGTTCAACCAGGTCCTGGGATCTGGAGGGTTAAATCCATCCCTTTTTCTGCACTTGGTGCATTTTAAGGGAATTCTGTTTAAATTACAAAAATCATGATAGGCACAAGAATACAATAAATCTTGATCTAGTGATGGGGCTCACTAAGCGGTTGGGAAAGAGAGTGTGTTGAATCATTTTAGTCAAGCTAAGTGTTTGACGTAATTTTGCCACCTATGTCGGCGTTAATGTATTAAACAGTGGGTTAATCGTGTATTTGAGGCTACCAAAGAATTTGATATGCCTCCTTGTAATGTATTCTGTCACCTTTGGTAAGTCTAGTGTTCTGTGTAATATGTCAGTTTTAGTCCTTTGTAACGTTGTATGTCGAACGATTCGTATCAATACCCCGTTCTGAAACTGTTGGAGTCTTTTTGATGTTGATTGTCTTGATGAACATCGGAGCTCCATAAAGGAGAGCCGGTCTCAGCAAACATTTATAAATCATTAATTTGAGGCGGAGCGAGAGGTTTTTTTTAAATTCCTATTATATTTTGTTTTCATGTAAAAGGAAATTTTAATAAATATATTTATATATTTTTAATGAACAATTTTTTTCATATCTTTTTTTGTTTTTCTTTTTCAAATTTTAAAGTATTTCAGATTGAATTAACACTAAACCGGAACGTTTTTCGAAATTTTCATTTAAGGTTGGTTAAGTTTTGCATGTTTGTGTAAATAAATGGATTGCTGCATGTATTATGTTTTTAAATGCACGTTTTGAGTTATTTACTGCACGATTTTGCTTATTTTGAGTTTTTTACTGCACAAAAATAAGTTATATGTAATTTGGATTTTTTCCTGAAAAGTGAGTATATCAGGTTCTCATATTTAATGAAGTCCGTTTCTTCTTAATATGTTGGCCCCATGTCATTCTCCTATCGAATGTAAGTCCTAAATATTATATTTTGTCCGTTTATGGAATTGGAATATCAATGTAAACAGGAGGGCATTTTTCGTGTCTTAGAGTAAACGTAATGTCTACTAAATGTCTACAAGACATTGTTAAACGCTTGAGTGACATATAGAAACACTCCGCTTGCATATAATTTCATTTCTAGTGCCGTCGAAATGTAGTCAGTCACTCTGTGTAATTGTTGAGTTGTTGAATGTAATTTTCTAAATCCAAATTGATGGTCGGGAATTATTTTGTTGTCAGTTAGTATGTCTAACGAACAGTGTATCTTAATTTTAATTATAAATTATATAAATTTATAATTTGAGAAAGACTTCTCATAATTTCAGATTTCGACTTTGACACAGTTGTTAAAACAGTTTTGTACACTTTGAAAAATTTGAATGTACTTGTTATCGACCTTTCTGCTGTAGAGCTTATGCAACACCCAGGTAATTATTTTGTAATATTTCAGAGTTTATTTTATTACGAACTCAGTAAACGTACTTATGGAAATATGTTTATTATTGATTACATATATCTGCAATAAACATGAACTGTGTGCATGATATCTACCCTAAAAAGATTAAATGGATCCATTTATTAGTATTAACCGATTAAACAAAAATTAGACGTATGACTTAATATATGAATTTTTGGTTTCTCAATATTACCTAAAAGGAAATACATATATATATATATATATATATATATATATATATATATATATATATATATATATATATATGTGAGTGTGTGTGTGAGTGTTATCGGCTAAACCTAGTTTTTAACCCTTATCAGTTCAGGCATACATAATGAAAATCATTTGAATTCACTGTTTTTTTGTTGTTTTATTGGTCTAATATTGACTAAGTTAATACAAAAAAAAAAAATTACTTTCACGTATTACAATTATGTTTTTTAACCTCATTAAATGTTTTTTATCTACGGGGCCTTTGAAAATTGCAAATAACTAGAATTATCGAACAAACATGGATAATATTATTATTGGTTAATAATTACCGGTTCTAACGGACGAATTTTTTAAAATCTAGTTCTATTTAGAAAAATCAAGTTTGGGGACTCACTGGCCGAGTGAGTTGGGGCATGGGTCTTAGCGCACTCGTAACCATAAGGTTGTCGGTTCAAATGCCGGGTTAAAATTTATTTCGTGGCGATCCCACGAATAAATCTTTACCTTCCCACCCTGGCTATAATAGGTTGGTAACCTGTAGCATAATCCGTCCTTCCTGCCCTAGTTGGAGTTCATAAGGACGTTAAGCTCCAAAAATACAAAATCAGGTTTGAACTAGTTTCAGGTTTTTCCGGTAATATACAGACACACACACACACACACACACACACACACACACACACACACACATATATATATATATATATGTGTGTGTATATAACGTTTGTGTGTGAGTGAATGCCTATGCACCTAATAAAGACATATTTTACCTTATTGTCTTAAAAATGAACTATATAAATTATGAAAAATTGTGTCTTTCAGAGGAAATTCCACCCTCAAAAAGAGCTGAAATCGTTCCCATGATAGAGTCCATAATACCGAAATCAGAAGGAACAAATAAAACAGGTAAATACTCTTGCATCTTTTTTTTTATACATTTGTATTTACGAAATGCACTTTTTTTTTTTTATATTTTATATATTAAACTGTCCCTGCAAAATGATTTTAAGAAAAACATCCTTGATTATCTCATAACTTTCTTCTCAAACATAGCTCTCATTCCACCAGAACAGACCTGCCTTTAAGCCAACTTCTATTAGGAAAGCTACTGATAGAGGTGCGTCAAAACATAGCGGATAATAAAACTTATCATTTCATCATGGCGCAATTCTGTGGATTTCTCACTCATATGTGGTGTTCCTCAAGCGCCAATGCTTTCTCCTGTATTATTAGCAAGATATGCGGGTGAAACTGTTCGAGCGAGATAGAAAAAAGAAAGCGAATGTGGATGCAATAGCTCATTAAAAGCTAAAAGCGTTCTATTGCCAGTGGAGGTAGTATATTGCCAGAGTTAGGCACAATTCAATCACATTCTAATCCAAAAATAATTATTTACGATTTGTCTGAAACATATGCATTTGGAATACATCACATGTGAATTACAAACATAATCTATACTATTATATAAAAGGACAAGCCATTTTTCGGTTGTTATCACTATCCGCGAAAACTACTGAACCAATTTCTACCAAATTTTAATTATATCATCTTCATAGTTCAATGAAGGTTTAGCGATAATAAATTAAATATTTTCCATTAAGTTGCTATTAAAAAAGCGATATATATGAAGTGCGCAGTGAAGTTTGAAAATTGAACGATGGGTAGCGAGCGCCATTCAAGAGAGGTTACAAAGATACATTGGTATATAGAGCTAAAAATTAATATTAAAATTTCTTTATACTAATAAATTGTTATTAAAAAAGTTGTATATATATGTGGTGAGACGTGTGATTTCCAGTGAAGTTTAATAAGAGTGAAGATATGAGACTAGCGCCATTCTACAACAGAGTTTTACTAAAACCATTAACCTACCTGAACCAAATTTCAAATACATCATCCTCATAGTTCTAGAAAGATCCCTAATAGTATAGTTTACTATAGGGATATAATAATAGTATAGTTTACTATAGTGATGTAATAATAGTATAGTTTACTATAGTGATATAATAATAGTATAGTTTACTACAGTGACGATAATTTAAATATACAGTGTTAAGTGACAGGAACGTGGTTTGTCACACTGCCATATGTTTATGCTTTTAAGGTTCGAAAGTAAAATCCAACCAGATGAGTCCAACCATCCAGCCCCTCTTCCAGCTATTATTAATTAATTATTAAATTAGCTGGATGGAAAAAAAAACTTTAAAAAAAAAAAAAAAAAAAAAAAAAAAAAAAAAAAAAAAAAAAAAAAAAAAAAAAAAAAAAAAAAAAAAAAAAAAAAAAAAAAAAAAAAAAAAAAAAAAAAGATTGTAACGAATTATACTAACTATTTATAATTAGAGAAAAAAATTATTTTTTTATATGAATTAACAATGTTGTCCTTCCTTTCAGAGCTACCTGCTCCAGAACCTGGACAATTTCTTGGTCCTGAGATCAAAGACATATTATCACACATTAATGATACAAGTAAATATTTAAAATACATTTATTTAATTAATTTATTAATTTAATTTAATTTATTTATACACTAAAGAAATAAGCAATATGATTTACAAAAACAACTATCATATATCCATGTTCATCTTTCAATTATTCAGCTTTGGTATATTTGCAAAATTAATATGTTTGTACTATCCCTGATTTTTTGTAATCCCATTGTATTTTACAATCACCTGTGATTCCCGCTATCTTAAAAATAACTTATCTGGTTAAAATATAAATCATAATAATACAAATTATGTAAATGGGTCATTCTCTCATTTTGTCGGATTTTCGGCATTGTGATTCCATAAGAAAAAAGTTATATAAAAACAAGTTTTTCTTCATAAAAAACTTTATAATAGTCTAGTAATGGTACTAGTGAAAAATCATTTTATAGAATGTAGCCTATATGCACACTTATTGACCATGATAGAAATCATGAAAGTGAAGAAATCTGAGAGGGTGTGAGGGAAATTAAAAAAAAAAAAAAACTTGAAAGAGAAAATTTAAGTTAGGTTAATTCAATGAATACTGTATTAGAATTACTTGAGTTACTCATGATGGTATAGAAGGATCAATACAATTAGGATTGATAAATTAATTGCCACTTCCATTGGAATTATTTTATTAGAATACTAGTTTCGAATCCTAAACATTCGTTTTTAAGTTATTATAATGAAAATATAATAACAGAAGACAAATAAGATAATATATTTCTCAATAGAAATCTAATGTAACTGTTTAAACACACCATTGCAATAGGTATTACTCTGTTATTACACTATAATAATTAAAAATTGTATCATTCAGGTAGATTATGATAACCATTTCATTCTTAATTGTGTAATTACAACTATTGATGTTCATTTGTAGTTAAATTTAGTTTGTTTGTTGATTTTTGTTGCCATTTGGTTACGTCTTTTGGTTTTATTTAACCCTGAAGGCAGAACATCGCTCTATAAATTGTACCTTTATTTTATTACAGCTAACTTCATCCATGACCACCATCTCTATAAAATACATCCTAAGCTAAAACATCAAATTTTATTAAATAATTTTATAATTTCAGGTAACGCTGCAATTGAAAAAGTGGAAATGGTAATTCATAAAGTTGATGAGACAGCGAAAGTTTTACAACAAATTGCAGCAGATCTAGACGTTATAAAATCAGCGAATACTCATAGTAATATATTTTCATAAAGTTGATGAGACAGCGAAAGTTTTACAACAAATTGCAGCAGATCTAGACGTTATAAAATCAGCGAATACTCATAGTAATATATTTTCTTTTGTTTCTTGTAATATATTTATCAATGTATTTAAGCTACCGTAAACGAGAGCAACATTGATCATGTGAGGCTACTTCTTACAAAAGGGCTTTTAAAAGGAAAATCCTTCTTGTAGGCTTTATTTGCATGCGAGCAACCTCTAGTTTGTTCTACGCATTAGAGGATTGAACATAGAACTAAATGGGATTGCGATAAGAGTACATGTTGGCCGTCCTTGGCCGCTGTAAGCCTTTTTATGGTGTCGGCGTTAACTGGTGTTTATAAAAACACCAGTTACGAGTCCACGCCTTACCATTCAATTCGGTAACATTTTCTTTTTTGTTTCATGTCTCTAACTCATTTCTTTAATTGTATACTTTTTATTAGACTTAGATGCAACTTAAAAGGGGTACTTCGAACAAAGTTGTTGACAATTTTTAGAAGACAGTGTTACTTTAAACATTGTGCTATCGTCTCTTTCGTTATTAGGTGAATACGAACAATTAGTTTCATTCATATTTACAATAAAAACTGTTTTAAGCTTATGCCTGTAATATATAATCAAAATTGATTTTGATTTGATAATGAACAAAAAGGATTATAGTTTATCAAGCATTAGTAAAATTAACAAATCAAAAACAATAAAATTAAATTAAAAAAAAATTTAAATTAAAATAAATAATATTTAATTAAAAATTGTAATTTACATTTGCATTTTTGTTCCTTTGATTATTGTAATTTTGTCATTCTATTCATTGCTTGGTAAGGACCAATGTTTCTCTATGAAAACTAAATCAAATTTATGTTAATAGATAGTTTCTAAGTTGTTAATTTAAGAACTGGAGTATATCACTAGTTATGGTCTAAAAAGGGTTTAAGATTCATTTACAAATGAAATCCTCCCTCACATTCTTTTCCAGAAGCTGTTAGAAATATGTTTCTCAAACAGTGTCCTAAAATCTTTTATTTCTTAATTTTTTATTTTTTATTTTTAGATTTTCAGCTATGTAGCTTTTCATTAGAATTCAGGTTTCCATACAAGCTCCATTATGTATCTGATATTATTCTTTTTATAGAATAACATCAGATAGTAACCATTATCCATATGTTTTTAATTAACATTAATGTTGAACCGACCATAACCGTTTTGTAAAAATACGAGATATGGAAATGGTCACCCCTGTCCATTTCAATTTTCTTTTGTGTTACAAAAGGTCCTCTTTGCTAAAAATGAAATAAAAAAAATAAAAAAATGAACTTTCTTCGTTTGATTATGTCATTTTAAAATTTAAATATCACATGTTTTGCTAGCGATGATCAGGTTTGACCTTACGTCTCTTAAGTGTCCACTACAAGTTGATATATTTATATTCTGTACTTCGCGGATGGCGACCGCTGTTTAAATATAACTGGAAATATCGAAAGAAAATAATTTACAAAAAATACAATCCGATTCATTATAATTTATTTATTTATTTTTTTTTTTTTTAGTGGGGATTATTGCCATACTGTATGCGGTGACGGCTTTTGTAGAAAACTCAACGAGGAGTAAATAATAAATAATACTCTGATAAACAGTTGTTTTAATTAATTTTCAACTACAATTTCATGAGAGTTTTTTATACCAATAGGTATAGTAACTACAAAGTTTGTGAATGAGTGCAAGGGATGATTTTGTTTTTTAAATACATATTTAACTTTTTTGTTAGAGCAGGCTTTTATTAACTTCACCTATATGAAACGGAATCTTTCATCGTAATTTTCACCAATTTCCAATCATCTGATTAACTTAAAAATTTGCACACGTTTCAAGAACTAATGGCAATACAATAATTGCACAAATTCGTTCTGATGTTCTCGCTTGGTCTAGTTAAATTACCCCCAAAATAGTTGATCTGCCTTGCAAAAGATGGAGTAGTAGGTTTACGTTTTTATAAGGTCCAGATGGGTCTTGAGAATATAATACCAAACTGAAACTAAATTTGATAAGGGGGAAAAAAAGTTTGGGGGCAAAAAAAAAAACCCAATCTTTTTTTAACTTTTTTCAGATTTTGGAAAAACACATATAGAAAAATAGTTTTCAATCGAAAAATGTTTTATTTACAAAATTTAAGTTTATTAAATTGTGCGTCTAAAGACATCCTTTAAGCTGAATTTGATTTACGCTTTTTGCCACAATCGATCGCCAATCATTGAAGAATTTTGCCAACTTTAAAAGATTAGTTTTGATCATGTTTAAGAGTCTATAGCGCAGAAATGGCTAATTCAATAAAAAAATGTTATGTACTAAAAGTTTTAGATCATTACATTTTGTACAAGATTGAGATTTGTCAAAAAACCAAAATTGTTTGTTGATTTTGGATAAAGTGTGTTAAAAATTCAAAAAAAAAAAAAAAAAAAAAAAAAAAAAAAAAAAAAAAAAAAAAAAAAAAAAAAAAAAAAAAAAAAAAAAAAAAAAAAAAAAAAAAAAAAAAAAAAAATCACGAATATTAAAGGGAAAATAGCTTTGAAACTTGAATTCAAAAAATTAAAATATATGACAATAGTTCACCACACTTTGCTATAAAAGCGTGCTTTTCTAGTTTTTTTAAACTACAACGTTTTTAGTATTTAAATTATTTTAATAGTTCTATTTGTTCATTATTTAATATTTATTTTTGAACTATTAAAAACATTTGTTTAAATATTATTTTTTCTCATGATCATAGCTAGTCTTGAGTATTACTATAACACCGGTACAGCTATTTGTGATAAAATTACAACTATTTACTTGAAAGGAAACTTTAGTAGATTTGTCAATTTTACATTCAATAGAATAAACTTTTGAGAATCTAAATATGTAACCAAAGATTTCATTTTACAAACTGTATTAAAGAAATTTCCCTATAAATCGACCAGTTCCCTTAGCTATGACCACAACTAGTGATTAATCCAATATTTTTATAAAAGCAATTAATATTATTAAAAATATATTAAAAAATCTGGTGATAAAGAAGGATTTATGGAAATGTTTTGTTGAAAGTAAATTTTTTCAAGTTTTTTCAACTAAAAACATTTTTTAAAAACTCCTTCCTTCTATTAAAATTAGCGGAATCGCTCACACAGGAATTTGAAGCTGAACAGTGTAGTAATCGTTTGGGCAAAGAAAATTTAAAATATCCACGAAAACAATCGTGCTGTAGTGCAAAGTGTGCAAATCCTGTTCAAAGTAGCCCCTAAACCTATTTATAATTAATAATTTTTGTAAGTTTAAAATAAAAAGGGAGAAAGAGGCGATGCACACTTGGGCCTTAAATAGGCTTCATAGGCCTTTAATAGGCTCGCGCTCAAAACAAAAAAAGCGGCGGTTTTTTTTCATTTATTTCAAATAATCAACTTTATTTCAAATGTTTTGAGTTAAATAAGTCATAGTTTTTATTATCGATAAGTTTTAATTTAATAATATGCATTGCTTTTAATAAAGTATTGATATTATATATTTAATATAAAACTTTCTTTGATTGAATTATGGTAACGATAAACAAAATTTTTAAAACTACATACAGAGCAATTGGATAAATACATTAAAGTAATAAAATTTACATAACATGTACCTATAGTAAAAAAATAATAAAATATTGAAGGTACATATATTTCGCACAATATCTACAGTTAAAACAGAAAAAAATAAGTTTTTAAAACGTTTTAAATATGAATCACTACAAGCCATAAAATATTTGTTGCGGGCCTTTCACTAAATTCAAAATTTTCAATAACTTAATTTTGTGCAAAGGGGTTTCCCATTACCTTCACCTTTTTTTCTACAAGAGCTTTTATTATCATATTGCAACGGAAGTGTTACAATTCCCTTGCGCTAAATTGAATTAGTCACATTCAAAGATTTTTTTTTTTAAATCTAAAGATTTATTTTCATTTCCATCCTTAAGATTTTATTTATTAATATTTTATATAGTACATACCTATTTAATTCTAGAAGTCTTCCTACTAAAATTTTCCCTGTAAAGCTTAAAATCTTTGTTGTGAGCCTTTTAATAAATACAAAATTTTCAATATCTTAATTGCACTTTCATATCTATTTTTAGAAAAGCTTCAATTATCATTTCACAATGGCAGTTTT
The DNA here is from genome assembly GCA_003667255.2 of Euschistus heros. Taxonomy (NCBI): domain Eukaryota; kingdom Metazoa; phylum Arthropoda; class Insecta; order Hemiptera; family Pentatomidae; genus Euschistus; species Euschistus heros. Next base: position 864,002 of record RCWM02000105.1, on the reverse strand, counting down.
ATAATTCCCTTACGCAAAATTGAATTAATCAAATTTAAGATTTAAGAATTTAAATTTTGCATTTCATCCTTAATATTTTATTTATCCCTGATTGAAGACTGGTGCAATGACTGTCGGATCAAAGTAAATGAATCTAAATGCACCAACCAGTCCACTTACCTATTTCAATGGTATTCCACTACCTAAAGCTGATACAGTTCGGTATCTTGGTTTCTACCTAGACAAAAGACTTACATACATACTCGACTCAAAAGGCTAGAGCTTAACAGACTCTTCAGCCAATTGTATAGGCTACTAAATAGGACATCTCATCTTTCCATTAAAAATAAACTTCTATACAAAACCATCGTTAAACCCATTAGGACTTTCAAAAATTCAAATATCAATCGCATTCAATCCTTTCAAAAATTTTTGAAAATCTCCTTCTAAAACGTAACCTACCCATCCTTGAATCACAAAATATCCCCTCAATATTTCTTCCGTCGGGTTTCTCGACGTAGCACAAGCTTTCAATCGGGTTTGGCATGACGGTTTGCTTTTCAAATTCAAAACCGGTTTGCCTCTATCACTATTCCTAGTTCTTCAATTCTACCTCTCTAACCGTTCCTTTCGAGTTCGCTGTGTAATGGAATACTCAAACTGCTACTCAATAGAGGCTGATGTTCCACAAGGTAGCGTTCTCGGTCCAGTTTTGTATATCCTCTATGCTGCAGATATCCTATGTACTCTTGATACTTTCCTAGCAACATTCGCTGATGACAATGCAATCCTTTCATCCCATCCAGATCCCTTAATAGCATCCTATAATCTCCAATCCCACATATCCCTGATTGAAGACTGATGCAATGACTGGCGGATCAAAATAAATAAATCAACCAGTTGCCTTATGCACCAACCAGTCCTCTTATCTATTTAAATGGTATTCCATTACATAAAGCTGATACAGTTCGGTATCTTGATTTCTACCTAGACAAAAAACTTACATGGAACCCTTATACTCGACTCAAAAGGCAAGAACTTAACAGACGCTTCAGCCAATTGTATCGACTACTAAATAAGAAATCTTATCTTTCCATTAAAAATAAACATCTTCTATACAAAACCATCATCAAACCCATTTGAACTTATGGACTTGAACAGTGGGGGACAGCAAAAAATTCGAATATCAATCGCATTCAATCCTTCCAATCCAAAATCCTCCGAACTTAACTAAATGCTCCTTACTATGTTTCCAACAAAACTCTACATAACGATATCAATATACCATACGTCCTCGACCTCATAACTCTTAAATTTTCGAAATTCCATCGCAACATTTCCCTTCATCCTAACCCTCTAGCTCAATCATTTTCCAGTTCCACACACCCAGATCCAGTTCCACCCAACCCACAGACTACAACGGCAGTGGCCCCGAGACATTTTGTAAAATTTATTTATTATCAAGTTCTGGCAATGGCCAGTTTCTCTACTCATGCCCGGTGTGAATGTACTATATCGCTCTCACTCAGCCTTCATTGGGTTTTTGTTTTTACACTAGTGACGCAGCTGAGAGAGAATAGCTAGGACCTCTCTGTGCCTGGCTTGTCCCTCTACAAGTGGAGGGACAGGTCTGGCTGGGGGATCCCTTGGATGAGTGTGTATTGTAAATAAAGTAGGATTGTGTTTTTAAATTTTAATTTAATTTTTTTTTATTCTTTATTATTACTACTTATTTATTAAAATTTTTATTTTATTTTTTAATTTTTTTTTAATTTTCCTAATTTTTTTTTATTTATGTATTTTTCTAATTTCACTAGTTTATTTAATTAATAGGCATATTTTATACTTTATATTTTTTATATATAGCAAGTTATCTGCTGTAATATATATACATTTTTTTTTCTAATTATTTATTTATTTTTTTTCTCGTTTTACATAATGTGTGAATGTAATCATACGCAATCTATATTACTTATAGCCCACATTTGTGGCAGATTGTAATAATTACTCAATAAAAATTTTATTTATTAGTAGTTTATATTATATACGAGGGTAGTTTGAAAAGTTCTAGGAACCACCGCTAGATGTCAGTCCTTGTTCAACGAGGCTCCGGCACAATAATCACACATCCTTTGTGAGTGGTAGTGACGACTCTTTGCTGTAGTTTTTTGCATAGTGATTTGTGACCATGGAAATAACTGCGATTCGAGCAGCGATTAAGTACTTTGTAAAGAAAGGTATGAAAGCAAAGGAAATTCATGCCGACTTTCAGAACACACTGGGGGGGGGGGGGGGGAGACTCTGTTCCTTCATATTCAACTGTTGCCAAGTGGACCAGAGAGTTTAAATTTGGTCGGGAGAGCTTAGATGATGATCCGCGTAGTGGATGGCCATAAAGTGATACGACCCCAGAATTTATCGCAAAAATGCATAAAAAGGTCTTGGAGGATCGTCGACTGAAAATGCGAGAGATTGCTGAAGCTGTAGGGATGTCATCTGTACCACATTTTAACCGAAGAATTGGGAATGAAAAAATTATCCGCAAGATGGGTGCCGCGGCTCTTGACATTGAACCATAAACGATCATGAATTGAGGTACGAATTGTTCGGACATCCACCTTATTCACCTGATTTGGTCCCATCAGACTTTCATCTCTTTCCCAAGCTGAAAATTTTCCCCGGTGGACGGAGATTTCCTACAACGGAAGAACTGACAGTCGAATTGGAGATGTAATTTGCAGGCCTGGAGGAATCTCGTTTTCGAGATAGGATCAAGGATAGAGCAAATGAATTAGTCTACAGGGATACTATGTTCAAAAATAAAAGCAGTTCCACCGAGGTAAGATACTTCTTTCTAGTATATTCTGAGAACTTTTCAAATCACCCTCGTACCTGCAATTGAACACAACATAGCACAGTGGGCCGGCCGAATAGCACTTCTAACTGGAAAACAATATTTTGTTCCAAATTTGTATTTTTTTTTTTTTTTTTAGTCATATTGTTCGGGAAAAATGTTTAAAGCATTTTAGGAAAACGGATTAACGATATTTTGGAAAAGGAATGGTTATTTTCGTAAAAAAAAAAAAAAAAAATTTTTTTAAAAAAAAAAAAAAAAAAAAAAAAAAAAAAAAAAAAAAAAAAAAAAAAAAAAAAAAAAAAAAAAAAATCTCCTATGTACTTCTGCTTATTATTATCAATAAAATAAGCCACGATTCATTAATCCGGAAAAATAATCTCGACCTATCTTCGTCAAAAAATTATCAAATTTTATTATTTGCATAAATATTTGGATCAATCTGGGATGAAGGCTAGGAATGATGCCTAGTTACTTCGAAATGCAATTTTTTCATTGGGATGTGTTCACAGAAATTAATTAAAAGAATCAGAGTGAGAAAGTTCTATTAATTATATTCTAATAACAATCTCTGTGCCATGGGATAGTAACTTATGCACTGTTACTAGCATATAAAACCAAGGATAGAGGTTGAGGAATAAATCTATTCTTACTTCCAGATATGATTCGAATTAGTCAACATCTACCTCAAATCTAGAATTAATCACACTAAGAATATAATAAAAAATCTGCGAAATTTTCTCATTTAATCCTGTTATTTTTGCATTTTTTCATTCGAGGTCCCAAAACTTTTTCGTTTGGCCTATCCACAATTAACACTATTTATCTTTTAAAACATAATTGAATTTCGTTTGGCCCTATCCACAATTAACACTATTAAAAAGCATTCCATCTTTTAAAACCACATATTTTAAATTGAATTTTCTTTTCTTTTTGGATCTATTTTTTTTTCTCTTTGTCACCACATTCTTCAAAACTTTTTAAAGGTCGACCTGGAGGCGCCAATTCGGTTCAAATTATCTCTTCAGATTCAACTTTTGCCATTTGTCCATAAACACTACAATGTATTTTCCGTTATAAATCTATTTAATTTTTTGCGTTCAAAAACATATACTTTTTTATTTTCATTAGAACTCTTCCATAAGGGAAAAAATTCCAATAGAGGAACTGTTAACGTTGCACCTAAAAAAGAAAATCCATCAAATTATTAAAATAGCTGACCATTGCAGCTGATATGTGCTGGTAAAGTTAGTACACATTACAAGTGTTAGTTAACAACAATTATCGAACCGGTGTCATGCGGGGGCATGTTAAAAATATTGTAATGAAATTAAAATTACACATTAAATTGATTTATTTAAACCAAGAAAATTGTTAAATCAAATCCAATACTAAAAGAATAGTGATATCGTCCATGTTTAATAAATAAAAAGCTATTTCAGTCCCTATGCTCAAACAAAACCAGCATTGACACTGAAAACAGTAACGCAATTGTTAGTACTCGTATATGGATGCATTTTCTTTTGTTTAGAGCTTCTAATAAGGGATTAAGGCAATGATATTTATAAAATCCGCTAACTAGATATTCTTTTCAATTGTGAAAGAAATTCGGTGATATGTATTTTTTTGCTATGATTTATTTCCACTTAAAATTCATTTTTCGTTGTAATGTAGAGGTTAACGATCTAGTTGAATCACAAAGAAAAATGGATATAATTAATAAATTGGCAGTTATTAGCAGCTAATTTCTGCTGGAAAAGTTAATATAGATACTAGTGTCTGTAATCAAAAAGCTTTGAAGGCGGTGTCACTCGGTGGTATTCCAAAAATAGATTAATGAAGTTAAATTTAAACATTAAATTTGCTTATTTAAAACAGTAACATTTGTAAATACAGTTAACTACTACGAATGAAAACCACTACTTATGTGCAATAATGGCATTCATTCATAATACTGGATTATTTCATTGGATTTCCAAAAAAAATTATTTTAGGCACCTTGAATCTGGACACTATTGGGTCTTCATTTATTATTCTCGGGAGCTGCAGAGCGATAATGCTATTAATATTAATGAAATCCTTTAATTTATTATCGTTCTTATTAACAGTGAACCGGAATTGATGATTCGTAGATATGATTTTTTTCCGCTTAGAATACGTTATTCGTTCAACTGTGCATGGTGTGACTTGAAATATTAAAATTTCTAACAAATATTGAAAACGTTGCACTTTACAATTGACTGAATAATTCGGTCTAATAATCCGTGACATGAAACGAATTAAAACATTGAAAGTAAACAAACCGGAGCGCTTATTGTTTACTACTAGATTTGCGATATTATCTAGATTATTTAAGTGACAAATAATAGTCAATTTGCCAAAAAATCAGAAGTAAGGTTTTGAGCGGAGTTACTGAGAAGATGGTCAGTTTGCTATAGCTGGTAAGATCTGTCCTTGACGGGTGCTGAAGTCCTGAAGAAAAGTAGAAAATGGATCCAATCGGGAGCAGCTCTTTAGATGTGGGCAGCCTACGAGTGCCTACTTCTTGCTACCAGGCTAAGCAGATATTACAATAACCATAGAATATCAACATTCATAGCAAAAAAGAAGAGGGGTGGTACCTGTATAAAGGGTTGAGGAGTATATGGTGCAGAAGATAAACTTTTGCAGCGAAAACTTTGAAATTAGACTTGAGGAGTAAAACCTTTAAAACGCTTAGCATAGATATTAATGATAAGAAAACTAAATCCTATGTAATTATTAGTTAATTATATATATATATTAAAATTATGTTCTAACATGTAAGTTTATATTCATTATGTCTATACTGTTGCATAAAAGGACAAGTCATTTTTAGTTTGTGATCACTAACAACGAAAACTACTGAATCAATCTGAACCAGATTTAAACCACATCATTTTTATAATTCCAGGAAGGTTTAGTTATAATAACGGATTTTCAGTTAATTTAAATATAGCTATAGTAAAGATTTATTCAGCTAATCTTATAATTAAATAGAATATGATTTATTTCTATTTCAAAATATTATTTTTACTTCATCAACAACGAAAATTTATTTTTTTAAGATGATGAATTGCCTGAACTTCTAAAAGGAGTGAAAGAAATGGTAGAAGTCTTACCAGCAATGATGTATCCAAAGAGTGAAGGTAAATTTCTATTAATTTTAATTATTTATTTAACTTTAATATTCTGCCTAATGCATTGTGGAATTGTTCACTCACTCAGTGATATGGCTCTTGAAGTTCCTTGGCCTCCTCTGCAATTGGGAAATAAAGAGGAAACAGATGACGATCCTTGACTTTTTTCTGTCATCTTCTCATTCTCATCTTTCGAAGTTCTTTCTCGGCATTTTGCAACCATGTCACCCTCAGTTTCTGTCCGTCAGGCCTGTCGTACAATCATTTCCAGGTGTGCTATGTATTAGAAGGTTAACAATAACAACATGTCGATCTCTTCGTAGATTGCTCTCAGCTCTTTGTTTGAGCGGATGCTCCAAATTCTTGTACGAAATATTGCACCAAAAATATTTTGTATCACCTTTCTCTCCCACTCCAAAACGACTCTTACCTCTTTCTTAGTGAGGGTCCAAGTCTCACAATCGCACGTCACAATCGGTCGGATCACCATCTTCTAAAGAATTAACTTTACTTTTCTGGGCAAGTTCCGAAATTTTCAAGGTTTTTTCTAGGGAAAGTCTGCTTCTCACTGCTATACTTGCTTTGATTTCAGCTACTACTTTTTTTGGCTTATATTGTGCCTAAATATTTGAAGGATTTCTCAATCTTGAATTCATGGGTCGAAAGATGAATTGACAGATTTTACCTTCTTTATGGCCTTGCTATACTCGTTTATAACGCCGCTTGGGTTTGTTCAAATACAAGGCTTAAATTAAAAATTGTATGAAATACTGGGCCTGTCTTTCTTATACCACTCGTCTGATAAAGAATTATGAAATTTACCAATGCCTTAGTGTGGCTTAGTCTAATCAGATTTTTAGGTATTTCTAAACTCTTCATAGCTGTCAGCAGCTCTTTTCTATCAAAACTATCATACACTTCATTAAAATCTATAAAGTCGTGATGCAACCTATTGCAACTCTGAGTGGTACTTCATACGGAATTATTATATGAAAAGATACATTTGTCCACTAATTCCCAATAGCTTGCATTAAATGGATGAATGGTTAATGGTATCGAACGCCTTTATGATACCAAAGATTATCGCAACTGTTTGTTGCCCTTTGACAAAGAAATATTGAGGTTCGGCTACCAATGCAACCAAGTGATCTATTGTGGAATTTCCTTTACGAAATCAAGACTGAAAAGGTTGAGTTAGACAATATATTTCTGTTATCCACATTACTCTTTTGTCAACTATCCGCTCAGTTATTTTGGAGGTTCTTGAGATGTAAAAGTAATTCAATTAATTAATTATTTTGCTATGGCAACTAGTAATAAAATAGGCCTGAATTCGTTCCGGAATTCGCTCTTTTCGACTCCCAGATTTTCGTGAATAGGATAGTTTTTTTCACTTCCAAGCGTTTTAAATCACAGAATCAGTTAACTTCAGATTTTTCCCTGCATGGACAAAATATATTTTACTTGAATATTATGTTTTTGTCCTTTTATTTAAAAAAAAAAAATGCATTAGCATAAAATACAAATGAAGGCTTTTTTACATTCAGTAATATGATTTGTTTAGTAATTATACAATAGTAAGTGTTACACAAAAAAATCTCTTTTTCAGATACTTCAGGTATGAACTTAAATATCTCAGTGTTGATGCCAGCTTTAAATTATTCAGGTAAATATTAGTGTACTTTTCAATGAATGATTTTATTACTTATTTTTTATGCCACTGATATGTTTTATTTTTCTAACGAAAGATAAACTATTTCAATACAAATAGATACGTCATCCCAGTTAATAAAAAGTTAAGTCGAATTTTAATAAAATTGAGTTATGTGGCTAAAAACAATCATAGAGATTTTTCATGTTTGGAATAAGTGTTCAAGTAAGATATTCCTCCTAAAACATAGTTATTTAATACCAACATCTTACTTAATTAAACACTTATTGACCATGATTAAAAACCTTCACTATTCTTTGTCACTAAACTGATCTACCCATTCATTTACTGAAATAATATATATATATTCATATATATAAACTCTATATTAGACTATTTTTATAGATTCTGTAATTTGTATTATTAATATAAGTAATTACCTTATTATGTTTTATTAATTGTGTAATTGCTGCACACGCAGAGGAAAATCCAAAGGCAAGCCTTGAGGCACCAGGCCTTTAGGCGAACCTCTATGTGTGTATGGAGAACTCTGTTGAGGTTTTCCTGCACGCCTGACTGAATTTTCCATATACACATAGAGGATCGCCTCAAGGCCTGGCACCTGGCATGCATGGTTTTCCTCTGCGCGTGCAACCTTAATCTAAATTAGTTGCTTCATAAGTTACCAACGTGTCATTATATAAATAACTCGCACATTCACTTTAGATATTTATTTATGAAGTTGTAAATATCAATACCATATCATATCATGCAGTATTAGTATCATATCAGGAGCCTAAAGAAATCGTCTGGCTCAATATTACGTAGTAGAGTCTGACCATTTTAACATAGTAAAGGGGGTCAAACAAGGAGACAATTTAAGCCCTATATTATCCCTCTTTTCAGAGATGAAGTTTCATCTATCTGTAAGATAAGAATAGAGAGGACATTTCTGAGAAGAAGAAATCTAAACCTAATATCGATACAGATTCTTCTCTTTGTTGACGAAATCGTGCTGTTTGCTGCTACAAGCGGAAAGGAACTATCAATACCAACAACAGTAAGACCCTACTAGGTGGCTAGAAGAGGTATACGTACGCTGCAATGAAGATGAAATGTACGTGGTGACAGACTCACTTATCTCGGTACAGTAATAAGCGGCTCTGGGAAGTCAGACGCTGAAATATCTAGTAGATATAGCCTGGAGATTAACAAGGCAAACGCAGTTTACTACCAGATATGTAACTCTGTTGTTAGAAAGTGAGAAGTGGAAATGAATGAATTAATTCAGTCTACATGCAGATACTAATGTATGGAGCTGGAAGCTAGAACTATTGGATTCGCCAGGAATTGGAGATTTCTCCACTATGAGAGCTCTTGGAAATCCAGCAACTGAAATGGTTCGGCCGTATTGTCAGGATGAATGAACACCGGGGTACTTTCAAGGTGACGGAGTATACACAGAATGGAAATACACTTCGAGAACGAACAAGATTGTCCTATGTAGAGTTTATTGATCGTTTTTTCAGGAAAAGAGATAAGGATCTCTGACAGGAGAAACCTGCCATAAATTCGGGATAAATTGATTCCAGGCTGGACGCTACCCAAACCTGGTAGGCACTACAGGTTGGAGCGAAAGAAGAATAAGATTATCATTAAATTAATATGAACTCCTGCAAGATATTGAAGACCACATGATCTGCTCTCAGGGGCCATTTAGTTTCTTAACTTTCATTTTTTGCATAGTCCACCATACAAATGCACCATTTCCAAACTGAAAAGTGTCATTTTTTTGTTTTTAAATCTACGTCACAACCTGGTCGTGAATCATCGGATCATAAGACGACCCAACTAGTCAACCTAGATCCTATCTTCCAAATTTTGAAATGATAAGTTCATGTGTTTGATTCCAAGATATTTTAATCAATATTATTTTCCAGATACTTTAAAAAAATTACTAAAGGCTCAAAAAAGTTTCGACAATTCTCAAAATACGACTTTCGTTGACCTACTATAATGTATACCAAACAAATATATCTACCAGGTAAAAATTTCATGCCCGTTGAACTTAAAATATATAAGATAAGTGACATAAAATGAAAAAGAAAAAATATTCCATACTATTTGGCAGTTGTTTGTTTCCCCTTATTTTTTAATGAGTATACTCATTGTAGAATACTGATAAATAATAAGTTAAAAAAATTATACATGACTGATATAACAATTAACCTAATATTAAACATCTAAGTAAACAGATATCATACAGTTTTTTGATAAACATTTTTTGCAATAATTACACTATAAAAAATAATTAAATTAGAAACCCTTCCATCATATGTGAAATAGATAAGAGACGACTCTAACAATTTTTGATGTTAGAATATATAGTATTCTATTTAATTTAATTTTTAAATATAGAATTATTACACTATAGTTTAATGGTAATATAGTATTATTACAGGAGATTTTAAGACCATTTTTTCAGACCCCTCGTGGAGTCAGAGATTATGAACATAAGATACGTACAGAGCTTATTATGTAAGCTCATATAAGTTTTATGTTGGGACAAACCAACCTTTGGAACCTTAAGATAATTATGAATGAGTTTATTACGAAAACATATACGAAACATCAAGGTATTTACGATGGATTTTCAACAGCTATAAATCAAAATCCTATGTAAACATTTTTTTTTTTTTCTGTAAATGTTTAGTACAGTTCTTAAGGTTCAGTCAATGAACTGTATGTTTCTTTATCGTTTTATGAAGTATTGGATTTAGTAATGCAGTCATCTTCAGTAATTGCAGCAATAGGTTTAGCTTCTTTTGTTATTAAATTGGAATTGACTTACTAACTCAATTAAGTCAAGGTCCGAAGCAGGGCTATATTATCTTAATCCTATACCCAGTCACAACGTATATTAAGGCTGCCTCAGAGGAATAAAGTCAGTTGTTATTTAATAGTCATTATGTGTGCTTAATTATCCCTTTTATTTTTATTTTTTTTTTAAGTTTTATTCTTCACACAATTAAACTGATGCCGAAACCCGGGATAGTGGAGGAGCAGAGACCAAAGATGACGGAAAACATTCTGAGACCTCCAGTTCTTCAAGTGCCGAACGAGTTACCACCTCTGCTACGGGAAACAATGGCCAAAGCCCATGCAAATACCCTGCATCCTAGTTACCCTGGCATACGCGTCAGGACCCTGTCAACCCTTTTCGAAAAATGATTTAATTCACCTGCCTCACTTGTGAATTAAATCATTTTTTGAAAAGTGTCGACAGGGTGCTGACGTGTATTGGAGCGAAGAGGGCCGAGGATCTCCTAGATGCTCACGACGCAGAATCGCTTAACGCAGACTTAATCTGCAGGATTTAGCGGAGCGTCTTAAACCTTATCCAGGCTGATGAAGAGACGCCCTGGGAAGTCATCAAGAATGAAGAAGGCTTACGGCGGAGGATGGTGGACACCGGAAAAAGACCTCTTCCAACTCTTCAGAGAGAGCAGGCATCCAAACCAGAGTAACGGTCGGTATGCAGTTGAGCTCCTCATCAAATATAATAAGGTGATTGATAAGATGAGGGAGACGGCAAGTGCACCAGAAGTAGAGGCAAGGATTGCCTTCGTAGCAACCATGCTTAAGTGCTGGCCCGTGAAACGGGGAAGAAAGAAAACTTCCCTAGAGATAAAGGATTCGTGGAGTGCGCACAAGAGATGATGGACATGAGCGCCCGCGAAGAAGAAAGCCGGCCTCAATGGGAAGAAGAAAGGAGCTGGAGAGAGGCGGTGAGAGCCTAGGAAACCCGATCGCAGGAAGCAGGGGCCGAGAAGACCAACTGCAGGTAATTGGAGAGAGGACCGGCAGTGCCACCGGTGTGGCAAGCCTGGACATTTAGTGGTACAATGTCCCCGCACGAAGTGCTTCGAATGCGGAAACGAAGGGCACATTGCAAGGCAATGTCCCTACATGTTCAAGTGGAGAGAACATCCACGGGGTGAGCCCATGAAAGTTAACAGGGTCTAGAGGAGATAAAGACCAAGACCAGAATCTCCTAGATCATCATAGGCATCCGAGGTGTCAGATACCGAGAGAGAGGGCCCAGAATCAGGGAGCAGCGGAGATGAGGGATCTGGTAGAAGGGAGTAGAGCACAACCTAGACGTGTAGTGGCCTGAGGAGGGTGTCTTGGGAGTGGCGACCGCGTCTTGTAGGCATATAGCGTCCATACCGCGAATAGCATATAGCGAACATACCGGGGGAAGAGCCGCGGTCTGCCTATCATCCGAGTGGAGAGAGGGGTGGGGTGTCTTTTGGACACGGGGAGCTCCAGGACCATCCTGAGTCGACGAGCAGCGGCTGCAACGGAGCACTCCATGTAAAACCATGTTTCTGTAATTTTTATTACCCTGGATGGCCCTTCTTTCATTGAGGGAGAGATACAGAAGACCTAGGAAAATGGTCGGATTGAGGGGAAAAGTTAGTTTGCCATGTTATGGGGGATATGGGCAAATCATATGATGGCATTATAGGATGCGACGTACTGGAAAAGGTAGGGGTGAGGGTATGTAATAAAAAGGGGAGGTGGAGTATCAAAATTAGGAAAAAGAGATACAGATGCTGCTCGGTATCAAAAGAGGACAAAGGGCAAATTGGCGTAGTGAACAGGGTGGGTGACTGGGGAGGGGAGGGGGAAATTCTAAGGGATTTCGATGACATATTCTTTAAGGTGGGCGATAAGCTGGGTATTATGGGCAGGACGGAACACGAGATACCTTAAAGGAAGAGCGGGTCACTTACGTTAAAGAGATCGCTCAAACTCATCTGGTGCAACCAAGCAAGCTCACCAGACAGAGGCCAAAGAATTCGAGATCAGTAGGCACATCAATACCCCAGGGCATCCCAAGAGCAGAGGTTACACGGAACCCTTAGCGAGCATCTCCGAATTTACCAAGTGGGGAGACCGGACATCGGCACATTATGAAGGAGAAAAAGCAGCGGGTGGAAAGGGATAGCTTTCGGGTTCTTGACGTCTCGGGAAAACTAAAAATCGGGAAAGTGGTATACCGGAAAAAGAGCACTAACCGGGGGAAGGAGATCTGCCGGTAAGAAAGGCCATTCCGGGTAATAGCGATCATATAGCAGAATGTGGTGACACTCGAGAGCCTCAAAGAGCCGTGGAAGCAAAAAAATGTACACATAGAGCAATTGAGGTTCCCAATTAAGGAACAGATTATCCTGTGAGTGTCCCGTTGTCAGCAACGAGAGAGAAAAAAATTTTTTTTTGTTAGTACAGAAATTTTTGTTTGTTTAGAAGAATTATAGATTCCAGGCTTGGAATATATGGATGTATATAAATAATAGTTGTTTTGTTTCGTGTAAGAGTGGTTTATTTTATGTTTTTAGTGATGTATGGATTTTTTATAAGAAGAGTGTAAAAATTGTATATGTAAGTGAAGAAAGTTAGTTGTGTACATGTCTATTTCGTTTTATTTTTGTGTGTGTGCGTGTTTCTCTTGCGTGAGAAGAATTTTATTTTATTATGTGTGAGTGTTTAGTTGCAAGTTAGATTTAAGTGTTCTTATCATGTCAATAAAGTTTTGAATTTTCTTTTATGTCTTAGGTGTAAGGATTATAAAATGTGGACTTAATTAGCATGTTAGTAGGATTAGGGAACTATGAACAGTTTAAAATTAGTGACTAGAGTTTAAGTGAACCATGTACTGAGTTGGATTAGGATATTAATGTATTATTATCTACTTCGGCCTTTGACCATGTGGAGATTAGTCTCTGGACTCCTTAATACCTCATTGGAATTAAGTGCCCAAAGTATAATGTTTACAACTAATACTCATAAACTAGAGGAGGGAAGTCAAGGTCCGAAGAAGGGCTATATTAGGCTTAATCACAACAAACGATGTAACTTGTTTATAAAGGCTGCCTCAGAGCAATAAAGTCAGTTGTTATTTAACAGTCAGCTTCATTATCCCTACAGTACACGATACGCTGATATCGTTGCTTTTTCACGAAAAGAAAATTCAGCGTTGATTCTAGATCCCACGGTTAGATTCGAAAACAACGATCCGGATCAAGCAGGTAAAGTGGAAAGGGAAAAGAAGGGAATATATGACAAATGCATCCCTTTCCTTAAAGAAAAGTTTCGCGAGACTTTCGACGAGAGATAATTCCACGTGAGAGGCCTATGGTTCGGAGCTCGCGGAACTATACCTAATAGAACAAGGAGCTTCATGGAAGACCTGGGAATTGATATGAGGGATGTGGCTGTGTTAGCGGAAAATATTATTTTGGACTCCCTGGGAATAATCCACCACCACATATATGGTAACTGATGGTTTGGGAAGAGATGGAAAGTATATACAATGAATGAAAAATGGGTAGAATGAGATACATTCACAATATATATGTTGCATGTTTATCCTAGTTTTTATATAGTTATTATTATTGTTATTAGTTATTGATATTAGTTATATAGTTATTGTTATTGTTATAAGTTATACAGTTATTGTTATTTATGTGAATAGTTTTATATTTATTTTATATATTATATTTTATATTGTTATCAATAAGGTTTATATTATCTTTTTAATATTTTAAATTTTGTTTTATTTTATTTTATATTCCGCATGGATTGATCATTTTAATATGTAGATTCTTATATTTTAAAAATAATGACTATTACGGTTGTTTTTTTTTGGTATGTCATATTTGGATTGATTAAGTATGCTGTGTTTTTTTTTTGCAACCCATTTAAAATGGGCAGCACCACTTAATAAAGTGTTTCTCTCTCTATTCTTCACACTATTTAACTTATATATATATATATATATATATATATATATATATATATATATATATATGTGTGTGTGTGTGTGTGTGTGTGTGTGTGTGTGTGTGTGTGTGTGTGTGTGTGTGTGTGTGTGTGTGTGTGTGTGTGTGTGTGTGTTTATAGTATATTTATTGTTCCAGGTTCTGAATTAATGCCAATAATTAATAAGCTGGATGAGATCGGTAAATTTATCGAAAACCTTAATAATACGACTCCTACTTTTCCACTTACTACTACCACAACTACTCCTCGTACTTCTCAAGAACCTTCTGTAACGACGTATAATTCTGAAGTCGCTAAAGGTAACAGTTTTATCGTACATTAGTCATTATTCAGTTAAACTACTAAGTAACTATATATATGGTCTAAAAATGAGAGTCATTATATGGGTCATTCTCCTTTTTCATACGAATTTGTGTCCCGAAGCAACCCAACTGTAACAAGTAGGTGCAAGGTACTTACCTCTTAAACGTAAAGTAGTTTGTCCATGGTTATTGATTTGTTTCCATGGTTAAGTTTGAACTCAAAACGTCAAATTCTACATTATTTACCTCATATGTCCCAAAACATGAGTTGGTAACGTTAAATGCAAATAAGTTCTCCATTTTTGCAATTATTAACTTTTTTTCTAGTACCTCAGGTAAGTTGCAATATATTGAATTTTAGAATTAAAACTAAGGATATTTGGTTAAAAAAAAAAAAAAAAGACCTCTATATTTTTACCTTCCGTTTTTTTTTTTTTTGAATGCGTGTGGTGTTATTAATCTTAAATCAAACCCAAAATTCTCCTTCCCTCACACCTAAAGTAAGGGAAATAGAAATATTTTCACTATTTTTATTAATGTAATATAATATTAATCTTATTAATCATATTAATCTAATTTTCGATTTCAAAGTTTGAATGTATAATATAATGTCTTACCATTTTAATTTTTTTCTTTAAAGTTTTATGTTTAAATGTTTAATTAATGTTAACTAATATATTTTAATCGAATAGTTGATATTTAACTCATTAACAATTATTTTGTACTATAAACATTTTTTTATTTGAATTGCGAATGTTTCTTATTTCCCTCACGCCCTATCAGTTTCTCTGATTATTTTTTTTTATTTTTTTTTTATTTATTTATTTGTAAGCAGGGTGATGCCCTATACAAAGGAGTTCGGTTACCTATTATATACTGTGAAATATAATACAAATAGAGATATTATGTACATTATAATACTACACAAATTATAATCTCAGTAATATAACAACGAACATATAAGTAAGAATTAAATACTAAGAATAAGAAGTAAATACACGTTTTACAATCTAAATAATTAACAATACTTAATAAAAGAAAATACACTTTTTTATTTTTTGTAAATTCCTATTAACAAATAAAAAAAGAAATAATGTTTTCGTTAAGTTAATATGTTATATTTTTAAAAACACGGTATTATTAATATTGGTTGATCAATATTGAATTAGGTATATTAAAATATTTCATTAAGAAAAATAAAATGTTGAACATACATAAACTAATAAACTAAAAATTTAAAAATTCTTCTGTAATATAATATGAAATCAAAATGTTACATGATATCTTGGTGATTTTATCGACATAATGATTACTATCATAATAAGTTTTAGGATTTCTTCAAATCAAATTTAATACAGCATAAATTTAAATATCTAAAACTAATGTTATTATATAATCTTCTGTGATGTTTATCGTCTCTACTTTACTTTGCTCTTTGTTATAAAAGCAAGCTAAACCTCCAACTGTTCGTCCACAATTCTTATTTTTGATAGCAGGAGAGAAGATCACTTCATAGTCGACCAACCAGCTTGGTTTTTCAATATTACCCAGTACGTTAATTTCCGATACATATATATCAAAGCATAGTCAGTGATTCGAAAATCATTATTAATAACATTTTTATATCAATGTGCATTCCATCTAAATATTTTTAAGTTACAAACGATACATTTGTTTATTATGATTAGGCGAAGGCTCCAGTTTACTATTAATGCGTGCTTCAGTAATACCATTGTTATGCAAACAGAGTACTTCAGTAGGCCTGTGGTCGTGGGTCGGTTGTCATGAGGTCTCATTCATTCTAACTTTTTTCGTTTTAGTGTTTTGTGGTGTTATTTCATATGGTGGTTAGTTGGCAGGAGAATTCGAAAAAATGCGCTTTTTCCTGAGTTCATCATCCGTCTGGAATTCATCAGAGTCTGTCAAAAACTGGTTTTCAAATATGTTGCAGGTTAGTAATAATTCCATTATACTATTGATTTCTATCTTCTTTTGATCAGTCGGTTTCTTTACAAAAATTGTTCCATTTCTTTGCCAAACAAATTTTAAGTGTCCCTCTTTTTGTAGCTCTTTTGCTTTTGAAAATATTTTTCTATTTTCTGAGGACATAGCTTCATTAATAAATACTTTTTTATTAGCATCTTCTTGGTTGTGGGATAAATTAAAGAAGTGTATATTTAAATCCAGTTTATTATTTTTTGCTATTTTCAGGAAGTAGTTTTTATCAATCAATCTTAGAAATTTCACAGATATTATATTAGTGTAGACTCCATCTTTTCTCCTAATTCTGTAATAGTTATCTAGACTATTTATGGTGATGTGGCACTCTAGAAATGTAAAAATATTAAATAAGTTTTATGTTTAAATGTTTAATTAATGTTGACTAATATATTTTAATCGACTAGTTGATATCTAACTCATTAACAATTATTTTGTACTATAAACCTCTTATTATTTGTATTGCGAATGTTTCCTATTTCCCTCACGCCCTATCAGTTTCTCTTACTCTCATAATTTCCATCATGATCATAAATGTGCAGATAGACTATATTCTGCGAAGGAATTTTTCACTAGTAATAATAGTATTCTTTTATAAAGATGTTTATGAGACAAACTTTTTTTCCACATAACTTTTTTCTAATAGAATCACAATGTCAAAATTCCGACGAAATGACAGAATGACCCAAATAATATGATATTATTTTGTTGTATTTTTGTAATAATATATATAATAATAGATTTCAGCAGAATTTGAATAAAGTACAATGCTTTGTTACTTGTAAAAGGTTAGAAAGACACCATAGAAAATTAGACCTACATCTCTTAAGAAATATCTATAATGTTTTACAATATTCTAAAAAGTATGGACCAACCATCAAGATTACAGATCATCTTCGAGGTCTCAATCAAATAACAGAAAACGCTGTTGAATGAAACTCTTTGAAAATATTTTCTTATTGATTACTCTTTTTATAATTGGGAAGCCTCCGATAAATGAGTTGGAGCGGTCTATACAAATAAAATTAAAGTAATTTATAAAGACGCAAGAGACTTCATTGTCATGGATAAAAAAAGGAAAGACCAGAGGAGGACTTAGGAGAGGGGGATATCCAGGTTGCCCACTTTCATCCATCCTATTTAATTGCATGCTTAACTAATTTTTAATTCTCAACTAGTCACTGACGAGTCATTCTCTGCTCTTAGAATCACTTCTGCTTATTTGTTATGGCAGAGATGTGTATGAAGCTTCTTGAGTCTGCAACAGGGCTAGGGTTGTTGTACTCTTTCATTTTTCCACATACTGTCTAAGCAAAAAAATTAAAAATATCTAACATAAGCTGCAAAGAAACAGCTAACTAATGCACTTGCTAGAATTGTGCCGAATATGGGTGGCCTCCGAGAAAGCAGAATAAAACTTCTGGCTAGTGTGGCTATCTCTGCTCTTTTATACGCAGCATCGATCTGGACAAACACATTCCGAGTGCAGTCATATGCCCAAAAGGTCAATAGTGTGTACCGAAGAAGTGCCATTTGTTTCCTTAAAGCAAGTAGCATTGTTTCTTATGATGCACTGTATGTTATAGATGACATGCCGCCAATTGACAAACCTGTATACTCACTGCGAAGAATGAAGGTATTCTTAATAGAGGGGAAAGGAAAATATATTGTTCTATTAAAGATAGAGATTAATGCAGGAACAGAAGCAACCAGGAGCTAAGAGACTTGAAAAAAGGATTAGATTTAATGGCAACGGTCAAGCGACGAAGAATAAGATGGCTAGGCGGTGTTCAAAGAATGGAATCCTATAGAATGGCAAGAATTATGATAAATGGACTTTTTGATAGAGGGAACAGTGAGAGAGAGAGAGAGAGAGAGAGAGAGAGGGAGAGAGAGAGAGAGAGAGAGAGAGAGGAGAGAGAGAGAGAAGAGAGAGAGTGAGAGAGAGAGAGAGAGAGAGAGAGAGAGGGAGAGAGGGAAGAGAAGCCCAGATTGCACTACAGAGATGTTAAGATTCACTGCGTTCTGAAGACTCTTGTGAGGAACTGGCAGAGAGCGGATGGTGAACGAAATAAATGGAGGGATCGTGGAAGAGTCTAGGGCCTTTCATGGACCGTAGCGCACAGTAGTATTTGTTTTTGTAAACCTCATGTAAATATTTAAAAAATGTACGTATTTTCATTCAAACACACATTTGTGTTACAGATGAAACGGACGATCCTTTCTATAAAGGTGTTGCAGAACAGGTGGCACAACTTCCAAAATTAGATGCATTACTTGACTTGGAGCGACTTAAAGGTAACGAAACTAACATGAAGTGAAAACATTTATTTTGACAAACATTATTATTTATCACTATTAAAAGGCAACAAGCAATGGCAATATTGACTAGATATCCATCCCTTATTTACAAGGAAATAACAGCAATAATAAACTGTTAATAACTCCATAAAGAAATTAAAAATTTAGTTATTAAGTGTGACAGCCATCAAAATGTAACTTTCCTCAGCATATCATTTAATTGTAATCCACATCTCATAGGTAATATTCTTTTCATTTTATGTTCCTTCAAACATCAATTTTTGAAATAATATTGCTTTCACCAAACTTACATATAATTATCTTCAATTTTCGGGGTTGGAGGAACATCATCACTTGTGGCATTAAACTAAGAACTAGCAGATATTATTTCTTGCTAATCGATATATTATATATTATTATATATTATATATTATATAATTATATTATATATTATATTATTATATATATATTATATTATATTATTATATATTATATTATATATTATATTATTATATAATTATATTATATATTATATTATTATATATTACATTAATATTATATATCTATATATATTATTATATCGATATATGTATATTTTTTAAATTTATCCATCTGTTTAACCCTTTATGAGACAGTTGGTAATGTTTGCGCCACTTTTAAAGCGGCATACATGAATCTCACGCAATATCTTGTTCTGTTTTTATTGGAATCCTAGACACAGGAAAAATAAAAATGTGCTACTTGTACCAAAGAGTAGGTGGTACTTGCTGCTTTTAGAGTAAGTGGATCCGTTGAATCCATATGTCCGTCCTCACCCTTCGCTGTGAGTAGACTGAGTTTTAACCTGTGGACTCTATTCATTTGTTCCTGTAATTGTGGAAGAATGGTTTAATCTAACATAAAAAAAAAAAAAGATAATAAAGTTTAACATCTGTCTTTGCGCTGAGCTTTTTTTCAAAAATTAAAAACATTTTCACTGTCACGTGCAATTATGAAAATCGTTGTTAACATCATGACTATAGTTTCATTAGATTTAACTTTTTTTCAATAGTTTGTTTGTGTTAAAATGTTAAAGTGCATTTCACACATTTTTCTTAATCAATAACACTATTTCTTCTTTTTGTTAACAATCAAAAACCAATTTTCAGGTCTTCTCCTGCTTCTGTTTTTTCTAAAACATTACTACTAACAATAATACCTTATAAGTGGGATACATATCTGTGGCACCTGCGCATAGTGGGCTAAGTCGAATTTTGTGAATTTCGAGCTATCTACATCACCAGGGTCGTAAATGTTTTCTCTTTTCTTGTGCCTAACGGGCTAAGTGTTCCGTCCATTGCAATGAAGGATATTTCTTTGTGAATCGTCGGCTGATGATCCAATCTTGAACTTTTACTTTTAAAAAGCGAGTCAAGTTTACCAAGTCCCTTTTGCACAAAAAGTCAAGGTACATACTTTGCATTGGGGGAAGGTAATATGGCTTAGGTATAACAAAGATAGCAGTGGTGTTCTCTACTACAAGTCGACTCTCGATATAAATGTTCATTTTAAAACAGTAAGTTTTTTTTAAAAAAAGGGTAAGGTACGAAAATTAGAACAACCAATCAGATATGTTAAATCACTTCTAATACCGGCAGAAAAGAAGAAAGATCTGTTAGGTCTTCTTCGCTACATAAGTCCAGCATTTAGACGATCCTATGAAGAGCAGAAATCTACATCTAAGAGGATGTGTACCCAGATTTAGGTTAAGAAGAAGACGAATGAAAAAAAATTATATGTGATTTTTTTTTTTTTTAATGTTTTAAAAACTTCCATTAAAATAATTATTTTTTCTTTAGGCAAGCTGTGTATGTTATTTTATTTTCTATTGAAATGAAAAAATAATCTTTATTCTGGGACGTAGTGTCCCCTAAGAATAACAAAATTGTATCATAAGATAGTACAATGGTCTGGCTTGCATATTTCCATACAAAGGTATTTATATATGAGGAACATGAGACATGCAAATACAGTTAATTATTGATAATTGTATAAAGAACTTCAGTAAATAAGATAACATGAGAAGGAGAAATGAAATAAACTAAAAAAAAAAATTAACCCTGAGAAAATAAGAAAAAAATATATACAGATATATATAACTAAAGAAAATATTTACGGATACCACGATATATATTTATATACCCTGTACATATTCACGTATATACCTTTACACACAACTATACACATATGAATTGTCAAGTTAATAGATAATATTTCTTTGTATAGGAAAAACAGTTAATGTGAAAACACATTTGAATTTTTATAAAACAAATGATAATGTACCATTATGAAACAAATACAGGATTATTATTATATAAAAGAAAATTTATGAACCAATTCACCGGCATCAAATTTATTCGATTTGACCAAATTTAATGTTAAATATTGTTCATATTGACTGGAATCTGACTGGGATGAGATATTGGAAAAGAAATGTTTTAAATGAGCTTAAGGAAGGGGCATGTCTTATTTCAGGAGGGAGAGTGTTGCAGAGGGTAGTGGATCGGACTAGGAAGTAATGCTGGTATAAAGTTGTTCGATGGATAGGCAAGTATAGGTCTGAGGAACGTGATATTGTTGTGAATCGGGAGTAGAGGGAAGACTTAAATTTCAACAGATTATAAATGCAGGATGGAGGATGGCGATAAATGACCTAATAAAGGAATGAACCTAGGAAGTATGATTTGCGGGTGAATGGGTGGAGCCTCTTCAAGGCATTGTACAAGTGTGCAACATGGGAACGCCTCGGGATTCCAAAAACAAATCAAACGAAGCAATTCATAATTCGCTTTAACCTGTCTCGGAGACCCATAGAGAGACCACCATACACCACGCAGCCACAAAGTGATGATAGATGAGCGAGGAAACTAAGAGTTTGCGAGTGGATAGGGGGAGGAAATGACGGAATGATTAAATAGTTTCAGGGTTCCCATTGAATTTCTGGATTTTTGGGCAATTTGAGGCTTCCAGGAAAGGTTTTGGTCGAAGATGATTCCTAAATGTTTGACGGAGGAGCAAAAGGTAATAGATTGATTAATTAGATTTAGAGAGAGATAATAGGAGTTTGATCTGAGAAGGTGACTTGAGCCAATTACAAGCGCCTGGGTTTTCTTTGATTTTAACTATAAATTATTCAAATTAGCCCAAGCACAGATTCTCTCAAGTTATATGTTTAAATCACCGGTAATAATGATTTTGATAGAGAGGGGCGAGGTCAAATAAGGTAGATTCAAAGGACAGATCGAAAGGTACAAGAGGGGGGTGGTATACAACTCCATAAAGTAGATGCTGAGTATCAGCAGAAATTTCAATGAATAGGCACTCAATGTGAGACTGTACCTATGAGGGAGAGAAATCAAAAATTCTTGTCTTTGCGCTGTCATGAACATAGATTCCTACTCCACCGCCAGTCCGGTCAGCCCAATCATGGCGGGGTAGGGATACGGAAGAGGACGGTATGTAGGGTTTAAGCCAGGTTTCGGAAATCGATATGATGTGGAAAGAATTTTGACTGAAGTATTGTTGGAATTCGTCAAAGTGAGCTGGTAAGGATTGGTAGTTAACGTGAAAGGCTGTTAGGATACTAGACATACTGAAGAGAAGTTAAGAACGATGCTATAGGATTTAGGAAAGAGGCCTTGCAATTACAGTAAATAAAAAATATATATTTAGTAACAACTTAATAATGTTTTTACTAAATGAATAGAAAAAATGTTTTTCTTTTCCTTTATATGAAAGCTTGATGCTATGTCTGAAATGAAATAGAGGATGCCAAGAATCAAAAAATAAAATAAACTTTTTAGTTGTAATAAGCAAACGAGAAACGATAATCTGAGGTGGTTATATAGATATATAAATAGATGAATATATATAATAATGAGACAAAAAAACATAAATCGTAATATATAAACGACAGTGAGTAACCGAAGATAACAAGATGCAGTGTAACCAAAATAAATAAAAAACATATCAGTTGTGACAAGCCTGGACAAAAATGTACCACCTCATATCGGCGAGCATACCTTTTTTATGAGCAAAAATTGTTTTCCTTATGCTCGAAATAAGTTCCTATTTCCTAATTTGCTGTTTTATTAAAATTAATTTTAAAATTTTGCATAAGTAGCTCTGCCCTATAAAGAGTTAAAGTTACCTTAAAGTAAAAACTTTGACAATAGAGTATGGTAACATTAAGAAAAAAATACTAATAATAGTGTTCAGAATAAAGTCTTTATAATTATTTAAATTCAAGAAAAAATTTGAAAACACCAGGCGATGATGTGTTGTTAGGTATTGTTGACATTTTCGTTACATACATCCTATTAGGTAAATGTAGATATTTTTTGATTAGGATTGATGAATTAAATGCCACTTCTATTGAGATTATTTTATTTGAAAACTAGTTTCGAATGCTAAACATTCATCTTCAGTTCTAAAACATACAATAAAATTTTCAACACATCAGTACCATGTTACATAGATTATATATACTAAAGTTTTTTAAAAAGATAAGACAAGAAATCAAGCATAGGCACTCACCTTCGAGGTAACTAAAACACTGAATTTGTGAGAAGTAAAAGGGGGCAGGTAGGTTAAATTTTAGATTTACAACGGGGTTTCCCTTATGACTCATTGGGTTTTTTTTTTCCGTTCCTTTGGGAAACAAATTTAAAATGGGGCTATTGGATATGTTAATCTGATCATTTAAACAAAAATCTGGATCGGTTTTAAACGATTTTATTATTTCTAGTGATTCAAAAGTATTTAATTTTAGGCTATTTTCTACTTGATGTAATATTTTTACTCCCAAGTCTTTATTAAATTTGTGGTTATTTTCATTTAGATGGATAGCGAAATTGGAATTTTGGGTCTTATTAGTGTACCATATGCTCTTATATGTTCATTTACTCTTTGATTTACTGATCGTCCGGTTTTTCCCGTGTATTTTGCTTCACAGTCATTACATTTTAATTCGTATACGCCGATTTTTTGGAAAGGGTCTATTTTGTCCTTCGGTGAAGGGAAGTATGATGACAATGGCTTATCTATTTTAAATGCAGGGTTTAAACCTAATTTTTTTAATTCTTTCCTTTAGCGGATATTGGGCCGTAGTATGGTATCAAAATATATTTTTTAGGGGTAGCTTTATCCTCTGGGGGTGTTTTGTATATATTATTCATAGTTTTTTTATGTATTTGTTTTCTTAAAATATTATCGATTGTGGTTTTACTGTATCCGTTGTTGTTAGCTATAGTGTGAATCATTTGTATTTCTTTGTTAAATTTTCGTTCATTCAGCGGTATATTTACAAGGCGGTATATCATGCTATGAAATGCTGCGAGTTTGTGTGTTAGTGGTCTCCTGGCATTGTTGTCTATAACTACATCTGTGTGTGTGGGTTTCCTGTATATATTAAATTCGTGTTGTTTATTGTTTATGGAGATTTCTATGTCTAAAAAATTTAAAGTTTTATTGTTCTCTAACTCCAGTGTGAATTTAATTGAAGGGTGGATTTCGTTTATTTCGTTTAAGAAACTATTGATTTGTATGGTCGTCCCAGACCATAGGCAAATTATGTCATCAACATACCGATACCAGTATATGATGTGTTGAGCTAATTTTGAATGAAGGATTTTCCGTTCTAATTTATCCATAAAAAGATCTGCCAGAAGGGGTGAAAGAGGGGACCCCATTGGTAATCCTTCTTCCTGTTCATAGAATGTATTGTTAAATTGAAAATAATTAAGTTTTATGCAAACTGACATTAAATTGTAAAAGTCTAATTTTTCTAGTGGTTGAAGATTAGACCGGAAGATTAGTTCTTCTAAAATTTCTATTGTTTCTGAAGGTGGGATACTGGTAAACAGATTTGTGACATCGAATGATATTAACTTTGCATTTTCTGGAACATTTACGTTTTTAATTTTGTTGACTAATTCTATTGAGTTTTTTATTGTATTTCGTGGTGGAAAAGAAATTTTCGTTTTGAACATGTTGTTTAAATAATGAGCAAGTTTGTATATGGAGCTATTAATGTAGGTAACTATGGATAAATTAGAACGGAAAATCCTTCATTCATAGTTTTTTTATGTATTTGTTTTCTTAAAAAATTATCGATTGTGGTTTTACTGTATCCGTTGTTGTTAGCTATAGTGTGAATCATTTGTATTTCTTTGTTAAATTTTCGTTAATTCAGTGGTATATTTACAAGGCGGTATATCATGCTATGAAATTAGCTCAACACATCATATACTGGTATCGGTATGTTGATGACATAATTTGCCTATGGTCTGGGACGACCAGACAAATCAATAGTTTCTTAAACGAAATAAACAAAATCCACCCTTCAATTAAATTCACACTGGAGTTAGAGAACAATAAAACTTTAAAATAGTCCCTTTCCAAAAAAGCGGCGTATACGAATTAAAATGTAATGACTGTGAAGCAAAATACACGGGAAAAACCGGACGATCAGTAAATCAAAGAGTAAATGAACATATAAGAGCATACACTAATAAGACCCAAAATTCCAATTTCGCTATCCATCTAAATGAAAATAACCACAAATTTAATAAAGACTCGGGAGTAAAAATATTACATCAAGTAGAAAATAGCCTAAAATTAAATACTTTTGAATCACTAGAAATAATAAAATCGTTTAAAACCGATCCAGATTTTTGTTTAAATGATCAGATTAACATATCCAATAGCCCCATTTTAAATTTGTTTCCCATAGGAACGGAAAAACCTAATGAGTCATAAGGGAAACCCCGTTGTAAATCTAAAACTTAACCTACCTGCCCCCCTTTTACTTCTCACAAATTCAGTGTTTTAGTTACCTCGAAGGTGAGTGCCTATGCTTGATTTCTTGTCTTATCTTTTTAAAAAACTTTAGTATATATAGTCTATGTAACATGGTACTGATGTGTTGAAAATTTTATTGTATGTTTTAGAACTGAAGATGAATGTTTAGCATTCGAAACTAGTTTTCAAATAAAATAATCTCAATAGAAGTGGCATTTAATTCATCAATCCTAATTGTATTGATCCTTCTATATCATCATGCGTACCTCGAGTGATATTTTTCGAGATTCTGTTGCCTTGTTTTAGTCCCACTTTACCTATCACCATTTAATATGTACTAAAACTCTATCATAATTTTATAATTTAGGCAATCAATGGCTTTAATAATGGCCGTTTTACAACTTTATGTCAAAGCAAACAGATAAACAATTTTGTGTCTTTTATAAATATTTTCACTGATTAAAAATGTTTTAAAATCCTCTTCCTCATAAATAAAAGAGTCTTTGATGTATTCATTAACTGTACTTTAAAGTTTAAAATCATATCTTAATATTTCAATTATTTTTAGAATCCTTCTGGCTACCGCAATACGGAAATACTGAAAACTTGAATGAATTAAAGTCTACATTGAATAGTATACACTCATATGGTGAGTTTAGTCATTAAAATTGAAAATTAAAGATGAAAAAAAGTGTTTAATTCAAGATATACTGAATATTGGTGCTGTTTATATTTATGATCAAAATATTACTTTAATTTCTAGGAGCGAAAACTGCTCAAACCCAAGAGGGATATCATAATGTTTCTCAACTAATTTGTCGTCTCTTGCGGTTAGATAGTTCTGGTAAACCAATTTATTACTATTTTAAGGTTATTTTTTTATAACGATTACTTTATCTCTAGGTATTTCATAGTTACACTTTAATTTGGAAAAAATAAATAAAATATAGATTTTTATCATGGTGCTGTTTTATTGGGGTGCTTGATTCGAATATCGAATTCTGAATGTTTTACCTAGTTTCATGTGATGAGTAAATGTTTCCTGGACGTGAATTATTGAATGTTTCAAAACGAAAAAAAAAAAAAGACTTGAAATTCGATTTAGTTTATTTTTGGTAAGCATAAATCTTCATCTTCATTCAAATCCCCCTGTACCTTCGTATATTGTGAGGTATCATCCTGCAGAGACTGGACCAGCTGTCTTGTTCTTGCACCTCTTCTCCTACTCCAGTCCATAGTTCGTTTCTTGAACGCCTCCCGGACACTGTCATCTCATGTACTGCGCGGTCTTCCTCTTAGTCTCCTTCCCTCCACACGGGTCTTTCTGTTCTGGCAGTTCTTTCTTGATCAATTCTTAATTGGTATCTAAACCACCTTAGCTTATGCTCCTGCAGGATTGTCTTAAATTGGAAATCAGCCCGTTTGGTGGCGTTCCGTATCCCATCTCATTGGACCCTTTTTTCCACTTCGCAAATGTGCTGCATCTCCATGATTTGGTTTCGACTCATATATTGTAAGGTCAGAGTTCGAGAGGATTGGGAGAAAGGTTGTCTCATGGTTAGCGTAGGGACAGTACACAACTGGGAAATCTGTTTTGTAACTGTAAACTTTCGAACTCAAGGCTTCTATGTTCTATAACATTCTAAAATATTACCTTTTAACAGTACAGATATATTTTCCATTTACTTCACCACCTTATTCCGTAATTTATTTGAAATTGCTATTTTACCTTAATATTTTTTCTTCGATCATAAGAGGTGTCTTTTTACTACTAGCCGTTCAATACAAATGAAATTCATGATGAACGAAGGATGCCTCGAAAAGACGACCCAAGACGTGATCTGATAGTCAATGTTTGAGAAATCAATAAATTAAAAAAAAAAAAAAAATTAAAAGATACTTCTCCACAAAAAATATTAACTGTCATTTCAAACAATTCCCTAAATTGGAACAATGTCCCAATTTCATAATTGAATGGGTCCGCCGAAAAACGTTCTGAGCGACAAAACAAATTTTGATTAATCAGTGAAAGAAAATTATAATTTAAAGTTCTTGTTAGTTTTGTAAGTTAGATTTTTTTTCCACCTTGTAATTTATTATATTTACATGTATAATGACATAATGGAGTACTATATCATACTATGATGTACTATTATACATTTAAAAACCTTTAAAATCGCCACTTCGGAAATTTTGTCGCTTAGAACGTGCCATTCAATTATTGCTACTGTTTTACCAAAAAGGTACTTACTTTTTTCAACGTGTTCTCGAATCTCATACGAAATACGCATTCGCTTGTTTTTGAATATGACTTCAAAACAACAAAAACGTATACAGTGACAGTTCTCTCCACGGGAGTTCTCATCCTCTTCATAGCATCACTCAAACGGTCTATTTTCTCTTTTTTTTTCTTACACTTGGCTTTTTCTTCTTCTTCTTACGAGTTCGACCATCTGTGGACCACGCTCAACAATTTATTTCTTGCTCTTCCTCTCTTTCCAACATCTCTTCATTACCTTTGCCTGATGCTTTCTTCTTTCATCTGACCACCGTCTGTTAACTTGTGTCTTAGCCATTTCCGGAAATTTGATCCTGTTGACCACTTTCCGTCATTGGTCTCTTTTCCACATTGAATTCAAATGCACATTTGCCACCCTCATATCTTTCTTTACCATCCTTATCTATGTATTCTTTTTCTGTTTTTGGAGGCTGTGTTGGTAAATATTCTTCGTCAGTCTTCTTTCTTCCATTCTCATCAAATACCCAGAAAACGTCAATCTACGTTTCCTCATTACATCACTCAACCTGGCTTTTTATTACATGGCTTTTTATTACATTAATTTTTACTGTACCCTGAACTCGACACATATTCACTTTTTCTTTTCACTGATCGCATGAAATAAACGTTACTAATTAACAATTGAATAAAACTAAAAAGGTACGAGTAGTTAATTTTTGTCTTACTTTAGACTTTGAACGTTAATACTGTGTACCATTTAAGTAGAAACCTTGCGTCGTGGTCATCGAGGACACCTTAACAGTTCGTTATCTTAAGTGCCATGTGTTATGGATGGGATGTTCTAGGTCTGTCTCAACTATTTCCTCCATGGTCTTCTATGTCTTTCTCCTCGCCTCCTGGTCTAGCAGCATACTCCCCTTCACTCATCTTCATCCATATGGCCTCTCTCTATTACTTGAGCCATTCTTAAACAGAGGTATGCACTCTCCATCTAACTTTTGAATTTCTTCTCTCGAATTTGAAATTCTTTGTTCGAAAACTTTTTCCTGGGTTTCCTAATCACCTTTCCTGGACCTGAATAACTCGGGTTAGCACTAGTGCACAAGTACACTAGTACTCAACTACGCCTTAATTGGGTGCTTATCGGTATACAACTTCTCTAACCCTTAAACCTTTTCTGCATCATAATAAGTGTTATTATTATATTGAAATTTATTGTATTTTATAATATAAACATTAAAACTTGTTGTACAAAATTAATTTTAATGTGTGTATCAACTAATTTTAGGTCAAGTTCAGGAGGTAGACTTGTTGCCATTCATCAAATACTTTTACTGGATATTAGATATGAATCGTAAAGGTAAGAATTTCCTTAGGAATTCATTATTTCTAATGTTCTGTCACATACATACCAGTATCTACTGTAATACAAACAATTACATATACTGCAGAACTTCACAAATCCCGCCGAGGTGAAGGCCAGAACTACCAAATGTTTGGACAAACTTGATAAATCAACTAAGCACATGTTATTTTCAAAGTTAAAAGTGTAGTATCGTTATTTTAAAAGCTATATATTTACATTTTTTAAAAAAAGAAAAGGAATAGAAAAGCACGTTAAATACAACAATAGACTGATATGTTTGCATAGAAATGTTTTAGCCAGCTATTTATGTAGAGAAGCATTGGCTACAATAGTACAGTGTTCGGTTTATAGCAAATTTGCTCATTTCTAAAATCGTACATTATGAAGTATGCTCTATGCCTCTTTGTTAAGGACGTATAGAACAAAACCTTTAAAAAAAGATGAAAAATATTTCCGCCTGTGATTTGTGTTGATCATGGTAGATGCCTTGTCTTATGACTTCAGGGGGATCAGGGGGACACCACCGGATTATCTCAGTTTAGATCATGGATGAAAGCAAGGATACATGATAAATGTTTTTCGAATAGGTATATATTTACATTCGGGTAGGATCAATATGTACAATCATTTTTGGTTATAGCTAATATAGGTTTATGATAAGTGAAGTATGTGAAGTGTTCTTATTGGTGAACTTGATATTACGTGCAAACACCCAATGAATAGGAGAACCACCACGTGTTGTACTGGAATTTTTGTTATTAATGAGTCACACTAAAATAATATTAATAACAATAATAATAATAATAAAATGGATAATAATAATATTATATAATTATTTATCCAAGAAATCGGTAATCACAATAAAATGTCAATTAAAAATACACATAATAGAATGGAACATGTACTCCTTACTTAATAGTTTATGTGTTTTTTATCAGCTATGTTTCAATATTTGGAATTATACGCACATTTTTGTAATTTTCATTCTATTCATATTTTAATATGATATGACGTAAGATATATACATACAAGCTATTATAATGGATTTATTTTTATTTTATTTACTCATTTATTATTTTTTTTATTAAATTATGTATTTTTGATTATTATTATTTTTATTTTATTTTTTTTTTTTTTATGCAGGTTTTTGTTTTTCTTATTTTTTTTTTTTTTTTTCTGATTAGAGATAAACTTTTAATTGTAAAGTCTATGTATTATTCAATAAAATTATATTAACCACGTAAAGGATGTAATCCGGAATATTAATACTTGATATAAATTGTAAATTGTGTAAAATGTAAATAAAATATTATTATAATTAATATATAATTATAAATAGTAATATTAATATTAATTCACATTAAACTCTAGTGTGACCTTAAAGCGGGATTGTAATATTAGAAATATTAATATTAATTAGTAATATTACTTTTTTTTCTTATTTATTAGTAACAATAAAATAATTGTTGCGAGAGTTAACGGGCGGACGGTTACACTCTTTAAACCGAGTTTGTCCCTGCAAAATCATGCACCATCTTAAAATACAATTCTTTGCACTTTAGGAGGGAATTCCGAAAATTTGGAAGCCTATATCTTAGACTCCGTTTAAGCTACAGAGTTTATTTTCTGCTCAAATCATATTAAACTAAAGTCTAGTCTAATTTTTAATATAGCAAGCTTTTCTTTGGAACAAACCCTGCAGCAGATATTTTGGGGAAACGTAAAAAAGTTCGAAATATTTGAAGCTTTGATGCTTCAATGCCAGCGGTGACTCTTCAAGATCCAATATTTGAATTTTCGTACGCAAGTTCAAAACTTACCAAAAATCAAAACTATCCGACCTTTTGCATACCAAAATGTACAATTTTACTTGGACTATTAGGGACTCCGCGAAAATGTTATTTATCCACCTCCCGGACTCCGCGGGAGGTTCGGATTAATCCTAGAATAAATAAGTCGGAAAAGTGAGGTTATACAGCAACTGCATCTTGAAATTACGATGTCTAATTACAATTAGAAAACTGAACTAAATGACTTAATAATTATTGAAGTAACCAACATAGTTTTAATTCCAAACAGTATAATTCATTGTTATTAAATAATAATCTATATTGTATTTCTTTAATTTATTTCGTGTTTTATTGTTTTGTTTATAGCTTCCATGCAATCTGGTGGTCCAAATTTATCAACGCAATTACAGACTCTTCCTAAAGGGGATAAACCAATCGATGTTTTAATGAACACAATAAAAAGTCAACCATTTCAAGGTAATTACCAAAAGATATGTCAGATATTTTTTATAGTTACCAAATATTTATCCTTTTTCACGGGTGGATAGAAGAAAGATAGAAGAAACATAGTTATATATACATATAATACATATATGTATATATAACTATGTTTCTTTGAAAAGTGGAAACTAAACTTGTTCTTATACAGGATCATTTTTAACTAAGGAAAAGTATGTTTAGATTAAGGAATAAATACAAGATATGTAAGACAGTAATAGGGTCCAGTAGATAACACTTAATATATATATATATATATATAAAAACCGTTCATTATATCGATAATTATTTACCAGAAATCTACTGTCTTAACCTTTATATTAGGCTTGAGATAAAATTAAAATCATACTTAGAAGCTACATATTTTTTATTCATCTGAAATCAAAAATTTGTTACAGTGTGCCCCTGGGGTGGGGTACAGTGTAACAGCCATAGAGGTGTAGCATAACATGGGAAACACTATAACAGTAGCCTAAACCAAATAAAATATGAAATATAAAAAATGTTGACCTCAATTATGTTCCACAACATATTTTTGTTAAACAAAATTAGGCATAAAAATCTTATAATATGGGATAATGTTCCCATTATCCCCAAAAAAACTTTGTTTAACAAACGTTTCTTCTTTAATGTTCTTAGCAATTGACCGATGCCCGTCTTCCTTTTTTTATTCCGAACTAAATTCGATGTAACACACCCAGAAAAAAATATATCATCTGAGAAAGCATAGGATAACACGTTGTTACAATCTATTGTTTCAAACAAAAAATCGTTAAAATTATATTGGCTAGAAATTGCAATAAACTTTGTTAACTATTCAAACACCGACTGATTTCAGATTAAAGGAAACATACATTTACTCACAAGATATCATTAGCCCTTTAACGGGCAAGCCGGGATATTTTTAAATCCATTTCTTCTTTTTTTTCCCTTTGAATGGCTATAACCACGCTAACCCTTACACATGTATCATGGAATTCAAGGTTGAATAAAGGGGATTAGACTATAATGAGTAGGATAATGCGTCGGACATTACGTCATTTATGGAGCAAAAGGCATTAAATATGTGTATCCTCCAGGATACATCGCCTGTTAAAGGGTTAGTTTCCTCCAAAAACAAAACTTCGCTACCAAACTATTTGCTAATGTTTTTACAAAAAAACATAAATTTAATCATTCTTCCTATTATCATTTAATCTGACGCCCAATGACAGCTGTTTAAGATGACGGTACTTGAGATTGCCAAACGAATAAAGAGGCAAATTAAATATTCAAAATGTACCATATTCCCTTTATATAATAATCTTATTATTAAGGCTAAATATACCCCTTTCAGTCAAGAGTTGGAAACAGTAGAATTTATTTCCGTAATTTCTCCGGAACGGAATGTCCGATTTTCAATCTGTAAAATTCTTTGGGTATTTAGTAAACACAGAATTCACGCTACGAAGCGTTTTTTTCTATAAATTCAATAATTAAGAAAATAAAACGTAAAAATAGGTGTTAAATATATATTTTTTAAAATATGAAGTTATAGCCAGTTGTAGAAACGTTTTCTGAAACGAATGGCATATTTCCACTAATCATAGCATGCATATTACGATCGTAATGTGAAAAATACGAATTTTGTTTACAACCGGATGGAATTGCGTCACCGGCTGAAACGGTCTCTTTCTTACCGAAATGTCTCTCACATAGGCATTCCTCAATTTTTGAAGAGCCAAAGAAAAATTTTATAATATTTCTTTCTAGTTATTATTATTTTTTATCTGTCGTTAGATTCATTCTATTAACAATTTCTCATTTCAAGTAAGAAAGTAAATAAGAATAAGGCAATTAAAATAATTGTTTCGAATTGACAAAAGCTGAATTCAAGTTTTAATACATATTTTGATAAATTTATTAAATATTTTATTTGTCTATTTATTACCAAATAAAAAAAAAAAGACATTTTGTATATGCAATCCTAATTTTACTGCAGTATCTATAGGAAACATTGGCCCTTTTCGCTGACTAATTATTAAGAACAAACAGACCTAGCTACAATAATTTGTAAACTTTTATTTTCACTTGAAGCGTTTGACGGTCCAACAAGTTGAATGTCAACCATAGTAATTAAAATATATTAATAAAACAAAACAAAAAACTTTTACTGTAATTTGTTGTACTTTGAAGATCCAAAAATCTGAAAAATCATGAATTGATAATAGCTGCATAGTTAACTTATAGTTGTGATAAATATGTCTTTTTATAAAAACAACAAAGGAGTTATTGTCTATTTATTTTCAAATAGAGAAAAAGTTTTATTTACTTACTGCAGGAAGTCAAACACTATCTGACCCTTTTCACCGGTAATGTTTTTGGGACAAATAATATAAAATATTCCAAATAAATTCCATAAGTTACCTAGCCAATAGATGCCTATGTAATTATATATAAATTTACATATATAAATACATGTGTAAATTTATTACCTTGTACCAAATATAAATTTAGGTAGCATGTCGGTATATGAAGTCAATCCGATAGTACAGAAACCAGGTAAAAGATATTCCGGAAAATCCAATAACAATTGAAAATATTTCCTGTTTAGAACAGATTGTATTTCCTTTTAATTTCTATCGTTGTAAAGATAGAGCATAACAAAGAAAAACAATCTATTGGACGTTGAGATTTTTATATAAATAGTTCTAAATCCAAAAAGAATATCCGCGTATCTGCTAGACGAAGAAAACCTGAACTGAAAAGAAGAGCTGATAATGAAAAAGAGTACGTACCCATACAATATTTACTATGATGTAATTTGAAAACATAGAGTTGTTTCGCTGAGTTGTTCAAACTCAACTTTGAAAATCAATAATTTTACATTAGTGTACTGTAAAAATTGTAAATAAAATTAAACTGACTGATAAGTAAAATCAGTTTTATAACTGGCTCCTTGGAAATGTTTTAGAATTAGCGTAATATGAGGTAATTTCATTGTTCCCAAGTCTCGTGGATATATAATTTTTCCATAGCGTATACCATAAAAAATAAAACATATTTTTGAAAACATAACCAGGAAAAGTAATTTTAAAGTGTAATTTCCTACTATTGGTTGGATAAAGGTACCTACAAAACGGTTTATCCTTTTATATTTGTATGATTTGATTTATTTGGTTGTAAATACATACAAGTAGTGGAAATAATTGAAGAAAGTGATTTTTTTCTGATTTCTCACGGCCACATCATATTGTGGGGTTCGTTATGTTTTCTTAGCAAAATATATAAAATATATAAATAATTTGTATGAAATCGGGTAAATTTATCGAGTTTACATTATTACAGATACCCGGACTATAGCGGTGGTCAACATGAATCAAACAACAATCGTTGTTTTTAGAACATTTTTGAAAGGGTTGAACATCTTAGCTGTTTGATAATAATAACTCAATAATGTTTTAATTAATTGATAATAACTCGGAAACCGCTACTCTTAGCACATTTTGGTTCTATTCATTAATAAAGCCAATCTAATTTGCAATAAATTTTGTTTTATATATATTATACCTATATATATATATATATATATATATATATATATATATATATATATATATATATATTTTTTTTTTTTTTTTTTTTACTATTTAATGAACAATAATGAATATTATTTATTGCAAGGTGTTGCATTATTTATTAATTTTTTCAAAAGAGCTCAAATGTACCTATTGAGTGGACATTTAATTTAAAAGAAGGTTTGCATAAAAGTTTTAGTTCCTACTACTACTAACGTTCGGGCTATATTGTAAAATTACTTCCTTTATTAATATTAAAATAAAAAAGCTTTTGTATTTTTACTGATTTCATAAAAATTGTTGAGTTCAAATAGTTATAAAATTTGATACAAGATCATAATGGTTTGATTATACTGTACAGATTAGAAATCTGATGAATTCTAATATCTACAATAATTTAAATTGTAATGTACGTTTTGTCGTGATCACAAATTATTATAGAACTGCCAGTGAGAAATTCCACCAAAACTAAATTTTTGCATATACCTCTGTTTTGGCATTCTAAATAAGGGGTGAAATGTCACCTTTACCTTCCAAAGACTCCTAATGAAGCTGTGAACTCAAAAATAGTCGAATATTTTATTTGTAGAGTGCATACTCTACACCCCTCATTTCAGCACTCTGACTGGGGTCGCACTTCTCCGCAAAACCAAGTTTTTCCAAAATCTTATTTTAGGACAAACAGTTTTGGAGCTATAGCGGAAAATGTGCGAAAAAACTTGGATTTCAAAACAGTAAGCGGGTTTTAGCGTGCTGGCGTGGGTATTTTACGGGACTTGATCGAAATTTAATATACAGCTTCTTATAGTAAATTTAACCAGCTTTCAGGTGGAAAAAATAATTTTAGATCGAACTTTTTTTTTCAGAGCTATAGCTAAAAGAGTGCCGACAAACGTGTTTTCGTGGAGAAGTGCGACCCCAGTCAGAGTGCTAAAACCAGGGGTGTAGAGTGCATAAAATATGCGACTATTTTTGATTTCACAGATTCGTTAGGAGTAGTTGAAAGGTAAAAATGCTAAAAGTCCCCGACCCTGAGGGGACGAGATTCCCCAGTTTACGCTGGGAGAAGTGGAGAAGATCTCCTGTTTCAGTTTTTCGATTATATCTCGAAAACGGTGGACTCTGGAAAAATATGATACAGATCAAAATTAAAGCTAATTAAATTTTATATAAACATTTGTCTAACGCTCAACGGTTTTCGAGATATACGTTATTAAAGAAAATTTAATGCTCTACCACTTTGATTCTGACATTTTCTCTGAGAAACGATTGATGAAGGCACTAAAACCAAATGTTTGCCCGAACCGGTGCCCGCTACTGTTTTTCCACACTATATCTTGAAAACGGTTAATCCTAAAAAAACATCGAGATATTTGAAAAAAAAAACTGATTTTGTGACCTGTGACCATGAATATAATTATGCTAACATGCTGAGGTTGGTGACTTTTCACCACTTATTTAGAATCCCAAAACGAAAGTATATGCAAAAACTTAGCTTTATTGCTTCCTTTTCGAGATTTGCTGTCTAAAACTCCTTATTTGACTAGGCTAGGAGTACTCTCAAGGTATAAATATTCTTATTGCCCAATTATTATTATTCCGAGATATCATTTTTTATTTGAATTATATTTTATTTATTAATAAATAATTTTCATGGATCGAATGAAACAAATCGGTAAGAGTGAATTTACACTTACAGAGACCGATAAAAGTTTTTCTTTTATACTTCTAATTCTTTGCCGAAGTAGTTAGTTCAGGAGTCTAATATTCCAGATAATTTCTACTTACATTATGAAGTTCTAATGAATAATTAAGGTAATTTAAGGTTTTTAGCAATAAAAAATGTTCATATAAATATTATGTTCTCCTAGTATGTATGTTTTTTTTACTTTGAAATTCTTAGTAGACCTACAAGAAGCTTGATTATCAAATTTTGTAAATATCAGCTGTTACATTCTATATTACAAATGTGTTTTCATGTTGAAGGGTTCAATGAAATAGTTCTTAGGAATTGATAAATTATTTACAGTTATATATTTTTTAGTTAACTGTTATCAATAAAATTAAAAATTTTACTTCTTTAAATAAACAGTTATAGTTTACTCATTATTTCTGGATTTATTTACCTTTTGTGGAAAACTAAACACATGTTTTGGTCCTAATGATTACTTTACACTTTGAATTCCGTTGTTCGAATATAATAATCAGTGAAATAAATTCCTCTTGAACAATGCCAAAATGTTTGTTTAGGGTATTTTTAATAACATAAAGTATTCATATGTTAACTCGTTATTTGTTCCAAATATCATTTTTTGTCGGTTTATTATTTTTAATTTCTCCTGGGTTTAAAAATGTTTATAAATTTCATAGATATTCTAACTATGCTTTAAAAGAGTTTGTTTTAGTTTTTCTTTTCTTTTTATTAACTACCGAAGAACATGTATAGTTATTTTGAAATTTGCACACCGGTTCGTTTTTTAAAAATATTTTTTATATTCTACAAAGTATATCAAATTTTGTTGGCCTCTATTCTGTCGGTTTTTCCACTATTGGGGAGACGTTAGATTGGTAGCTGACTGGGAGCTGGGTCCTAACAGCCCTTCCCCCACTAATACATCAGCAGGTAGCCTACTAATCTAATCACCCGCTTCCTTACAAATCGTATTTTTCAAATTACGATCAATCTATGCAACCGAAAATGAATTCGTTTGCATAATTGTGTTCAATTGACTTATGGCTAAGTGGTTATAACCAGCTTTTTTAAAAAAAATCAATAGTTCGGCAGATAATTTTTTTAAATTCTAAAATAATTGACAAAAAAAAATTCGGAAAACGTAGCGTGAATTTAATGGGGTTTTTTACCAAATCCGTTTACACATCTAATATTTATGGTTCTGTTCACAAATGAGAGCGAAAATAAATTCGCCCCAAAAGTGCTGCCATCTCTTAAAAAAAATCTTACTAAAAATCGGTATGTTTAGCCTTAAGTAAGTGATTGTATCCGTAAAGACGTCTCATATTCGGCTTAAGTTTGTTAGTTTGTTTGTTAGTTTATAGGGACTTGATGCTCTTATGTACTTCAACTAGGGGAGAAAGGACGAGTCATCCTACTCGTTGCCAAAATGTTATAATAAATGTTAACCCGCCCAGGTGGGATTCGAACGCACCATCTTCTGTAAAGAGCGCGCTAAGACCATCGCCCCAACTCGTTCGTCCATCGAGTATCCTTTATCAATTAGTTCATAAATGGTTAAAAACAATATATATATATATATATATATATATATATATATATATATATATATATATATATATATATATATATTTCAAGACTGTTACTATTAAATGTTCAGTAAGGTTCTTTAGGTTCAGTCAGTAAATAAAAACAACTATTTTGGCTACGTTTCGAGATTTTATTGTTCTCATAATCATGCCCCACAGTGAAGAACAGGTTACAATAAAATTCTATAAGTTATAAAAGTTATTTCAAAACATAAAGTTAGCTACAATATATTTATATATAACAACATGTGTTAGAATAATTAAATATATATAATTACAGAATATAGAGGAGTATGAAACTACTTACAATGTTACAGGTGGATGCGGTATCGACTAACTAAATTCTACAATTCTAGTATACAACTGACCTGGGGAATTTTTGAAAACAGTTAAAAGGTTGGGGAGAATTTTCGCCTTTGGGAATACCACCAGTTAGGAAATGCTCCCCAACCTTTTAACTGTTTTCAAAAATTCCCCAGGTCAGTTGTATACTAGAATTGTAGAATTTAGTTAGTCGATATCATATACACCAGTAACATTGTAAGTAGTTTCATACTCCTCTATATTCTGTAATTATATTTATTTAATTATTTTAACACATGTTGTTATATATAAATATATTGTAGCTAACTTTATGTTTTGAAATAACTTTTATAACTTATAGAATTTTATTGTAACCTGTTCTTCACTGTGGGGCATGATTATGAGAACAATATAGTCTCGAAACGAAGGTTATTTATTACAAAATATTATTTTTCACTAGGTAAATACTTTATAATTATTTGAAGGAGTATATTTATAATAATAATATAATTTACATCACATTCATTCCACTATATTATTTGAATGATAACATTTTATAAAATATTTAGATTCGTTCTGGATACCTCAGTACAGAGGGACGGATAAGCTGCAGATGACCCTGTCGACACTAACAGAGATTTTCCTAAAAGGTTAGGTTAAATGTAATTAATTTCAATTAGTCCTCAAATAAAAGATGGTATGACTATAGCTGCTGGTAAGAAAAATATATATGAATAATATATCTTTTTTAAGTTAATTGTTCTTTGTTTTAGGAAAAAATACAACCAGCCCTTTACCTAATGTTGCAAGAGTATTGTGTATTTTGGTAACATTGCAAGATACAGGTATAATTATTATTAAATATTTAAAATATTTATATAAATAAATAATATTAAATATTAATGTAGGTACTTGTGTACTATTCGTGCCCCCGTGATCTGATACCATATAACAGTGATTCTCTAAATATTACTTTTTATAAATATATTACTTAATTTTTAAATATATTAATCTTACTTCTCAGTTACGAAAACAATACAGATTATTAATTTGTTTAATATGTACAAATTAAAGTGTATTTTTAGAACAATTAATTATAAAGAAAGTGCAGCTATATTTTTTCAGGAAAAGAACATTATTTAAAAAAGAAAAGATAGGGTTGTGGCTGTGTCATAGATACGGCCGTGTGTTGTACGTGAATACGTTTATGTAGCGGGTTATATTTAAAAAAAAAAAATATATATATATATATATATATATATATATATATATATATATATATATATATATATCTTTATTTATGTATTTCGGATAAAAGCAAGGAAACAAATAATTACTGTGTTACAATATATCTTTATTAAATATAGGTCTGTGATACGAAAAGTACGACACAAATGGCATACAAGATACATTGAGATTTCTGGTAAACGTTAAATCAATAAAGGTAATGCCTAACGTTGTTGGAGAAGTTTCAGTATAAGACAAATTGAACTCGCTGAGCATGAAGTTGGGCAATGAGCGGTTTAGTGAGACACCAACATTAAAGTCTCTTACTATCCTAACTGGTGTAGTAAGAACAGGCACATAATCGGAAATAATTTTAGCGATGTTTTTGGAATATTTTAACAACGATCGTGACATAAAAGTTTAATTTCTGCTAACGCTTTGCCCGGGTGGATATACACACACCCGAGTACGAATTTGAAGATGCCATTTGCCTTTACATTTACTATACAGACATCACCACGTTTCGCATCTTTCATTTAAAAATAAATTTCCGAAATGTCAATCTTAACTACAATATCACAATCAGTGAAGCTATTGATGTTGCGATATATGGCGACTCCACCGGCTCTGCGACTTGATGATGATGATACCGCTACTGATGATGTAGTTGCAATTTGTCTGTTCTTAGCGGTAATACAATATGGTCTCAGATTAAAACTAGGCACATTCACTGGCATGGAATTTTCCATCCAAGTTTCGCTGATTGCAAAATAATCCGATCGATTGATGATTGTATCGCTAGAGATGCCTTCTGAGTGCGCGACCAAGCTTTGTGCATTAATGGCGGTAATAAGTATAAAACAATGCTAATCAGGAACATTTAAGTTCCCGGTACTGCTTGACTCGGTCATGTGGTGTTTTATTATTACCATTATATTGTTCTTGCGAAGCTCTTTCCAACTGTATACGATCTCCGTACTTGGTTTTGGCTTTTCGACGGGTATAGGCAGACTTTATATATTTTTGATATTATTTTTTTATCCTAAAACCTTATTATATTTACTGTCCCTACTTTAAACTGATGTTTTAGGTATAATTTAATTTTGGATGTAGTGGATAGATTCGAAACTACAACGCCAAACTGTATCCCCAATTTTGTTATCATTAGGTTTTTTGGATTGCTCCCCATATGGTAGCAAATTTAAAGATGTATTCACGTCAAAAAGTTATGCAGTAATGGACATTCTATGAAATTATTTTATTGGGATTGTGTTAGGTGGAGATGTAATGCGAAAAACTTTAAACTGAAGGACTCAATTAAAACAAAAGGATTCCTTTGAGGCAATTTTAAAAGATATACGGGATCTTTGTTTAGAACAAAATATTTAATGCAAATAAACATACATGTAAAGTTGTTGCAGTTCTGTTCATATAATTACAATTACCTGGTATCAAATTACGGGGGCGTATAGCACACAAGTACCTTGAAATATATGAATATCAATATTAATTCACATTGTATACGAGTAGGGCAGCTGAGTGGAAAAGTAACACAACCCTCATTAAAATTTTGCAAAAGTTTATTACAAATAATAATATATTAAATAAATTTGAATTATTTCTTCATTAGTTATTTTTATTTTATATTCTGAAAATTAAATTTAAATTTAAAAAATAATAATAAAATTTAAAAAAAAATTAAATTAAATAAAAAGAAACAAACCTTTAAGTAAGGTAAGTGAGGAAGTATCGTTTCTTAAGACTTCGATCGTAAGAGTTCAGAACTAACAGTAATTACACTTGATGTGTGATAATTTAATTTTTTCGAGTGCCACCAGTTAACAAAAATTAAATCTTTATGATTGCTAAAATTTCCCCTTTAACAAATAAAGAATAAAAATATTACTGATGTTTAGTAAGGTTCTTGAAGTTTAGTCAATAAATAAAAACAACTATTTTGCTGTTTTGAGACTATATTGTTCTCATAATCATGCCCCACAGTGAAAAACAGGATACAATAAAATTATATAAGTTATACAAATTATATCAAAACATAAAGTTAGCTATAATATAAGTATACAACATGCGTTAGAATAATTTAATATATATAATAACAGAATATAGAGGGGTATGAAACTACTTACAATGTTATTGGTTGATATGGTATCGACTAGCTAAATTCTTACAATTCTAGTACACAACTGACCCGGGTAATTTTTGAAAAACAGGTTTCTTACTGATGGTATTGTGCCACTGGGTGGACTAGTAAAGGTTTTCTGCTATTTTTTAAAACGTTTCTGAAGTGGGCATGTTCAGTTATGGAACATAACTCCCTAGTTTTCAGTATTTGCCAACTGGGTTTTTAGTAATCACAAATTTTCGAATAAATGAAAAACGACTGAATAAAGGATTTAAAAAAAACAAACAATTATATGGGAACAGACTGTGATTCTCTATAAGACTCTTCATGTGTTGGATTTATTTGAATTCATGGATTTTAATAATCTTACCAAAATTTTCCATTTAATTAAATGTCTTTATATTTTCCTTATCTAAACTTCATTTTAGATCCTTGCAGTTTTTAGAATTTACTGTCTTTCTCTTGTTTTTTTATATATATTTTTTTTTGTACGTGTGTAGAGAGAAGAAGAAATGTTCATATTCATTTTTATTGCATTGTTTCATCATTTCTACAAAAGATAAAAACAATCATAAAAATGAGAGAGAACGCTATGCAACACTAGTTAAGAACATGAGTAGAAAACTGGTCATTGCCAGAACTCCAACATAATACATATTTAAAAAAAAAGGTTTCGGGGCCACAACCATTTTGATCTTCGTGGAGGGTTATCAGGGCGTGTTGAACTGAATAGTTATTAAGCCAGATGGTTGGTTTGATAGGAAAGGTCGCCATGGAATTTAATAAAATTAAGGTCTATGAGGTCGAGTACCTAAGGTATATTAAGGTCATCTATGTGGGGTATTTTGGAGACTAATAAAGAGCATTCACTATAGTTCGTTTCATTACAAATTATGAATTGTGAAACACTGGATTCAAAAATAATTGAATTACTACAACCAAATTATATATGTGATATTCTTAAATACCACAAAAATTCACCGTGATTAGCTAAAGGAAGCTCAGGGATGGTTAGACTTGGTTACTGAAGATCGGAGAGTAAACCCAGGGTAACTGTGGATTAGGAACAAAACTAACCCTTTAGATAATTCCATACGCCTAAGAGGCGTAGTAATGTTCAAGAAAGTTAATAACTAATCTCGATTTTCAAAACTACCAGCCAAATTCAAGGTTTGCTTTCCACAGTCATTCTTGTTCATGTTATCATTCGAATAATCTCGTGACAACACTCACAAGATCAGTAATTATCTATTTTTTAAAACATACTGCGCCTCAGAGACGTACAGTATGCTTGTAATGTAAATCTTTACACGCCTCTTGAGCGTAGGGTGTTGCTGTACAATATATTTAACTGTGAATTTTAGCGTTTCAAGATGTTGAGGAAATTCATATGCTTATTGAAATTACTGTATATTTTATTTCCTAAGCTAATTAGTAAGCGTACTTGAAATGAAATGAAATGAATATTGTCAATAATAACAGACGTCGAAACTTCCTTGCCGTGTTGAACTTTTATAAATTAAACCAATTTTGTTTTATTTATTTTTTAATGCATTTTCCTTCAAAAATAAGAAGAGCAAGAACCATTATTGGTATTTTTGGTATGGAGATGAGGGTCTCGGACAACATGCATTAAGCTTATTTTATTATTTACGTCCGAGAGGCGTATAGTGTTCCAGACAAGAGTAAAATCGAGGGATTTAGCTGAAGGGCTAAGAAGAAGAGGGGGAAGTGTTGCAATATTCGGAACTTATCCAGTTTTACTTTTTTGTTTGTATGTTATACCATTTCATTTCTGACAAAAGTAGTCATAAATCATACATGAAATATTACAACAATTTCAGGAGTTGTGTTATTAATAACTTATATTATTTTTTTCAGGTTTAATTAATCTAAAACAAATAGAAATAGATACTATGATCAAGTACCTGTTCCCCATTGTAGAACACTTGAAAGCAAAAGGTAAATATCTTCCAAAGGTTCTTATTTTATTTATATATTTATTTTTTAACCAAATCCTACAACCCGCGCACGAATCCTGATTTCCTCCAAAAACAAGCGCCATGCGTCCCTGTCCTGTGCTACGACCATCCAGTTCCTGACGCCGAGGGATCCTGCATCGCCAGCCACGCAGTCCGTCCACCGCAGTCTGGGCCTTCCAACTCTTCTCTTTCCATGAATTGGTTCGGTTAGGACACTCTTTGGATTGTCTCCTTCAGACATACGTGCCTGGTGTCCAGCCCACCGGAGTCTTCCGACCTTAATGACTGAGACCACATTAGGGTCCACTAGATCACCATAAGGTCCGTTCACCTCCGCATTTGTGCGTCGTCTCCATTCATTCCCGACACATACCGCTCCAAGGATTCGACGGAGAACTTTCCTTTAAAAAATCCTTAATGTCACATCATCAGACCTTGTTGTCCATATCTCAGAGCCATATGTAAGGACAGGCCTGATCAAGGCCTTATATAGAGTG
This sequence comes from Euschistus heros, assembly GCA_003667255.2. NCBI lineage: Eukaryota > Metazoa > Arthropoda > Insecta > Hemiptera > Pentatomidae > Euschistus > Euschistus heros. Next base: position 819,189 of record RCWM02000105.1, on the reverse strand, counting down.
AACTTGGTTTTCCTCGACACAAGCCTACTGGTCAGCTGCTTCCTGAGGGCAAAGTAGCATCTATTAGCTGCCAGGATTCTCATCTTAATTTCATCATCTATGCGGTTTTCCACATTGACCTGCGAGCCGAGGTAGGTAAATTGACACCTGCTCGAATTCGTAAGGGCCAAATAGTATTTTTGTTCTGTTCAACAGTACGGCTAGGCTGGTATCCATGTACTTTGTTTTCTCTTGATTAATTTCCCTACCAAAGCGGCGAATAGCTGTCTCAAGGGCAAGAAATGCCTCGGTCACAGCTCTGAGAGAGCGTCCCACAATATCTATGTCGTCCGCATATGTCAGTATTTGAACAAGTCTGTTGAACATGTTTCCCGTGGTCCACTATCCTGCATCCCTCATGGCTTTTTCGAGGACGAGGTTAAATAACAAACATGCCAATGCATCTCCTTACCTCACTCCTTTAGCGGAAGGAAATCGTTCAGACTTTTCTCCATTTACTTGGACTGCACACTCTATACCGGCCGTAGTCAATCTAATGATACGCTCTAGCTTACTGGGAATACCCAGTTCAACGAGGGCTTCATAGAGTGCTTTCCTATTGATGGAGTCATAGGCTGATTTCAAACCTTTGAAAAGATGGTGGGTGATCAGCATGTGTTCCCCTCCACGTTCAAGCAGCATTCGAAATGTGAAAATTAGGTCTGTAGTTGATTTCCCACATCGAAATCCGCGCTGATATGGCCCTATAGCTCCCTCAGCTATGGGTAAATGACGATTAAACAGCACATTGGAAAGAACCTTATACGCAGACGGAAGCTGCACTATTCCAGGGTAGTTGGGACATATGAGAGGGTCTTCCTTCTTATATATGGGACATATCACTGTTTTGTTCTAGGAGAATGGGTAACTTCTCTTCATTCCATATTGTAATAATCATTTCATGGATTGCTTTAACAACTTCGCCACCACAGTTTTTGATAAGTTCGGCAGGTATAGCATCGTATCCAGGAGCTTTATTATTTTTTAGTTTTTCTATAGTGTCCATGACCTCGTCTTCATCGGGCGATTCAATCTCTAAACCGTCCCCTATCGGTATATCCTTGTCTTCAGCTGCCATCACCTGAGCTCCATAAAGTTCCCGAAAGATCCTTTTCCATTCCTGTAGATAGAGTCTGCTGTCCGTGAGAAGAGTCCCTTCCTTGTCTTGGCATATGGAGGGTGATTGCTTGAATGGTTTCCTAACCCAGTTGGCAAGTTGAAAAAAGTTTCTCGGGTTGTTCTCCCTTCGGAATTCATCCATGTCCCGCAACTCTTTGTCCTGATGGGACCTCTTCTTGCACCTATGGATCTGTTTTTCTTCTTTTCTTTTCCGCCGGTAGTCCTCCACTGTACTAGGCGTATGCCGACTAATCATAATTTTGCGGGCCTTATTCTTTACATATGTAGCCTGTCTGCATTCTTCATTGAACCATGATGTTTTTTTTCGGTTCCTTTAGCCCGAAAACCTCCTCCGCTGTCAGCGTAAGTGTCTTTTCGCATCTTTCCCACAAGGAGTTGATATCTTCATTATTTTATTAGTTAATATATTTTGGGGGAATTGACGTTTACTGCAATTTCACTGAAACTTTTCATCAACTTAAAGAAAGGCTCACTCCTCATTCAAAGACGTATTGTGTACCCCTATATATAATGTAATATAAGTAATGATAGTTATACCCAAGTCATAGAAGATTTATTAATTCCGAAAATCATCCCGCCGGTTTTAGGATTTACTTCGATCATAATTATTACGGGTGATTATCAGATGAAGAACAAATTTAGGTCTCTCATTCGCACTACTATTGTGGTTTCAATTTTTATTTCCCAGACCTGTTGTTAAATTACACAACGGATGATATTTTGTTAGCCTTATTTGTTTTCAAACGCAGAGTTTGTAACTTACGTGGATATACCCAATTTAATACCTTCTTTGTTTGCAGATAAATTGCTTCATTCCGATTCCTGTTTATTCTTATTCCCCTAGATTGGAGGTCACTGTTTACCAACTATAAAAAAACATTTGTTAAAACAGTGAACATTCCAAGTTACAAAAATAACTTTACGTTTGTCCCGGAAAGAAATGTAACTCCGAGGACTTTTGAAAATAAAACTGAATTAAATAAAGACTGCAAGATTTTGAAATGGGAATATTCGCATTGAAAATAAGCAAAACTAACGATTTTTACATCATCGGTATCATTTCTGTACCTCAATTCCTGTATAGACCGGAAGGTGGTCAAAACCTTAAGATGAAACCAACGAAATTGCTTATTCCTTAATATTCTATTTCCATGATGATAAGTTACTCAATAAATTTATTAGAAAATAAAAAATTGTGTAGTAAATACTGTGGTAGTAATGTAAGCACCATGGAGGTAAAACAAATCAAATTTGAAATTAGAAAAATTGAATTAAGAAAATAGAATTTTAGTTGTTATAAGCAGCATAATGTATAATAGACATCCTTTTGATTTTCCTTATGTTTTTTTTTGTTTTAAAGTTTTTAAATTTCGGCTCTGAAAATCGTTTTTATCTGAGAATCACCCATACAATCTAAAAGTTTATCTACGTTATATTTGAAGTTTTGTTAATTAATATGAAGGCTTATGTTATATTAATTAAGGCCAGACTTCGTCAATGTATTTCTTTAAAGAGGCAATTTCCAGTTATGTAAATACGCAGCTTATATTTACTGACGGATCAAAAACTGATGAAGGTGTGGGTTGCTCAGTGATTATAGGGCCAGTAGTAATACGCTACTCATTACCATCTGTCTTTTCTATTTTTTCGGCAGAATCGTATGCTATTAAACTAGCCCTAGAACATATAAAAACACTTGACATGGACCAAAAAGAATACTCAATTTGTTCTGACTCACTTTCGGTTCTCACAAACATTAGCAACAAAAACCATAATGTTAAACACTACATGATATCTGAAATAGCCAACTTAATTGAATCCATTTCGAAATTCAAAGTTATTAGCTTTATGTGGATTCCGGGACATTCAGGAATAGAAGGTAATGAACAAGCGGATTTAGCAGCCAAAGAAGCGTGTTCCCTCTTTCCATTACCCTCAATCCCTACCCCTATAACAGATCTCAAATCATTCTTAATTATTCTTAAAACGTCAAATCAATATAGTTTGGAATGAAAGATGGCTTGGAACCAACAGCAACAACAAACTTAAAAAAAAATAGACCAATTCCAGGACCATGGAAAGAAGAACCAGGACCAAGAAAAGAACAAGTCATCTTTACAAGACTAAGAATTGGACACTCAAAATTAACCCACAGTTACTTATAGGAAGACAAAATGCAACGAATGTCAGGTAAACATGACTATAGAACACATTCTTATTGAATGCCAAAAAAACAAAAAGCAAAGAAAAGATAACGGTCTGACGAATCAAGACATTGCAACATTACTAGAAAACAACTCGTATCTCCACAAGCACATTATTCAATTTTTAAAAGAAACAAACCTGTACAAGGAATTATAGTACTGAACCTGTGTATGGTGCCTCTAACCAAATGTGATGGTACATGGCACCAAAATGTAAATAAATAAATGAAGACTTCGAAGTCAATTATTAATAAGATTATAGATCTTTTTTCTTTATATTTTTTACCATAGATATAAGTACTAATTTAGTTTTGATGTTTACATACAATGCCATTAGTGAGATAAATATTAAATGAATCATTTTATAATCAATTAAATTCTGAATGTTTCCTTTTTGATTTGTCAATTTATTTTAAAGCTTAACGTTTCTTTTCATAACCTCCTTGAGTATAACCTTCAAAGAATGGACCAGAGATACAGACTTCCTGGAATTGTAACTATTAGAAAATGCAATATAATTTCATTCGAAATATGCTGTTAAAAAAAACAAAAAAAAAAAAAAAAAAAAAAAAAAAAAGAAAGATAAAAAGACGCAGAATGTTAAGAATAAGTTTTAGTTAATCTCAATGAGTAGGTGTTATAAAAACGTGACGGAAAATATATATATATTTTTTTTTCCTTGAGATAAATAATTATATTATACTTTTTTAAAGGTAATAATCATGTCGTTGGTGATCATTCTCAATTGATGGCTCTTGTACCTACAAATCATAGGACATATTCAGGTAATTGTAGTTTATTATTTATATGAATTAATTTTTTGATTAATTAATTTAAACTTCAATAGACTACCAACTAACTTTTATTACAAGTGATATTGAGTTTGATTCTCCCTGGTCAGAGTAAGGCGTTCTTTCAGTAAAAAATAAAACCAAAATTATTAAAATGAATTTATATTCCAATGATTATTATGAAATAAGTCCATAGCAACTGTATTCTGTCTTATCCAAAAGTTTCTAGAGTAAGCCATCCGATTTTAGTAACATATAATGCTCAAATTACCATTTAAGAAAAAAAAAATTAAATTATTAAACCTAACAAAACAAAAAACTTATTTTTTCCAAGACTGAGAAAAACAATATATCTACTGCTTCAGATTAGTAAACTGTCTGCAAATTTTTGATCCGAGCTACACCATCAGATTTATAATTATTCAATCAAGCCCCGACTTTACTTTTTGCATTCAAATCAATATAGTTCCAAAAAAAAAGTTTGAAGGGTGATAAAAACTTTACACAAGTAAATAACAGACTATCAGCTTATAGACACACCCAAAAAGATCTTTTTATTAATTTAGCACACAAACTTGCATAATCCTACAAACGTTTCGACTGGGCTAAAACTATTTATTTACTTTTTTTTAATACACTTTTTTCATGAAATTAACATTACCCTTATTTCTTTTTTTTTTTTTTTTTTTTTTAAGATCGGAGAAGGCAGCTTTAAACTAACGATACAACTGGTTTTCATAGATAACTATTTAAATAATTCTTGACCTTTTTTATTTTACAAAGTTTTGAAATCGAGTTTCTTATAAAAATACAAGGTTAAAACAGCTTTCAAAAAAATATCTTACAGGCGTTGTAACAATCTCTTAATCTGAAAAAAATTTTTAACCCCCATTAAAAACGAAATAAAAATGAGGAAGAAAATATCGCTCATTTGCTGCAACGACATAACTCAAAAACAAGCTTTTGAATAATGCCATGTTTTTGACTGCATAGTGAACCAATCACCTATGCAGTTTTAGTTGGTAGAACGTTATATTTGAGCTTTAACTATTCACAAATTGTAAGATAGAACAGGGTATGTCACTATTGTGTCTTCAGTTCGTCCTGGACTTCATTCACCAAAATGTCCTTTTGCAAAATTAAAGTTTTTAAGTTATGTCGTTGTTGCAGCAAATGAGGGATATTTTCTTCCTCATTTTTATTTCGTTTGAAATGGGAGTAAATATTTTTCAACGCCTGCAAGAAATTGTTTTTTTATTTTAATTTTTAAATATTGTTACAATTAGTTATGTTCATTTTTTTTTTTTTTATTGAATAGATATTACAAACTTCCTCTCAAGGGGATAGAGTAATATGGATGACAATGAATCCGTTCATATGATATAGAAATAAATCAAATGATATGTATTATAGAAATAAATAAAAAGAATATAAAAACGTACATTCACAGAATATATACAAGTGTTTCAAGGAAACTTGTAGCGAATCTTGTCCTCCCACTTATGGGAAGGCAAGCCAGGCACAAAGTAATCCAAAGACAATTCTCTCAGCCGTGTTAATAGTCAAGGATGGGTAGGTAGCATTTGAGAAAGAGATTTTTTAAAAATTTGAAAGGATTAAAAGAAAGTTGATCGGTATTTTTTTTTTTTTTTTTTCGCGTTTTGTTTTTTCCTTTTTCTTGTTTTTTCAGACATTCGGGGTTAAAGCTGAACGGTCTATGACAAAGGGTTGTTGTGAGGTTTACCAGATTTCAGGAAAAGGACAATACTGGAATTTGTTCATGGTAAAGGGCAAAAGGTTATCCCGAGATTGCGATTGTATTGGAAGATAATTTTTAATACTCCTTTTTGAGGAAGTATTCAGGCATATCTGTGAGCCTAGGAGATCTTATCCGGAAAACCTACAATGTTTAAATTTTTGTAAAAGGAGTAACTTAGAAAATTTTATTGCTTTAGGAGTTAAGGAGGGAGGAATTAGTTCATCGAGGAATTCAACAAGTGTTGTTTTGTGGGTGGGGTTAGATTTAGGATGAGGAAAGTGATTGACAAAATTCCTCTGCTCTGGTCTCGTTTGGAGAAGCTAACGTGCTTCACTGTGGAGGGGATGGGAAGTTATTATTTTAGGAACTATTTCGTTGTAAACACTTTGAAACTAATCGTTCCAAGTTAAGAAAAATAGGAATTATAGGATTTGGATCTGAAGGTAGTGCCCTGTCATTTAATTTGTTATTATAACACCTCAGTATTTAATTTAGCAAATAGAAATTTCTAACAAAATTAATTATTATATACCAATTATATATATATATATATATATATATATATATATATATATATATATATATATATATATATATATACATATATATTTTTATGTTGTTGCAGATATCTTTATTGACCATTTATCAGACAAACAAAAGAAGCAATAATATTAAGCTGAGTTAGTATACAATTAAATTCAGTACATTGAACTATATCGTATTTAATTATTATAAATATTAATAATTAAATAACAATTAATTTATAACTGTCTTAATTTCAGGATAGCATAATCAGTTTTGAATGAACTATGAAATAGTGAGCGGTACAGAAATATAGTTTATATGCTGATTTTATTGATACATTTATATTTTATATAAATACATATTATAAAGTATGCTACCGATAAACAAATATGAACATCTTAAGGAGTACATTGAAGAAGAAATAATATGAAAATTCGTCTTTATTAGTTATTTTATTTATTTTTAAATTGGCAGATTGATAATATCTGACAAATATTTAATTCAATAAAAAAAATAAATATTTAAATGTTTATCTTTATTTTATTACAGCTTGTGTTTTATCTAAACTAACCCAAATATACTTAATTCAAAGATCCAAATTTAAACTTAAAAAACTATTATAAAGGATATTTGTAAAGTAACCACTTTAAGGAAAATTGTGGTTAACTTGAACTCATTAAGTAGGGAAATGTATTTAAGTACTATTATTATTATATTGAGCACTACAGATCTTTAACATGCAAGGAATCGACTGACATCCCTGTCTATTCTCCGGCTTCCTACTCCAACCTCTCACTCCCAGTCTTCTCACTTCTTAGGCAATCTTCGACCTTGTCCAGCCACCTTACCCTCTGTCTCCTCTCGGCTTAGATAAATCATCTTTTTTGGGATTCTGTCTTCCGGCATCTTTTCCGCGTAGTCGCCTTCCACAATCTTCTTACATTGTTCATAGAAAACAATGTTTGGTCCACCAAACAGCTTTTCCAGTTACATGGTTGATTTCATTCTACAATTTCCGTGGTTATCCATGTGTTGCATGAGCCGGTTATAAATATCTACTCCGGGATATGTTGTATTCGGTTTTTCGAGGACCAGATTGAATACTGTGGACAAGTCACCTTTTCTTAAGCCGCCAGTCTCTTCAAATTCGTTCGATAATGATCCAGCAACCCTTACGTGAAACTTAGTTTCTTTCCATCTCATTTTAAGTAATCTCACCAACTATTCACTGCGATCCACATGTCGCACCACATATTTATTCCTTCTTTCATAGCAATTTAATTGAAAATAAGTAAACTTCTTTATCGATTTCAAGCTCAAGATAACTGTGAAGTATTGTAACCACTATTGCAGGATGGAGCTCGCCACAAACGACTGGAATCCATATATGGTATCTATCACATTTTTAATAACTGTTTAATGGAAAATCGGTAAATTGTATTATTTCTAAAACTTCCTGGAACTATAAACAAGATGTGGTTAAAACTTGGTACAGACTTGTTCAGAAGTGGTATTTTTCGTGGTTCACCAACAAATAAAAATATGCGTGACATTGACAAATATCTTCATATTTTAGGCCACACTAAATGGATATCACAGTTAAAAAACAATATCAAGCTTTCCCGTTAGTTTAAATTAAGCGATGAAGCTGGTCTCCAATTAATTACAGTTATCTTAATTAACCCGCGAACTAAGACTACAAATAATCCTGATAAATGGTTGAATAATCTTAAAAAATTGTTAATTAGTCTAATCCCTTAGTGAAATATAGCCTCCCTACTCATCAGTCCTTATTGACCTTTCGTCATTGTCCCATCGGGCCCCTTCGATATCCCTCTCTTTCTCTTCTTTTCTTTTTATTATCTTTCCTTCTTAATTCCTCTTAATGCAAAAGAGAATAAAGATAAATCAAACGATTTCGGATTTTTTTAAAGGTATAATTTACTATTACTTTAAATGAATTAGGTATTGCTAAATTATTTATCACCTCTATGACTGTCTTATCATTTCTATTTTTAAATATAAAAAATTTCTCTTTATTTTTATAATCAACATTCAAAAATCACTAATATTATTATTAGGTTATATTCCTTTAATTAATGCAAAAACATAAGATAAAAAAAAAATCATTATATACATTTCCTACGTGAATAATCTTACTATTTATACCTTTTATATATTCCTCTTTTCGGTTGATATTACAAACCGTGAAGATCTTAAATCGCGTGAAGTGGTCTTTCTACAGATTTGTGTTGCTTGCGCGAACACAGTCCTGAGTGGTAACCATATATCACTGTCAACCATGGTATGGTACAGTGGCAGGCTAAACATAGCCCGATTGCCTGTCCCCTTGGGACCAATTCACCAGTGCTCTTCCTATCGACATACGTTCAAATACTCGGACCCAAAGACAGTGACATCTGTCTAGATTCACAGATTCTGATCGCTCAAGGTCAACAGGCTGACTTGGACCTTCATGTCGAAATAGACCGTCCGTGGACCAAACCTCCGGGAGGCTACATCCAGAAGACCAACTAACTATACCCAATTAAGATCACAGGGTAGAATGGGTAGAACCATGCCCGGCCGGTGTGAATTTCTTCCAGTAAACTGACGGGCCTCACATCCCTGAGCGGTTTGGTAATTATCAGAGATACTCAAGCCAACGAGCCTTTCCTTGAATCTTGGTCATCTATTTTTGGTGGTCACCTATTCAAGTGCTGACCACGCTCGACGATGGTTAACTTTGATTAAATATTGCACAAGCATTGCTCACGTTTGGCCTCCTCGATTCCATACATTTATGTATAATACTATAAATAACCTATCTTTATTATCATTACCATACTAAAATAATATATCACGTTGAAAATATTCTAAAATTATATATTTATGAATCATTAGAAATAATAAAATCGTTTAAAACCATTCTAAATGTTCATCTAAATATTTCGATTATTTTAAATTTCGTTCCAGTAGGAAAAGAAAATCAGATCAATAATAGAAAAAAACCTTAGGACTTTTCTATATATCTATGTTCCTAACCCGAGCTGCAACATATTTCACTTGTCTCTTTCTTCCATTTGTGAGTACCAACATGCATTTGATTTCATGTTTTACATTTTTGAATTAATTCAATAAATATTACCCATATAAAAAATGTATATATGTATGTATTTTTATATCTAAAGATGAATAACTAACATTTGAAATAAGTCTTCAAACTAAATTTCAGAAAGGTGGCAAATAATTTGATTAATAATTGTATTGTTACTTCTATACCATCCATATCATGATGATGAGAACTGATACTTTTGATGTTTATTTTTATCATATCTTTTCTAACAATTATTTTTTCTAATATACTAATGTTTTACAAAAGTTACAGTCATTATGAAAAAAAAATAAATTATTGAATATTGAATAGCATTCTCAATTTCATTATGCTATTTAATATTCAATTATTTTTCTCAAATTAATATTATCAAAGGTGGAACTAAGACTATGTAACGTATAAAAGTTGAACATTCTACGTAAGGTCATTCATACTACCACATTTATTTATAGAATATGCCTAAACTTTTAAAACAAAAAGTTTTCAAAGTGCTAAAAAAAAAACGAAAAATTCTTGAGCTTTATCATTATACAGTACAGGAAAAACAGGAAAAAAAAATTATGAATAGTACAGGGAAACTATTTTAGGGACTCTCTTAATTGTTCATTGTTATAATTGAAACGTTTTTACAAAGTTTCATCAACGGATCAATTTTTTTTTTTTTAGAGTTTTTAGTGCTTCTTTATCTTTAGTATATACATTAGAAAGAGCAAAATTTTCCAACTTCAAGCTGAACATTACTCAAAGTAAGACAAAATAAATTATCATCAATTAGTTTTTATCGAATTCTATGTTTAATTTTATTTATTGTAATATATATTTTAAACATCTCAGCTTCTGATTATCGAGCTTATTATTATCAAAGGATCCTGAAGGCCAGAATATCATAGGTCTAAAAATTTAGGACGAACGATGGCGATGTTTAGTAAGATAAGAATAATACGGAAACCAACTTATGCAAAATCTTAGGCGAATTTTATAGAATGGGTAAACTCTAGGCTCATAATGCATTGAGAATAGCAATGAGGGGTAATATATGCATAGAAAATATGTAAAATAATCTCGTTTCAACTATGATAGCTGATAGCAAACGCGATTCGAATATTAAAATAATTGTTTTATAAAAAAAAAACTTTGAAAGTAAATTTGCGAATATAAGTTATATCATGTTTTATTTTTTCTATCGTCTTACTAGAAGATCTAATTTTACAAATCTGGTGATAATGGCCACAACACATTATTAAAATGATCCAAAAGAAAGAAACGATAAATATTAAATAAATTTGTAACCCGTAAGTGGGCAAGTTTATTCATCTCAGATAATTCTAATGCTTAAAAATAGTATAGAGAAATAGGATATTGGAAAAGAGAAAAAAAAAATTATTGGAGTTATTTGTACTTAAAATTCAAAATAGCTTTTAATAACTAACAACTTGGCATTTTGCAATGATATATTTGTCCTTAAAAATTATTTTTATTATATATTATTAAAAAAATAATACAATGAAATGAAAATAAATTATAATCTGGGTCAATTGACTCTTAAGAATACTTATAATAAACCATATAAAGGCAGTCTAGCAGCCGTATTTAAAGTTATATGATGTTAATGATAAATAAAAATAGTAGATATAAAATTTTGTTAATAGAAATTAGTACTAACTCTACATTATAAATATTTACTAAAAAAATAAAATAAATTTACAAATTCAAAAAATAAGGTAAGAGAACAAAAAAATAAAAATAAAAGTGAAAAATACTGTAAATAATACAAAAATTGAGTTATTAATCATTAAATACAAAAATTTGAAGAAAAATAAATCTTATGTGAAAAATATAATATGATCTCTGATAATAATATAAGTTATTATAAAACAAATACAAAATGAAAATAAAAATTGTTTATTGAGCAATCATATCTCGCTGTAATTTATCTTTTCTGCTTTTGTGAGACCATTGGATTGAATTCCTAATAAATACAGGAAGGGTCTGAATTTAAAATATTGAGAAAGGAAAAAAAAAATCTTCGATGTGAAGGAGTTCCACATGCTCTGGTAGTGTAATAAATATATATATTTATAAAAAATATTTGGTTAGCAAAAAATTAAAATTGGCCAATATTATAGAATAAGTATATGTTTCAAAAGACATCCATCATTACATTTTTTTTTTCTTTGGAAAGATTAATATTGTTAATTCGAAACAAAATGGTGTTCGATGAAAGTAGTATGGTTGATTGTGTGATTTAATGGTTGAAGGAGATGGTCTGGAATGGAATCAGGTGTAATAAACTACACATCTAAGTTTAAAAACCTTTACATTGAGAGCCGACGATTCGACTCGCTTTGCAGATCTTCTTCAGGGCTCCTTTTTTTTTTTTTTTTTTGTATTTTTTAAATCAGCTATTCGCCGCTCTTCCATAAATTCACACTTTTAGTTCACTTCATTATTAAACTTAAATGTTCTATATTCAAATAATCTTATTGTCAGTTTGGGCCCAAGAGATTTTCTTCGACTCGATCACAAACTCCAAGTCAAAGTCAAACACTTGGATTCTAGGATGCAGTCGAAAACCAATAAGATGCAATCATTTGTTTAGGATTGATGAATTAATTACCTCTTCTTTTGGGATTATTTTATTAGAATACTAGTTTCGAATGCTTCGAGTGCTATCAAAAATGTAAGACAAAAAATTAAACATTAGTACTCACCTCAGGAGACCTAAGAGATAACCGAATTATATCCATCCTGAGAAGGGAAAGGGAGTTAGTAGGTTCTTTTAGTGTATATAATCCATGTAACATAGTACTGATGTGTTGAAAATTTTTTATGTTTTAGAACTGTAGATGAATGTTTAGCAGTCGAAACTAATCAAATAAAATAATAAAATAATCTCAATTCATTCATCGATACTAATTGTATTGATCCTTCTATACCATCATGCGTACCTCAAGTAATCATTTGACTATAGTATCTTCAAGTTTATTCATGAATTACAGATGTGAATTCGTCGTAGAGCGGCGAATAGCTGATTTTTCAAAAAAATCAAAACGGGAGTCCTGAAGATCTGAAAGACAGGTCGATTAGAAATGTCTGCTCTCAAGTTTTTTAAACTTTAATGTGTAGTTTATTAAACTGACCGAACTCCAGACCATGTTATTCAACCAAATAGGGTTTGGTACATAACAATTATATTCGAATAAGTTTGTTTTTTTGTTTTTTTTTAAATCTTCATCCAAAAATAAATGAATTATGCTCCTTTTTTTATTGTATTAAATGCATACATATATACAGCTACACAATAGTATCATATGAACCAATTCCCTCATTAGACATAATTGGATTCATGTGGAGATACGATAATTGGGTTGATCCGTGCAAGTGGCATTGTTACACTGGAGCCTGTGATGATCAAGGAGTACCTGAGCGGAACAGCCCCTGCATAGGCCGCAGTTGTCGCAGTACATCCCAGAGCCGCATTTCCCCCTCAGGTCTTGGTAGCCCCCGCATCTTCCAAGAAACCAAAGAGTAATGAAATAAATAAAACAGACAAAAAGCCAGAAGAAATTTTTTAAAAAAATTAATAAATTAGCAGTAAAAAACAAACAAAAAAAGTCATAAAAATATAAGTATAATTAAACGTGCTATACTTATCAAATACGAGGAGTGATCAAAAAGTTCCAGGACTGAATTTTTATACATTTATCCACACAACATACAGGTTATTCAAATTTGTCTCCTTCGAAGTACTCCCCTTGGGAAGCTACACACTTTTCCCACCGGTGTTTCCACTGATCAAAGGCCCCAGAAAACTCTTCTTTTGTAAAGGTGTTTAGCAGCTCCGTTGTTTTTTCTTTAATTTCGTCAACTGTTTGAAATCTTTGTCCTTTCAGGTGTCTTTTGAGCTTCGGGAAAAGAAAATAGTCGGCTGGAGCTAGGTCAGGTGAGTAGGGGGCTGAGGAATGACAGTCATTGCGTTTACAAAAAAAGGCCATCTTTAAACCTCTTGAACCACTGATGGCAGCATGATCGGCTTAGACATTCTACACCAAAAGCCTCTTGTAACATCAAAAAGGTTTCAGAAAACATTTTGTTCAGTTTCACACAAAACTTCACACAAACACGTTGCTCTTCTTTCACATTCATTTTCATAAAATAGCCAAACTCTATAAAACTAACCTCGAACAAACTGTGCCAATGTTGCTTTCAGTGATGTTATGATTGATCTGCAAACACAGCTGTGTTCCTGTTGAGTCAGGCAATACAATGCTGCCAACCGCATCGCTGTGAGACATTGCATTCCCATAGTATATAAAAAGTCCTGGAACTTTTTGATCACACCTCGTATATTCTAATATTAACTAAATATGATTATCTTCTTTTTCTACAAGAATAGCTGTAGCATATTGAAAAGTACGCTATCAGTAGATTACTTTTATTATAATTATTTTTTAAATTTTTAGCATTGGTTCAATAATTACAGAACTTGAATCGCAAAAAATTATGGTGTTCCTCATCTCCACATAACGCTAGAAATGCATCTTGTAAATTTAGCTAAAGTGAAAAATATTATAATCCCTTTTTCACAATAAATATACAGTTTTATTCCATTAATGTAGAATATAGCTGATTGTAAACTACAGTTATCAGCAATCTTTCAGCAAGTTGTTCCAAGTTGTTTGCCAAACATTAGCAAAATAAATTTAACTTTAATTTTATTATTTTCATTCAATGGTCTCAGCAGCCAATTTCAACATATGTTGTATCGTATTTATATTTCTGCGGTATTGGGTTAAAAAGTTATCGGGACGTTAAGGTCAGGATATCTCACCAGGATCTGCAGAATGTATCTTATGTTAGACAATTCAATTAATAAATTACTAATACATGCATTCAAGCAACATATAACAAAAGAATATAGAATAGTTTTGTGTGCGATCTTCATTTATTCTATTTAGGCATACAAATTAGAATACGAACATTGATTGATAACTATTCTATAGTTTCTTTATTACTATCCATCCTTACTCCTAGAAAAAATATATTTTTTTGGTTATAAATAACGGATGAAATGGTAGATCATCTATTCGTTGATTTATAAAATAATTGCCTAATTATTGCTATACTTATAAAAAAATAATCCTTACATTTCTCCTGGACCTTTGCCACATGCCCATTTTTTATTTATTTTCACCGGTCCATAGAAACAGTTTATTGGTTTCTTATCACAGTGAGCTCCCCTGCAGAAAAAGTAAACCAATTAACTATTATTATTAATAGGGAAAATAAATTATTAGAATAAATTATTTAATTGAGTAATAGAGAAGTGTCGAAATAAAATATTTTCGATTCTCGATATGACACATTGGTCACTTTTATCGATCTGGCCATTAAAAGTCGAAATTATTATCAGAGAAATTTTAATCTAGTTAGCAAAAAGTGATGGAGTCTCAAAAAATTAGTAAGTACGCTTTATTAGCTACCATTAATGATTTTTTTTCTCCAAATAATATGAACATTTACTTTGATAAACCACGACAAATGTACAACTTTGTTTATCTAGGAAACTAAGGATTGGAGTGGATTTGTCGTTTTACTTGCCTTAACATATTCAATTACTTTATAAAAATGGTATAGTTTTTCATTCAGCTGCGACTCTTAGCGACTTTAGGTTTTATGCTCATTTTTAGGTTTTAAATGCGGTTCGGACCGAATAGTGTTACTTTACAATTGGTGCTGTGAACCAATTGGAAAACAGAAAACTAGTCCACTTTTTAAATACATAGAGAGGAAAAGTGATTTTTCAGAGAATTGTTATAGTATTACCTAAATGTTTTTGTTATTTTTTATATTAATTTATTGAAATTTACAACTGTACAAATATATACGTACATCAAGTAAAAGAGCTGATAACGATTACAATAACATGTCAAAACTTGAAAAGAACTACTCATCAGCAGAACTTCAATTAAAATTCTACACTAGAACATCTCTACTTTAGGCAGACGTTTGCCTACTGTACAAAATATATACACCAAATAAATGTGTTGTTAACTATTACAATAAAAATTCTACACTACAAGATCTCTAGGCCATCTTCTTTTCAGACTCCACGGAGGATCATCGGGAATGGAGTGGGAAGCAAGTTGAGAGACTAATGGATTTGAGCGGCTATGGAGCTTACTATGAAAGGATGGGTATCTGGTTTGCTGCCTAACTCAGCAACATATGGAACATCAAGGTCTTTATGGATGAGTTTATTGGTGACAAAGTAATTGGCATTTAGGGTTTTTCGAAGGATTTTGGATTGTGAGAATTGGATACGAGATGAATTGGATGGTTTAGTAGAGCCCCAAAGCTCAACTCCGTAAGTCCAAATAGGTCTAATCACAGTCATGTATATGAGTCTTTTGTAATTAATTGGGAGCTTTGATCGTTTGTCTAGTAAATGTTGAAGTAGTCTGTTACGACGGGTAGTTTCTTGTCGTTTTAGTCCTGTATGTGGATTGCAAGTAAGACGTTTGTCCAAGTGGACTATAATAAAAAAATAAATAAATAAATAAAAAAAAAAAAAATTCTGATTCAATGGAAGAGGTTTCATCGATGAAACCAACTATTTTCAAAGTAAATGAAAAATGGATTTGTGATTTATCAATCTATTGAGACCGTTTTAAGGCAGGTTTCTCATATTGTCCGACCCTATAGTAAGTATCTAAAGACAAAAAAAAACAAAAAAAAAAACTAAAAAGAGTATTTTTTTTACGAAAAGAGGCCTTGAACATGATTTTGTGTATGAAAAATATTTATCATGGAGAGAGTTACAGAGGTGATTGTACTGAGATCAAAGAAGGTTTATGAGTTTTTTGTTTGTTTTTTTTGCTTCGGTTATTTTTAAAAATCTTATTGGATTATTTTATTTAAATTAATTTAATTTTGTGTATTGTTTATCTTTGAAATAAATGTTTATCAAATACTTCTTTGGAGCCATTTGTTATTATAATATTATTATTTGTTATTCATAATATTATAAGTTTTTTAAACTTTATTACTTTACGTATTATCCTTCAAAAAACATTATTCCATCTGTTATTTTTTCTTTTCATTTATTTATAGCCATAACACTTTAAGTGTTATTTCACCACTAAAATATTTGTTTGTTTTTTTCCTTATTAAATATTTATTTTTCTGTACAAAATACAATCGTCCAGCAATACTTGGTGCTAATCAAAACACTAATTTCTTTCATGCGAATGTGGATAAGAAATGGTGTGAATAGGCTTTACCTGCAAGACGCGCGACGTCCGCTCGCAGTCCAGACTAAGATCACGAAAACCATCACAGAGCAAAGCATTCCTGAACTGAAAGAGAACCATAACAACTTTGTGGCTGGGAAGAGGAAAACCTCCCTTCAATAGTTGCAAGAATCACAAACAATAATAGTTGATCAACTGTGCATTATATCTCCAACATAAACTATTTATAGAAATGCATCCCCACCCAATGCAATACCGACATTGTCTGGATTCCTTCACTGATGTCTAGCTTCGATATTCGACACGACAAATATGTTTTTGGCCGTCTCGACCCCATAATGATTATTGAAATAATCAACTGTAAACACTCTTACACGCGCCCACACTCCTGCTATTAATAAATCTCAATATTAGAAAAATTTCCAAATGTTAATATAATCCTAAACTATTTCCAATTAGAATTAATAAAAATACATGAACATTAGCAGTTTGATACACAGATTATTGTTGATATATACAGGATGATTCCCTCCCAAAAAAAAAACAAAAAAAAAAAAAACATTGAGTGGAACTAGACCAAAAATGCCAATGGCTTTTACTTTTCATACCAATTCTGTTGCAGATATACAATAAGTCAAAGATTTTTTTTTGGATGAAACCAAGTTTTTTCCATAAAAACTGTGATATTCACTTTTTTTTTAATTTTGACCACATTTTGAGAATTAGCATTAAATTTCCTATATCATGTAACCTTGAATTTTACAAACTTAGGACCTAAAGAACGGCTTCATCACATTATTTAGGAAAGTTATAACTTCTTATAATACTTTAAGCGTTAATTTGATCATATCATATAAAAGCTTGTTAAGTTTTCAACTTATTTTGATATTTTCAGTTTTTTTCGAAAGATTTTCCTAATTAAAGTGAACAACAAGCTGTTCTTTAGTTCCCAAGTTGTAAAATTCAAGATTACATGTACTCTGGTATCATTGAAAATTTAATACTAAATTTGAAAATGTGGTCAAAATTTGGAAAATAATTGAGCAGAGTGTAGATATCACAGCTTTTATGGCAGAAAACGTGGTTTCCTCAAAAAAATCTTTGAATTATCATATATCCACAACGGATTGGAACAGAAAGGTGAGGTCAACGGCATGTTTCTTCATTATTGGTCTAGTTTCACACATTTTTTTTTTTTTTTTTTTTTTTTTTTTTCACTATCAGGAAATCACCCTGTATATACCTACATATATTAAATTTTGAAAATGTGAGGGGGTTTCACTGAACCTTCCAACTCTTCTCCTTTCCAACCCTTACAATCCTAAATCCTTCATAAAATTCCCAATGCTCTTTATTATGTCTCAAATAAACATATATATTACGATCTAGAAGTCCCATATATTGATTTGGTCCGAACAAGATACCTCTCCTTTCGTGATATGCTCCAACCCACAAGTTTCACAACACTTATCATTGTATTTGCCATGAGGTGTCTGAAAATAAGATGGCCTATGGATTCCCTAATGTAGAATATTAATTGAAGTAGCTCTAATAAGTAGTTCTTTATAAGTTATTGTAATGATTATATCACACATTTACTAATGTATATATTGTATGCAGTTGTTAATATTAATAAAATATAAAAAATATATATGTAATGTGATACAAGTAATTAAACGCGTAATTTTTAGTTACCTAATAAGCCAAAATGGAAAAACCAATACATTTCTACATTTAAATTTTTATTTTAACATTATAATCAATCTGCCACAGTTGAGGACAATAAGTAATAGGATTATAAGTACACATTCACTCCTTATTTTCTAGAAAACCAAAGTATTAATAAAATGAAATAAATTATACTTGAAAAGGAAATGAATAAGTAGATAAGATAAAAAAATAATGATAACAATAAATGAATAATAATATAAACAAATTAATAAGTGGATAAAAGAACAAGAAAAAAGAAATCCAGCCCAAGAAATTTTATAAAATTCAAAAATGTTTACTAAACTTTATTTTCTTTTAACTGCAGTTAATCTTCATTGACTTTTCAAATCTATTTATCTATAATTATTTTACTTAGTTTATATATTTTTTATTTTTCCTTTTTTAATTTTATCTTGCTTATCTGCTTTGCAGCGTAGACCATCATTATTTAAAATCGTCAACATAAATAAAGTATATTAAAAATATCAATTATTGTTTTCACAAGACTCTTCAAAAATGCCATCCTACTTATTTTATATCGAAAAATAATTCCCATTTATGATTAAGGGAATATTTGTTTTTTGAATAATCTATTTTTAAAACGAATGCCTTTTGGCACATTATCTGTTTTGTTGTTTTAGTGAATATAAGCTCTAGCCAGCAATGTTTAAGGTTGGTGATATTGAAATATAACTGAGACCCAAAAAGCGCCGTTACCCACCCAAACAATAAACCAAAACAAACTTCCCCTCAGCGGCAGTAGGGCACTAACCTCTTCTTTACAAGCTACAGGTAGCGCCTTGGGTTTGACAGCTGTCCAGGAAGCCATCTGCTGGGAGTCCTCACCTTTGTGTTGATCGGGTTTGTGCTAGGGACATTGATGAATAACAGAGGATACGCAGTGCCATAAGTCACAAACTCTCAAAGCTAAAATCATTCCGGAATCAACAAGACAAGTGACTATGTCAGATAGATATGGCGGTATCAAGGTGAACCGAAAGCTTTTAATATAGTTTTAGCTCTACAATTTGGAACTAGGAGGTCAAGTATTCAGCAAATTCGAAATCTAATTTTTGAAAAATAATATGTAGGATTGATTAAAAGGAAGATTGGGTGATTATGCCTATACTATTTACTTTTTACTCTATGGAATGAAAAAATCCAAGATTAACTTGACTATCCGGATTTGGGCTTTAATTATCAATTTAAAACAAGAATCCAACATGGCCTTTATAAGGAAAATTTCAACCGATTACAATTTTAAGATCTAGATTATATCTCAAGTTTATAGCTGACCTTGGATTTTATAAACTAAGTATAACTTCAAAATTTTAACCTCCTCGAAAAGATTTGAGGTCAGTTTTTCCTTGGATGAAGCTTAAAAATGTGAAATTTTATTTTTTTTCTCGGCTCCTAATGCCCATTGGCGGCTATAACTCTAATAGGTCCCTAC
Organism: Euschistus heros; assembly: GCA_003667255.2. Lineage (NCBI taxonomy): Eukaryota > Metazoa > Arthropoda > Insecta > Hemiptera > Pentatomidae > Euschistus > Euschistus heros. The sequence continues at coordinate 799,200 of RCWM02000105.1, read as the reverse complement.
TACCCACATTCGGCATTCATAAACGTTAAGTATAACTAAAATTATGAAGCTTATAAAATATAAATTTATAAACTTACTTTAATCAAATTATTCCTAAACCAAAATGTTATCGATATCATTGAGCAATGTTTTTGATTACTACTAAGAATAACTAGCCTAACTAGTACAAAAGAAGGCAATATTTGCTAACTAAGAATATACTTAAACGACTCATATTATACCAAAACGCTTAGTATTAATCTTTTTGAAGCATCTTTAGTGACGTTATATTATATATACATACAAATATGTTTGCAGAGTAAATCGTAACGGAAATTGAAGGACCATGTCAAACAGCAGTTTCAATTAGTTTTGTGTATTTTGTTAATAACTTTTATTCAGGATGGATTTTAAGTTAATAATTATTTTTCATTGCTCATTATAGTATCTTGTTTTTATTATTATTATTATTATGTTTAATGTTTTATTTTTACAAGAACTTTGCTTTAAAAATAGTTATAATCTCCAGGAAAACTACTCATAATATATACGCTTGTTTTGTACTTGAACTTGTAATTGAAATGAGTTGAAACTGTTATCTGTTTTCGACTATTATTTGAAATATCATTCATAATTGTTTTAAATATTGTGTAAAAGTCATCTGTGGATATGGATTGGTCAAGTTGCAAACATGATAAACACTAATGAAACGTTAAGTACTTTTTATATATTATCATGAATTGTATTATGTTTAAATCTAACAAGATTCGGTATATGGTATTCTAAAACAGCCACTTAAGCTCTTTAATTCTTGTCAAACGGCCTAAATCTTATGAAGTTACGCTTCATTCTCTTCAGATACCCGTACTAGAGAAGTGTCTTGGGAGAAGTTAAACTATTAGACCGCCACTATATCTTTCTTGTCTAAGAGGAGGGCTGGTGACTCAATGGCCGAATGAGGAGTAACCAGAAGGTCATGGGTTCGAATCCCACCTGGGCGGGTTAAAATTTATTTCGTGGCGGACCCACTAAATGAATCTTGACCTTCCTACCCAGGCCAGTATAGGACTTCCACGGAAGTCTTGGGCCAAAAAAAAAAAACTTTCAGCTGCAATTCAGAGAAATTTTCTCTCATACTCCAGATCTCAGTACTCCATCAAACAGATTGTATTCTACATTAAAGCTGTGAAGATTCCCCACTTAAAAAGGTTTCACTTACTACCATACTGCTATTTGAAAACTTTTAATCTGATTTAATGACTACAATTAGGAACTATGTGGTGGAACTATGAGGTCAAGTATTCAGAAATTTTAATATATAATTTTTGAAAAGTATATTATTTTATTATGTCTTGACAATAATAAATTAGGGATAAAAAGATCAGAGGGGAAGGGCTGATCATGGAAGAATACAAAAAAAGGAATTTTTGTTGGTTACGCCAACGTTTCGGACCACATTGATGACCATTCATTCATTATATGTACTGGTACGAAAATGGTAGCTGTAGAAGAAATTTACTACAGCCATTATGAATAATTACATAGGATAAATAATAAAAATGAATAAATTCTATTCGGTCGGTCGACATGTTCCTCTCATATTTCTTCCATAGATAAATTTCGTTTGACTGCCATTTGAGATATGAATATGAGATTCAATTAAACACCACATTTTACTAAAATACGACCATGCACAACCTAATTAAGGATCACATCCCAAGCTTTATAAAAGCTAGATGTGCTTAGAGTCGATCTACGATTCATAAGGCGGAATAAGCAAGTTATGATTCAAGGTAAGGTATACAATTTATTTCCGTTAATACGTTCCTATTATAGGAAGAGAATCTTCAAGATGTGGGTGATCTTATCCCTATTAATTTTCTGGCTTTAACACCTACTATAACATTTATCAGCCAACAATAATCCATTTCATCACAATTATTTCAATCTCATACCAGAAATAAATTCACCTTTATCCTTTCTCTTTCATATATGGCGCCCTGTTCTGCAGCGTCCATCAGTGATATTCCACAACTTCTTATTGAACAGATCCTTTACCTATAACTTTAATTTGACAAATTATTAACTATAATCCACTTATAAGACTGAAACGACTAGATACTGCACGTTTTCGAATGCTTGCTGCTTGTTAGGTTTTAAGGGCAAACAACTTCTGATGGTTATTATTGCCCTTATATTTGAACTTAATTATGCTGTATTGTAACAATGATAGCAATGTTTTATCAGATTTATTTTCGGGATCCCCAGACGTTCTCTCTTATCTCACCGGTATTCTGAAAATGGGTGACTATACCCAAATTTCCGACGTCAATATTTCCAAGATGCGTTCATATTTCAATCTTTAATAACCAAAAACCCACCTACATACATGATACTTACTCTGTAATCCTCTATCCAAATAAGAACCCAACTCATCAATTAGAATACTCCACTGCATCGAAGGTTGAGTAAAATTCTTTACCATCCGCGCTTCCTCATTATAGAATTCCTTGTCCATTTCAATGCAAAAATGCTTCTCTCTAACTTCATTTCAGCGCTATCCATTTCTTCACTTTCTGAAATTTCGTTCTTCCAAGCAAATGGAAAATTTTCATATTTATCTTGTAGATATTATAAGAGTATACTTAAGTTGTATCTCTTTATTTTATAACTTATAATGATATTAGCAATTATTTATCATAGCCAGATGATTGCCCAATGTATTGTACTCCAATTTTATTCTTAGGGGACAAGTTGTCCCAGAATATAGTTTATTTTCTTCTTCTACAGCAATAATTCGACAACCGCTCCCAGCTGTAAATTAGACTGTAAATTAAAAAGACTCATACACATGACGATAATGATATATATTTGAGTATATGGAATCATACATATATCTGGAATATATAGTTTTAATAACCATCTAATTAATCTCGTATTTAATTCATAGAATACAAAATCCTTGGAAACATCCACAATGTTCCCCACAATTGAACCGTAAAAATCTAAATGCATTAAATGTTGCCATTATGTCCTAAAGATATACCCTTTCTTAATATACGCTAAAACCACTGAAGCAGGGAATTAAAAAAAAAAAAAAAAAAAGGTTTTTAAAAATAGATTTTTACAATCTGAAAAACAATTCGATCGTAAAAAAAAAAAAAAAAAAAAAAAAAAAAAAAAAAAAAAAAAAAAAAAAAAAAAAAAAAAAAAAAAAAAAAAAAAAAATAAAAAATAGTAAAAAGTATTAATACGTAAGAATTACATGCATAGCAAACGATGTATACTAAAGACTATTTTTATTTATAATCGCAACATCGATAGTTATGTCAATTGGGGTCAACAGATTGGAAAATAACTGAGGTTACGTAGCATTTATTATGAGATTTTATTTTTTGCAAGGATGATTAAAACATCTGTTTTGGCAGGCGATAAAAGCTAAAACGAGAAATTAATCATCAATAAGGAAAAACAAATAAAGTTTGTTATTTATAAAATTATTTATCATTTGAACTATTTCTTTTATCTCTACCGTATGAAGGTTTTAGATCGGAGGAGTAGACTTTCTAAATATCATTGTATTCTCACGTGTTTAATGGTGTCGTGTCATCAATTCGTTTTCTTATTATAAAAAAAAAAATAAAAATAAAAAGTTGTTTTAATATTTAATATCATTACTTAAGAAGGCAGGTTATGTTTGTTTGGGCCTAAAGACCTTGTATTCTACAAACATGTTAAGAAGGATATGTTATCCTACAGGTTACCAGCCTTCTCTAGGTAAGTTTCATTTTGCGGGTCTGCTATGAAAGATAATTTAACCTGCCTAGGTGGGATACGAAACCACAACCTTCTGCACTGAGACACGCGCCTCAATGCCCATACCCTTAGGCAGTTTTTAAGTATAAACAAAATTTATCGGTACATCGAAAACTCATTAGGCTATTTACTTATCTTATTATATCATTTATGATGTTATTCTAACATTTATTTCAAAGTTAATCGTTTCTTAGTTATGAATAACGAAATCGACAACTTGAACAACAGCTAGATGACGCAGATAGAAAAATGTTTTTGAACAGACTCTCTACGTAGGACTCCATCTGTGAAAACGCCTTACTTGAAATACAGGTAAAATACTAAAACGATTAAGAACTGCACGACGTTTTCGAAAATTTCAACATTTACTAGACAAACGTTTAAGTTTAATGTCTGTATTTTCTCTCCACTTAACAAATTTGTTGGGATTGAAAAAGTTTATTTCTTCTTTTACCGAAATCTTCGTACTATAATGGAGGACTATCATGAACCTCTGATTGTCTTTTACTGGGCCCATAAAGGCTGCAGTAGTGCACACTCGGCGTCGGAAAATAAATAATGTTTAGGCCACTCCAAAAACGGTTTTACCTCGAATTTTTTTTACTTTTCGATTAGAGCCAAGTTTAAAATGCACATTTTCATTAAGTGATTGGCATAATGTTTTATTTACACAAGTAACTGATTTGTATACCATATGAGAACTCCTTTTTTTGGTTTTAAAAGTAAATTTCTCCTTGAAATCGGAATATATATCCATAAACAGAATCATTACTTTTTACATATCATACAAAAGCTGATTAAATTTGCAAGTTTTTTTATTAATAAGACATTGTAACTTCCCTAAATAAGGTGAAGATCAAGCTGTTCTTTAGGTCATACGTTTGTAAAATTCAAGGTTATATGTACTCAGTTCTTATAGGAAATTTAATACTAAATCCAAAAATGTGGTCAAAATGTGAGATATATTTGAACATAATAGAGATATTACAGCTTTGATGGTAAAAACCGTGGTTTCCTCAAAAAAGTCTTTGATTTATCGTATATCTGTAACGGACTGGAATAGAAAACTGAGGTATGCGGCATTTTTATACATTTTTCATCTAGTTTCACCCAATTTTTTGTTTACACTAAGAAGTACTCTCCCCATATTTGTCGCTAAAGAAATCTCGGTTTATTTTTTAAAAGTTTGAAAGGCTGTTTAAATTTTATGAATTTTTATTCATTACCTTCCCAGGAAACCTGAGTCCCCTAGGCACAGAAATTTACATACCTACCTGGAGATCCTATAATTAAAATGTCTTTACCTGATTTCATGGATTAATTTACCAATCCCCTTCAGAATAAAGGCTTAGACCTGAAATCTATCAATAATGACTCATTTTATCTTTTTAATTTTTTTAAAATTTTTTTATTATTGATAATTTACTACAATTCATATAATAATATAAAAGGACAAACCTTTTTTTTGTTAGTGAACAATAACCACATGTGGATCCTAATGAAGTTTGAAAATTGGCAGATATGTATCTAACGCCATTTTATAACTGAGCTTACAAAATTAAAACTACTGAACAGATTTTTAACTATATTTTCTTTATAGTTTTAGAAATAACTAAATTTAATGATTTTTAATTAAATAATAGAGGTGTTAGGTTATAAATTACAGCTATGCTGTATTCCATATATCTATAGAAATATGATTGAGGCTGTAATTCCCACTGGCCCTGCGACTAGAGAAATTTCGATTCAAACGATTAAAATTTTAATTTAAGTTTCTTTTATATTACAATTAAAAAATCCTTTTAATTTACTTGCAAAAACGTTACAATAAATTTGTGAACTGACTCTCTCAAGTTCAATTATATGTAGGACTTTCCAGAAATGGAGGGACTCACAATCAAATCATTCTCACGACATCAGGAGACAATATTCGAAATATAATTTATTCGATAGTCTAAAGAATTCATTTTCTATTTTTGAATAGTTCTTATTGATAAAAAAATAAAACTTAGTTATTTGCATATTTGAGAGAGTCATGACGCAAGTTGGGGCAAACGTGGAAAAATTCATCATTCGATATAGGAGCTATTTCGTATTGTGTTTGAATAATGAATAGCCGAAGATTTAAAACCTCTTTCCTTACCCAAAAATAATATATATATATATATTTTTTTTTTAATAAAAATATAGAATTTTTCCTTTGTCGATTTAATCTATCTTTTTTTTTTTTAATATAAGTTTATGCTTGTTGTTGTACGTTTATGTGATTAGTACTTTATGACATTTATGTACATATGTAGAAGTTAACATATATTATAGAAGCAGCCGAATATAAACCATATAAAACAGAAAACCCAATAAATTGAATAATAAAGTTGATAAACATGCATTACCCCACGTTAAACTGGCATTTATGTTATTATTATCAGGATGTTTCGGAGAAAATATCCCTATTAATTCATCTGCATATTCAGCCGTTATTTTATGTGATCATTTTTGCCTAAAATTCAATCTTTTATTATAAAAATAATTATAAGCAATGGAACTTTTTGGTGACATTTTATTATGTAAATAAAATTATAGACCCCCATGAAATTTAATTTTCGTTTGTAAGAAAGAAATTAAAAATAATACAATTTAATTTTATATTATAGTTATAAAAGAATTAAGTTAAGTTGTTCCATTATTTTTAGTTTTATAATTGTGTCAATTATTTTTCTATTTATGTTTGTTGGTTCTATTATTTCTATTTATTCTCAATTCGAATTTAAATAAATGAGTTGTTTTTAGCTAAATCTCAATGTTTTAATTTATCTTTTCTAAAAGAAATGGCTTAGTAACTAATTAAACTGATGTCAAATAAATGTAAAATTTCTCCATCACTAAAAGCATTTTAGAAATGCCAATAAAATTATGATTGACTTTAGATTTATTTCCATTTCCACATTTTTTTTTTTTTTAATTTTCCATTTTTCTTGGTCTCTACTCGAAGTAAAATATTATAAGTAAAAAATTTCAATGTATTTTTTTATTCCGAACTGAGCGAGACTAACTACAAGTCGATAGAATTAATGGTCAAAAAGATTTTTTTTTTTTACCATTTGACCTAATCTGTGACGAGGAATGCTGTTTGAACATTTGTATATATATATATATATATATATATATATATATATATATTTATATAAAAATCCACCTGTTATTACAGTTGTACAGGTATAGGTGTTACCTCATTTTACATTTAAAATCCGTTTTTTATATTATTATAATAAATATCTTTTACATTTAAGGTCAAATGTAATGTAATGAGAAATGGGCGAAAATATACCGGTAAATACTAACTTTTGGAGAAAACATTCCGTAATAGTTTAGGAGAGGATAAACACAAAAGAACCAGAGAATTATTTCTCGAAATTTCGTTGGCATCGTTACGATTATTATTCCATCTCCCAGTTTAAATATGCTTTATTCAAATACTAAGAATTGTTTGCAAACAATTATCACAGTAACTGGAAACGGGCCATAAATAAATGTTATAAAACAATTTGTTCCTGTTTTTTGTTCCTTTGTGGTCGGTTGGATCTTGATAAATGCTGCCCCGTGTTGGTCAAGATTAATAGATCTCTTGGTTCCCTTTGGTGGATTGATGGAGCACAAGTCTCCGAGCAGCGGTTGGATCTCCTGATATCACTGAAAAGGTTTTATTTATTCTCAGATTTTCCTTATCTCTCTTATTATTTATTCTTAAATATCCATTAGAATTTGTAGCTATAGTATTTTTTTTTTTTTAGTTTTACTAATTGTAAGTAAATATAAGTCTATAAGTCTATAATCGAAATAAGTCTATAAGTCCTAACTTATGTAGGGACAAGCAAGGTCCAAAAACAATCCCAGCACTACTCTCTAAACTCCATCATTAATGTTAAAACCCGGTGGAGGTTGAGTTAGAGAGTATAGTCCCTCAGAAAATGAGTAGAGAAGCTGGTCATTGTCAAACCTCCAGCATAAATACACATTTACAAAATCGAAGTTTTTAAAATATAATTTCAAGACAAGAAACTATTCGTCAAACTTGAAATATTTGTATAATTCAATAAAAATTATGTAAGTTAATCCCTGCTGCCACTTACGATTCGAGCACAAGATCAAGCCCGGCCTACAGGGGCAGCAAATCATCATAAAGTGTCAATCATAGACTATAGGGGTGGAGGAAAGGTTGAATACATCGCTACTAATCATAAACTAAAAATAAAGTAATTATAATCATTAATGTATAATAAAAAACTAGAATATTACTTAACTATAAAAAGTAAAATCACATACCAGACTTAAAAGACAAGAAACTGCTTGTCATTTCCGACCACTCCAACATTTACCAGACAAGCGTTCAAAAATCCCAATATTATTACAAAGAACTTATTTACACGACTGTTATTAGATCCATTTGGATATACAGAGTTGAGATTTGGCGCTCCACTAAACCTTCCTGTTTTTCTCGTATCCAATCCTTACATCGACAATTCTTCGTAAAATCCTGAATACTCCTTATTATGTAAAAAAAAAAAATCCAGAAAGATCTTAATATGCCATATGTTGCTGATTTAGCCGAATCCAGAAACCTATTGTACCATAGTAAACTCCAAACCCACTTGAATCCACAAGTCTCCCAACTTGCTTTAAACTCGATCCACGATAATTACTCCGTGCAACCAATATTAAGCTAAAAATAACACTGCCTAGCTAGGCTTTAGGCTATCATACTTGCGGTCCCCATTCATTGAACTAATTACGATAGCTATAAAATAGATGAAATCTAAAACAACCATGACCAATCAATGACAAAGGACATAACTAGGTCAGAACGTGAATGAGTCATTCTAGACTAACTCACTATCAACTTGGAATACAGAAAGGACAATTGTTCGAATCCTCAGCATCAAACATCATTATTCGGTATAAGTTAGCGGTAAAAATAGTATGTTTTGAGGTTATGCCTTAGTTATCGTATGTTTAGAACGTTTACGAAAATCCTACAACCCTATCTTATATGATTCCCTAAAGGAGAGATCTATTCTTCGAGTGTGTTCAAAATGAAGGAGAAAGGAATAAAGTAAAATAGTAAATTTCATGTCGATTCTCTGAGAAGTTTATTCTGAAGATGTGTCTATCAAACTTTTTTTTAATAAGCCATCTTATTAATTTGAAATTTTAATCCTATTTCATCAGTTTCCATTAGTGAATAAGTATCACATAAGTAACATTGTAACTTTGGTTTGTAATAATGCTTGATTTTTAAGATCGTTGCTTTAACAATGTACTTTTAAAGTATATAAAAAGCCACTCTATAATTAGAGATGAAAAATATGATTTTTTGAAGAAAAGCTACGTTATATTATGTATATATATATATATATATATATATATATATATATATATATATATATATATATATATATATATACATTCAAATATTCCCTTGTAGTTAATCGCGGAACATGTAAAGGAAACGATGAACAGTCAAACATCTGTTTCAATTATTGACTGCTCAGTTTAACGTTCATAAAATTTTTTTGTTGTATGTTTTGTTAATAACTTTTATTCAGGATGCATTTTATGTAAATAATTATTTTTATTGTGACACAATATTTTGCATATTATTATTATGTTTAATATTTTATATTAACAAAACTTTGCTTTACAAACAATTATAACTTCCAAATAATTTATAATATACGTTTTATACTAGATTTTGTAATTAAAATGTGTGGAAAGGATTAAGTTTTTTTCACAATTGTAAATGTCGTCTATAATTGTTTTAAATAGAGTACTTTGGATATAGATTTTGTTATTGAAACTTTTGTTTTTGTTTCATGAGAATAAAAAAAAAAAAAAATACTAAAACCATACATTTTTATTTATTTGTGCTAATTATTTCCTGTCATATCAGTGTATAAATATATAAAACCGAACCGAAATTACGGGGATGGTAATTTTGAAATATTGTTAGAGCCGCCTCAAAAAAATGGACTTGAGTCCTTATCTTTGGAAGCCTCAGAATAATTTGGAAGCTCATATGTCCTAGTTCTTTCCCTAGGAAGCTTTTCTTCAACCGCCGCGCTGGTCTTTCTGACCACTGACATTGTTTTGTTTTTTTTGTTCCTTTTATCATATCGTATTGATCGGATCCAAGTATTTGAATCCGGATAATCGATTCTCAGTATTATTTTCTCAAGAATATGAGGAATCGGTAATCAAAATTTGGGATCGACAAATCCATGGTTTAATGAATGGGCAATTATATTTATACTAAAGAATATTTATTTCGTAGAATGTGGCAGATTACATAAACATCGTGAAAATAAGTATAATTATAAATCTTACATGAGGTGGAGGTGAGGAATCCTAATTAAATAAATAAAATAATATAAACTAAAGTCATTATATAATTAATTGACGTGTTATAATGCTATCGATCATCAAACCTAACCGTCAACGAAAACTTAGTTTGCTGTTTTATATTTTGTTCCTCACGGTATTTGTAATTTCAATCTTATTGATATTCGAAATTCAAAAATAGAAATGGATTTTGTTGTAAATTAGTTAATCCAATAAAACAATATTTAACAACTATATTATTTACATGTCTGCTTCAAATATTCCTGCGAAGCCTACTTATTTTATGCACAATTGAATACATTATTTATGAAATATAATGATTAAACAACTATTTATTAATTATAGCATTGTAATAAAACTATTGGTGTTTTCCAATTTAAAAAAAGAAATTGCTGCATTTGTTTGCTCTGACATAAGCAACTCTTTCTACAGGAAACATTTTCTTAAATTCCAAAGATCGTCAGCAGATGTGCAATATAAGCCTGCATTTTATCAAATGTTCTTCTCGAAAATTCAAAAATAGGGTTAGCCTGTCAAGGCTGGGATTGGTGTTGATGATTTTTTTTGTAACTGATTGTGAGATTAAGCTTATACAGGGTGAGTACCTCTTAGTGTAAAAAAAATAAATGGGTAAAACTAAATCAAAAATGCCGCAGACTTCATCTTTCTATTCCAATTCGTTGCAGATATACGATAAATCAAAGACTTTTTTGAAGAACCCACGTTTTTCATCATAAAAGCTGTAATATCTCCACTTAAATATTTTTCAAATTTTGACCACATTTTCAAATTTAGCATTAAATTACCTGTAAGAGAAGAATACTGTAAGATTAGTGTAACCTTGAATTTTACAAACTTGGGATCTAAAGAACAGCTAGATCTTCACCTTATTTAGGGAAGTTAAAAAGTCTAATATTCTTCAACGCTCACCGTTTTTCGAAAAAAACTATCCACAAAACTGCAAATCTCACAAAAACTTGCAAATTTAATCAGATTTCGAATGATATGTTAAAAGTGGTGATTCTGTTTCGATTTCTTGGAGAAATTTACTTTTAAAGCCGGAAAAAAATCATGGTGTTCTCACTTGGCATACAAATCAGTTAGTTGTGTAAATAAAACATTATGATAATCCCTTAATCGAAATCTGCATTTTAAACACAATAAACTCTTTATTGGAATAAAAATCAAATAAAAAAATTAATATTTAATAGAAAATAAAGGAAAACTGTCAATAAAGGATTTTATTATATTACATTTATTTATTTATTATTATTATTTAGGATTTATTTTATTATATTTTCAATGTAAAGTTTAAAACCCAATGATAATGAACTTTCTATCTCTATTTTACCGTTAGCTTCTGAATCGTATCCTATATCTGCAACAGATCGGAATAGAAAGGTGAGTTCTGCGGCATTTTTCTACATTTTTTAGTTAGTTTTACACAGTTTTTTTTTTTTTTTTTTTTTTACACTAACAGATTCTCACTCTGTCTAATATCAAATATAAAAAAAAAAATTAAATTAACTGCTTGTTATTTTATTGTTAATAATAGTTAGTAATTAGTTTATTTTTGAGCCTATATCATTATAATCAAGAGAGTGGAAAAGTAGAATTTTCGATCATAAAGTATATTTCATTAGATCGGACAGATTTGAAATAAGTAAACATAATTGAATCCGGATCAACTCATATAATGATTGAATTAATGGAACAATTGTAAATATATTGATTATTACTAAGTATATGTTTATTTTTTACTCGTTTGTTTGCCTATATTTACTGAATTGGCTTCTTTTTTTTTTTTTTTTCTTAATTGCTTATACCTTATAATGTTAAGTGTATTTTCATCATATCTAGGTTTTTCTTTTCCTTTTATGGAAATGAAACAAATGGGAACCATGGCCTCTAGACAAAAGACTTAGTTCTATACTCGGTGGCAGGAGTCCCTTAGATACAGACCAGGTGCACAGCCCCGTGTACCTGGCTTGCATTACCTTACCTACAGCTAAATATTGTTCCCATTCAAATGTACCTCTGCCACCTGAACGTTACCTCCCCACCTTCCCCCAGCTTACGTAAACAAACATAAAGAAAATAACTATTTACTTAAATTACTATTTTTATTATTATTATTATATATATATATATATATATTTTTACGTTAATACGTCATTAAATTTGCTACAATACGGGGGCAATCCAAAAACCTAATGATGACAAAACCGGGGATACAGTTAGGCGTTATAGTTTCGAATCTATCCTCTACATCCAAAATTAAATCATGCCACTGGATAGCTAAAGGATCAAAGAATTTATTACAATAAGTGAAGATCGCGCGCCATAGAAGAAAAGCGCCATAGAAGTATGGAGATTTACAATTAGTATAACTTTTGATTCCAAAAGCTAGGATATTCGTTTAAGTTTTAATCGTCAGCTGTTATCAAAATCTTTCGATTGTATTTAAAATATTAGTTCAAAGTAGTGACAGTGAATATAATCCGGTTTTCTAATAAAAAACTATTATCAAAAATATATATAGCCGTCCTATACGCGTCGAAAAGCCAAAACCAAATACAGATATCGTACACGATCGAAAAGAGCTTTTCAAGAACAACCGAATGGTAATAATAAAACACCATACGACCGAATCAAGCAGTACCAGAAACGTAAAAGTTCCTGATTAGCATTGTTTTATACTTATTACCTCCATTAATGCACAAAGCTTGGTCGCGCACTCAGAAGGCATCTCTAGCGATACAATCATCAACCGATCTGATTATTTTGCAATCAGCGAAACTTGGATGAAAAATTCCATGCCAGTGAATGTGCCTAGTTTTGATCTGAGATCATATTGTAATACCGCTAAGAACAAAAATATTCGCTAAAATTATACCCGATTACGAGACTAATCTTCGAAAGATCGACTACTTATTGATAGGGAGGCGACACAAGTCAAATCAACTCGATACGAGGGTATTACGAGGACCTAATGTTGATTCTGACCATTATCTCTCAATAGCACACCTTAAAGCCAAGATCTCCACGTCTAGACTGTGCAGCAGGAATCGTAGAATTAAAAGGTTCAACTTGCAAAAACTCCAAGACTCAGATGTTAAGAACGATTATACTGTAGAGCTTGACAAGGCCCTACAGTTAACACAGAATGACTGTGGATCCGTGGAAGAGGAGTGGGAGACTTGTTCGAAAGCCCTGCATACGACAGCTGAGACAATTCTGGGACCAGCTCAGATGGAGTGTCGCTCCCCATGGTTTGATGATGAATGCGAAGGTGCAACCCAACGCAAAAATGTAGCAATATCAGGCCATGATATGAGAGGCATAAGAAGTAATATCCAGGAGTACAGGAGGCTCCGACGAGAGGAGAAGAGACTCCATCGTAGGAAGAAAAGGCTAAAAGAGCACGAAGTACTTCGAAAAATCGAGAATCTTCATGGAAGTGAAGAAGTAAGGGAATTCTTCAGCATGATCAATAAACTAAGAAAACTCCCTACCAACGTAAAGTCTTCTTGCCTGGACAAAGAAGGTAACCTTCTCACAGACAGAGCAGATGTCTTGATAGAGTGGAAAAGACACTTTGTAGAACTCCTGACAGACTTAGACATGCACCCAAATGCCAACCCAGGGATGGTTAATAGAGCGCTGCCTGACGATGGAGAGATGGAAGCTGAGTCCGAACCACCCAGCGAAGAAGAGATTGAGGATGCAGTGGAAAAACTAAAGAACCACAAGGCTCCCGCGCATGATAGGCTACCTGCGGAACTATTGCGAGCTTGAGTCAGTGAACTGATAAAGGCACTGCAAGCTCTCTTACAATCAGTGTGGAAGGATGCAGTGGTACCCTCAGCATGGAAAAAGTCGATCATCTATCCTTTTCACCAGAAGGGTAATCGCCTTAAATGCTCCAACTATAGAGGCATATCCTTATTAACGTCCGGATACAAGGTCTTCTCGAATATATTATTCACACACCTTCTCCCCTATGGCAATAGGACCATCGGCCCCTACCATTGTGGGTTTAGAAGCTGGAAATCGACAGTGGATCAAATCTTCAGCCTGAGGACCATACTGGAGAGAGGATATGAACACAAGTTAAAGACTCACCATCTCTTCATCGACTTTAGGGCCGCATACGATAGTATTAACAGAGAGGTGCTTTACCAAACAGTGGAGCGCTACGGCAGGGTAATGCCCTTGCGTGCCTGTTGTTCAATATTGTCCTGGAGAAGGCCGTGAGGGAGTCGGGTATACAGGCTGGGCACAAAATTTTCAATCGAAGTGTGCAACTCTTGGCTTCTGACTGTCGGGGAAGCATTTCAGGCACTGGGGGCTCCCGCAAAGAAACTTGGACTGGAAGTGAACCAGACAAAGACTATAAATATTTGGTGACCGAGGAAGCGCCTGAACGCAATACAACAGTGACATTTGGTCGAGCAAGTCAATGACTTCATATATCTTGGTTCGAAGGTAACCCAAGACAATCGTACAGAAGTTGAGATTAGAAGAAGAATAATGTCTGCCAACAAATATTATAGCCTAAGTAAACAACTTGGTCGCCGCATCCTCTTACGTCAAACGAAGCTGCACTTATATAGAAGCATAATACGCCCTTCTCCAACAAAATTAGGTAATACCTGTATTGATTTACTGTTTACCAAGAATCTCGTTGTATCTTGTATGCCATTTGTGACGTGGTTTTCGTATCACAGGTCTATAATTAATAAAGTTATATTGTAACACAATAATTATTTGTTTTCTTGCTTTTATCCTAAATACATAAATAAAAATATTTTATTTAAAAAATATATTCACGTACAATTCACGGCCGTCTCCATGACACAGCCACACCCTTTTTAGTAGATTTGAAAAATTTGTCATTAAGTCGCTAAATGTCATTCTTGGAATAATTTCCATTCGGTCTCTGAACTTTTACCTAAATCCGATTAAAATATTTTTTATTCCAAGAATCGTATACAAACCTCAACGAACCCAGTTATCCCACTTTGTTAAACTGAATTTTCCTTTCATAGGAAATTAAGGGGCTTTGTCAATTCGTTGGTTTGGCAGATACTGAGTCCACTCACCCTTCATATTGAATACCTGACATTAGTGAGAGAAAAAAAGCAGGTGGTTGAAGTATATCACTGAATACTGCTATCTAAATATCGATTATGTTAGAGTCGATAAATCTTCGTTTCGGAGACTATATCTAAATTATTTTATCTTATTTTTAATATTTTTCACAACCCTTTATGTTTTATACTATACTAATTATTTCCTTAATTATTATTTAAATCAATTTAAATTTTTCTTTTTGGTATAAAAAAAAGTTAATTAATTTCATTGGATGTTTACAGACATTTCCAATTACCAAGTTTTATTCAATTTACGGTAAACTGACATCCACCTCTCATTCCGGAATATTTCCTCTCATTTTTATTTTGCTGATTTATTTTTTTAAATTATTTATATTAACACGATATTTTTTTAAATTAGGCACATTTCCTCCCCCTTGGTAAAATTAAAAATACATGTGAGATGTGCTTTGTACTAGACTATATTGCTGAGTTTAATTATTAAGCTGTTAGAATAACAAAGAGGCCTAATAAATAAATAGTGTTTAATCATCACATGTAAAACTTCCAATAAGAAAGTTACAATTATTTTTTAAATTATCATCACTCCATGCATTTTCAGTCCCCAGTGTCATTTGAATTATATCTTTAAAAAACCTTTTTTTACTTCAAAAATTGTGAGTGTCTTATGGAATAAATGTTTTTGTTTTTTTTTTTACAACATTTTTAAAAATGTTTAGTAGATTTTTTTTCTTTTTTTGTTCGATATTTAAACATAAATTAATGAAAAAATAAACTTTATTCTTGAAATAATTGACTTAAGAAAAACAAAGAGGCACAATGACACGTTACTGTCTCTGGCGTCGTAAATTTTGAGCAGAAACAATTATAAATACGAGGGTAAGTCAATAATTATCCGCAATATAGTTATAAAATTTTATTGAAATGAAATAGGAAACTTACAAGTACATCATTTTTCGACATAGTCCCCTTGCTTTTCAACGCACTTGGTCCAACGTTGTTCAAGTTTCCTGATGCCCTCATGGAAGAAGGTTTTGGGTTGAGATGCGAGCCAGGAATGCACCGCTTCTTTCAATGCTTCGTCCGAGGCAAATCGACGGCCCCTAATTGCCTGTTTGAGTGGACCAAACAAGTGAAAATCAGATGGAGCGAGATCGGGACTATATGGAGGATGATTCAATACTTCAAAATTGAGTTTCTGAAGCGAGCGTTTCTACAGTGTGGGCAGCTGTATGCGGACGGGCATTGTCGTGCAACAACACAACGCCTTTTGACAGCAGTCCTCGGCGTTTGCTTCGAATTGCAGGCTTCAGCTTAGCAGTAAGCATCTCACTGTAACGTTCACTGTTTATTTTTCACTGTGTTTTGAATTTTTCAATCCATTCATAGACACTCCGTTGTGGCAAACAATTGTTCCCGTACTGTACCAAAAGTCTTCGATGAATTTCGGCCCCTGATACACCTTCCGACCACAAAAAACGGATCACTGAACGTTGCTCTTCTTTGGTGCAAATAGAAAGTGGAGCGGCCATTAATAACAGCACGACAGCGATAACAAAACTAACCTACCAGCTTGATACGAACATAAACATAACAACGAATAAACAAAGCATGCGCCATCAACACAAAAGAACAGTACTGCCAACATAAACAAAAATATAACTATATTGCGGATAATTATTGACTTACCCTCGTATAATAGAAGATATTTAAATGTATACAAATAATAATATTAAAACTTATTTATAACTTTCTTACGATATACCATGTACACAAATACACAAATGATGTAAATAAGAATCATAACTCGATGTTATAAAGAAGTGATAATCGATTTAATTAATAGTAAGTTTTTTTTATTGGTAAATAAAATCTTAAGTTCTGTATTTATATGTTTATAATATTTACTAAATTTACAAATGAAACCACAAAGGAAGTTTACAGTGACTATTAAAATATGTGATAAATTACGTCGCAGTGTTCAAAATTATACATGAGCGGTATTACCTCAACAACAATAACAATATTTATACATACAATTAGTAGGTACATTCTTTTTTTTTAATTTCACTTCAAAATTAACATAACAAAACATTTTCCTTATCAACAACATAAAGTTACTTTTTAAAAACAAAACTACACTCTTAGATACATATAAATAATGTACTTATATATACACTTATGTGTATACACATAAGCCTAACATTTATACATATTTTCTGAAATGTATCTCTTTTTCAAAGCACAAATTCAAGTAAATTGCTGGCTTTTGTATAAAATTTCTAAACATAAATATTAAAAATCTTTGTAACACACCGGTCCATTTGATAAAAACAGAAGATAAATATATGATAAACAAAAATCTGTAGATTCATGTACTGACTGATATAAACAGAAGCTCCTCGAACTGCCGAATTCTAACGGATACAATGACCGGCATGGCCGAGTAGTTGGCGTTTTAGCCAGCTGACTAGTCGGCCATTCTCTAATTCAGATATATTATTTAATTATTATTATTATTATTAGAGGAAAAGACGTATAAACAGGCACTGGTATAAACATGGCCACCCCTTCCTGTAGGCGAGGACTGTCGATGGAGTCATTTGCTAGTCTAAGATAGGAGAGAGCAGTTGAAACCATTCTTTCAAGTAGTGTGGATGCAGCGTGAGTTATTGTGCGAATTCGTGTTTATTCTGGACTGCAAACTTTTGGGAAGCATGTTAAATCGTTTTCTTTTCATGTTCTAATTTTTATTTAGAAATGATTACACTGAAATGATCTTAAGCTACTTTTTGAAGTATACCTTTAGCCAAGCACTCTTTCAGATAACATGAGATAGTGACCGTATTTCTTAGGAGGAGTTGGTGTAACTATGGGAACCCTTTCCTGTTGTAAATATGGGCCCCCATATCCAAATCTGTTTCCAACATTAAGAAGAGAAACACTACTCGTGGACGCAAACAAGTAATGTCCAGCCTCATCACCAAACAAGGAGCAGTTGACCGAGTCGCTTGACAATAGTGCTTTGAAGATGACGTCCTTCAGTTTTCTTGGTGTAAGAGACCGGCTAGGTGTGGGAAGACGAAAGACCTTGAAAAAAAAAAAGAAAATTTGACAATACGATTTATCATTGTATTTATCAGACTACAATGACCCTCCCCTTGTGGACAGAGGTGATTTAACAATATTAATGGTAACAGTGGCAATAAACCAGACCCAAGCAATGCAACTTTTGAGATGGAAAGTTCTCTGAAGACACTCGGAGATTGATGTGGGTAAAATATTTTAAGTGCTAGATGTGGGAACTTGGATTGTGCCGGTGTGAAATAGCCAGTTATGATTGTGACTTCTGTAAATAATTTGTTTTCCTGCAATAGATAAGCTCTCTACCGTCATGTCCTTTTAGAAACTAATTTTGGTTACTTTTTGAAGAGGGCCCATGTTTATAACCCAATGTTTCTGGTGCTATTTTGAAAGGTTTTTGTAAATCGTCGTTTTTGAAATGAAATAATTTATGTTAATGATTGTTTTGCCTTCTCGCATTTAAGAAACAGGTTATAGTAGCTAATGAAAGACAAAAATCTAGAAATTTTCATGATTAAAATAACTGTAAATCAAAAACAAAAGAGAGTGTCCATATTTACACCTTTTCCTCTTTATATTGGGTTGTCCGGAAATTTATGCAGGATTTCATGTTTAAACCAAAACCTGATATTATTATTGAAGAGATTATTTATCTCTTTACCACAACCAAAACCTGACACATTACTTTAATCTACATCGTAGTTTCTGCTCAAAAGTCCTATTAAATAAGATCCCACTAACCAGATCGGATAGAGTGATCTTGGTTTCATCTTACAAGGAGATGTTTTGACTTGTAACTCATAGATTTTAATGCTGATTTTTTGTAGGAGAAGGGACTTATCAAAGAGGAAAACTAGAGTTATAGCCGCCAATGAGCATTGTGAGCCGAGAAAAAAAATAAAATATAAAAATCACATTTTTTTTTTCTCAGCCCTCAGCCAAGATAGAGAAATAATTTTTTCACATAACATTGTAGTTTTGTATGCTATCTCTTTACCACAGCCAAAACCCGTTGTTCGGAAATTAATACAGTATTTCATGTTAAAACAAAAACCTGATATTATTATTAAACAGATTATTTATAAGGTTTTGGATGTGGTAAAGAGATAGCATACGAAACTACAATTTTACGTAAAAAAATATTTCTCTTTCTTTGCTGAGAGCTGAGAAAAAAAAATAAAAAATGATTTTCATATCAGTTGTTATTATTTTTTCTGGTTCCCAATGCTCATTGGCGGCAATATTTAGTTTTGCACTATTATAGGTCCCTACTACCCACAAAAAATCGGCATTCAAATCTGTTAGTTACAGATCAAAACGTCTCCTTGTGAAATTAAACCAAGATTTTGAAGTAATTGGATTTTTTGGCCAAAACTACGACGTAGAGTAAAAGTAATGTATCATGTTTTGGTTGAGGCCAAGATATAAATAATGTATTTAATAATAATATCAGGTTTTTGATTAAACATGAAATACTGCAAAATTTCCGAAAAACCCAATATGATAATAAATAAAAATACTAACACCCGATTTCGAAAATCATTTTTTTTTTTTTTTACCCACATTTGAGGCAGTCTAATAATACAATAATTACTAGACAAAATTTTAAAAAATAAAACAATTTTAATCTATCAATTCAAAATATACAACGTTACTAAACCAAATAAAACTACTAAATGTCAGAGATATGAGATGTTTTAAGTATCATATCTTATTAAGTACAATACTGATTAAAAACTGAATAATAAAATCGGAGATAATATAAAAAATAAACAAGTGGATAAAAGGTATTATAAGTAAGTAATATAATAAATTGATTAATACAAGAGTGTATTATTTTTCTGAACTGTAAATGTATGTATAATACTGATTTAATAAAAAATCGAACAACAGTTTTCGACAGAAGATTCCTTCTTGAGATGGAGCAAGTTGATGAAACTCATTTATTTATTATTTTCCTTGGAAGCTTCATCTTGGTTTCAACACCCCGTCAGTTCGGTAAAAATCACCCTCCTCCCTAAAGACAAGGGATGATTGCAATACTTGATTGTTTTGCGGCCGCTCCAAAAAAATGCAAATACCTGATAATGAGCCGTCAGTCATTGGCTCGCGGCGGGTATATAACCCTCAACGTCGGTGCCTGGGCCATCAGAAGCCTCCAAGATGTTCCCCTGCTTAGTTCTAGTACTTGGTCTAGCTCTGACGGCTGAGGCGTCCTTCTACATGTGTACTCCTTGTAGGTGAGTAAATAATCATAATTAATTAATTTATCAATAAGTTAATTAATTAATTCAATTTTAGGTTAGAAATTAATATTTACCCTAATGATTTCTACTATATTCTTATAAATTGTAATTTTACAAATATCCGTCATTTAATTAAAACAAAAAAAATTGTATGCAGAATTTAAAAAAAAATTAATATATATATATACATATCAATTATTTAAATAATATATATAGACAACTAATATATTATTAGAAACTGTGAAAAAAATATTAGATTTTGGTTTTATATTTACGAAAAATGGATGATTTATTTATTAATATTAATTAATATATATCTTTAAGGTTTCTACTAAGTTCTTATATATAACGAAATTATTATATAAATTAATTTTTAATCATAAATAATTAACTTTATTTTATCATATTTAACGAACCATAGCTAATATAATATATATATATATATATAATATATATATATATATATATATATATATATATATATATAAAAACCATAAAAATATATATATTATAATATATCAGAAACTGTACAAAATGTATTACTTTTTAACTAGCTATTTTAAATAAAACAATTAAATATTTCTACTTATATTTAAATAAATTACAAATTTTTATTCCAGGATATAATTTTTCTAATTAATTAAACATTAAATATACCATATATTTTAACTTCCCTTAGTGATCTTAACAGAATTCTTGCCGATAATGGAAATATTTTAAAAACAATTTTTATTTTGGGGGGGCAAAACTTCCATGGAAGTCCTATACTGTCCTCGTTTTCCATGATAGGAAGGTCAAGATTTATTCGTGGGTTAGCCACGAAATAAATTTTGACCTCCTATGTAGGATTCGAACCCATGACCTTCAGTGTCTCACTCGGCCATCGAGTCTCTAATTTAAAAAACATTTTTCACTTATTTAAAATGTCCCAATATATTAAATAAAATATAGATTCATTTAAAATATAGAATATATATTTTAAATATATAAAGAAAAATATTTTTAAAAAAAAATTAGTCAATAACCATAGGCTAAAAGCTTTTAAAGCTATTTATTCAAATTTACAACTGAAAAAAAAAATGAATATATATATAGTAAATGAGTTGAATTACGAACCTAATGATATGTTAAAAACTAATAATTATTTATAATTAATAAACTAATAATAAAAAGAATAAGCAGTATTCCAGAATGTTTTATATTAGACTATCCCTTGGCCAAGTTCTTATCAGTCACCTAAGAGGGTAATCTAGAAATTCATTTGAGAAGTAATTGGTCTATAGTGAGTAAGAGGTAACTTATAAAAAGGATGGATATTTGGTTTTTGGTTAGTTTATTACTGACATAATAAATAACAATAGCGATTTTGAATTTGATGTATACGGATAAATTTATCTTTTTCCATATATATATTGAATATAAAATAAAACAATAAGCATATAAAATATTGCATTTAATATTTTTAATTTTTCTGCTGATTACTAAATTATTTATATATAATATACTGTCTAAGGAATATATATATTTTTTAAAATGTATTGTTAAACAATAATTAGAAAAAATAAATTAATATAATTTGTTCAAAACGGAATATTAAAAAGAAATTTTCATGAATAATATATTTTTGAATAATGATTGTGATTCTTATCAGAAAGAAATTTGAGCTCTTAGTTTCAAAAAAAGCATTTGTTATGTGATTTTTTATGTTGGGAGGAGGCAGTCAACTATAACCCCTTGACGCTAAAAAGTTATTCTTTTCTTAAATTTGATTCATTTCGATTTATTAAATGAAAGATGTTAATTTTAATTTAATATAGTTATAACTAAAATAATCAACTAATAAAATGCACAATAAATAATGTTTTTAAAACAGCTATATCTAAATCAGAAATGATTTATTCCAATACATTTTTATATATATATATATATATATATATATATATATATATATATATATATATATATATATATATATATATATATATATATATATATATATAAAAAAAATATATATATATTCAAACAGTCAAGAAGTATATGTAGTATTATTTTCATTTTACTATGTATACCAATCTCAAACAATTTATTTAATGACAAGCCCTCTTAATTAAATTATTAAATATTATATTAGTCATAAATTATTAAAGTGAATTCAAATTTATTAAAGTTTAGGTTGTCAGCTAAAAAAAAAAAAAAAAAAAAAAAAAAAATAAAAAAAAAAAAAAAAATTATACTGCTTGAAAGAAATATAGTCCAAAAAGCCCCTCATTTATAAATAGGAGTTTTAAACGTGATTTGTTTCATTCAAACCAATATAGCTCCTAAACAGTAGGTCCTAGCGGGAAATGTATAACAAAAAATATTTTCCATTTAATTTTGAAGAGGAAAACTGAGAAATTTTTAATACACACATATATATGTGTGTGTGTGTGTGTGTGTGTGTGTGTGTGTGTGTGTGTGTGTGTGTGTGTGTGTGTGTGTGTGTGTGTGTGTGTGTGTGTGTGTGTGTGTGTGTGTGTGTGTGTGTGTGTTTTTTTTTTTTGGCGTTTTTTTTTAATATATATATATATATATATATATATATATATATATTACGAAAACGAACTGTATAAAAAATATCATGAAAATGTGAAAGTAAAACAATATAATCTTATGTCAAACTTTTGAAACGCAATTAACTACACGTAGCAGTCCAATGCTTTTCAGTATCTCTTTCCGGTGCCATCTTCTTTTCAAAAATCTCAGAGTTTTAAGAAGTTTATCCTGAAATAAAACTAGCTGGTTCAAGGGGAAATTATTAATACATTGGTCATTATCCTCATCATTGACTTTAAAATGAAGAAATAATGGATTTTTAAAAATTATGATTTAAAACTGTTACGACAGTTTTTCATGTAATTTTTCTCTCCAACTACAACGAGGTTGCTACTATTCATTGATCAAACAACTTTTTACATAGTGAAAAGTAACTATTAAATGGACATTTCAATGACTAACACTCTAATTATTTATAATATGTATTCTGTATTATATATTTTACCATGGATATGTCAATTGACGATGGGTTTAGGTATGTTGTATGTGACATTTTTAAATAAAAAAATTGACGGTTTCCTATTAGACATTAAATGAAGAATATCTTTTGTTATATATCATTTGACGTTAGTAGCTACCGTTTAGGAACTAAATTGGTTTGGGGTTTTATGGCACGCCATAGCTCTGTCGGTGTTGCTCAGCAAACAGCAGGTAATAGATAGATTTTTTATTTTTACATGAACTTATGTTGCTTATAAGATATTTAAAAATATTTATTAATAAAATTGATAAATGAATCGATGATGTATTTTATTTTAGTAAAATCTATGTGGTATGAATTAAATTTTATTGAGGAAATATTTTTTTTTAAATAAATTTAATACAGTTTTAATTTACGAATACCGACTTGCAAATAAAAAATAAATGAAATACAATATATTTATTTTAATAACTGTCTGATCTTTTTTTTTTTTTTTTTTTTTTTTTTTTTTTTTTTTCATTTAATACAGATGGAACTTTGTCTACACTAATTCCCATTATTCATTAATTATCAAACCTAAAACTAAAACAAAGGTTACTGACGATTTGGTGCGACAGACCTGAGTTAAACCATTGTTCGTCAAATAATTACTGAAGTGATATCTGACTATGTTTAATTATTAGAATAGATTCAACTTCTAACTCATTACAAGTCTGTTTTATCTTTCTAACCACGTGTTGTATCAGAAACGTTGGTTAATAAGAATTTTTTTTTCTTTAATAACACGATCCTGTTATATAGTTATCTGTTATCAGGATCTTTTTATCAGACTGACTAAAACCATGCAGTCTGACAGATTCTTTCACATTCCTGTTACATTGTTGGTTGCACTCTATAATTATACCGAGTCGCCCAACTAGAAGGTCATGTAATGATAGATCATTAATCACGATTTCGATTATGTCATGCTTTGTGATAATGACGGATCCGGGATCTTTTTTGAAAACTAAAGTGTAGATGAAAGCCGTCTGTCTGTAGATTATCTTATATTTTAATCTCATCAAAAAGTCCATTTTATAAAATTAATTATACATTTGTACATATCCGGAAAATAAAATCATTCCAATCCAAAATGATAAGACTAATAAGGGCCTCACCTCCCTATGTATCTAACTAACGCTTACATACAGACTTAGGTCTCCCGACTGTCACGAAACACGTTCAGAAGGTTAACTAAAAATAAAATACTGGAACTTATTTGTATTTTGTATTTATAATTTTATTTTTTTACATTTTTCTTATTACAATTTGTTTTTTTAATATATATATATTTTATCCATATCTTGTTAGTTTTTATTGTACATAGAACTTGAATGAGGCAAATTGAATTATAAATTCAGTGAAAGATGTTTTCTTAAATACTTTTCTTGGAAATATAAATCAACATATAATTTTTAAAACTCTTTCCTAGGTAATCATATTTGGATCGGACCTGGTCACACTGTCAAATCCCTTAGAAAATGGGACGAAACATTAGACAAAAAAAAAATATTGACGCTCCTGGAGGGACGAACCACCACAATACAAATATTAATCAACAAATATTAGGTTGAGCCAACCTAAATCGTTTTATTTTTTTTATTCGTTTGTCTAGCCTCGAGACTGGCACTCAGGAGTAAAATGTAATTTATAAAAAAATATGGGACATTTATGTTTTGGTAGTTTTAAAAATTAGAAAGGTATATTTTTAAAAATTTATACTACAAAACTCTTCAGATGAATCTTCAATGTTGAACTTGGTAATGGAAGATTTTCAAACTCCTTCATCAGGATTGACAATTTTTTATTTTTCTGAAATTTAAATATGTTTCACGAAAAATTATGTGGATATTTCAACACAATAGCCTCATAAACTATATAACCATGCTTGGAATACATTCCAGACAACAACCAGAGAAGGCTGAATAAGAGCTGTATGAGAGATCTCCTGAGCTAAGGCAAACAAAATCTAGTTAGGCTTTTATTAGTAAGGAATACATAATACAGTAAAATATATAGCGAATAAAATATTGCTAAATAATTATCTAAGTACGATATAAACTACTCAATGTGGCTGATTGTAATTAGATTATCAAACATGAGAAAAAATAACTTTGAATTATATTTTTTTAGGTGAGGAGTAATCAAATATATTATTTATTCACACCTGTCAACCAAATGGATTACAATCAGTAAATTTGATGAAGTACTAAAACATTTGGCGTAAATGGCATTATTGGATTAGAGCGGGCCCCTATCATCTTGATATTTCTTTTACCTTAGATCAAGATTTTTATCCTATCCAGTTCTTTTTCAGACTTTTCTGTGTCTTTTTTTGGAATGCGTTTCAAAACATTTTCTAAATAATAACAGCAAAAAAAAAAAAAGTGAAATAAATAATAAATAAAATAAAAAACTTAGCTCCTTTGATATATTGTTCCTGATTTTTTTTATTTTTATGTGTGCTGAATTCAAATCTGGAAGCAAACATATTCTATCTAGCATCATTTTAAAAAGAATTAGACGTTATTTTTGAAAAACCTGATATGGCGTATTTTTTATTTCATTTTTTTTTTCACTCCTATTGACTTTTATGTTTACAAGTGTGCTGAATTCGAATTAATAGTAAAAAAACAAAAAAATCCACCAACTTCCATTTTTTAGGGATCGGAGTTTGTTTAAAAAGAAAACAACTGAAATAGTAATTTTTTCATATATTATTATAAATTTTTTTTTGGAAAAAAAAAAAACAGTAATATATAAAATTATAATATTTAATACGGAACATAATTAATTTGTAAATATTTTCCTTTTGTACTCTACATCACGTGTCTCCCATGTTGTATTAACCTCTATACCTTTGATCCATTGATGAAATCGTTCTCCATGTTCATCTAAAACTGCCAGCTTGGGAGCAATTCAAGCAGGGAAGAAATTCAAATGGGAATACAAAAAATCAATTTTTGATGATATCTTGCAACACATGGCCTTATACAATAAAAACAATTCATCAACATTGTAAATCATGCAAAAAAGCCTAATACTTATGCTCTCAATTTTTTTCATTTCGTAATACATTATAATAGTTTCAAAATCAAATAGGTTTTTAAATTTTTTATTAAAGCTTTAAATGATAAAAAATGCTCGAAATTTCGAAAAATTATTTATTTTTTGACCTAAAACACGAATTTGGCAAAAAAAGTGTGCCTGATTGAGATTTTCTGACTTCGGATTCGTGTGCAGCACTCTTAAAAATATAATAAAATAACATTTTCTTGAAGAAAGTATTTTAATGCAAAACAGTGTTTTTTTTTTTTTGTTTTTTTTTTTTTTTTTAATTTGTGAGAAAAATATTTTATTATGTAAACATTGTTTTGAAATAATCAGATTGATATCTCAATCCATATTTGGTTTTGATAAGTAGCTGAGGAATCGTGTATATGATACCTTTAAAAAACAACAGAAAAAAACGGGTTTTTAAAATATTTAAAACATCGTATAACATATTAAGTAACGCTGCAACAGCGTCACAGCTCTAGTTGGTGGGGGACTGCGTATATATATACCCATAGCTAGCTCGTCTTCGTTAGCCTAGGTCATGATCTATTCCTATGTTCTTCTTCAGTGACTCGAAACAATAGTTCTTTAATGCGGTTTTAGACAGTTGAACTTAATGTACGTTCAAAAATATAGCAAAAACTCCTAGCCAACTGAAGGGCTAGGTAGGTCCCGGGCGGAGCTAACTAGGACTCCTCATTACACGATTGGTGGATACCCACGTGCTCGGACAGCCATTGGGCAAGAGGGCCATCCTCAGAACGGCAGTTGACAATGCACGAGGTAGGGGAGGTTATCTTGAGCGGGACTCAGTCGCTGCTCGGTAGTCGGGAAGTGAACTGTCATATCTTAACTCCTTGACACCGAGCAGCATCAGTCATGTGTCCTCAAGTCTTCGCCGTCCTTCTCTTTGTAGCCGCCGGCAGTTTAGCAGCCGAAGAAGCCCTAAGGTTTCCTTGCAGGTGAATATTTCTCTATATAATCATAACAAATTATCTTTCAATAAAGACAACAAATTTATCTTAGAAAGTATACATTTTCAATGTAAGCAAATACTTAACTTTAAACCATCTCACTTTAAGCTCTATTGTTTCATAAATAAATATATCCTTATATAAGTTAATTATTTATTTTAAACTTTTTCAGCATTACTCATCAAAACTTTCATTTATTATCCACTCAACAATGTTACATGTTTCGGTATATTATCCCATCTTCAGACTGCAATTTTAATTTTTTTATTTATAAATTTTTTTTACATTACACTTTAACAATACACTCGTTAAAATAATTTATTTACCCGTTCTTTTTCACAGTGTTAAAACACCAGGTAATAACTTAAAATTGATTTATTTTAACCTACCCTGCTTATTACGGTTCAAGGGTCTATTTCATTATAATTTTGCTTGTGTTTTTCTTATTACCAAGTTGGAAAAATCTATATTTTTAATTTACCTAATCTTCCTGTTATGTGTTTTTTTCTTGTTCAGTATTATTACATTTAATTTACATGTATTTTTACAAAATGAAATGTAAACAAATTTTATATTAAAATAATATGTAAATTGCAGTCTGAAGATGGGAACGAACATGTAATCTCGAAACATGTAACTTTGTTGAGTAAATATTAAATGAAAGTTTTGAGGATTGAAGTTGAAAAAGTGTATCTAAAAATATATCATATACTCGTTCACAAAAAAAAAAAAATTAATAACTTTATTTACATATTTTTCTAATTTAACAACCCTACTAAAACTATATTATTACTTTTTTTATTTATTTACAATAAAATTATTTAATTTTAAGTTCAATGAGCAACCAATGGCAATGTTGTCTTAAATGAACATAGATGTATTTTAGATATTACATTAACAAAAGTTTAATATTTAATTATTTCTTAACTTAGTTTCTTGTTATCTTAAATATTATGAATAATACAATTCACATAATACAATTCACCAATATGAGTTTTCGTACTATTTTAACCTGGAACATTTTTTACCCGTGGGCTAGTTAGTCAAAATTGTTAGTTTTTTGGAAAATGCGTGGGCTGTTTGACATGCTCTAACCCTGTTGGTGTTGCTCGGATTGAAAATTTGATCAAACTTTTAATAGAAAATAAATTTCGTCTCAGTTTTCCTCTTCAAAATTAAATGGAAAATATTTTTTGTTATACAACATTTCCCGCTAGGACCTACTGTTTACGAGCTATATTGGTTTGAATGAAACAAATCACGTTTTTAAACTCCTGTTTATAAGTGAAGGGGCTTTTTGGACTATATTTCTTTTAAGCAGTATAATTTTTTTTTTTTAATAAACCTGAAAACCAAAAATTTAGTAAAATTGAATTCACTTCAATAATTTATGACTAATATAATATTTAATAATTTAATTAAGAGTGCCTGTCATTAAATAAATTGTTGTGAGATTGGTATATATAATAAAATGAAAATAATACGATATATACTTCTTGACTGTTTGAATATATATATATATATATATATATATATATATATATATATATATATATATATATATATATATGTATATATATATTTTATAAAGATCTGTTCGTATTATGCAGATTTCTTAATATTTTAATTTAAATGAAACACGTTTGTATAAGGATACGTATTTTTTTTTAAATTTTGCATTTCCTTCATCATAGACAACACTATTCCTTCACAAATACAGGCAAAATGTCATTTTAATAAAAATTAAAAAAAAATATTTTAAATATTTTGCACCTGATTTTTAAGTTAATCTTTTGGGTGACTCATGTTCTGAAACACTTCACATTTCATCAACAATTTTTCACCATCTTTGTTCTCTAAGTTTTATTTTTAATTTCACAAAAAAAATGTTAAATTATTTATTAAAATAGCTTTAATTGATAATGGAATGAAAGGTGAAGACCTAAGGCCCGCTTACTGAAAAAAAATAATTGAATTAGTCCATATTTATTTTAATATGAATAACAACGCGTCTTCCCATTAATATAAAGGTAAAAAATAACTAACATTATATAATTTGTATCCATCCTGATATAAAATTTACCTAGACAAAGAATATATGAACCAATAACTAAGTAGAAACTTTTTTTTTAAATGGATTATTATCTAGTTTCAAATGTCTTATACATTCTTAATTGTATCAAAGAAAGTTATTTGCATTCCTGCAGAAGCGAGGCCTGTTTTCAGTCTAATAAATACAACCGCAAGAAACAAGCGCCTTGGAGAAGAGACCTCTAAGACAAGCCTTGGAATAATTAGGTTAAATAACGAAAAAATATCGTTATTCTCCAATTATAATTTCGAAATATAATTTTAATTATAAGTTAACTAAGTAAAATTACGGATGATATATCTGAAGACAGAATAATGATGTCAGAGTGATCTCGACAATAGGAAAATCGCCCCGATCTCGCAGTCAACTCGTGACCCTACGTCTTGACCTCATCTGCACGTGTAGTTTTCAAGTCATTTAGACTTAGATATAGTTCATTATAACTACATATTTCATATATTAGTTATCTCCAGAGGCTTCATGTGATTACAGATCTATTTATCTCTAGCCAGATTAATCCCAACTGTGAAATTTGACCTAAGCAAGTGGAAATCCGTCTCATTCTCATTCTCTCTCTCTCTCTCTCTCTCTCTCTCTCTCTCTCTCTCTCTCTCTCTCTCTCTCTCTCTCTCTCTCTCTCTCTCTCTCTCTCTCTCTCTCTCTCTCTCTCTCTCTCTCTCTCTCTCTCTCTCTCTCTCTCTCTCTCTCTCTCTCTCACACACACACACACACACACACACATCCTCTCTCTCTGTGTTTCAGTTCCTACCACATAACTGAATTTGGAAGCCATTAATAAATAATAATGTATAAAACTGGATAAACAAGCCTGTTGCTCATTCTGAATTATTCAATCATATCATTTAATCGAATGATAGGTTTATAATAAATTGCATCACATCATTATTATTAGTTATACTTTATACTTTTAGGCTTGTGAGTCTCAGTTTCATACTTATTTTAGACAGTAAAATTTATTAAAATAAGTCATTTTTCTCATATTTTATTATCATAATGATAAATCCAATTAATTGAAGGAAAACTAAGTACATTTCATCTTTTTTGCTTTCTTCAAATTCTAGCAAACGGTATCGAAAGCAGACTTCATATCTATAAAAATAGTTTTCAGTCAATTATTCAAAATTTACATCTTATATTTAAATTAATCAAAAACTAAAAGTAATCTATTATGAATTTTAAAACCAACATTAATATAGTTTACAATAATTTTGAGTTTCTTACCAGACCTGTAACTTTGTTATATGTAAAAGCGTTAAATTTCCTGAAATATCAACAAAAAAAAAAAATCTGTGTCCTATATATTATCCTGTATATACGGGAGATTTTTCGCATACTAATCATGTCAGTTTACGTGTCATTTTGATATGTCATATTTCGTAATAAAATAAAAATAGTAGGAAATACGAGATTGTAATAAGTACATTATGGTTAGCAATGTATCATTACTATCATATTATCTGATGGGTTTATTTTTAAATTAATCAGGTCACTGATACCTAATTTTTTTTTTACGATTCTTAATGTTTACGTGGCCGAGCTATTTGTGAACCGATAAGGTATATTTGCTGAGGCTGGGATCACTCAACACAGTCCACACAAATAGACTGACCTTTAAATTTAGGATAGCAATTTATCTATAATAGGTAAACGATTCAGTTACGTAACTAGGGCCATGAGGACCCTATGGGTATCAGTCAATTGGCTAACTAATAGTATTTTAATAGGCCCCATTTTGAGATAAAACTTTTTGACACTCATTCCACGTGAGGAATTTTATCTGAAAAATTTCTTGGAGGCGACAAAAACAACAATAGATTTAATTAAAATAATTATATGAACCGGAATTATCTATTATTATGTAACAGATGAGTGGCTGGCCTAAAATGTAACTATCCTTGGAGCGACAGATATGGACGGAGAGTAGATATGATTTGCAGTTTTCGGTTTGAAAAATATATCGAAGAAACATGATAGTAAAACTATCGAAAGAAATTTAATTTTATTGAATAAGCATTTCTAAGATAAATCTTAAGTTTACTATAAACATGTGAAACTAGTCATCAACTTATTAAATGACTTAAAAATTAAACTAAAGCTTCCGCTTTACAAGATTCCTTAAAAAATCCTATTAATGCCAAAATATTCGGATAGTGTAACCAAGTATGAAACGGGAAAGCATTTTAAGTTATAGATCCGATATTGAAGTTATTGAAATTACTCCAATATAATAAATGGTACTTAGCTCCAATATTCACTTTATCAAATAATTTGGTTATTTATGTCATTTTTATTAGTTTTCTCAACATTACATAATATTCAATTCTTCTTCTTGAACTATCTTTTGGCGTCTTTCAGCGCCGACTTGCATTGATGCGGGATTTCCCCTTGTCACCTCATTCATGTGCATCCCTCTAGCCTCTAGCCCGTGTGTGTTTCAGAAGTTACTCTGCGCATATACTTTGTTTTTTGTTTTTTTTACATATACTTTATACGCATATACTTTGTTTATAAATGTTGTTTTTTTTGTTTTTTTGTCGTTAATAGGTGGTTCTATTATCCTATTATCTATTAACGATAGATATCCTATAATCTATTATCCCCTCAGACTGAAGTCTATGGGAAATCAGTCTGTAGATTCAAAGACTAGATTAGGACTGCACTTGTGAGTTTTCTCGACGGGAAAGATGCCCCCGTTCCACTAATTCTCTGTTCTTCAGATTACTAAGGAATCATAAAGTCCTTCAAAGGGCAGTTGGTTGAACAGTAGGAGTTGATGGATATAAGGGGTCTGAAAAAATTTTCGGAAGACCCCAGCAATCCCAGACATTAAGGCTAAACATCCCAATTTTTTTTCAAGAGATGGCAGCACTTTTGGGGCGAATTTATTTTCGCTCTCATTTGTGAACAGAATCATCAATATTAGATCTGTAAACGGATTTAGGAATAAAAACCCTATTAAATTCACGCTACGTTTTCCGAATTTTTTTTTGTCAATTATTTTAGAATTTAAAAAAATTATTTGGCGAACTATTGGTTTTTTTTAAAAAAGCTGGTTATAGTCCTTCTATAACCTTCTATAACAGCCTATATGCCCTTTAAAACAAATGAATCGTTAATAAACTGTACTTAATTCTATCTGACCTTTTTTTATAATTCTGGATTTGTTATAATGTACATTTTAAAAACTTTTTAAAATCTCGATAAGACAAATTTAATTCCTTAATTGCTAGTTGGAAGTAGGATTAGGAAAAGCATTATAATATTTTCTTTTTAATTTCTGAAATATATGTCTCAAATTTCAAACTGTCTCTTAATTAGTATAGTGATGCTGCTCAAAGTATAACTGTAATAGGCTTTTCCACTTTCGAAAAATGTTCTTATGAAAGGAGTAATTATTATTATTATTGTTTTTTTTGTCACGTCCATCGGTATTTTTATATTTCTAAAAACATAAAATAACATATTTTGGTCAAAAGCATAGTCCTTCTGCATTTATATTGGAGTGCCTACTCATAGAAACATTCAGGTATATTTGTTATACCTTGGGGCTAATACCTGAAGGGTAAGGGATATTTCCAAGGAGCAGGTCAATATTCTCAGGTCGGCTAATACCTGTCAAACCATTGCCTATCTCAAGTTCTAAATTTGAATTTGTACTCTGTTTGTCGAGTAGACAAACCTCCTCTATTTCTAGAAACTGGAGCGAACATATTTTTACTAACAAGGTATTAACAGTGTCAATGTTTCTCCAACCATCGACGACAAACATCGAGGCTCAGACAGTGCCGAGAGCTGTAATTCGCCCAACGATATCTAAATGAGATGATGTATTGCCTTGGCTCATGAATTCCAATGAACGGGATGAGTCACTCAGGAGCTCTGATGCCAGACAGTTACTGTAGTTCCTAGAACAGTTTTCAGCTTCCTCTATCTTATGAGTGATAGTCTGGGATAGGATATTTATGCTATTGCATGACTAGTTTATCTCCATATTCATCAATGTTTTCTAGGTATATATATATACGGACATCGATATGATTATTATTTTAATTCGAGATATCGAAATTCATAATACCACTTATCCGGTGGAATAAAGAAACAACAGTAAAAAATGAAATTTTACAGAAGAAGCGAAAAACAGCCAACATTATAGGTGTAAGCAATGTTCATATATACTTGTGGATTGTCGCCAGACTACAATTCAGACGATATTTCTACTGATGCATTAAACTTTTGGAAGCACTTCTGACCTATTAATCTTAGTAATCTTTTTTACCAAATTTGGTACAATAGTTACTTCGTTGCTCAAACGGCTAAGCAATGCTTAGATCAGGAATCATGGGACGAGCATATTGAAGTTTTTTTTTCTTTTCTACTTTATTGATGTTTACAACTGTTTACAATATAAACATACAATAAGTAAATGTGCGTAAAATGATAATAACTTGTGTAAATAACTACCATTTAGTATCACTTCAATAAATGTTCAATATTAGAATGTCCCAGAATGTGTGCAGATTATTCGGAGGGTTATTGGGAATCGCCAGTTTAGATCGTCATGGATAAGTATTTGAGACATTATAAGGAATATTGAGGATTTTACGAAGGATTGGACGGTAAGCATTGGTTATACAAAGAATTGGAAGGTTTAGAGGAGCCTAGAAGCTCAAATCCGTATGTCCTAGTGGGTCTAAATACTGTCCATTATTCTTTCGTAATTAATTAATTCAAAGGTTGTATAGCTACAGCTTGAGTTTACTTATTAGATAAAATTATAAAATTATTAGGTTTGTGGAGGATTACATAATAAATACATAAGTTACAGAACTGTATAATATTTTTATTATGTATTAGATTTAATGTAGCATATAGATAAAAGATCGTGAACCGCACTGATCAGGGCCCGATTTCAACCGAAAGGGACCGTTAATTGCTTATCTCTTGAGGAAGTGGAAGTCTGCAGCTGTAATTTGCTTAAGCCTTGATAAGCTTATTGCAGATGATTTATACAGTAGTGTTGTTATTTTTTCTTATTTCCTTTTCACTTTAATTGATTTAAGATTGATAATTAAAAAAATAAAAATAAAATGAGACCAACCTATTACATCGTACATCGTAAAGGAGTTCTGTATAATGTTATAATTTGGATTAGGAACTTCATACAAATCTTAATCATAGGGGTTCGGGAAGGTCAGTTTTAGATAACGTGACGTAACTATGTCGAACGATACGTTTCAATACCAACACAATAATGTAAGAATAAATAAATATATTTTAAAAAAGTCGTATTAACTTCAAAGCCACACGAATGAACCTCCTTGACTATATTCTTCGCTTGTGCTAC
The DNA here is from genome assembly GCA_003667255.2 of Euschistus heros. NCBI lineage: Eukaryota > Metazoa > Arthropoda > Insecta > Hemiptera > Pentatomidae > Euschistus > Euschistus heros. The sequence goes on along the minus strand of RCWM02000105.1, from coordinate 764,019 downwards.
AAGTCATTTTGAATTTTGTTTTCCCTTTTTCAAAATGATTAAACTCTCAAAAAAAAAAAAAAAAAAAAAAAAAAAAATTCTATATACAAAATTTAATTTTTCTATTAACAAATCTGAAGCTTCGTAAATATAAAAACATTTTAAGAAATTTTGCTTAGTATATCAGAATTGAGCTGTGTAGCTCAGGGGGTAAGTCAATAAACTCCTAGCTCTAGGACTCGAGTTCGAGTCTAGCAGAAGCGTGGATCGGCTTTGGTATCTGAGGCACACTCAGCTTTTATAAAATGGGTACTCTTAATTGGGGAAAAATACCTAGTGTTTGAGCTTGATTGTTGACTATATCACCTCCTTTTATTGGTCACAAAACAGAACTCCCTTACAAGTACTGAGCCCAAGACCCTTCGTGGGTTGTAGTGGTTCCAGTTTTTTTAATTAGATATTTTATAGTTAGGAGAGTTATTTTCCTATTATACCTGTTATTTTTTTATAGCTATTATATCTGAATTTGAATTTTAATTAAACATGCTCCTTATGTAAATAAAATAAAAAAATATATTTTGCCTATAATTATTTTTTATTTATTATACTAACCTAATAATTTTCCTGTTATAATATGTATAAACATAAGATTTAATTATATATTTAAAAACTAATTTTATGATAGCTAAACCTTGAGCATCACAACCAAGGCGGATGGTGCCCACCCCCCTCCCAGGGGCAATGTTTACTTTTCACCCGGGCGAGGACACCCTTTTATCACTAATAAACATAATTAATAAAAAAGATTAACTCTTAGAAAAAATGAGAGAATGGTGCTAGTGATAGCGTTATCGTTGTTATTGTTTAGAGGCCGGAGATATTTCTGGATCTGTCTCACTGCCTGGAAATAGAATATCATTATCTATTATCTCTGGGATAATTGGAAAATAAGTATCGATAGTCCACTCTCCCCCAATCGGTCTCTTCCGGAATCAATTCATAAATGTCCAATCAGTCGTGTAGATATTGAAGCTTTTGGATGATATTGGATGGATGTCTGGACACTATTTGATTTAAGCTTCGCGTGCTCTTGATACATATCTAATTATTTCCAGAGATAAACAGTCAACCAACCCTCCCAAAACAAATCAACTACCTGGTCATTCAAAAAGTTAAGGCCTTTTTTTCGGGAATTTGTTTCTCTTTAATATTTTCAATCCACACCTATCATGTGACAACAAGCAGATATGTTAGTTGGAATATACTAGATCATTGGCATGTCAGGCATGAGGGAGGACAGTAATCAGCGATACTTGTGTCGTCTAGTTGCAAAACCGCCCATCTCCAAAAAATAAAATTTTTCAGGAAAGCTGATTTTCTGTTAAATCACGCCAAAACGAAGTAGGAACAAAATCTCTCCAGTTTTTAGTGGCACACGGGTAGTATGTTGGAAACCACTTTTTGAAATGGAAGGGGCTAGTGGAGGGGGTGAGTTACTCAATTTTTTATTTTGGATTTGGCCGCTTTTGCAACTCATTTTGGAGTTGGCCGGTTTTGCAACGAATTAGAACTGAAAGATCACTAAATTTAATGTAAATGTTGGATTTTATGTGATGAAAATGAACAAAACTTTCTTGAATAAGTGAATATTATTTGAAAAAATTAAACTCTGAAATGTTGTTGTGTAACTCAAGCATCTAGACTGAAAAACTGGCGAGAATGTTTTAAATAGAAACATCTGCTTGATTTTCTGATCCGTGACCTAATTTCCCCTGATATGTTGTTATCCACATTCACTTGACAGCCGAGGTACACAAATTCGTTAACTTTCCCAGATCTATAATCCCCAATTCTGACTTCTCCGCCCTGTACTGCCTGTTCTCCTGAAACCATGTATTTCGTTTTCGCCTTGTTTATTACTAAACCCATTCTCCTGGCGTTATCAGCAAGGAGAAGGAACGCATTTGAGACAGCGTAAAAATGATCGTCCCATGATATCAATAGCGTCGGCATACCCAAGCAGCTGAACTGTTTTATTAAATATGGTGCCACCAAGTTGGATTTAGGAACTTCTGAAGGCTTTTTCAAGGCCGATGTTAAAAACGACGTCAAACGGTCGTCAGTTTCCTAGTTGGGCTCAAAATGTTTCACCAATAAGTTTTGTACATCGCGAAGTTTCAGAGGCTTCATCACAGAACCTGGAACCAAGGCCGAAATTTTACTGGTTGTGATGCTTCTCTTACTCTTTACGACAGACTGGCTTGCTCCAAACTCGGATCTGTAGAAAAACTCTCCTTGAACTAGCAACTTATTATTTTGTTTGGTTATGAAAAATCACTTCGTTGAGGTGAATTTCAAGTGCCATAGTGCAGGAAGTTTGAGGAGGGCATTACTGGAACTCTTCCAATCAAGATTTGTGTAGTCCCTACATGGTTTGAACACCATTCCACTTTTCGAGAGAATGCTGTCAAACTCTGAAGGCTGAACGAGAGTCTCGATTTCCTTAACTTCTTCTCAATTTGGGCAAAAACCCGATCAGAAAGGGGTTTGTTTCTTCTCCATATTGCAGGGTCTCTTTGTCTCATTCTTGCTAAATTAGCACGAACTTCATCTACAACCTTCTCCATAAAGAGCGAAAACAAAGAGCACTGAACAATGAAGGCATAAACGGTAACTACAGGAGAGGCAGGAGCAGTCTGATAGTTGCCTAATAAGTGGCCTTCTTGATCTAAAACAACAGCACGATCTCGCTGGTGTGGAAATGGCCGGTTTTGAAACTCACTCACGGAAGGATTTGGCCGGTTTTGCATCACATTGTAATTTTCAAACGCAGATTTAACATGGATTTGATGGGTTTTTGCGAGGTTTCTTGCTTCTAATAGGTGGAAAATGTATCTTAGGACTCAGAAAACAGAAAAAACGCATTTCTCAAAATTGAGGAGTTGGCCGGTTTTGCAACTAGACGACATACTTACTCCTGAAATGGAACATGATGTTTAATCAGTTTTAACGGAGTAGATCCCTCAACCAACTCCTTTTGGTATTATCTGGCAAGCTTCTGGAGGCCATACTTTGTATTAAATTATTGATATGTCCGTGAAGTTTGTCGAGAAGTCTTTTGTTTGAAATCTGGATGTGATCTTGTACCATGGGTATGTGTAAGTCTGTTTGTAAAGTTTTGTTATTGACATACCAGGGTGATTGTTTAATGAGTCTTAAAGTTTTTGACTGGAAAGTCTGTGTTTTTTTAGCTGTTCCGTAAATTTGTGAGGCGTACGTCTATAGATGTTTTAATAAGTGAGTATATGTAATTAGTCTTTGCGTCATTTTCAATTTAGATCGTTCATGTAGAAGTGGATATATGTCTCAGTCTTTTGTTTAATCTTAGACGTTTCTGTTTCACATACGGGCTCCATGTCATCCTTCTGTCGAACATTAGGCCTACGTATTGAACAGTGTCAGTCTGTTAAACTGGAACATTGTTAATGTAAACGATGGGGCAGGTATTATGTCGAATTGCAAAAGTTAAGAGCTGTGATTTATCGTTATTGAGTTTAATTTTTCATTTGTTGAGCCAGTCTTGTAATTGTTGTAAATAGTGTTGAAGTCAGTGAAGCCTGATTGATGTCTGAGTGTCTAGTCAGAATTGCAGTGTCTGCGTTTGTTGCTAGTATTGTGTTTTGGGAGAATAAATTTTAAAAAATGTTAACAATTAAACACATTTGTTATTAAAAATATTTTTTTCATTTTTATATTTTATTTTTTTAGCTATTTATTAAAATTTGTATCTGCATACAGTATAAGATAAATTAGATCTAGTAAATGACAATGCTCATAATAACATGTTAATTGTTTGTAAAGTAACGACCCACTGGTACCACTTAGACAAAAGATCTGCATTACAAGGTTCCGAGGATTTGAATGGCTATGGAGTTTACCAAGAATGGATAGATATCGGGTTTAGGCCCAATCAGCAACATATGGTGCATTAAGATCTTTATAGCTGAGTTTTTCTGTGACAAAGTATGGAGAATTGAAGATTTATCGAAGGATTTTGGACTGTAGCGTTTTAATGAGATCAATTAGATGGTTTAGTGGAGTTCCAAATCTCAACACCTTATGTCTCAATAGGTTCAAAACTGTCATATAAATGAGTCCTTTGTAATTAATGAGAAACTTTGAACGTTCGTCTAGTAAATAATTTAAAAAATAAAATAAACTTCTCGTTTAAAACTTATGGTCTTATATGTGGATTCCAAGTAAGACGTTTGTCCAGATGGAGTCCTAGGTAGCGGATCTATTCAACAGGAATTAAAGGAACATTATTAAATGTTACTGTAGGACAGGTAGTAGCAGGTTTACGGCGAAAGGTAAAGATTGTATGTTAAGATTTCTTTGAATTTATTTTAAGTCTCCAATTTTGATCCCATTCTCGAAGTTTTGTGATATGAGATATGAGTGTTTTGGGAGCAATGAAGGGATCATTATTTACTGACAACACACAACAGTCATCAGCGTATGTTGTGAGGACAAGTCCTAAAATATTTGCCGTGACCGATATAGTCTCGTATCTTTCTCTGGTCAGCAACACCAAAAATTCGAAAACCTGAATGACTTCCGTTCCTAAAATGCTTCTTTATCAAACACGGATTCTATTTTCGTAGCAGCCTCAGCAGCGTTTTAATCAAATTTGTACTCATACAGCAAATTCGACCGTTTTGTCCCATTATCAAACCCTGAAATTATCACCACTTATAAATATTATAATATAAAAATGCATATTATAAAACTATAAAACTAATACTGCTTTACATTTATAGCGGTACTAGCCATTTGAATATCAATAATAAGGTTCTATTTATTCATATCAGTTTTCAAAAGGACAAAAATTAGTTTGTCAGGAGCAGATGCCGAATATCCCTCGGAAGTCAAAAACCATTAGATCGGGCAGATCTGAAAATTGTATCCTTCAATTGCTTTGGCAAAAAATAGTTCACTCTGGAATAATTTCGACTTTTACTTTAAAATACTTGAAGGAAACCGGATTAAAAATTCATTCTTTCAATAAGTGTAAACATTTCTATTTACTTAGGGAAAAGCAGTTTTGAATTATATTTGATAACAAAATCTCTAAATTAAATTGAATTATATAAATAATAAAAACTGAGGTAATTTTTGAACGACTGATATAAGACTTTATGGGGATAAAAATTGTAAAATACTGAATAATTATCCAAATTCGAACCCTTTGTTATTAATAGTAGATTTCTTTCAACTATGAATAATGATAATTTTTAATAAAAATTATTAAAATGATTTTTTTTTTTTTTTTTTTTTTTTTTTTTTTTAATATTATTTGAAACGCATTTAGCTTGCATATTATATTTTGTAGATGATAAATGCTATTTGCTTTTTATTAATTTCTTTCATAATTTAAAGATTATTTTTATTATTTTTTTTTTTTTTAAATTCTATACTAGAAGATATCTATCTTCTTTTCTTACGCTTCGGAGGATTATCGGGAATGGAGTGGGGAACAATTTGAGAAACTTAAGGATTTGAGAGATTATGAAGCTTACCATGAAAGAATAGGTATCTGGTTTGGGCTAAATCAGCAACATATGGAACATTAAGATCTTTATGGATAAGTTTATGGGTGACTAAGTAAGGAGCATTGAGTATTTTTCGAAGGTTTTTGTATTTTAAGGATTGGATATGAAATGAATTGGATGAATCAGTGGAGCCCCAAAGCTCCACTCAAGATTAATTTAAATAGTTTTGTTTACTTTATTATCTTTCGTGTGGATTATTTTCTATGATTACAAATATATATTTTAAATTATATGGATATCACTATCGAGAATCAATTAACTTTTAGATTCTTTTTTTTTTTCCTTTCTTTCTTTGGAATTATCCATAAATATAGTTCTCCTCGGTCTTTCCGAAATGGTTACAACCCTAAACCCAAGGGTTTGGTTTCCAGTTCAAAGCCCTACACCATACCTTCTTCCGCTTACCATTCCATAAATAACGTAGCAGGCTTTCAGACTTCATCCCTTCAACATGTTCCAACCAGTCTAGCGTCCTTGTTTATATCCATCCTTTCCCTTGCACTTTTACTTCAAATCTTTCCGGTTTTGTTTTTATGGCTTTTCTTTTTTAAAGGTACATTTCAGAAGTTTTCAATAGTTTATTAGTAACGTCTAACTCATTACTTATAAATATTTTTGTACTGGAAAAAATTTCGGAGCTAATATGATCATATTTAGCATTTCTTGTCTAGTTTGGCCTTATTCTCTTCTTTATGTCAGCAGTTGGAGTGCCTTCATTAATGGCTTTTCCGGAGACTAATGCAGGATTGTGTTTTAAAATAAAACTATAAGTGTTGCCATCATGAAATATAATGTAATGAATCTTGGTTATGCTTTGGTGGACTTTTTAAAAAAATGTGAGGGAAATAGATCGATCCTATGGGACACATAAATTAGAAGTCATTGCCATCGTTGTAAGCAATTAATCTCACTATCTATTCTAAAATTCAATATATTGAAACTTATTAGAGGTACTAGAAAAAAAAAGTAAGTTAATAATTGCAGAAATAAAGAAATTATTCGCCTTTAACGTTACCAAATCATGCAATGGGACTCGTGAGGAAAATAGAATTTGACGTTTTGAAATCAAATATAACCATGAAAACGAATAAATAGCCACGGAAAAACTACTTTAAGTTAAAGATGAAAGTACCTTGCAGCTACTTGTTACATTTGGGTTCCAAAAAATTTTGTATTAAAACCACAATCGCTTTGGGACAGAAATTCGAATGTAATGGCAAAATGACCCATATATAAACAATAAAAATAAATAGAAAAGTACTTTAAATAAGCTAACAGACTAATATGTTTGCATGTTTCAGCCAGCTATTTGTATATAAAAACATTGACGTAGTAAAACAGTATTGTGTTTTTGCTCTAAACGTCATTTTTAAGGAGATGAAGTGCAAAACAACCACAACTTCCGCCACTTTTAGAGAGAATTCCGAAAATTTGAAAGTATAGTTCTTTGTCCCCGTTTAATCTATAGAGCATATTTCCTGCTCAAATAGTAGAAAATTATTTAGTTTAATTTTTTTTTTTTTTTTTTTTTTTAATCTTTTATTAATTGAAATTTACAACTGTATTAGAAAATACATCCAGTAAATGTGCTGTATACAATACAATATGATAACATCATTAAGTCTTGTAGAGAAACTACCCATTGGTAGTACTCTAATGAAATTTACAAAAGAAGAAGATCCCGAGGCCATCTTCTTTTCAGGCGCCTCGGAGGATTCCCAGGATGGAATGGGAAGCAAGTTGTGCAACAAGTGGATTTGGATGCGGAGTAAGTTTATTATGAAAGGAGAGGTATCTGGTTCGAGCCAAATCAGCGACATAAGGGATATTAAGGTCATTGTGGATTACTTCATTTGTGACAAAGTAAGGAGCATTAAGGATTTTTCGAAGGATTTTGGATTGGAGTGATTGGATGCGGGAAGAATTCGATGGTTTGGTGGATCCCCATAACTCTATACCGTATGTCCAAATAGGTCTGATAATCGTCATATAGATTAGTTTCTTATAGTGAATCGGGAGGTTTGAACGTTTGTCAAGTAAGTGTTGTAGCAGTCGAAATCGACGTGCAGCTTCTTGTCTTTTCAATCTAGTATGAGGGTTCCAGGTAAGTCTCTTGTCCAGATGAAATCCAAGGTATCGTATTTGTTCCACATTATTTAGCGGCACACTATTAAAGGATACAGGAGGACAGGATGAGGTAGGTTTTCGACGGAGGGTAAAGGTTATTTGTTGGGATTTGCTAGGATTTATCTTAACTCTCCAGTTATAACACCATTCTTCAAGAGAAGTGATGTGTGACTGGAGTGTCTGGGATGCAGCAAATGGATCTTCATTGACTGATAACACGCTGGTGTCATCAGCATAGGTTGTGATGATAGTGTTAGGATGTGTTGGGATATCAGCTGTATACACTGTATAAAGGATGGGACCCAGGATACTACCTTGAGGAATACCAGCGGTCTGGGGAAAGATAGATGAGTATTTAGAATTGTGATTAACTTTAAATACTCTATCAGAAAGGTAGGAACGGAGGATGAGGAAATATGTAGATGGAAGGAATTGGCGAAGTTTATAAAGCAGTCCTGAATGCCATACTCGATCAAAGGCCTGTTCAACATCTAGAAAGGCACCCGTGCAATACATCTTGCGCTCCAATGCAGATGAGATAACATCCACCACACGATGGCACTGCTGGGTTGTGGAGTGAAACTGACGAAATCCAAACTGATGGTCAGGAATAATGTGATTGGAATCGAGGAAGGGATAAAGGCGTTTCAAAAGGAGCTTTTCAAGGATTTTTCCCATGATAGGTAGGAGAGAGATAGGTCTGTATGAGGAAGGATTTTCTGGTGGTTTTTTAGGTTTTGGAATCATTTTAATAATTGATAATTTCCAGGAATCGGGAAAATATGTAGTACGGAGGATAGCGTTATAAATATAAGTTAGGAGTAATACTGCTTTCTTTGGAAGACATTTGAGGATTCTTGAGGTAATAAGGTCATGTCCAGGAGCTTTGTTGGAGGGCAATCTACGGATTATGGATATTATATCTGATGGGTGGAAGGCTTTAGGGGGAAGGGTCATTTGGAGAGGAATAGTCAGTTCTGCTTCAATACGTTCAACATGGTTAGGATTTAGGATGTCAGGATGAGGTTTAAAAGTGTTATGTAATTGTTCACCAAATACCTGCGATTTTTCTGAATCAGATTTGGTCCAGGTTTGAGCTGGAGTGAGGAGAGGATGATTGAAGGTTTTGAATTTTAAAAGTTTTTTGGTCGTGGTCCATAATGATTTGTCGGAAACAGATAGTTGTTCAGTTTTGTTTCTGTAAATTTTCAAATTTTAGTTTTTTAAGTTCTGTTTTAAGTTTGTTGGTTAATTTGGTATAATTGGTTTTGTCAGATGGGTATCGAGTTCTATGCCATTTGGCTCTAGCTCGTCATTTTTCGACTAGTAAGACCCGAATATATTGAGGTAAGACCATGCCTTCTGAGCGTATTATTCTATTTTTTAAGGTATTTTCTGCTATGCTGGTTTGTATTGATTTAGTAAGGTGTTCTATTGCCGTGTCTATTTGTTGAGATGTTTTTAGAGGAGTTTTTAAGTCTATATGGTTTTCTAAAGTCGACCGGAATTTGTCCCAGTCTACTCGTCCAGTTATTAAGGATGGAGGAGAAGGTTTGATAATAGGAGTAGAATGTAATGTAAGCAAAACTGGGCTATGATCAGAGGAAAGGTCATCTAAGGAATCTATTGTAGTTTGGGAAGTAGGTATTTGAGAGGTGACGAATATGTCGAGAATATCTGGGCGTTTTTTAAGGGATGTAGGCCAGTAGGTAGGATTGTTAGGTGAAAGGATAGGGTAATTGTTTAAGGATGATACACGGGAAAGTACACTACCTCGGGAATTGGATGTTCTACAGCCCCATCGCTGGTGTTTAGCGTTGTAATCCCCACCTGCAATGAAGCGCCGCCCAAAGGATTGGAATAAGGAAAGCAGAATATTATGGGAAAGGCTATTTCCTGGAGGACAATATACAGCTGAAAGAGTAAGGTTAAATGGAAGAGAGGATAGGATCAGTGCGGTAGACTGAATGGTGTCAGTTGGAGAGGAAGGAATCAGGGTGTGGGTTAGTGATCTATGGATTAGGATACAAGTACCACCATGGGCTGTTTTGTCGGGGTGGTCAGATCTGTAAGTGATATAGTCTTTGATGTGGAAATAAGAAGTAGGCGTCAAGTGGGTCTCGGTAATTAGGGCAACGTGAATGTTATTGTCGTGTAAGAATATGTCTAGTTCATTTCTGTGATTGAGCAAACCATTTGCGTTCCATAAAAGAACTGCCAAGGAGTTTTGGATCATCGAGGAACAGTAGACGTGATTTCTGTCAGGGCTCTTGTGAGAAGGGTAATTAAAGGTCTGATGGTTTCTTGGAGTTCACGGAGGAAGGAGGAGAGAATCGATGAAATATCACCAAAACCTTGGGAGGAAATAGGATAGGATTCTGATATTTGAGGCGGAAGGTTAAACTGTCTTGACGACGGTAACTGGAATGGGATTTGGCTTGGATTTTGTTGAGGTGTGATTTGCTCATAAGTTTGTAGTGGAGTCTTGGTCTGTTGGTTTACTTGTTGTGGAGTCTGTTGGGTTGTTGATGGGGAAAAGTTGGTTATTTTAGGAGGTTGGGATGGAAGGGAGGATTGAGACGCCTGATTCTGTGGCCGTCGATTTCTTCGTTCAACCGTCGTGAATTCATGAGTTGGTTGATGAAGTTGAGATGACACCGCTGCTGAGGTTGATGGCTGGGGTTCTGCAAGTTGAACGGCTGGAGTGATGGGTTGTTGATTCAGAGGTTGTTGGGCTTTTGATGTTGATGGCAGTGGAGGAAAGTGTCTAGAAAAATTGTTGACTGAAATATTCTGTTGATTCTGGATGGAAGTTACTATTGTTTCGGATGTTTCAGGAACAGGATTTCTATTTGTGGTGGAGTTGGAGGCTCTTTGCTTCTGCCTGTATTTGTATACCTGGCAGCCCTTATAGTTAGCAGGGTGACTCTCACCACAGAGGACACACAAGGCTGGCGTATCTCTTGTTTTTAAGCATGTTGCTGTTAAATGTGGCCCTGCACATTTAACACATCTTGCCTGACGATTACAATACGTTTTCGTGTGGCCTAAGTTTTGACATCTAGTACATTGTACAATCTCTTTTTTAACTCGAGGTGCTTCAAATTTTACCACGGAGTACACCAGTCTTTTGATGTTGAAAACCTCCATATTGTTATCTGCTGGCTCCAGATCCACAAAGAACAATGGGAGTGGGCGTTTTTTCAGTGCGGTGGAGTACGTTGGATACATGCCTGACGCTATGGCCTAGCTGCTCCAGGTCTCTTTTGATGAAATCAGGAGGCACTGATTGGTGAAGTCCCCGAAGTACTACCCTGTAGGCCTTGTCTTCTTTTAATTGATAGCAATGGAACTGAATGTTTTGAGTTTTTAAGTGGGCTACCAATGTTTTATAGTGGTCTTTTGTCTCGGTGTTTATTTTTATGTCGTGGTATCTGGATTGACATTGGAAGTTTGTTTGACCAATTAATTCTGAAATCTGTTGACAAAATTGGATGTAGTTATCTACGCCCGTAACGTAGATAGGAGGTGGCTTTATATCGGTTTGAGGTTTTGGTGGTTGTTGTACTGAGCTTTCTGAAGGCATGCTAGACAATGGCTGAAATCTGTTTGCTATTTCTATGGGTGTAACTGATGTGATGACAGCTTTACTGCGTGTTTGTGGTGGAGTGGGAGGTTGATTCGTTTTTTTTTTTTTTCCTTTTGTTTCTTTTTTCTTCTTTTTTTTGTCCGGAGAGTTCCCAGGGGGCTCAAGAGCAGTATTTCTTTGTCTTTTTGACAAAGTTCTACCCTTAAGGAACTTCGAGTCCGATTCGCTGAAGTCGGAACACGGCATTTCTTCATCGGAGTCAAAGCAGGATGATTTTTCATACTCCATGGTATAAATAATTATTTTTGCTAATAGTTATTAAACAAGAATATTATTTAAAGAGAGAAAAATAATTAAAAACAATGTACATATATAAATAAAAACACATCTATAAAATAAAATTAAAAAAAAAAAAAAAAAAAAAAAAAAAAAAAAAAAAAAAAAAAAAAAAAAAATCTATAACGAGCTACGAACTTGGGTGCTCCAGAATAGGAGCCGAGCGCTCTACTGACTACGCCACCTAGGATGATAGCTCTAGGTAGGCCTAAGTAAGTGATAGCCAGTCACAGCCGTCTGCAGGTCGAAACTCTACCTACGTCGTGCCCAACTATCCCCTCACACACCTAATGTCCACCTTTATAAATTAGTTTCTAGGGACTCACCTAGCCGGAAAACTTCACTAATTGTTCAATTATGTATATACACAATATTTGCAAAGAGCCAAGCTGATACGTGAGCTAATACCACTGGTATTACTTGAGTAAACAGGGAGCTGTTTTAGTTAGCTGCATAGCAGTAGCGGCCATGTTCCTCACTTAGTTTAATTTTGAACATTAAAAGCTTTCCTTGGAGGACCCAATGGTCGAGTGAGTTGCGGTGAAGGTACAATTTTACTGAACTATTAGGGATTCCTCGAAAATATTGCCCCCTCACCCCCCCTACCCCGAGACCACGAGAGTGGTTCCTCTTCGGGATTTCTTCCGAATACCAACCAATATACTTTGGAACATAGAGAGCAGCATGTTATTGCAATGTTCTAATCTTGATCATCTGCATTCAGCCCTAGATCTGGGTCAGGCAGCGACAATGGGATAATGTATGCATTGTAGATACTCAACCGCGTGCCTCCAATACTAAGGCTGGAATCTAGGCGTGAATTACTCAAATGAGCCCTTGCTTTGAGGGACCAATGGGACCTAAGGGCCTAAGATGTAACCAACGGCTCTTGTCTCCTAATCAAAGCCCCTGCACCTATTTGATCTTTAATGGTGAGTAACCACAGTTAATTAATTACCATCAAATCATTCCCCCACGGTAAGACTACTCAATACTTCCTCAACTATTATACAAGTAAGACAATTTTCATGGAAAGTTAAAATACTACAAAAAGTGTGCTAATTTTAAATCTTCTTTGTGAAAAAAAAAAAAATTACTGTGGTTTTAATGGCTGTTCTTCAACTAGTCAGTACGTGTGTTATCTTTCTATGGTTGTACGAAATTGGAAATTCGTAAAAGAAATTGTAAAATAAAAATAAAGAAAAGGTTTTAAATACAAAAAGCTGATCTCACTTTCTGTAAAGTATTAGAAGGATCTTAAAATAAATTTAAAAACAAAAATTTGATAATCTATTAATGATTGTCTTAGAAGGCTGCCGTTATATTTAAACAGGACCAGTAACGGAAAACATTTCAAATAATCATCGATCGAAAATAAATTGATTCGAAGTGAAGTGTAGATAATCCCTATGAGTCAGAATCTTTATGTGCCGTTGGTATCTAATGGTTACTAGTCACTGGATTGATTCAGTCTTACACTAGACAGGAATTTGTTTACTACGTTTCCCTAAATATGACCTTTGGTCTATAAATAGAACGGATAGATAGTGATTGGTTTCTTATCTAGTGTTGAAACGTTGGTTCTTGGCCCTATTCTATCACGTTTTTCTCCTTATTCCTAGTAATTAATCAAATTAAATCACTAATTAAGAATACCATGACAAAAATTTATATAAATGTTACGTCGGGTAGCTGAGTCACATCCGTTCGATAAATGAAAGATCAAAAACATAGGTTCTTTTAAAATATAAATTTTTTTTTTTTTTAACTTTTATTGATATATGTATACAATCTGTCTCAGTTAAGGGCAATAAGTAACAGTGCTAATGATATAGTTCATTCGTACTATATATACAAGTTCTCATCCATACACAACTGATAATAATAAGAGATAAAATAAAACAAATAGTCATAATACAAAAAATCTAATAATCATAATACAAAAAAAATAAAATAAAATAAATAAATAAAAAAACATAAATAAATAGGAAAAAATAATAATAGTTACTTACAAACATCTAAAATATAATGAATAATAAATATGTTTAAAAAAAAATAAAATAAAAAAATAATTTTTAATATTCTAAAATCATCATCATCATCAGCGGCGCAACAACTCATTACTGAGTCAAGGCCTCCTCAATATTCTAAAATAGCTGCATTAAGGTACGTAAGATCAATCATTTCTCTAGTTGCTTTCCGCTTCTTCCAATATCTCTTTAATCTTTCCCAAGTTATTCCCCCCCCCCTCCTCCTAAAACTATTGTTTTTATCAGGATTTTGTATTATTTTGGATTTTTTTAGTTTCTTCTTTCTCTTCGTAATAAATTATTACTTAGGTGCGCATTATGGTGAACTAGTTTTCAAATAAAAATAATTCCGATAGAATTTGCAATTAATTTATCAATTAATTAGTTCTTCCTCATACCTGGCACACAGCTTTACATATTTTTCCTATGTTATACGTTAAGGTGAACATCAATTTAAAAAACTTCATTTTGACTAATAATAGAAGTTTTATTTATTTATCGATAAAAAAGTTGTATTGAAGAATGGAATTGAGCATTATTTATATAATGATATTTTCACGCATAGCAGCAGTTTTTAACATGCTTAAAATTGCACTGATTAGGTGGTTGAGTATTACGTATAAGCATGATTGGACATCTAATTATTAATTTTAATGTAAGGGTTAGTAATCCAGAAGGACAGAGGCTATTAAGATAATCTTGCTGATAATGGACTACATTTTCAGTGCTTACAACTATAATTCATGTAGTTGTATGAATCATATAATTTACCACATTAATTAATTTACGCAAAATATCAAAACCTAGATCAATATTTTGATTTAGTAATAATTTTTACTCGGCTAGAAATAGTTTTATGGATTTCATCTGGTTAGATTGTAATTTATAACCATTCAAATATATGATAGTTTGCCGAATCTCGATACAGCCACTCAAAATTGTTCATTTAAATTTTATTATAAATTTGATTGTTATTACCTTCGAAGAACTACCATTGTAAACTATTGCGGAATAATTTAAACCAGATATAGGTCGATTTTCAAACTTCATTGGAATCCATATGTTTTTGGCCTTTTTGATAACATTTTAATTGAAAATAAGAAAAAATTGTTATAATATCCAGCTCTATATGGGGTCACCTGTGGTGTAGTGCTTAGCATAGCAACCTAATTAACCCAAGATCGCAGGTTCGCAGCCCGGCAAATGACCTTAGAATTTTTTTAAGGGACTAAAAAATGTTTAGCTATGCCGTTCTTCGGAAGGGACGTAAAACGGGTATCCTGAGCCTGTGCGATGTCAGGTACTCCTTAAAGATCCCTATCCTAATTATACCTGGATAGTCAAAATTTAGGACTCCCACCGTAGCATCGTCCAATTAGCCATAGCAGCATAAAGTGACGTTAAACGAAATAAACAACCACCTCTATATAACACCATACCTTTGAAACCTCACATGTAGAATGGCCAATTTTCAAACTTGAATGTAATCCACATATTATCGCCTCTTTAATAACAAACTAATTAAACATCAGTAGATTTTATTATTGCTTAACCTTCCTTGAACTGAAAATATGATTTAGTTAAAATTTGGTACAGATTAGTTCAGTAGTTTTTGCGGTTAGTGATCACAAACGAAAAATAGCTTGCCCTTTTATATAATATTATAGATTTTGATTGCATCTGTTGCTTGTTAGAAGCTGAGCGTCAGGTGTAAGATATATCTTTTATTATGATATCTCACTGGAATAAATTTAAATTAGATATTTTAAGAGTATTAGAAATAAAATCGGATGGAAAAACATATAAAAAAAAATACATAAAACAATCCGGGATGCGCGTGTTGTGACAACACGGTGGGCTAATCGAAATATTATCAGTTGACTGGGAGATAAGTTGGCAAGCCTGTCTAAAAATAGACTCCAAGAGGTAAACAACTCCTTTAGTTATCACTTGACTTAGGATCCGGAAGAAACAAAGTTTATTTTTATTTTTAGATACTTAATCCATTGAAGTTATTAAGTTTAAAATATCGAATTTATCTAATTTAATCGGTGTTTTATTGATTAAGGTTATTTATAGATACCCATTTTTTATTGATTTACAAAGCGTGGTAGCTCAGCGGGTAATCACGTGTATAGTTTATGTTATTCCTGTCGTTAATCGACTTCAGATCCTATGGCACACTCAGCCTCAATAAAACGCTTAGGAGAGAAACCTGGTGGTTGAGCCTGATAATAAGTAATTAATCGATTATTGATAATATAAATAGTATTTACTTTTAAATTATGTAAAAATGCTTAGCAAGAAACCAATCTAGCTCGAAAGTAACTCTAATATCATATACCATTTCAATCGAATTAATTCATCTTTTTTCTGTAATATTTTTATTTGAATATTAAAAAAAAAAAAAAAAAAAAGAAAAAAAAGAAAGGAAATTGAGGTATATACAGATATTTTCAGGTTGATATATATGTTCTGAGAGATTCCTCAAAGTTCGATACTATTTCCATAATTCTACATCATAACTCTCAACAAGCAACTTGGTGCGGACACCCCATAAAGCTTCGAGACGAATTCAATTGTTAATATTTAACTAAACTAAAACAATGAGACATAGATTGAACTTGATTGAGCAAGTTATTAATTAATTAAATAATTGTCATATTGAATAATTGTTCTTATTATAAAAATTGATAGTTCTATATAATTATTTTTAATAGATCCAATATTTTAATTATCCATTTTTTTATTATTAAAAAGTTGGTTACGGTTGTCATTTTAATTATTTTAATTAAGAAGTGGTCAATGAGGGGACAAAAAAAAACAACATTGACTACTGATTTAGTTATAAATATAAATGCTACTATAAACTAAAAACCAGTAATTAGTGACCAATATTAAGAAATTAAACAATCAGAATTAAAATATCTGTGCCTCTTAGTTGTATTCAGATAATGAGTAATGATTGGTCAAAATAAGGACAGATGGATGGTCAGGTGAACAATTACAACAAATTGAAGATAGTTTCATATATTAATTACTGCACAATTAATATTTTATAAAAATTATTATTTTATAATTAATTTTAATTATTCATTTTATTTACCGAACAAAAAAAAATGACCGACAATGGTTTCCACAAACCTTTATATGAATACCTCAATAACGTTTTAATTATTCAAGAGAATTCATCTCAATGAACTTTTAGTAATTGTAAAAGTTCGACTAGGTTAAATAATAATTGTAAAATTCGTGAAGTATTAATATTTCGATGTTCCGATCATTTTTCCTTTGGAGCTCTCCCTACTTTTTTTAGACCAATATTAGGTGAAAATATGATCGGGAAACAATTTTAGTTCAATTACGACATTCCAACTCATCCTACCACTGTCCTCACCACTTACGCTGATGACACATGTGTGTTATCAGTAAACAATGATCCCTTCATTGCCTCCCAAACACTCCAATCCCATATCCTAACCCTTCAAGAATGGTGTCAAAAATGGAGAATCAAAATAAATCCAAAAGAATCTCATCAAATAAACTTTCCCCTTCGTCGTAAGCCCGCGAGTTCCTGTCCTACAGTATCCTTTAATGATATTCCACTAATCCCTGTTGAACAGATCCGCTACCTTGGACTCCACTTTGACAAACGTCTTACTTGGAAACCACATACAACACTACAAAGACAATAAACTGTCCGTCGTTATAGATCACTTCAACATTTATTAGACAAATGTTCAAAGCTCCCCATTAGTTACAAAAGACATGACTATGATTAGACCTATCTGGACGTACGGAGTTGAGCTTTAGGGCTCCACTAAACCATCCAATTCATCTCGTATCCAATCCTTTAATCCAAAATCCTTCGAAAAATCCTCAATGCACCTTACTTTGTCACCAATAAACTTATCCATAAAGATCTTAATGTTCCATGTGTTGCAGATTAAGCCCAAACCAGATATCTATCCTTTCATAGTAAGCTCCATAACCACTCAAATCCCCTAATTTCTCAACTTGCTTCCCACACTATTCCTGATAATCCTCCGAGGCGTCTGAAAAGAAGATGGCCCAGAGACCTTCTAGTGTAGAATTTTTGTTGAAGTGCTACTCATGGTTAGTACTTTTCATGTTTTGTCACGTTATTCTAATAGTTAACAGCACATTTACTTGATGTATAAATTTTGTACAGTTGAAAATTTCAATAAATTATTAGTTGTTTGAAAACCTCTTTTAGTGGTAGATGCAACCTTAATGACCTGGATAAGTAATACATTATTTGAGTTGGAAATCCTGACCCCAAGAACTTCCACTTTTCCAGGTTTGACTGTATATTGTTATATATCTGTTTTATAGTAGATAAAAAAATAAATAAATTATTTATTGTTTTGTACTAGACCGTCGACTGAATATATTTTTTTTTTCTAAAGCATTTTTAAAATACTTTTATTTTGTTCCAGGGGCGAGGAGTGTGACATGATACCTGAGGGCTGCCTCTACGGTACGGTGCGGGACGCCTGCGGGCGGTTGGTCTGCGCGGCGGGACCCGGCGAGCGTTGCGGCGGCCGAGAAAACCACCTCGGCAAGTGCGGTGAAGGAATGACGTGCAAGTGCGGCAAGTGCAGGGGCTGCAGCATAGCGAGGCTCATGTCTGGGGTCATCGAGTGCGAGTACACCAACCCCATCTGCTCCTGAAGGCAACACCGTCCATCATCATCGTTATTTATTTTCCCCATCAATCCATTGACATCTCCGCTATCCCTGTGAACGTTCGAATAAAAATATGACTGTTTCGGCTATGTTAATTTATTCCTTTAATGTCTATTTCCTGTTGCTACATAATTTTTGACTGAACATATAAAAAAAAATAAAAATAAAGAGACAATATTGCTTGTAGAAGGCTTCATAAGTGTAACTAAGGTTACTATTGCATTGAGTCAATGGCAGCTTGGTGACCGTAACCGAGCAATGTGATAGGTGTCCGCGAGATGAGAGGTATTGAACTACTAAATGTGAATTATTGACTTTGAAAAGACGATTCCAAAATTATATTATTCTATTATCGTTCTATGAATTAAATTTTATAAATCATGGTGTTGGTGTTTTGTTGTGTAAATGTGATAATGGTCAGTGTTGTGGGAATGGGATCACTGATCATACAGTCCAAAATTAATACTTTCAATGTATTATTTATTATATAGTATTTTATTTAATGTTAAGAAAATAATGATATATATATTTTGTTCTTTGTATTTTCTTCAAAAGACTTATCTTTTTCTTTTTTTTTTTTTTTTTTTTTTTTTTTTTTTTTTTTTTTTTTTTTTTAGTTTGTATCTTAAGTAAATAAAGATTTTCATTTTTGTTTAATTACATATTTTTTTAAATCCTATATTTCAGTATTGAAAAGTTGTTCTTTATTCTCTTAGGATATAATTTTTCAGGTATTCAGCATTGTTAATTATCTTAATATAATATATATTTTTAGCTTAATCGGCGAAAAGTGTATTTTAATTTCAACTTTCGAGCATAGCTGGATAAGAGACCTGATAAAATAATTTCTATTTAATTATTTATCATTTTGTACACTTTGTTACCAGGAGGAGGTACTGTCGAGTATTACCTAATATTTATCTATGATTAAATTTTGTTCAACTGCTTTCTTCATGTCTATCGGACCAGGTGTCACATATATTGACAAGAAATTCACGCATTGTTCCATTTTTTTTTTTCAGATGTGAATAGAAAAATGTACGAGAATAAAATAACAATACAAATTTTACAATTTCATCTAGAAATGGTCAAATAAAATATTTATGAATTATTAAAAATTTCTATGATGAATTAAATTCGAAATCCTAATAAAAACCAGAGAGAAACTGTTCGTAGTTTCTATTTCATCTTAACTAAAAGGCCAACGTAAGCTTAAATTTCCTCTTAACTTCAAGGTTTTTACGAAACAACTAACTCCTTAAATATACCATTGTTTAGTGAAAGATTGAGATATTTTCTGATGTGACTCCTTAAAATTCGCACCGGCCTCTAGAAAATGGACTGTATTTAAAAGTATAAATAACACAGAAAACAAAAACACTTTGAGAAAAGAAAAGGGTTTCTTGAAAGGCTATCTTAGCCTTGGTCATGAAAATGAAGGAAGACCAAAGGGCCTTGGACATAGAAAACGCAGGAAGACCATAGGGTCTTGAACAAAGATAATACGAGCGTACAGGTCAGAAGACTGCAACAGAGTGACGAATATTCATGTAGGGATTAAGGCAGATAAGGTCAGTTATTTAGTAATTTTATAGAGTACGTGACTATGTACGATATATTACAGTTTTTCTCCTCTATATTACAAAAGCGCCGATTGGCGCGAACAACCATTGGCACATCCAAATCTTTCCTGGTATTCCAACTTCTACTTATTAGTCAGGAATTTTGCCAATGGCATCCCGTATTGATGTTTTGGCCAAAAAACATTATAATCCTTACAATTTAAATTCCATGTCCAAATAAACCTATTAATATCTAGGGCAGTGGCTGGCATGAGATTGATTTTCGGGTGCGATGTTGGTAAGAAAAAAATATAATTAGGACAGGTGCTTTAATTAATAAAAATAATTGAGAGGTTGTTTTTCTTGGCAAGATAAATGGTTGCAGGCTTTCACACGAAGAAATAAATCATTTAGCCTGAAGTTTATCGTTACTGTGACTTTGTGAAGAAATGATTTTGATAGGCGTGTGGAATATCAACAGTTCATTCAATTTATTTTCAGTTAACACAAAGATTGATCACAGAATAGTAATTTGGATTTTTGTTTTGCTACTATTTATTGAAATTCATAACTGTTAAAAATATATAATGCATCTAGTAAATGTCAATTGGTTTTAATGCAACTACGCATTGGTAGCACTTCAATAAAAGTTCTATTTAAGAAGTTGCCGTGGCCATGTTCTTTTTAGAGGCCTCGGAGGAAGTTGAGATATAAGTGGATTTGAATGGTTATGGAATTTACTATAAAAAGACAGGTGTATGGTTTGAGCTAAATAAGCTAGATATGGTATATTAAGATCTTTGTGGATAAGTTTGTTGTTGACAAAGTAAGAAGCTTTGAGGATTCCTCGAAGGATTTTGGATTGTAAGGATTGGACACGAGAATAACTGAAAAGTTTAGTGGACTGCCAAAGTTAAGATATGCTCAACTCCGTAATGGATGTAATTACTGTCATGTAAATAAGTCTTTAGTAATTTATTGGGAGCTTTCTAGTAAATGTTGCAGTAATCGGAAACAACGAGCAGTTTCTTCTCAGTTAAGTCTCGTATGGTCAAACTTTTAGTAATTTATAACAAGATGCATCATCTTAGCAACGCCCTGTCACGAAGGAATAACAAATGAAGTGATAATATATCATGATAAGGATTGGATATCAATATATATATATATATATATATATATATATATATATATATATATATATATATATATATATATATATATAATTAATGTCATGTAAATGAGTTTTGTAAGTAATCGGAAGGGTTGAACGTTTGCAAAGTATGTATTGCCTTGAAAAGAAATCGAAAACGAGAGCAGCTTCTTGTCATTTTAGTCATGTTAATTAGTAAAATGAAAACGACTTTTACAAAACTTTAAAGGTTTTTATGTAATTCATTATCAATTAGATTAAACCTAGAATATAATGAGGTATACATAAACTTATAAATACTATTTTAGAGTTTAAGGTCATCGAGCGATAGAATTCACTCGTTAACACAGTTTTTAAGTGTTGAGGTTAAATTTAACAAACATGGCTCAAAGTTCTCATGTGACCCTGATACTACTGAACCAGGAATTACTAGTTAATTTACCAGTTCACCGGTCAAAGTCTGCTTTTCTAGGGACATGTTGCGTCCGGATCAACCTTTATCCTGTTTATCACCAAAATGTTTGTTAATAATAGTTCTGCTATAATATTGCAAAATAGTCTAAATGAGGAAAAACTTTTTATACCATTCAGAAATGTCAATTAAATTACAGGAATGAAAAACTTACTCGTATTTATATACATTTATTATGGATAATCATTTATATTTGATAAGGATAAATTCATCTCTCGGGTTCGTTTAATGTATACGGTTGACTCATCCAGTGTTTGTTAAGTTTGATTACAAAAATCATCGATTAAAAAAATACACCGATTCCTAATATCAGTGTTTAAGTTTGATTTAATTCAAAAACCCATTGATTGGATAATAAACAAATCATCCACGAATTTCGTTATTTTCAATTTATTTTTAATTCTTCATGGAGCTAAAGTTATTTTATTTAATTATTTATTTGAGAATTTTGAGCGTAAAATCTAACGGTTCATCAATACTCGTCTGTTCTTAATAGAAAGTTAATGTCTACATTTTATGATATTGCTTTTCTCTGTGGATGGTTATCAATTTTTCAATTATTTTTTCATCGTTTCTCAGTGCCTTGAGATGTCTCGAGGTAGTCCTGATTCAGTTAATCTCTTGGTGTAGTAAGGGCACTCGGTAAACGTATGGTATATTGAAAAACCATTGACACACATGTCACATTTTGGAGGAACTTCTCTGGTTATAAGTTAGAGGTGAGTAATTCTTGAATGGTCATTCTTAATCGCCTTAGGGTCACTTCTGTTCGGCGATTAATACGGCAGGAACTGCTCCATGGTTTTATGTCTTTCTTAATAACCTTGAGTTTATTTGGTGGGCTGTGATCCCACAATGCCAGCCACTCTTGGCATATCGTCTCTCTAAGTGGACGTACAACTTCTGATAACGTTAGAAAGGTTTTGCCAGGTCCTGGGAGGGCTAGATTCTTTTACTGCTTTATCAGCCATATCGTTACCTCTTATACCGGTATCACTTGGTGATCAAATTAAGTTCACCGATATTCCTACTTCATACAGTTTCTTGACCAGACCCAGAATGCAATGTGTTCCTAAGTGATCTGAGTACATGTTCTTCATGGACCTTAAGCGCTAAGTGAGTCTGACACCAGGACAACATTTCCAATGGCCGAGCTTAAGCAGTATCGTAAAGCCATGGTGATGTCATTACTTTCAGAAGTGTAAATACTACTGTTATTATGAAAGCATATCCGCAGTAAAATTAGTTGTTTCATACTGATGCATGGACATTGAGCTCATTTTGCAATATGCAAGGGATTCTGAAACCTTCTATTGCTTTACTGTGCGATTTGGTTGTAAGACTAATATCAGGCAAACAATTATCAATACATGGAAAAGATTTTAAGGATCAGCATCTTGCTTAGCGAAGGTATATAAAGATAAGTTCCCAATTTGTGTATAGTCTCTGTACTGCCTGTAGTGCCGACACGACCTGTTGTGGTAATTTGTCGGCAAGCTTGCAAGGTACGTAGATCACCATGGAAAGTTTTCATATCAAAGGATTCGAAATTCGATAGAAAAAAATACAAATGAAGGTTAGCTGTTTTTTTTTTTTTTCTTAGATAGAGGACGTTGTGATGCCTCCTTAGACACTAGCATTAAATATAAGGACTATATATTGTAAGTAGTCAGAAATAAGTATGTAATTATAAGATGTAATTATATGTATGTAAATATAAGAAATAAGAAATAGGTTTAATAATATAAACTGTAAGCTGGCCCATGAGTAGGTCTAGTGTAATATAATCTATATTATTAATAATTTTCTTTTCCTTGTTTTTCTTCCGTAACACTACTGCCCTTTGTGAGCATTGGCATGCCTGCATAATAATAACGATAATCATTATTAATATACAGTTACCTAAATGTAGCTACTTAGAATTAGAATTGGAACTTAAATAGATCAAAAGATAGATATAGAGGGCTAAGGGGTAACTAGAGACCAGATCTATTATTGATGAAGGTAAAAGTATTTGATGAACCTTCTAACAATGAGGGTAACAATATAGACAGGTACCAAGTACCAAGTGGTTACCTGTGGTTTTTAACCAAGTGGTTTAAAAAAAAAAAAAAAAAAAAAAAAAAAAAACTAATGGATAGCAAGCATTCTCTGGAATTTATAAAACTTTACAACTTCAAGAGAAAATTAAATGCATTAGAAATTAATTAGCAGGGAATCAACCTTTTCTCCAGATTTTATACTTGTTACCTGTTATACTGTGAGATATCAGAGGCTTGTAGGTATTGTTCATTAGCTTTAGTACACATCCTCATATATTAAATACGAATTCCATGCACCATATCTTCGGTTCATCATAAACTGATGTAATCAAGGACACATGACGATGAGGAGAAAACGAATAGAGCGCTAATTAAAACGTTCTGAAGAAAATTTCGTTAGCTGCAGAGCACTAGAGGCGAGGAGGCTGGGGTGTTAACTGCTTTAGATCTCTGAATATTCAAACGGAGTTAGAGTCGGGGGATATTCGAACCATTCCCTAGAGGCATACTTTTCATTTCCCTCCCAAATTTCAGTTCCTCAATCATGAATTATAGTTTGGCCAACCGGCCATATTTGGAACTGTGGTTTGATTGCCAAGGGAGCAGAATTGAGCACAATTCAATTACACTGTAATTAAATTAATAATTGAATTACGTTTTATTTGAAAAAATTTAAATGAAACAAGCATATGTGAATTACAATTATTGAAACAGTAATTAATTCAATTTGGATTTACCGTGTAACAATTGTTAACAATTTTGTTTTCGGATAATATTTGAATTAGATACTTAATTTAAATATTAGCTCAATTATCAATAGTAATTTTTTGTTATAAGGGAGTGGGGTTGCGCTGTGAGGCACTGAATTCTTAAGCTCCGGGGCCTGCGTTAGATCCCGGTTGAAGGTAGAAAATTTAAGTTCTGTTCCTTTGGCAGTGGATCGACTTGAGTGAGGCACACAAAATCGCCTTAATTAGGCGAAACCTGGCGGTTGAGCGTGTTTGCTGATCACATCATCTCCTTGTATAACCATTGCTCAAAAAACAATACTTCCTTACCAAGTAATTATAGGTTGTAGTGGTACAGGTTTTGTTTTATTTATTTATTTTTTTCACTTGAATTATAAGAATTGGGATTTCAAGTAAGAGTAAGTATTCAAGAGCTGAAAATTAAATCCGAATACTATATATCCGAATACAGTTTCTCGAATTTAACTATATCTCAAATTCTCATAAGCGAATTTGAGAGAATAAATTTATACTTCAAAACGATCTAGCCAATTTTTTATAAAATTTAAGTACTGAATTTCAAACGTTTTTAAAAACGAAAATATTAAAAACGGGTGAAAACCATTCTAATCGACATATCTAAATTGATAGGTTGGTGGTAATTATGCATTAAACGTAATGTAAATTTTAAAACGTAATAAAAGTAGTTATTAAAATTTTGAATATATTCTCTATCCCACTCCAACAATAAAACAAAATCGTTAACACCCAGACGAAGAAAAATTCTCGAGAAAGGAAAGCTGTTACCATATTGCCCACTTACGTCCTGCCCTTAAAATCTGGGGTATTTTGCATGAAGCATTTTTGAAACTCCAAAGCTTCAAATATAAGTGACACTCAAACAGAATGTGAGTACTTTTTCTTTTCAAAAACAATGACCGGTTAATAAATCTAAATTCAACTTACAAAAAAAATAATTGAATGATAATTATCGATGCTTGTCTATCTATTAAACAATTTATTTTATGAAAGAAATTGAAGTGACAGGTGGCCTAACGAAAGGTACCATCTATCGCCCGCAGTATTCAATCTGATACGATTAGAAGAATAGAAACCTATCACGGAAAAGATGTTTGACTCTACATATGGGATAAGCAGATTAAGTAGTAATCACAGGAAGGACATGATCTGCACTTTCTAGAGAGTTAGAAGAGGGTGAAAAGGCAGCAGCGAGTAAAGGGTTAAAAATAAATTATAATAAGACGGAATATATGGAGACCTAGAGATAAAAAAGTACGAATCAATTGGCATGCATACATTAAGACAAGCAAAAGTTTTAAATACCTTGAGTTTCTGATAACCGAATGAAATAAAACCAAAACGGAGATCAAAGCTTGAACAGCGATAGTAGCAAATGATACAAAAGTAGCGAATGGCCAATGCAAATAAATAAGGTGAAAGGTGCCGATTGATAGGCTGCCAAAAAAATATTATGTACTTACGTATTTAACATAGGAGGCGCGGTAGCTCAGTGGGTAAGGCACTTGACAACCATGCTTCCGGACCCGAGTTCGAGTTCGACTGAAGGCGGAAAATTTATTTTCTGTTATTTCAGCCATGGATCAAATTCGAGGTCGGGAGACCCTCCTGGGGCACACCCAGCCTCCTAAAAAGTGGGTACCCTTAATTGGGGCAGAAACCTGGCTGTTGAGTGTGAACTCTGGCCAAATCACCTCATTTCACAACCGTTGGCTCAGGAACAGTAGAAGCCTACCTAGTACTGAACCCGAGATCCTTCATGGGTTGTAAGTGCTACAGGTATTTAACATAATTCATTATCTTGGCTGTGAGAGTCGGTGTTGCGTACGTTTTTTTTTAAATTGAATATTATTTTTATATTTTATATTTATAGTTTATCAATTATTAAAAAATAAACTGAAAATAGCCTCTAAAACCCTTTAGATAGAATAATCTCATTTTCAAACAAATATATTTGAATCTTAAGTAGCTGATACCCTACATTTTCCGAGTAACTTCTGAGAATATGTAAATCACAAAAAAAGAAAGAAAAAAAAAGGTTATCGTTGTTATCGTAGATTGGGCTCACGTTCTTGACCTAATGGCTTGCAATGAGACATATCCATTTATAATTAAATAATTAATAATATATATATACGGTCACAAAAGTAATTGAATATATTTTATAGTCAAAAAAAAAAAAAAAAAAAAAAAATAAATAAAATAAAATCTTTGTTAATAAGATTAATTATTGTTGGTATAGGGGAGTTCAAGATTTGAAGTAGACGCGTGGTTTGAGCACCAAATGATCGGTTCTTAGGAGAATGACTTTAGCCAAGATGGAATAGTTGAAACAGGATATAGACACTGAAGTTAACTCGTAACTGATCGTTCTCGTCAGAAAAAGGCTGAAGAATAAAAACACCTCTGGATCCAGTGGATATCTAGCCTGTAGGATAGTAGTAGTGGTGGAGATGGTGCACTTTTTCATACTTAAAACATTACTGCATACATGAAATATTAAATAATACCTAAAAAATGTGTACGTAAAAAACACATAAAATTCAATTTGAAAACTGAAAATCGATTTTAATGGTTATTTTTTTAATATAGACCGCACATCCATGCAGTTCGGTATTATTACGGAACTTTCTGAAAGGGTTACTCTATGAGTTTAAGAGTGATAGAGTGTCTAGTATTTCTTACAGACGAAAATATAATGATTTAAAAAAGCATCACAATCTTTGTTGTTTAATAAAGTTGTTGATATTAAACATATTAAAAAATAAAGAAAAATATATATTAAATTAAGAAAAATGGGGTATGAAAGAAAAATAAAATAAAACGGGGATAGAAGAAAGGCAAGGAAATCATTCAGTACTGTACATCCTTAAGGAACACTAATATGAAAAATATTTAACCGTTGTTCAGTTGTTTTTAATATTTTTTTAAGTAATTGTGTAATGTTTAATTGAATACATATTGGGTCGTTTCATATAAAATGCCCCTTTTAAAAGGAATGGTCATTTAGAAAAACATCTTTATGACATTTAATAATTTTATGATCAAGAGATAAATATCAAGTCAAAACGTATTAATTTGAAATACTTACCCTCATTTTATATGAAAATATCCCATATTTTCAAAAATTTTATATTTTACGAAGTTATCCCATTTTCTGAACAGATAGAAATCTTTCTGAATTTTCAAGATAAGGTATTGGTGGAGAAGGTAGTTGTGGAAGGTAACAGATCGTTTGGTTTCTTTACTGTCTCTTAAAAATTTATCAATACAGGTTGTTTTTTTTATATGTTTATGATACAACATAAACAATGCGGATGTGATGGTTTCACTTGTAAGTAATTATTGCCATTGTTTATCACACAGAAACCAACAATTTTTTTGAGTGTAAATTTGGATTTGGCGAGTGTCACATGGCATATCGTTACAGTACCAATCCCCAAACGCCGTGGTAATTAAAACAATGTGTGATTAATTGGGGTTATAGTGAATATTGTCAAAATAGAAAGGATTAACCACAGCTCATTATAATAAGTAAACGAAAACTTAGTAAACAACAAAATCCACTAATCCCAATTTGAATTTCTGAAATAACAAAAACGCCCTTTTTACATGAAAAGACCCAATAAAATCGACTACTTACTATACATCGTAATATTTTTTACTATTAGCTTTGAATTTAACCTCTTGGCAACGCGTAATAGATTCATACAATAGCTTCATATTGGTATTAATAGTTGTTTATAAATAGGCTATTTGACCATTAGTGGATGCTTAGAACATTTGACGACCAGTCTTGGACCGTCGCTTATGTATTTATAAGGGTTTTCGTTTATTGTAATAGGGCCAAGTCAGTCTTTTGATCTAATACATTTCAGAGATAGCAAACTAAATCCATTATTATTATAGGTTCTTTGTTTATAGTTAGCTAGGAGTAAAGAATATAGTTTGACTCTTGGTATCATTGATTTTAATGATCTATCTTTGATGCTATTCAAATTTATATACTCAAATATAACTTTTATTTTCTTTAAATATGTTTTTTAATTTCAAACGATTGTTGTAACAGTTGTTAGTAAAATGTTAGGAATGCTAAGTTTTAATTTCAATTGTTCTAACATTTTGATAGATAAAAAAAATATTTATATAACTATTTAGAATATAACCTGAAAAAATTCATAATCATTAGAAATGCCGAAACAGATCAACTTAATGTCTCAACTTATAATCTTCGTCCTCCTCTGCTGCGCCATGCAAGTCGTCCCAGCTCCATCTGACTCTTCGGATGAAGAAGAGGTTTGTCCTGGAAATATCGATGACATCATAGCGCTGACTCCTCAGATACGGGAAGAGTTGAAATGTAAGCTGTATTTAAGAGCATTTTCTAAATAATTCGTTTAATATTGCAAATTGATAATTGAAGGGCCTGGGAAAAAGGAGAATCAAAGTCACATTGTTAAAAAACTTTTAGAAACGGAGATACGGTGCTCACCCTGTGCTGGTAAATAGGAGGGTCTAAAAGTTTCCTGTCTGAGGAAGATGGAGAGAAAGAAAGAATGCTTGTGTATTTTTTTTTTTTTTTTTTTTTTTTTTTTTTTTTTTTCAAAATATTCTTCTGCACACTTAGACAATATTATGCAGCATTAATATCTCGTGTGAAAAGAAATCGCGCAATTCGAAATCTTCAATTCGCACTATAAAGTATATAAAGTCCTATTTACAAAACAATTTAATTACGGCAAGGTATTCAATGCTAACAATTCTCTTATAAGCACTCTGTTCGCATTGCAAACACAAGTTGGCAGAAATAGACTATGATCGTTCTTTCCTACGACCCTTCAATTATCAGTAATTCCATTTACTATATTTGCATTAGATGGGTCTAAACGGCAATTCAAATTGAAAGAATTCTCCAATTATTTTGTATTTAGAAATGAAAAGAAATCTACGAGGGAAACATTGACAGCAGAAGATGTTTCTTAAGAGCAAATGAAAGAAAGTAAATGATCTGGTGCCTGTAGTGATATATGTGAACTTTGCACCGAACGATGTCACGTTCTGCACCGACATTAGAAAACATTCATTGAATCTTTGTTTTTGCCAAGATATATTTTGATTTGGTTCTGTCAACTTTTACCAATCCTTTTTGGAAATATAATGTGTTCAGGTAGTAAATATGATTTATAAAATTCCATTTTTTTACATTTCTAGTGTTCCATTTTTGAATTTTGGGTGTAATCTCACACCGATACCTCCTGAACCTACATAGTTCTCCATCTGTTCAAACGTATTACTTGAAATCCATATTTAAGATTAAAACGGTAACTCGTTGCTATCGACAACTCTGAAATTTACCATTTTAGCGTTCCCATCAATAAAAAAAGACCCATTTACATGACAATAATTAGACCCTTTTGGACAAAATATATACAAATAAACAAATTTTCAATTTTTTTTTCCCTCCAGATTTTTCAACTATGTTTTACCTTGTTTGTAATTGTTTACCCAGACGTATTTGTTTACTACAAAAAATTGTTTTCCGCTACAAATTTCCGAGTTCCCGAAAACTTGATTTAGTAAACACGCTACTACACATTTGACTTGTTTAATGATTTTCTGATTTTATTTTGTCTTAAATTAGAACAGCAAGATAAATGAATTTTCATTTTTCCATGTTTTTGACTTATTATGAGGGCTAAATGTTTCTCAGTATAAGAATTATTTTTCATTTCATTTTATCTTAAAGTACAAAAATATAATATAACAGTTAAGATAAATGGCAATATATATACAAAAAAAAAAATACTACATCAAACATTTATTCAAATGTTGTTAAGTCTGTATATTTATTTTATTTAATACTGAAATTAAAAGAAGCACTTAACTTTTTTTTTCGTAAATAATAGGTTCGAAACAAGGCTAATAAAAAGCTATAAAAACAAGCTATAAAAAGCTTTACAAACAATGATAAACAATTACAACAATATTTTAAGAAATACCATCGAAGTCACGCTTGAACGGGCGTCTGATTTCGCAAACTAACCAATGGGCGATTTATCGATAAATCGGTGGTTTTAAGGTGGTTGGTCTACAGTATAAAAGTGAATTGCACGTTGACATTATCATTCAGTCGGGAAAATGTTCTACAAGAGTATAGTAGTCCTCAGCCTCTTGGGTTCCGCTGTAGGGTCTCCTTTCAGGGATCAAGGAGAGTACCACCGCTACCACGGGCCTCCAGCACCCCTCAACCCGGATGGAACTGTGGCCTTTACACCGGAGTATCAACACATCAGGGACGAACACAGTGCTTTCTTTGAAAGAGAATACCAAAGAATTAAGAACAGCATTGAAGCAGCTGATCCACATAGTACTTCTTATGCGTTAAAGTCTCATGGCAGCGACGGATCAATATCTTCCAGAGTGCATGAGGAAGATACATACGAGTCTACAGTTCCAGTAGAAGATGAAGGAAGATACCATCCGGAATTATATGAGAAACCATATAGTTCGCTGTATGATGATGGGCAGTACAGACCGCACCTTTATGAAGAAGAACAGCAGAACGACGAAGTATATAATTCTCCTTCGGCTCAAGATACATCTTACAAACCTGCTTACGTCCCTGCTACATTCAATGCAGATGGCACTGTCGCACACACTCCAGAATACAATTCGATCGCTTCCTCTTTTCTCGCTTATCATCAAGCTCTCTCAAGACATCGTAGGTCTACCGAAAGCTACGAAGGACCACCCGCTCCTCTCAACCAAGATTTTACTGTGGACTACACGCCAGAAATTAAACATTTTAATACCGCACACTTTACAGCGATAGCTAATCAGTTCAAAAAACTTCAAGAAACAGCAGCACTAGCAGCAGCTCATCCTGACCGCACCTCACCTCCATTAAAGGACTACAACCCTCAAAACAGCGGACAATACAATTCCTTTAACTCTCAACCACATAATCAAGGACATTACCTTGCTAGAAATAAGCGTTCCAACCATGAACAGTACAGATCTCAGCAGTCGAACTCTAGACACTACGACGATGGCCAATACAGACCCCACTTGTACAAACACGACGATGGCCAGTACAAACCTCAGCTCTACCACGTGGTGGACTACAACACCGAGCCCTACCGGCCTGCTCCACTGAACCCTGATGGCACTGTGGCCCATCTTCCTGAGTACCACACTATCGCAGCTTCTCATCTACAAGCTCATCACCATGCACTGTCTTCTTTGAGTCATTAGTTGTTAATATTGTTAACATATAAATGATAATTGTACTACGACTAATAGTTTTATAAATGCTGATGTATTTATTAAAAATATACCAAAGTTTTAGGACGTAATACAGCAATAGACCAAACCCTTGAATTATCCCTGTATCTAACCCTTTAACGTAAAGTAAGGAAACTATGTGAGGATTCCTAAGGAAAGTAGAGCGGAAGTATGAATATCTCAGCGATAATTGTAAATTACAAATCATAACAACAGTGAAATACTCATTTATTAAAAAAAATATATAATAATATGATTAGTTTTTGAAAACTAAATTTGTTGAGTTTTAACAAATATATTATGATCTGATTACGAATGTATAACGGTAAAATTCCACAAATTTGTGTCAATGAAAACAGTTTCTGTCGCTACGAAATTTCCAAAGCAACAGCTCTGTAGTAGCTCAACTACATTCTCTGAAATAGTTATGGGCCACCGCCATTTTTTTTTTTTTTTTTTTTTTTTTTTTTTTCCTGTAGAACATTTATTCTAAGCGATGAAACTTTTTGGACTATTATAACTTTGCATATTACAAATGAAAACCAATTATAAATTTATAACACAATTTTATTTTTTATTTGAATTGAAAGAAAAGCATGTAAATGACTACTAAAAAAGTAAAGCACCATTAAATTATTTATGTATTGATTCTTCGTTAAGGTACTCTTCTGTAATGTGGGGATGCACTGTTTCTGTCTTGATTAAATAGTTTCTATGTATGCATTTGGTGAATATAGGCCCTCTTTCATACGATTCAAGTCTTGAGCTATTCAGTGGAGTTAAACTTTCTCCATTGAGTATAAACTGCTCAAAAAATAATAATTTTCTTTAATAATTTTCAGGTCTGGATGAACAGATAAATAGAAGTATTTCTGGCTGAAAACATTTTTTTTTACGATGCAAGCTGTATGGGCTGATGCATAGTTTTACTGAAAAATGATCCCTACTCGAGTCAGTTCTTCATAAGAACCATCGTTCCCAAAGTCATATACTTTTTTGCATTCATTTTCGCTAAAAAAAAAAATAATACTTCTGTCCTTCCGTTGTACCCTATTCCAGGCCAAAAAATGACATCATATCGTTGCTTTAAAATACTTTTTTCTCTTCAGAAATCATGATAATACCATCGAAATCCATCATGATTATCCAGATTAAATGACTGAAGATGACTTCTATCATTTTCCCATGAGACATGTTCAGAAGCATATTCATGTTTGTTGTCCTTTTGTGCTTTTGAAAGAGGAGGTTTTGTCTTCAGTTTAAGACAATTTAAATGACTGGTTTTGAGCAAAATGTATCGAATATTACTTAAGAATTACATCTACAAAGAGGTAGAACATCTGCTGATGACGTTTGGATGCCAGCATATTCTCAAATATCCCTTGAAATTGAAGATTTTTGCAATCTTTAGAAACACATGTGATGCTATTTTTTTTTAATAATTAGGTACTGTTTCATTGAATAAATATTACAAGCTA
The DNA here is from genome assembly GCA_003667255.2 of Euschistus heros. Taxonomy (NCBI): domain Eukaryota; kingdom Metazoa; phylum Arthropoda; class Insecta; order Hemiptera; family Pentatomidae; genus Euschistus; species Euschistus heros. The sequence goes on along the minus strand of RCWM02000105.1, from coordinate 730,878 downwards.
CCTCTCGAAAGGGCAATGAATAATATGGATGATAAAGAATTCATTGATACAATATGCACAGTTAAATTAAATAAAATTTAAGAAATGTCCTTTAACTATATATTATACAAAATAAAATAAATATTAGTATAAATTGAATCAGGAAATAAAAGTATAAATAATATAAAAAAATATCGCAAGTCATCCTTCTCCCAGTATTGTAATACTAGGAGGATGACTAGCGTTTGGTTTTATCTTTCCGTCTGTATTAGTAAGGGTTCTAAACTGAGAACTAGACTATTTGTTTTTGGAGTCCTGTGCCATTATCCTGTACATAATACAAGCGATAGAAATCTTATTGTACAAATATTTTAGAATTTTGCATTCCATATTTCCTATGATTTGTATTTCAGATCAGGATGGTAAAATCGGATGGCATACTCTATGGGAGAAGCTGAGGAAGCCCTTTGTAAAGAGTAAGAAGGAAATAAGAACGTTCTAAATAAATGTGGGTATAATACGTCAATTTTAAATACATTTGTAAAAGTAAATACCCACAGAAAATGGAATCTAAAATAAATGAATACATCTATTATAAATTTTGTTTTATTTGTATATGTATTTTCAATTTATATTACTTTTTTTTCTACAAATATAAATTGGGCTTTTGGCCATATTGATCAATTATTTTATGTTGGTTATGAAAATCGTAATTAATTATAGAATTGCCAACTTAAAAAAAATTAAACATATAAAATATGGAATGTGCATTTTTGTTTATATTCTAGTTTGTACAGTATTAGAATCGTTTAGGCATGGTTTATACACTTCTAATATTGAAATTTGATTTAATAACCCATCAACCTTTATTATCTGCAACTTTCTATTTATAAAATATATAAAACAATATTTGTAATTTTGAGTTTGAAATTTTATTTTTGTTAATTATGAAAATGTTGTACTCTGTTATTATACAGTTGTCATTTAATAACAATAGCCATAAAAAAATATAAACTGTATAAGAGAGGACCTGGAATTTGCCATTATGTCAACACTCAGGATTTAGATCGCAGTAAGAGCACAGTAAGAGTTTGATCCCTAAAATATATTCGACTTTCATGTTGAAATCTTCGCTTACTGGGTGGTTAGGGAAACCACTAGTCTGGAATCCGTTATGCGAATCGCAGTATTTCCCTGGAAGTCGATGTATTCATGCAATAGAAAATTCATCGAATTGAACTGGAAATAACACTAACTGCCTTAATTTCGTAACTTAAAGATTCATTGTTTCTGGCTTTACCTGAAACTGTTTAATTTTCTAAATTTGAAAAGTAGAATAGAACAGAAAAATAATTTTATTCTGGGACAAAGTCCCTTAAGAATAACAGATAAGTACAGGTATAAATAAATTAAATCTGGTTAGAGACCTAATAAGATAAAAAACAAAACAAAAAAAAAAACAATATTACATTAATGACACTATGTACATAGATGATATTTAAATAAACAGAAAATAAAATAAGATATTCTACAAATTAGAGAAGATAAAATTAAATAAGAAAAAAATAAAATAAAATGATATAGAAAAATCTTTTGGTACAATGATTAGATTTGTATATACAATAGAAGTACCCAATGTTATATTCATGGAAAGTGAAATTTGTATTAAATGGAATCTCAATTATTCCAGAACTGGATCCAGCAATGCAATAATAATTTTTAACTAAGTAGGTAGATAGTTAGCAAGCGTCAGCTTGGATGAGAAGGAGGTGTTGTAAATAGAAATATTTGAATGCTTTCAGGGATTTAGCTTGTCTGGTGTGAGGAGGGATGGAGTTTCAGAGGACTGGTGACCGGAAAAGGAAGGAGCGTTGGAATGTTGAAGTTCTATGGGATGGGGTATACAGATCAGAAAGACGGGATCTTGTATGCATTAGATTGACTGCAGATCTGAATTGAAGCTTATTGTAAATATAAAAAGGTTGAAGGTATTAATAATTTGGTACAGGAGTGTTCCATGGAAATATTGTTTACGGAAAGTGGGAAAAGTATAGCATATTGTGAATATTAGTTTGATTTGTCTAGTTATTTTATTAATCTTTTTTTCACACCGAAAAGTTGACTTTTTATTTCGTTATTAATTGTTTATTTTGGTATGTTGGTAGGTTAATTTTATATATATAGAATTAAATTAATTAGTGACATAACAAGGAAAGAGTTTTCTTCAAATATTTTTATTTGTATATTTTTCTTGTCTTTGTTTGTTTTATATAATTATTTTAAGTACGACACAGTGAGGACCGGCTGAAAACGGGACAAAGAAAGGTGAACAATTGAGGTAAGCCCCTCTTCCCAACACACATAATAATGAGGCTGTATTTTGAGGGTTAAAATTTATGTTCCATTGGATTTCTGGATTACATGTAATCAGAAACGATAACAATGAGCATGTGATCTTTCTTACAAATGTTTATGTTCATATATTTAAATATTTAGGATTGATGAATTAAAATTTTTTAGACATAGAAATCTCCATAAACAATAAACAACACGAATTTAATATATACAGGAAACCCACACACACAGATGTAGTTATAGACAACAATGCTAGGAGACCACTAACACACAAACTCGCAGCATTTCATAGCATGATATACCGGCTTTTAAATATACCGCTAAATGAACGAAATTTTAACAAAGAAATACAAACGATTCACACTATAGCTAACAACAACGGATACAGTAAAACCACAATCGATAATATTTTAAGAAAACAAATACATAAAAAAACTATGAATAATATATATACAAAACACCCCCAGAGGATAAAGCTACCCCTAAAAAACATATTTTGATACCATACTACGGCCCAATATCCGTTAAAGTCGGGAAAGAATTAAAAAAATTGGGTTTAAACCCTGCATTTAAAATAGATAAGACATTGTCATCATACTCCCCTTCACCGAAGGACAAAATAGACCCTTTCCAAAAAAGTGGCGTATACAAATTAAAATTTAATGACTGTGAAGCAAAATACACGGGAAAAACCGGACGATCAGTAAATCAAAGAGTAAATGAACATATAAGAGCATACACTAATAAGACCCAAAATTCCAATTTCGCTATCCATCTAAATGAAAATAACCACAAATTTAATAAAGACTCGGGAGTAAAAATATTACATCAAGTAGAAAATAGCCTAAAATTAAATATTTTTGAATCACTAGAAATAATAAAATCGTTTAAAACCGATCCAGATTTTTGTTTAAATGATTAGATTAACATATCCAATAGCCCCATTTTAAATTTATTTCCCATAGGAACGAAAAAACCCAATGAGTCATAAGGGAAACCCCGTTGTAAATCTAAAACTTAACCTACCTGCCCCCCTTTTACTTCTCACAAATTCAGTGTTTTAGTTACCTCGAAGGTGAGTGCCTATGCTTGATTTCTTGTCTTATCTTTTTAAAAACCTTAGTATATTTAATCTATGTAACATAGTACTGATGTGTTGGATGTGTTGAAAATTTATTGTATGTTTTAGAACTGAAGATGAATGTTTAGCATTCGAAACTAGTTTTCAAATAAAATAATCTCAATAGAAGTGGCATTTAATTCATCAATTCTAATTGTATTGATCCTTCTATATCATCATGCGTACCTCAAGTGATTTAAATATTTGTTATAATTAACACTTTTTAATTAAATAAATTATATCTTACATAAAATGTATATATTTTTTTAACCTAATAATTTTATTCACAACTGTACACATTTGTTTACAACCAGTGAAAGTGAGGTTACATTGATACCACAGAAATGGTAAGGCATGAGCCCAGTGGTACAATTTCCAGACGTTATATTTCATACAATATAAAATATAATTATATTTTATATAAATATTTGTTATAATAACACTTTACACTTGTAGTAAGATATCAATTAGTTCCTTAGAATCGACATAGATCGACGGCATCATTATTTTTTATTATTTACAGAAATAATCTTTTTTTTTTTTTTATAGGAATTAACTTTTAATTATAATTCATACAAATAAGAAGATCGGCAGATTGCCAGCTCTGTCGGCGTAAGGAGTAAGATTCAACTTTGCGGGTTAGTAGTTAACTGGAAGCAGGCACCAATAGACAGAGGGCTATGAACTTATAAACCGTAGCTGGGTTTTCTCATCACTTGAACGAGACAAAGCTGTATGTAATAACATATTTTTCTTCCATTGTCGCTGCGGATTGTTCCAGGATCTTCGGCTATCTCCAACAATCCTCCTTTAATGAAAGAACTCAATTCTCAGATTTTCTTCTATGTCTTCTAATACCCCAGCTCTCTTTGGTCGACCAACACACTCACATAAATATATTAACTTTATCTGAGATTAAAAGCTTTAACTTAGATTAAAAGTGAACACAAAAGAGTAAAAAAAAAAAAAAATTGTGCTCTTGGTATCTGCTTACTTTATTAGCTCCTCAGACAAATTAAACGCATAATACATAGCCGAATTACTCTTTTGAGCGCGATATATGGATACCAAAATCTTACAAATCCTAATTTGAAATCCCAATTTTAATTATTATCCTTATTATTGTATAAATAGGAGTTTATTCTTAAACAAGATATTTAACTTCTTATAGTTACTATTTCCAAAGTTCTTTGGATAAGGTTTAATTAATAGTTTCATTGACAACGTAAAGCTTCTATTTTGACTTCAAGAATTATTTTAGATTATTCTATATCTATAACAATCCCAGTTCACGTAGGTTGCGGTAAAAAATCAATTTATTAACAATTTTTATTTTTTAATTCCATCAATGCGATCCTTTTTTAAAGTGTAACATATAGTAGCTAACTAATCAACAAATAGATAATATATACATTTATTGTGTGTGCCATTCTAGGAGATGATCAAAAAATTAATAAATAATCACCCCCAAGAAATATACTAATATTTTACTGTCTCCATCCTAACCAAAAAAAAAAAAAGAAATTAAAAATATATTGGTAGTCTTGCACAGTTTAAATTTAAATTCATAATGAAACAAAGTTTGAGGATTGTAACTCCCATTATTCTCTTACTATAGGGGTTATAAATACAAAGTGAAAACGGTTTTCATAGGCACAATAGTGCAGCAAGGCCCTTTTTAGCAAAGTGTAAAACTAAAAATGCCAAGATACCTACCTTTTTTTAATTTGCAACGTTATAATGATAAAATAATGTTTATATATTTTTAATAATCTTATTTTTATTGATTTATTATCTTATTTTGATCCCTATTAATATTTCTAATAGATAACTATTAATAAAGTTTCAGATTACTCTTCTTCTTTTTTAGTTTAGTTGCTTTGAGATCAAATTTTTTTTTGTTTTCCTAAGATGATATTTGTATTCTTGTTTAAATTGAAAGATAGTCAGTTTCTGAATGCCTAGTTTTTGAAGAGGTGAGCATTACTTTTGTTGAATCGGAAACATGTAAAAAAAAAAATAAAAGATCGTATACAATAAATGAATAAAACATACATACTTTTCTATGATTGAAAGAATATTAATTAAAGTTATCTTTTCACATTAAAGAAAGAGTATTAGTATTAATTATTCTTTATATTGAAGTGTTCATTGTGAAAATATGTAAACAATTTTTTATTAAGTGTAATAAAAACCAATTTATAAAAAAGATAGGAAACAACTCAAAAAATAGTACAAAGCGATATGTACTTAAAAGAACTAAGCATTTACTATTGTAATATATCAATCTAATTTATTTATTGTTATTTTAAATATGCTTGTAGTATGTATATGTATATAAATTTGCATATGTATGTAAATATGTGTATATACAGGTAGGTAAGAGTATGTGTGTGTGAATATATATAATGTATATATATACACACATGTATATATATATATATATATATATATAAAGTAAGTATGTGTGTGTGTGTGTGTGTGTGTGTGTGTGTGTGTGTGTGTATATATATATATATATATATATATATATATATATAGAGAGAGAGAGAGAGAGAGAGAGAGAGAGAGATATTTAAGAACGTATAGTCACAATTTTTGTTTATTTTATTACTAGGATGTTATATTTTTCTGTTATTCGTTGAAAGTTTTTTTTTATATATTTATCTTCCATTATAAATTATGATTACATCATATATATTTAAATCGATTATTAGTATTGTATTTTAAGTTAAGTCTGGTTTATTTTCTTAGTACAGCATGTAATTTTTTTTTTAATTTGTAAAAACAAATTATATAAGAAATAAAGAATTATATGTATTAAAAAAAAAAAGTATTAATTAATCTTTTAAAATATGCTGTCAACACACACACACACAAACTCACACACACACACTTATATATATATATATATATATATATATATATATATATATATATATATATATATATATCAAACAGAGATCTATAAACAGTAAAAGAGATTTACGAAAACACACAACAATATAATTTAGTATAAGTAATGTCTTGTCGCTGATGTACATGGTTGAGAGAACGAAATTCTTAATATTATTGACGGTGAAATTTTTACAAGCGTAATACCTATTAAATTTTTCCTAACAGTCTCTTGTTTGCCCAACAATTACGAAACTATAATTATCTATTTATAAAATATAAAAGTGATTTAGAACTTAATTGGATTATGGTGTGTATTCAAACAAGAGCACTAGACTCCAAACCCCATCGAAAGCCGAATTGATTGACAACCAGAAATGAGCCATTTACACTCAAACCACTGCTGTCAGTCAATATGTGCCAGACCGTCCTCTGTAATGGGTCCATGTTGAATTTTATCTTTTACCTAATCGTGACTAGTTGATTTATAATTTACATGGGTTCAGTTAAAATTGGAAAAATATGAAATCTTAGATTAACAAATCTTAATTATTTATACTGACGTTTCGGTCATAACATTACGATTAGTATACTACCATATTTTTCAGTACTCCAAAATTCGTGTACAGCAAACAATTTTTCTACAAGAAGGTTTGTATATTGTCGACACAAATGTTCGGAAAATGTTATAGTTATAAAAAAATACAGTTGCAACTAAAACGCTTTGACTATATTATCTACTGCGCAGATGTCGCCACATCTGCCTGTGACATTTGATACTTCGGTATTTTTTCGGTATCCGTCAGTAAGGTGTGAGGTGTGGACGATATAAACTATAAGTTTATAATTATATTATATCTTATTAGTATTCATGTATTATCAAGATGCCGGATGAAGAAAAAATAAAATGAAAAACCAATACGATTTTCCTATTCAAATCCTTACTTATCATCAGGATGGCACTGATAAAATATACATTTACATTCGGGTAGTATCAGCATGTACAGCCATTTAAATTATAACCTGAATAAACAATAAACTTTAGCATCTATTTTAAACTTAGTAGGTAACGTAGATCTTACTGGTGAGGTTGATATTACATGCAAACACAAAATGAATACAAAGATCACTAATGTTGTACTGGAATTTTCGTTATTAATGAGTCACATTAGAATATTATTATTATAACAACAATAATAATAATAAAAACAGTATCAGCGGTCAGTGGGACGCTAAAGGGAAGCTTCCTAGCGAAATAAAATTGATAAAATATTACATATGAGCTTACAAATTATTCTGAGGTCCCCATAGATAAGTCCTCCAGTCAATTTTTTGAGGTGGCTCTAACCATATTTAAAAATTTACCATCACCATAGCATCCGAACGGATTTATTTTTAATTTATTATTTATGCACTGTAATGGCAGAAAAAATAAAAACAATTGTCGAAAACGCTTAACTATTTCTACACATTTTAATTACAACCTTTAGGACAAAACATGTTTCTATAATATGAACAAATTATTTGGAGGTGATAATTGCATTTGAAGCAATGTTTTTGTAAACATAAAACATTAAGCATACGTAATAATAATAATAAATCATCAAGTACCTTTTTTTATATATTATCATGAATTGTATTATGTAAAATCAACAGGCAATGAGTGCATATAAGCGTTCTTTTAATGATGAAAAAATACCTTAGGACAATTAGAAGGTGCACAAAGAGCAGTTTTTATGGACTCAACGACCATCATAAGGAAACCATTGAACTTATAAACTTTCGTGTTGGTGAATGCCCCCGACAGGATACATAATAAATATTATAAAGATTATATAAAATAAATAACAATGTGTGTAAAATAAATAACAATAATAAAAATAATATTAATTATCATTAGACTCTAGTGTTGACCTTGAAGCGGGAATGTAATATTAGAAATATCAATTAATAATATTGTTTTTTTTCATTAATGAGTAACAATAAAATAATTATTGCGTTTTTATTTATTTATTTATTATATTGATTTATTTTATTTTATTTTTTTTTAAATAACTGATACTGTTGAAATGGAGTTGGTCCCCATAAAAACAATGTTAACATGAACAATGGTAATAGGATAAAAATATAATTGAAAATATTTTAAAATCATTGTAATAGAACAAAGTCATTATTAAAGATTGCAAGATGCGTATATTAAAATGAAAATAAAAAAAAAATAAAAAAATAGAAAAATAGGTCAACATAGAAAAGCATAAGAAATTATGAAGGGACTTATCCTTGTAATAAAAGCTCTTTCTCGAACCCAATAGTCTCCCAAATTGCTTTCCTCTCGATTCCCAAAAACCCTCCGAGGATTCTGAATGGAAGATTGCTAATTGACACTGATATAGATAGCAAATTAAAGTGCTAACAATGGGTAGTTGCCTTTCAAGTTGTTCTGAAAAATTGTCTAACATTTATTTAATGTATTTATATCTATTAAACAGATGTAGATATCAATACATAAATTTAACACTAAACATACCGCACATTTCATGTCTAAATATTCCTACCACAAAAAAAGTAGTAATAAGTGATGAGTAGATATTGAGAAAACACTTTTAATATATTTTTTAATAAAAGTAGTAAAGTAAAAATGCAAAGAAATTAATGTTGTTTCAAGAACATCTTTTAAAAAGTCCGAAAAGCCTCATTTAACACATCGTGGTAGGTTTAGCGTTAAAATAGGAAAGGAATCTCTCGTTGTTTATCAATGCATGGACGTCACGCAATGCATAAGCAAATATTATTAGATTGCATATATATGAATGGTGACGGCTTTGGAACTAATGAATTAATGAACAATGAGTAAAATAAAGAAATTCACTAATGTAACAAAGAGATTATTTATTTGCCATCGATAAATATGTATCCAAAGTAAATGTTATTGGTTTCATTGTTTGGTAGAACAAATGTGTTTGCTCGGTTGCATTAGTTATTTTCGTTTCCATTGTAAATGTTCAACAGTATTTTTTAAACACGAATTTGTTGCTAATATAAACAGGACTGTATTATATTCTCAAACGAATCATGATTAGAATTCGGCAATTTTTAATGACATTTACTTAAATATATTATATAATAGAAATTTTGATGTGAAGCTAACCACATTTACTGTTAAGAGACGCCCAGTCACTTTTCTGTTTTATAGACCCTCACTGAATCAATTCACACAACTTCTAATTCCTTAACGTGAATTTCTTTCTAATCAGTGAGCAGTGACAAATTTATAATTAAAATGAAATGTAATCACCTGAGATCACAGGAGGGTTGCATTACACACGTAGTTGTAAAATGAAAAACTATTTCATGGAAACGATAGTTGAATCTAATAATCTATTAAGATCGCTGAAGGAGCAGATTAGTACACTCCATATTGTGAGACATCCTGGAATGTTTTTCATTTCCAACAATGAGAGAACTTAACAAGTGGCAAACTATCCTGAGCGAACCCACTAGAACAGAAAGTAAACTATTACATCTCCTGATTAATGTGTTTCAGCTTTCGACCGTCAATCGGACCTTATATCTATCGGTAGAATTTGTGATCAGACGGTTCAGTGCAAAATCTTATTTTCGGAAAAACGTAGTTTTTTCCACAATTATCCACAAATTAGTATTCATCCCTGTAAAAGCCTCATTACTAAGTTCTATACACAAACATAGAATTCACAAACACCCAAAATGCACTTGACTGACTTTTCACAAGTGCCAAAGATGCGTCTCCTAAGAATATTATCAACCTACAAATTATGATACTATCATCTGCATTTGACAATTTAAAAAAATAATCTTCTAAATAATCTTCTAAATAATATGTATACAAAAATACATATCACTTCAACACACATATTATAATCCATAAATCAGAATAAATCCACATCATATTTAAAATCTTACATTTGCGCCATTCTGAAACAACGAATTGTTATTCTTATGTCAACAGCCTAACATCCCTGTTGGCCTACTCGCATCGGTTTGGTCCTAGTATGCATTTTATTTCTTGTCTAGTATTTTTATATGAATAAAACGAATCAAATCAGCATTTAATATTCCTCATGTATTGCCTGCAGTATGTCTCTAGGACTTCAGATGAATGTAAAGCTTACAATTTGTACATTACGTAAACGTAACATACAACAATGTCACAGTTCTTTTCAACAACTTCCTAATCTAGTTGTAACGAAAATTTCTTCTTCCGTGTTACCTGATAACCATTTAGGTCGGCGTAAACGTACCTGGACAAGAGATTTCTTTTTAGATACTTTTAATCATTTTCTAGTTTTATCCTTTTTTCACTTATTATTATTTAAATAACAAAACCCAAATCAGTGAGATGTATCTCAATTCCTAGGTATGTAAATAATAAATCAATAAATAATTAATAATAATAAAAAATAAAAAAAAACGAATTTGTCATCCATCGTGAAAATAAGGCACTACAATGCTGTTGTAAGATCAGTGATTTTGAATGTTGTAGAAACATCAATTCTCTCATGCCTGGGAACGCTTCTGATGATGGAATGGCAAATATTAAGAAGGACTTATGACCCAAGAATATCGCAAGGAAGGTACAAACTGAGATCAAATGAAGAAATATACGAAAAGTTGGAGGATTTAGAAACAGAGGAAAAGACGACTGACGTTATATGGGAACATGGTTAGGATGGATCCCAAAGTTAAATAGGCAGATATTTGGTAAAGGATACCATTGGAATAGAAAATGAAGGAAGAACTGAGGATACTTGTAATCACTGACAAGGACTGTCTCGATAGAAATAGTTTTTAGGGTTCTTGTTAAAGAGAGAACAAAACATGGGCGTGGGAGAAAGGCCAAAGAGAGAAGGATGCAGCATAGGCCAGTCAAATAAGGATTTCACTTCGGAAAAGGAAGCAATGAAGCTGATTTTTTGCATATACCTTTGGTTTGTCGTTCTAAATAAGGGGTGAGAAGTCAGCGACCTCAGCATAATTAGATACTCAAGTTCAAAGTATCTCCAAAATTGGTGTTAAAATTTAACCCGAATTATTCGAATTATCTGAGTTTACATTAACACTTCAAACAAGATATTGGTGAATATCTCAACATGTAATGATCACATATTACACATATGTGAGAAAAGGCATTAGGATTTATTTATTTTAATTTCCACTTTTGACATGTATACAACATTTATTATAGTAACTAATAGTATTTTATTTAATTTTTCTATGCTGGGTGTATAATATAAGACTCCAAATAATTCGGGAGTTGATTCTGGGCATTTTTTAGAAAAAAAAAATAGTTTTATAGTCTTATTATTACCATATCAGAAGAAGAAAAAAGGAAGAAGAAAAAATGAACCTCATTCTGGACAACTTGTCCCCAAGAATAACATATGATTACAGTACACATGACAATCATCTGGTTATGATAATTATTAATAATAAAAAATAATTAATAATTAAATAATGAGTTAGAAAATAAATGAGAAATCTTGTAAAAGGATACATTTTATGTATACTATTATAATGTATATTACATAAATATTCATGCTTTATATTTGATCGGAAGATTTAAAATTCAGGAGGTAAAGAAATAGATAATGTTTAAAAGAAGTAAGAGTGGAGCTTTTTCGAATTGAGATGGACAATGAATTTCATAAAGAGGAAGCAAGGATAGTAAAGGAATTTTTGAAGGATGTATTTCGATGCGCAGGAGTTTACGGGTTGATGTGAAGACGATTGGTGCTGTGTATAAAAATGGGTGTTTCTGGAAATCGTGAATTATCGTCATGATTTTACGAAAATATTGGTATTTTTATAGAGAAGGTTTTGCGAATAGTTCGGCATGGGTCAGTCTCGGATGGCCTATTCTGGGCCTAGTCAATATAACCTCGTCCCTATGACATTTCCGGCTTGAAGCACCCCAGTGATTGACATTTTTTTTTTCATCATTCCTAGTTTGTTCGGTGGGCTGTCAACCCACCTAGATTGCCTTCCAACTTGAATTTATTTTTCTCGACGTTTGCCTAAGTGTGATGAACTTTGTGTTTCTATAGTATAATGGCTTAGTTTAAATATTTAACAAAATTTTCAACATAATTAAGGTTTGAGGATATGCAATAAATAATAAAAATCTCAAGAAATATTAATTTATTTTTAATTGTTATATTTAAAATCTATTGATCAATGATGGATTACACCTTTGACGATTTCTTCAACTGCAATTTTACCGGCTTTCTTTCCTATTTCCTTAAGTATAGGCTTGGCTATTGCCCACCCCTTTTTCCATGGGATTTTAATCCGTTCATCAACTGCAACTGAACAAATAAGAATATGAATATACATTAAAAAGTAAAGATATAAAAAATAATAAAAAAAAAAATAAAATTGCATTATAATATTTCCTCTTCCTCACCAGAATCTGAATCGAATGACAAATCCCATTGATCTTCATTAATATCTGTAAATTAATAAAATATTAATTTATTGTACTCATTTAACAGTTTTACTTTATTTATATATTAAATATTAAATTATATATTAGAATATAAATTTTAGAAATAATAATTGATTTAGCTTATACCGTACCTTGTGGGGCCATTTGGACCGCCACGATGAAGACGGCCAGAAAGAGGAAAACTATCAGCTTAGACATGCTGGCTGTGGAGGAACTCTGGTATTCCTACATTCCTTTCGGCTTCTTTTATACCCGAATTGTTTAGATAGATGACAATACAGCAATAATTTATTGTTTGGAGCAACAACAGATGTTTAACGAGCAAACAAGTCACTAATTATAGATTTACATACGTCAATACAAATATTATATGGTATATTTAAATGAAGAAGAAGAAAAAGGAAATAAACTTTATTCAGGGACAATTACTATTGACATTATAAGTTACAAAATAAATGAGAAATCTTGTAAAGAGATACACATTAAGTATAATACCTATTATTATCTATAGCATAAATAATCATATACATTTATTTGGAAGATTGAAAATTCAAGAGGTAAAGATGATGTTTAAATTTATCTCCATAGTACATTTTTTTTTCATTACTATTTACCTCATATAGATTATAAGAGACTAACGCATACTTTTTCCGTATCAGAAATACAGTGGGGGAGTTTTTTTTTTTTAATTATGAATTTAGGTAATAATATACGTAAGTATATACGTTTTGGTCCAACAAGTGCCATAAATTTTAAAATACATTTAAGTCTGGTTACTGTGGAGGAGTGTGCAGTTGTTGACGAACATTAAATGTTAGCCATTCTTTATTCTTAATGGCTGTATGTTTTGGATCATTGCCCTGCTGTAAAATGAACTGATGCTGGATCCCATATTTTGCTGCATTTGTTAAGTGGTTGCAGCGCAAAATCCTCATATAACCTTCTGCATTTAAAAAATGTTCAATAGAATCAAGATTTCCAACTCCATTATAGGCTGCGCATCCCCAAACCATTACGTTGTCCCATTCATGTTTCACAGTAATCATAACGCTTTGCTTTTCCAGTTCCTCATTTCTCCTATGCCAAATGGTCTTGCGACCGTCAGATCCAAATATATTGAACTTACCTACATCGGAAAACATCACATTTCCCAAAAAAATAATGGGCTGGTTAATGTATTCTTTAGAAAAAGAAAGTCTTTCTTGGCTTTCTTTCTCGGGACCCTGCCAGAAAGACCCTGAGAATTCATAACATTTCTTACCGTTCTCGTCCTTACACACACCCCAGAAGTTGATTCGGCCATATTAGCTAGAGCACCTGCACTTACAGCGATTGGTCTCGCTAATATAAGGTTTCTTTCTCGGGACCCTGCCATAAAGACCCTGAGAATTCATAACATTTCTTACCGTTCTCGTCCTTACACACACCCCAGAAGTTGATTCGGCCACATTAGCAGGAGCACCTGCACTTACAGCCGGATTTTAAGAGCTTCAATTTTCTCCCCATTCTGTCATTTAGTTTTCTAGAACGACCTTTGCTCTGGTTATTTCCAGTTGAGCATCCTTCTTGATATATCTTAATCACGTATCTTACTGTGGAAAAATAAATACCCAAGAAATCTGATATTTCACGGTACTGTTTTTGTTGATTGCGCAATAAAATTACTTTTTCACTCAGTTCACTTGTTTTTGGCCTTATTTAGCAATAAAAAAAAATATGCAGGATTAAAATTTTTAGAATACTGATAAATAAATAGACTGCACCTATACCAACATTTACTTTGGTGATTAGCGTGTTCGTAAAGCATAAACTTTTATCAACAGTGTGATTTATTTTAATATTGCACACAAACAACCTATTGATTCATTTCAATTATGTGCTTAACGAAAAAACGTTAACGGACCCTTGTAAATAAGAAAAACTTCTGATGATTTTTTTTTTTAATTTTCGATTGATATTAGGTTTCTTAACACACCTTGAAGTATAAGTGAAGATATTTGAAAATGATTACGAATAGAAAGATTTATCAGACTTTGTTGAATAGTTAAATCCAATATTAGTGAAAAATTTAGATTTTTACACATCATCTGAGGATCCCCTGGTTTGTAGTTACACAATAAACGGAATATGGTGCAATCGCCGATGAAACCTGAAATTCAAACGAATCTTAGGAATGTCCAAAGATTAATAATAAAAAAAAAAACTAGTTAGAAAAAAATAAAGCCAGCTTTTTAGCCTTCATAAATTAGGTACTATGGCCTTAGCGCGAAATGTTACATTATGGACTGAGCAGTGGAGGGAAGTTGTCGTAAGCGATGAAAAAAAAAAATAATCTAGATGGGTCTTTTCCTTTAGTTTCTTAACGGATTGAAATGACTTATGAATAGAAAGACAAAAGAACGATTTTATCAAAGTTTCAACTGGAAGGAACAAACGTTTCTAAATTGTGACGGCTAGAAAACTGGCTCTAATTTTTTCTATCTAATGGTTTTGAATTTTTTAATAACCTTTGGACATTCCTAAGGTTCATTTAATTTCCAGGTCTCCTCAGCGATAGCTCTGACCGTTTTACAAGAGTTAGATGTATTCCGTTTTTCGTGTTACGACAATCCAGGGGGTCCTCAGACAAGCGGTGTGTTCCATATATCTTCCCGTGCCTCATAAACTATGCAACTGAAGAAAAACCCCGTTTAAGGCGGTGTGCTCATCCCATTATCATTAGTAAAGAAATCAAACGGCACCTTCTTTGGAAATCTTTTCAGTACATCAATTTTCCTCCATAATTGACGTGCTTAGTTGTGTCCACTTTCGTACAAATTCAAGATAGCTCTAAAGTAGAAATAATTTTTATTGATCACAACCTCAAGAGGATTAAGAAAATCTTAATCAAAAGACAGTATATCTTATCATTTTGACGCATACAAAATGTAAATATTTATTAAAATTGGATTTAAATATTCAACAAGGTCTGATAACTCTGTCTCATTTTTAATATCTTAACTAATACTTGAAGCTTTGTTAAAAAAAACCAATATCAATCGAAATTGAAAAAAAATATCAAAAGTTGTTTGTTTTTTCGGGAGTCATCAACGCCTGAAATTCTTTCGTTGTTTATAAATTAGTCATTTAAAAATCTCCTAAATAAATACACACACACACACACACACACACACAGATCTGCTATATAAACATTGTTCAGCTCTATATTTTATTTAACAGATTGGGAGTTTTAAGAAAATTAAATATGGATTTTATATTTGATTCCTCATTATTTAATAAAACGGCAATTCCTGGTTGGAGTCCTAATCTATTCAAACTTGATATGTAAAATGGACACTCTTGTAAGATGTGACTGACTGTGAGAGAGTTGTCACAGTGTTGGCATTTTGGTGGTGGTTCTTCCCTTATCAGGTATGAGTGAGTCAGATTTGATGAATGTCCGATTTTAAGTCTGCCCAATGCAACTTCATCTCTGCGACTAGAGCAATTTGATGTGGTCCATGGTTGGACTGTTTTTTTTTTTTAATATTTTTTTATTTGCTTGGTGTGGACTTTCATCCCACATGGATTGCCAAGCATCCGCCGCAAATATGAAGGGTTCACCTAGCATTTTGACATAGCCTTGGCACTACAGAAAATCAACAAAATCAAAATATAGTGATTAAATATAAAACTTAAGCTAATTAGCAATATAGTCCTTACTTTATGTACCGAATAAATACATGTTAACATTTGTATTTATTATTTATGTTAAATTATATATAATTAAAATTCTGCATTAACCTGTACTCTTTGCAGTGCGTCCGTAAGCTTACTTAATATTTATAAGATTGAACTGCTTCATTCGACTCCTAGTATGTAATTTTTAACTTTAATGAAAGTAATTAAGTCATTTGAGGTACGCATGATGGTATAGAAGGATCAATACAATTAGGATGATGAATTATCTGACACTTACTTTAGAATTATTGTAATTAATAGTTTCGAATCTTAAACAATCATCATAAATTCTAAAAGCATATAAAAACAGATCTAGAGTTTTATTTAAACGGCCAGATAAATATTGATAGTCCTATTTTAATTTTATTTTTTAGTAGGAACGAAAAAAAAAAACCAACCAGCCATAGGAAAAACCTATAGGACAACCCACCTGCATAGCTGACCCTTTCGTCTCTTTACATTTAGTCTGCTCTATCTATCTATCTCTGTATATCTTTCAGAAGTCCTTGCATACTGCTTCCTAAGGTGAGTATCATAATATTTGATTTTTTCCCCTTAATTTTTATAAACATTAATACGAGTAGTATCTATGTAGCAAAGTGCTAATGTTTTGAAAATTTTGTTTGTTTTTTTTAACTAATGATAAATGTTTAACGTTTGAAACTAGTTTTCAAATAAAATAATTCCTACAGAAGTTGCAAATAATTCATCAATCGTAATTATTAAACTATATTTGTAATTCAAAAGAATTTATTTACCATATTACATTACAAATAGTTGCTTGTCAGCGTACCCACTTATACCTTTGTGAGTGCTAACATACGTTTGTCCGTATACAGTAGGCTGAGAGCCTAGTGTGACATTTATTTCACACCTACCTGTGATGTTGAAATCGATAAATTTTTTTAATTATTTTTCTCAAGTTCTATATCATCATAGAAATAGAAAAATGTAAAAAAATGCAAATATTTTTTACAAAACAGATTTTTATTTTAACAAACATAATACGTATTATTTGTATACATAAGGATTATGTATTTCCGATGAGGTTTTTTAATAAATAATAACGTGAATTTTAATTTTTATATTTACAAAATATTAACTATTGCCCAATAGCTTTTATGATTTTTTTTAATTGTTGCTTTATCTGGTTTTTTCCATTTATTGGTGAGCTCTAAGCCTACGAAAATAAAATCGTGATATATATTTATTGAATTTTATTTGTTATAATTATTTACGACATACTAATAAATGTCGGATACCTTTGATAATTTTTTCAATTGCTGCTTTATCTGTTTTATTTCGTCTATTGGTGATCTCCAAGCCTACGATATTTATAATCTTGATATATATTTATTGAATTTTAATTGTTATAATTAATTACAATATACTAATTATTGTCAGATACCTTTGAGGATCTTTTCAATTGTTGCTTTATCCAGTTTTTTCCATTTATTTGTGATCTCCAAGCCTACGATAATGCAATATTGAGAAATATTTATTGATTTTCGATTGCTACCATTATAATATATTAATTAATGTTGGATACCTCTGGTGATTTTTTCTATTGTTGCTTTATCAGGTCTTTTCCATCGATTGGCGACAGCTAAGTTCTTTATCGATGAAATATTTGGCCTTTCATCTAATGTTTATTGCATTCAAAGAAGACAGACATTATAAAAGTAAAAATTATTAAAAAAAAGATTATTATTAATAATAAATTTTTAAAAATCTAATGGCATTTATCATGTATAATACCTTGAGGGGCCATTTGGACAGCCACGACGAAGACCGCCAGAACTAGGAAGAACAGCAACTTAGACATAGTAGGTTGTGATGGAGCACTGATAGTCTGTGTTATATCTGCCCCTTTTGTACCCGCAAGTTTAAATAGAATATTATTTTACGATAATTCGTTGTTTTCATCATGAAGCGATGTTTGCGGAACTAACGAGTTATTAACTAGATACAAACTTTAGATTAACACAGACAAATAAAAAAATAGATTAGATAAGGGTATTCAGCGTTGAATAGTAATTATTTTTACCGTAAATCAACTTTGTAACGAGTTATATGAAGTCAACACATTGGAGTTTGTTAGCGTCTCCATCGGCTTCTTTCACATCTGCATTAGTTTAGAAGAGAGAACTTCTTGCCATATATCCGACCCATTGTAATCTTCTTTCTCATATCTCAAGAGCGATTGACTGCTTACTTTTGAAGATTATTTCTTTATCATTCTTTCTTTCTCTTTCAAACAATGAATGGATTGTCCCACTTTGAGCTCACTATCACCCTGAGAATAATACGCAGCCCTTTTTGAATATCGACCGAAGCTTTTAGAAAAATTAATTTAGAAAACAGTCTGGGAGCTTCCTCTAAAATATAGAAGAAAAACTGCCTAGCATCTAAAAGAATCTAATCTGGATCGAGTCGACTACAAGGTTAATTTCCTCCTGGCTAAGACCAAACTACGGATTAATAACTTTCTTCTAAACTGGGGAATATTTTTCGGTCAAAAGTTCTTCCTCTCAACAAAGTCGATAAAGTCGATAAGGATTTCTAATATTTCAAAAATTATTTTATGTTCATATTAACAGTAATATAACCTGAAATTTATTCATTGGATAAGTGATTGGCAAATAAACATTTTATTTTAATGAAAAAATATTACGATGTCTGACACTGATGCACAGTAGTTACTATGGGTAACAATAAATCCGTTTATACAATATTTACAATGAAAAAAAAAAAATATTTTTTTATATACATTTATTGAAATTTACAACTGTATAAAATATATACATCAAGTAAATGTATTGACAACGATCATGATAACATATTAAAACTTAAAAAAAGACTATTCATCAGTAGCACTTTATTAAAACTTCTACACAAGAAGGTCTCTAGGCCATCTTCGTTTCAGACGCCTCGGAGGATTATCAGGAATGGAGTGGGAAGCAAGTTGAGAAACTAACGGATTTGAGTGGTTATGGAGCTTACTATGAAAGGATAGGTATCTGGTCTGGGCTACATCTGAAACACATGGAACATTAACATCTTTATGGATAAGTTTCAACTCCGTACGTCCAAATAGGCCTAATTACAGTCATGTATATTAGTCTTTTGTAATTAATTGGAAGCTTTGAACGTTTGTCTAGTAAATGTTGAAGCAGTAGTAGCAGCTCTTAACTAAACGCCATTGTAGACCGTTACGAACTCCTTGTCCGTACTACGATTTCAGTGCTAAAAGTAACTACAACTTCGAAATGCCCTTCTAGTGGTTGGCTCGAAAACTTATTGGTGATTAAATTCTGGAATTTGTTGCTATGCCAGCTTTGTTGCCTCCTGATTCAACGAGATAAATAATTTAAAAAAAAAAAACTCAAATTTTCTCTCTGACTAGGAAAAACAATGGTTCATGGATATGTCTATCTATAATCAACTTCTTCTGATAAGGAAATCGTTAGCAAATTCTTGATCTGAGCAACACCAACAGAACTAGAGCGTGTCAAAAATGTGCCAAAACTTCAAAAATGTAGGCGAAATGTTACTCTTTTCGTTCAAACCAATGTAGCTCCTAACCGGGAGGTCCTAGCGACAAAGGTTACATAATAAAAAATATTCTCTATTTGATTTCTGATTAGAGAATATACCATAGACCCTCAGCCAAAAAACATATCCATGTCAAAAAACTCTTAACTATATTATCTCTTTAGAAAAATTATTATTATTAAATATATTCTAAGAAAAAAAAAAACTATAAAATGTATGATGTATCCTCAATATCTTATTATGCATTTAAACATAATTGGATTTCAAATACTGAATAATCCCGAGGAAGTAAAACTACTGAAAGGCTCTAACACGAAGTAATGTCGATTCGCTTACAAATATTGAAGAAAGAATCCTCTTATTCTATTTTTAAAGTATTCTTACGTTAGAGAATAATAATTTGATTAGCTCAATAGCTAAATCAATAGTAAATGTTTACAGCTGCCTATAAATGTGCATGAAGGTGTGGAAGGTCACTTACCCTATTGTCAAAGAAGTAGGAAAGATCGCTGCTGGTGCTGGTGCTGCTGCTATTGTTGGATAGAGAACTCGTTATAAAATATTTATTTAGAAAACACCAATGATCAATAAACATTTTTTTAATTTAAATTTTATCAGATTTATTTATCAATATTCTTATTATTTATAATCAATATTATCATTTTTTAACCCACAGCCTTTGTTGTTTTTTTCTCATAGCATAAATAGAATGAAAAAATGACTTTTTTTTTTTTTTTTTTTTAAATCTTATAAAAGCTTATCCTGCAACAACAAGAAGATATGATGATTGTATGCAAGATAATTGGCATGTCAGACCATGAAGGAGGTCAGGACCCATCATCTACTTACTATTAACATAAAAAATATATTTAATTAATTTTAACGGAGTAGATCCCTCAACCAACTCCTTTTTAGTCTTCTTCGGGTATTCTCTGGCGTGCTTCTCGAGGGAATAGTTTGTATTAAGTTGTTGATATGTCCGTAGAGTTAGTCGTGAAATCTCGATATAATGTTATGTTATGGACATACCGTCTGCTTGGAGGTAAAAGTCATTAAGTACCAAATCAATTTTTTTCCGTTTCAATATTCAAACAGGAATATGCACATATCTCGCTCATAAATCATTTTCGGAATTTTCGATGTCAAGTAATTAGGTTTATTTTGTTTTCTTACTTGATTAAACCGTTCAGAATTATATATCTTAGATTTTTTTTACTCTACAAAAGATCTTTTAAATCTAAATATATTATTACAAATGAAAGTGTGCAAAAAGTTAATCTGGGTGAATTATAATTTAACCGTTTCAGGGCATGTATATTATAGTAATAAATCAGTAATAAAGTAATAAAAGAAAGTTGTTTTTTTTTTTTTACTTATATATTACTATAATATACTAGCCCTAAACGGGTTAAATTTTAATACGCCCAGATTAACATTTTGCACACTTTCATTTGTAATAAGATATTTAGATTAAAAAATCTTTTGTAGAATAAAAAACCCTAAGATAAGTAAGAAAACAAAATAGACCTAATTACATGACCTCGAAAATTCCTAGTTTGGCTAACTTTAAACAAACAAACCCCGACCCCTCTCTCATCAGGAAGTTAGAATCTTCAAGTTTCTCAATATTATTAATCCGAGCTTCCCAATAGCATACTTCCTTTATTATCAATTAAAAACCCTTTCTAATAAAAATCGAAAGCAAGAAAAAGTTTTTAATTTCCGTAAATGTTTGAACTCATTGATATCGCTTTGAAATTTGTACACATTGAAATGTTTATGCATAGGGTGTCAAATAACTAAGCGAAACGAAAACCAATTGAAAATAATAGCATGAAATTTTACATCGCAAAATCATATAGTTCATTCTGAAAATTTATGTTAGTCACACGATCTAGAGACATACGAATGCAGTTATTTTGACAGAAATTGGTTCACGAAACACAAAGCTTCAAAGTCTGTGAAAATAATGTTTTGTATAGAAACGGGACACAAAAATATGAATCTACTAAATGCCTACAGAATGTGGAATTAACGGATATTTACCCAATATATATACCTAAATCAATTTTTTTTTTATTTGCATACTAATAAAAATCACGGTTATCAAAATAGTATTAATAATTCTCACTGATACACAAATGGATATATTAATATTAGATATAATATTAGAAAGGCAGATTAAATTAGGAAAACTAAATTTAAAAAATCACACTTTCTTGATAAGATTTCACATTGCATGAAACATCAAATTTTAATAATATTTTTGGTGATATGATTTAAATTTATTTTAAACATAATATTAAATGGAGTCTATGATTTCTGAAGTTAGGTGAAGTTTTTATGGTGATAGATTCAAATATAGAAACAATGTATTCTAGGTTTAGTAACCAATTCTGATTTCTCCATTCTTGAAGTAAATGAGGGATAGTCGTTTTATATTTTTAATTTGCGGTAGAAAAACAAATATTTTCTAAATCATTATTCCAAAAATTAAACCTATTCTACTGTAAATAAAATCTAAAGATTGTAAAATTATTTTAAACTTAGTAAATTAAATAGTAAAAAAAAAAAATAACGGCAGATATTGTTAATTTTTAAATTTTCAAATAGAAATTTTAGATGTTAATCTATTGTACTCTGGTTGTTTTTCAAGATCGGTAAAAAAAAAAACACCGGTACTACAAACCCATAAAGGGTCTCGGGTTCAGTACTTAGGTAAGGATGTACTGTTTCTGGGCCAACGGTTGTGAAAGGAGGATATTTGGCCAGAATAATCGCTCAACTACCAGTTTTCCTCCAATTAAGGGTACCCACTTTAACAAGGCTGGGTGTGCCCCAGAAATGTGCAGAAAAAGTGGGACTACAGACCTCTTTTGAGGAAACTAAATTCATCTGTTGCAAGACAGAATAAGAAGAACTCAAAGAAAAATTGATGCAGTTGTTTGGTTAACGCTTGTTCCTCTACTTATACATGGAAAAACCTGGCCACAAGAGAACCCTCTGCTGCACAATGCAATGGAGGTTAAGCTAGCGGTCTCAACTTTCACTGCATTACATAGTCACTCAGGATTTGTGAGGGATTGTAACCATTTACAGGACTCCATTATAAATTGATATCCAGAAAACTTATCGGAACCACGGAACTTATAACCCGTGATTGTTTATCAAAATTTGTGGACCTGTATAATGAGCTGAATGGTTGAAATGATTATGATGGAATTTCGAAAATATTAATATGGTGTTCTAAATTCAATGAGGTCGAGGAAAAAATGTATGTTGTTATCATAAAGATCTATGAGATCCCTTAAAATTTCATATCACAAATACAGTCGACGCCGCATAATGTGGTCACAGTTAATGTTATCAACCGCTTTGTGTGATCATAATGGCTTGGAACGGGCCCATTCATAACCATTTTTCCGTTTATTGTTATTTAAACTCCGTTTATTGTGATCATTATAAAAATCTCAGATTTTCACCTTTTTTGTATTTTTGACGGAAGCGGGATGGCTGAAGCTGGTATAATTCTTTCCAAGAGCATCCCCTTTTTTATAAAATGTACAATACAATCATCTCCATCTCTCTAATTCTATGAAAATAACTTTACTAGCTCAGCTCTGTATGATTTCGTCCTCTGAAGTGTTCGGACCGTCTTTTTTTTTTTTTTTTTTCGAGTGATTTTTCAGGTTTTTTTAGATGAGCGCGGGACCATCAAAAGGACGGGACCTGGGTTTATCAGTAAAGAAGATGATCTTAAAATCGTACAATCGCCTGTCTATAAGATTAAATCGGCGTAAAGCCGCTATAACTCTGAATATTTCTCAGCCATTGCTGAATAAACAGCGCAAGAATACCGAGAGCTCATTTCTGCAAAATGAGAATCAAAATTGGAAAAGAAACAGAGTAGGAAAATAATTGAAAATTAGCATATTTTCTACGTACGTATAACAAATTCTCCATAAAAAGTTTTCTTTTAATTCCCTGTTGGTGTCTTTTGCTTTATGTTATCACTCGGTTAGTGTAATCACCTTGTGGGAGTCCCACAAAGGCCACATTAAGCCACGGCGGCTACTATGTTTATAACAAAAGATCGTAGGAATATGGTTGTTAGATGTGTTGATAATATTTTTACAATAATTTATTAAACAATTTTATTCGCAAGAAACAAATTATGAATGGCAAATGTGTTAAATTTGTTTCTAATGGAATTAAATAATCTATATATCTGTATATAAATATTTATAGATTTAAATTAGTGAATTAACCTAAAAAAAAAAAAATGAACTACTCTAACACACTAATATTTATTAAAATAAGACTATGACACTCATTTGAATTTGTAATCAATTATTGAATAAATAAATTTATTATTATATTTCGGCACCATCATTGCTACGACAATGATAATTTCATATTTCAACAACTGAATCAATATTTAATGTTTACAACTGTATATAAAAATTCTATCCAATATTGGTATATAAGAGCAGAAAATTTGTCACTTCTTCAGTATCTCTATTCACTTGCCAACATGTCTAAGCTTGTCCTCTTTCTTTTCCTTGCAGTCTGCGTAGTGGCAGTCCACATGCAGTCAGCAGCCGGTGAGTTATTTATTGGTATAAGGTCCCTAATACATTGTCTATTAGTATAACCACTTAAGTAATAATAATAATCAAAATAAAATATTCTCAGTTGATATACTTTCAATAAAAAATGTTTTTATGATTTAGAGGCAGACGAAGATGATGAAGTAATGGAGAGCTTCGTTAACGCACTGGAGCCCAAATTGAAAGAGGAATGTGAGTATACTATAGATTTTACTTCCGGAAATTCGAATAGATTTGATATTTATTAAGAATATATTATTCTGTCCTATATTTGTATAATTGTAATATTTTTTCATCCAACAGTTTTGGCGAACAACCCCCGAGTTAACTGGAAGAAGGTGTGGAAGGTCGCTAAGCCTATCCTCAAAGAAGTAGGAAAGATCGCTGCTGGTGCTGCTGCTTCTGCTATTGTTGGATAGAGAACTCATTGTAGCCATACATGGTTTATAAAAATATTAATGCTTAATAAACAATGTGTTTTTTTAAATCATAATCAAATTATTTTTTACTCCTTAACATTTTCTATCCACATTTTCTCATACCTTAAATTGGGTTAAATTATATAGAGAAAATAGTCATAAATGTATTCTGGTTAAAAAAAAACAAAAAAAGTCCAAGTTAAAACCAACTTTAAATTGAGTCCCAACGTTTCTGCTACATTTCAGGCCTTCTTTCGGGTTAAAGAATATTTATACTTTGTAATATTTTCCTTTTTATTTTACTATGTGCTCCATGTGTGACATATTTTTAGTTAATCATATTCCCGAAGAAAGCTTGTAGTGTAGACCGAAACCTCTGCACTCCAACAAAACTTCTTGGAACTTGTATGTGTATGTTAAAGCATTAAAAACCTAACTACTAAACTTCAATACTAAAATAAACAACCTAACTAATAAAATTCAACGCTCAACTTTATACTTTCTCACATTGGATGTTTTGTCATATCTTTTTGTTTGTTTTTCTTCTAGCCCTGATGAAGGTTTGTAATTTAAGTCGAAACGTCGGCACTATAAATTAAAATTTATTGCTAATTGTCTACGACTGCATACTCCAACAAACTACATCTTTATTAATATAATATAAACTCGGAAATGGATCATCCAGGATCTTGAGCAACCGAACCTTCTATTTTGTTTTTTATTTTACTTTGTTGTTTTTTTTTTTGTGTGTTTTTTCACGAAACGGCCTTAGAGACCACGCGAATATCAATTTTTGGCTCCTCTCTTGTTTTTTCTTTCCTTCCATTTTTCTTTCATTATTTCTCCTTGTCTCTTTTTTCTTTCTTCTGTCCACGCCCCTCTCTTTTTTGAACTTTTTCTGCCTACAACAAGCTTGAATTCCTTAAGCCTGTTTCTATATCCTTCTCTGTCCTGACAGTCCTGGTCCGTTATACCCAATCTTCTTTCTTCTTTCTTCTTTCATCTGTTTCAAATATCCTTCTGAGCTTTTATATCCATGGATTTTCTGAAATATTTGCTTACTTAGTCTTTCCGGGACCATTCTTATCATATGTCCATAGAATTTTAGTCTTCTGACCCGGATTTCCGTTTCTATGTCCTTTGTATCTTTATAGATTTCCCGGTTGGGTCTAAGCCTGTATCCTTCTTGAGTCTTTTTGGGGCCGTAGATCCTTCTCAGAATTCTCCGTTAAATCCTTAGTAGTTCTTCCAGACTAGGAATGCAAGTGGTTTCTGTCCCGTATAAAATCGCAGGTTTAACGACAGTGTTGTAGTGTCTTATTTTTGCTTTTGTGGACAGGGTTTTTTGTTGTAAACGTTAGTGGTTGCAAAAGATAGTTTCTGTAGTTTAGTTATTCTTTCCTTTATACTTTCTTTTTCCGAGCCGTTGCTACATATAGTCTCACCTAGGTACTTAAATTTGTTTGTTACTTTTATTATTCCGTATTTGGTTTCCACTGATTTTTTTTTTTAAGTCTGGGTCGGTAGCCATTAGTTCTGTTTTTTCGTAAGAGACATGTAGACCTGTTTTTTCCAAAATTTCTGTCAGGATGTTTATTTGTTCGATCGCTTCTTCTTCCGTTTCCGCTAAAAGGGCAAGATCATCTGCGTAGGCAAGGCATCTTACTTTGACATGGTTGTTCTTGGTCCCTATAATCGCACCCGTATTATTAACTTTCCATAGTTCTTTCATTATTTTATCCAATACAACGTTGAACAATGTTGGGGACAGGCCATGTTACTTTGTTATTATTATTATAATTTTTTTTTACATAATATTCGATCGCCGATTAAGATACTAGGCAGTCTTTGAACGAGCACTCTGGTGAAGGCACTGTCTCGAAGGTGGATCTGATGCAAAATCGTTCGATTTCATGATTTTTGATGGAAAGATCGTGCGGTATTGAAGAACCGATATTCGGAAAGAATGACAGAACTTCAATAAAACAAAATCACTGATTTTTATCAAGTTATAAACTCTCTTCATTTACATATTTAATAATGTTACTTATATATATTATTATTGCATACTTTGTGGATCCATGAGAAAAAAGTTAGTTAAAAAAAAACATTATCTTTTGGTATTAAATCTAATCATGGCAGTGATGATAGTAAAAACTTAACATCACCGGATACATACAAAAATAGTAATTTTTTCAAACTACCAACTCTTGCTATTCCGACTTTTGATGGAAATGTTAACAATTGGCCTTCCTTTAAAGATACGTTTATTTCGCTGATCCACTCAAACCCTAATATTAATAATATAGAAAAATTTCATTATCTTAAATCTTCATTAAAGGGAGCAGCTTCTCAGGTTATCGCCGCAATCGCTATTACATCTGACGGATACGATCAAGCCTGGGAAGCTTTATTAAAACGCTATAATTATAATAAACGCATTTTAGCAACTAATCATTTAATTAAAATTCTAAATTTCAAACCCTTTGATAAAATTAATTTAAAATCCTTAGAAGAATTTTCGTCAGTAGTTCTTGAGAGCGCGAATGCACTTTTAAAATTAAATTTACCGGATCCGGCGGGTTTCATTCTATGCACATTAGGTCTCAGATTAGTTAATAATCGAACAAGAGAAAAGTTCGAAGCAGAACAAATTGATAAAACGGCTATCCCAGTTTTTAAAGATTTTGCCGAATTCATTCAACAACAATATGTGCAATTTCAAACGAATTCCATTACTATCCCAGCTGCAAATTTTGAAAATAAATTGTATAACCACCCTAAACAGGTGTTAATGTCGATGAGGGTTTCGGATCAATCGAAAAACTGTCCCGTTTGCTCAAAGGGTCATAAAATTTTGGAGTGCTCACAATTTCACTCGCTTTCTCCTCGCCAAAGATATGATCAAATAAAATACCTCAATCGTTGCATTAATTGTAGTTCAGCGGGACATAGAGCTCGAGAGTGTACCTCAAAGGGATCTTGTCGTTGTTGTAATGGTAAACATCACACGTTGTTACATTTTTCTGAATTTGGAACGCAAAGTAGGAAATCGAATTCACATTCTGTTAGTTCTAAACAACCAGTAGCGAACAACCTCAGTTCTGAAGCGTCATTGGACGTTCCTATTACGTCATCACCCGCGGATAAAGGTACAGTACTCTCCGCGACACACTCAGAAGCCTCTGATATTTTGTTGGGTACCGCCATTGCGCAGGTTAAAGACAAATTTGGTAATTTTAAACGCATACGCCTTTTAATTGTTAGTGGATCACAACGTTCATTTATAACTGCTGATTGTGTTCGTCGCTTGTCGCTTATTCCCTATCCTAAAAAACAGCAGTTAATGGGTATAGGACATCAAACCATATTAGGTAGTGATTCAATTGTTACGTGTATTTTGAAACCTAATCTAGATAGTTCACCTCAAGTTAGTACAACCGCAATAGTAATTGATAAAATATGTTCGGATTTACCGTCTCATCATATTGCCCATGACATACGATTACATTTAAAAGAATTTGAGTTGGCTGACCCTGATTTTAATGTACCACGGCCTATCGATTTTTTGTTAGGAGCCGATCTATTCGGTGTAATTTTCAAAGGTAGTTCAGTTAAACTACCTAAAGGTTTGCCTTACGCAATGCAGACGATTTTTGGTTGGGTATTGCTGGGAAAAATTTCGTCACTCCAAAACGATGAAGTTACATCTCTTGTGATCACGGAAACAGACAAAAGGGATATGCAACAACTTATGCCCAAATTTTGGGAAGTCGAAGAAGTCGCGGGTAAATCTCAAGTTGATCCTACACATGTCAAATGTGAAGAACTTTTCGAAAATACCCATTACAGAGATGAACAAGGTCGCTATGTCGTCCAATTACCATTTTATAATGAACCTTGTCCATTAGAAAAATCAAAATTCGGTGCCCTTAATCGTTTTCAAAAATTGGAACAAATATTTGGTAGGAACCCTAATCTAAAAGAAGAATATGATAAAGTCATACAGGACTATTTAGATAAAGGTTATACTGCACCTTCGGTCCGTCCGGGTCATTGATGTTTGCCTCATCATGGGGTTATCAAAGATAGTACCACAACAAAACTAAGGGTAGTTTTTGATGCTTCGTACTCCACCTCTCAGGGTTCACTAAATGACCAATTAATAGTAGGTTTAAAGTTACAAAATGATATACGGGAAATCTTGCTTCGTTTTCGTGTTCCCCGTTTTGTTATGACCACGGATATTAGCCAAATGTATTTGAGAATTTCGGTGTCTCCGTTGCATCGCTCATTCCAGCATTTTTTTTACCGTTTTAATACCACAAATGCTGTAACTGAATATGAATTCAAAAGTTTACCTTTTGGATTAGCTTGCTCCCCTTATTTGGCTATAAGTGTTTTGAATCAGTTGATTCAGGATGAAGGTAATCCTTATCCACTTGCTGTTAAAAGTTTGAAAGATAATATTTACATCGACGATATTCTTACAGGGGTCTATACACTTAAATAGGCTTTAACGTTACAAAAAGAGTTAATCGCACTATTAGGAAAGGGTGGTTTCTCTTTAAAAAAGTGGAGTGCAAATACAAAAGAACTTTTGGAGAGCGTACCCTCGGAATCATTAGTTTCCTCAGTACCATTGTCAAATATGGAGGACTCCGTAATAAAAATATTAGGAATGAAATAGGAGCCTGGTCAAGATAGTTTATCTTATGAAGTCCAATTGAGACAATGCATCTTTACCAAACGCGGTATCATGTCTTGCATCGCTAGAATGTACGACCCCCTTGGATACTTAGGGCCAGTCGTTTTCAGAGCTAAGACTATATTACAGGAACTTTGGATTTCAAAAATAGATTGGGACAATGAATTACCTCATGAAATTCGTAGTAAATGGGAAGAATTTTTTGTTGAATTACCGAGTTTAAAGTCTATCCACATTCCTAGATATTTATTTCCAAGTAGCGTGAAAGAACTTTCAGTTGTTGGATATGCAGACGCATCCAATTTAGGATATGCTGCAGTAATTTATTTTCGCATTGAATTAAACGATGGGAGTATTTGTACAAAACTTATCATGGCTAAAACCAAACTAGCTCCATTAAAATTCCTAACTATTCCACGATTGGAATTGTGTGCCGCCCTTAAAATTTAAACATTTAAAACGGTTAAAAATTTAAAATATTAACCGATATTTTAAAGTCAGCTAATAATTTCTTTTCCAATTTGCCGATTAAGAAGATTTATCTTCTATCGGATTCATCCACTGTTTTAAATTGGCTTCGAACCCCTAGTTACCGTCTTAAGACGTTTGTGGCTAATCGAGTGAGCAAAATTTTAGACGCTTCGGCGTTAGTCTCGTGGTATCATGTTCGCTCAAAAGATAACATAGCGGATTTAGCATCAAGAGGGTGCAACCCATCAATATTGGCCGGGAAAATTTCATGGTCGAACGGTCCTGAGTGGTTAGCCTTAAACCTCCCAGAATGGCCTTTAGAGAAACAAGGTAATCCAGATGTATCGGAAGATGAATCGCTGGAAATTAAACCCATAAATACTCTGGTTTCAGTGAATGAACCACCATTTTTAGAAATATTTATTCAAAAATTTTCCAATTTTGAGAAGTTAGTGCGAGTTTGGACATTCGTTCATAGATTTTTGAAAAATATACGTACCGATAAGAACAATCGAAATCATGGCCCCTTAACTTTGAAGGAAAGGTCACAGTCATTAAATAGTTTAGTTAGAACAATTCAACATTACCATTTCAAAACAAATCCCTCCTGCTGCTATAGAGCAATTACAGTCTTTTCGTGATTCTCTGGGTATCCTTAGGGTGGGCGGTCGTCTTCCAAACGCTCCAGTGCCTTATGAAATAAAACACCCAATTTTGTTGCCTCAAAAATGTCATTTTGTAAATTTATTGATTGATCATTATCATATAATGTACCTCCATGCTGGTCCACAACTTCTTTTATCTTTGATTCGACGAAAATATTGGATTCTTTCCGCTCGGCGAAGAATCAGTGCTCGAATTCACCAATGCTTAAAATGTCATCGCATTCGGGTTTCTACCTTTGACCCTCTAATGGGGAATCTTCCAGTGTCAAGATTCGAACAAGGGCGCGCATTTCTTAACACTGGCGTGGATTTCGCTGGTCCTTTTCCCATTCGGGAATCAAATCGGCGCAAGGCAGCCTTAGGGAAAGTTTTATTATGCCCTTTTTATTTGTTTTGGAACTAAAGCGATCCACATCGAAGTCGTATCCCAGCTAACTACGGAAGCATTTCTTGGAAGCGTTGACCGGTTTGTTTCTCGTCGAGGACTTCCCAGTAAAATGTTTTTCGACAATGCCACCAATTTCGTTGGTGCTAAACGGTTGTTGAACGAATGGCGTAATTGGTGGAATAATCAAGCAACATTTAATTTCGCGTGGTGTTGAATATGCTCCACATTTTGGGGGCCTATGGGAGGCTGGTGTAAAATCCCTGAAATCTCATCTTATACGAATATTAGATCACCAACCTTTAACGTTTGAGGAAATGACAACGGTAGGTACACGGGTAGAAGCTGTGTTGAACTCTCGGCCTATTTGTCCAATGACAGCAAGTCTCGATGACTTTGATTCGTTAACACCTGGGCATTTTCTTGTTGGTGAACCACTGGTGTCATTACCCGAACCAGACTTTTCGGATCGCAAACTGCATCTTTAAATAGATGGCAATTTCTCAAAAAATGTACTACTGATTTATGGAAGAGATGGAGACTGGATTATATCACTAATTTGCAAAATCGTACTAAATGGTCGGTTAAAAACCCAAATGTTACCCCCGGGACTCTAGTGATTTTGAAAGAGCAGAACGTTCCAATCCTTTGTTGGCCAACCGGGCGAGTCATAGAATACTTTCCGGGTAAGGAAAGGATAGTTAGAGTTGTAAAAATAAAAACTGCCAATGGTGAATTCGTTCGACCAGTGTCGCGCTTAGGACCTCTTCTTCCTCCAGAAGATCAGGAATAGTCGTCATCTTGAAAATTTTAATAAAATTTTGGTGGGCGGAATGTTTAGGCGCGGTGTAAAAGTATATCATTTTAATAGTTTCAAAAAGAGTCAACTTTAATTTTAATTACTGATTTTGTCTTCACCTTTCCAATTATGAAAACCAAAAATGAATTTGTAGTTAAGAATATTATTTTGTCAATTTTAGGTGATAAGTTTCATTTATTGTAGTTAGTCATTTGTTTAAATTTAAAACATATGTTTTTATGACGTCCAGTCACAACACTAATAAAATAGGACAGTCTGGCATCTGATCGCAAGAAGATCGCATCTCGTTTTAATCGCTTACATTGATTGTCTGGATTTCGATGTTATGAAGATTGCACCTCATATTATTTATTGGCTTGCGCAGTCTTGGCTTCTAACGCTAGAAAACAGCACCTCGTATGAACAATGGTATTTGGATCCTGGAATAGCAAAGTGTGCACCACCCGCTGCAGTTAGAGCAAAAGGCATTGAAGTGGAATAATCGCATTGAACTTCGCTCCTTTCATCGTTTAAGAAAGGTCATCTGGAGATAATTTTTCTTCACTTCGTGAGTTGGTTGAACTTTATTTTAAACATTTAATTTATTTTAATTTACCATTTTTCAATATATTAAGGTTAAACGATTTTCTTTAGTTACAAACTTTATTTATCTTGCTATAAACTATTTATAGATCTAAATTCTTTCTTAATTGTAAAATTTGTTTTAATTGAATATTTTCCATTGGATTTTTTTGTTTGTTTGGTTTTTTTTTTTTTTGTAAATACATATATAATTAATCTGTTACATGATTGGAAAGGATTATTTGATTTTGTTTTATATTTGCCCAATTTCTTGTTAGTTTCATATGTTTTAATAATTAAGGACGCTGCAGAACGCTGCAGAACCCCTCTTCCCAACACATACGATATAGCATAAAGAATGCTTTTGATAGTGAAAACAGATTTTTATGTTTTAACATAGTTCAACAATATTGTATCATATCTTTATGATACAATGTGACATAATGTATTATTTGGATATTTAAAGAAATTATTTATTTTGGATAAGGAAAAGCAATAACAAAAATATTGTGAAATATTTATTTATTAATTTTTTTATCAATGTTAACAATATATTACTCAATGATGGACACCTTTGATGATTTCTTCAACTGCTGCTTGGCCTGCTTTTTTTCCAATTTCCTTAAGGATAGGCTTGGCGATATTCCACCCCTTTTTCCATGGGATTTTAACTCTTCCGTCAACTGTAACCGAAACGGAAGAAGATATAATTAAGTACATAACTATGTAAATAAATATACAAATTCTAAAAAAAAAAATTATAAAATATAGAACTGTAAATAAGTTTACATGCACGTGAAACCTTTTTCTTTCTTTCCTTTTTTTGTTATTATTACTTTATATAAATATATTATATTATTATTACCTGTACAAATATATATATATATATATATATATATATATATATATATATATATATATATTTTATAACTATTTTCTATTTATTTTTTTTTACCACAAATTTGTTGTATTTCATTCATTATTCATTATTAAATTTATTTTTTTCTAAAGAAGTCATGAATGTTAGCTTAGAACAGCACTGTTACTCATTTCCCTTAACTGTGGCAGATTTTAATACGTTGTTAATATATTTTTTTTATCAGAAAAAAAAAATCAATTACTCACTTGAGCCTGCATCCAATGATTGTTCCCATTGATTACCATAGGTGTTGTCACGTGTCAGAATTACATGTTTACCAACTGCAAATAAAAAAAAAATTTATAACAACAATACAATTTATAATATTGATTTACTATAGAATTATATATATATATATATATATATATATATATATATATATATATATATATATATATATATATATATCTATATATATATATATGTAGATTTAGATATATTATTTTATTTCTAAAAAACCAAACTCATTTCGCATTTATCATACCTTGTGGGGTCATTTGGACGGCCACTACACAAACCGCCAGAAAGAGGAAGATTAGCAGCTTAGACATCTCAGGCTGTAATGGTGCACTGATGTTCCTCAACTATTTTTGTCTCCTTTTATACCCACACTGTTTGATTTAGTGACTGTACTGTGATATTTATTCCATTTGTATCAACAAGAAATGTTTGATCAGCTAACGAGTAATGATTCCGAGATGTTAATTAATTAACTGACAGGCTATTTACATTTACTATCAGTATAGTAATATAGTGTATTTATCTCCGTAATATATATATTTAATTTATATTGGACGGAGACTATTAAGAAACTTGCGGATAGTGGACTACATTATCAGTGCTTATAACTAACAACCCATGGATCATATATTTCACAAAATATCAAAATGAAAAGAATCGACATTCTGATTTGGTTATAATTTTTATTCGACAGTAATATTTTAATTATTATCATATTATTTCTTTCATCCGGTTCGATCTTAATTTCAAATCATATAATTTGGCATTGTGGCAAATCACCTTTCTAACACTCAACATTTTCAATAGTGTAAAAATTATGTAGTTAAAATTTGGTACACATGTGCTCTGTTGTTTAACCATTGTAAACTCTATTGGTGAATGGTGCTAACGGTCAATTTCCAAACATTATCAGGATCCACATGTCGCACCACATATTATATCTTTTTTAATAATTTCATTGAATATAAGTAAATTTTATTATAAATTTCAAGCTCTATATAACACTGCACTTTTGTAACCTCTCATATAAAGTGGTGCTAGCCATCTATTGGTCAATTTTCAAACCTCTCTGTTACGTAGTTAAAATTTGGTACAGAGTGGTTCTGTAGTATTTGACGTTAGTGATCACAAACGAAAAATGGCTTGTCCTTTTTTTATAATAGTATAGATATTTCGTTTTATTTTTTTATACATACATATATGTTATTTTCAATTATATTAATATTGCACATAATTCTTTTTAAAGCTTTAGAAGCCTGGACATTGAATTAACCTCTATTTATTTGATGATCAGGTATTGCGTTGTATTTTTTCAAAATAACGGAAATTAATATTTTATAAAAATGATAAGTCTTTTTTAAATATTGACAGAAGCTTTTAGAAATATTAATTCAGAAAATGATGAAGCTACTATCTCTTAACTAAAAAAGACATTTTCATCAACATCGAATGGAATTGACACTGGATCCTGTCCAGTAGAAGATTAGTTATCTTCTTACTTGGACCTATTTACTAATGACCAGTAATTAATATCGTGTCAAGATAACAGTACTTCCATTTAAGAATGTCTTCAGGACTTATTATTTTTCAAAATGCTTTTCAAATCTATCTAGTCTTTTTGGTTCAAATCTAATTATACAATTAAGTATTAGAATTAGGTCCTAATTAATTCTTAATTTTTCAAAGAACCAAAGTTTTCGATGTTCGATTTGTGGGAACAATATAGTCTCGAAACGTCACCAAAATAGTTGTTTTTATTTACTGATTGAACCTCAAGAAACTTATAAAACGTATATGTACGTATGTATATATATTTATATACATATAAACTGTCTGTATAAGTATTTTAAATTACCGAATGAACCTGAGTAAAACTACTTCAACGCGCTGATATTTCTAAAAATAATGCATTGGCACGGAGTTGTGATCGTTGACAAATATTGAACAAAGAACTCTCTAATTCAAAAAACTAAATAAACTCATTCTCATTCTGACGTTAGAGGGTGATAATTTGACTAGTTAAATAGTTATTAAGCTATGAATTCGTTACCTAAATCAATAGTAAATGTTTACAGCTGCTCATGTAAATTACCAATCTAAAATTGGTATATAAGAACTGAGATTTGATTTCTCTTCAGTATCTCTATTCATTTGCTAAAATGTCTAAGCTTGTCCTCTTTCTTTTCCTTGCAGTCTGCGTAGTGGCAGTCCACATGCAGTCAGCAGCCGGTTAGTTATTTATTGGTATAAGGTCCCTAATACATTGTCTATTAGTATAACCACTTAAGTAATAATAATAATCAAGATAAAATATTCTCAGTTGATATACTTTTAATAAAAAATGTTTTTATGATTTAGAGGCAGACGAAGATGATGAAGTAATGGAGAGCTTCGTTAACGCACTGGAGCCCAAATTGAAAGAGGAATGTGAGTATACTATAGATTTTACTTCCGGAAATTCGAATAGATTTGATATTTATTAAGAATATATTATTCTATCCTATATTTGTATAATTGTAATATTTTTTCATCCAACAGTTTTGGCGAACAACCCCCGAGTTAACTGGAAGAAGGTGTGGAAGATCGCTAAGCCTATCCTCAAAGAAGTAGGAAAGGTCGCTGCTGGTGCTGCTGCTGCTGCTATAGTTGGATAGAGAACTCATTGTAGCAATACAGAAAAATATTAATGCTTAATAAACAATGTGTTTTTTGAAATCATAATCAAATCATTTTTTTACTCCTTAACATTTACTATCCTAATTTTCTCATACCTTGAATTGGGTAAAATTATATAGAGAAATTAGTCAGAAATGTATTCAGTTTAAAAAAAAACAAAAAAAGTCCAAGTTAAAACCGACTTTAAATGGAGTCCTTACGTTTCTGCTACATTTCAGGCCTTCTTTCGGGTTATCTATAGAAAAAAAAGGAAACAGAGGTATTTTTTAAAATATATAGGAAAACATCAATAAATAATAAGTAAGTAATCAAAAATATAACAACTAAATCAAGAAGTTGATTAATATAATTATCATATTCATATAATAAAATTAATTCAATAACATTAAATAATTAATATCATTAATACCGAAACTTCTATTTTTATTTTAATTTGTTATTATTATTATTATTATTTTTTTTTTTACACAATATTCGATCGCCGATTACGATACTAGGCAGTCTTTGGACGAGCACTCTGAAGAAGGCACTGTCTAGAAGGCGTAGCTGATGAAAAATCGTTCGAATTGATGATTGTTAGATGGATAGATCGGGCGGTATTCAAGAACCGATATTCGGAAAGAATGACAGTACTGAAATAAAACAAAATCAGTGATTTTTTTCAAGTCACAAACTCTTTTCATTTACATATTTAATAATGTTACTTATATATATATTATTCTTGCATACATTGTGGATCCATTAGAAAAAAGTTATTTAAAAAAAAAAAAGTTTTTCTTCATAAACATCTTTATAATAGTGTACTAGTGGTACTAGCAAAAAATCCCTTTAGCAATTAGTCATACTTTTAATTTAATAATTCAATATATTACAACTTACCAGATGTACTAGAAAAAAAGTAAGTTAAGAAATAGAGAACTTATTTGCCTTTAAAGTTACCAACTCATGCTATGGGGCACGTAAGGGAAATGAATTTTGACGTTTTGAATTAAACTTTAACCCCTAAAACAAATCAATAACTTACTAAATCTTTGGCGCTATGGCCCATGAAGGACCCTGGCCTCCTCAACAATCCTCCTCCATTCAGAACGGTCTTCTGACGTGACCCAACCATCTAATCCTTCCTTTCTTGATTCCTTTCCTGTTTAATATGTATACACTTAGTACTTTATAGAAATATTATTTTTTGCCTTCTGTGGCATATTGTAATATTTTCAGAGTAAAAGTTTAAATATAAAGAAAAAATTGTACCTGTGATTATATAAAGGACCGAAGCAGAATGAACCGCAGGTTTCCTGTTGCATAAACACATGATGGGATTGTTTTTAAATCAGCAATGTCATCGCCATTAATGATTTTTCAAACAGCTTTGTAGGAAACCAAATCCGGGTCCCCATACAGGTCTCTCAGTTCACTGCTGGTATTTATCCTGTATCCATTCTCAATTTTGGTTGGGCCATATATTTTTCTCAGAATTTTCCACTCCCAAGTATTTAAATGATTTTCTTGTTGAAGTGTGAGGGTCCACGCTTCACTACCATGCATTACCACTGGTCGAAGGACCGTCTTGTATATTCTGACTTTGATATCTCGAGACACTTCTCAATTTAGAAAAATCTTTTTAAGTGAGCAATAAAATTTGTTGCCATTTTGGATCCTGGCTTTTATCTCCTCTCCAATATTGTTATTTTCAGTCACAATCGTGCCGAGATATTTGAATTTATTCACTCTTTCAAATGTGCATCCACTATTTATTTGGAATCTGCCAGGCGTGTCTTTCTTGCTTGATAACATATATTTTGTTTTATTTTAGTTAATTTTGAGCCCTATTCTATCTGCTGCCCCTTCACATTTTTTGTACGCCTCGGAAACTGCATCGATTGTTGTACCTGTTATGACCACATTGTCAGCATATGCAAGGGGTTGTGTGCTCGTGTTATAGATGCAACCATCAGTCCCTTTTTGCATAGCTCTTATAATTAATTCTAGGGCCATAATAAATAAAACAGGGGATAAGGGGTCACCCTGTTTTACTCCTTTTTTAATTGTGAAGTCTCCAGAAAATTCTCCTTGGACCTTGACTATGCCTCTGCTATGCTGTAGGGTCATCCTTACCAACCTGATAAGTTTCAGAGAACAGCCTAGAGTCCTTAGATTTTCATAAAGCTCATTTCTATTAATGCTGTCATACGCCTGTTGGTAGTCTATGAAGAGGTGATGTAAGTCAACATTCCATTCAATTTCTCGAGCATATTCCTGATGGTGAAGATATGATTAGTCGTAGATCGACCAGGCCTGAATCCGCACTGATAATCGCCAATTGCTTCCTCTGCTTTTACTATAACTCTTTTTAGCAGTAAAATGGCTAATACTTTGTATATGGTACTCAATAGTGCTATACCGCGGTAATTATGGCTGTCCAATTTGTCACCCTTCTTATGTAGAGGTATTATAATGGCTGTATACCATTCTTCGGGCATTTCTTCCTTGTTCCATACTTCTAAGATAAGTTCATATATCTCACGATGTAACGAATCTCCTCCACATTTAAGCATCTCTGCGGTAATTCCATCGATTCCTGGAGCTTTGTTATTTTTGAAATTTAGAATAACCTCTTCAACCTCTTCTGGGTCTGGAGGTTCCAGATCGGTATCCACTTCTGATAAAGCAGGCTCATTGGCTATTGGGATTTCTTGAGACTTCTCCGTGGCAGGGTTAAATAATTCGCTAAAGTAATTTCTCCATCTTTCTGTTATTTCATTGCGATTTCCCAATAGAGTGCCATCTTTATCTCTGCAGAAACTTACTCGGGGCTGATATCCTCTTCTCAATTATTTTATTTTATTGTAGAAGCCTCTACTGTTTTTGCCTTCAAAATCCTCAATCATTGCTTTAAAGTCTTCTTCTTCTTTTATCCTTTTTTTACTCCTGCAAAGTTTCTTGGTGGCTTCTCTCTTTTGTTTATAGTTTTCAACTGTTTGCCTAGTTCTTCTCTGTATCATCTTCATATAAGCCTTCTTTTTTTTCATTAACAGAGATTTGGCATTCCTCGTCAAACCAGTCGTTTCTTCTTCTATTCACAGCTTCTCCAATCGTTTCTTCCGCAGCCTTTGTAACAGCAGTTTTAATTTTATTCCATTTATTTTGGACAGCTCCTTCTTCCGACGAGTTACTTTTCAGATAACTCTCAACTTTCTTTTTATACTGTTCCTGGTTCTCAGGATTTTTAAGAGCACTAGTATTATATACTTTGTGCCTGCTACCATTTTTCCCTTTCGTCCTAATTGCCAGTCTTTGCCTGTACTTCACACGCACAAGGAAATGGTCACTAGACCCGTCTGCCCCTCTCCAGCTCCTCACGTCTTCGATGTCGCTTTGGTGCTTGTTATCAATCATTACATGATCTATTTGATTTACGCTTTTGCCATCTGGTGATGTCCACGTTTGTAGGTCACAAACAAATCAATAGCCATGGGAAAACTACTTTACGTTTAAGATGTAAGTAACATGCAGCTACTTTACAGCTGGGTTCTAAGAAATTTCAACAATCGCTTAGAGGTAAAAATACGTATGTAATGGGAAAATGACCCATATAATAAATTACATATATACAATGATATTTCAGACATTAAAACATTGTTTAAAGCGTAATAATTATCTACTTTTTATGTATCTCTTCGTTTTTATTTATGATTTTTTTACATTTGAATATTATAAAATAAGCTAATTAATTTTTTTTAGATACTTACAAATAACTTTAGTGTGAAAAGAGCTCTAAATTAAGACTCATCCAATTTTTTTTTGGATTTATTACGAACCTGAATATAGTGGTACTATAGAACTGTTCGTCTGATTACTTTAATTACACAATAAATTATAATTGTTTTCTATAATTAATATTGTTAACTACACCTTCAATTAATTCTTCTTTTTTGAAAGGATTTTCCTTCGTTTTCGAAGTTTCCTTTAGCCAAACTCCTCCCTCAGCCGGTTCCTCCATACCTCTCTAACCATCGCTTTTTCTTCCGTTAGTCCACATAATGCGAGGCCTACCTCTCCTTCTCCCTCCCCTCTGCTTCCCATTCATAATTTATTTTGAGGATTTTTCTATCCTCAACTTTTTTAATATAGCCGAAGCATCTCTGTCTCCTTCCCTCTGTTATCTCCAGAATATTCCTCTTAACTTCCATTCTTTCTCTTATAATCTCATTTCGGATACGTTGGATTCTTGAGATTCATGCTGATCCCCTCCAAAAATCCATCTTCACAACCAGAAATCTTTTGCCTTGCAATTTTTCTAGAGGCCATGTTTCTGAGCATTATGCTTTCTACCAAGACCTTATATATTATTTTTTTGACATTAGTACATATGTTGGCACTCCCGAGGACTGAATTTAACATTCCGATAGCTTATATGTTAGACTTTCAATTAATAAAAACGTAAAAGCAAGTAACTTTTTCATTAAAGCTTATTTATGCTAATGGTTAATTTAGCTTATAGTTTATTTAATTGAACGTTTAAATTATATTAAGAAAATACCCAATACTTCAGATTTACGTATTGGGTTGGTGCTAAAAATAATGCATGTTTTGAATAATCACTTTGTTTAGGCAAGTGCTTGTCAAGTAAACAGATATAATTCTCCAGTCTAGTTAATGAATTTAAAACAATGCTTATTAATGTTGTTTTTTTTTAATGGTATTTCACTAATCCATGTTAAACAATTCCACTACCTAGGACACCACTTGGACAAACGTCGTACTTGGAATCCACATACAAGAATAAAAGGACAAGAAACTGCTCGTCGTTAAAGACTACTTCAACATTTACTAGAAAAACGTTCAAAGCTCCCAATAAATTACAAAAGTCTCAATTACATCACTGTGATTAAACCTATTTGGACGTATAGAGTTG
This sequence comes from Euschistus heros, assembly GCA_003667255.2. NCBI lineage: Eukaryota > Metazoa > Arthropoda > Insecta > Hemiptera > Pentatomidae > Euschistus > Euschistus heros. The sequence continues at coordinate 689,381 of RCWM02000105.1, read as the reverse complement.
AGCTTTGGGGCTCCACTAAACCATCCAGTTCATTTCGTATCCAAAATCCTCAATGCCCCTTACTTTGTCACCAATAAAGTTATTCATAAAGATCTTTATGTTCCATATGATGCTGATTTAGCCCAGATCAGATTCCTATCCTTTCATAGTAAGCCCCGTAACCACTCAAATCCACTATTTTCTCAACTTTCTTCCCACTTTATTTCCGATAATCCTCCGTGGAGTCTGAAAAGAAGATGGCCTCGAGACCTTCTATTGCAGAATTTGTATTAATACTGATGAGTTCTGATTCAAGTTTGGACATGTTATTATAATCGCTACCAACACATTTATTTGATATATATATCTGTACAGTTGTAAATTTTAATAAATGAATATTAAAAAAAAGTAAATATATATATATATGTTTAGTAAGGTTCTTGAGGTTCAATCAATTGAACATTTAAACATTTAATAGAAACAGTCAAGAAATTTATCCATATATATATATATATATATATATATATATATATATATATATATATATATATATATATATATATATATATATAAGTGTATATAAAGAGAATTACTAAGAGGAATAAATCAGTTATATCGTAAGTGTTATTACGTGTTGTTCTTGTTACCTTTTTCCTTTTTTTTTATTTTCTAAACCGGCCGTACGTAACTTATATATATATATATATGTGTGTGTGTGTGTGTGTGTGTGTGTGTGTGTGTGTGTGTGTGTGTATGTATATATATTGTTTTTCTTCAATGATTAGTTTGTGTTAAAATTTCAATGAATAAAGACCTTTGAAAATTACCATGTGATAACATGTGCAGCCCAAACCTTGCGTAACATCAATGTTGTTTGGAGTGAAGGAAACATCAGTGAATGTACAGTGCATATACAATGTACAATGTACAGAAGGTTCCAAACATGTTGTTTCGGAGGATTTGATCTCGAACACAAGGGAGATTTCAAGACCTTGTTGATCATGAACAACTGAGATCTTTGATAGAAGAACTCCTAATCGAGACATTTCGAGAGAAGTATTGCCCACTTTATGTTTTAAATCACTCAAAATTATAATAATTTGTTTTCGTTGTCACATATGAAAACCTGCATTATTTTTTCACCAACCCAATACCTCAAAAAATACGCTATAGCATAAAGAATGATTTTAATGGTGAAAACCGATTTTTATGTTTTAACATAGTTCAATACTATTGTATCATATCTTTATATAATGTGTTATTTGGATATTTAAAGAAATTATTTATTTTTAATAAGGAAAAGCAATAACAAAAATATTTTGAAATATTTATTTATTAATTTTTTTATCAATATTAGCAATATTTTACTCAATGATGGACACCTTTGATGATTTCTTCAACTGCTGCTTGGCCTGCTTTTTTTCCAATTTCCTTAAGGATAGGCTTGGCGATATTCCACCCCTTTTTCCATGGGATTTTAATTCTTCCGTCAACTGTAAACGAAACGTAAAAAGATATAATAGTACATAACTATGTAAATAAATATACAAATTCTAAAAAAAAAAATTATAAAATATATAACTGTAAATAAGTTTACATGCACGTGAAACCTTTTTCTTTCTTTCTTTTTTTTGTTATTATTACTTTATATAAATATATTATATTATTATTACCTGTACATAAATATATATATATATATATATATATATATATATATATATATATATATATATATATATTTTATAACTATTTTCTATTTATTTACTTTTTTGTACCATAAATTTGTTGTATTTCATTCATTATTCATTATTAAATTTATTTTTTTCTAAAGAAGTCATGAATGTTAGCTTAGAACAGCACTGTTACTCATTGCCCTTAACTTTAATACGTTGTTAATATATTTTTTTTATCAGAAAAAAAAAATCAATTACTAACTTGAGCCTGCATCCAATGATTGTTCCCATTGATTATCATAGGTGTTGTCACGTGTCAGAATTACATGTTTACCAACTGCAAATAAAAAAAAAAATTATAACAACAATACAATTTATAATATTGATTCACTATAGAATTATTATATATATATATATATATATATATATATATATATATATATATATATATATACATATATATATGTGTGTGTAGATTTAGATATATTATTTTATTTCTAAAAACCAAACTCATTTCGCATTTATCATACCTCGTGGGGACATTTGGACGGCCACAACGCAAACCGCCAAAAAGAGGAAGATTAGCAGCTTAGACATCTCAGGCTGTAATGGTGCACTGATGTTCCTCAACTATTTTTGTCTCCTTTTATACTCACACTGTTTGATTTAGTGACTGTACTGTGATATTTATTCCATTTGTATCAACAAGAAATGTTTGATCAGCTAACGAGTAATGATTCCGAGATGTTAATTAATTAACTGACAGGCTATTTACATTTACTATCAGTATAGTAGTATAGTGTATTTATCTCCGTAATATATATATTTAATTTATATTGGACGGAGACTATTAAGAAACTTGCGGATAGTGGACTACATTATCAGTGCTTATAACTAACAACCCATGGATCATATATTTCACAAAATATCAAAATGAAAAGAATCGACATTCTGATATGGTTATAATTTTTATTCGACAGTAATATTTTAATTATTATCATATTATTTCTTTCATCCGGTTCGATTTTAATTTCAAATCATATAATTTGGCATTGTGGCAAATCACGTTTCTACCACTCAACATTTTCAATAGTGTAAAAATAATGTAGTTAAAATTTGGTACACATGTGCTCTGTTGTTTAACCATTGTAAACTCTATTGGTGAATGGTGCTAACGGTCAATTTCCAAACTTTATCAGGATCCACATGTCGCACCACATATTATATCTTTTTTAATAATTTCATTGAATATAAGTAAATTTTATTATAAATTTCAAGCTCTATATAACACTGTACTTTTGTAACCTCTCATATAAAATGGCGCTCGCCATCTATTGGTCAATTTTCAAACCTCTCTGTTATCCACATATTATCGCTTTGGCTATAAAAATTAATTAAAAATCAGTAGATTTTAAAATTGATAAAGGTTTCTGAATCTATAAGAGTTACGTAGTTAAAATTTGGTACAAATTCGTTCTGTAGTAATTATTTGTCGTTAGTGATCACTAAAGCCCGGATTTTCGTGCAAGAAAAATTCTGAAATGTGCAGTAAAAACTTGAAATCGTGCAAAGTCGTGCAATAAAAACTTAAAATCATGCAAAATAAAATGCAAATGATAAAAAATGTTGAACAAACAATTTTCTAGTAACATTTCTTTCCAAAAAAAGGTTTTTATCTTAAAATTCATTGATCCGGTCCTTAAGGTGTGGTTCCGCATGGAGCAGCCAGCCGCAGCAGCTGCAGCCGGCTGCAGCTGCAGCGTTCAGGGTGGTTCCGCATGTAGCTTCCAAACGCGGCAGCTGGAAGTTCATCAGTTCGTTTTCTGGTGATTATTTCACAAAATATAGAAAGAGAGTTAAGAAAACGTGCTGGAACCACAATTTTATTATTTTTTTTTCAGACGATGTATAAAGTTTAAGTTTTTTACTGTGAATAAAATTTTAATTTAAATTAATTAAAATTTTAATTTTATCATGTAAGATTATTGATAACTTACACTTTTATTATCTTACATAATGAAAATTATTTAACGAAAATAGGGTTGTCAATAAAATATTTACTGTAAAATACTGGAACTTTAGACATCGTCTGAAAAAATAGTAAAATTGTGGTTCCAGCGACTTTTCTTTATTTTCTTTTGTCTTTTTTTATATACTGTCTTTCTATATTTTGTGAAATCATCAAGGGGAAAATTTATATATATATATATATATATATATATATATATATATATATATATATATATATATATATATATATATATATATATATATATATATATATATATATTTTTTATATATATATATATAATTTTTTCTTGATATAAATCAATATTATTAATATTAATAATCAATATATTATTATTAATAAAATAATATATTTAATAATATTGATTTATATCAATATCAAGAAAAATTACATATATATATATATACCGGTGACGGATTGTCAATAGATCCAAGTTAAATGTAATGTTCAATATGAACATTCATCCCCGGAATCACATCGCGATTTGCGAGTGCCCGGGGGTTATGGATCACTGAAGAGAGAAGATTTGCCTGGTTCGGATACGACCCCGGTGGCCTAGTTGGATAAGGCGCCACGCTAGAGAGGTGGAAACTCGGGTTCGAATCCCGACCGGGTCAAATCTTTTCTCTTCAAAAATAAAATAATATATATATATATATATATGACGGATTGTCATAGATCCAAGTAAAAATGTTCAATATATACATTCATATATATACTGATATATATACCGGGTTGTGACGGATTGTCAATAGATCCAAGTTAAATGTATTGTTCAATATGAAAAATTACATTATCCCCGGAATCACCAAGTTAAATGTAATTTGCGAGTGCACCGGAGGCGAGTATGGGGGTTATGGATCACTGAAGAGAGAAGATTTGCCTGGTTCGGATACGACCCCGGTGGCCTAGTTGGATAAGGCCCACGCTAGAGAGGTGGAAACTCGGGTTCGAATCCCGACCGGGTCAAATCTTTTCTCTTCAAAAATAAAATATATATATATATATACACACATATATATATATATATATATATATATATATATATATATATATTTATAAATTTGTGTGTGTATATATATGTATATATATATAAATTGTGGTATTTCAACCTGAGGTTTTTTTCCAATTATTTATAAATGTATATTAAATATACCAAAACCCTAAAATTGTATTCTGTAATGTATTTTAAGCATTGTTTTTCAAAAATACCATATAGATCGGTATGACATTAAAAAAAAAGAAGTCTAAAATGGTACAAGAAACTTTGGTGATGTGGGTTAGCATACTACAGACGCGAAGGAGTGCGTCTGGACTGGTCCCTAGAGCAGTCCGAACGCAGCAGCCAGCTTCTCAAATTTCTGGCTGCAGCCGCAGCAGCTGCTCCCTCTTGCAACACTTCTATTAAAACCGACTGAAGCAGTGCTCAGCTTTCAGACGCTGCGTCTGGCAGACGCAGCTGCTGCAGCTGGCTGCTCCATGCGGAACCACACCTTTAGTAAGGGAGTAGTTAAATAGTCCTTGTCTAAAACGCAATAAGAACAAATCGCATCTCTTTATTGTACATGCTATACATAAGCTATGTGTACATAATACTTAGGAATATAAATATGTATATTGCAATTACAAATAAAAATAACCGTACATTTATGCTCTAAATCATAAAATAGGGATAAAAATTCAAGTTAAAAACTTACTCGAATTACAGTGTGCATACTGCCGATAGCTTTGTCACAGGGCCCACAATATATGTTTTTGCCACTGGATTTTAGTTCCGGATATTTTTCAATCCATCCTGGTATCTTTGAACTAACACTAGCTGAAATTTTAGGTATTTTAATGGAGACAACGTTACTCCTTAGAGGGAAACAAAAAAATTATTGCTTCCAATGAGAAAAGTTATGAAGGAGAGTCAAAATTTCTTGGAAGGTGGGGATCCGAGTTCCCTAGCTCAAGTCAATCTAAACATTTCTAAGAACACTATAGAAGCGTATTCATTTTAACACGCTTGGATTATTTATATTTTTGTACTAAGAATAGTTTATATCTCTTAAAAAAGAAAAATTATTACCTATATAAAAATAAAATTATTCATTCTTCTGAAAGTTGCTACTTTTTCAAAAAGAAGAAAGTGTTGTGCGCATTCACGATTTGAATCCAGGAATTTTGTGCATTCAAACTGCAAAATGTGCAATTTCATGCATTAAAACAGCAGAATGTGCAATTTTATGCATTCAAACTGCAGAATGTGCAATTTTATGCAGTAACCCCCAAAATGTGCAATTTTGTGCAATATTAAACTAGATAAATTTGGGCCTAAACATCCTAATTCATATCAATAATTTGTCCCTGGCTGATTACGAGCTTGCAATAAAAAGATGCAATTGCACGAGAATCCGGGCTCTAGTGATCACAAACAAAAATGGCTTGTACTTTTATATAATAGTATAGATATTTCGTTTTATTTTTTTATACATACGTATTTGTTATTTTCAATTATATTATTATTGCACATAATTCTTTTTTAAGCTTTAGAAGCCTGGACATTTAATTAACCTCTATTTATTTGATGATTAGGTATTGCGTTGTATTTTTTCAAAATAACGGAAATTAATATTTTATAAAAATGATGTCTTTTTTAAAAATTGACAGAAGCTTTTAGAAATATTAATTCAGAAAATGATGAAGCTACTATCTCTTAACTAAAAAAGACATTTTCATCAACATCGACAGGAATTGGCACTGGATCCTGTCCAGTAGAAAATTAATTATCTTCTTACTTGGACCTATTTACTAATGACCAGCAATTAAACTGAGATATAGTTTCAAGAAAGCACAACTTCCATTTATGAATGTCATCAGGACTTATTATTTTTCAAAATATTTTTGGGTCCTTTTTGTTCAAATCTAATTATACAATTCAGTATTAGAATTAGGTCCTAATTAATTCTTAATTTTCTTAAAGAACCAAAGTTTTCGATATTCGCACCTCTTACCAAATTTATCTTAGTCGGCAGTACTTTTGAAAATTAAGCTTGACGGATAGGTATTCATACTAGACCTGGTGCGCATAAATGGGTTATCTCATTTGCCTTTTCGTTGAATGAAATGTTACAGTAGACTGTAACATACACCAGAATAATTATTTAATATGCTTTGGTGGTCTGATCAATTGCAAATAAAAGGACATAATTTAAAATAATAAAAAAATTCAATTTTTAAGATTCGTCCATTCACCTTTCGTTTGCGTAATACAAGGTAGGGTTGCTAGTAGGATGGGCAATAGAGGATTTCATTAATATACAATATTAATTGAATATTAATATTAATACAGGTTTTTTAGTTTTAGACGTGCAAACAGAATAAACCGGACTAAACAGCTCTCACCACACATTACAGGCAAGCAAAACATTTTTTTAAATTTGATTCCCCCAAAATTATTTACCCTGGACATAATAATTTCAAATGAAATATTAAAGAGATGATAACCATAGAAAAATTTAAAAAACAAGCAATAACCAAAAAAAAATCAGACGTCCTAATTCCATTTAATACAAATACATTTAAGATAAAATACAGCATAAACCAATAACCATTATCCAGAGTTGGGCAAAAAGTACTTTAAGTACAATTACACAAGTACAGTTACAGTAATTGGAAAGAGTATGATTGTACTTGCCACCATAGAAAAATTTAAAAAAAAGTAATTGTAACGGCGAATACTATCTAGCAATAACCAAAAAAAAAAATCAGACGTCCTAAACATAAAACACAAAACTGATTCAGAATCGGACATAAAATTTTTCCATAAAATTTAAAATTGGATTACAAAGATATATACCAACACAATTAGTGTGGAACATAACAGAATTAATTTTTGGTGGGGGGGGGGGGATGGACATAAAAAAAGTTTTCCATAAAATTTGATATTGGAATTACATACATATATACCAACACTATAGTGGAACATCACAGAAATAATTAGTAGGGGGGTGGGGGAGGGGGACTGAATCGGACATAAATATTTTTTCGTAAAATTTGATATTGGAGTTACATACATATATACCAACACTATAAGTGAGGAACGTCACAGAATTAATTATGTGTGGGGGAGGAGGGGGGCTGAATCGGACATAATCTTTTTTTCCTAAAATTTGATAATGGAGTTACATACATATATACCAAAACTATTAGAGTGGAACCCCAAAATTATTTACCCTGGACATAATAATTTCAAATGAAATATTAAAGAGATGATAACCATAGAAAAATTTAAAAAACAAGCAATAACCAAAAAAAAATCAGACGTCCTAAACATCAACACATGTTATTCCAATTTAATACATTGAGACTAATACAATACATTTAAGATAAAATACAGCATAAACCAATAACCATTATCCATTAATATTCACACAGAAACAGGGTAATTCCACTACCTGTACCTGGGAAAAACCTTTTGGAATTTCCCCAGTTCAGTTGTATACTAGAATTGTTATATGTAATAGAAGATACGAATAGTATATCTACCAAGTAGCATTGTAATAGTTTTATGCTCATCCATATTTTGTAATTATATGTATGGTAGTATATAACGCGTTTTTATATATTTATATCATAGTTAACTTTTTATTTTCAAATAACTTTATTTTTTTGAAACATGTTTTTTCACATGATTATGGGAACAATATAGTCTCGAAACGTCACACAGTGGGGTATTTGACTGATTTTCTAGGGCAAAAATATTTCTGATATTTAATTCATTTTATTTGATCCGATAAGCTGAAAAATAGGTACAATATGAATATAGAAATGGGTTTTAGAAAAATAATAGGGTTTTTGAAGTTTAAACAAAAAAAAAATTATCAATGTTAGGTATAACACGTATATTTTTGTAACTATGTATGTTTATCGATTACACAAACACATACGCACACTCGTGCACACACACACACACACACACACACACACACACACACACACACACACACACACACACACGTGTGTTAATTAAGGTCCTTTTTTTGATGCATGATGTCAAATACATTTTTTCTAGTCGTTATTTTGACTCCTGAAAGTCCTAAAAGGAAAACAATAATGATAAAATGAAATGAAAAAATGAAAGATAAATATTCTCTCACTTACCTACTTTAGAGTGATCCGTAATCAAAATTTTCTTAAAAAATTCCAAACTCGAGAAAAATTACTTTTTACACAGATAAATATCCGAATGGCAGCTAAGAAGTGAGTGCACAAATAAAAAGTGGTGACTTTGTTGAGCTACACCTGGTTTACAGATGACCCCAGGAAAGGAATTATACTTATACATTGTTGACAGACTATTCAACTATCTCTGACAGTAATTTTTTTTCGTCTGAGATCAATTTTACGAAATGGACTTTTGGCCAGCATTTGAAGGCAAATACCCCGCCCCCCCCCCTCCCCCCACTGTGCGTCGCCTAAATGTTTTTATTTATTGATTGAACCTCAAGAACTTTATCAAACGTATGTATGCATATATGTATGTATGTATATATATTTATATACATATAAACTGTCTGTATAAGTATTTTAAATTACCGAATGAACCTGAGTAAAACTACTACAACGCGCTGATATTTCTAAAAATAATGCAATGGCACAGAGTTGTGATCGTAGACAAATATTGAATAAAGAACTGTCTCATTCAAAAAATTAAATAAACTCATTCTCATTCTGACGTTAGAGGGTAATAATTTGACTAGTTAAATAGTTATTAAGCTATGAATTCGTTAGCTAAATCAATAGTAAATGTTTGCAGCTGCTCATATAAATTATCAATCCAAAATTGGTATATAAGAAATGAGATTTGGTTTCTCTTCAGTATCTCTATTCAGCAGCCAACATGTCTAAGCTTGTCCTCTTTCTTTTCCTTGCAGTCTGCGTAGTGGCAGTCAACATGCAGTCAGCAGCCGGTGAGTTATTTATTGGTATAAGGTCCCTAATACATTGTATATTAGTATAACCACTTAAGTAATAATAATAATAGAAATAAAATATTCTCAGTCGATTTACTATCAATAAAAAAAAGTTCTATGATTTAGAGGCAGACGATGACGATGAAGTAATGGAGAGCCTCGTTAACGCACTGGAACCAAAACTGAAAGAGGACTGTGAGTATGCTATAAATTTTATTTCCCAATATTCGAATTGGTTTGATATTTATTAGGAATATATTATTCTGTTCTATATTTTTATAATTATAATATTTTTTCATCCAACAGTTCTGGCGAACAACCCCCGAGTTAACTGGAAGAAGGTGTGGAAGGTCGCTAAGCCTATCGTCAAAGAAGTAGGAAAGATCGCTGCTGGTGCTGCTGCTGCTGCTATTGTTGGATAGAGAACTCATCGTAGCAATACATGGTTTAGAAAAATATTAAGGCTTAGTAAACAATTTTTTTTTTAAAATCATAATCAATTTTTTTTTTTTAACCTTTAACCTTTATTATCCAGTTTTCTTATACAGTATATCAAATCGAAACATGAAGAAAAAACAGTCAGAGGTTCATATGAACATGAAGCCCCATATATATATATATATATATATATATATATATATATATATATATATATATATATATATATATTAAAACATTTAAACTCATAAACTCATTTCTTAAAAACCAAATTCATTTCGCATTTATAATACCTCGGGGGGACATTTGGACCACCACAAGGCAAACCGCCAGAAAGATGAAAATAAGCTGCTTAGACATGGTAGGATATTATTTTCACAAGATATTATTAACACAATGAATAGTTTACTAAACACAATAAATATATTATTAACTGAAATTGTTGGACTTAAAACGATTGACACATGGAACGAAACTTTAAACAAGCATAAGAATGTGAAAAGTTTGTTCACCATTTTACATATTTTCAACAACTTTTGCATGTATAATAGAGACATATGCAGAACAAAACAATAAGCAATAAAATGGTTTTGGTTAGTAAAACCTTTAGATTTGCACGTTTGTGCAATATGAAATTAACAGTAATGGATCATTCCTCTCATTATTTTAATTTCTGTACTAGGTTATTGACTGAAAGAATGAATGATTAAAAAAACAATACAATGACAGCAGTACAGAAACAATACATAATGCATAATACTTAAACATTTTTTTTTTATTGTATAGTGCACAGTTTATTATAATAGACCCATACCTGTATAAAATCACATATAAATAAATAAGTTTTGTAAAGTTGGGAAATCCATTAGAAAGAGCAAAACATCATATTTACTTATGTTCCACAAGTTCAAATATTCCTGGAATACAGGTAAATTTCGGAGTGTGCAGCTCTATCGAAATTTAAAATAATTGGGTGATTGTTCATTAATCCGTGATCTTTTTAACCTTTTCGAATTTCAGACAAAATCTGATATCAGAGCCCCCCACCATGGAATTCATTTGTATATGCTCTATTGCTACATCTATTGTTCTATTTTTATTCTGGGTATTGAGGAAAAAGTAAAAAAGTCAGTGAGCCTATTGTAAAATATTTTTGGTAAAGAATGATCTATGCCTAATAGTTTAAACAAAAATTCATCAGCCTTTAAAATTATTTTAAAAGAACATGTACGGTATTGTTGATGATTCTATCCGTATATAAAAATTAGGCGTGTTTCGGAATAACTGTTTGAGTACTTGCGTTGCTCCGATAATTCCAAGTACAGTAGAACCTCACTAACCCAACCCTTAAGGGACCAAAGGGTAGGGCAGAACGGCCAAAAGGTCGTAATATAATTATAATTATATTAAAAGTTATTCATTAACATTTAAAAAATAATGAAAGTAAATAGAAACGTACTTAATGTTTCAGAGGTGTGAGAGGGGGTATATATGAATTTGAGAACGACTCTGCTATATTCCGTGTTTCAATAAAATGTCAGCAAAAGCTACGTACCTACACTTCAATATGTTTTAGTCTGAAACCTTCATTCTGGAGTTTGTTGTGAAGTTTGTTAATAAAATTTATACCATCTATATAATTTATACAAATAATTAATTATAAGCCATAATTATTTCTAATTAAAATGATCGGTATAATTCTTCAAATCGAATGGGAGAACCTTGAATATGAATTTTCCGAATTTTGTGATAAACGGTGTCTTATCTTGGTCGTGTTCTCATATAATGAATTTTAGGAATCTTAAAAGCAGTGTTTAAATAAATTAAAAAAATAAAAAAAATAAAAAAACACTCCCTCCTATTAAAATATTATATTCTAACTGTAAATTTTAAAATGTTATTAAATATTTAAAAGACATTCCAACTCATCCTACTACTGTCCTGTGATGACACATGTGTGTTATCAGTAAATAATGATCCCTTAATTGCCTCTCAAACACTCCAATCCCATATCCTAAACCTTCAAAAAATGGTGTCAAAAATGGAGAATCAAAATAAATCCTAATAAATCTCACCGAATAACCATTACTCTTCGTCGTAAACCTACGACTTCCTGTCCTACAGTATCCTTTAATGACATTCCACTAATCCCTGTTGAACAGATCCGCTACCTAGGACTCCACTTGGACAAACGTTTAACTTGGAATCCATATACAAGACTAAAACGACAGGAAACTGCTTGTCGTTTTCGACTTCTTCAACATTTACTAGGCAAACGCTCAAACCTTCCGGTTTACCACAAGAGACTCATTTACATGGCAGTTATCAGACCTATTTGGACATATGGAGTTGAGCTTTGGGGCTCAACTAAACCTTCTAATTCTTCCCGTATACAATCCTTACAATCCAAAATCTTTCGAAAAATCCTTAATGCTCCTTACTTTGTTACAAATAAACTTATCCATAAAGACCTTAATGTTTCATATGTTGCTGAGTTAGCCCATACCAGATACCTATCCTTTCATAGTAAGCTCCATAACCACTCAAATCCATTAGTTTTTCAACTTGCTTCCCACTCCATTCCCTATAATCCTCTGGGGCGTCTGAAAAGAAGATGGCCTAGAGATCTCCTAGAGTAGAATTTTTATTAAAGTGCTACTGATGAGTAGCTCTTTTCAAGCTTTGACATGTTATTTTTATCGTTATCAGTCCATTTACCTAATGTATATAATTGTAAAGTTGTAAATTTCAATAAATTAATATAAATAAAAAAAAATTGATTATTAAATTTCATGAAATAGGATGAGTCATTAAATAGGTAAATAATTAATTCCGGTACCACTGTTTGGTTTTCGGTACCAACTGAGTAGAAACTGTAAAACTGAGCGATTGATCTTAAGAAACCATAATCTGATTGTATACAATGAAAAGCACAATGGGCTATGCAAGATAAAGCAAAACGTGTTTCCTTGGTCAAAAGATATCGACATTCAGAGGCATTGTCGCATTGCAAAATGGTTTGGTTCTTGATGACCATACCGAGTGCATTTTTCTTTCTAGCTGTTTACAGAACCGTTTTCCAATCATTAGAGACAAACTAAGAATTCAAATTATAACAAACATTAAAATCTAATAAAAAGAACCTAATCTACAAAAATCGTCTGAATTTTAGTTTACAATACCAAACAAATATTCTGTATAATCCAATTTAAAATTTGTTTTCATTCGCAAAAAAAAAAAAATCTGATTGCACATTGGGTTTATTGAGGAAGCTCATAAGCGTTTTCATTTACCTGTAAGTATCTTTTACCACAATATTATTTTATTTCTTATACACCACTGCAAAAAAAGCTTCTCCAACAACCCGTCTAAAACAATGTGATTGGGTTTGATTCCTTGATACTTGTACATTAATATAGCAAATATGATATGCATTTCACTTTTCTAACATCATGAATGTAGAACTAAAGATGGATTAGAAAATAGTTTTCTGATGAACAAAATAAAACGCAAATAATTAATCGATTTCTTACAATACTATATTATTTATCATGTATTTACATTTTAATTATAATTTTAGACATTATTACAATTTCAACTTAGTAATTACTTTACAAATTTGAGTATCACTACATCGCAATATTTCTATATTTTCTTCACTTAATATTTGTTGTTTTTAAATTTCACATTCTTATTAAAATTTATGATGATGCATTGATATAAACAATAACAGTTTAAAAAAATGTTTATTTACTTTTAATTGATATGTTTACTATAATTTAATCACTTTCCTACTCCTTTGATGATTTCTTCAACTGCTGCTTTGCCAGCTTTTTTTCCAATTTCCTTAAGGATAGGTTTGGCGATTTTCCACCCCTTTTTCCATGGGATTTTAATTCTTTCCCCAACTGAAAATAAAACATATGATGGTGTAATAATCCATAAATATGTAAATTTATGTATAAAAATTATAGATAAAAAATAATTATATTTTCTCTTCTCTGAAGCACTCGCTCTACCTTCACTCGCTTATGAGCCGGTGACGAGGCGGGAATGAATCCCTGTTCAATCCTTCAATGGTGGGGGGAGGACTTTGACTGAGGGGTCTTTGGCCAAAGACATATAACAAATTTACATAGACATATTAACATGTATTAATAAATGTTTTTTTTTTTCATTTTATTATCTTTATTTTATTTTTTTTAATTTTACTATGTTCTTATTTTAACCGCTTAGTTCTCTATCTCACTTTTATTTTTTTATTTTATTTTATTACATCTTAATTTAAAAAAAAAAAAACATTTCTAACTAGAGTATCAACCAATCATCTTACTATATTTCAATATAATTTTAAATTCGTTAAATGTTTGTGTTACTATTTTGAAAAAAAATAAGCTCATGTAAGAAGTTAAAAGTTAAAATAATCGTGAAGGTTTCAGACAAATAAGCAATAAATTTTCTATTCTGAAAAAAATTATCAAACCCTTTGCACATCAGAATTTCACACACAGGGACTAGTTACTTAATAAAAAGTATATTTATAGTTTTAGGTTTATTTTGATTTGCAGATATGTACAAATAAAAAAAAAAAAAAAAAAAAAAAAAATGGTGAGCCCAATGACCTAATAATTATTTAAACACTATTATTTATATTTAGAAAATATCGTAAAAATGTATATGAATGATTGTGGTATTTCTTAATCCTCCTTTGTTATTATTAACTTATATTTATTAATATTTTTTATTATATCTATTTATAAATTTGAATTTATTCTAAATAAATTATGGATTTGTACCTAGAATACTATTATTAATTAACTGTTAGAGATTATAATATATTTTGAAAAAAAAAAATGTATGCTTACTTGAACCTGAATCCAACGATTCTTCCCATTGATCGACATCCTCGTCGTAAGGTATTGTAGTCTCGAATCTACCTACTGTGAAATTAAAAGAAGCTATTTATAACACCAAAGTAACACTTTTACTTTATATATTCTTAAAATATTCGAAATGAATTTCCAAAAACCCAAATTTATTTTTCAAATATCGTACCTTGAGAGGCCATTTGGACGGCCACGACGCAGACCGCCAGAAATAGGAAGAACAGCAACTTAGACATAGCAGGTTGTGGTGGAGCAGTGATGATCCTTTCCAATTTTTTCCCCCTTTTATACTAACACTGTTTAAACTGGTAACTAAACTAAGAAGCAATAAATATTGATTAGTATCAACAACAGATGTTTGATCAGCTAATGAGTAATTATTTTGCGTTTCTTACTAATCACTAACAATAGATTTACATACTCTAATGTACATTACTATCATTAGTGTATTTACTCCGTTAAACTATAGTTTATTTTATTTTCTTCATGAGTCTCATTTTCCGGACAACGTTGAAGACGTCCGATGATTACACTGTTCTGCATCTAAATACTCTCTTCCACCAAAATGTTATAATTTTTGAATTGTGTTGAACACGAATCCGAAGTCAAAAAATCTCAATCAGGCACCATTTTTTGTCAAATTTGAAACATTTTGAGCATTTTTTTTATTATTGATAGCTTTAAAAAAAATTATATAACCTATTGGATTATGAAACTTTTATATTCTATCAGAAAATGAAAAAAATTGGAGATTATAAGTATTAGGCTTAGTTGCAAAAATGACATTCACTATGAATGGCATCAGATTTGTTCATGTTCCCGCTAGAATTTCATTATATGCTGATGACGTTTTAATTTATTATAGCTCCACCGATATTAACCTTGCCCACTTTGTAATACAGGAAACGCTTAACAACCTAGAAAATTGGGCCACCTGCCACAGGTTTAACTTCAGCCCTTCCAAATCTTCCGCAGTTCATTTTTACAGAATTCGAAAATGCACGCAACCATTCACTGCACATCTTGGGAATCACATCTTGAATAAACCTAATTTTTTCAGATATTTAGGGGTCTTCTTTAGTATATAAGGCTGTCATGGAAACCCCATACCGATGAACTAATATCAAAGTTATCCAAAATATCAAAATGTAATGAATATACTCTCTTCCTCAACCTATGGCTGTGACAGAACCTCCTTATTGAGGGTTTATAGGTGCTTGATTAGACCTGTCATCGATTACGGTTGTGAAATTTACCGAGATTCTTCTAAAAGAATTTTACAAAGATTAGACCCAGTACGCCATTCAATGATCTGCAGGGCAACTGGAGCGTCCTATTAATAGTTTACTCTAGGAGGCAGATGAGTGACCCCTTGAACTACGCACACACTATTTTTTTTTAAAATTATTAGGCCGTATTAAAGCATACTCATATTTTTTACCGTCGTTATATCCATTATCTCCAAACCCTTTACCACCATGGACAGCTCATAAAATATCTTTTGATTTTTATTTGAACGGGATCAAGAAAATAAACAAACCTCCTGAGGCCCTTAGAAAAAGTTTCTTAAATCTGCTCGTTAACGGTTATATTGATTATGTCTTCCTTTACACGGATGGCTCAAAAGACAAGGAGAGTGTTGGATGTTCAGTCATCCTTCCTTCTGAAACCATCCGATACTGTATTCCAAACATTTACTCTATCTTTTCCGCCGAAATATTTTCAATCTAGCTTTGTATGTATATAATTGAAAATTTGGACTGCAGAAAATTTCTAATCTGCTGTGACTTTTACTCCGCCCTTCAGGCAATCCAAAACTTTTATTCAACCGAAAGCCCTATCATAATGAAAATAATGAAATTAACCCTAAACATGAATAAAAATATTAAATTTCTTTGAGTCCCTAGTCACACCAATATATAAGTGACATAAGCTCAAAAGAAGGAAGAACTACTCGTATGTTCCCTTTTCCAATAGCCAAGTCACTCTTGGACTTTAATAAATCTATATTTAACTTGTGCAGAGAGGCATGGATCAACGTCTGGGCAAAAGAGCCTAATACAAATAAAATGAAAAGGTTATACGAAAACTTTCTTCCAGCAACACCTCTCCCTATAAACAGGAGAGAACAAACAGTACTAACGCGACTTAGAATTGGAAACAGCAAGTTGACCTACCGGCACCTACTTGAAGGCAATCCTCCACCAGAATGCAGAACTTAATAATTTGTTCTTTATTCCAATTTTTTGTAAAAGAAATCTTTACTTTAATGCCTTGGCCCAATAATCACCGGTTTCGTCAACCTGTGCGCCAGTCCCCAGTTCCCTGAAGTCTGCCCATGGGCCCAGTTACAATACATGAAATGAAATGAAAAATAATCTTTATTCTGGGACACCTTGTCCCCTAAGAATAACATATAAGAACAATAAAAAGGTATTATTGTCTGACTGCGTACATATCAGGCAGTAACTTATATAGAGTGTAAATTATATACTACAAGTCTTTGGGTTTACATAAAAAAATAAATAAATAAGTAAATAACAAAATTAAAATAAAATAAAAGAAAAAGAAATATTCTAGCAATAAAATATTATTACATAATTTCGGAAGATTGATAATTGAGGAGGTAGATGAATAAATTATGTTTAAAGGAAGTGAGAGAAGGAACATTGCGGATCGAAATGGGTATGGAATTCCAGAATAAAGCTGCACGATTAATAAAGGATTTTTCAAAGGAAGCAGTTCGATGAGAAGGAATATACAGATCTATAGGCTGAGATCTGGTGTTCAAAAGATGAATGGAAGAACGAAGGGAAAGGATGTCGTAAATGTACGAAGGTTTTTTGGACTTTAAGGATTGAAATAGAAAGGAACCAAGGAAGTATTGTTGCCGAAAACTTGGATAAAGCCACCTCAACTCGGAATACCAGCAAGTGATGTGAGAACGCCTGGGGATCCCATAAATGAATCTTATAAAGGAGTTCATTAATCTTTTCACCTTCATTTCAAGCTCGCTAGACAGTCCTCCGTATACTAAGCATCCATAATCGAGGTGGGGAAGGATGAGGGAAGATACTAACAATTGACGGGTATTGCGAGGGAAAGATTCACGGAATCTTAGGAGCTGTTTGAGGATGGAGATGGTTTTTCGGGTAATGTGGGAAATATGGTTATTCCAATACAAATGTTGATCGAATACTACTCCAAGGTTTTTGACAGAGTTTGTGAACTGAATAGGAACGTTATCGAGATAAAGAAGTGGATAACAGGAAATGGAATTAAGGGAGGGTTTCGATCCAATTAGCATTGCTTTAGTTTTTTCTGGATTCAGTCGTAACTTATTCTCTACTGCCCATTGGTGAATGCTATAAATGTCATCTTGAATTTTACGAGTTGCCTCAAAAATCTCACAAGGATGAAACAAGGATGATAAGTTACTTAAAAAGAGTTTGTTTGAATTAAAATAAAATCATGACCTTTATTGATAATATTTTTTATTTTTGTTTCATTTTTACAGTTTGTTCTTCAATCCAGGAATTCAAACTCTATTTTTGGTAATATATTATCTATCTTAAAGAATATACAAAGATTAAGATATAACCAAAAATACATTTTATAACTTCTACTATACTGAATAAAGAATTTACGCAATAAACTATTTTTAGTTTCACAGTTTCGGTTTTGTATAATCAGTATAAAACAATAATTTTTTATTGAAATGCAATATAAAAGCAAGAAGTTTTCCTTTTCAGACCTGCTCTTTCTGATCCGATTTCTTATTGTTTTATGAAGAATAGAATAGAACAGAACGAAAACTTTTTTCTGGGACTAAGTCCCTTAAGTATGACATTACTCAACAAAAATAAAAATTATAGCTGGCCTGGAGAATTTAAAAATAAAACAAGAAGATAAATAAAATTAATGCGAATTTACATTATAACGAAAAATAAAAAACTAAACAATTTGAAACAGGAGAAAAAAAAGAAGAAAAATAGTCAATATAGGAGTAAATATTACAAAAGAAATTGTAGGGAAACAATAGAAAAAATTATAATGAAAAAAGAAAAAATTGTGTATACAAAAATGAAAATATTATTATAAGGAAACTATAAATTTAGGCTAAAGATTTATGTTTGACATACTGGAATGTCGCTGACATACTGTCGCTCACTGAATAGGAACTAGGTGTATATATATGCTCACTGCTATAAAGCTATAAACAAATCACCACGTACCTTATGTTGCCAAAATTTCAACTGAAGCAATGATCGGCTTGGCCTACGAATCCGTTATTAGTTGGCCAAAGTCATAGTTCAGGCACATCTCTAATAAATATATAACATTCCCGATTAGTTTTCTAATAAATTACGTCATAGATAGAAGTTCCGAACCACGTATCAGTTGCTAATTTGAATATGTATTTCATATTCTTATATTTTACCATAGACCAAAATCTCTTTTTATCAATCCAATTTATCAACCATGATGTATTTTATTTATTGTTATTAATTTATCAGCATCTTTATTATGTATTATGAACAAATCACTTATAAAATAATTTACATATGAATACACTTGAGCATGAATGGCTGGTACCCATACTATTATACAAAAGTACAAGCCATTTTTCGTTTGTGATCACTAACCACGAAAACTTCTGAATAAGTCAGTACTAATCTTTAATCGTAGTTCAAAGATAGTTTAGCAGCCCTAAATAATAAAATAATAAAGTTTACTTATTTTCAATTAAATTAATATTAGAAATGCGACAGATATGTGGATTTTTTTTTGTTTTTTTTTTAAATATTAGAAAATGTTTAATTTTTTCCGTATATCTTATTTGCTTATTTCTTTTTAGTAAGAATATTTTTAATGTAATTATATTACCTCATTTTAATTTATTATTGCAACATGGAGACTGAATCGGAGGAAGAGACCCCAATGTCTGAAATCAGCGAGACAGACTCTCAATATCTTTCTCAAAGGATGTTACAAAAACGACATCGAAACGCTGCCCCCGGATCTGCCGGAAATTCTCCTAACAAAAAAAAAAAAAAAAAAAAAAAAAAAAAAAGGGTAACAGGTATCACCTCCTACAATTCGCAGTAAAACTACTGCAAACACAAAAGTAGATCAAACAACCATCACAATTCCCACCAGCAATAAATTTGCAGCCCTGGACAAACATCCCACCGAACCAGCTCAACAATCTAAAGAATTTCCTGAACCTCCACCACCACCAGTCTTTATCTCTAATGTAAAGGAGTTCTGGCCTTTTTGTAAAGAAATATCGAATCTTATAGGTCAGACAAATTTCAAATGTTTTTCACGTGTAAGAGACATTAAAATTAATACCGTGAATAAAGACCATTATAAAAAACTCATTCATTTTCTGACCACCAAAAACTACAACTTTCATTCATATCAACTACAAGAAGATAAAGCGTACCGAGTAGTCTTAAGAGGGCTTCATAATACCACTCCAACCGAATATATCAAGAAGGACATAGAAGAGATCGGCCACAACGTTAGAAACATCTCGTCCGTGCTCCACCCTACACAAAAATTTCCGCTACCGTTATTTTATGTTGACTTGGAACCTGCCAGCAACAATATTGAAATATTTAAAATCACCAGACTGTGCTACTCAGTTGTGCGATTTGAGCAGCCAAAACAAAAACCTGCGATTGTGCAATGTACTAGATGTCAAAGTCTAGGACATACAAAATCATATTGCCACCATCCAGCCAGGTGCGTCAAATGTGCTGGACCCCATGCTACAGGAACATGCCTAAAGACTAGGGAAACACCTGCAAAATGCGTCCTCTGCGGTGAAGATCACCCTGCAAATTATAGAGGGTGCGTCGTGCACAAAAATCAACAAAGACAAAGATATATATTTGCTGCGTCGAAAAATCGACGTCAAAACTCTCATGAAGTTGAAACAGAACTTATAGATCCTCCGAATTCCCTCCAACAAGACCATGAAGATCACCTTTTCACCACAGAACCACAGCCGTCAACTTCATCAACCATCAATCCTCCTCAGAAGAGAATTCGTTCAACATACTCAAACATAATAGGAAATCCTCAGGCTCGATATCAGGCGCCTCAAACCTCCCAACCACAACCTGTCCTATCCAAAACTCAACCTCCTCCTCAACGTCCCAGCCAGGACATTCCTCCATATCATTTTCCTCTCCGAGTAAAACTACCCCCACAAAGTCAGCACCCTGTTTCAATCCAAACTTCTACAGCAAACCTTCCAACCCATACATCAACAAAAGTTGATACTGTTCCTAATATCCCAAGACGGGTCCAAATCCCACCTAGCACTCCTAGATATAATCCTCCATCACAGCTCCCCAAATCAAATCTTGTTCCGAATCCAGTAGATATTAATAACATTCTTTCGTCCTTCCTTTCAGAGCTAAAAGAAACGATTGCACCCCTCATTTCACTCCTCACCAGAGTCCTTTATCAAGTCCCACTTAATATTCCACAATGAGCCCAAAGCCCCTGACTATCATTTTGTGGAACGCGAATGGACTGCATAACCATCGAGACGAACTTGACATATTTCTTCACGACAATAACATAGATGTAGCCTTACTGACGGAGACCCACTTCACAAACAGATCACATTTCCACATACGTGACTACATCACTTATAGATCCGACCATCCAGACAACACAGCACATGCTGGTTCTTGTATCCTTATCCATAGATCCTTACCCCATTCCCTAATTCCTTCCACTCCAACTGTAGAAATACAATCAACCTCGGTGATCATATCAACAAGTCCTTACAATTTAACTTTCTCAGCTTTATATTGCCCTCCAAATATTCCTTTCCTATAATCATCTTGAATCCTTATTCCGATCCCTAGGACCTCGCTTCATTGCAGAAGGAGACTACAACGCTAAACACCAACGGTGGGGTTGTCGATCATCTAACTCCCGTGGCAGCACCCTATCCCGAGTCTCCACATCCAATACCTATTCCATCATTCCACCTATGAACCCTACATATTGGCCAACATCCCTCAAAAAACGACCCGATATCCTCGATATATTCATTACTTCCCAGGTTTCATCATCCCAGTTTACAATAAAATCCCTAAATGACCTTTCCTCCGATCATAGTCCGGTACTGCTTTCCCTGCATTCAACTTCTGTTCCTAAACCCACCCATCCTTCGTTGATTACTGGCCGAGTAGACTGGGACAGTTTTCGATATGATTTGGAAATGAAAATAGACTTAAAAATTCCACTTAAAACAAAACAAGACATTGATACTGCCATAGAAATACTAACGACATCTATACGCAATAGCATAATAGATAATACCACAAAAAGAAAAACATACAATTCTCTCCGGAGTAATTTGCCACAACATCTTCGCATTCTTTTGAGAGACCTTATCACCTTATTACATCCCATATCCTAAAACTCCTTCCTCGGAAAGCCATCCTATTCCTAGCATTCATATATAACGCTGTACTCCGAACAACATATTTTCCTGATCCTTGGAAATTATCCATAGTAAAAATGATACCTAAGCCCAAAAAGCCACCGGAACACCCTTCCTCATATCGTCCTATTTCTCTCTTGCCAATTATGGGTAAAATCCTAGAAAAACTTATCTTAAAACGCTTGTATCCTATCCTAGATTCCAGCCACATAATCCCAGATCACCAGTTTGGATTTCGAACATCACATTCCACAATCCAGCAATGTCATCGTGTGGTGGACGTTGTCTCCTCCGCATTGGAGCGCGGAATGTACTGCACGGGAGCCTTTCTCGATGTAGAACAAGCATTTGACCGAGTCTGGCACCCAGGACTGCTTTACAAACTCCGTAAATTCCTACCTTCTACATATTTCCTTATTCTCCGCTCATACCTCAGTGATAGAACTTTTAAAGTTAATCATAACTTTTCCTACTCCTCTCTCTTTACCCAATCTGCAGGTGTTCCTCAAGGAAGTATCCTAGGTCCAATCCTCTACAAGGTGTATACAGCTGACATCCCGACAAATCCTAGCACCATCCTCGCCACGTATGCTGATGACACTTGTGTGTTATCAGTAAACAATGATCCCTTTATTGCCTCCCAAACACTCCAATCCCATATCACAAACCTTCAAGAATGGTGTCGAAAATGGAGGATCAAAATAAATCCAATTAAATCCCATCAAATAACCTTTACCCTTCGTCGTAAACCTACGACTTCCTGTCCTACAATATCCTTTAATGTTGTCCCACTAATCCCCGTTGAACAGATCCGCTACCTAGGACTCCACTTAGACAAACGTCTTACATGGAATCCACATACTAGACTTAAACGACAAGAAACTGCCCGTCGTTTTCGACTACTTCAACATTTACTGTACAAACGTTCAAACCTTCCACTCAATTACAAAAGACTCATATACATAACAGTAATTAGACCAATTTGGACATACGGAGTTGATCTTTGGGGCTCCACTAAACCATCCAATTCATCTCGCATCCAATCATTACAATCCAAAATCCTTAGAAAAATCCTAAATGCTCCTTACTTCGTCACAAACAAACTCATCCATAAAGATCTTAATATACCTTACGTTTCTGACTTAGCTCAAACCAGATATCTATCCTTTCATAGCAAACTCCACAACCATTCAAATCCATTAGTGTCACAACTTGCTTCTCAATCCATTCCAGATAACCCTCCGAGGCGCCTGAAAAGAAGATGGCCTCGAGACCTTCTAACATAGCACCTCGTTTATAGAACCTGTAGAAGTGCTACCAATGGGTAGCTCCTTTAAAAACAAGTGACGTGTCATTTTTATCCTTATCATCATATTTACTTGATGTATTGTATGTTTATATTGTAAATACAGTTGTAAATTTCAATCAATAAAAAAAAAAAAATGTGGATTTCAGTAAAGTTTAAAAATCGACAGATAGGTGGCGAGCGGCATACTTCAAGAGAGATTAGTGTGGTACAGTGTTATCTAGAGCTTAAAATTGATAATAAAATTTATTTATTTGTTGTTGTGTTACATGTGGACTTCACTGAAGTTAGAAAATCGATTGATACATCGCTAATAATAGATCAAATATTTTCTAACTAGCTGGACTACCAACTCATAGATTAAAATTTAAAATCTTAAAACCAATTATGTTTTTACGTAATCGATAACCACTAAATCTGTTCAATGGTACCAGTTTAAAAATTACAACTATGCACGGACTTACTAGATTCTTACTGGAACAGCGCCTGAAGAAATCACATTTATTCCTAGAATCACAAGGATGCCTAAAATTTCAATTCAAACAATCAAAATTCCCCATTATAGGTCTTTTTTGCTATTACAATTATGAAATCGCAAAGCAAGACTTACAAAAATTTTGTAGTGGATTTCATGACGAACCGTTACTCTCAATATTGAGTCGGGCTTTCCAGAACTGGAAATCTGCAATAATTCAGGAGTGAAACTAATAAATTAAATAGAAAATAGTCTACAATTAAGTATTTACGATTCACTGGAAGTAATAATTCCAAACTATATTTTTGTTTAAATGACCAAATTAATATTTACAGTCCTATTCAAAATTTATATTCGTACCAAAAAAATACTTATGTGGTTTCGATTTACAAGTAGCTATCCATAGTACTACAACAATCATTTTGTTGCAAATAATACTTTGTTAAAAAAATTCAAACTGAACATATAATCAGTATTTTCAGGATTGATAGCCTATCAGATGTTCCCATAGTCTTTTTAAAAAATGAAGGAAATTGATATTACATAAAAGTGAGGAGCCTTTTTTAAATATTGAAGCTTTCAGGAAAATGATTTTATAAAATGGACGATCTACTTTTTCATAGCTAAAAAAGACATTTTCATCAGCATCAAAAAGAATTTACTCAGCACCGAGGCGGGTACAAGATTAATTACCTCTTGACTTGGGCCAACCTATTTACTTATAATTAGCTACTTGAGCCAGTTGAAATTTTAGAATTTAGAAGTACTCTCTCCTAAGGGGCTCATACACATTCCATTTTTTAAAAATATACTTTTGGATTCTTCATATCAAATAATTTAACAATGTGTTATGGATAAACTTCTAGCAATTTCAAATGGTATATGTTATTTTGCTTCTCTAAAACTCCTAGACAGGAGGACAACAAAACCTGGATACTTGTACCAAAGAGTAGGGCGCTCTAGGTGATTTCAGTGTCCCACAATCCACAATTCTCGCCCTTGGCCGTAAGTAGATAACGTTGCACTTATTGTTTTGACCTGTAAACCGTATTCATTTTTTTTTTTTGCTACGATAGCGTAAGTATTGTTTAATCATATATGTAATTTTACATAAAAAATAATAGAACTTTTAAATTCATCTTTGCGCTGTGCACTTTTTCAAAAATTAAAAACATTATTACAGTCATATGTTATTATGAAAATTCCTACTGATTTCGAAACTAGAATTTCATTACATTTTAAACTTTTTTTCTATAATTTATCTCTGTTAAAATGTTTTTTTTTCTTTCACATTTATTTTTAAATCCACACCTGTCAAAAAAAGAAAATTGACAATCAGCGGATGTGTTGAAATCATATTAAAAAATTGGCATGTTAGGCATGAGGAGATATAGTGAACAGTGGCACACCTTCCTTATCTTTGGTTTACTTCTATATAAGTAGGTCTCTCATCCACTTTCTTTTCAGTCTCCTCCTGGTATTCTCCGGCATGAGATGTGGCCATACTATTGATGAATTTGTTTGGGTGTCTATTTAATTTTTCATGGAACAGTCGGCAGTGTGTCCGTATGTGTTCAATGTAGATGTGTGCAGATCATTATTTTTTGTCTTATATGTAGTTTTAATTTTTCCTGAAAAGTGAGTATATCAGTTTCAGCCTCATATTTAATGATGTCCGTCTCTTCTTAATGTGTTGGCCCCATGTCATTCTCCTGTCGAATGTAAGTCCTAAATAATGTATTTTATCCGTTAGTGGAATGTAAACGGGAGGGCATGTTTCGTGTCTCGTTTCGTGTAAACGAAATGTGTTGGGATTTATAGTTATTTAGTCGTGTCTTCCAAAGTCTTGTATGTCTTGTAAGTGGTGTTACAAATTCAATGATGCCTGTGTTGGATTTTAGTGTCTAGTAATAATTACTAGATGAAATCCCTAAACCATGTTGAGAAGAGAAAAATCTGTCAGAGGAAAGACTGAGGAATAAGATAATAGGTAGGTGGTAGAGTAGTCTTAAGCTTGAAGAGAAGCCCCTGGTGCCAGACTATGTCAAACGCTTGAGTGACATCCAGAAACACTCCGGTTGCAAATAATTTCATTTCTAGTGCCGTCGAAATGTAGTCAGTCACTCTGTGTAATTTTTGAGTAGTTAAGTGTAATTTTCTAAATCCAATATTTTTTTGATCATGGTTATATGAGAATATTTCCACTGTATGGGGAATTTTCTGTTGAAATGTTTAATTGCATTTGACAAAATTTTATCTATAAACATCTTTTTTCTTTTTTTTTTTCACAATTAAATCAAAAATTTTGTTTAGGTCTTCTCTTGATTATTTCTTTTATTGACAAAATTATCACTAACAACCACTAATAAGTGGGACAGGTATATTTTATTGTCTGTCTAAAGATTTTGTATATTTTTTAGTCACTCATCGCATAATGGTACAAATAAGTCCCACCTCATATCTGCGAGCATTATTTTTTTTATAAGCAAAGCATCATTTTTCTCAAGCTCAATATTTATTTCTGGAACTGTTTCGTTAAAAATAATTTTAACATTTGAGATTAAGTGGTGATGCCCTAAAAAGGGTTAAAACGAGTTTTCTACTTCAAACATTTAAAGTAGGATTTTTTTTTTTACTGCGTTGTGAAAAATTGGTAAAGTTGTGCTTCTTAATTTAATAAGGTCTTAAAACATCTATTTCGGTGCTAATGATTTTTTTAGAGTAATTATGGGATTTAAGAAAATGATCAAAAGTGACATACTGATAAGATCTCAATTTTGAGCTCTCCACTTCTTCATGATATCAAGGGAATTAAAAAAAAAAGGAAGAACTTAAGTAATAGAAAATAAAATTATTGTTCCATAAATATTCATTATTGTTTAGAGATAATTGTTATTCCATGTTAACTGTCGTACAATATATTGATCATTTTCCAACGCCTTTGGCAATTTCATCGAGTGCTGCTTCTCCAGCTTTCTTTCCTATTTCCTTGAGGATAGGCTTGGCGACCTCCCACCCCTTTTTCCATGGGATCTTCACTCGTGGCTGAACTATAAATGCAATACAATATGAAACTTATACACATTGGAATGTAAAAGAAACTTATAAAAATTCTCGAAAGAAAAAAACATATAGAAATTTAATGGATAATGAATTATTTTCTCACCTGAACCTGAATCCGAATCTTCCCATTCTTCGTAACTGAAGTAAGGTGTTGTAGTCGCAACTTTACGACCTGTAAAATTAATAAAAATTGGTAAAATAAATTTAGGTTACTTAAAATACAATTTCATTATATGCAGGGTCTCCCAGACAGTGTAAAAAAAAAAAAAATTGGATAATACTGCATGCTAAACGGGGTAGAATGGCGCAGAAACGAGTTTACTATCTCAATCTGTTGAGGAGATAGAATTTTTTTTTGTTTTTATTTTTAAAATCTTACTTTTTTCTGAAAAATGACAGTTTTCAATACTTTGGTTTAGCGTAGAAACAAAAACAATGATATTTTCTTAATCAGCATTAAATTTTCTAAAATATGAGATAGGTCTAGATATTAAAACTCTTAGGAAGCCTTTTAATGCGCAAAACACAAAACAATTATTAAAACTTACGTTTTTAATAGTTTTTGAAAATTCATCACTCTCCACATGAGCACCCTAGAAGCCGTAAAGTTTCCCAAAAACTGCGAAATTTAGTTAGCTTCTTAGTGTTGTAACCCATGATACATGTGCACTTCACCTTTTGAGTCTAAAAGAAATTTTTTTGATGAAAAAGACGCTAGAGAATAAATACTTGATTGCCAAACGTACTTTTTTTTTTTCTTTTTTTTTTTATATGAAAAATAACAATTTAGGATTATTTGAAGAAATTAAATACAACAACAGAAAAATGACATTGCATAATGTGCCTTGCTAATCATTAGCCCTGATCATGATATGTTCTGATTGGAATTAGTGTTATCAAACCCCGGATTTATTTATTTACTTATGCAAGCGTGCATTAAAATTGATGGTTTACAAGCTGCAGACCACTTTAAGAACACAGAATTGAAGTTAGGTTTATAGAGTGGTCGTTTTCCGTCTGTCCAAAAATAAGTAATATGTAAGTTTTTGTCCTACTGTAAAATTTTGAAAAAATTGACCTAACGGGTTTTGAATCGAAATCATAAAGATTAAGCATATAAAATAAATTTTCTAAAATTTAAAGCACTTTTCCAATATAATATACCTTGAGGGACCATTTGGACGGCTGCGACGAAGACCGCCAGGAAGAGGAAGAAAACCAGCTTAGACATGTTAGGCTGTGGAGAACCTCTGATAACCCAGACCTTTTTTTTCTCCTTTTATATCCACAATCTTCGGTCTGATGGCCGCAAATGAGAGCTAATTTTTCATTTGTGTCAACAATCGGTATTTGCTTATCTCTATACTCGTTTCTAATTAATTTCAAACATAGATGTAGCAATATGCATCGATCCTTTTGTAAATATTTATTGTCTGTCTGCGAATTTTAAATAAATTCATATCCAAAATAACACTGGTCCAACTGCGAAAGTGACGGGGAAAAAAATTAAATACTTTTCTAAAATCAGTGACATCCTATATTGTATATCATTCAGTGGTGTAATTCAATAATTATTTTTCTCTAGAAAAAGAGAAAAAAAAAAGTTCAAGCTTATCTTGACAGTAAAACTTTAGCTATTTTGGCCGCTGTTCAACCTCGAAAGCTTCGAAATAATAAAATATGTAATGTAAAAAAAAAAAAAAATAAAATCACAGTCAGACAAGATTTTTTGAATTACATTTTATTACTGTTTTTTATTTACAAATTACTAACATTTTTTGTACCTTATCGTTAGAATATGAATATATTGATAAAACATATACCAACAGTATTTTATATATACTTACTATAAATTTTTTTTTATTGTTATTTATTTTTATTATTTTTTTTTTTATATACTTTATTGATATCTATAACTGTATACAATGACAGGTTATTAAAGAGCGGAAGAAATTGCAATTTTGAAGTTGTAACATATTTTATCTTTTACATCATAATTTATAACTTAGGTAGCAGTAGTAACGTACTCCATAAAAATTACCTGACATAAGAATTCGCTTATTGACAAAAATACGCCATGAATGTTAAAAATCAGCTAACTTACTGATTAAACCTCAGTTTTTATCCTATGATCAATTATGGAAACATAAATTTGGTTGTGGTTGGTTCTTCACACTTACAGGATACGTATTATACCATAAATAAAATAAAATTGATTCATTAAAACAATACTTTCAGATAGTATTGTTTTAATGAATCAATTTTATTTTATTTATAGTATAATAATAATAATAATAATAATATATATGTGTATGTATATAGTATTAACCGTCCAGATTACAGATAACAGTGGAGCTGGAAAATGGGTTAAAAAGGGATTTCTGTATGATCAGAAAGAAAGGAATGAACCCAAAGAATTTTCGGTAACATTCTGAAAATTCGACCCGCATAATCTGTTTTGCTTAAAGATTTTGAAAGTAAAAAGCCCATTCATATAAAAGTATATGTGTTTTCAGCCATTTAAGATTATTATTTTTTATCAATCTCAAAGCAGGTCTTGATATTGAAAATCTTTAAGCTATACTTATATTAATAAGTACCTATATTATGATATTGACTCAAAAAAACAAAACAAAAATAAATAGTGAAAAAAATAAAACTTATTATTTAACAGATCAGTAATTCGTATCCATATACAATACACAACCATAGTATACTTCATATTAACTATTTTTAAATGTAAAACTAATAAATGGTAATTGTTTCCTACTAATATTGTGAAGTGATATTTTACGGAATTAAATGTAGCCAATTCTTCCAAAAGAAAAGAAATATATATAAAAAAAGGAAAATAAAAACTCGATAGACAGCGAAAGATATTTGGGTAGAGACATATTGCAGGGTAGAAAACAGTGTTTACAAGGTTCACTTTGATTGGTACATAAAAAATTCAATTCGGTTGACCCCTCAACTAAAATGGATCCTTCCAACAAAGGTTTCTCTTATCAGGTTGATGAATTCATCAATGTATCATTTCTGTTGATCAATTTCTCACCGAATGTAAAGTCAAAGTAGTTGAAAATTATATTGTAATGTATATATTTAAGTTTATAAACATAAAAACGACTAAGTTTTTTTTTTTAATTTGCTATTTGCCATTTTTAAGACGCTTATTTATTTAATTATTTATTTTTTGAAAGTGCTTTTCCTTACAGTAAAATGTTTTTGGGGATAGAAAACCCTACTCAATTATTAACTATTAAATGATCATCGACTAATTATTTATAAAAGATAAAAATTATGAAGAATCTGTATATAAGAAGACTACTCCTCCAGGCAAATATTTTTTAAATTTAAAAATCCAGCAAAAATTTTATTATTTTTTTCTTAAATATCTCAGAAATAAAAGCTACTGCTATACAAATTAAAAAAAAAAAAAAAAAAATCAAATTCAGAAGTATAGTTGATAGAGGAAATCAAATTTGAAAACTGTGTTCGCATAATCTTCACATCTAATTTTCTAAGGTCATTCTTATTGAAAATTTCAAGTTTATTAATAGTTGATGGTTTCCGAGATATCTAAGAAAATATTATATTTCAGATTGAGTGTTCTGTTCAAGATGCTATAATAAAACTAGAGTTATAATTGTCACAAGGTGAGCCTATGATAGTGGTTTGAATTTCTCTCTTTACAGTTATTATAAAATATTTCAGGAACTATCAAATAAGGCAAAAACGTTTATACAAACACGTAGTGCTTAAAATTTCCTATAAGAAATGTTTTATTCATCATTTGCTTAGACAGCAGTTTCAAAAATTAATTGAGATTGATAAGTTAGTTTTCGTCAGCACAAAAGTGAACAATAAGTTTTCCAAAAGGACTATAATTAAATTGAAAAATTCAAATATAACTATTCCCTTTTTGACTGTTTACTACAAAAACAATAATTAATAGGCACTTATTAGACATAAACTTTATCGTACGTTAATTTTTTAATTTTTTTTTTTTATTGAATCTGCTGATGTAAATTTTATTTTATAAAGGTATAGGAAATCAAATAGTATTAACATAAAAAAACAAATGCATAAAAATTCCACTCTTACGTCACAAAAATAAAA
Organism: Euschistus heros; assembly: GCA_003667255.2. NCBI lineage: Eukaryota > Metazoa > Arthropoda > Insecta > Hemiptera > Pentatomidae > Euschistus > Euschistus heros. Next base: position 657,982 of record RCWM02000105.1, on the reverse strand, counting down.
AAAGATAAGATTGATGGCTAAGAAATGATTTCAGTTCATTAGTTAAATCAATAGGATGTGTTTACTATCGCATGTCAATTAACAATCCAAAATTGCTATATAAAAGTAACGATTTCCTTAATCCCTCAGCACCACAACACATCAGCCAACATGTCCAAGCTTGTCCTCTTTCTTTTCCTCGCAGTCTGCGTCGTTGCAGTCCACATGCAGGCACGATTCCGTAAGTCATTTTCAATCACGTCTTAGTGAAAACAAGAAAAAAATTTAAGTTAATATATTTTTATATAAATAAATTTTATTATCCAGAAGGGGACAGCGATGACGATGATGTTATGGAGGATTTCATTAATGCACTGGAACCAATATTGAAAGAGAAATGTGAGTATCATTCCTAAAAATAACATGCAGGTTTTTTAAATGGTGGTTTGAAATTTGCTTGTATAAATCAATTTAACAAAACTATTCTCGCACTTCTGAAAAGAGACAATATAGAAGCTGCTGATATTGTTTTCAGTTAACCTTTTTGATGGATAAAACTTTGGGCTAAAGGTCAATATTTTTTTCTTTGTAACTTTTTTTTCAACTTCAAAAATGTAACATTTTGATAGACACGGATTCTCAAGTCCAGCAGACGAAACTGTTCTATATTTATATATATATATATATATAGATATATATATATATATATATATATATATTATATATGGATAGACGTTTTTTATTTTTTTTTTTTTAGTAAGGGAAAATTTTATGGGTAACACTTATTCCTACCTAATGTGTCGAGGCGTGTATACTGTTTAAATACTTTATACACTTGTGTAGATAATACATACATAACAGAGATACTGCTAAGAAAATATTCTTTATATTATACTTCAAATTGTTTAATCAAACTACATCCATTTCAATATTCACTGCTCATTTCAATCAAGTAATTTAAAACCAAACTTTCTTAAAACCAAGGAATCGAAGACTTACAAAAATATGGCATTTTTATATAAATATCAGTCTCTTACAGTCACTTGTAATTTGTTTTATTTTATTTATTTTTCTAAATTAACAAAAAAAAAAAAAAAAAAAAAAAAAAAAAAAAAAAAAAAAAAAAACTTAGCTTATTAAGATTGAGAATTCAAATAAATATAATGAATAAAATTTTAAATTTTAATAAAATAGTTATTATAATTTCAAATGGCCGTATTCAATACGTAGTTCTACATTTGTATGACCACTTAGTTACGACTTCAAAAATAGAAAAATTATTATTTATATAAATAATGTATTCAATTATATAAATACATTCAAATAATAAACATTTTATACTGTTCAGCGATCTTTCATAATCTGATAGAAATTATTTATATCCATTATTCCAACAGATTTGGGGGGCAAACAAAAAAAATATTTTCTTACATAAATTTACATTTATTAAGATTTTTTAAAAATATTTTTATAATAATAATATTTTTTCATCCAACAGTTTTGGAGAACAACCCACGTGTTAAAGTTAACTGGAAGAAGGTCTGGAAGGTTGCTAAGCCTATCGTCAAAGAAGGAGCCAAGATCGCTGCTGGAGCTGCTGCTGCTACTATTGTTGGATAATCAGCATATTACAAAAATGTATAACAAAACGATTAATGATTAATAAATTATTTGTTGGTATAATTATAGTTAGTAATGCGTGATATAATAAAACACAAGTGTTTTACAAAAAAAAAAAAAAAAATTCAATAAATTGTATACAAAGGAAAGAATAAGAGGGGTGTTTTCTATAATAGCTGAATATTTTTATTCTGTTTCTCATGCGTATTTAACATAATAATCTATGACTACATAATAATATAAATACATGCGTACTTAACATACATACATGACATCGGTATCACGTCAGTATGTCGTAACTCTCAATAGATTTTTTTTCTGCTATGACTACCTATATTTATTCCTGTATAACAACCTATTCAACGAAAAAGGCTAATTATTGTTTTTGAATTTTGGAATCACAAAATATGCTCATAAATTAATTGTAATATCTATTTTTTAAAGAAGATTAAGGTTCGATGGGCATATCTTGAGGAAGCAACCAAAGATATAAATACAGAAATCTTCTATAAAATGAGAGGATAAAAGAGTGCTGGGGATATATCGAAGAGATGAAGGAAGAAACTTAGAGACTGAAAGTAACAGACCAAGACTGTTTCGATATGGATGATTATAGGACAAGACTAAAAGAAATTAAAGTCATTGTGGGAGGGAGAGATACGAGAAAAAGAATGAATGAGGACAAGAAAGAAAGAGAGAAGAAAGGAGAGGAGGGGTATGATGGGGTATGAAGAGACAATAATTATATTCGCGTGGTCTCTAAGGCCGATTAGTGAAAAAAAAAAATCTTGTTTTCCAAAATTGGATTATGATATATTGCCGTATTACTATCGATATAATATAGCTCTATAGATTATGTCCTAGGAGGTTATATTATAACCTCCTAGGACATACTCTATAAAGCTATTAAAATGGTACATCTTCCATGTATTGAATGGGATTCGGGAAACAATCATCTCTTTGGTTTAAAATGACCTTACAAGTAATGAACCTAAAAAATATAATAATATTTCATTTTTATATATATATATATATATATATATATATATATATATATATATATATATATATATATATATATATAGATGTGAAAAGAGAAGATTAAGAGAGCGAGAGAAGAGAGAGAGAGAGAGAGAGAGAGAGAGAGAGAGAGAGAGAGAGAGAGAGAGAGAGAGAGAGAGAGAGAGAGAGAGAGAGAGAGAGAGAGAGAGAGAGAGAGAGAGCGAGAGAAAGAGAGAGAGAGAGAGAGAGAGAGAGAGAGATAATACCATTAAAATGTAAAGTGTACAGTAAAATAAACCGTTTGAAAACTTTTTATTTATCATCTCAGTAAGTATCAATGCTATTACAATTGCAGAAAATTCAATAAAAAAATAAGTATTAGTAAAATTATTTACAAAAAGTTAACAATTTTTATGTTATTTACTTACAGATAGAAACGATAATATTTTACTACGCATTGGTATCACTTCATACTTATTTTATTTATTACTTATAAGTATAACTGCAAAAATTGAGACCCAATTTAAAAAAAATCAATTTAAAGAGGTTATTCAATATTATAAGTTCGAATTATATTCGATTTTAATTTTTTATTAAAAAAATAAAAAAGGAAATATTTGAAAAAGATACATAATTTAGTATTTCACTAACACCAATCCCTCACACACACATTTTTCAGCAACAACATATTATTCCTCATAGGCATAAAATATTACATGTCCTAACGTTTCCGTTTAGAACACTCATAAACCTTCGACAGGGACAAAATTAAATTACTTATTCTCCATCGTTACCCAAGACTTATAAGTTTTGTTTTTAAAACATTGAACAATTTAATCTTCTCCTTCTAATTACAATCTACATAATACAATATACAGAGTAAATATTACAATCTAACAGAGGTGATATTTAATATAGATAGAAATGATACCTCTTATAGTAAAATTGGAATAAGTAAAATCCAAATAAATAAATAAAACTCTAAGTATACAAGAAATAAATTTAAATATAATAAATAATAATGTAAAATAAGAGAAAGAAATATAATAAAGGAAAAGAAGAACTGTAATACTTTCACAATATATATCGGAGTACCACGAAGAGCCCTTAACCAATTTTATTCTTCAACCTCTGGGTTGCCTAGCCAGGCCTAAAGAGAACCAAGAGGCATTACTAGCGTGAAAATCTAGTGAAAGCGCTATTGCTCAGACGCTCAGGAAATGAGCAGGGAAGCTGGCCAATGCCTGAACTCATACAAAATTAATATTTGCAAAAGGTTTCGGGGCCAGGAACTTTTTAACCTCCTTTGTTTAGTTGAATTATAAGGATGAGTGGAACTGGACAATGAATGAGCCAGAGGATTGGGATGTTTGGAAAAATGATTAAAAAAAAACAATTTTGATGAAATTTTGAGTGGAACGAGAGACATTATATGAAATATTTACAGTAGAATTGAGGACTTTGGATCGGAAAAATAAAAAATACATTTGATATTAATTGTTTTGATCGCCCCCAAAGTTTAAGTTCACAGGGATCGGCTTTAAACATAGAAAAAAAAGTGGTTTGATTAAGGCAATTTGATAGGATCAAGTTTGGTTGCAAACGACCAATAGATTGTTCGATCCATGTTATTCAAAAAACATTCAAATTGAATGGTTTGGTGATAAGTATCAAACTTACACCTCGCAGTTTAGGAATTAATATCAACTGAAAGTCTCAGCTACGATATCTACATCTATATCGATATCTTAGTACTGACGCTAATTAAAATATCTTTACCCGGTCATTCCACGAAATTAAAATAAAATGAAGTTTTATTAAAATTATACTTAAACGGACAGATAATTGAATTCGTCAATTATAATTAGAGAAACATAGACAGTTAAAACAAAAAAAATGTTGTAAGGCTAGAAGTTTTTCCATGAAAAATACGACTTGTACGTTATGTACCCAGTAAGACCAAATTACTTTGCTTTTCGTTCTTGAAAACATTTTGGTATTTTTTTTCTTCACAAATTATATTATATAGGTAATATAATATATCAGATTATGAATTATTTTTTGGATATTAGTAAATATCTTTGTATAAAAGCCATAAAATATTGTATTATATTTTTATTTATTACAGTAACAGAAAATGTTTTATTTCAATACAGTAAAGTGATACCGAAACCGACACTGATTAGAGTAGACTACTGTTTAACAAATTGCATCAATTTTTATCTTTCTATCCTAGAGGGAAACCAAGGAGGAAGGTGTGGAAGAGATTTGTCAAGAATCGAAGACTGGGATGGGGAAAAAAGAAAAATATGAAACAGGAAAGGAATCATCATAACATTTGATAGTTATTTTATTTGTATACTAAGATAATCAACCAGCAAAGCTATCCCTCTTATTTATTTATAATCATAGGAAAACTAAGAAAACAGAAAAACATGTGATAGCGATGTTGTAAGTTTTGAATGCGTAATGTCTGACAGTACAATTATTCTACATTAAATAGCAAACGTGTTGATAACAACTAGTGTAAAATTCCAATTTTTGTTACAGCTCCGAGAAATGTCATTCCAGAACCAGCCAGTTCTATTTTTGTTAAATACGTTTTAGTATACAAAACAACTTTCATCAATTTATGTTCATATGCCTTTATATATTTCCCCTTCATATTCACCTAAGCACACTTTATATATTCTCCTAGTTAAACATTTTTTCAGCCAGATGCCTAAATAGTACACCTAACTATTATTTTATTTATTTTTTTTAATTTACTCTGAAAGACAAATTGTATTTTTATGCCCTAAATACTTCAATAATAAATATAATTTAAGACTCTTTTAAAATTTCTATTTCATATCAGAATAGATTTTTTGAAACTTATTACAAAATTCGTCGATATCATCAGATGAGTACAGAACAGGACAGACAAAAATAGACCTTTCAACAATATGTTTAATGTAAATAATACCAACAAAAACTAAAAATAAAGAGTTGTTTGTGAATTTTCGGTTGTAGGTTACACATTAATGGCATAGAATACCAATTATATTTCAAAGTAATTTAACTAATGTCTAATAATAATTTCAAATTTTCGAAAGTATTATTAGTAAAAAAAAAAACAAAACAAAAATAAAGGACTTAAATTATTTTTATAGCCAAATGACCTTCTAATGTAGAACTTTTATTGCTATGCTACCAGTGAGTGGCTCTTTTCATGTTATGGCCCAGTCAATGTAACAATTTCCTAAAGTTTACTTATTGCATATATGTAAACAGTTTTAAATATAAAAAAAAATAAAAAAAATATTGAAACCAGATATCTATCATCTCATTGTAAACTCCATAGTCATTCAAATCTACTAGAATCTCAGATTTTTTTTCTTTTTCCAATAACCATCCAGGGCGTCTAAAAAGAAGATGGCTTTGAGACCTTCTAATATAGTAGTTTAGTTGAAGAGCATCCAATGTTATAATTGTTAAAATTGAAGTTGCTTTTCTAGCAATTGATATGTGATTATCAGCATTATCATCTCATTTACTAAATATATTTAAAAAATGGCTTAAAAAATATATATATTCTATTACCTTGGTTTTTCTTTTTGAATAAAACTGTATTATTCATGTAGGGAATGTAAGACCGGAGCACGTATACTTAACAGATTTTGTAATTGTGAATGTATAATTAAAGTTTTTGTATTGTCATTATCTCACCATATAGAATTATATTTTTATTATAATTAGAATGAGTTCCAGTTATCATATCATATTTTTAAAAAAATTTAACTTCAGAAATCTTATTTATAGATTACGCAAGATTTAATAGTAAACATAACTAAGTTAATTTTAAGATAGTTTAGGACAGCTCCACATTCAAATTTTAGCAGTTTCCAATCATTAAAATCCCCCAACAGTTGATACAATCTTCCTTATTTTCCCTGTTTCATTTTTGCCAGTTAATTCATTGATTTGATTTATTCAAAGTTTACTTTGGCAAGTTTACCATAAATTGTAGTAGATATTTATAAAAAGACAAGCCATTTTTCGTTTGTGATCACTAACCACGAAAACTACTGAACCGATCTGTACCAAATATTAAACATATCATCTTTATAGTCCCAGGAAGGTGTAGCAATAATAAATTCTGCAATTTTTTTTTTAAATTAGAGTTAAAAATGCAATAATGTTTGCATAACAGTAAAATTTGAAAATTGACTGATAGGTGGCGAGTACCATCCTAGAAGTAAGAAAAGCATGATGCTATATAGAGCTAAAAATTGATAATAAAATTTACTTATATTCAATTTAATTATTAAAAAGGATTAAAATAAGTGGTGTGACACGTGGATCCCAATTGAGTTTTAACTTCACCATCTTCATACTTCTAGGAATGTTTAGCAATTTAAATGTGTAATGTTGCATGGCAGAAACAAGTTTCCCACTATGGCATGTACACATATGGTTAGAAATTAAAATCCGGCCAAATTAAATAAATAAAATATTTCTTCCGAATATACATTATAACTGGATCAAAATGTCGAACCTTTGCTTTTTGATATTGTATATAAAAATATGATATATGAACCTTAAGTAGCAAGAACTGATAATGCAGTCCATTATCCGCAAGACTCTTAGTAGTCTTTGACCACTTGGATTACCAATTCATACATTAGAATTAAAAAATGGATGTTAAGTTATGTTTTTACGTGAGCTTTAAGCAACTTATCTTTCCAAGGGTACCAATTACTGCTATGCGTGGGAATATCATTGAAGAAATAATGCTTAATAGCATAATTCAATACAAGTTTTTATCTATAAAGTATTTCTATAAATAAATATATATATATATATATATATATATATATATATATATATATATATATATATATTTAAGAAATACTTTGCATTATTTGATTGTTTAAGTACAGGCAATAAAATGTATCATACTATTACCGTGCAGTTTCTAATATTTCTTAACTTTAGAAATCAATATAGAAGTGTATAGTTTTTGTAATTGTTTTAATTATAATAAGAACCAAACAAACATTATTAGATATAAATAAAATTTAAATATTCAATGAGGATTAGGGAAAAACAAATTGAATTTAAGGTAATTTTTTATTGTATTTTTTTAAAAAATACATAAATCATTGTCTCATAGCTTTGGCAACTTTGTCTAGGCTGATAGGCTTGGTTTTATCCCATCCTTTTACCCATGCGATTTGTGCTCTGGAGTTACCTGTAAATGAAACGTACGAAAATTATAAACAGTGCAATTAAAAATGTAAAAATTATCATGAATATATTCTATGTTTTACTCTTCCTCACCATTAGAAGCCAACGATTTTCCCGATTTCGTTTCAAATTTGATGGGAATCGCTGTAAAATAAATATAATATTTTACCTATGTAACAAATTTATTTACTTTTTTTTAATAATATTTAGATGAAAACTGTATTAATATATATTATGCAGCTTTACCAGATTCCTTCACTATTTTATGGATGAGAGGCTTGGCTATATTCCACCCCTTTGCCCATGAGATTTTCGTTCGTGCGACACCTGCGAAAATGTGATATAAGAAAATGCATAAAAATATTTTAATAAAAAGATTCTGGATATTATATATATATATATATATATATATATATATATATATATATATATATATAGGGGTGAGTATCTCTTAGTGTATAAAAAAAATTGGGTGAAACTAGATCAAACATGTAGCAAAATGCCGCAGATCTCACCCTATTCCAATCCGTTGCAGATATATGATAAAACAAAGACTTTTTTGAGGAAACCACGTTTTTTTTCTATGAAAGCTGTAATATCTCCATTTTACTTAAATATTATTAAAATTTGGATCAAATTTTCGGATTTAGCATTAAATTTTCTAGTATTAAATAGTTGAGTACCTGTAACCTTGTATTTTACAAACTTGGTATCTAAAGAACAGCTTGATCTTCAGCTTATTTACCTCAGAAGCTAATAGCAAATTATGTTCTATGTTCATTATCATTGAGTTTTAAACCTTACATTGAAAAGATAATAAAATAAAATCCTAAATTATAGTAATCAATAAATAAATGTAATAACATAAGATCCTCTGATCTGGTGTCGCTTCATTGACAGTTTTCCTTTATTTTCTATTACACAATAATTTTTTTCTTTGCTTTTTAATCCAATGAAGAGTTTATTATATTTGAAATTCATATTTTCATTAAGGGATAGTCATAATGTTTCATTTACACAAGTAACTGATTTGTATGCCAAATGAGAACATCATATTTTTTCGGTTTCAAAAGTAAATTTCTCCATGAAATCGAAACAAAATCATCACGTTTAACATATCATTCAAAAGCTTATTAAATTTGCAAGTTTTTGTGAGATTTGACGTTTTCTGGATAGTTTTTTAAAAAACGGTGAGCGTTGAAGTAATATAAGACATTGTGACGTTCCCGAATAAGGTGAAGATCAAGCTGTTCTTTAAATACAAAGTTTGTAAAATTCAAGGTTACAGGTACTCAACTATTATAGAAAATTTAACGCTAAATCCGAAAATGTGGTCAAAATTTTATTAATATTTAAGTAAAATGGAGATATTACAGCTTTTATAAAAAAAAACGTGGTTTCCTCAAAAAAGTCTTTGTTTTATCATGTATCTGCAATGGATTGGAATAGAAAGGTAACATTTGCGGCATTTTGCTACATGTTCGATCTAGTTTCACCCAATTTTTTTTATACACTAAGAGATAATCACCCTGCATATATATATATATATATATATATATATATATATATATATATATATATATATATATATATATATATATATATATTCGTTACATAGCACCCTAATAAATAAATTTTATTTATAAATTGTTTCATGCCTCAAAATCATACTGCGTAAATTATAACGAGGGACAAAAAATTTAACAATATGAGTTTTTTAAATAAGATGTTAGAAAAATTAATGAAAACAAAATTTAAAAGAAACAAAATACAAAATTAATTAGCAAAAAAAGACAACAAGCAATTCCTTACACTGCTCATCACTGGTTAGTTTGTCAAAATTTATTTTTGATATGAGTTGGTCTGGCTTGGATTTAGAAAAAAAATTTAGTTCTGCCTGGATATGTTCCATGGTTGATTATAATATTACATACTATGATTAAAGCTTGGACTTTCAATTGTTTCAAATTCTCCGTTTTGTTTGTATAAGTCTGATTTTAAACTGATAAATCGTTTTAAATATTATGTAGCGCTACTGTGTTCTGGAAATAAACACACAAGTAAGTACATTTAAATCGCTTATTTTCATGAAATCTAGGAGGTCGAAAAAAAAGCAACTGTATTAATGAGAATTAAGACTTGCTCAATAACATCTTCTATTAAATATATATAAATAATGATCCAAAATGAAGCAGATAGCACTGATGATGAAGGAATATTTAGATGAATTGTTTCTATTATTATTTATCTTGTATTCAGGAATAATTTTAACTTCATATTAAAAATATTTTACTACTAGTATCCCCTGTTCCGGCTTCTCCGGCATTCATATGTTAATAATTTATGATACTTTTAACTAATAATTTAAGATTTATTTGTTATTTGATATCCTTCAATGATATTTTCACACATAGCAGTAATTTTTAACCTGGTTAAAATTGCACTTATTAGGTGGTTGAAGATAATGTAAAAGCATAATTAGATATAAAATATTTAATTTTAATCTATGAGTTGGTAATCCGGATAGAAAGAGACTATTAAGAAACTCTTGCGGACGAAATAATTTTTTTTACACGAAATATAAAAATGCGAAGGATTGACATTTTGATATGATAATAATTTTTATTCGGCAGAAATAATTTTATTGATTTCACCTAATTGGATTAGATTAATTGCTGACCATAAAAGTATGTAGTATAAGACAGTGTGACAAACCTAATTTCTGTCACTCAACACTGTGCATTTAAATTTGAATTATCCTAAATTTTATAATTGCTGAACCTTCATAGAAATATGAAAATGATGTAGATAAAATTTGGTGCCGATATGTTCAGTAGTTTTACTATGTAAACTCCATTGCAGATCACATTTCGCTCGTTTTTAAATTTCACTGGAATCCTAATATTTGCATCACATATTTTAATGAGTTTTAATAATTTAATTGAATATAATTAAATTTTATTATCAATCTCAAGCTCTATATAACACTGTACCATTGTAACCTCTCATATATAATATACGCTCGCCACCTGTCACTCAATTTTCCATCTTCACGGTTTCTCATATATTATCTATTTTTAAATAACAAATCGGTTGAAAATCAGTAGATTTGATTATCCTTAAATCGTCATGGAACTATATAGACGATGTGATTAAAACATAGTAAAGATTTGTTCAGTATTTTTCGCAGTTAGTGATCACAAACGTATAATGGCTTGCTCTTTTACATAATAGTGTAGATTTTGTATTTAAAACAAATAGAAAATGAAATATACTAGACATGGTAATGTATATTCATATAAAGTATGTATAAATTATTGTTGGTAACATATATTTTGTAAATACTTTTAAATAGTATTGTATACTACCTTTCCATTCTTCAAATATGTTCGAGGCATCTCGTAAACATCAGGTAGACATTGATAACATCAACCGTTGGGCAGTGAAGAATAAGTTATATCTGAATCAAAATATAACTAAGGCTATCCTCATCGGTTCAAAACCCATCCTCAACACCCTTTCTTACTATCTATTGCTTCACCTCTTTAACCTTCCTATTCAGTTCCTAAACTCTATTAAAATTTAGGAGTTATCTTTGATCAAAACCCCCAAATTTCTAAAAAAAATCCATCCCTATAAACAATAAGACTTTAAACAACTCTATAGATTTCAAGATTTTTTTTCTCAGAATACCCGTCAACTTCTAGTGTCCTCTCTAATTTTCCCGTGCTTTGATTACGGTTGCTTGGTTTATGAGGGCTGTGTGGTGATCTCGAGATGAAGCCGAGAAGATGAACTGTTTCATTAGATTTATCTTCGGGATCCCTAGGCTGTCACACGTTACTTGCCGATATTCTGAGCTTGGTTGGCTTTTTCCTAAATTTCGACGGGGGACTTCCCTATTTCAATCTCTAAAAACCGAAAAAAAATCCTATATTCTTGATCTATTAACTCTGCGCTCTTCTATACACCTCCTAAACACTAGATCCCAACCTTAGAATCTGTATATCCCCTGACATAAAACTGCTTCATTTGACAAATCCTTTATCATTCGTGCTAACTCTTTTGGAATTTTATACCCACTTCTTTTCGTAAATCAGTTTCCCTAACTTCCTTTAAAAATTATTTATTTCTGTATGTTTTAGACAATCAATCTTCCGCAAATATGTATATAATTAAATAGATACTTAGAATTACTTTTTTTCTTTTTTTTCTTTTATATGTAATATATATGCGTTTGTATTTTATGTTATTATTATTATTATTTCATTTTTTTTTAAAAATTAATTTAATTTTTTTTATTCCTGTCAAAAACGTATGCTGTAATAACTAAAACATTTAATTTGTAAATAATACGGCCAGATAATTGTGCATAATTTATTATCCTAAGAGTACTGTGAGTGCCAGAATAAAGTTTTTTTTTTTTTTTTTTTTTTTTTTTCATTTCATTTCATAGTGAATCCATTAAAATAAAATAAAACTTCAAAAGCCAGCTACAGATATTTTAGTAGCATCAGGTCGCGGTACAGAGACCAGTGTTAGCACAGTTCACTTTGATTGGCTCATTGAAAATTCAATTCGGTTGACCCATCAATTGAATAGAAGCCTTCCGACAACGTTTACCACAATCAAGCTGATTAATTTATCAGTGTATCAATCCTATCGACCACTATGTTATATTGGCACTCTAAAAGTTACTAAATTAAAACTGAAATAAAATATTATTTAAGGCAAGGGTTTTTAAGATGAAACCTCCTATGAAATCAGAGAAATTTTTAAATTAACATTTTTTTGTTGACTTTCTAAATTACACCTTAGAAAGAAATGTATCGTATTCATTTATTTATTAAACCCTATTTGGTCTAACACATATCGAATTCACGGGCTGGCCAAAAAGACATATTCGGAAAATTCAGACATTAAAATCTTATTTAAAATAAAAAACGAACTTGCCTGCCAAGATTTTTAACGAAACTTTGACTTACGTATCTCGACTGTAACGAACCACATTAAAAAAAAAAAACTAAAAACAATTTTATGATGAATCAAATGGACATATTAAAATACATAGAAAATATGGCGACATCAAATGAATGAATGATATGAAACTACGAAGGGTGAAGAAGAGAGATGAGAGATACAGCGTAACATAATCCACTAGCCAGGAGTGTGCACCGCTGGACCCTGTCTTCCTTATAATACCTCATGCCATGTTTTTTTTTTTTAAATATAACATTTGCTGAATGTAACTACATTAAAGGTGCGAATAAAAAAAAAGAAAGTAAAATATTATATAAATATATATAATAATAATAATAATATAATATTTTTTTTTTTTTTTTTATGTAACGGATGGTGTAAATTTGAATATAAAAATAAGAGAATGACGGTTTTTAAAAATTATTTATCACCAGAAGGCTGGCACGCGTCTTGTCCTACAACATCAAATATCATTAGAAAAAGAAACATCAATCAAGTTACTTATTTCGTGTAAAGAAATAAAAGGTTTGTTTTAGATTTGAATCTCATATACTGCCTAGGTAAATTCAGCTATAGATTAATTATCTACATCACAATGTATATATATTGTTGACTTTACGATGTTATCTATTATGTTAAATTTAAAGTTATGAGATCGCATACATATTCAGAAAATTAACCGAACAGTATGAGAGGTGGGGCCTAAAGATAAACTATGATAAGACAAAATATATGTCAACAGAAAACGATGTGGTAAGAGACCCAGTTTTAACAAAGTTATGTAGGGCCAACCAATTCTGCTATCTAGGCACAATTCTCGAAAGAAATGGCGGAGCGATGGAAGAAGTAAAAAAACAAAAACAGATGAACGGAAAGCTATCGAAATGTTAAATTCAGTCCTGTGGAGTGCCAGAATATGTTACCAATGTCAAAAAAAAAAAATATAAGGCCCTGGTAAAAAGCATAATGCTATACAGCTCAGAAACATGGCCTCTGGAAAAATTGCAAGGCAAAAGATTTCTGGCTGTGGAGATGGATTTTTGGAGATCAGCAAAAATCTCAAGGATTTAACTAATCCTTAATGAGATTATAGGAGAAAGAATAGAAGTTAAGAGGAATATTATGGAGGAAATGGAAGGAAGGAGGATATCTAATATCAAGGTCATATTAAAAGAATGGAGAATAAAAGAATCCCCAAAATAGCTTATGAATGGAAGGCAGAGGAAAGGAGACGGAGAGGTATGCATCGCATCGGGTGGAGAGATGTTGTGGCTGAAAGTATGGCTGACAGGGGAATTACTGGAGAAAAAGCGATGGACAGAGAGGAATGGAGGAGCCATCTGAGGGAGATGTATGGTTGAAGGGAACTTCGAAAAGCGAAGAAAAATCCTTTCAAAAAAGAAGATGTAAATCGGCATGTTCCGATTTTCAATAAATGAGTTCTCCTACGCCACCGAGTATAGCGAACGACATCCATGGTTAGATGTTAGAGGTATTTCCGGAAATACTTACAATTAGTCTAATTCCGTCCCTCAGTAACAAGTTTACTTTTGCTGATTAGAATTTATACTAGACTTTTCACAGGCATAATATCGTCTGAAAGTATATTCTTGCGTAAAAACATGTTTTGAGATTAAAACACAATCTCACACACAACGTAAATGCAATGGAAGAATAATGTAAGAACCAAATGATTAAAAAAAATCAGATATATATGTAAAATTATAGAATATAACATACAGAACACACACACACACACACACATATAAATAAATATACGCTTCTAATGCTGCTTTACCAGGAATTTTTCCTGTTCCTATGATTGGAGGAAAGTTTGTTTTCCATTTTTGGAGCCATGGAGATGGTCGTACGCCACCTGTAAATGGAATATAAGAACATATCAGACATACTATATTTATGTATATTTACCATGCATAGTTATATTCTTTACATATTTTTGTGAAATTTATTAATAGGGAGGTGGAAAAAAATAGTATTAGTGAAAAATACGTAATATATATATAAGATAATTTTTAAATGCAACTTTACCATAATCCTTTATTATTTTTTCTATGTTAAGCTTGAGTTTATCCCACCCAACTGGTGCTCGTGCACTAGCTGTACATTCAATGGAAGAATATTGTAAAAAAAGAATTGATTAACACATTTTAGATTATATATTTGTAAAATTATAGAATACATATAGAATATATAACACACACACACATTCACGCATACAAATACATATACGCTTCTAATGCAGCTTCACCTGGTATTTTTCCTGTTCCTATGATTTGAGGAATCGACTTTTTCCACGGAATAGGTAGTACGCCACCTGTAAATGAAATTTAAGAATATTTATACTGGCATACTAGTATACTTACCATGCATAGTTATATTCTTTACATATTTTTGTGAAATTTATTAATAGGGATGGAAAAAACAGTATTAGTGAAAAATTTGTAAAAACATGTTTTTAGTTTAAAAACACATATGCAGAAACACACAAATACACACACGTATATATGCATATATTGATATACATACCTTTGTTAATTGGATCGTAATCTTTCCACCCCTTTATCCATTCGAGTTTTCCTCCTGCATTAACCGTAAATTCAATGTAAGAAAATGCATAAAACGTTGTAATAAAACAGATCTATAATATACGAGTATATGTAATTATATTTGTTCATCATTCTCAGCATTAGTTGCCAACGATTTTCCCAATTGTTATATTGGTTATATAATATATGTTACATATATTTTCACTACGTACATCTCTACTTAATTCCCAAAAATCGAAAATCATACCTTGAGGGGCCATTTGGACGGCGACGACGCAGATCGCCAAGAAGAGGAAGCAAAGCAACTTAAGCATGGCTGTGATGGTAACCCACTGATTGATAGTTACTCCGGGTTACATCTCCTTTTATACTCGCAGATTATAATTGTTTGTTGCACAGCCCTTATTCTACATTTGTGTCAACAAAAGTTGTTTGATCTAGCAACGAGTCTATGATATTTTGTTTCCAATTGATAGCAAACCAATAAATTCGAAGCATTGTCTTAGATAAATAAATACAATTCTAATTATAAACTTGAACTCAACAAAAATAACCATCACCAAAAATTTCTGATCAAAATGCTATGCAAGAGGATAACAATGATCGCTATTCAGTTTCAAAATAAATTCCAGATATTAAAAATATGTGTTGAAACAAATATAGAAATTCAAAAAAAAAAGAAAAAAAAAAAAAAAAAAAAAAAAAAAAAAAAAAAAAAAAAAAAAAAAAAAAAAAAAAAAAAAAAAAAAAAAAAAAACGTAAAAAAAAAAAAAAACCGTAAAGTAATGCAAATATATTTTATTTATTTAAAACAAAAATAATTATTGCCCATATCATTTACCCTGCAGGTACATTCTAAAATGAAATGGAATAAAAATAAACCTTATTTTGGGATATACTGTACCCTAATAGTAAATGTAATGCATAATTATAGATAGATTTCTATGTCAAATCAGGAATTATGACACAAATTATGGAGAGATAAACAAATACATCCGAAAATAAAAAACACATCTAAATACCTATATAAATATTATTTACATAGTCGCAGAAGATTGATTATTTCAATGCTCAAAACCATTACAAAAATATTAACTAATATATTAAACAATAGAATTAATGATTGGATAGAATTTTGTAACCCATTAGTAGAAACTCAAAATGGTTTTCGAAAAGGAAGAGGTTGTGTAGACAGTATTTTCTCACTCTTAGCTTTGATTCAAATCTACATTCAAAAACCTAAACGAAAATTATATGTAATCACAGTAGACTTCAAAAAGCCTTTGATTCTATCAATCAAGAAATACTTTGGGATAAACTTTATAAATTTGGATTACCTGGAAGTTGGAAACATAAATGATGTTTAAAAGAAGTTAATGAAAATGTTTTACGAAGAGGAGTGTATAGGGAATTCTAAAATGAGGTAACACGAATCATAAAATCTTTTTTAAAAAAGAGGCTATGGAAAATGTATGTTGCCAGTCCTCAGAAAAAAAAAAAAAGATTAAGTTATAATTGTAATAAAGTAGTGAAAAACAAAAGGATTTTTAGAAGAATCTAATGTTGTAAATTGTATGCATTTCGTCTTAGATTTTATAAGGTTTTGAATAAAAAAAATTATTTGTGTCATATTGTAGTAAGCTTGACTAAAAACACTTTTTCATTCTGATTCGGCTATGAATAAACTTGTACATATTTTAAAAGAAAACATTGTATCTATACAATTATATAAAATGACAAGCCATTTTTCGTTTGTCATTCTTGCTGGTATTCCAAGTTGAGGTGGCTTTATCCAGTTTTCGGCGACAATACTTCCTTGGTTCCTTTCTATTCCAATCCCTAAAGTCCAAAAAACCTTCGTACATTTACGACATCCTTGCCCTTCGCTCTTCCATTCATCTTTTGAACACTAGATCCCAGCATATAGATTTTTATATTCCTTCTCATCGAACTGCTTCCTTTGAAAAATCCTTTATTAATCGTGCAGCTTTATTCTGGAATTCCATACCCATTTCGATCCGCAATGCTCCTTCTCTCACTTTCTTTAAACATAATTTATTCCTCTACCTCCTCAATTATCAATCTTCCGAAATTATGTAATTATATATTAATGTTAGAATATTTCTTTTTATTTTATATTTTATTTTAATTTTGTTATTTACTTATTTTCTTTTTCTTATATAAACCCAAAGACTTGTTTTTAAATCTAAAATTTCACCCTATATATTTATATGTATATACATTCTATATAAGTTGCTGCCTGTTATGTACGCAGCCAGACAATAATACCTTTTTATTGTACTTTTGTATTATTCTTAAGGGACAAGGTGTCCCAGAATAAAGATTATTTTTCATTCATTTCATTCATTACTAACCGCGAAAACTAATAAACCAATCATAATAAACCAATGTTCCAAATTTTGACCACATCATTTTCAAACTTTCAGAAATGTTTGGCAATTATAAAATCTACTGATTTTTAATTAATTCGTTAATTTAAAGGCAAAATATGTGGATAACAGTCAAGTTTGAAAATTGACCGATAGGTGGCGAGCGTCATTCTAGATGAGAGGTTACGAAAGTACAGTGTAATATATAGAGCTGGACATTGATAATAAAATTTACTCATATTCAATTAAATTATTAAAATAGATTTAAATATGTGGTGCGATATGTGGATCCCAGTGAAGTTTGAAAATCGACCGATATGTGGTTAGCACTATTGGTAGCTTTACTGAAAACATCTCTACCAAATTTTAACTAAATCATCTTCATAGTTTTTAGTATGGTTTACAATAGTAAAGTTTATTATAATAATAATTTAAAAGTAGAGTGTTGAGTGGCAGAAACGATGTTTTCAACACTGTCAGATATTTTTATGGTTAGAAATTAAAACCCAACAAGATGAAATCAATCGATTTCTGCCTTATAAAAATATTGGTAAATCGAAATGCCGAACATCAGCATTTCAATATTGTATTTAAAATTATAATTCTTATGAAATATGAGCCTTTAGTTGTAAGCACTAATTATACCATCCATTTTCTGCAAGAGTTTCGTTTTAGTCTCGGTCCATCTGAATTACTCACTCATACATTAAAGCTGAAAATTGTAGGTTCAATCGCGCTTTTACACAATTTTCAAACATTTAATCAGTGAAATTTTAACTAGGTTAAAAATGACTGCCCTGCGTGAAAATATCATTAAAGAAACAATGCTTCATTGCATACTTCATTAAAAGATTGTTATGGGTGAACAAATAAAACTTCAAATATTATATTAAAAATATTTAAGTTTTTTACTTATGAGAGCGAGAGAAATCGCAACTGGTGATGCTGGTATAAATATAATGTATCAGAAGCATATTAACATTTTTTTTTTTTTTTTTTTTTTTAAAGTAACATTATAACTTTCTTCTAACCTTTTTGAATATGTGTTCCGAATGCTCGATGTCCGAGCTTGCTGGGGTGAGGTCCAGCTCAGAAATTCAGAGTTCGGATCCAACTTGGGCGGTATAAAATTTATTTCGTAGTGGACCCACCGAATGAATCCTGACCTTCCCGACCTGGCTAGAACAGGTTGATAAGCTGTAGGATAACCCGTACTTCCTGCGCTAGAAGGAATACATAAGAACATTAAGCCCCAACAATAGAAACAACAAACTTATTTTCCCATTAGGCAACACATTTTAGGATACTATCATCTTTTTTTTGACATGGATATGTCTTTTGGCTGGAGGTCTATACTTTTTTGGTGGAACCTTTTTTTTTCCCTCAACAAAAATTTAACATTTTGACACGATCTTCCACTGATGATAATACTCGGATCGAAAATTTTACGACAGTTTCCTGATTAGAAATTTTATGGAAAATATTTTTTGTCTTATAACATTTATCGCTACCTTCCTGTAGTAGCTATAATGGTTTGAATGAAACCCCTATTTTCTCTCAGCTTTGTTTGTTTCGAATAATCATTAATTTAAGTAATTTAATCCTTTTTAAATAGGAAAAATCAGTAGGTTAATTATACAGGTTCTTAAATCTTTTCTGTTCTAATAATTGGTTACCTTTAGATAAAAAAAAATGTTATATTTAATATCTCTTTATTTCCAGAGAGAAAAATAAATTTCTAAGGTCCATAATAAATGTGTTTTTTTTTTTTTTTTTTTTTTTTTTTAAGGCGAACAAAAAAAAAAAAAATAGTTGCTATGACGATTGGCTAAATTAAATAAACATTTAATCATATCAAGTGCATGCTATTACTTAAATCAACAGGAAGCTTTTATAGACGTAAACAAATCAGCAATCAATTTCAGTATATAATAAATGCGATTCATAGTATGTTTACATTATCAACACACCCCAATCAACACGTCTAAGCCTGTTTTCTTTTTTTTCCCTTGGTGTCTGCGTCACAGCAGTCCATATGCAGCCAACAGTCGCTAAGTTATTCGTAATAATTGTGATACAACTACATTTTGAAGTAACCATATTTCCACAATAAATAAATAATTCTATTGATTTTTCTATTAAAACAAATAATTGTCTCAGATGACGCCAATGGCAATGAGATCATAGAGAGCTTTATTAACAGCCTCGAACCCGAACTTAAAGCTGGATGTAAGTATTGCACATATTGCTAGAGAATAGAAATGGGACTTTATTCTGGAACAATATTCCTTAAAATTAACATTTACATGTCTAAAAATTCTGCCCAATTTTTGACAAGGACAGAATCATAAAAGTAATTATTAAGAAACTACATTTCTGAACTGAAGAAATGTGTTCAAAATTTAAACAAGATAAAAAAATAATAATAATAAAAAAGTAGCTTTGCATATAATGACATCAACTTTTTGTGTTATTTTTTATTTGTATTAGTAGCTTTTTAGCTGTATTTGTATTGGCTAGCTGCCGTTCATAAAATTAAGGAAATAATAGAATCGAGAAAATATTAAAATTAAATTACGCTATATTACATGTTATAAATATTACAAGGAAAGCAAATTATATCCTAAGGTTAAGAATTTAAAATAAGGTAAGACAACAAAAATAAGGGACAAAAAAAATTGAATAAATTCAATGAACAAATACAGTCGACGAAGCTAAAAAATATATCTAATCAGGAGAAATAAATGTATTTTATCTATTTACAAATATAATAATTTATTTTTATTGTATTTTTTTCATAATAATATAAATTATGAAAAAAAAAACAACTAAATTAATGCAATAGTACAAAAAATAATACTAACAAAATCAATATTATTTTGTGAATATTTATAATTCATTTAAAAAAATAATTTCTTCTTCAATAAGACTGTTCGATTGTATACCTGAGAAATAAAGGAAAAGTCAGGATTTAAAGTTATTATGAGTGGAGGTATAGATACTTACTAAATATGTATAGCTAAATATGTTATTTCATAATCTTATTTAAGAATTAAAAATATCACAATTAAAAAGATACCTAATTTTCAAATAGCTAAGGAAACTTATCGAATTCTACACTATTATATAAAAGGACAAGTCATTTTTCATTTGTGATCATTAATCCTGAAAACTACTAAACTAATCTGTACCAAATTTTAACCAGATCATCTTTATAATTCCAGGAAGGTTTAGCAATAATCAGTAGATTTCAGTTGATTTTTTTATTAAAATAGTGATTACAAAGTTACAGTGTTATATAGAGGATGAAATTGATAGTAAAATTTACTTATATTCAATGAATTAAAACAATTTAAATATGTGAATCTCAGGGTAGTTAAAAAATCGACGAATATTTGGTCAGTACCAAAAACTACTGAGCCTGTCTGTAAAAATTTTAACAGCATCATATTCATAGTTCTAGGATGGTTTATCAATAATAAAATTTAAAACAATACAAATATGGATGTAAAATATTGAGTGGTGGAGGATTGCCACACTGTCATAATATACCTATATGGTTAGAAATTAAAATGCAACCAGATGAAATCAATATAATTAATTTTGCCGAATAAAAACTATTACGAAATCAAAAAGTCGATCTTAGTTTTCAATATGGAATTTTTTTCGGTCCCGAAATCCTGTTATCACTCAAACATATATGATTTCATGCCTTGTTAAGAAGAACAACTAAACTAATTTTGCTCAATGGAGTTATTAAAGTCCTGATTTTAAGGTTAACAATTATTTCGTTTTCAAGATAATTCGGCTTATCTACTTCTTCACGACTACGATATATTACGTTTATTCGATTTGGTTCTAGACTACTCTAAAAAAAAAAAAAAAAAAAAAAAAAAAAAAAAAAAAAAAAAAAAAAAAAAAAAAAAAAAAAAAAAAAAAAAAATAAAATTGTTTCGATATTCAGTTATTATTATTATTTTTATTTTTTTTAATTTCAAAATCTTCCACTTAGAATAGGCTATAAATATTAGAAGGAACCCATATTCAAAAAAACATATTTTATTTTGTAAATAAATACAGAAATTTTTGATTACTGTAATCACGTTTTATTTCAGTGTTTCTCCTCTGGCTTTAATCGTAGCCTCAAGTGTTCGATAAAAGCATCTTATCATGTATGATAATACTTCTTGAATCATACATTCTCCAACTCCAATAAATTACTAATGCTCCTTTACCTATATTCCAAGCTCATCTCAATATTTCTGTATTCAAATCAAACCAGATTATGCCAAACAACCTTTGCCACATGCGGTCCTTCCTTATCATCAATATATATTTTTCTCAAAATGAATGTAACATTTAGTTCCTTCTACTATATATAATAAGCATTGCATCAAAAGAATCTATATCTTATTTCATTTGTAGAATGTTTTCTTATTTTCTAGTTTATATATTTAATTAGTATTTATTTATACATTATCATTATTATATTATTATTTTTTCTGCATTTTTTTTCATTTTATTTATTCATTATGTCTCTGACCAAATTTAACTAATTATATTTATATTTGTACTTATTTGTTATTCTTAAGGGACTTGATCCCAGAATAAAATTATTTTTCTATTCTATGCAGAAATGTATTTAGAGGAATGAAGCGGATTTCAACTAATATTAATTTTATGTACTAATTTATTTTATGTGTTTCAATTCAAAAACGTAAACATGCATTATTTTTTAAGAATATTCTAATATATTTATGTATCAAGAAGAGATTGCAGCAAAGGTGACGAAATCATGTCTTAAACACTTTTGGCTACATAATTTAAACTATAACATAATTTATAATAAAAGAACATTTTTGTTTAATTAAAAAAAAAAATTGACTAGAGTTTCTTCGTCCATACTACCGCCATTATAACTGAAAACATTTTAACATATGCTACAACAAAATTAAAACCCGAAATAGTCTTCCTATGGGAGAATAGATTTGAATTTTAACTAGGGCGCCTTTTTTGTCAGACACTTTATATTTCTTTTATTACAGTTATTTCTTTTTTATATTATTTATTTATTTATTCTTTTATTTATTCTTTATTTATTTATCCCTCATGATCTTGCTGCCCACTCTTCTTCAGAAATCCTGCATAGTCGTTTGGTCTTCGTCCTGTCATGGAATCTCTCCATTTTATCTTTGGTTATCTTCTTTGAGGATCCATCTACAAGCATCATTTCTCTAATTTGTAACTCTGGTAGGTCCTTCTCAGTTTCCTTAAACCAGTTTGACTTGGTTTTCTTATTGTAGAAAAAGTCAAAAATTCTTTTAGTTATCCTTCTCGGTTCCATTTCTTAGGATGTGGCCATAGAAGTCAAATCCTCCTTTTCCTCATTGTGTTGGCAATCCTTTCGGTCCTCTTGTACAGGGTTTCAATGCTGATGTGTGAAAGTTCATTATTATGGAATTTGGGGTCTAGAATATTATTTATTTTGTTTTACTTATTTGTTTTTTCTACTGTTAATTTAACTTTCTAGATTTTAGGTTGTTTTATCGATTCCATTTTTTTTCTTTTTAATATATAAATATTATGATCTCATAAAATGGCTAAATATAACCAGAGTATCTGCAATATTATTGTAACATTTAGTTGTGTTCGAAAATTAAGATTTTTCTTCATCTGTACAAAGTTTTTAGAAACTCTTAGACTTCAACTTTTAAATAGACACAGTGATCGCAGGTCCAAACATGAAAAAATAGAAATGTTTATTTTATTTCTGATTTGGATGGGCTTAACATCTTTAAGCTTTCTTAATAGGGCAGAAATATTAGCGATAGTTTACCAACCCAATCATATCTTGGGACCGCTACGAAAAAAAATTAACCGGTGGGAATCGAACTCATGACCTCCTATATCGGTCGAGACTCTCGCTTGAACGCAATTGGCCATAATTTTCACCAAAAATCTATTTTAATAAATTATAATATTTTCATGTCAGATGTGTAATTTGTTTTATTTTTATTTATTTATTTATTTATTTACTTATTTTTATTTTTTTAATGAAAAGTAAAATAAAATCTGCTGATGTCAATCGGTATTTTTACAGGTGTAGACAGTCCATAAAAGTTAAAAAAAAAAAAAGGCATTACGTTCATGAATCAAAATCTGATTTATGGTTAACAAATACTCCCAATTCGTTAGTTAAGTCAATAGGATGTGTTTACCGTCGCATGTAAATTATCAATCCGAAATTGGTATATAAGAGTTGCGATTTAGTCATCTTCAGTATCTCCATACACAATCCAACATGTCCAAGCTTGTACTCTTTCTTTTTCTTGCTGTCTGCGTCGTTGCAGTCCATATGCAGTCCACAGTCGGTAAGTTATCTAAAATTAGTCAGTTACCTTAACGAATTCCCTGAATATACAGCCTCCAGCATCCATTATTAACATAAAAGCTTAATTGATAACAAAAAATTAAAATATTAAACTATATTTTTAATTCCCATAAATTATTTCAACAGATTCAGAAGAAGATGATGAAATCATGGAGAGCCTCATCAACGCACTGGAACCCAAATTGAAAGAGGATTGTGAGTTTTATTCCTATAAATATCACCTCAATTGTGTTTTATTTTTTTTATTAATATTTTTTCTTTGTATTTATAAATTGAAATTTACAACTGTGCGAATATATATTTGGTGAATCTGCTGTTCTATAAGCACAATTACATGATTCTACAACTTGTAAAGAAACTACCCATTGGCAAAATACAAAATGAAACTTTACCATTAGCAGATATCGAGGCAATTTTCTTTTCAGATCATTCAGAGTATTATCAGGTATAAACGGTATAAACCAAACGTCTGTAGCTGGGCATCATCCTCTAGACAATGTAGAAGGGAGGTGGTAATAATCACACGGCTAAGAATTGAACACTGCCATAATAACCTATGACTACCTTAATGGAAGGAGAGCTCTCCCTCAGTGTCAGCTATGTCAAGTTGCTATAACAGTGAGGCACATCTTCGAAGAGTGTCCTCAGTACAGGAGAGATATAGATAAATAGGGTGTACCTCGTCAGCTCTGTAAGGCATTCGGCGATAGTGAACTGTATATTTGTAGCACCATAAAATTCATTAAAATAATTGAATTATATAATGTTATAATTTTATTAATTTACTAAGTTTCATTTATTATTATTTTTATTTTTTTGAGATTGATATAATTTAGGTAGAACAATGTATGGAATTCACATTTCTTATTGCAGCTTAAAAAGATAATATGGTAATGTTAACATGGCTGTTATTGTAACAATACAGAAAGTAAAATTAACTTAAAGTATAAGGGCAATAATAACCACCAGCAGTTTGTTGCCCTTAAAAACAAACAGCAACGAGTTAGTATGTAGTTTATCATGAAAGCAAAGGTACTTGGCTCGTGCCAAATCAGCAACATATAGCACATTAAGATAATTTTGGATTTTCTTCTTTATGACATAGTAACTAGAATTGGGGATTTTCAGAAGCAAGACTGGAAACAATAAATTCATTGTTTTATCTAGAAGTTTTCAAAACAAAATTAATATTTCCTTAAATATAATTATATTTATTAAGATTTTTTTTTTTTAAATATTTTTATAATAATAATACATTTTCATTCAACAGTTTTGGCGAACAACCCCCGAGTTAACTGGAAGAAGGTGTGGAAGGTCGCTAAGCCTATCGTCAAAGAAGTAGGAAAGATCGCTGCTGGTGCTGCTGCAGCTGGTATTGTAGGATAAACAACATATTACAACAATGTATATACAAATAATTAATGATTAATAAATTATATGTTCCTATAAACTCTATCACTGCAAATAATGTTTGTTATTTTCGATACCTCTCTACCTTTTTTACAGAATGTGAAATCGTGACAAACAGCAATGTTTAATAATTTTTGTAGACAAATAGATGAAAATAACGTTTATTTTTATAATACAAAATTACATAATATCGCACAGAAGAAAAACAAATACATGGCGTAAATAGATCAATACCGTCTTTTGAAAACTAATATAATTATATTTAATTTGTTATAAATAAACACAAGGCTAAAAGGACAAGAAAATCCACATCGCTTTCGACTATTTCAACATTTAATTAATAGTAAGCTTATCATTAATTACTAAATTCCTTTATATGAAAATAGTTTGAACTTTTTGGACGTGTGGTAGAGCATTGGACTAAAACATCCAATTCATCTCGAATCTAACCCTTAAAGTTTCAAATCCTTAGAGCAGCTTATTATGTCACTAATAAGCTTATCCATAACGATTTGGCCCAAACCAGTTAGTTACCATCCATCGTAAGCTTCATACCCAATAGAATCCACTGTTCTCAGAACTTGATTTCCACTCCATTTTCAATGACTCTCCGTTGCGTATGAAAAGAAGATGGTTAAGGGAATGTATTCTATACAGTTGTATATATCAGTAATTAGAGATATATATGCTTTATTGATACATAAACTTAGTGCTGCCCAACTTTATTGGGTTGCTACAATCGCAGCCTACTTATCTAACTAAATATAACAAAATAATTCATAATATTTATAATTTGGTTATAATTCTAGAATATAATACTCGCCTCCACACTTAGCTTATTAAAAATAAGCTATTTTTTTAAATTTCTTTGATCTAAGATAATAATGAATGGTAATTTTGAGAATTAATTTAGATTTCAAATGTTAGAGTTTACATATATTTGTGAAACAAACGTACCATACAGAGCAATGTAAGCTATGAAAGTTAGTTGTAACAAACCAGATATATAATTCCAATAGACCTAATTAAATTTGTTACTAGTAAAAACAA
The DNA here is from genome assembly GCA_003667255.2 of Euschistus heros. NCBI lineage: Eukaryota > Metazoa > Arthropoda > Insecta > Hemiptera > Pentatomidae > Euschistus > Euschistus heros. The sequence goes on along the minus strand of RCWM02000105.1, from coordinate 631,364 downwards.
AAAAAATAAATAAATAAATTCATTGGGAAAACCTGTAGGACGACCTATTTTTAGGTTGTCTTGACAATCCTATGACACTTTCGTATGCTTTTAATCAATCTGCTCTAGATCCAAATATATTTCAGAAGCCCTTTTTCATTTTGTCTCTTTAGATAAGTATCATCAGGTTTGATTGATGCTGTCTTACATTATTATTGTTATTACAAGCGAATCGACCACTTAAAATCACGAAACAACTATATTTTTATTTTATCTGGTGCGAAGTTTCCTCTGCGTCCAATACTTCTTCATGCGTTCGCTGGCCTGCTCCTCCGTCCAGACTCTTCCGAGTTTCTTTGTTCTTCATGTGGCTTGAATCCCATCCAATTTTATTCAAAACATGCCTAGATTTATCTCTGTCCAATAGTTGGTCTTCTGGGATGCTTAATCTTTCCATATTCGTTTTTACTTCCTTAATCCTTGCCGTTGTGGTTTTCTTTCTCCAGAAGTAATCGAATAACAGTTTGGTAAATCTCTTTTGGTCCATTCTGTAATGGTGTCCGAGAAATGTAAACCTCCTCTACTTCATCGATTTTTTCTGCTTTCTTATAAACTTCTTCGTTACTTATATGTTTCCATCCACTCTTAGTTTGAACCGCACCCATAATTTTTCTAGGGACTCCTCTTTCCATGACCTCTAGTTTATCCAGCTTGTAGTTTATGGACAGACACTCACTAGTGTACATAATTACATAATCTATGTAACAAAGTGGCTTTATTTTGAAATGTTTTGAATGCTTTTAGAATTGATGATCCATGTTTTACATTTGAAAATAATCTTCAAATAAAAAAGTCTAGTAGAAGTGACAATTCATCAACCCTAATAAAATAGTTGCTGATTCAACGGTTGTTTTTTTTTCCTTTGACTAATCCCTCATAATAAATCAACAAGATTTATCTATACTATTATATAAAAGGAACAGTCATTTTTCGTTTGTGATCACTAGCCACGAAAACTACTGTACCATTCCTTACCAAATTTTAACCGCGTTATATTTATAGTTTTAAGAGCCTTCAGTTTTAAGCACTGAAAATACAGTCATGATAATCCACGAGAGTTTCTAAATAGTCGTTGTCCATCTGGATTATTAACTCATAGATTAAAATTAAATATCGAATGTCTAATAATGCTTTTTCGAATAAAAATAAAGTATAAATTATTAATTAAAATTATCTTTTACTGGTATATCTCGTAAGTTCTTTGTTATGAGAGCAGGCAAAGCTGCGATGGGAGAAGCTAGTTTTATAGATACAGTTTTATAATTATTTCTTGGATTTGCTTGTAACTAAGAAATAAATATCCACTTTATAGCAATATTACTTATTACCTTTAATTTTAAAATTAGTCAAAATAACATTTAACTTACAAAAAAAAAGAGAGAGACTAGCAAACAGGCTATTCATAAAACTGTCGACTAAAGAATTTGGCTTTAGTTTAATCAAACAAAATAACTGTTCCATATTCTGTGAAAGAGCTTTTGATGTATAAAAGCTGGAGTAGCCCTGGATATTGAGGTGGCCCACTGGAGAAGATGAGGAGGAGGGAGGAGGTGGCTGGAGAGAAAATAAAAGAACTGGCACCACCACTACCTACTTTGAAATGGTTTCAACTCTTTTTCCACATCATTGCCAACTTTCCACCGATAATCCTGTCATCCGTCCTTTTGGGAAATTCCACTTTATAAGGAATTTTAAAATTTTTACATAAAACGGTCTGATGTTTCTAGTTATTTTCTTTTATTGATAAACTTCACTGAACGATTTTTATACGATAATGCATCAAGCTAACTGATTGTTCTTACATTCTTCTTGTCGTCTGTTTAATTTTGTTTTAAAAAAAATAATAATCTAGCTTATTTTAATATTTTTTAAAAAAATCTAACATAAGATTGAAAGGATACTTTTAAGAATGAATTTAATCCTTACAATTAAAAACCTTACTTTGTCACCAATGTCAATCTGGTTGCTGTTTTAGCCCAGACCAGATACCTATCCTTTCATAGTAAGCTCCATAACCACTCAAATCCCCTATTCTCTCAACTTGCTTCCCACTTTATTTCCATTAATCTTCCGAGACGTTTGAAAAGAAGAGGCATCCTAAAAATCTTATAGTGTGAAACAATCAACACATTTGTTAAATGTACATATTTTATACAGTTGAAAATGTCAGTAAATTAAAAAAAAAGAAGGATGAATTAATGATTTGATCGTTAGAATTTAAATACTGGATAAATAATATCTGCATTTTTCGTTTAATCCCAACGCTACTTCTATTAACAGTAACTTTTATTTATTTATTTATAATAACAAGCGGATTGACCACGACATCTCACTACAAATTTATTTTTTCTTATTCTTTTCCATTCCCTTTAGTTTCCTCTGTCTCGACTGCTCTTTCATGCATTCACTGGCATGTTTTATTTTTTTTTTTAAGCTTCTGTCCACGTTGGTCCGCTTCTCTTAGGTCTTCCTTCAGCTTGCAACCCTTTCACTCTACTCCCAAACGTACCTCTTTCCAACATTTGGGGCTCTGAAATGTTCAACTGTTCCAGGTCTTTCCTAACTTCTTTAATTTATAATGTAGTGGTTTTCTTCTTCCAGAGGTAGTTGAATACCTGTTTAGCTAATCTGTCTTCGTTCGTTCTGTACAAATGTCCGAGAAACGCCTATCTCCACTTCCGCATAGTCTCTGAGATTTTTTCCACATTCTGAAAGACTTCTTTATTGCTTCTCAGTTTCTATCCATCTTCAGTCTATAAAAGAGATATAAGAACAATGCATTTTATACCCCTCGGTAATTCGTATTATTTTCATGCACGAGAATTCTTCAAACGTCTTATAATTCGTATTTCCAGCATAAAAATCCCGTTAACTCGTATTGTTTTTAAGAGGGGCAGAGAGGAGAGAGTGAGAGTTTTGAATTGAATTTTCCGTGAAATTCATACGTTCTTTGAAAGGGAATAAGGAGAGGGGAGAGGGAAAATTTGAGGAACTTTATTTCCTTTCTACAACTCAGTATCGTTTTCGTTCCTTTGTGCATTTTGAATCTTGCCATGCCTCCGAAAAACTTTAGCCTCTCTGTTAAAGAGAAACAAAAAATCATTGACAAATTGGATGTAAACAAATTAATGTATCCAAACGTTTTAATGTCTCTCCTTCCACAATAACATCAATCCTAAAGAACAAGGAAAAAATCACTTCCCAGTCATCGGAGAGCAGAGTAAAACTTTTTAAGATTGGTGAAAATCCTTTAATAAAGTGGTTTGCGCAAATTAAATTACCAGTGGGAGGAAATATTTTAAGGGGAAAAGCCCGATTTTTGCTGAAAAAAATGGGAATTAAAGACTTTCGAGCAAGTGGTGGATGGTTTGATAGGTTCAAAAAAATGCACAATATTAAATTCAAGAAGCTTAGTGGAGAAAGTGCCAGTGTGTCGGATAACGGTTGTTCAGAGTGGATGCATTGGTAAAAATAATTGAACCTTACGAGCCTAAGAACATGCCGACGAAAAGGCCTGTTCTATAAATGTCTCCCCGATCGTTCCATGTGTTTCAAGGAAGACAAGTGCCATTGCGGAAAAAACAGTAAGGAACGTGTAGCCATACTCTTGGCAGCCAACATAGATGGATCGGAAAAATTAAAACCGCTCATGATTGGTAAGTACTCCAAACCAAGATGTTTTAAAAACATAAAATCATTTCCAATGTCCTATCGTGCTAACTTAAAAGCATGGATGACGGACTAAGTATTTAATGAATGGATAACATCTGTCAATGCAGACATGGAAAAACAACAGCGAAAAATCTTTTTATCGATAATTGTTCGGCCCGTAATTCTATCCCGCTTCTCAGCAATGTTAATGTTGTTTTCTTGTCAGCCAATACAACCTCCAAGTTACAGCCTTTGGACCAGGGTATAATTAAAACATTTAAAACTTTTTATCGAAAGAAAGTAGTGATGCAACTTCTTGGCAGAATCGATGATGGTCTGGATCATAAAACTTCTTATTCAGCTATTAACATAGCCGAGAAGGCGTCGCAAAACGTGAGCGAAAGCACAATTAAAAACTGATTCCGTGCCTGTGGGTTTAAGAAAGCGGAACTCCAGTTTACAGAAGATGCAGAGCAAGATGTCGAATGTCTTATGGAATGGGATTGCATTTCACAAAATCAAGAAAATCCCATAACATTTGAAGATTTCGTCCATTTTAATGACAACTTAGCAGTAGCGGGCATTTTAACCGACGAAGAAATTTTAACTTCATTTGAGAACGTTGATGGTGAAGCAGAAGAGGGAGATATAGAAGATGATGTAGCAATAATTAATGCTAAAATTGCTAAGCAATACGTCAACAGTGTGCGCCATTTTTTAGCGAAATCAAAAGGTGGTGATGAGGTATTTTTCGCTCTAAAGACGCTCGACAATGCAATTGACAATACCCGTTTGCAAGGGCTGCAGTAAAAAAACATTACTAATTTTTTTTTTTTTCAAAAAAAGTTTGTTAAGCTAGATAGTTTTTGGATATATGTAGTTTTTTTAAACACACAAATAAACTAAAGTAAACTGAAAAAAACTCCCAAAAATTGGCAATCCTGATAATTTGTATGAAACCGCCAGTCCCTTGAACATACGAATTATCGAGATTCTACTAAATATAAATTTATATATGTATACCATATAAGAAATTATCATGAAATTCAATTGAGTGTTAACCACCCCAATATGTTTTTAACAACCTTGACTAACCCCTTATCTCCGATAAAAATAGAAAATTTGTACTTACCTCCTTCATAAAGTTTAATTTTCAACAAGAACAGACATCATACTAGATAGCCTTCATTTGATATCACCAACATGGATTATTCTCCCAAGGAAACCTGATGAAGCTGTTTTTCAATTTAAAATATTCATAGCTGGTGAGGAAATAAAAAAGGAACAACAAAATACAGATATATATATTTATATTTATTATCTTCTCATATTTAATTTAACAATACCCGTTTTAGGTTTCATTTCCTTAAAAATAATGAGGACTTATTTTATAATTGAAATAATTTACAACGAATTTTATTTTTAAGTATAATGATTATATAATTCTTCCTTATGGCCATAATACACGATGCAATATTATACACCAGCTAAGCAGTTAAGGGAAATAAATACACATATACATATATACAATAAATATTAAATTAGCAATTAAATATACACAGTATTATGTTATTTTACACAAAAATAGATGTCAAAGAAACAGTTAATTTACTTATGTGCTTTTGGAATTCTTTAAACATTTTTTTTTTTAAATACCTTTTCATATTTTTATTTAAAACTTATTCAAACCTTTTTTTACAGTTTTTAAAAAAAATATTTACAATAAATAATACATATCTAAATAAAAACTAACATAAAATCAAATATGCCTAGCCTTGCAAAATCTTTCCAGTTTACTTCGAAACAAAAAATAATGTATGATTTTTTTGTATGGAATAGAAATTTTTCAAAAATAATTATTTTTAAAGGTATATAGCAAATAAGCAATGTATATAATATAATGAATATAACATTTTTTTAAATAACTGTGATGCTTATACGAATGCTGAAAAATGGACACAAATGTATTATATTGTAAAACCTTCACCATTAATAACCCATGAAAGGTCTTGGGCTCAGTAGTTAGGTAAGGATGTGCTGTTACTAGGCCAACGGTTGTGAAAGAAGAAGATTTGGCCTAAATCACGCTTAACCGCCAGGTTTTCCCCATTTAACCCTCCGTCAGTCGCACTAGCGTATTCTTACGCATTCTGACATATTTGTTTCATTGGTAACTTATTTTTCGTAGATAACGTATTTTTGCACGGATAATTTATTTTTATTTTCCTTTTTCGAACTTCACTTGATGTACAATGAAAAGTAATTATTAACCAAAACTGAAGTGTAGGCAAGAGCCGACGATTTCCCTGTTTTTTTTTGTTCATTTGCTTTCAATATACACTTAAGTTATATTTCTATAGTTTATATTTTGTTATATTAGTGTGTGAAACCTTTTCCTATTTTATATATATATATATATATATATATATATATATATAACGTTACTTACATGTTTTATTTGGTGATTATTTTTTTTTGTTAATGCAATTTGGCGATAAGACTGTGCTTTTTAGTCATTGTAGTTTTTCATATTCGAATTTTAATAAAAGTATGTTTGCAGTATATTGAGTATTTCAATGTCACCATGTACCTATATCTGTTTAAAACATGTAAAAATGTTTTTAACTACCCTTTCAATACTTCTTTGGACAAAATAAGGTTAAATGTAATGACTTTTATGAGTGCGGTGTAAACACAGCAGCGCAACCTACTAATCATTTCAAAAGGCAGGGATAAGGGGAATTTTAATTGTACTAAATTCAAAAAGAACAGGAGAAGTTTAAACAGAAGTATTTATTTAATAATAATATAGATATACATTAAAGTAAAGACAAAGGGCCAAAAATATAATACAATTTTTTTTAAAAAAATCATAATTAAAAAAAAAATGTAATAATTTTTGTTTGTTTGTTTATTTCGTTTAATTCTTTATGCTGCTATGGCTAATCGGACGATGCTACGGTGGGAGTCCTAAATTTTGCCTATCCAGGTGTAATTAGGATAGGGATCTTTAACGAGTACCTGACATCGCACAGGCTCGGACCCCCATTTTACGTCCCTTCCGAAGGACGGCATAGCTAAGGATTTTTTACTCCCTTTAAAAAATCCTAAGGTCATCTGCTGGACTGCGAACCCGCGATCTTGGGATAATAATTTTTGTCACACAACGTTATACATCAATTTCCAGCTATTTAAAATGAATAAAATGGAATATACGTAACAGTTACGTCTACAGGCTAAAGAAGAAAGAAAGAAAATTACTTTGATAATTTTATGTTCTCAGGCAACAGCCTTTAACAGTTTTATTTTTTTACTATGTTAATTTATTTATTGGCCGATCTATATTGGTTATTCTTATTTTTTTAAATATGTTTATTAGTTTAAATCTGTAATTAATTTTACGGGCTATATAGTATCTGAAAGGAATTTTAACAACTATTAATAATCATTTATAAAACAATGCATGGAGTATTGTACATTTTGTAAAATAACCGCCTCTTCCATTGGGGAACCAAAATAAAAAAAATTATTTAGTAGATATAATTAGTATAATGATCATATGAGAATACTATAAATTATTTCTTATGTACATACAATAAGTTTGTGAAAGCCGCTATGTAATGATGTGTAAGAATATCATTGAATATACAATAGAATTGATTGTAGTTAATATATATATATATATATATATATATATATATTATTTTATTTTGAAGAGAAAAGATTTGACCAGTCGGGATTCGAACCCGAGTTTCCATCTCTCTAGCGTGGCGCCTTAAACTAGGCCACCGGGGTGTATCCGAACCAGGCAAATCTTCCCTCTTCAGTGATCCATAACCCCCGTGGCCTAGTTGGATAAGGCGCCACGCTAGAGAGGTGGAAACTCGGGTTCGAATCCCGACTGGGTCAAATCTTTTCTCTTCAAAAATAAAATAATATATTTAATAATATTGAATTATATCAAGAAAAATTATATATATATATATATATATATATATATATATATATATATATATATATATATTTTTCCTAAACAAAATTCAGTTCTTACAAGTTGGGTTATCTAAGGTACTGAAAAAAAATAAATAAATAAAAAACTTAAAATCAAACTTAAAATTTAAATTTAAACAAATTATTTATTTTAAAATGGTTCATAAATAGTGAACTATTATTAAGAAAAAATAATTAGCATTTTTATGGCTAAATGTTTTTATTTTATAACAGCATTTTTCCGTCCCAAAAGTGAACATACAAACCAAAATGAAATTTGCCTAAGAAACTAACAGTTGATTTTTAGGATCTAAAAAAAAAAAAAAATTAAAAAAACACGTTATTTAATAACCTTGGTATTTAACAAATAAGTCTATAATTGAACCCTACCAAAAAAACAATAAAATCCTTAAGGTCTACAGTATGTTTGCTACATTTTATTAAAAAAAAAGTTAAGTTGGTTTATTAATTTTACTTGTAAGTTATTCATTTTTTTAATTTATTATAAAATAAATTAATTTAAAAAATTTATATTGGAAAGAACATCCAATTCTTAAATTAGATAGAAAAGAATATTATTTACAGTGTAAAATAGTTTTTAATACAATAAATTATTCATGATTAAAGAACAAAATTAATCAATACAAAAATGTTACAACTATTTCAAAGATATCCAAATAATTTTTATTAAATTCAAAATTTACCTATCCAATTTTAAAGTTATCTCAAACGACCAGAGTTGGGCAACATTTAATCATGACTAAATATTTGACAACTAATTTCCTGGAATCAATCACCTAATTGAACCATGATTAAATCCTGCAGTCGAGTTTTCAGTCATACAATCATTTACTAAAAAAATCGACTGATAGATTTTTCATGATTAAATAGTTGATGGATTCTAGAGAATTAGTTGTTAAATATTTAGCTATGATTAAATTTTGCTCACCTTAAGTGACTTAACAATTTTAGGTACTAGGGGAGAAAAAAAAAATTCGTGTCTGATATTTTTTTAGAAATTCTAAATTCTTAATGGAAATATCTAAGCCTAAACAGATTGGATCACTAACAGTTTATTTTTATCAGTCACAGCCTCCTAGAGCACGTTAGCGATCAACGCCAAACACTGAAATAAAATCAAAATTTTCTTTTCTTAATAGAAAAGAAACGATGCCCTATCGAAACCTTATGACGACTTTAGGTCATACAATTTCGAATGGTAAAAACTTTTTGATTTTTGATTAAGGATTTTAGAAAACTAAATACCAGTTACTAATTTATTTTTCATTTTTTATCCGACTGTTTCCACAATTTTTTACAACCAATGCCAAAAATAACACCAGAAAGTGACTATGTGTTTTCATTTTTATTAATTTTAAAATATTCACTATAAACGATCTGAGATATAACTACCTAGTTCGATATTATATGACTGATGAATCGAATTATTGGAAATTGAACTGTCGAATTATAAAAGGTCTCGAGCATGATTCGAGGAAAAATTGGGAACTCAGAAGAGACGTCAGAAAAAAAACCTTTTGCATAACAATTGATACCCCAATTAACTGATACCAAATAGAACATAATCAAACATAATTCTAACAATTGAACCTGATGTTGAAAGTAAATTAGCAGAGTATTGATTAGTAAATATATAAGCATTATTTAGAGGTTTTTCACCTAGGCTAAAACATATGGTTATGGTGCGGGAAATAAATAAAGCATACACTAAAAATGCTACTATTATTTTTCATACTATGTTTAGTGGTTGTAACAAGTACAAAAATATTCTAAAAATAATTAATCTTTATTTCAGTAATAAAACTCATTATGAATTCTAGGTTACGATTATAAGATGCTGAAATGTGCCGCTTGAAAATGGAGGCGAAGATTCCCCAACGATGAAGAAGCAGAAATCAATGAACTTAAAGAACTGAATGAGCTGAAGAGATACATCCTCATATAATGTTAAAAGAAGGCCTCCGATGATTACCAGAGATTATTATAGATATGAATGTAAATGGAAAAAAAATGTGAGATACAGAGTAAGGTGGAAGAATGAAGTTGAAGAGGACATTTCATCAATGAAGAACATGCCATGGATTGACAGGACAGGAGAAAAGTTCTAGATGATATTTAGTCTAAAGAAAAACGCATTAGTGGAAAATTCCTTTTAAAAAAATTAAAAAAGTGTCGAAAATCATCGAATAGTTTAAAAAATCTTGAATCGTAACGTATTTAATTAAACACAAATCATAGCGAGATTCAATGCCGTTGAATCCAACCTCTGTTGGATCCCAAAACAACCGACTGAAAACTATTAACCGCTCTCACCGCTGTTCCAAACCTCTCTTCAGGGACGTAGCCCCGCCTCCCAGGCCTGGGAGGTGGCAAGGTTTGAACATAGAAGAAGGAAGACCATCCGTCAACAGAGTGGATCCAGCAGCTGCTGAGGACACCCATCTCCAAATGCCGTAAGGCAATCCAAGATCCTAATATATATATTGTGAATTGTATATATTGTAAATAAATGGAGGATTAGAAAAAAAAAAAAAAAAAAAAAAAAAATATATTAACCGCTCACCATTATTAAGCAAATACAACGCAACTTGTATAAACTAATTTTATCTATATGCTTAACGACTAATCAACTAAGCTGAACAGCCCCAATTAAATAAATAAAATCACACTCATACTGCTGGATTTTCGATAATTGCTCTATAAAGTGTTCAGTAAAATATATTAAAAATATTGGTAGATCCAATAGAAGAACGGATGAGAGTATGTGGGAAGACATACGAAGGAATAGTGTGCATGTCCCTTTACTCTTTATCAGATATCTCGGAAATCATAAAATATAACTTAACTCACTTCTTGTACTATATCATCTTAAACAGAATACAAACAATAAATTAAAGTTCAAAACTATATTTTGCTAAGATTATTAGCCGCTTCTGTAAAACAGATTCTCCAAAATTTTTCTATTTTTTTATAAATAATTATTTTCCGGTTGAGAAATGATTTTTGAGTAAGGTTCCCTGTTCACAAAAATATTTAACAGTTTATATTCTACAAATAGTAGAAGCACATTATTGCAGATAATAGCTATGTTATAAATTACCTCAGCGGTCATTCAGAGAGACTTTGATTTATATTTTAATTTAAGTTGCATTAGTTATGTCTACTCGCATTTTAAAACAAATATTAGGAAATAGTTATATGATTAAACCAGTTTTATCTTGAAACGGTTTTCTAATATATATTACTAAGAAATAATAGCATACCATGCTGAACTGATCCACAACAAATTATTTTGTTGGAAAAAAAAAAATTAAAAATGACAGGAAGACTAAATAATACTACAATCTCTAATCATTTTACAGATTCTTCATGCTGAGGTGAATATTCAAAAGAAATATTTAAATAATTTATTAAAGAATAATATATTTCTTAATCGACTTATATTAAGGAAAATGTGAGACCTGTGACTTCCCGGAGGACTCCAGAATTCAAATTTAATTTTGATCCTCAAGAAGAAACAGCATACTTAAAAGAATTAGACAGGTATAAAGTAGCTAAATTAACTAAATTTTAGATAAACTAAAAGCAAAACTACAATAAAAGAAAAAAGAAGAGGAAGAAAGAAAACAATCATAAGAAATAATAAAAGCTAAATTGAAATTTCACGAAAGTATAAACTAAACTAAAAAAAGTTGTGCACTTTAGTTGAATAGGATTTTCCGGGAACAAAAAAAAAAAAAAAGTTGTGCACTTCAGCCCACTTTGTCTTAAAAAAAAAAAAATAAAAAAAAATAAAAATAAAAAAGCTGACAATAAGTGAATTTGTTGTGACCGATCACAAACCGTCTGCTATTTATCATGCATAATACTTTACCGAACTTCTTCCTGACAATAAAAATAAATGAAGTTAAAAGTCAATTAATTAAATAGATCATTCTTCAAGCTCCGTTTGGTCCATCTTCTGAGAGAGTAACAAGAGATCATTGTGAATGAGTATTTTTAGCCTTTCATGCATTTGTTTTATTTAATTAAACATCGCCAGTTTTCTTTTGTAAACACTAATTAGGAATCACAAACAACACGTGGGGTAAAAAAAAAAAACTCGATGTGCATACAGTTTGCTCTTAATTGAAGTAAAATAGGTTAATTAATTTGAAGCTCTACAAGGAAAATGGCACGAGGGATACAAAAAGTTTTAGAAGTTAATATAAAACCCTTATTTATAATAAGAAATCGCTTTAATATTATTAAAAAAAATATATTATGTTTTAGCTAAAAATATTAATTTTAGCCGTTAATAAGCATAAGCAAAATTCAACTGATAGTAAGAGAAACGTACTTTCGTCAAGGAACTTGCGTCATCCAAACCAAAATGTTTATTTAATAAATATTTATTTTCTTGCAAGGTATTGATATCCAAGGTACAAATATTTGGCAGTCATATTTTAACATGTATATATATATATATACATACATACTCTCAAACACAAAGAGTGTCAGTGTGTGAATATGTGACTATGTGATAATATCACAGCTAACCTGAAGATGGAACAAATGGGCTCCAAAACATGTTGTAAAGAATAAAGGATAAATAGGAATTAGGCTTTTAAAAAAATGAAATATATATATAAAGAGAAAGAATGAGAGAGAGAGAGTGTGTGAGAAAGAGAGAGAGAGAGAGAGAGAGAGAGAGAGAGAGAGAGAGAGAGAGAGAGAGAAAGAGAGAGAGAGAGAGAGAGAGAGAGAGAGAGAGAGAAAGACATATTTTCGTATTCAACTAATGATATGAATTATCATAAAACATTTTCAAATAGTGTTAAAACCAAAACAATTTCAAATAAAATTATTAAATGTTCAAGTAGCTCGGAAGCATTATAACTTGAAACAATGGAATCAAAGAAAGTATGGAAGGAGCTACCCTCAGAAAAATATAAAACAATAAGAGCCTTTCGAGAAAGCTTAGAAGAAACGTGTACAAGACAGTTCTCTGACCAGTCGAATTGTATTAGAGCGAAACTTGGACACTCACTGTAAAGAATGAGGGTATTCTACATAAATTAGATAGGAAAAATATAAAAGTTATGGTCTTACTAAGGTAGAAGATATATGGAGGTTAGAAGCTGCCAAGATCTAAAACTGTCCAAAGCTCTATATCTAGTGAAGACTGTCTAGCTACTAAGAATGAGATAGCTAGACCATGTTCAAAAAATTGATTCCTATTGAATACCAAAAATGATGAGTGGACATCCCGAAAGAGGGAAGAGAGAGACAGGAAGGGCCATATAGAGAGAAGATCTGAAGACCCTTGGAGTGGGGAATTGGAGTGGAGCAGCCGTGGTCCAAAATAAATGGAGGAAGAATGTGGAAGTGGCAAAGGTGAATATTTTGTTGAGGAACATTGGAAAATAGGGTGGAGATGTTCAGAACAGAAATGTTTATTTATGACCGGAGATGAAAAATTTAAGATAAGAGAAGAAAAATTAGATAGTAAAAAAAAAACTAACTCTCAAAGGGCGAGATGATGTACTTATATTCAAGATGATGCTTCGCCACAGCGTTTTTATGAAATGGATAAAATAGGTAACGAGAGAAATATAAAAATATAAAGAAAAAAAAAAAAAGAAAGCAGAATAGATAAAAAAGAAAAAAAAGTTTAGAGAATCGGAAAACGATAGAACATGAAATGTGAACCAGGCTATATACCAATAGAAAATAAAGCTAACGAACTAATTATTTATATTTGCATACCATCGTAAATACATATAATTAAATTATAAAAGAAAATTAGTTACTTATAAAAAGATACTTTGGTGGTACACTCTTTTGGTTTGTTATGATTTTTTAGCAACATGTTATATAAGAAGATAAGCTTAAGATGGGATTTAATTCCGAAACATTTTTTAGTACAAAAATAAAATATAGTTAAAATGTTAGTATAAATGACTACAATAGCTATTAACACTTAAAAAATCGGTATCTTAAAGAATCTATAAAATTAATAAAGTAATTATAAATTTATATTTTACCTGAAAATTAAAAACATTTTCATTTTGTCCATAAAATTTAAAGAAAAGTCAGCAAATATATTATTCCTTAAGAAATAATAAATAAAAAATTATTGTAATGCATATTAATAATATACAGGTATTAAAAAAAAACATGTTTGTTAAGATAATTCAAAGAAATGTTATCTAGTTCAAAAGAAAACGTGAAATATTACATTCGCTTTATCGAAAATAGTAGGAAATAATGTAATAATAAATTCTCTAGTAACTTTATCAGAGGAAATACTGGAAGAGAATAGCCTTAAATTATTAAGACATTATTCAAGAAATTTTACTTCAGAAGACATTTTCCTATTTGGGTAATGCTTTAGGTGACAGGGCATTATAAATGTTCCTGCAAAGACTGGTTCTGAGCCTAAATTTATTATTAAAATTCTAATAAAATTAACCATTTTTTAAAATTAGATTCGTTTCCTAAAATGAAATTAATTAATTAATTTTCTAAAAGAAAACATGTTAATTATAATATGTCCGTTTTGGAAGCTGGGGAAATTGATTTTTGAGGGATTTTATTAAACTTTTCTTATTCTTCGACATAAAAATAATCATTTTTACTTTTTTTCATTTATTTAATTTTTATTATCTATTATCCTGTTTTTAAGAAATGTAAATTAAAATGTTTGAGATCAGAAATATTAATTGTATAAAATCAAATAGAATATTAAAAAATCTTGAAAGGATATCTACATAATATAATAAAGTAAAACATTCCTTAATAAAAAAAATAAAAATTAATTTAGACCATTTTCAGAATATATCATTTCAAATAAATATTCAGGGTTTCTTTTAATTAAATTTGGTCTGTATAATATTCAAATATTGGTAAATATGTTTTTAATTTAGTCGGTTCAGTATTTTTTTTATCGATTCATTTTTCTTGATGGCCAAACAAATAACCCAGCTTGGTGGGTTTTTCTATTAATCAAAATAAAATATTTACCGGAACAAATATTGCTCCATAATGTGGTAGATTATGTATGTTACCAAAAAAAATATGGAATAATGAAATACAGAAAGTGAATAACCCGAGATAAAAATTATATAATCTTGGTTTCCACGTAGATAAATAAAATCTACAACTGTTTTAGTTTTATTCCATTTAAGACACTCTTGTTTGAACAGGCTTAGCCTAAATCTATGTCTAACTTTTCATCACCGGCCATAAAAAAAAAGAAGAAATAAATAAGAAAACAATAGTGTTCTCTATTAGTTTAACATAGATCAAAATATGGTATTCCCACACGTTAACATTGATATTTCTTAAGATCGAAATATAAACTGTTTGTTAACCCTTGAGTGGTCGCGTATGGCTCAGTTACAAGAAAGGTCGCGCGGATGACAATATTCATCCACTAAGTTTTCTGTTGTTTTAGCAATAGGCATATTTCTTATTCCCTTTATTTTCAAAAATACTTAATAAAGGATAAGAGAAATAAATTATTTACTCGAAATAATGAAATTTAAAGAATACACATAGATCATTATCAACATACGAAGTTGAAAATAATAGTTACGGGGAAGATCGCGTACATGCCAAATGAAATAATTCACTCAAATAGCACAGAACTTCAAAAATATTAGTATGGGCTGTTCAATGTAATTATAACTAACTCACATTGAATTAATTTCGCTAATGCAGACAAAATTGAAAATAAGTAATTGAAAGACCAGGTGGAGGACAATTGTTACACAACCAAAACAAATGGGAATTACAGGTCGGGTATATCAAATAGCAACTAACAGAGCTACTGAGACTATCCACCAAGCCTCCCTTTGCAGACTCTAGGCTCGTCATATTCATCCATGCCAAAACAAATACACAGTAGCGATGTT
The DNA here is from genome assembly GCA_003667255.2 of Euschistus heros. Taxonomy (NCBI): domain Eukaryota; kingdom Metazoa; phylum Arthropoda; class Insecta; order Hemiptera; family Pentatomidae; genus Euschistus; species Euschistus heros. The sequence goes on along the minus strand of RCWM02000105.1, from coordinate 615,765 downwards.
AAGAGCAGTGGAGGACTATGGTCATTCGCGCGACCACTCGAGGGTTAAATAGATTATTTAAAAGGAAGATAAAATTGAAAAAAATATATTCATAGTATTGGTCTACATTATATGGGAGGCTTGAAGAAAGCTTATATGAAACCTTTTTATATTTGATAATACCCTTAGCTTTAGTAGTAGGAGAATAACTTGAATTTTTTATAAAATTTTTATGTTTACAAAGAAAATATTTTTTTCTTTTAAATAATAGCAAAACAGAAACAGGAGGAAGAGGAGCGGAAGATCCAGAATAAGAAAGTTGATTAGAAGAATGTAAAAAATAGAAGAAATGTTGTGTGATGAGGACGTTTCAAGTTCTAATTAAACAAAAAACATTAGTTGTTTTCTGTAATCATACATCATTTCGGAAACTCAAAATTAATTAATGATCTTATTGATCATATTTCCATGATCATTTGATCTATCATATCATATTGTATCATACCTATTATATCTCTTCAAATTCAGAAAACAAAAATACGAGGTATGTTTTTCCCTTGCCGGTCATTCCCTGTAAAGTACTCTGTGTGGATGCTAGTAGGTAACGGTGTGGGCAAACATAACTTTAGGTATAAAGGCCCTTTGGAGAGGAAAATCTAATTTTCAGTAAATCGCTGATGTGCTTGATAATATTTACATTTTACGACCGGTAATATGCGGTCACACATTGTAAATGTTGTCAACGTGTACCTTAAACGCACTTTAGTGTAGAGACGATAAACCCTTCCTCAACCTTATCGAACGGTAAAGATAGCACCCCTTGGACCCCCAACTTCTTAGATCTCTTCCGGAGTCACCTCCACATCCACCAAAAAATGAATTCTAATCTTACAAAATGTACGCCAAGATCAAAAGTAGTCATAATAAACGAGTTATATAAATTATGAAAATCATAGCTTGAAAATTGCTTAAAATATCATTTCTCAACAAAATACAAAGCATTTAATTTTACAACTCCGAAAACCACCAACTTTTCAACCCGATCTTTCAAATCGTATTATTTTTTATTTTTAGGGAAATTAAAATGACATCAGCCACGATATATCTTGTCCTCCTTACTAGTTATAAATAATTTCATATAATTACGTTTTATTTTTCAATAACAAACAGTTATCAAGGTGTTCAAGGAAACAAAAAAATATATTACTAGGATTGATGGATTCTTTTTTGCTTCTATTAGAATTTTTTTATTCGAAGACTAGTTTTGAATGTTCATTTTTAATTCTACAATAGAAACATAAAAAACAAAAGATGAAATTCAATATACAGATTTTATATTTGTCTTCACTATTGCATAAGAGATTAAGTCGAATCTTGACCCAAATAAGTTAAGTGACTAAAAAGGTAAAGGCGTACCTTTCGTGGAATACTGTAACGTCTCCAAAATATTCGATTTTGAGTTTTTTAGACCGAATCATTAAATTTTACTTAATCTTTATGTGGTATAAACGACAATAAGTTTAGTAGTTCATTTAACCGAGAAAGGGCGGAAGTTGCTTTTCGAAAGTGGGTGAAATAAGGAAATTCGTTTGGGAAAGACTATAACAAACTACTCGCTGCCTATCAGTACTTTGAAAATATTGCTTCGGCTGTATCTGGATTAAAAAAAAACAACCTACGATCAGAAAGAAAACGAAAGTTAAAAAAGGCAAAATAAAACTTTAAACGCAGTTTCCCAAAAGTTGAAAATTTTTGAGATGTAACAGTATTCCACGAATAGTCCGGTAAAAAAGTTATTTTAAATGATCATGTTTTAAAATAAATATCTTACTTAAAAACATTTTCACCAAGAAGAAAACACCTCCATGTTTTTTTTTTTTAGTCGCTTAACTCATTTTGGCCAAATTTCGATGTAACTGCTTATTCACTGAGATGATAAATATATATATACATCTTAAAAATGTAAGAAATTGATTAAGTATCGGTACTCCTCTATACAGACAAAATGGTAGCGCTTTTAAAAAATATTAGGACCAAGAGTGGACTAGGTGTAAAAGGACGAAAGGAGAGTTTGGAAGTTATATAAATACATTTATCCCTAAATTTATTAGTCATGAAATAGGTAGTCCCTTATATGATATTTTCTAATGATGTTAGAAACAATAAAATTGCTTAAAGCCAATCCAGATTTTTGTTTAAATGATCAGATAAATATTTCGTATTATAACATCCAAGTAGCGGAGGATGCTAGAAGTGTCTTAACAGTCACTGACTGGAAGGCGTCGGAACAAGACCGTGACGATTGGAGGAAGCGGATAGAGGAGGCCAAGACCCGTAACCGGACTGTATTGTCGTAGTAAAAACAAAAAATTAAATAAAAAAAAATCTAATTTTATATTTGATTCAAGTATGAACAGAATAATCGACCAGTTATATGAAACATTGTGTTAACATTCGAGACTATTCTTCGAATAAAAAAAAATTAATATTTGTAGGAAATAATTCATCAATCCTAAATATATCGATCCTTCTAAGCCATCATGCGTTGCACAAGTAAAAAAAATATTTATTATACTGAATGTGAGCTGCAGATAAAAATATGATTGAATAAAAAACAAACTTTAAAGTAAAATATTTACTAATATTTAAAACAATAAATCTATCAATTGAATAAAAATCAAAGTTTGAATACAGACAAAATTTATGAAATTTCCTAGTAAAGCAATTTCCAATCGCTGGGAATGCTCTTCAATGTCAGATGTTTATTGGTCGGGGAGAGGGTGCTTTTAGAAATGAAGTTACAGAGATCGCATATTGGACTATCAGGAATAGAAGCCGATCTTGTTTTGCAATTCAAATCGCAGCCATTCAAACTGCATATGCCATTGGTCTAATTATTCAACCGCTGTTAGGGGACGGCTATCAGAGATGTTTGGGGACACGGAATCTCTTTGTGGCTATATTCCGACATATAACTAATTTAAATAGGTCACGTATAATGTTGATAGCTTTAATTGGTATTTAAATTCATTCGGGTCACTTATTGTGAATGTTATCCAAAATGTAAAATGTCAATTAGGTGTATTAGGTACAGTTGCATAGCACCGTCTCTAATCCTAATTAAATGAAAATATCAAATGTTAGATACAAAATTAATAAACAGATTAGAAATGTCATTCGTGTTTTAACTACATACAATTTAATTTAAATGTCCCTAAGTATAGAATTCAAAATTAGGAGAAAAAAAAGTATATATATTCTTTATATATTTTTTTTTTAAATCTAGTATTTTAAATAATAAGCGTTTGCTAAGGAAAACTTGCTAATCCAAGAAACTTGTTTTTCCAATGAAAAATAAATATAAATATAGGAGAACATTAAATAAATTACAATATATAAATGAGGGATAGTAAAGAAATAAGAGAGTTAATAAATTAGTATCCCATTAATTCCAACAAAAAAAAAATTTAAGTTTTTTTTTTCATTTATTTACTGTATTTCACAGCTGTATACAATAAAAAAAATTTCTAGAAAATGAGAAAATATCGTTCATCATAACAAGTCGATGGTTTAAAAAGTAAGTAAATAGCTATTAGTAACACTTCAAAATAAGTTCTGTATTTTTTAATATTATTTTCAAATGCCTCGGAGGGTTATCAGGAATATAATGGGAAACAAGTTGGGAGCCTAGTGGATTCGAATAGTTTTGGTGTTTACTGTAAAAGGATAGGTATGTAGTTTGGGCTAAATCAGCAACATATGGGACATTAAGGTCTTCATGGATAAGTGTATTTCTGAAATAATGGGGTGCATTAAATATTTAGTGAATTGCACGGTTTAGTGGAGCCACAAAGCTCAACTCCATGTGTCAAATAAGACTAATTACTGTCGGCATCTTGCAGCGTTTGTCTAGTAAATGTTGAAGAGTTTGAAATCGACAGTTTTTGTGGTTTTAGTCTTGTTTGTAGGTTCCAAGTTAGACGTTTGTCGAGATGAATTTTTGGGTAGTGGATATTTTTAACAGAGATCAGATAAGTTTTATACGAGTATAATATAGAATAGAAGGTTTATAACGAAGAGAAAAGATTATTCAATAAATATCGTACAAACAAGATAAAGTGTATTAATAATACGACACTTCTGTCTCTAGCAAACTATTTTTTTTTTTTTTTTTTTTTTTTTTTTTTTTTTTTTTTGAGTAACACTGCTTGATAAACAATTTTTCTTTTATAAATAAAAACAAAACAAAATAAAAACTTTATAAATTTTTACGACTTTTGCACTGACCGTAAACTAACACAATGAAAAAAACAAGGGCCAAATACTGCGAAATGATCCCTCATCAAGATTCCCATTGATGTAAATACCTGTTCAACCTGCCTTTATGGACAATCAGAATACATCATGGCCTAGTCGGGAGAACTTGCTCAACTTCCAACAGCCCCTCCTGAATTATGACCTGTTATAAGTCCCCCAACTTCATTTATTGTTAATCTCGAGACTTATTTCGACCTGAGATCCCTTGTGGGCTTGAGCTTACTAACTTGCAAAACTCTGTGCAGCGGGGATGAATGTATAATGCTACCCCGAGGTAATTTTTCAATTTTTTAAATCAGGTATTATATATGACATTCGTTGTTTGATAGCGGATTTGTAGTTTGCCTTAAAAACGTAGATGCTGAATCAAGAAAAAACAATGAGAAACATTGCACAATTTCCCAATCACCAGAATACAAGATGTTATTATATTTTGAAATGAAATAAAAAAAATAAAAAAAAATCATGGATTTATCCTAGGACGAATGTCTTATAATAAATGTAAATTAGCCCAAAGAGTTTAACCATATGCTCAATACATCATAACATCAATCGAAATGGCTTTTCCCTACAAGCAATAAACAAAACAAAAATTTTTTAATTGATAAAAGAAGAAAAATAAAATGACAATAAGTTTTAAACAATAACTATAAAGATATTTCAAAAGAAAAATATATTTGTTATGGTTATAAGTTTTAAATAGTGATCCATGATAATGGGTGGATAGAAGAAAGGCAGAGAGACGAGATTAAATAAATAAAGAAAAGGGACACAACAAATTAAAATATGAATACAATTCCTTAAAGTAGTAGTGCATTTAATGAAGGGTTTATCTAATGCAGCGGTTTCCTGAAAGGAGTCGTATATGGATATAAAGGCATGATTGGATATTCAAAGTAGAATTCAGATTTGAACTTGTGAGGTTGGAATATATATGGAGGGCTTTGGGAACGGAAAATGAGATATATTAAGAAAGCGAGAAAATCCCTGCGACAGTAGTCAGGAAAAAGCCACATTAACGTAGTGCATTATTAAAAAATGTGGTTATCTCTTGAGATGCCGGAGATAAATCTTAGAAAACAGTTCTTTGACATTCTGAGATCTGAATCTAGTTCTCCAGAGATACCATTGTAAAGTATGCAACTATAATGGAACTAGGAGAAAATCAGTGATAAGACCAAGAGATGAGGAGTTCTTGGCCCACCTAGTTTTTACAATTTCCAAACCATTTTTTAAGGAATTCCTTTCTATGTTTCATGAAAATTATCATTCTAGCTAAATGTTTCGAGATTAATTCTATCGTCAAGGCTTACTTTTGAATCCTGGGGCAAATTAAATCTGGGTGTAAGTAAAATCATCATTTTTTTTTTTTTTTTTTTTTTTTTTTTTTTTTTTTTTTTTTTTTTTTTTTTTTTTTTTTTTTTTTTTTTTTTTTTTTTTTTTTTTCATGTCGTTCTAAAAAACTTCAATATATACCGTATAAGCATCCTAACATACATAGTTATGTTATTGGTTTATTTTTTATTTATAGATATTTAAAACTGTATACAAAAGATACACAAAATAAATATGCTTAAACTTGAATATAACGATATGTTAATAACGTGTAAAGAAACTACTCATTAGTAGCACTTTAGTAAAATATACGTAAAAATGTCTCTTGGCTATCTCTTTTCAAACGCATGGGAGGGTTATCGGGAATGAGTTGGGAAGCAACTTAAGTGATTAATGGATTTAGGATGGTATGAAGCTTATCATGGAAGGATAAATATCTGATCTGGGCTAATACAGCGATATATGGGACTTGAATTTGTGAAACAAAAAGGTGAATTAATGATTTTGGATTGAAAGGAAGTTATGTCAATGTGATTTTATTTACAGTAAAGAGGTTTGGACTCATGAGTATGCAATATCATTGAAACATTGGATCTAATTTGAATAAAAAAGAGAAAATATTCTAAGAACTGGTCGATATATTAATTAGAGTCTTATAAACCTTAAATTATTTATTTTTTTACTATTTCTGTAGATATTTTGTTTTTATTATGTGGTTATATAGATTCTGCATCAACTTTAAAAATAGTTCAGTGATTTTTTATTATTGTGACTTAACTTACTTTTAAAAGATATCAAATATTTCAAGCAATAATCACTCTTAGAAAATTAAGGCATGTAAATGGAAAAGGCTGTAAGTGCCAAAAAAAAAAAAAAAAAAAAAATTAAAAAAATTTAATTGGAAAATGAATAGTTCTATCGCCAATGTAATGGAAACAGCGGTACGTACATTTCTTGGTGCCAAGCCCCTTACGCAACCACTGTACGTACCACTGTTTTCACTACATTAGTGGTGGAAATTATCCATTTTCCAATTTTTGCACTTACAGCCTTTTCCATTTACATGCCTCAATTGTTTATCTTCGTACCTAAGCTTTTTTATACAGCTCCAATTAAGATACACTACAGAAGTAATAGGACTGTTAACATTCTAAAATTATGTATTTTTATTACGTTTGCATGGGTTTTCAATATTTATTTTTTCAATTTTGTATTTATATTAACATAAAAAAAAAATATTATGGTAATATGGGTAAAAATGGGTTCTCTCTGATTTAGAAAATTTTATTGATAGTAGCATTAAAAAAATGGGAATAACATGAATGAAATAACAATTATTACTAAACGACTTCTGTTATTTATCATGGAAATATAATATTTCCTTATAAATAAAACTTTCATTATTTTTTCTTGTATTTTGCCAAAAGATGATTAATGAAGAGTCAGTGAATTTGGTTGAGGATTTTATAATCAGCGTCACAACCAAAAGTAGTAAATTGTTCATAAAAAAAAAAGCCTAAACTTAAAGTTCTCCACCTGATGAGTCAAGAACTAAATAAATGGATAAATTAAAATAATAAAATATTAAATTGCTAATAAAGAAATCATTATTAAATAATGAGTATTTTGAAACCAATGTTTATTGCAACAGATTCTAAAATTTATGTTAAGAAAAAAAATTATTAGAAATAATGTAACTAAAATTAATTAACGCAATCTCTGTATTTCAGGAAGTAATAATATTTATTTCAATTAATATTTTATCACATTCACCTCATCGTATCACCTTAAATTTATCACAGCCATTTTTTTTTATTTTTAAATTAAAAAGAAAAAAATAGGATTTCACAGCAAAGTGTAATATCAACATAAAATAATTTTAAAAAATCGCTAAGGCTAATAATAAAGAAATCGAAATGCTTAGTTTGGTGTATTATATAAGGCAGCAAGTTTTGTTTCTGAAAACTGGCGAAGTATTTAAAATTTAATATGGTCCTATTTACTAATAGCTTCCTCTAAACTAATATTTTACAGATATTGAAAATTATTATTTTCATTCCAGAAATTTATATAAATACAAGTAATAACTAGAGTTAAAATAAAAATAGAAAAGCATCCCAGTAACATTCGTTTTTAAAATAAATGAAAGACTGTTAAATTACCCTATGAAAAATAAGTTAATAATCATCAGCAAATGTCGTGCAATAAACAATTTCAAACGATTATTATGCTTTTAAATTATTTTAAATTGAATAAACGTTCAGAAGGGCGTATGTAACAAATTTTGCAAAACATTTCTTTTTTCCTAAGAAGGCAATGTGTTGGTCTGGCTTCCGCTCGGTAATAACTCAACTTCTGAGTACCAGTAATGAACAGAGTTGGGCAAAATATAGTCATGATTAATTATTTGGCAGCTAATTTTCTTGAATTAATTATCTAATTTAATCTTAAATTAATCTTTCAGTTGACTATTCAATAAACTAAACCATTAATTGACTAACTAAACAAACTGAAAGATTTAATTATGATTAATTTTTGGTCAACTTTGGTAAAGAACCACTTACTTATTAAAAGTTTAAAACACACGCCCTTTTTCTATAAATTGAATTACAACTTTACTTTCAACAAATAATATTTACGATTCATGTTACTAGATTTTAATAGAGAGAATTTTTTTTATCTTTATCGTAAAATTTAAAAAAAATATAATGAATGCCATTCTGAGAATTGATGTTTCACAAAAAAATAATAAAAATATAAATTTTTTTCTGAAAAGACGTTGAAGTTTAATGTCAAAACATCCAATAAAAAAAAATATAACAAAAATCTGAAATTGTTTCTTGCATATTACTATTTATAAAAAAATTCTGCGGATATTATCTAGTGATATAAAAGCCTCGGAACAAATCGCACAAGATGCCCGAACTATTTAAAGTGCTCCTAAAGTTTCTAAAGAATTCGCTTACACTATTTAGAATATGCACGCGTTTGTCAAGTTTGGATAACTCAACAGTTAATTGTACCGAGCTCTACAAAAATTATACAGAGCCGGCATATTACAATAATACATAAAATCAGTCCGTTGTTTTTGTTTATTTATAGAACAATAAACAAAGAAATATTCTACTCTATGAGAAAGATGTCCGTAAATGTTATTAAGATTTCCAGCTAAGCTAGATAACGCTATAAGTCCTTAATTAGCAATAAATAATTTTTAAAAATATAACATAATATACATATAGTTTTTTGTAAGTGCAAAACTCATAAACAACCAGAGAACGAGAAGTAGAATTATAAGCAACAGATATAACCAACCATTTGATGGAGTCCGCACCCAGCGGTGTAATTTCATAATTTCATAATACCTTATAGACTCGACAAGATCTTTCACCCAGCTCCTTTTCAGTTTCCGTTGTATATATCTGAAATTTACAATGCTACTTACTTTACTCTGTACCTGTTTGTTAGACAGTTTAAAAAAAAAACGCTCGTTAATTTTATTTTATTAATGTTAAATAAAATGATGATTTCATTTTATTAATGTGGCTTGTAACAGGCGGAATATGTAAGCATGTATGTAGTGTTTTATTTGAAATGTCGAGGAAGGAGTTTTTTATCAGTCTTAAAAAATTAGGTTGGAATGTTTGTATTTTTTGCGGGTTTTTTTTTTTTTTTTTTTTTTTTTTTTTTTTTTTGTCTGTTCTATGAGCTGTAATTGTTGCATTTTTGACTTGACATGTGAGCCTTATTTTAGTCACATTCGCAGTTTGCTGTCAAGCTTGACTGTCAGTATGAAAAGGAGAGGAGGTAGCATAAATGTAATATGTAGTGAATTTAATTATAAAAACACCATTCTATATTCTATATTATGTTTACCCATGGCTTAGAAATAAAATCTTTGATTTTTAAGTTATATAAGGCAATGTTATAATAACAAAACGAATGACTGAACTTTATAAGTTATCCAGCCTTATAACAAGTTTAGTTCAAGCAGTCTAATAGAACAATATCAATAAATCATAATACCATATAGAAGATGAGCAAAGATAAAACAACATGTCAGCAGTAGCGCTTTAAGTGTCGAACAACTGAATGTTATTCTAGCAACAAGATAAGATTAAATTTTATGGACACCTTTCTAATAGAGCAGTAGCGAAACACTCAATTGTCCTCAGATGAAACTTTAATTTATTTTCTGTCGTTTAAAGTTAAAAACTAATTGGAACATTTAATACCTTCATGACCAAAGAAAACTGGAGCTCACAAACCTTAATATATATTTCAAGGCACTTAAAACGATTGAGGTGAAAGCAATAAAATTTAAATCATTTATGAGTAAGAATAATATCACTTAATTGAAAGACGACTAAGCAAAGACTGGATGAAACGAGCAGACGACTCATAGAAGAAGAACATAAATTAAAAGAATAACTTATACCCGTCCCTATGAACGTCCATAACGTTTATTATTATTATTATTATTGTAAGTTTTATTTAAAAATTGGTTTATTAAAAAAAAAATTCATTTAGGAAAAAAAAGAAATTCGAATTCTTATATGGGAAAAATCGGAATTTTTATGTGGGAAAAAAAAAATCGAAAATCGGTATTCAGTATGGAGAGTTGGAAACATTAACAAGAATCTCGTAACAAATATCAAAATAAACAAGAGGGAAACCGGTGTGTGAAATATTTAATATTTATCGGATTTCAAATTCATACTATGTATTTGTTTTCATTTTATTCGAAAAACAACTTTCTCAGAAATGAAATCATATAAATAAGTATTTTAATTTGAAAAAAAAATATACAAAAGTTATGATATAATATAATACAGAGTATCGGTATATTGCCGAACAAGTAACCATAACCCACTTTTGGTTCACAAAGTTAAGCTCTTATATATATATAATTTTAAAGCATTGAATAATACAGGAAAAGAACATAAGTTTGTTAAATGAGTAACACTTGAATGCTCAAATTGGTTTTCTCACAAAAAAAAAATAAGTAGGAATATATCTTAAGGTAATTAGATTTTGTGGTATATATGGTATCAAAAGAAATACTGCTATTGACTAGCATATAAATATATATATTTACTAGTGATATATTTAAGTCAGTGTGTAAAAGTTGTTGGGATTGATGAATTAATTGCCACTTCTATTGGAATTATTTTATTAGTATACTAGTTTCAAATGCTAAAAATTCATCTTCATTTCTAAAACATACAAATTTTCAACACATCAGCACTATGTTACATGGATTATATATAATAAAGTTTTCAAAAATGTTAGAGGAAGAAATCAAACATTGGTACTCACTAAGAGTATGTAGAGATCTGACAGATATCTGAAATATATCCATCGTGGAAAGGGGAATGGGGGCAGGTAGGTTAAAATTGTTGGGATTTACTATGGGATTTCCCTTGTGATATCCCTTTTCCTTAATTAGTAAACCCCAACAATTTTAACCCACCTTCCCCTTTCCCCGATTGATATATTTCAGTTATATCTTATATATCCTGAGGTGAGTACCAGTGTTTGATTTCTTGTCTTACATTTTTTAAAACTTCAGTATATATATAATCCATGTAACATAGTGTTGATGTGTTGAAAGTTTTGTATGTTTTCGAACTGAAGATGAATGTTTAGCATACGAAACTAGTATTCCAATAAAATAATCCCAATAGAAGTGGCAATTAATTCATCAATCCTAATTGTATTGATCCTTCTATACATTAATGCGTACCTCAAGGAAAAGTTATAGATGAGTAGTAACTAAGAGATTCCAGTGATATCTAAATGTTCTTTATTCAAACTAATGATACAATTCACAATGTCTGAATTTTGACTTTTCAACCATAAAAGCCGTTTTATATCACTAAATATGATTTAAATATGGTTTTCAAATAAGAACAATAATCCGTCCAAAAATTCTTCTTCAGATGGGTTTTATGAGATCCCATTTCATTAACTTCAATAGGGCTCGAGGTTTTCCTAAAGCTGTCAGAAACACCTTTTCGAAAACTGCCCTTAACTCTGCCCAACTTCCAGCACGTTCCTGAAGGGTTGGATACTTCAAGATATTCAATGTATTCTATAAATGAGGTCAATTAGGAAAAGTTTAACTGAGATAAATAATTTTTTTTTTTTACCGACAAAAACCATTTAGTGACGCAGCCCAATCGATTTTATATACTTATTTTAAATGAATCTTATATAAAAGGCCGGTGTATATAAAACAATAAATGAGACTCTTTATCTTTAGAATAAATTATTTTAAAAATAAAATTAAAAACAGAGACATATAAATATAAAAGATAATCAGTTTCTCAAATTTTGTCTTTAAAAAAGAATAAAAGTAAATGAAATTCAATTAAATATAAAGTGACAGTATGTACCTCTGAAATTAATTAATTTATAAATATATATATATATATATATATATATATATATATATATATATATATATATAGAGAGAGAGAGAGAGAGAGAGAGAGAGAGAGAGAGAGAGAGAGAGAGAGAGAGAGAGAGACATAACCTATACATTTTTTATTTTATACCATCGTATGCAAAATTTTAGCAAAATCATTACAACTTTGATTTTTTTTTTTTGTATTTTTTTTAATCTACCTATTAGAAACTAAAAAAAAAGATTTATAATCCTACATGCCTGAGATAGCATAGTAGGAACGAATTGCTTACCTACCACCAATGGTATTGGAAGGAGTAGAGGTTACGACATTATGGAATAATTTTACCTTTTTCCAGCTGTTAGTAAGGCAAAACGTGACTCCAGTTATTCAAATTAATATAAATCCTAAACGGTGGGTCCTAGCAACAAATGTTATATAACTAAAAATATTTTCCTATCAATTCCTAATGAGGCAATTGTCGTGGAAGTTCGACGCGAGGAACACAAACGGAACTAGAGCTTATTAAAATGTTATATTTTTGATGTTGAAAAACTACTGACCCTAAAAGAAATATCGTTGTCAAAAATGTTTATTAGTACCCATCAGTACTCTCTTGACATAAAGTCGTGTCAATTAAGCAATAAATAGTGTCAATCACGATCGTTGGCTGTCTCATTAGTGTTTTGGACTCAAAGATGGTTTGAGTGATATAAAATAATGTTATATATTTTGAGAATTAAGATTAATAGTCAATTAAAAAGAAATCCGAAGATTATTTAATAAGATTCAGAAATAAAAATTAAAACTTTGGCCTAAATATTTGTTGGGTATGGTATATTTTTTTTAGTTTCAGTTTTCCTTTTTTCTGCCATCAATGTTGGCCGAACATTGAAAAAAAAATATATGTTTGTTTTTATCAAACATTGCCTTTTTTTATTTATTTATTTTTTTTATTGATTCCTAACAAAATTCTCCTTTTTATTTCATTCAGTTAACCAATATAGCTCTTTAGAAAAAAATAAAATACAGCTAAGGAAACGTGAAATTCGAAGAAAATTTGTTATCGTTTACTGAGCCCTCTAGAAAATCCAAATATATACATATATATATATATTCTTTTATAATAATGAAACAAGAAAACTTCGCTGGGCGCCATTAAAATACTATGGTTGAAAAGATAAATATAAAGTAGATTTTTTTTTTTTTTTTTTTTTTTTTTTTTTTCTCAAGGTGTCGTTAAATAAAGCCATGGAATTTTCCTATACATAAATTGAAAAAAATAAAAATAAAAAAAGTGTCTGACTGAGACTTGAGTGACTTTGTGAGACTCCTTTGAGGGGGACTTTAGCGGGGAGATTCGGGTGACTGCCACCCACCTGTTGATCGGGGCAATGGAGTCAAACATCACCTCGCCCCACCATTCAGCTTTCGGCTGCCTTTATCATTGAACAACATGCGTCCGGGCAGTCCTTTGTACCCATCTGTCGTCTCATTATACCCTCAGCCATAATTAGAGAGAGCTTAATCTGATCATTCATTGAGTTTCATCGCGGATTGTTTGTTAGCGAGCAATGCGAATAATTACCAGCTTATATCATCAATCACACTAATTGATTGTTGTTTTAGTCTCAATAACGCGAAATCTACACAGCGTAATTACGAATCACTAATATCAAGAATACGAAAAAATACATTGGGAGACTATTTTATAACTTATGTAAAACGAATGCGAGAGGAAGATGGCCTGAGATGCAGTCAGTAGAAAGTAAAATAAAAATAAACAAAATTGTCTTTTTTCGTTACTGATTTGGCCTCCCTGAGGAAGACGTGCAAGGCATGTCTTAAAATTGGCGCTCTATACATTTTTTAACTAAATAATTATATTTTTCTTTTTCCTGACTACATCCAAGATCATCTTCTTACTTTTTCAATCAACTAATTTATTCTTTTCAAAAATCCATTAAAATGTAAAAAAAAAATCATTAGACATAGGTTGCATGCTACAACTTAATCAGAACTGATAATAACTAACACTATCTGAATCAAAAGAACCTTAATTTTTTTAATAAAACTTCTAAAGCGTTAAACATTTCATTATCCAGCTCTCCCCATTACCCAGAACGCAGATTAAAGCGCACCTAAACGAGTTGTATATTTAGTTTGTTTTGGAGGTCTGGCAATGGCCATCTTCTCTACTCAAGCCCTGAATGTTCTATAACGCTCAGTCCACTAGATTTTTACAAGCGAAGCAGTTAAGAGAGCAGCAATGGGATCTCTTAGGTTGGAAGGGCTTGTCCTCCCATAAATGGAGAAACTTAGTTCTTGGTATCCGAGGATGTTTGTATATATTGTATATGTAGTGTGATTGTATTTAGTTTTGTCATTCTTTATTTAAATGTATTATTAATTTATTTTATATCATTATTTACTATATTTTATTTAATGTTTAGTAAAGTTGGAAGTTTTTTAGTTTAAATTAGTTTTATTTATTTTCATTGTATATATTGTATGAATGGAATTTTTTTCATACTACTTATTGCCCTAAAGAAAAGAACACTGTTTTATTTCATTTTTTAACTAGTATTACCATCGTTATTTCAATATGCATCAGTGAACGTCAATATGTAATAAATATTATGCTGTATCCATTCATACAATATATAAAAATATAAAAGAATAAAATTAAGATATAAATTAATAAATTAGATTAAAAAATAAGCAAATGACAAAAAACTAACAATACTTACTTACAGTTATAATAATAATAATATTTAAAATGGAAAATAATAAAAATAATAGATTAAAATGAAATTAATAATAATCACAATCATCAAAAACAAAATAATAAGAATAATTTAGATACAGCCATGCTACATCTACTATACAGACATCCAGCCTTGAGAACCTCGAATCAAGGTTATGTCCCCAAATTGTTGTGAGTCAAGGCCAGACCCAATTACAGATTACAGTATAATTTCAATAATAATCTTCTCTCTCTCCATTAAAAATAAATAAATAAGAAAAAAACTCGCTGAACGAATAAAATATTATTTTGTTGTGATTTTATCAACTTTGAGAGAAATTAATTTATACTCTACACTACTATGGATACTATGAAGAAGGGTAAGATAAACAGCTAGAGATAGCCACGTGAACTCATTATTCGAAGCTCCGATGCTCCCAGAATTCATCAAGAGACTGCAGATTAAATTCCTTTACTGTCCCACTAATCTATAATTTCCAAGCTTCTCACCAACAGCTCGCCCAGTATAAACAATCAAAAGAAAGTAAAAACGTTTTATAATAGATGATACATGAGGTAAATATAGTTTTATATCCGTTAATTACAAAAAAGCGATAATTACCAACATTCGTTTTATTAACATTACACATTACTCTGATTCAAGATAAACTTATTAAGTGCCTTAAAATGTAGAGCCATTACAGTACAAAACCATCCAAAAAAATATTAATGATTAAATTCTAAAATTATTTTATATTACGAAATAATTCTTGGTTTTTAAATATTTTTTAAATATATTTCTTATTTTTGAAGAGAAATCCCAACCCCCTTGGGTTCGAATCCCAACCGGGGTCAAATCTTTTCTCTTCAAAAATAAGAAATATATATAAAATTATTTTATATATTTTTGAGATTTCTAAAAAAAAAAAAAATAAATAAATAAACGTAAAGAGTTTTTGGTGTCCACATTCAATCAATCATACCATTGCAAAAACCGGTAACGGACAAAAAGGGGAAAAAATGAATGAATGCTATAGAGAGATTATTAAAGGATTCTTTCAAGTTTTGAAGGTGATTTCAAAACAGATTTTAATCAAAATATTTTTAGACTAAATATTGATATCTGGAAAAAAAGATTTGTAGATAGTTTTTTTTTTTTTTTTCGTTTTTTTAAGAGTTATTTGAAAACTGTAATTAAATGAAACGATAACTGGTACATTAATTTAACTACCATTGTTTTTCCTGAAGTTTTCGTTTTTTTAGAGGTGGTCACATTGGTGAGCTTATTTAATAGCGTGAAAGAGGTTAATTTTGGATGAACAAACACAACTCAATTTCAGTTCAATTCATAATTTACAAGGAATCCGACAAATAATTAAAAAAACAACTTTGAGCCGGTGGACTATTGATTCGTCAGCCTGAGACAGAATGGTCCCATCTGAAAGGGCTGATTAATTGAGGCTGGGGTAATTAATGCATGGCCCCAA
The DNA here is from genome assembly GCA_003667255.2 of Euschistus heros. Taxonomy (NCBI): domain Eukaryota; kingdom Metazoa; phylum Arthropoda; class Insecta; order Hemiptera; family Pentatomidae; genus Euschistus; species Euschistus heros. Next base: position 599,491 of record RCWM02000105.1, on the reverse strand, counting down.
AGATCCGCAGCCGAACATCAGTTCATATCGATATCGATCTATCGATACCTTTTTAGAATGGTAATTAATTACACCGATGTCCAAGAATTCTAGGTGCTAATGATTATTCAATAACTTTAAGTGAAGTTTCAGAGTATTTTCTAAGCCTTTATACCACCAATTATTTATAAATATAGAAATGGAAATAGAAATGGAAAAAAACTTAATTCTGGGACAAAGTCCATTAAGAATAACATGCATAACACAAAGTTAAATCATAACTGGCTGAGAGATTTTAAAAATAATACATCATACATAAAAGTAAATACAAAATTGTATGAGAACAAATACGAATTAAAAAAAAAAAAAAAAATAGAATAAAAATAAAAACTGTAAATTGAAAAAAAAAAGAGAAAGAAAAAAGTAATATTAAAAAAAAAATTACAAATAAAATAACGACAGAAAAATGAGCATTAAAATGAAAAAGATCAAAAATAAAAAAATATCCTTACAAGAATTAAAACATTATCATAAACAAACTTTAAATTTATGCTAATGCTTCATGTCTGATATACTTTGTGATTACATTATCGGATTACATACATTGTGAGACATCCATATCATTAGTGAGCGTCAGGTTGGAGAGAAAGAAGATGGTGAAAGGGAAGAGTTTTAAATGTTCCGAGGGAAGAAGCATTGCGATTACAGGGGAGGAGGGGATTCCAAAGGATTGAGGATCGGACAAGGAAGGAACGTTGGAATGAAGTACGTTGAATCTGTGGGATGGAGTATAGAGATCGGAAAGACTAGATCTTGTATGCAGTGATTTGATTGAGGACTTGAATTGAAGGGTGACTTGAATAGGTAGGTGCCAAGGAAGTATTTTCCGCGGAAGGAGGGGAAGAACCAATCAAGGTTTCGAAGACAAACTTTATTAAGCAATTCATGATGCGTTTTAACCTGACCTCAAGAACCTATATATATATATATATATATATATATATATATATATATATATATATATATATATATATATATATATATATCTTAATTCTAGTATAGTAAAAGCAGTAAATTAAAAAAATCTACAAACACCTATGCCATTAATGGAGTTAAACAAAAGAATATTCATTTATTGGAAGATTAGGAAAGACTCCAGGTACAAATTATTTTTTTCTTAACTACATCTACAAAGGTTAAAATAAAAACCGAAGCATTAACAGTTCATAAAATGTAAGATAAAATATTCAGAATCCTGATTTTTTTTTATTTTTTTTTTTTTAATTAGGAATCAAGTAAAAAATATTTTTCAAACACTAACCCTAGATTTTATGGTGGTTTATTAAACAATTATATCACTAAACTAAAGATAATAGAGATTACTATGATAAATCAAGAATGATACTGACAAAGAAACAATTGTGCAAACATTAATTACCTTGTCGAGGATTGAGACGAATGCTCGTTAACAATGAATGATTGTGTTCATTAGATAAACCAGCTGCACATAAAAAAAAGTGTTTGTTTTTTATTTTTCAAATATGCTTCCTCAATATCTCCTTCAACAGAATCAGTAATAAATATCTCGTAAAATACAAAAAGATAAATTAACTATTTCAAAATTAACTGTACAAAACTACTACTATTACCTACTCCAATACATGAAATCTTAAAGTAGAATTAGACTTTAAACAAATTAAATATCCCGAGTAGATTTTATAAGACTATATAGAGCACAGATAATCTAAGTTGACGCAACTAGTGCCAACGTCGGCAAATGTTCTGTGACATGGAGGTAAACTCAATAAAAATGCCGTCATTGTTTTATTACAGAAAGGGAAGAGGAAGGTACAGCCAACTCAATTCACAATGAACGATAAAAATCAGCCTCATTCCTTTCTGAGCACTGAAGACCTCTTAATGCTAAGCAGGTGATTTGACTTTTTTAAGATGCGCAGAATTAAAAATGTTCAGGAGAAGAAATACCGTTTTAACTATTCTTGCATACCCTGCTGTCCATCCAGTTCAAAATGAATAACTTATACCAAACCACATTTAAAGCACTGTAGCACTATGGGAACTCTGTCCTCTGATGGACCGTTTGTAGTAAAACATTCAGAAGATCAAGAACACCAGAATCCTATTTTCGGATCAATATAAATATAATTTTCTAGAAGAGAAATAGATTAAATTATTAGAAAAGACATTTATGAGAGATATTTCTACTACTGTTTGTTATTTTCATAATATATCACCCCAATTGCGTGGGTCTGTAAACCTTGCTTTTATGACACTAATAATTCAGGCGGTACTCAGACAAAAATGCTATCTAAGTGGAAATTCTTGGAATTCCCCGGGTACTTATAAGTACAACTACCTTTTGGAACAATACCATGAGAGGAACTTAGCTATTCCCCTGGGATAAAGCACTATGAATAAAGCATGAAAGGGGCTTGGTTTATATTAGGGAGGGGATATTGGCTTCGTCAGCCTCTGTTTGTCCGGTCTTCCACTCTAACTTTATCTTTATCTGTCCTTTCCCTATATAATACGTCTGTAATGCCTCCACATTAGTTAGCTTATCTACTTGCGGTATACAAAAAGAAAATTTAATGTTAATTACTTGAAACATTTATTAATTTACATCAACTGAAAGCACCTTATTAAGTTTTTTTTTTAATTTTTTTAATCAACTATATTTTAAATTACTACTGTGCAATTAAAATCCATTAAATAAAGGTGAGATCAAAGAGATGAATCTAATGGCGCGACAATGATTTTTATAGAAACGATCCATCAGTAACATTCCAAAAAAAGTTCTATATTATAAGGTAGCAACAATATTTTGTCATTAGACACCTTTGAGAATTATTGGGAATCGAGTGAGAAGTAAGTTGGGATATTGGTGAATTTGAGTGGGTATGTAGCTGGTCATAGAAAGATAGATTCTTGTTTGGGTCAAATCTGCAACATATATTTAGATCGTTATATATTATACAATAACATAATAAGGGATATTGAGGATCTTACGGAGGATTTCAGATTGTAAGAATTGGATTCGAGAAGAATTAGATGGAATTGGAAGCCACTATGCCACAAATGGAATCCTTTGTCTACATCCTACAACCAAGCTCTTTTCCGTGTGATAACTCAAAGGAAAGGGAGAACTGGCAAGTTTCTTTCTTTCCTCTTAGAAATAAACCGGCGGTTTTATATCTCCTGGAAAGTTGAAAAATGGCATGAGGTTACTTAGGTGATGATATGAGACATGAACAACACTTTGGATTGATTCTTTTGTGATTTTAGAGAAAGACTTAAAGAGCTTGCGAGGGATTCAATACAGGGATAATTTGAAAGTTTGATTATTACCCTATAGTTATATACCATCCATAAAAGCTAAATAATGGTTATTTTGATGATTTTGAGTAGTGAATCGGCAGATAAGAATGTTTATCTCGTAAGAGTTGGTTTAGTCAGGACTACCTTGAATAGACAAGCAGCATTTTGCCTTTTTAGAAACGCACTGGAGTTTCACAAGAGTTGTTTGACAAGCTATAACTCAAAATAACGTATCTATTCAATTGCATTTAGTGCTATATACTGCACTGAAGAATTTCGAAGTTAACATAAGGTAATTTTCTGAGATTTGTAGCAATAGAAACCATTTTTCAAACCAACATACTAATACAGGAAATTATAAAATCTAAAATTATGTCTTATTTATACACCGATATTGTAAATTATAATAAGTTTCTTGAAATACTAACGTTAGCCTGCAGTAATCGATATATTATTAAAAAAAAGTTTTATATCTAATTTAGTCGAATAAACTACAACAATATATTTCAAAAAAAGGAGAAGTTAATACAAGTTTTCACCATATGTCGGAATTACTCCAGGACAAAACATCATAAATAATTATAAAGAATCCAGAATCCGGCTGGGGCATCAGGTATTCTATACCGCATGACTACTACATCTCAAATATATGTACCAAACTGGCAGAATACATTATAGTATATAGATGTAGTTTAGAGAGCTATTAGCTTTGACATCATAATTAAAATCTTTATCCCATTACTTGAAATACATACGAAGTTTATTAAACGATAATACTTAATTATGTAATTTTTCTTATGAAATAAATGAATAGATAAAATTAAATTCAGTAACAAAATTATAAAAATTATTGAAATGTCTAATAATATATTCTTGAGTTTCTATTTTTTTTTTTAAATATTTGTTTATATATTTATATATATATATATATATATATATATATATATATATATATATATATATATATATATATATATATATATATATATATATATCGATCTTTTTATTTTTTGAAGAATCGATAACCAATTTTCTGAAACCACCAAAGAATCAAAAATATTTCCCATCACAGATTATTATGAATATACCTTTGTTGGTTCATGTTCATAATTTTTTAAACTGCGATTTTAAAATATCATTGTAACAAGACTATATTTAATACTGATGTTCAAAATTAAAATAAATTGGTATAGGTTTAACAAGTGTTAAATAATATTTCGGTGGTGATACGTAATAATGGAAAAATATTGTTTCATAATAGACGAAAAAACGATTCAACAACCGTATCAAGTACAATTGAAACTCTAAATTAGTTTGTGTCAGTAAATAAACATTTTGATTCCACTAATAGCTAAAACTTATTCCGCTATTTAACATATACGTAAAAAAATAGAAAAAAAGTAGAATACCGAGATTATCTTAAAATAGGTTATTCATACTTTATTATTAATATCTATTAAAAAAAATAATAAAAAAATGATTAAATTAATAGAGATGCATTGTGCAGAATGCGGTATTCAACGGGGGACTGACGTGTTTAATTATGTGTTAACCAAGTAATAATTAACTAAACGTTATAATATTTTACTGTTAATTATAATCATAATGTAGCAGTATTATTAATTATATTCACTACGAAATATTACTGCTTTGTTGTTATGTCATCATTCATTTCATCGTGTTTAATATGCTTCATCAGAAACAATATTAGCTCACTAAAACGTCATATTAATTTGCAAATTCTATTTGCGTTGAAATATTTTTATAAATTAAGAATTTATTGATAAAAAAAAAGTAATGATGAGCACTAAGAATTAATGCAATAATCCACCTGAAAATGTTATTTTAAAGTGAAAATATATAAATGATAAATTAACGTAAACTGATTTAAATTCTTCCAGCATTGGCTTGACTAGTGTTATATTTGACAACATAATAATATGAGATATAGATGGAGAAAGATTTTTTCGCAAGGCAAGGCATTTTAACTTAAACAGAGTACCAAAGATCATAGAAAAGACTAAAGAAAAGTCTACAAAATAGATAAATAAATTCAAAAGTTTTCTTAAAATAAACAGTAGGCACATGATCAATATTAAGAACTTACATTTTAAGCTAATTGTAATTTCACACTAATCCATTAAAAATAACGGATTAGTCATAAATGCATGATATCATATTTATGTATAACAGTATAAGCATTGGCGATTGCGAAATAATAAGCTATAAGACATTCCTAATTTGTTATATGACCATGAGAGACAGCTCTATCAGTGCCTTGTTAAAGTTAATAAAATCAATAAAGATATATCTAATATTTTTATCTAAAATCACAGAAACAATGCACTATAATAATCAAATAGATATTATTCAGTGGCTTACATAACGTAGAGAGTGGAGTCATCCCTGGGGTTTATAGGTAGTTTATATTTACAAATAAGAGATATCAGACGTTGAAGCAACAGGTTCCTATAATTTAATCTCTTTGCGATGGATCCATTACATTTATAACCCTCGAAATTAACATTAATATTTCGCTTCAACAGCTTTTACGTCATTTCCAACTCATTTTTAATCTTAGCACAAATAAAAATAATATTTTACCATTAATACATTCGCAATCCAGTCTTACCTTAGTTCGTGCATCGATACATATCATTTATCCTTTCCTTAACTTTATACTTATAACATTAACTGTTTTTTTAATAGAGAAGCTGGAATCATATTGTAACTTCTAGGCCCAAAATTAAATATCACTTCAAGTATTCAAAATCTCACTCAATGTCTTATATAAATACCATTTTTACGTTAAACCTATCTTAATTAATCATAGATACATCAATAGAAGCAGCTTCCTTGCCTTTCAGACCTGATTTGCCGAAACGGCAATTCATCATCATGATGGACAACTGCTAACCTCTAGAACAGAATAGTCAGAACATACCACAACCCAACGTCTGTGGTCGCTGCTGGAGGCTAGCAGGGGTCGACATTATTCCCTATTGAAGGTTAAATGAGGGTCACCTGCATTCGACATCATTGTTGGGGTCGCTGTCACTCTGGTGCTGCGCATGATCGTTGTTGTTGAGGCTGCCGGACCGGCCCTGCTCCCCGCGCCTCACCCCCAGCGCCGAGCCGTCCGAGCCCCGCCGCCGGTACCTTGAAGATCCTCTGCTCCTCGGTTGCTTCGAGCAGAGGCATCTGCAGATTATTCTCTTGAAGGCAAACCTGAAGTCTTTACTGAAGAGGGCGTATATACAAGGATTTATGGCTGAATTACAGTATCCTAACCAGAAGAATGCAGAGAAAACAGTGGGGTGGATGCAATCGTAATTACAAAAGGCTCTGACTAAGTACATTGTGAAGAACGGAAGCCAGCACAATATAAAACCACCCACTATAATTCCAAGTGTTTTTGCTGCTTTCGTTTCCATTCTAAACCTCTTCACTTGGGCTTTTATATTCCTTTTGCCCATTCTAGAAATCAGTTTTGGTTTGTTGTTCTCCTCGTACGTTGGAGACGGAGATAGGTCTTTATGCAGCGAAACAGAAAGAGGGTCTCCAAGGAGCCTAGGCCTTGGAGGAGCTGCATCACTGTTGGATCGCCGGCCTCTCCGCTGCGGACTCACCCTTAAGGTATCCTTTCGGAATAAGGCACAACCTTCTGCACCACCTTCACAATGAACTGCGTACAAGGTTCCAGTCGGCGAAGGAGGTGATTTCTCAGCAGTGCTATTATTGTTGACAACTGAAGATATGGCATCACTGGACGGATAACTAACGCTGATCTTGATTCTTTCGTGCCTCCTCTCCCTCCTGGGGGACTTCCCTCCGCCTGGAGAGTTCGTAGTGCTGTTGACAACACTGTTGGCGGCACTGTTCGTTGTTGTTGTTGAATTGCTACCACTACTCCCCTGCATCACACTTCCTCTCCCTCTATGTATCCTTAGAGTTAGTCTCTGCTCGTCAAATCTGTTTCCTAGAGTCCTGGATCCTTTTGTAGTCCTGAAACCTTGATTAATAGCCTTTGTTGTTTGAATAGCGGCTATGTAAATCCTCCAGTAAAAGAACAGCATAACAAACATAGGGATGAAGAATGAACCTAGGGCAGAGTAGAGAACATAGCCCTGGTCTTTGGTGAGATCACACCTCCAAGGGCAAGGAGGCTCTGCGTCTTCGGGCTTTTCGATATCCCTCCACCCTAGAAGTGGGGGCAAACAGATAAAGAAACTGAAAACCCAAACCATAGCGATCAGCAGCTTGGCCTTCCTCATCGACATTATGCTCGGGTACGTCACCGGTCGAGTCACTGCCAGGTATCTGTCTAAGGAGATGACGCAGAGGTTCAGGATAGAAGCTGTGCACATCCATACGTCTACTGCCAGCCAGACTGAGCACCAGAGGTCTCCGAAAATCCATACCTGGAAAAGATATATTTGATTTATAATAGTCTGTATAAAAAAAAATAATTTTCAATAATCTTTACAAAATCTATTTTTTTAAGTAGCATTATCAAAGTTTAAAATAGAAGAGAAATCTGTTTTCAACAATAAAAAATAAGAACACAGGGATTGGCACTTCCCAAGACATTCTTTTCATTGAAGGACCACCCACGCCCCTATAGGATATATCTGAGCAATGTATCAAGGCCGAAGCAGGATCATCCCAAGGATACAAATGCTGGCTCGTTTGAAAACCAGGAAAAATCTACCCTCGTTTAAAGGGAGAGGAGAAAGAAATGGAAAGCATGGGGACGCCCATAGAACGATGCCTGGGAGAAAAAACCCCCCAAGATAATCGGCTTTAGTGAGAGAAGCAGTAGATAGCCGGTTATTTTTCTGTCTCGGGGATGAGCAAGATGGTAGGCGAAATGAGTTTTCCCAACCCTACTTTATAGCTGTATGTAATAATTGGAAAGATTACGTCTGATCACAAACACTTCATTTAGCAAATTAAGATAAAGCTCTTTATAGTTTAAAAATAATTTAAATATTAATATTGAGGTTAATAACAATATCGACAAGCACTGCTGATTAATTAAATATATCTATAGTGGAACTAATTATAAAATAATAATTCAAAAAAATAATTTTACTTATTCAATTATCTGGAGACTAAGAAGCAGATAAAAAATATGTGTATATGTACGTATAAATTTCATTATATGATTAAGTATGAATTATATGATCTTAAAGTTAATGTTTGTAACTTAGAAAAAAACAATGCCTGGTTTATATGTTTATATCTAAGAAAATGAAGCGGACGGGCTCCTTGGAACATCAAGATCTTTATGGATAAGTTTGTTTGTGACATAATAAGGAACATTGAAGATTTTACGGATGATTCTGGATTGTAAGGATTGAATACGAGAAGAATTGGGAAGTATAGTGAGCCCCAGAACTCAAATGTCCAAATGGGTCTAATTACTGTTATGCTAATAAATCTTTTGTAATTTATTGGAGGCTTTGTGAGCATGTCTAGTAATTGTTGGAGTAGTTGAAAAAGACTCATAGTTTCCTGTCGTTTTAGTCTTGTATGTGGATTCCAAGTTAAACGTTTGTCCAAGTGGAGTCCTAGGTAGCGGATCTGTTCAACAGGGATTAGTGGAATATCATTAAAGGATACTGTAGGACATAAAATCATGAATTCACGACGTAGGGTAAATGTTATTTGGTGAGATTTGTTTGGATTTATATTGATTCTCCATTTTTAACACCATTCTTAAAGGTTTACGATATGGGATTGAAGTACTTGGGAGACAATTAGGGGATAAGTTTTTACTGATAACACACATGTGTCATGAGTCGGGATGTCAGCTGTATACACCGTGGAGAGGATGGGACCGAATTGTTTTTAAACAATCTTATTATTTATAGTAATTAAGAAATATTTAAGTTCACACTATTTTCTCAGTGATTTATTAATTTTACTTCAGAATTCTAATTTAATTTACAATTATACTTATTTATATGTAATGCGAAATATGACTTCTGTGTCTTATTAACATGCGTACTACCACTTAATTAAATATTAATATAAATTATGTTTCTTCAGACTCAGATGCATACGCTGAATGTTGCCGAGTAGCGGGGTAGTTGTGTAGTAGTGTGGTAGTGGTCTAATCCATTAGTTGGCGGGACGGAATAAGCCAGTGATCCGTAGCTAAGTTAGCTCCCAACTTAGTTTCTTTGAGTTAATTGTAGTTTCTCAAGGGGGGGGGGCTTCAGACTTACAAGGAGTTAGACACTACGCTAGGCGCTCTTCTCAGCCGCCTCTGCAAGTTTGTGGCTCAGGTGCAGTATCCCACTTGTTTATAATTGCCACCCTCAATGGGTAGATAAATTTCCTATATTGTTCCCAAGTATCTAAGTAAAGCTAGGGAGCAATTGAATATTCGAAGAAGCTATGTATCGTAGCTGTATAACATATATAATTTACGTAAGAGTTTAAATAAAATATATATGGTAATCTCTAAGACATGTTCAGTAAGGAGACATATTAACAGAGGATTCGTGGGGTCTAATGATCCTCCTCATTTTGACAAATGCCAAGCTGTTGACAATGTAAGATCTAAAGCACAAAATATATCTGACGTACATTGGAAAATAAACGTTTTATGTATAAAATTTACACTGACGTAGGATAAAAAAAGTTATTTGACATCGGAAAAAACTGGTTGGTCCAAGCTATCCAGCTACACCGTTACACAGCATAGATCATAGATGAGAACAACATTATATATGAATGGACGATAGCTTTCATTCCTACAAAAACATATAATTACTTTTGCTTTAAAAAAAAAAAAAGCAATTTAGATCTTTATTTTATATTCAGACAGGCAGGTATTTCACCCAATATTTTTTTTCATTTTATCGGCTAAAATTTTCATTTTTCATTTAGTGTTTAAGAACCCATATTCTTGAACTATTTATTTTATTAGTCATTGAAATTAAAATTTGCGAATGCTGCAAAAAGGAGTCAATAGGACAGTAAAAACTTACATTATAAAATTAGGATTGATTAATTAATTGCCAATTCTATTGGAATTATTTTATGAGAATACTACGTAGTTTCGAATGCTGAACATTTATCTTCAGTCCTAAAACATACAAAATTTTCAACACATCAGTGCTATGTCATATGGATTATATATACTAAAGTTTTAAAAATGCCAGAGAAGAAATTAAAAATTGATACTCACCTGAGGAGATCTAAGAGATATCTGAAATATATCCATCGTGGAAATTTAAATTTGAATTGAACCTACCTGCCCCTTCCCCTTTACATGATGGATACATTTTAGATATCTGTTCGATCTCCACAGGTGAGTACCAATGTTTGATTTCTTGTCTTAAATTTTTGAAAACTTTAGTATATATAATCCATGTAACACAATGCTGATTTGTTGAAAATTTTGTATGAAATACAACTGAAGATGAATGTTTAGCATTGGAAACTGGTATTCTAATAAAATAATTCCAATAGAAGTGGCAATTAATTCATCTATTCCAATTATAATACAATCCTACTATACCATCATGCGTACCTCAAGTGATTACATTATAAGGTATACTAAGTAATACGATTTCAGGAAATCTGAAATAGTTTATCCCTTCTTCTTTCCATAAAAAAGTAGAATTCGTCAAACAAATGAAGGGGTGATTTTGTAAGGGATATTAAGCGAGTATCGCAATTCCTTTTAGTACGTAGATGAAAATATAGGTTCAGTCATAAGGCCTGTCGTCGATGAGCAATTCAATCCCTGGACTGAATCGGAACAATTCATATTTTTCCGCAAATGGAATTGAATGGACGATATGAACCACTAGAAGAACTCAGAGAATTAAATGGGATGATCGTGCACGCTAAACATTTCAAAAGCGAGGCATTAACTGGAGGAAAAGAAAAGAGGTACCACAAGACAGGGGTTTATGGTACAAGCTCTGCAGGCTACTGCAGAGGAATGTCAAACTGCATTGGTCGTAAAAGAGGACACGGTTATATATGTATGTATGGACAGCATAAATCCTTATCGTTCTTTTCGTTTTTATAATAATATATAATATTCTATATTAATCATATAATACTATGATTTCTGTAAAGTGTTATTTCAAAAATGTAAATTTAAATAAAAATTTAACCGATAACCCTGGGCTTTTTAAGCCTCGTAACAAAAATAAACTTGATAGAAGAATATTATCCTAGTAGAGCTAGTTCCATAAGTCAATACCAGAACTTCAATAAAGTTTCTATGTTACTGCGCCTCGAAGTGATCTTATTTTTAGATGCCTTGAACTATTGACGAGAATCGATTGAGAAGTAGATCTAGGATAGAATACTTGTGGCATTACCTTGTGAAGAAAATGTTACTTAGTACGGTTTGAATATGCAATATCTAGGACATTATTGAGGATAGTATTAAATAAAATAATAAATGTTATGGTTTATGATAAGACGATAAGGTTAATAATATTAGGAGAGTTTTTCTGAATTTGTCCAATTACAGTAACATAAAGGTATTTGGATATTATACGAAAAGAAGCTTCTGGATGAGCATTCATGAATTATTATTGTGTTCCGATGAACTTCTAAATATGGTTTTGGTATAGTATAAAAAATAATTTTATATTTAAGGTTCTTTAAGAATGACACATAAGTACAGAAATAAATATATTACATCTGGTCAGACACATATTAAAATGAAAAAATTAAAGAAATTTTAATAATAAAAAAGATAATATATCCAACATCTCTCATATGTAAGAAGAGCACAGGGACCGTCATACCCAAGTGGAGTGAGATAAAAAAGCTGTTGCATAGCCAAAAAATCCAAGGATTTAGAATAAAAAGGAAGGAAAAGATTTTAGCCGAAAGAAAATACAAGCAACGTGGTTTCTCAGTAGGACCCCCTCCCAAAAAAAAAAAAAATAATAAATATGTATATAAATAAAAAATAGGATAAATACATCAATACTAAAAAAAAAGAGCTCAAAAAAGTAATATAGATGAAAATAAGAGAACACTCCGCAATAGAAGTAAGAAATAAATTCCTATTACACAATGTTTGATGCAGTAAAAAAAAAAAAAAAAATTGTGAAATCTAAGCGTCACATTGGATAAGAATAAGAAGTTCTGAAAGTAGAGGTATTTAAATGTTTTAAGTGATTTTTCTTGTCTGATATATATTCTGAGGAATATAGTTCCAGTGGTTGAGAGAAAGAGACAGGAACATTAAAATGCAGAAGTATTTAAGGATTGGGTATATAGGTCAGGAATGACAGTGATCTTGAGTGCATTGAATTGATTGCGGTTCTGAACTGAAGCATATTGTAAATATAAGAAGGATGAAAGCTATTGAATATTTGGTAAAGGAACATTCCAAGGAAATATTGTCTACGAAAAGTGAGTTAAAGCTAGCTCCAATCGGAATAAAGATGGCAAACATAGAAGCGCCTCGTAATATCGAAGACAAATGAATCAAAGCTGTTCATGATCGCTAAAAATGTGTTCTCGAGAGTGAGGTAGCTTACTGGGTAAGGCACTAAGGCCCGAACTCGAGCCAGACTTATGCAGAAAATTTAATCTCTCTTTCTTTAGCCGTGGATCGACTTCCAAGGAGCGCAACCAGCCTTTATAAATGAGTACCCATATTTGGAAGGAAACCTATCGGTTAAGCCGTAACCGTTGGTCACGAATCAATACTACCATACCAAGTACCCAAGACCTTCATGGGTTGAAGCGGTACACATTTTTTATTTATTTTTTTCTTAAGAACCGTCGAGAGGCCACCATTTACCTGACAACCTGAGACAAGGTAAGGAAATAAAAAAAAAATAAAAAATAAGAACTTACGGCTGGGGAAGATGATGGGATAGGTGGAATACATTAAGCATACCTATGTAACGGCGGAAGATTTGGGCAATTTAAGGTTTCCTGGAAAGTATGTGTTGAAAAATAATCTATATATCTATATACATGTATCTATATCTATATATATATATATATATATATGTACGTATATATATGAGTGTGTGTGTTTAGCAATTCACTCTAGCTGTTTCATATAATTTAACAACAAGAATCAGCTGATTATGAGCTCATTATGACATTATTATATTGGCTTATATAATGCGGTTAATACAGCCATTACCAAGTTTGAATTCACCTCTATTCGTTGATTATAATAGAAGAGAAATGCAACGGTAAAGTTGGTCGGCTAGAAGCCTTTATTAATTAACCAGCCTATAGTCGCGAGCAGCCGGGTAATAGAGGACTTAGAACCCCCATCAACCGTTAAGTGCTGAAGGATATAAATTGAAATTTCCCTAATAGCCGCCCCTGTTTAAAGAGTTTCTTTATCGCAAAGGGAACAGGGACTCCATTATTTACAACCTCAAGAAGTGTATTACCTTGGGGAGATGACTTCGTTACTCGGATTTCTCTCTTAATATTGTATGATACAGAAAACATTTTTATATGTTTCATTGAGATCTCAAACAGCAATTTAATTATGGTTCACTCACAATTTTATATCGAAAAATATAATATATGACTTGTAGTCATATGTTATTTAATTTATTAACTTATTGAAACTTATAACTTGTCAGGAATAGAATAGGAAGCAAGTTAAGAGACTAGTGAATTTTAATGATTACGGAGTTTACTATGATAGGTATCTGGTACGAGCTAAATGAACAACAATAGGTACAGAGTGATAAAAATCCTAAACCTAAGCCTAAGAGAACTTTTTTTGGATGCATAGCTTTCTTATCGCAGGCTAAGCAAAGACCGCTAGACCGCTAAGGGGTGTGAACTAAAAAAAACCAAAACGACAGCAAACGAACATATATTTCTTATATGAAGTTGGTGTTGCTTGGATTTGACGACATCCTACTTGTCAGAAATTTAATGGAAAATATTTTTCCTTTTATAACATTTGTCACTAGGACCTACCGTTTAGGAGGTAATCTATATTTTTGAAATCTATATTTTGAAGTGTAGGCGCTTTTTTGACACGCTCTAGCACAGTTCGTGCGTCTCAGATCGGAAATTTGACAACATTATACTCGACAAAATTTTAATGTAAAATAGAAATGAAGATAAATAGGGATCCAGTCAAAAAGAAACCCCACGTCTAAGAAGTAATACTTTAATGACCATAGGTAACATTATTTTTATTAAATGACATTTTTTTTTATTTAAATAATATCTATAAAAGAGCATTTTATAATAAATTTATTAATATTAAAGAAAAGTAAATAATAAGTAAGATCATGTAAGTTTTAATCCAGCTGACTGTCTCTGCCCTCGTGTCCTTTATTTTTTTTTCAGCTTACCTGTTTAATTTTAAATTACTTAAATTAAATTAACAATTAATGATTATTCGAAATAAACAAAGTTGAGAAAAAACAGTGGTTTAAAACGTGACTTCTTTCATTTAACCAATATAGCTTATACTAAATAATTTAATTTATAGAAATTGAATCTATAGTTTAAAAAGTTTTTCATTTGCCTTTTCAATTTGTCCTTACAGGACACTTAAAGCAGATTAGCCAATTTTGTATCCCAGAACACCTTAATTCTTTTCTTTTAGTTTTCATCCTTTTCCCTCCTCGGACCGTTTAGTGCCATTTCTTTTTACTACACTTCGTCCTATTATGGATGTCATCTACTCTGAATCCCATTCTTATTCAATTATTTCTTACCTTCGAGATCAATTTTGGAACACTGATTCCATCATTGAAGTATTTTCCTTGATAGCCTCTCTGGGTTCATTTAGTTCATTCTACCTTAGAAACAAGATTTTCTTATCTTTATTGAGAATTATAGTCGTTTACAATTTATAAGTAATTTTTTTCTTTATTTTTTTAATCTGTTTAATTCATCCTTTTAATGTAAAAATTAATATAATTATAATCACATTAGAATAGAATAGAAAAAAAATTTATTCTGGGACAAAGTCCCTTAAGAATAACATACATAACACAAAGTAAAATCATAACTGGACAAGGGATTTTAAAAGTAATACAACATAGATAAAAGAGAATACAAATTTGTATGAGAACAAATACAAATAGAAAAAGAACCAGAGAAAAAACTGTACATAGAAAAAAAAAATAAAAAAATAAATACAGAATATATACAGGGTGAGTATCTCTTAGTGTATAAAAAAAAAAAAAATGGGTGAAACTAGATCGAAAATGTAGCAAAATGCCGCAAACCTCACTTTTCTATTCCAACCCGTTGCTGATACACGATAAATCAAAGACTTTTTTGAGGAAACAACGTTTTTTTCCATAAAACCTGTAATATCTCCATTAGAATTAGTAATCTCCATTTTATTTAAATATTTATCAAATTTTGACCACAGTTTCGGATTTAGTATTAAATTTTCTATAATAGCTGAGTACTTGTAACCTTGAATTTTACAAACTTAGAATCTAAAGAACAGCTTGATCTTCACCTTATTTTGGGAAGTCACAATGTCCTATTTTTTTCAACGCTCACCGTTTTTCTAAAAAACTATCCACTAAACGTCAAATTTCACAAAAACTTGCAAATTTAATCAGCTTTTGAATTATATGTTAAACGTAATGATTTTGTTTCAATTTCATGGAGAAATTTACTTTTGAAACCGTAAAAACGCGGTGTTCTCATTTGGCATACAAATCAGTTACTTGTGTAAATATAACATTGTGACAATCTCTTAATGGAAATGTGCATTTTAAACATAATAAACTCTTCATTGGAATAAAAAGCAAAGAAAAAAATTATTGTTTAATAGAAAATAAAGGAAAACTGTCAATAAAGCGACACCAGATAAGAGGATCTTATGTTATTACATTTATTTATTTATTACTATAATTTAGGATTCATTTTATTAGATTTTCAATGTAAGGTTGCGATAACGATACTCCACGAACGAGTGTAACCAACAATACCCCATATGTAACGGTAAAAATGCCTTCCCCTGTAAAAAAAATACCCATCTAGCCACAAATTCACCGCAAAAAGTGCTATTCTTCAACAAAATCTGCATTAAGAAGCTATAAGCAAAATTGAGGTTTATAATCATTATCATTGAGTTTTAAACGTTATTGAGTTTTACCTTACATTTTTTTTTTTTTTTTTTTTTTTTTTTATGCACTAAGAGATACTCACCCTGTGCAAAGAATAAAAATTAATAAATTACAAGATGATTTGGGCATAATGGTAAACATTGTTTATACTATATTCTTATAGTTTATGATAAATATCAAGATTTTCTCTCTGTCTGTAGCACATGAAAACAATAAGAGAAGAAAAAGATTTCAATGCACTAATATTAAGAATAGGTTTTTACCGTTGAATTCGGTACTAATTTTGTTTTTATATAGTTTAAAATCAAAAGACTTAATAGCTTCCATAAAATGTAGCGTTTGTATTCTTAGCGTCGTAAAAACAGTGCAACAATCCCACAACTATTTCCTAGCCCACACTATTCCGATAGCCTTTGTTGACTCCCCAGTTGCAATATGATACAACTGTACATGAAATCAATTTCCAGCACTCGCAGCGGAAAACTTGATGTAATATTTTCAAAGTGAAGGCAATAACCTTAAACTTTTACTAAAGAGAAAACTTTTTGCTTCCGTTCAAGTGTCATATTCAATCATTCAAAGTTATTTCTGACTTCAAGGTGCGAAAGTAGCTAAGTTTTCCAAAGTGTTAGAGAAATTAAACAATATCAAAATGTAAAATCGTCAATTGATTATTTTTCTCCTTTGTCTATTCACAATTTTTGACATCGATATATCTTTCGGCTGGGGTGTTAAAAGATTTTTTTTTTTTTTTTTGTGATTTTTGTTTCACTCTCGAAAATGTAACATTTTGACACGCTCTAGCGCTGTTGTTAATCAGATCAAAAATTTGATTACAGTTTCCCCATTAAAAATTAAATATAGAATATTATTTGTTATATAATATTTGTCACTAGGACCTACTGCTAAGGGTCTATATTGGTTTGAATGAAAAAACACTTATTTTTTCTCAACTTTATTTCATTAATTTTTAATTATCAATTTAAGTAATTTGGTCCTTTCAATTCTAAAATATAAGTTGGAAAAATCAGTAGATTATATATTTACATATCCATGATCTATTGTTTTCACAGTCAGGGAGTAATAGATTTTTTTTTTTTTTTTTTAAACAAGCACGTTGAAACCAAAATTGTTTTCATGATTGAGAAAAACATACTTTCCAAATAGCTATATACTTATACAATTTTTCTTTTATATTTACTGCATAACCACTATTACGTTAGGTGCTATCATCACATGATACAATTACATAAATCTAACGAAGTAATTGTTATTTGAGTATGTATGTGTATATAGAAGGAACAGGCGAAACTAGACACCATCCAAATGAAACTTTTAAGGAGTATGGCGGGAATCAGAGGAAGTGAGAAAATTAATAACCGAGATATCCTAACTCGTGTAAAAGTTAAAAGTCTCAGCAAGGAGGCCCAAAAACTTAAATGGAGGTGGGCTAGACATCTAGCGAGAGTCAAGGACGAAAGATGGTCGAAAAGCAGGACGGAGTGGACACCGATCGGCCAAGTGAGAAGCAGGGGAAGGCAGTAGTGGAAGGAGGTGAAGGGGTGGAATTATTGTCCAAGAATGGGAACCAACTGGATCAAAGTGACAGAGACTGTTAGTAGAAAATTGTAAATAATCTATAGAAAGAAAAATAGTCTTGTTTTGTTTTTGTAGTTTTGTGGTTTATAATGAATGTTGTATATTTTATTTTATATTGTTACAACACAGTTTACCTCCTAAGGGAGAGTCATAAAATATGATGTAAATAAAGCTTATTATTATTATTATTATTATTATTATCATGTGTGTAGACGAACCCTCATCCAGATGTAGATAGGAAATAAAGAAATTGTGGCCTTAATCTTAAAAAATAAGAAAAAGCAAACAGAATATTATATCGTATTTTTCCAAAATATTATCATACTCAAATAGACCGAAAACACTAAGGAACATAAAATGCATAAATCTTTTTATCTAATAATTGTTTGTCTAATAAAAATTTCCACATTTACGAGTATAACACACTGGATACGGAGAGTTTATAACCTTCCTAAGATTTCTCTCAGGGCTGGGGAAAAAAAAGGAACGGGCTCGAAGCAGATTAGACTTTTAAATTCGTCACATTTCTCATTCCGACGAGGACGGACTTAAGTCCCTGACTTCTGCTCTGTATGTCTAACTTTTTACAGCTGAAATAGAAGTTGAGGGTATGAACAACCGAGTCAGAAGTGTTTTATTTTAAGCAGAGAAATAGGAACGGTCAGGATGAGATGTGTTTTTATCATTCATTTTATTTGTTTATCTCAAAAAAAAAAAAATAAAATAAGTTTTAGTAATACAAAGTAAAAAAAATAAATCTTTTTTTTAGATTGTAACCTTGAATAAAAAAAAAAAAATTAAAATTTCAGTTATTTTTTGTAAATATCTTGTAAGGAAATAAAGGAGCTATTATTATTATTATTATAGTTTTTAACCGCCTATTGCAATAGCCTGCTATTGATTCAAATTGGATTAAAAATCATTTAATGAAAAAATTTAATTTCATATTGTATGAGATTTATTTAATAATAATGATAAAAGTATAGTTGACTGTTAAAATGAATGGAGAAGAAAATAATCAGAGATGCAGTCAAAGAGGAATACCACATCCAAGTAGAAATACTTTAATGCGTGCCAACGTTTCGACCTGCTCGGCAGGTCTTCTTCAGGGCCACCGACCCACACTGGAGAGGAGACGTACGATGACCCTAACGCAAAAAAAAGTAAATAAACATTAAAGAACCACACAGCTCCTGGCAATGATGGAATTATTGCATAATTATGGAAACTGGATCAGTAAATAATTACAACTAAAATCATCCATATTATAGCCAAAATTCGGAAAAATTCCCGAAGAGTGGAAATAAGTACTAATTCATCCACTCCAAAAGAAAAAATAAGACAAAACATGAAATATGCCTGTATAGATGAGATTCGGACACATTTATAAAATCATCTGTTAACACAAGTGGCCTAGGACGACCAAGACGTGCTCTGATGATTAACCCTTAATTCCGTAAAACAAACCGGGGAATGCTAGCTTGAAAGGATTTTCGTTTCAAAAGAGTGTTTGTCAAAAGTAGACCCGCATGTTCAAAATAGCCCCCCTTTATGGTATATATATATATATATATATATATATATATATATATATATATATATATATTAAATTATGAAGTGGTTCTTGTTTACTAAATATTTTTTTTTTTTTATTTTTGAAGAGAAAAGATTTGACCCCAGTTGGGATTCGAACCCAAGTCTCCACCTCTCTAGCGTGGCGCCTTATCCACTAGGCTACCGGGCTCGTATCCGAACCAGGGAAATCTTTTCTCTTCACTGATCCATACCCCCGGGCACTCGCAATTGCGACGTACAATTCGGGGATGAATGTTCAAATTGAACATTACTTTAATTAGATCTATTGACGAGCTGTCATATATATATATATTAAATTATGAAGTGGTTCTTGTTTACTAAATATTTTTTAAATATATTTTTTATTTTTGAAGAGAAAAGATTTGACCCCAGTTGGGATTCGAACCCAAGTCTCCACCTCTCTAGCGTGGCGCCTTATCCACTAGGCTACCGGGCTCGTATCCGAACCAGGGAAATCTTTTCTCTTCACTGATCCATACCCCCGGGCACTCGCAATTGCGACGTACAATTCGGGGATGAATGTTCAAATTGAACATTACTTTAATTAGATCTATTGACGAGCTGTCATATATATATATATATATATATTAAATTATGAAGTGGTTCTTGTTTACTAAATATTTTTTAAATATATTTTTTATTTTTGAAGAGAAAAGAGCTGTTGAGAATATATAGAATATATATATATATATATATATATATATATATATATATATATATATATATATATATATATATATATATATATATATATATATATATATATTTAAATCATTTTAAGGCCCTACAACTTTATATACATACATACATAATACATGTAATATAAAACTTGAAAATATAATAATGTACAACGTTTTCTAACAGCAAAATATGTACAAACAATAAAATTGTGACTTTTTTTTTAATGAAGAATTTCTTTTATTTTAAAATAGTCACGAAACCTAGTACTATTCAGTTATAAGAAGTATTCACTTATACGAAACATTTTCCGTTCCCCCTCACATTCGTATAAGTGAGACTCCACTATATATACATACTGCCTTTAAACTGTAATACAATCACAGGAAGTCTCATATATTCTCGAAACGTTAAATTGTATTCTTCATTTCATTTTTTTCTTTATTAGTATTCCTAATTTTATCCGTTCCTAGTATTATTTGTATTACGCTTGTTCCCGAACGGAATGGAATCCTTTTGTTTCTATAATTTATTTCATTTCGTTCCTTTTCTTTTTTTCTTTTTTTTTTTTTTTTACATTAGTCTTTTCTAAACTCTTGAGATTTATTTAAGACCCCTGGGAAAGTTTTAAAGAAGATAATCTTTTATTAAACATTGAATGAACTTCAAAGTATGAACAAAATCTCCGAAATACACTAATAAAAAGTCTTGAAAACGCTTGACAGAATTAACCCCTCCTTTTGCCCCCTTTCTTTTATCAAGTTGCGTAATCTAACGCTAACCCCTTCTGAGAGTTTCTGAATTTAGATTTTTCTGGAAGATAATCAATTTAAGAAAATTGACACTATTTATATAACCTAAATAGTATATTTCTAAAATAAATGGGATGAACCAAACAGTTATTGACACCCTTAAGGAAACATCATATAGGAAGAAATAATCATACTAAAATTATAGAAATAATAGTCCAATAAAGTTGAAATTTGCAGTCAAATTTTCATCATTACTATACTTTAAGCTAAGTAAGGAAGTTCTCACTCAACATTATTCATGGAATGTATTTTTTTAGATAGGGTGTCAATAACTGTAAGGTTTATCCTATGTTTATATATGTAATACTTAAAAAAAATAAATATATATATATATATATATATATATATATATATATATATATATATATATATATATATATATATGGGATGGGATATATGTATAATTTTCATCATATTGAAGCATGCAATATGTATGCATACTTGTACACAAAATCATTCCTACTCATTAAAACAACTTTATTTTTTAAGTAAAACCCTAACGTTGTTAAAAGGATTGTTTTATTTATGATATTATGTAATATTTATGAGACCTCCTGTGATTGTATTTTCGTTCAAAGGCAGTATATTAGACATGCACGGACATGTACTTCCTATTGAAGTACTCAGCTTAGGGATCTTAGATAAAACCTATTGAGATAATATATCCTACCTAAACTTACTACTTAGCTGCCCCTGGAAAATCTTTTAGTTATTAAAAATAGAAAAAAAGTTCCATAACATTTATTTTTATGTAATTTACACACATATATATATACATATATACGACGTTTCGAGAATATATGAGGAAGTCTCATATATTCTCGAAACGTCGCCAAAATAGTTGTTTTTATTTATTGACTGAGCCTCAAGAACCTTACTAAATATTTAATAGCAACAGTCAAGAAATTTATCCATATATATAAGAAATTATACTACATATTTCGTAATAAATATTCTCAACATCTGTATTCAATGTGTAAATTACATAAAAATAAAGCGTTTTCAAGACTTTTTATTAGTGTATTTCGGAGATTTTGTTCATACTTTGAAGTTCATTCAATGTTTAATAAAAGATTATCTTCTTTAAAACTTTCCCAGGGGTCTTAAATAAATCTCAAGAGTTTAGAAGAAACTAACGTAAAAAAAAAAAAAAAAAAAAAAAAAAAAAAAAAAAAAACGAAATGAAATAAATTATAGAAACAAAAGGATTCCATTCCGTTCGGGAACAAGCGTAATACAAATAATACTGGGAACGGATAAAATTAGGAATACTAATAAAGAAAAAAATGAAATGAAGAATACAATTTAACGTTTCGAGAATATATGAGACTTCCTGTAATTGTATTACAGTTTAAAGGCAGTATATATATACAGTGTAGTCCCACTTATACGAATGTGAGGGGGAACGGAAAATGTTTCGTATAAGTGAATACTTCTTATAACTAAATAGTACTAGGTTTCGTGACTATTTTAAAATAAAAGAAATTCTTCATTAAAAAAAAAGTCACAATTTTAATGTTTGTACATATTTTTCTGTTAAAAAACGTTGTACATTATTATATTTTCAAGTTTCATATTACATGTATTATGTATGTATGTATATGTAAACTTAAATAAAAAATAATTAAAATAAACTTAAACAAAAAGCAAGATAGGAATTGAAATAATCATCACATACCTCATTTTTTTTGAAAAATATAAGTACATATTCATTTTTTCTTTAAAAATTCCATAATTTTAGATTGCTTAATTTTTCTGCAAGCTAGGTTATATAACAGCGGTCACATTCAATCATGAACGTTTTTTCAACCTCAAAAGTAGCGACCGGCTCCTCGTCAAAAGAGCTCAAAAGAGGCTCTTCGTCCTCAGAACTTTGGGAATTGGAATCGTTCGTTTGACATATCCTTCCATATGAACTCCGGCTTTACGAAAGCACTTTGTAATAGGCGGAATAGCATTCCAAGATACTGCCGTATATGGCATAGCTTGTTAAAGTGCACTTGATTAATGAAACGTTATGAGTATGTACATAGTGTGAATCAAAAACAAGGATCAACCGGTAAGTCTTTAAAAATTTCGTGGAAAAACTGTTGTCTCTTCTTTTAACTAAAATAGTATTTACACCAGGGGAAAAAATTAACTTTCTTATAAGTGAATGTTGCGTATAACTGAATATCGCACAAGTGGATAATTGATTACACAGGATTAAATAGAGTTTCCCCGGGGAACGAAAAATTCTTCGTATAACTGAATGTTTCGTATAAGTGAGACTTCACTGTGTACATATATATATATATATGTACAAGTAAATGAATCTATAAATAAATGAAATATGCATTAAATCATTCTTACACAAGAAAACCACTTTATTTTTTAAGTAAACTCCTAAATATTATCATATTATTCAAAATAGTATAGAACGCTTGACTGCTGTTTTTTCATAAATCAGTTCTGTTTTTGCCTACGGCAAATTAATAATGAGGAAAAGTTTTTCATAAGATCGAGCTTAAAAATATTAGGATGCAGCTTTTCCTGGCCGCAAAAAATAGCTGAGCGGGCCGTCAGCAGTTGGAGACCCCCGTCATTGTCTAACTTCTTTTTATTTTATATCACAAAATAAATTATATTAAATTAAAATTAACGACAGGAAACTGCTCCTCGTTCTCGACTTCTTCAAAGTTTAATAAATAAACGTTCAAAACTACCGATTGACTGCAAAAAACTCATTTACAAGGCAATTATCAGGATTATTTAGACAGGTGGAGTTGAGCTTATTCATCTCGTATCCAATTTTTGCAATTCAAACCCCTTTGAAAAATCCTCAATGCTCCTCACTTTGTCATAATTAAACTTATCAATAAAGATCACAATGTTACATATGTTGCTGATTTGGCCCAGATCAGATACCTATCCTTTCATAGCAAACTCCATTACTATTCAAATCCACCAGTCTCTCAACTTGCACCCAACTCAATTCCCGATAACTCTCCGAGGAGTGAAAAAAATAACATCAATAAAACAGCATTGATGTTATACGCGGTTCGACTATGTTTGAACTTGTAAAAATAAATATGACGAAAATCTTGTTTTGACATGGCGAATTTCAGAGGTTCTCACCGTATTAATATTTGAGGGAAAACAACATTAATACCCAATGTGACTGACTATGAATATTCAAAACCAGCATTATTTTGCTGCAACCTAATATGATTTCCAATGTTAAAACTTAGACATTTTTTCTTATATTCCTTTTATCGGTCCCAGGTCATTCATGTTAAAGACCAGTTCTAAAAAGAAAATCTTTTTGCACATTTTAATTGTAACATTGCTTCTTCACACTGGGGGCAGGTATCTTGTCGAAGGGAAAAAATGACTAACTGTTTAATATTTTAATTTTTAACCCACTTTTTTATTTGTTATAAATAATAATCATTGGAATTTAACAGATAATATTGGTAGTATTGATTTTATCATTGTTAATTTAAATAAAGTTTATCTGAATATGACCAATTTAATGTCGTCCCGCCTAAGGATGAAAGACAGGATGGAGAGGACAATGCGGGCACTGAGATAACTATCAACTGATCCTGGGGACAAAGGCATCATCAGGGCTTTATCTACCTCATAAAATTGAAACCTGCATTTTCCCCATAAAGATAGACCAAAGAATGAACATAATCCTAGGTGAAGTCCAATTATTAGCCTTATACTATAATAATAGGTTTTAGCAATAAAACTATTAAAAATCATTTTCACCAGTACCAAGTAAAATAAAGTAATATTTCAAGATAAACACGAATTACAAAATAAGACTTTCTATGCAAGCATTAGGATAAGTTTTTCTACGTAGAAAACTTAAATCCATAACAGAATAATAATAAAACAATGAAAACAACCTCCTAAAAAAAAAACTGTCATAAAGATTCACTCAACATATTTCAAAAAATCGAAATCATGGTTCCGAAATGTATCACAAGTTCATGGCAAGAAATGTTACCTGGATGGGATCACGCGACTGGCTGAAAGATAGAAATGGCAGTGCAACACAATGGGTTATATTTTGGTTATAATTTTTTGTTTACATTAAATTACTATATTATTTGTTTATTTTAAAAATAATCATATTTTTTAAACACTAGTAGTAAAACAATATAAACTTTTTAAATGTGGGAGAGGTGTGTGATATAGGACGCGAATAGTACATGAATAAGATTTAATCCAAGTTATATAACTAAATATGCTGAATTTTATACTTACACTAGCATCCCCCGTCGCGGCTTCGCCCACTGTTATAAGTAAAGAACTTACAAATAGATTATTTTAATTAATAATTGATTTTCATTTTTTTATCTATAAAACCTTTTATTAAAGCATGGAATTGAGCATTATTACTTCAATAATATTTTGACGCATAGTAGTCATTTTTAATCCGGTTACAATTGCAGTGATTAGATGTTTGAAGATTACTTAATATAATAATAATAGCATCATTAGACATCCAATTTTTAATTTTAATCTATGAGTTGGTACTCCTGACGGACAGAGATTATTTAGAAAATCTTGCGGTTAATGGACTGCATTATAAGCCCTTACAACTAATAGCGTATAAATCATATTTTTACACAAAATATTAAAAAGTAAACGATCGACATTTTGATTTAGCAGAAATAATTTTATCGATCCATCTGGTTGGTTTTATATATTTCCAACGATAAAAGTTTGGCAGTTTGGCAAACCTCGTTCCTGCCACTCAAGACTATATAATTAAATTATTGTAATAGTAAACTTCATTGTTGTAAATCTTACCAGAATTATGAAGCTGTTTTAGTTAAAATTTGGTACAGTCGGGTTCATTAGTCTTACCGTTGCAAACTTGGTTGGCATTGTCACATATCAGTCTATCTTTAAACTGTATTTGGATCCACATATTTATACACATGTAGCTCCAAATATGTATAGCTTTTTTAATAACAATCAAATAGAAAATAAGTAAACTTTATCATAAAGTTCTAGCTCTATATAACACCGTATCTTTGTAACCTCTCTCGAATGGTGCTCGCCACCTGTCGGTCGATTATCAAACTTCACTGCACACCACATATTTATCGCTTTTTTATGGCAATGTAATTGAAAATATTCTAATTTTATAATTACTAAACTTTTCTTGATCCATGAAGATGATGTAGTCAAAATTTGGTACAGATTGGTTCAGTAGTTTTCGCGGTTAGTGATCACAAACATAGAATGGCTTATCCTTTTATATAATTATCAGATCTTGTTCTTCATTTAACTCTTGTCCCGAGAGCTTGTCTCTTTTATGATTAAAGCAATTTTTTATTGATGCCCCAAATCAACAGAAACATGATTATCCAAATCATTTAGTTGTTTGTGATCGATCAATTATTTTCTGTTTCCTTTTAGTAATATTCTTTCTATAAAATATAAAGGGAAGTCTTATAGAACCAGCGTGAAAGACAAGGCCTGATAGGATACGGCAGGTTGGGAGATGATTGGAAGCAATCAGAATTGATAAAATCAGCTGTCGAATCCTTGGTAGGCTACGCCTTGCGACTAATAAGATCGGTTTAAATGACTTGGTAAATATCATTTCTGACATCCAGTCCCGAGTTCCCTACGTATTGATCTGCCGTTTCCTGGGATAAGCAATCGACTCTTATAGGATTATAATCAATACTTAGAATTGCGTGAGATCGAGGCTTAAATATCACTCTCCGATTTTATTCTTGATAAAACATTCTTTTTTTAACTGTCTTATTTGAGCAAATATAGCAATATTTTCACTATAGGGAATAAGTTATGAATCCATCTATATAATATATAAATAAACTTCAAAAGTAAAAACATCTCTAAATACATACATTTATATATATATATATATACATGTATGTATCCACCAGTAACATTGGCATGATTATGAGAACAATATAGTCTTTAATATAGAACCTTACTAAACATTTAATAGTAACAGTCAAGAAATTTATCCATATATATATATATATATATATATATATATATATATATATATATATATATATTATACTGAAGTCAGACGTACTTCTACATTCGGCTCATTTATTAAAACTATAAATTTATCAAAAAACTATGTTTTTTCAACACTTTCGCACAATCCAGTCAGGCAATTATTGACAAAGGAATTATTTAGCAATAATTGTGTTCAAATTGCAATGATTCAATTAAATTAGATACTGATGATACTCTGGGACGATTTAAACATATTTTATTATACATATTTCTATATTTCAGTTTATAGTAAGGTGAGAATATGTTTATGTAAGAGTGTGTATATGGGTACATTTGTGTGTGTATTTACTTATTTGGGAATTATTAATTTTGTTTTTTTGCGGATGAACTGCCAATGACTTGAAGGGTAAAGGCAATCAAATAAATAAAATAATTAAAAACAATTTTTGTTTTTTATCAATGTTTATATATCATTGTTTTACACTTTTTATTTTTCATTTTCAACTTCATCTTATGTATTATGTTTATCATGTCTTTATCGTGTGATATCACACATCATTATCATATTGCTTTAAGCTAATTTTCTTTTTTTTATGTTTGTATACATATTTCCAAATCTGTTTTTTTTCTACATTGAAGTCCCTTGTATCAAATTTATTAATTACCAAATCTAGAATTATTTACTAGAGGTAAATTACTATAATTGTTATAATTCAGTAGTCGATACCATATCCACCAGTAACATTGGCATGATTATGAGAACAATATAGTCTCGAAACGTCGCCAAAATAGTTACGAGACTATTCTTTAGAACCTTACTAAAGAATATATATATATATATATATATATATATATATATATATATATATATATATATATATATATATATATATATATTTTGTAGGAAATTTATTAATTTTCTAAATTTTATTTTATCATTAGCTTTATTTTTTAATTCTTCAGTAAAGGTGTATTTAATATATTTAATTTATTTTTTCTACACTTTTCTTTGGCATAACTCCTCAAAACATTACTTATTATCACTTAAAAATGTGTTACATGTTTCAGGACATATCCCATCATAAGACTATTTTTTCTTGTAGTGTTATCACAGTTTTTGACATGGTAAGATAACACTACAAGAAAGAATAGTCTAAAGGGATATGGCCCGAAAAATGTAACACATTGTTAAATGATAATAAATAATGTTTTGAGGAGTTATGCCAAAAAAAAAGTGTATATAAAAATAAATTAGGTTTACATTTATTTTGTATAATTTGTTAATTTTTATTTATCAAAATTATAAGTATATTTATTCAGGTCTAAATTTTTTGAATTAAGCTTACATATCGCCGACACTATGAAAGACTAACGAATGTGAAAAGTCGCTTTTTTTTTTTATTTCGTTCGTTTGCCGTTGTATTCTACAAGGTCTTATGGAAAAATTTCGAATCTGGTCAGCAATTATAAGACCGAATGTAATGTTATTTTTACGATTTATAGGATTATACCACAAGGTAAGGCTGGTAGAAAATAGCGGGAAACGAACGACATAAAATTGCGTTTTTTCACATTCGTTAGTTTTACATAGTGGCGACATGTTCCACTCGATTTTTTTGAAAAGGCTTGTCCGAAGGTAATTTTAAGTGCGGGAGAGCTATGCAGTCGCATACAATGTTATTGATGATATCGATAAGATATATTTTTAAACCCAGTGTGTAAAGAAATAAATATGTGCCGAAGATCGCTATAACCGAAGAGAAGGAAGGCTAGTCATTCAAAAGGACTCATTCGATTATCAAGATTGTGAAGAGATGAGTAGGGACAGATAGATGATGAAGCGGCTTTGGATCGAGGAGAGCCAAGTGTCAGCCGGGGCAGAGAAGCCGCTTGTCAAACTCCCTCTTCCCCCCCCCCCCCCCCCGGGACCTGGGACAAATCCAGACTCAGCACATTGGGACAAATGATTTCACGTCTCCCGAGCAATTTCCACACTTCCCAATCTCAGGAGCTCTTCATCTCCGGCAACATTTGTCCCAGAGTTTCGAAATTTCTCTGTGGAAAAATCAGTACAGACTTTTATCCGTATAAAGAAAATTCTTTGGATTTTCTGAGAGAAGCCTGTAATACTTAGGATTATATATAAATTGGATTTATAATTTATAAATTTTTATCAGCTAAAACATGTTTTTGTTTTAATTGCTAAATTTTGATGTGATTATATTGTAAGAGGTTTCTTTATTGTAATGATGATTATTAAGGTGCCTAATGTACATTTGCTAATGTACATTAGGATAATTATGTACGGGAGATGTACATTAAATCAGAGATCAAAGCAAGAATAGCGGCTGGCAGCAAATGCCTTTTTGCCCTAAATAAATTTATGAGGTGTCGAGAAGTGTCTTGATCTGCCAAAATTGCGGTCTACAAAACTGTAATAAGACCAGTTGTGACTTAGGGAAGCGAGTGTTGTGTGCTAACCCAAGAGAATGAGAGGGTGCTGAGGATTTGGGAAAGAAAGGTCCTCACAAAAATCTTCGGCCCGGTGAATAACAGCGGGAATCGGAGATTAAGAACCAACCTGGAGCTGGAACAATTGTTCGATGAACACATCATTTCGATAGGCAAAGTAGGCAGATTAAGGTGGCTCGGTCATGTGCAAAGGATGACGGAAGATATGCTTCCAAAAAAGATGATAAACGGCAGGGCGGGAGGAAAAAGATTGAGAGGAAGGCCAAGGACAACGTCCAGGATGACCTGCGAAGACTGGGAGTGAATGTTTGAAGGAGGAAGACGGAATATAGACAGGAATAGCTGTCTGTACTTAGTGAAGCCAAGGTCCGACTAGGACTGTAGCGCTCAATAATAAATAAATAGAAATGTACATTTGCACGAAACATACTAATTTAAATAAACGGTAATATCTAAGAACTACTTTAAAAAAAAAAAAAAATAAATAAATTATTATTATTGTATTTAGTTCGAACTCATGTTTTTTATATAGTTCTATTGTTCCTAGTTTTATTTTTTGAATAGCCCGTGTAAGTTATATAATTTTATTGTAACCTGTTTTTTCATTGTAGGTTATGATAATGAGATCAAAATAATCCCGGAAAATAATAAGTTGATATTTTATTGACTGAACCTTAAGAACCATATTAGACACACACACACGCACGCACGCACGCACACACACATCTCACACTTTTGTGGTTTAACACGGTCTACTTCGTCGTATGCAAGATTTTCCTCCTAACACACACAAACATATGTATATAACGTGCCTTACTTCATTAACGGTACTTTTTTCTCCATGTTCATCTATTTAATTATATTACTGTCTGTGCATGTATTTCTATCTTATATATATATTGCACTAGTCACGACAATATACGTATTAAATATATTTTACAAATTTACGCAATTTTTTTTTTAATATTTAATATTTAAATATAAGCAAATGATTTCCATTGCAATTTCTTACCTTGGATTGAAACAAAAATATAATTATAAAAAAAAATCTTAAATATAATTGTATAACTTTAGCAAACCGCTAGTTAAAAAGCCGCTAAATTAGTAATCGAATAAGTTAACTAGTATCCAGGCAACACTTTTCTTAGCTTAGAGTTATTGATAAGATAGGTGACAATTTAGAAACGATAAAATAATGATAAATTCCAACACTGATGCTTGATTTTTTAACTATGGTTGTGAGAAGCATTAGACGATAATATAATATACGATATTAACTATAGAAGCTCCATAAATGTAAATAACTACACTAGCTCTATCTGTTGGATTTATGCAGAATCTACTTAGCGGATGTATAGTTAGCAAACCGATAACTTTTTGTCTAGAAACTGGGCATTAAGTGAAATAGCCAACTTCATTACGCTTTAGATGAAACATAAAATCGAAATTAAACAATTAAAATAAAATCGATACATAAATTAAGCCTGCATATTAACCACGAGTTTACGCTGAATAATCTTTATCCTGGGACATATTGTTCCCGAGCTTTGAACAAAATTGAATAATAAGGTAGCACAATGGTCAGGTTGATATTATTTTAGACAAATATAATAAATTATATAAAAAATGAAGTTTATACGTTCAGAAAATAGTTACCACAATTAGAAATGGACCTTTTGGTATAAATACAAAATTCAATATAAATTAAAAAAAAAAAAAAGAAGAAAAAGGAATAATAACAAAGGTAAAAATAATTAAAATATGATCTGAAAAAAAGGAAGAAAGAAAGAAAATAAGTAAAACAAAATAAAATAGATATATAGAGAAAAGAATTTATAACTACTTGAATGTTGGTTTGACCAAATATTTACAAATACCTACACTTACACGTACATACGCATGCATAGATAAAGATGTATACACACTTCTGTGCATACACACAACTACCATAATATATGGCATATATACAGACTTATTTAAAAAATAAAATAAAAAATAAAAAGTGAATGTAGGAGTTATTTTGGTTTACATATATTGTAGTAGTGGTATTAATGAAATGCGTAAAAATACATACCAAAATACAAAAATGTCGTAAATAATTGTATTTCAATTAATCAACAACAAACCTACATTGGTGACCACGACGTGGTTAAATGATACAGTTAAAACTTGATACCTGTTCCAAGAAACGATAGTGGAAAAACTTATAGATAATTTCTAATAACCTATCCGATCTAAGAAAAAAGCATCAAACTCGACTATTTACCATTGTATGTTGATTTTTATTTTTTCTGATGAATTTAAATTTAATGAAAATAGCAAAAAAAAAAAAATTTAATTAAATCCAGAATTTAAAAAAAAAATCGTAAATGCCTCAAATTGCTATTTTCCCCTAAATTGAAAACAGAAGCCGATGACAAGGAAAGGGACTGGAGCAAATATTCTCCCCCGACAAAGGAGCACTAGTCTCGAGTTCTTTCACGCCCTGGCGAATCCTCGTTACAATAGCTCCTTGTCCTTCGGGCTCTTCAGCAAACACTGTCTGCAAACTCGTTTAAAATAGAATCAATCTCCCAGCAGTCTGACGCTCCGCTGAGAAAAAACAATGCTAGAGTGATAACTATGCAAGGCAAAGGGAGTAATTTATTTATATTTTAAATGGATACCTACACATTTACATATTTTTCACACTAAAAAATGAAACATTTTGACACACTCTAGCTCTGTCGTTAATCAGATCGGAAATTTCCCGATAATTTTCCTATTAGAAATTTAATGAAAGACATTGTTTGCTATAAAATATATGTTACTAGGTCCTACAGCTAAGGAGCTAAATTGGTTTGAATGAAAAAAAGTCACGTTTGATTATATTTTATAAGGTTCTTGTTTTATAAGCCATAGCTCTGTTTGTGTTACTCGAATCGAAAATTTGTAAAATTGATTTCAATTTAAAATTGAAAAATTGATAAATGCTAATTTACTCAGCAGAAATTTAATGGAAAATATGTTTTGTCATATAAAATTTGTCACTAGAACCTACCGCTTAGAAGCTTTATTGGTTTGGATGAAAAAAATCACGTTTGAAACATCTACTTTGTGTGTTTTAATTCCTTTTAGTTCGAAAATGTAAATTGGGAAAATCAGTAGATTATAGATTGAAATATCTACGATCTTTTGTTTTTCTCAGTTAGGGAGAAAAAAAAATTCCTTCAAAAAGTAGCTTCAGACCTCCGCTTTCAGGACAAAACTGTGAAATTATTTTTAACTAAACGTAAGAACATGAAATTTTGCAATCCAAAATAAACACCATTTTAAATAATAGCTCACGCTGCATGCAATAGCCACACTAGTTGAAAGAATGGTTCCAACTGCTCACTGCTGTCTTATATTAGAAAATGGCTCCATAGACAGTCCTAGCCACTAGTCTTCAATGTCTCCCTCTGCCAGTAAGGAGGGGTGCCCATATTTACATCTTTTTTTCCATATATAATCCATTTAACAAAGCGCCGATGTTTTGAAAATTGTGTATTTTTTTAGAACTGATGATGAATGTTTAATATTAGAAACTAACTTTCAAATAAAGTGAGTCCAATAGAAGTAGCAATTAATTCATCATTCCTAATTGTAACAAAATTGTGTTCTTATAATTCATTTTTTATCACTATTTTAAAAGTCCGCATTAAATATTAGACAACTCGATAATTTTAACTCTTTTTAATTTCTAATAGCTGATAATATGCATAGCGATTTACGAAAATAAAACAACAGTTCTGATAGTTTCAATACTTATCTATTTATTTTTATTTTTATTTTTTATTAATAAAATTGTTTTCCCGCAGATATATAGCTTCATCTAGCCTGTTCTTATTTCGAAATTATTAAATATAACCACCTGACTTCAGCTATGAGATAAACTGAGCTCCACTAGAAGTAACCTCAACAACTTCCCAAGTTGTTCGAGAATCTTCCTATAGCCTTAGTCAACAGAACTCCCTTAGTAGGCTAACCCTCTCCCCCCTTGCAGTTGTTTTTTATCTTCCTTAGGCAGTTTGTACATTGTTATCTCTTTTGTTAAAAAAAAAAAAAAAATGTGTACTTAAACTCTCCGGACGGCATCCTTCATATTTTTTCCACACTGACAGCTACAGTAAATTTACCTAAATATTTAAATATGTCTTCAAAACATATTCTTAATCCAGCCATTCTATGAGAATCTGAAAGCAGCACAGCTAGTCTTCCTGGAAGCAGGTGCCCCGCAAAGAAGCGGAAGGCTGGAGGTCGCAGAGCAAATCGATTGTCGCCGGGGGCCAGCGGTGAATGGGCCGGTCGATGGGGCCACTGCTGTTGTTAGCTTTGTGAATGGAATTGTGACGTCACGACAATCGATATTCTTCCATTGACAATAAGTTCATTAATGTAGTTTAATGGAGCCTTAATAATGCAAGAGGAAGGAGTTTCGGTTCTGATCTCTTCCTCCAAGAAAATGCATAGAACATGATGTTCTAGAGAACATGAATAACACTCATTTTCAAGAGGGAAGTTTAAATACTTCAATATATTTTTTGAGCAATACTTCTATACTGACGTTATATTATATATACAGCGGAATCTCGATATAACGAACCTCAAGGGGAACAAAAAAACTTCGAATTATCTAGGAATTCGATAGATCGGGGTTCGATTTATTTAGGTGGTTTCTGACTGACTTCGATATATCGAGGTTAGAGGTTTATAATAAAATACTCAATGTACGTAACTATATAAAATGTGTACATATTTTATTGAAAGAATAATTATTAAATTCGTGAACAATTTAATCTGAAATAGCAGTTTGTCTACCTGAAAACGACACTTTGTCTCAGTCGATATCTTAGCCCTTTTAACCACTTTTATAATGAAAAAGCATGATTTTCATACTTCAGCCTATTTTTCAAAATTGTGGATAAGTTGTTCGCTGGTATCCCAAACTTTTTTGCAATATCACACTTTCTGTCAACCCCGGCAGCATTTAAGGCTTGAATAATTTTCAATTTTTCTTCATACGAAAGGGTTTTGCGCTTTACCATTTTCGAGAATTAAAAAGATATTGGGGAACAACAGAAAACGAAACGTATCGCATAATTGTTTTATCAGAAACTGAAACGAGCCGGAAACAAATGTCAGGATAGGAGTTATAGATAATCCTTCGTAGAATCTTTGATCAGTCTATACTCTACTTATTTAACAAATCGACTTCGATTTATAGAGGTTTCCGATAAAAACTTCGTTTTGTAGAGGTTGCGTTGTAAGCTAAGGGATCTTCGAAAATTTGATATATCAAGGTCTTCTTAACCCCTCCTTCGATATGTACAGATAAAAATAACATAGTAATGGTAGGTATATTCAAAGGGAACAGAAAAACTTCGAATTATCATGGAATTCGCCATATCGAGGTCCCATATACAATATGCCATGTGTTCCATATAAAATCCATGTAAATGTGGTTCCATACACACTTTACATACAAATATTTTCTTAGAGTTGCATGTAATCGTGGAGCATGTAACGGAAACGATGTAATGAAAAACGTTTCCAGCTGGATTCAATACTTGTTAAAAAGTTAAATACTTTATTAAAAATTTAACATTAGGTTAATTATTAAATTTAAATGTTTAATACGTCATCGATAATTGTTTTAAATAATATCATCTATAGTTATTTTTAATTGAGTTCTGTGGATATGGATTGCCGTAGGTGCAAACATAATAAACGAAAAAGAGATGATACACCAACTAATCAGAAAGTACTTTTTATATATCATCAAGAATTTTATTATTTAAAATCAACAAGCAATGAGTGTATGCATTAGTTTATATTATGTACCTCCAAAAAACACTGCAAACACAATACTGCTCAAAACACTTAATTTATTTTTTCCCTTTCATGGTGGTCCCACTGACCAGTTTATAATAGCTTTATAATAGCTATATTTTTAATACTATTTCCGATACTGTTCATGATTTTGCTAATAAAAATATATTTTTCTACATATTGTATATATTGCGTGATTGCATTTAAATTTATTTTCTTCATTTTAATTTAGTATTGACCTTTTTTATATTTTATTTTATATTTTGTAAAGTTATAAGTTTTTTTAATTTAATTTATTTTCATTATATATATTGTATGAATGGATTCAATGTCATGTATAATATTTATTGTCTTAGAGTGAGGCATATTGTAATATTAATTCATTAAAACACTTGGCAAAAAGAAAAGGATATGAAGTAAGTTAGAATGTAAAGTATTATCAGCGATGTCGGACTTGAAAGCAAGCACACCGAAGATAAAGTTTTCGTTTCGCTACAAACTGTTCCTAGAACCATATTTCATAGATTCCATTTGCCATTTAGTAATTACATCTCTCCCTTTGAAGAGACTGTAAGCATCTTCAATTCATTCTTTGAGGTACGTTGAACCGCACAATCTTTCACTGCTCTATTCGTAAAACTAGTTTATCATCATATATGTGATCTATTCATTCAGTTATCCCCACCTTTTATTTATATGTATACGTATCTTTATACTAAGTCTTTAAAACTTTAATATAATATTTATGTAACATATAAAATATAAATTTGGATTGTTCTTAGAATTTCAGGTAGTTTTGAACAATCATAATTATTTTGCGTAACAACATTATTCCGGATGAATGAAATTGTGGGGTTGCCACAACTGGTGCAAGTGAAGTAGTTGAAAAATCGCTTGCTTAGAGCACGGTAACGTAACAATAAAATTATATTTTCCCACGATCTCAGTACCAAAAAGTATTTTTAGGTGATTTTTTTTTTTTTTTTTTTTTTTTTTTTTTTTTTTTTTTTTTTTTTTTTTTTTTTTTTTTTTTTTTTTTTTTTTTTTTTTTTTTTTTTTTTTTTTTTTTTTTTTTTACAGCCATTTCTTCATAAAAACTAAAGTTGAAACAAAAGCCTGGCCGATATAAACAAGTATTTATACCAAACTGATTTTTTTGAAAATTACTTATTGATATTTACAACTATATACATTAAATACAATAAGTAAATTTATTACAATCATTACAATAAGAAAATTATTACAATAAACAGTCAATAACATGTTAAGAACCACTCACTAGTTCCACTTTAATAAAAGTTCTTCATTAGAAGTTCTCTCTCCATCTTATTTTTAGAAATATTGGGCATTGAGAGTAAAGCAAGTTAAAAAACTAGTATATTTGAATGGTTATAGAGTTAACAATAAAGGACAGGAATCTGGTTTGGGCCAAATAAGGATCATATGGAACATTAAGATCTTTAAGGATATGTTTGTTTGTGACAAAATAAGGAGCGCTGAGGATCATACGAAGGATTGTGGATTGTAAGGATTGGATACGAGAAGAGTTTAGTGGAGCCCCAAAGCTCAACTGCTTATGCCCACATAGTTCTAATTAGTGTCATGTAAATAAGTTTTAGGTAATCAATTGGGAGCTTTAAACGCTTTTCTAGTAAATGTTGGAGTAGTCAAAAACGAAGAGCAGTTTCTGGTCTTTTAAGTCTCGCATAAGAATTCCATCTATGCCTCATTTATCTATGCCAATTAAATCAAAATATTATTCATCATGATATAATATAATCATTGTGCAAATATTGGTATGAATAGAAATATCTATTACAAGTAGTTTTGATTCTTGGAATAGAAAAAATGAGGTTTCAACGAAGATATGATGTTAAACACATTTGCCTAAAAGTGGTTGGCACTTTTTTTGATCCACCATTTTGAATTGAAACTTACATGTGAATTTTGAGGAAGTTTCAAAATTTATACTACATACTTAATATGTAAAACTAATTTAGAAAATATCCGCTTGTTATGAAATAATTCTATCTTAAATATATTATTATATCTTGAATACGGAATCACAAATTGTCTAACCAGGAAGGTAAACAAGTGAATACACTCGTCGAAGTATAATTTCTATCAAATTAAGTGGGTTGTTGAAAGAAGGTGAACTCAAAGCAGACAAGTGCCGATCTAATGAACACCGTTCATTACAAGCGTAGTTTGATGGCACGACCATCAAAGCAGAGAGGTCTCCTCCACCGACAACAGAGCAATTTTCCTCAAACACCTAATTAGGTGATTGCAACTAAGGTCATATGGAACAATAGGCCAAAATAATATTGTTACAAATAGTAATTTATAAACAAATAGGTTAATCAAGTTTTTTATTTTCTCCCTGGGTAAAGTAGTAATTAATTGGATATTTGGAACAAACTTTGAACACAATGTTTTTTTACTTCAACATAATTTGATAACAATAAAAAAAATAAAAAAAAGTTCTATGAAAAATAAAAGAATAGAGTGTAAAATTAAATATATTAGAGTGTAACTTTACAACTTGCAAATCAAGTTCAGTGAATCTTGTATTTTTTATTTATTTTTTTTTTATTATAACAATTTATTTAAATTTACAACTGTACAAAATATATACATCAAGTAAATGTGTTGTTAACTATTACAATAGCGTGACAAAACATGAAAAGAACTGCTCATCAGCAGCACTTTAATAAAAATTGTACACTAGAAGGCCATCTTCTTTTCAGACGCCTCAAAGGATTATTGGGAATGGTGTAGAAAGCAAGTTGAGAAATTAGGGGATTTGAGTGGTTATGGAGCTTACTATGAAAGGATAGATATCTGACTTGGGCTAAATCAGCAACATATGGAACATTAACATCTTTATGGTTAAGTTTATTGGTGACTAAGTAAGGAACATTAAGGATTTTGGATTGTAAGGTTTGAATACGAGATAAATTGGATGGTTTAGTGGAGCCCAAAAGCTCAACTCCGTATCTCCAGATAAGTCTAATCACAGTCATGTATAATATTCTTTTGTGATTAATTGGGAGCTTTGAAAGTTTGTCTAATAAATGTTAAAGTGATCTGTATCAACGGGCAGTTTCTTGTCGTTTTAGTCTTGGGTCTTGTATTAAAATTTAAAAATTAAATTGGTACAAAGTATTTAAATTGTACTGGAAAAAATATTATAACTAAAAAAAAATTCAATTGATAAACATAGATTAAGATGACAAGAGGCCTCGATGGTGCTTGCTTTAATTAAAAATAAATATAAGTTGCAGCTAATTTGTACATAACACGATTATAAGAAATAAACTCTAAAAAATGTTTTCTAGTAAGTAACTTACTGTATTTTCTAAGTGGAACTCTTAACTGTTTATTTTTTAGCAGATTTAAATTTTAATCAGTTTGTTTTTTTCTCTTTATATACGGACAAATAACCATTCTCCAGTGAATTTATGAAGGTAAATTTCAAAGTACAAATTATATTATTATGAACTAGTTTTTTTTTTTTTTTTTTTTTTTTTTATTGCTTATTGATGTTTACAACAATGTAAAAACAAATGTGAAGATAATATTTTCTGTTGATAAAAAGCATAGAAGTGTTAAAAAAAGAAACTATTTTTTTTTTTTTAACAATATAGATTGGATAAACGTGTTTATAGAGCTTGGTGATTATTTTCTTGGAATGGTCTTTTTTTTTTTTTCTTTGCAATCAATTATACTTGAAAGAAAGTGAAAATCAGGAGGAATTTTATTAAATTGGAATATTGTATTTACATTATCACTTAACCAGTAAAGAGCCCTTGTATATTCAACTCCTCCTGCTAACCAGTTTAAAGGCCCCATGAATATACATATCTTCAATTTCCCCTCAAGTACCGCTACACCATCCCAACACTCCATGAATAAGGTGTTTGCTCGCTCCAGTTTGGGGAAGGCAGCAGAATTTAGTTCAGTTGGGAGTATTTTTTTGTTGATTGAATCGTCAGTTGTCAGTTGTTGAATTTTGTCCAAATGGAACATTAACAAGCTGTATTCGCCCCATGATCTAGCCTTCGTAATGAATTATATTGAGAAACGTGAAAAAATATAACGGAGGCAAGTTATCGAAATAGTTTATACTAGTTTAATAAATTTATATTTTTTTTATTAAACTTATTCTTACAGATCTTTATTAACAATGCTTAGTTTCCAAATATCGATTCTAGATAAAATAATCAGTATCGAAAATCGATGATCCAAGTTGATTCAATGGAACCGTAGTATTGTTCGGTTCAATGGAATCGACTATGGATTATCGATTTTTGATAACGATTCGGTCGCGATAGTTTTGTAATGCCTAATTATTATTATTGTACATCGAATCTTCTTCCTAACGAATCAAAAATTAATTTCATGTATTTGTATTTTATATTAACAAAATATTTTATATTAACAAAATAGTTTATATTAACAAAAACAAAATAACTACATAATTCTAACCATCATTCATAAACTTTAATAATCATAACATTACCAGCTTAACCCTCCACCGTTCGCGCCGTTGTATTTTGTACAACACCCGACTTGTTTTCTCTCTATTTCGCTTCCGGTGAGCTTAACGTGAAATTGGCTTTAGCTATTCTAGTGACTGATATAATTACCGCCTGTAATTTTCCACTGCGATAGGATGAGTAATATCCTTACTGGAACATATTTAGTCAGTAATTGACATCAGTGCACAAACAAGCGACCGCTCTCGTTTTGGTTTTTTCTCGTCCATTTCTCGGCAATCTGCTGGATTCGACATAATGTAAGTAGGATTATTTTGCAATTATACTTTCGTTCACCTTAGTCAGCGAAGTATTAATTATTCGGAATGTTTTGATTAGGTGGAAACCTATAAAATTGGAATATATTCCTCGCATTTTGCTGAACTAGACGAGGAAGAAAAAAGAACCGGACAGAGAAATAAAAAATTGGTATTGAGTGGAGAGGAAATAGAAAATGTTTTAGTTCATGATACAGAAACCTATGTTGAGGGTAGTGATGGAGATCAGGTGGAGACGGGAGCAGCCAGGGAGATATCTACGTTTTATTTGTAAAAATCTTTCATAAAAAAAAATGTTAAAAATAATTGATCATAAAAATGACATTTTAAACCTGCAAATAATTAATTTGACTGTAATATTGTAAATAAAAAATCATCTAATTATAATATTCATATAAAACATATTTTAAACTATTATTATGTTAGGTAATATTTTGTACATATACTCTACTTTAAATGTAGAATGGGCAAAATATTTAATTTAATAGATTTAATACATAATTTGGAGAAAGAAGCTTTATTTATGAACCCCTTCGAGATCAAAATCTTAAGATAGTAAAGTATGGCATCCCGAAACATGTAGAGCACTATGTTATTGATAATGTATTGGGGATCTTTTCCATTATGTTATATAATTTATGTTACTGACAGGTAATGGTTTCGAACAGAGCTCCTATCTGTATTAGATTGGGGTCAAAAAGATTACCTCAAATAGTTGTACCTTCCACGTTTATAATATAAGATGAGAAATAGTGTCTCATTGACAGCCATATTACAGACCAGACAGCCCTTTATTACATCGATTTTACAATTTCCAGTGATTGGGGGGGGGGGGGGAGAAAAGCTACTCAATATAATGTTATAATATAAAAAGATGTTTATTGAGTCACAATAAGCATTTATAATATAATTATACTGATAAAAATACATAACCAGGTGAACTCTTCTGAAAGAGGAAGAATAAAAAAAAAACTATGCTTTCTACGAGAAGAGAAACTGGTGGAATATGAAATTATATAGTTTTTTTTTACTATCCACATTCACTTTAATAAATTTATGAAAGAGCGGAAAACCTTTATTGACTTTTTTTTTTCTTTTTTACTATGAACAGTAACCCTTTAGGAGGGGCGTGTACTTAAATTGTTGTGGTTGCGTCTAGCGTAGTGCTTGCATCTAACTTGTAATAAATTTTATAAAATATTGAAAATTATGAAGTCATTTACATTTAATTTTTTAAGATAAATTTTGAGTCGATATAATAAATAACATTAGAAAAAAAAGAATGAAAATTTCCAAACATTACATATTAAATGAACAAATAAACAAAAAAAAAAAAAACTTAAAACATCAATGCGTTCGGCTCCACATCGCTGATGTTTACACCTTCGAGAAGTTCTATATCAATCTATAGAATAAACCTTTTCATCTCTTGGTGAGATTTTTCAAAAACAACTTTCTCTGAAAGAGTCCAATTGTCTCCTTTTAATTTTATTCATTTTATAAGTTGTACTCTTTTGTAGTCTAAAATAGGGCAGTCAAAAAAAAAAAAATGTGACGAAAAGTCTTGTGTTTGTCACAGTTACGTGTACATAGATGAGTAAGGTAAATGAAATCGGTCCAAAAAAAAATTGGTGTGTGGCTGTGTCATGGACACGGCCGTGTGTTTTACTTGAATACGTTTATGTAACGGGTTATATTTTCTGAATAAAATATTGTTATTTGTGTATTTAGGATAAAAGCAAGGAAACTAATAATTATTGTGTTACAGTATAACTTTATTAATTATAGGTCTGTGATGCGAAAAGTATGACACAATTGGCAAACAAGATACATCGAGATTTCTGATAAACATTAAGTCAATACAGGAATTACCTAACGTTGTTGGAGAAGTTTCAATATATGACAAATTGAACTCGCTGAGCATAAAGTCTGACAATGAGCGGTATTGTGAGACATCAACATTAAAGTTTCCAACTACCATAACTGGTGTAGTAAGATCAGGCTCGTACTTAGTTATAATTTTAGCGATGTTTTTAGAATATTGAAACAACGACCGTAACATAAAGATTGTAATTTCTGCTAAACGCTGTTCCCGCTTGCTACTGTAGGCGATAATTTGGTGATCTCCGGCTCATTAACGGATTAAGAAATTTTTTCCTCTCCAGATCAAAACTGCGATCATGAAGAGAATGAAGACCAGGAACTGCTTCAAGAATTTTGTAGTCCAATGGAAGCTAGAAAATCAATAGAGAGATGACAGTACTTCATCATACAAGATCTAGACAACGATGGTTTTGCCACTCCTGTTGTTCTAGGCATCTCTTTAGACAAGACAAGTTTAGAATCCCTCAGCCAAAAGAAAATCACAGACTTTTTTATGACAAATTAATTACATATATCCATATATATTGTTATTATTTATTTATTTTTTATTTCAATATTTTATCGTTTGTGCTTAAATGTAAATAAACTTATCTTTAAAAAAACTGTTTATTTCTAAATTTGAGTTTTTTTACTCTAAACCTTGTAAGTTTTACTCTATTTAAATCTTTGCGTCGGCCCTTAAAATTTGTATTAAAGAAAGTTAACTGTATATGTTGTGGTGAATTATTCGTAGAGTTTCTAGTACGATATTTTAAACTAATGTAGTCATGCCATATATACACACACATAAACCTTTGCTTCATTGGCAGAGAACCATAATATAAGAGGAGGAAAGCTTAACGTAAGCTTATAATTGCCAAGCCTCGGTGGCAGTGACAGACTGAATACTTAAGTAATGAAGAGAATTAGCTTGAGTAAACCTTACAAATTGGTTAACTCTTTGATCTAAATAAAGGGATTACTCCCATTAACATATTTAGAGTTTCGTTTTTGTCTAGTCACGGTAAACCAATCCCCACAAGGATCGTCAACGATTTACATTTTTAATTTAAAGGACCTTATTTGAATTCCAAAATCCGATTTAGGACCATCCGTTATTACCTACTCTTTCATAATGCAATCTTCGGCAACGCTTGGCCCCCTGCAGGATGGTGCAACGGGTAATTGTATCCCCCTCTGCTCATAAAGTTATACTTAACTGCGGGCTTAGGACTTTGCTACAGAAATAAAGTAGATAAACAAGTACTGCGGACCAAGCGGTACGGGAATAAAACGTCTAGACGGTCAAAGAAACTTTGTGAGTTATTTTCATCGTACAAGTTTCTGAAGGAAGGTTATAAATAAAACTAACCACAAATAAAAATCCCATCTTGAATTTTTTTTTTTTCTTAACATCTTTTAAAAATTATAGTTTCAGTATAATTTATTTGTTTGTCTAAACAAACATAAAATATAAACACAAATACAAAACCAAACGTACAATTTCTAATTCAATATTATTTCTTGAGGTTTTTTTTTTTTTAATTATCAATTGAAATTTACGACTGTATATACATTATAAAATATAATACATCAAGTAAATGTGATGACATAGATAAAAATGACACATCACTTGTTTCTAAAGCAACTACCCATTGGTAGCAGTTATGAAGGTTCTATATAATGAAGCACTATATTAGAAGGTCCCGAGGTCATCTTCTTTTCAGGCGCCTCGGAGGGTTATCTGGAATGGAATGAGAAGGAAGTTGTGATACTAATAGATTTGAATGGTTGTGGAGTTTGCTATGAAAAACTTGATATCTGGTTTGAGCTAGGTCAGAAACGTAAGGGATATTAAGATCTTTGTGGATAAGTTTGTTTTTGACGAAGTAAGGAGCATTTAGGATTTTTCTAAGAATTTTAGATTGTAAGGATTGGATACGAGATGAATTGTATCGTTTAGTGGAGCCCCCAAGCTCAACTCCGTATGTCCAAATTGGTCTAATTATTGTTATGTTAATGAGTCTTTTGTAATTAATTGGAAGTTTGGAACGTTTCTTGAGATTTAATATCATAAGATCCGTAAGATGAATCTATTTTTATATTTCTAGTATATATATTAATATTTATAATTGTATATTAATTCAATAACTATAGTATCGAAACTGTGAACAAATGGCATGTCA
This sequence comes from Euschistus heros, assembly GCA_003667255.2. Lineage (NCBI taxonomy): Eukaryota > Metazoa > Arthropoda > Insecta > Hemiptera > Pentatomidae > Euschistus > Euschistus heros. The sequence goes on along the minus strand of RCWM02000105.1, from coordinate 555,216 downwards.
ATGACTTGTAAAGTTGGCCCATAGGCCATCTTATTTTCAAACGCCTTGGAGGTTTATGGGGAATAGAAAAGAAGTCTGGATTCGGATGGGTACGGATGTTATCATGATAGGATACGTATTTGGTCTGGGCCTACTAAGCAACATATACAGGCATTAAGATCATTACGGATAAGTTTATTTTAGACATAATCAGGAGCATTAAGGATTTTACGAAGGATTTTGGACAGTAAGGATTGGTTGAGAAAGGGAGGGTTAGTGGAGACCTATCCTACTCCGTAGATCTAGGCTCTATTCGGTATATCAAAATAGGTCTAATTATTGTCATGTAAGTCTTTTTACTGGTTCCTTTGGACATGTTTGTCTTGTAAATGTGGGAGTAGTCGAAAATTACGAGCGATTTCTTGTCGTTCAGGTCTTCTGTGTGGATTCCAATTAAAGAGTTTGTGCAGATCCAGTCCTAGGTAGTGAATCTGTTTAAAATAGATTTGTGAGATATTATTAAAGGATATTTCAGGACAGAAAGTCATAGGTCCACGACGAAATTAACTTTTATAAACCTACGACTTTGTCTTCTTTTTTTTACGAGATTTATTTTAATTTTTTTTTTTTTATTTACCACTTTTACACAATCCTTGAAGGTCTCTGATTTGTGATTAGTGTGATTTAGTTGTAATGAGCGATTTATTATTCATTGATAACACACAAGTGTCATCAGCTTACGTGGTAAGGGCGATGTTATGATGATTAGTAATTTAGATATATTTATGATGAAAAAAAAAATCAACTAAAACGGATAAATTTGTAAAGAAATAAATTGTTTAGGCGATGAATTGTCGGTGAGATTAACTGCATAATAATCTGTGGTCACCGGTAATTGCAAACTGTGAAAGAATCTTCACTATTAATTGATTGATATGTATATAACCCCAACCTTTATGGCATTTAAGTCTAGATTAAAACTGAAAATAAGTTGGATTGAAGTAACACAATTCATGAATGGGTTTATTTGTATGTTAGTGGGGCTTAATTCTTACGGGACAACAATATGATCAATTTTTTTAATAAAATAGTTCCAGGAACTTATATTAAGGACGAGAAAAATATTTTTTAGCTTATAATAAATTAATGCTAGCATATTTGAGGTGGGACCTATTTGTCCCATTGTGCACTGAGTGAAAAAATTTTATACTTAATCTCTGAACATACAGTGAAATATATCTGTCCCATTTATAAGGTATTGTTGTTACTAGTAATTTTGTCTATAAAAAAATAGAACCAGAAGACAGAAGACCAGAATAAAAGTTATGGATTAATTATAAAAAAAAGGTGTTATTGATTAACAAAAATGTGTAACATATGAACTGAGACAAACTAGGAAAAATATAATGAAACTCTATTTACAATGTCAACAGGAATTTTCGCAATTATATGTGACTGTGAAAATGTTTTTAATTTTTGAAGAAGATCTCAGCGCGGAGACAAGTTCGAAAGTTTATTTATTTATTCGTTGATGTTAAATTACATATTAGTCTAAATGATACTACCACAGTTGCAGGAAAAGAATGAATAGGGTCCACAGGTTAAAAAAAATGTCTAGGAGTCTTATAAAATAAAATATTGCGTGTTTTTTTAATGACGCTTTTTAAGTGGGAAAAATATCACTCATTGTTCTATGGGTTACCAACCTGTTCTAGCTGGGGTGAGAAAGTCGAGATTTCTTCCGTGATGCTGTAACAAAATTAGTTTTAACCCACCTAGGTTAAATTCGAACCAAACCCCACTCAGCCATATTTTATTCAAAGGTTTTCTTTTCAACTATCTACTAACAGTTATGATTCATAATAACATTGGAACAGCTTTTAATCATAACAGAGTTTATAAACAGTTTTCATGAAGGAAATAGTGTTTAAAAATTAATCCTCTATCAGTTTTCTAATTATAAACCTAACACTAAGTAACAACTTCAAGAGTGTTAAGAGAAAGAAGTTTCTGTTTCCGTGTTTCAATAAAAACTTAGATAAGAAGTCCTGATCTCGGATCTAGTTTTCCTTAGTCGGAGGGACCCAATTCTCATCTCCGAGGGAACTATAACCGAAAATCCTCACAACGTCTTCTAATCTTGACAAGTTCTTTCCTGATGACGCAGCTATATTGGAGAAAATCTCTGGGGTTTCCTATATGTTTTCTCTTGAACACGTTACACCTACGGGAATCCAAGTTTGGAAATTTTAAGGGAAGAAAATTCCTTTTCACAATAAAGCATTTTTTTTTTTCAAAATGAGCTTGGCACGAAATTTAAAAAAATAATCGGATAACATCTAATTTAATAATTTTGATTAACTTAATAATTACATTTTATTAAGTAATGATTACAATATGATTCAATGTGGGCAAAAAGTAATATGGATGGCTTTATAATTCTATTCACACAATGTGCTTTATAATTCTATTCACACAATGTGTTGTATTAAAAAAAATTAAAAAGAAAAAAAAAAGAAGAATTATGTTGTAAATAAATAATATAAACTATATAATAAATAATAATTAAATATTAACAATAGAATCCTTCTTGATATGCAATCTATACACTCAGCCATGGGATCCCCGAACCAAGACTGTCCAAGCCAAGCCTAAAGGGATCCTAGAGCTTATGCCAAGCTAATAAAAAAAAATACATATTAAAGGATAATAATCAGATCTAATTAGGATACATCTATTTAATGGTGGACTTTAAGGACGTGACAAAAGATTATTTTTTTATATTTCTAGTAATGAAAAAGAATATAATATAAAGCCATCTTTTATTCAGACGCTTCAGAGGATTGTCAGGGATGGATTGAGAAGCAAGTGCAGTTAGTTAGGTGGGTATCTAGCTTATTCTGAAAGGAAAGATATCTGGTTCATGCCAAATCAGCAACACATAGGATATTAAGGTCATTATAGATCAGTTCATTTGTATTAAAGTAAGGAGCATTTAGGATTTTTCGAAGGATTTTGGATTGAAGTGATTCGATGAAGGAAGAATTCGATGGTTTGGTAGAACCCCATATTCATATAGGTCTAATAATGGTCATTTATTAGACCTTAGGTTAGGTTTATTGTTTTTGGACACTCAACTTCTATGGTCTTTAGTGTCCTGGTTCCTTAGTTGTTTTTTTATTTATATTATTTCGAAAAAGTTATATTGTTTCAAAAATGTGATAATTTTGTCAATATTGTATTTGTTATCTCCAAGCATTACCGGTAGTCTTCTTTCCAGCCGTTCCTGCTCAAAAAAGTTTCGTACAGCAGACATTCCTCCAGAATATGTCTGATCGAAAGTTAACACTGGAGGTATAAACATTTCGGTGAGGCTTCCCTCATTATAAGATAGACATGAGTAAGGCGAGTATGGCCAATCATCAATCTGATGATCACCACTTCTTCTCTTCTCTTTCTCCGATGTGATAAATACCAATGTTTGATGTCACCTTTAATTATTTTTAACTTATTATCTGCCTGGTTTTATGTTATAATTCTATCCAAGTATTCCTGGCGAAATACTTCAAAAAATTGAAAACGTTCGAAGGGGTATAGATTGTTTTACGTCCAACGAGGAGATGGCTGCTTGCTTGGCTGCCTCGTCTGCGGCTTCTTTATATTAAACCTTAGAATTATTATCATTGTTTTTAATTTATTATTTATTATAATCACCTAACTGCAGTTGTTTCTCAACTTGCTTCCCATTCCATCCCTGGCAATCCTCCGAAAATTTTATAACTTGTTTTACTCATAATATTCAGGACAAATTTAATTTCTTGTAGCACCAAAATTATATATATATATATATATATATATATATATATATATATATATATATATAATTGTAAATTCTTATTTATGTTAAACTTGAAGAAATCGGTGACCAAACAGAAATTGTTCCGAGCACGCGAAATGTCGGTTTAGCAGTTCGATATTGAAAGGACTCGTGTTGAGTACTGTATAATATCCCATTTTCTTTCATTAAGTTTCTGAGTACCTTATGAAGCTAATTTTAGCTTAGATGTTGATATCATGGCACTATTAAAATAAAATGTAGATACGGAAAATAGCCCCGTTCCCAATTGCAGAACTGATATTTCAAACCAGTCTTGTGTGATGATATTTCTGTTGTTATATCAGTGAATTCACATGCGAATAAAGAATAAAAGTTAAAAAATATTAGAGGATATGGTCTGGAAGCGTGAAATATATATATATATATATATTCTTATAATTTAATCATTCGGGGTGAAAATAATATCTCAAAGACCAAATAATATTTTTTTTTAGTCTGAAGATCTTAAAAGGCTATCTTACTTGGTGGATGGTTTGTGTTGCGGAACGGTATATCTATCGCGCCGGCCGGGACATGTATAACCTTTTCCAGAAAATTTGTTTTATCGAAACATTTTTATTTAATTTTTATGAAATTGGCATTATTTCATATTGACTATTAAATCTATTTTTGAAAATAACTATACTATGGAAAAAAAAGAAAAAATCAGACAGACAACATTTATTGATAATACACATCGATTTATTAATAGTAAGTAATAAACATTTAATCATGCGTCCATTTATCATTTGAAAATTGATTATTATAGAAGGAGAATATATTATGGTGGAACAAAGACACAATTAAAAATATGAAATTTTACACTACCTGAGAAACTGAAATAAAACATGTTCAAATAACATTACAGGTATAAATAGTAATCATAATTAACTATCATATAGGGTGTTTAATGCTAGGCTCAATTTAATAAAGCCCACATTAACGGTTGTACGATGAGAGAGGAAATATTCTTTTAAAAAATTTGTAAATAATCCTGCCTTCTTCCAGAAAAAAAGTACATGATGATTCTGCTTATATATTCAATACATGTTATATATAGATGGAAGGAAAAAAGTTAAAGACGATGTATTTTCAAAACGAAGACCTCCCATTATATTTTGTATTAATAATATTATATATACATAAGTAAACAGGTTCATTCATTCAAATTCATAAAATAGTGATCTAAATTACATGCGTTAAAAATTAAGCTAAGAAGAAAATAAATCGTTTATCATATGAATTTATATTTTTCATCTTCCATATCTTCTTTCTGCCAATTTCCAAGGTGGAGCTCACGGTATTGCCCGCTGTGAGAAAGTTTTCTTCTTATCTGAGAATTACGATACTACCTCTCTGACTGTTATTGTTGATTATAATCATCAGCCTTTGCCGTAAGCTGACTGAGCCAGTACTTTAGAAGAGAAATGAAATTCAACAGATATGAAACAGGGGCCCTAATATCAGTCTGATTGAATTCGAAGGCGCTTCAATTTTTCCTCAATGTTTGTGTTTTATCTTTGAATGTATTTTCACCATTATTTGTAACCAAATAAACTGCTAACATATCTCACAAATCCTCGTTTTTTTAGTTTGTAAAAATGACATATAGTGAATAATTAAAAAATATGTATAAGATATAAAAAAGTAAAAATAAAATTATACAATCATCAGAGGTTACGCCTATCTGACACATCATAATCCGTTTGATTTCAGTGTTTGTTTGAATCTAGTGTAAATTCAATTGGTATGTTAATTCAAACTATCAATAAATTACAAATTTTACAACAACTAATTCAAACGAAAACATTTATAAAATTTTTGTGGATAGCGCCCGCTCGATACATACCTAATTATGAAATACAAGATGAACAAGCCAGAAGTTTTAACTGAGCTAAAATCAGCTTAGCAGAGGAATAATAATGAATGGATGTCATAAATCAAAAGTTTTGTAAATTAAATGTCCTCATAACTGCGTACCATGATATTTGTCTCAGTTTGTAAAGCAATGAAGTATATGAAATAAGGATGTAAAAATTTATTTCCTTTTATAATCATGACAATATTTAACCTTCACTGGTCGCGCCGTTTTATTTTGTACAAAACCCGGACTTCTTTTCCCACTCTCTCGCATCCGGTGAGCTTCTTCGAAAATTGGCTTTAGCTGTTCCACGATATATACTCCTTTATTTTCCGCCAATAATTTTTTACTGTGGTGGGAGGGACAGTTTCCTGATTGGAAGATATTTAGTCCTCAGTGTTGCACAAAGTACAACAAGCGACTGCTCTCGTTTTGATTCTTTCTCATCCCTTTCTCCACAATCAGCTAGGTTTGACATAACGTAAGTAACATTTTGCATTTTTACTTTTGTTTATTTTAGCGAGCGAAGTATTAATTATTCTAAATGTTTTCATGAATAATTTATGGTTCATTAACATATAAAATTGGAAGATATTCCTCGAATTTCTCAGGAGTTAGACGAGGAAGAAAAAAGAATCAAAACAAAAATTTGGATTTGAGTAAAGTGGAAATAGAAAATGTTCTTGATCCTGATACAGAAACCGATGTTGAGAGTAATCATTGAGGTGACGCGGAGGGGAAGGAAACTGAGGATTTCTACATTTTATTTGTAAAAATCATTCATAAAAAAAAAAATTCTCAGTTTGCAATAATTTCTCATAAATAATTCATTGACAATAATATTGAAAATAAAAATTTATCTAGTTATATATATATTTTTTTTTTTTCTATCATTAACACATAATTATATACGTTCAAAATATTATTCTTTCGGGTAATGTACTGTAGATATATTCTGTTTTAAATGCATAATGGTTAAAATATTTTATTTAATAGATTCAATAACCATAATCAACGCAACTTACTATGTCTCCAACAAAACCTTCCATAATGACCTTAATATACTTTTTGTCCTAGAATCCATAACCGTCAAATTTTCAAAATTTTATCAAAAATTTTTTCATCATCCAAATCCACCAGGGCAATCCCTATCCGCTCACACTTAAAATCCTCCAAGCAGATTAAAAAAGCAGTGGCCTCGTGATCAGATGATTCATATTAATATTATTTTTATTAAAAAGTTATAATTACAAATCATATGATCAACATATGTATGATTAGTCCTATGAGTGGAGGGATTACAGGTAGGTTGTAAGTGGTTAATGTACTCGTACACTTAGCCATCGGCCCCTGGTCAATACTCAGCCTAGCCCTGTCTCGCTCCGATAGTCCCTTTCAGTATCAAAGCCCTTGATGAAATCTAATGAAATGCCTTTCCAATCAAGAGGGTGGGGAAAAGTTATGGCGGTCTTCCATCCATTTAATTATTTGAATCTAACACTAATATTACTGTTATTTCAATATATCATTAATTAAAAAATATACTCATTTTAATCACTTCTGATTAACGACATGAGGGGTATAGTCATAATATATTGTTAATAGTTAAATCTATTCTATTATATAATTGCCATTTTTCATTTGTGGTCACTATCCACGAAAACTACTGTACCTATCTGTACCCAATTTTAACTAAATCATCCTAATAGTTCAAGAAAGGCTCAGAAATAATATAATCTACTGATTTTTAACTAATTTGTTATAGGTGACGAGCGCCATTCAAGATGAGAGGATACAAATGTACAGTGATATATGGATGATTTCAATATTTTGGGAAAATTCCAATAAAAAAAAATGTCCACTATATAAAACATGAAAATTAATTTTTTTTTTTTTTTTTCACAAATTGTTTCTCTAAGTTATGTGAAGTAAGTCCGTGAAGTGGACATACATAATCTTCAATATTTTTGGATATATTAAATAAATAGTAACTATTAAAATCCAGGGAGTGAAAAAAACACGACTAGGAAGTGAGTTTATTATCTAGGGAGTGAGAAAAATATCATATTTATTACATTAAAGAAAATAAAAGCGAAATTAACGAGAAATGCATATTATAAACTTGGGCTGTATGCATGTCTTACATTTTCAGCCTTTTAGGTACGTACTATCACATCTACTTAAAAGCTTCAAACTAAACATTAAAAATACTAAAACCACATTTTATGGTGTGAGAGGGAGAAATCAAGTAATTTCTTTTTATAAAAACAGATAAACGCTAAAGCAATTTAAGTATTCACTTAAAAAAAAAAAAAAAAAAAAAAAAAAAAAAAAAATTTAAACCCTCAGCCAAAAGTATCTTTATATCCATGTAAAAACTTTGATTCAGTACTTTATAAGTTGATTTCACCCATAGCTTCCTTAGATAGATAGCCCTTTAAATCCTTCTTAAATGATTTAATCAGGAAAGTGCTCAATAATATTTCTCGGAAAAAACACATCTCAGATGTAGAGTTCCCCATGAGGCCGATTTCCCATTTCTATGCAATCATCTCCAGCCCCCTGGATCGACCAATCGTTAGTTCAGCTCATCCTTATAATTCTTCCCAAATGCTAAAATGACAGTTATTCCCGGACTTTTTAACGTGTATTATGGTGTTTTCCGCTCCAATCATATTATGGTGTTTTCCACTCCAATCATTTTCCATACTATAGTGCTGCTTTATAATATTCTTATTCAATTTGTAATGTTTTATGCTTTTATTAGCTGCTAAAAATGCTTGTGTTTTGATTACGAAATTCTGTTATTAATATTTTAAAAGTTTTCAATTTATATGTAAATATGAATGTTGAGGTTCGTAGTATACATTGGTATAGAATGTACCAATACAAATAAACACTTATTTAAAAGGGTTAGGTTAATAGAAAAAAATGTATATATATAATATATATATATATAATATATGAGAGAGAGAAAGAGAGAAAGAGAGGGAGAGAGAGAGAGAGAGAGAGAGAGAGAGAGAGAGAGAGAGAGAGAGAGAGAGAGAGAGAGAGAGAGAGAGAGAGAGAGAGAGAGAGAGAGAGAGAGAGAGAGCGAGAGAGAGAGAGAGAGAGAGAGAGAGAGAGAGAGAGAGAGAGAGAGAGAGAGAGAGAGAGAGAGAGAGAGAGAGAGAGAGAGAGAGAGAGAGAGAGAGAGAGAGAGAGAGAGAGAGAGAGAGAGAGGAGAGAGAGAGAGAGAGAGAGAGAGTGGGAGAGAGGGTGAGAGAACTACTAATCCGTGTTTATTCTATTTTTTTTTTTGTTTTACTTAAATTAGCTTGTAATAATCTAAACGCAGATTATAGTGGTACAAGGAAAACAAGTTTATTTGATTAAATATTCAGTAGAGAGATCAAACGAAATTTTCTTTTTCCCTAAAAAAAACCTTGCCTTATTTAATAAACAGTTTCGGTCACATAAAAATTCTATACCAGTTCTAGCTAATTATTGCTTAATTATGATTAATAATAATTTATTCATCATTCTTTTCTATTTTCTTATTAACAGCGGTTTTTTTTTTTAATTAATTAGGAGCAATGCATTTAAATGAGAAGAGTAAACAGAACACTACATTGATGTAAAGAAGAATTATTTCACCTCAGCTTATCTAATATACAATATACACAAAAGCTTAATATTGGCATTATTACATATCTATTTCTATCATTTTTCATTGGAACCTCTGAAAATACTCTCGTATGGAAAACCAACAATTGCCTGTTGGAGATAAATAAATGTATGGGTGGAGAAGCTGTTCTTATGTGGTTACCCTCATATCGTGGCATTTCCAGAAATGAAGCAGCAGACAGAGCAGCAAATCTACCGAGGATAAAACATCGATAACTGACATTACAACAACTTCTGACTTGAAAACATAATCCAGAAAAAAAAATGATGCAACTAAGGCAAATAAAATGGAACCAATTACCCAGTAAGTTTCAAGACATAACAGATCCTAGACAACATCTTCCAGAAAATCTAGAATAGACGAAGTAACCCAGATGAAACTGAGAATAGGACACACAGCATTCACCCATGGTTACCTAATGAAAAGCCTAGAACCAACGATTTCTCTAACTTGCAAAACACCACTGACATTGAAGAACATTATAACAACATGTACACTATACACTGACGCAAGAACTAAATACAATATATCCATAAATATAACTGAAGCACTGCAGGAATGGGGAGATGAAATTCAGAACATTTTTTAATTCCTGAAATCTTGTGAATTGTTTAACAAAATTTAATTTGTGAATTATAATATAATGACTCAGTAGAGTATATACGGTTAGTTATAAAATAAATAAATAAAAATATTCCTATCATAAAATATAAAATTATTTTTCCCCTGAAATTTCATTAATATAAAAGAACAAATAAAAGATTATGAAGAGAAAAAAGAACCTTTTTTGCTGTTTCGGCGTTTAAAAATTGGTTTAAGATAATGATATTGAATTATTCCTTTATTTTATTGCTTCTTCTTCTTCTTTAAGGTATTTTAATTTTTAAGTAATAATATTACTGTCCGTCTCTAACAATAGGAATGTAGTACAGACTCGAAGGCCACTTCATCATCACGGAGATATTTTTCATGAAAACGGATAAAAAAGTTAGAAACGGCTAACGAATTTGTCTTTTCAATTTAGAGAGGCCTAACAACGATGAGAGCCCTTAATAAAGGCTAATTGAGATAATGCATAACTGAAACAAAAGACCTCCCCCCCCCCTCTCACTGCCCTTTGAATACAAATTGAGACCTTTGAGTCTCAACTACAGCTCTCATCTTACGTACGGCCGGAGTTGATTCATATTTCCGTTTTTATGATAATTTCTTTAAAGTCTCTCATTTAACTGGAATGATTCAATTAGCTTTGTTGGCCGAGTGTAATTCTCCAGATAAGTTCTCTTCAAACTTAAAGTGTAATCTGCTTTATTCAACTTTTTAAAATTTTTATGCCTCAAATACTGCCAAGAGATTCAGCTAATACTTATGAAGTAAGTAATTTTTAGATAAATGAATTACATTTATGTTATCTGTTTTTGTTTTTTTTTGTCTTTTTTACTTTGAATCTCCATTTACACCTGTCAAGTAACATACAGTTAATGACAATCAGGGAATTTGGGAAATATTGAATTGCTTGGTATGGAAGACATGAAGGGGAGAGAGACCTGTGATACCCTCCTCTTTTTTTTTTTTTTATTATGTATTTATTGAAATTTACAACTGTATACAATTAAAATTATAAATATCTTGGTCTTATATTTATTATGAAAATAATAAGAATAAAAAAAAAAGTTGTGATACTAATGGATTAATGGTTGTGGAGTTTGCTATTAAATTCTTTCTTAAAAAAAATAAAAAAGAATAAAAAAAAATTAAATTAAATTTAAAATATAGGATAAATAATACACAATATGTATTATATACAAACAATTAGCATGAGGAATCCCGAACCAAACCAGATTCTAGTCTAGCGCTCCACACTCAGCTGAGTCACTGGAGTCAAAAACCAGTGGAGGCTGCGTGAGAACCCAATACCTAATAGATCTCGAGACTACTGCCATTTTAACCTGCAGGAATGATTAAAGGGATTTGTGGAACTGGGTAAGGATTGATTAAGACTAGAATTAGAAAGGAGAACAGATTAGGTATGGTCATTAAAGCTGGTAGAAGAAAGTGTTAGAGTAAAACTCTCAGAGGGAATTCCTCGAGTAAGAAGAGGAAAGGTCAGGGATTTGTTGGGAATAATAACAGTTTAAGAGCGGAGAGGAAGAAAAGTAGAGAACCAGTTAAGAAAATCTTTTGATAAGGTTACAGTATTTGCAGAGGGGAATCTTATCAACTAAATTAGAAGACAACGGTCAAGATATCTGATAACTTCTAAATAAAATTAAGCCAATATTATTATATTTTTTTATAGTACTTCAGGAAATCAAGATATTAGCTTCTTATATAAATAGTATTATTTTTATGTTTATCTCCTTTCAACGTCGAATATAGTAAAACTTAAAAATAAGTCATATTTTATATTAAATGTTTCTTTTAATAATTAATTGACATTCACAACTATAAACAATATATACATAAAGTAAATGTGAGGAAATGTGATCACAATAACTTGTAAAGATCACTAAACATTAGAAGGCCCTTAGGTAATCTTCGATTAGTCGCCTCAAATTCAAATATATTCAAATCAAATATATATGAAGTAAAATGAAAAATAAACTTTATTATGGGACTTATTGTCACGTATGGATAATTATAATGGACAATTACTTGGCCTATTACTTAGAAATTGAATGTCTTAGTGATTACGGCACATATTGTCGACAAGGAAATTAAATACTATCATATATGAAAAGATGAAACAATTTTAAATATTTACTCAAGTATTTGTACATTTACGGGAGATTGGCAGTCTAAAAGGTGTAAAAATAAAATATTTTTAAAGGATATATGACATTTAGACCGTCATTGGTAAATTTACTTGTGATATAATAAGCATTATTAAAGATTTTACGAAGGATTAGAGAAGCACCAATTCCGTAATTATAGTAAATGAGTATTTTGTAATTCATCGGAAGCTTTGAACGTTTGTCTAGTAAATGTCGGGGTAGTCGAAAAAGAAGAGCACTTTCTTATCGTTTAAGTCTCGTGTGTGGATTTCAAGCACGACGTTTATCCAGATGGAGTCCTAGGTCTGTTGGCATCTGTTCAACATCAGTGGAATATTATTAGTGTGTGCCTTGTATATTATTATATTATAATAATATACAATATTATATATATATATATATATATTATTATATATATAATTATTATTATATATATATCATAATATTATAATGAGTACCTATGGACAGGAAGTAGTAGTTTACAACAAAGGGTAAAGTTATTTGTTGAGATTTGTTTGAATTTATTTCACCCTCCAATTTTGACATCTTTCTTAAAGGTTCGTGATATTATATTCGAGCGTTGGTTAGTTTATTAGGAGTCAAAGTTCTCACATACTTCAACGTGGTTACACCAAGAAATAAATTTAAACCGACCCACCTGGGATTTGAACGCAAGACCTGTACCTAGCGCGCTAAGAACCTTGATCAATACGGTCAAAGGATCATTATATACAGGTAACAAACATCTTTCAGAGCCAGATTGACCATTTATAAAAGCATACGCCCAGTTGTCACCTGTGGAAGCGAGACCTGGGTCCTAACAAGAAAAATTGAAAGAAGGCTTTGCACTTGGGAAAGGAACGTTCTTCAGAAAACATATGGGCCTACATTCTCCGAGGGAGAGTAGAGAATTAGGGCTAATGAGGAGTTGAGAACCTTGTATGGCCGGCCAAAGATTGTGAACTTTATAAAAAAGGGAAGGTTGGGGTGGCTCGGCCATGTGAAACGGATGGGAAGTGAGCGTCTGTCAAGGAAACTGCTTTATGAAAGTAGTCTAGAGGAGCTCGTAGGCGATGTCGCCGGAGAATGAGATGATTGGATGACATAGAGGAGGACTTGAAACAATTCGAAGTCAGAAGATGGAGGAAGGCTGCTGCCGACAGACAATAGCAATTTGTGACTAGACCCTTGTCCTTGGAGGGCAGTAGCGCGATAAATAAATGCAAAGAAAATCACACACAAGTTTATCAGCGTACGTGGTAAAGACTGTGCAAGGATAGGTTGTCATCTCATCTTATTTTATTATTGTCTAAAGGCTGAAAAATGAAGGACAGTATTACCACTATACGCAATTTTTTTTTACAATCATCCATACACACTGTGTAAAAACTTATTATATAATGATAAATCATTCAACTGATATTACAAAAATAACAATTTTGTCTTCACTTTTATTGTTTTAAACCGGTCCGTATATAATTTTTGATACAATTCACAGAGAGATTAGGCCGTGAAAAATGATGTCAGGTTCGATTGGTGCAAAGTTATTAAAGCACTACGCGATGCTCCATTGATTACAGCCGGTCATAAATCCAATTAGGGACCAATAACTTTCACTTCTTCCAGTTAGAGGTCCAAAAATAGCTCAAGGAATCTGTCCCATAATCTCTCTATAAATAGATAATATTAGATGTAGCTATAAAACAATTACTTCCATTATACATACGTTATCAAATGGAAGTTTTGATGATTTATAAACAATAATTTCGGAAGTTATAATATTTAGAAAAGCATTTTGAATAAAATATTTATAAAATATATTTTAATGTTTTGTTTTATAGATTTTTCTAGTGGAAGTTTTGTGCTGTAGGTATGTTTTTTTTAGTTTTTTTTTCTGATAAAATAAAGACGAGTTCTCTGCAATAGTCGAAACTAAATATTACCTCAAGATATTACCCTCGAAATAATACAATTCACCTAGGAGACATAGTGTTGTTCTGGAAAGTTAATGAATATCCGTGATCATCAATATTCCAAGTATGATATCCACGGTCAGCCCTATTTATGTTATCGTTCGGGCGCCATCAAGTAATTACTCGGACGAAGATCCGCATTTCGATCAATCTTTGACATCGAAAAGGAAACATTCGTTAATGCAAATCCAACTTTTCAAGATTCCTCAAGATCTAATAAAAGAAAACTAATTTAAAATTAAATAGTAAAAGACAGCCAGAACTTAAAAATAAAAATGTTTTCCTGCTATTGAAAACAAGTGCTCAAAAAAAAAAAAAAAATACAACTGTAGGAAGATGAAATCAGAAGATTTCACTGTTTGGAATACCAAAACAATTCATTTTGATTGAAAAACTCCGTCTAAAAATATTTTATACAAAAATGCCCAGTTTTATAATGTGAAACGTAAGACTGGTAATGTTAAATCAGTACATACGATATTCATAAGCTTATTATATTAAAACTAAATTATATTTTTTTATTTCATAAGTTGATTTGTATGCATGCTCAATTTTATTTCATTGGAAATAATATCGTTAAGACAAGATTTCTGTTTAAATGACCAGATAAATAATCCTAATACTCCCTTTTCAATGATTGTTCCAATAAGAACAGAAAAAAACCAACCAGTCATAGTGAAAACCGAAAGCACAACCTATCAATCTACCCAACTAATTCGTATCTTTACACTCACAATCAGTCTGTTCTAGGTCTTTATATCTTTCAGAAGCCCAATTCATTTTACAAGTTTAGGTGAGTATCCACATGTTTAATTTTAGTCTTACATTTGAAAAACGTTAATATATAAAGCCTATGTAGACAAGTTCTAGTGTTTTGAAACTTCATGTATTTTTTTTTGTTTTGTTTTTAAATGATAAAGAATTTTAAAATTAAATCCATGAATCATTATAAATAAAAAAATCGTTCAAGACCAATACAAATTTTGTTTAAAAACCAGATAATTTTCAATAGTTCCATAATAAATTTGTTTCCAATAGAAACGGAAAAATCAGTCATTGGGAAAACCGAAAAGATTCACTCTATCTCACTATTCATCCCATAAATCTATACTTTAGTCCATCAAGAGGTGCTGAAATCTTTCAGAAGCCCTGAATTCCTGTCATATATATTTTTAAAAATTTAATGTATATAGTTTATGTAAAAAAGGTTTGAAATTTATAATATTCGTATGTTTTAGAATTGGTGATGTGAATAAATTAGTTTTAAAATAAAATAATTTAAATATAAGTGACATTGGATTCATCAATTCTAATTGTATTGATCTTGCTTATCTCATGTAATTTTGAATGTAATATCATAAATTCCCAATGGTTGAAGACCCATTCGAACGAAATCCCCTCATATTTATGGGCACCTTGCCTTAGGTATGCCCTTCTCCTCAATAGATCAGTATTATCGTATATCGACGATAGTGTGGAGGTATTATGTTTTCTCATACATTATCCTGTCAGTGAGGTATGAATTTAACCAAAAGATAAAATTTATATGGTGCGGAAACGGGACATAGGCAGTTAGGCGGTTAAATAAGTGTAGGAGCTCTTAGAGTTGACGCTAAGAGCCCCATAAAGCACGGTTATGTTCTCCTCCAAGATAATTATCTGTCTCTTCTTTAATATTAAGCCTTTTATCCTTTCTACTTTGACTAATCTTGTTAACTTCTTGAAATATTAGGCGATCTGGTTACATTTCAAGGGTAGTACTATAGGAGAGGAAAATTTTTGTATTTCTTCTCTCTTTTATTTTTATGAGGACAGTTTGTTTTCATTTGTACTTTTTCAGATTAGAAGGCATTTTTCATTTCTATATTACCAACTCGAAGTATTAACCAAAATTTTTTATATTGCTATATAAATAGGTTTGGGAAGGTCAGTAAGATCGATAAAAGATGCTGTTGAAAAGTTTGAGAACCAAGCGAGTCGAATAGGACTAAAAATAACTGATAAGAAGACCAAAATGATGGTCCTAAGAAAGATGAAACAAGCCCACCCTTAAAAGTACAACATAATAGGAAACCACAGGCCCGAAGTGGTGAACAGCTTTTAGTACCTTGGTTCCACAATAAATGATCGACTGGATGAGGAGGAAGAAGTAAAGAAAAGGATTGCGATTTGAAATACATCATGCTTCGGCTTGTCTAAGATTCTGAGAAGTGGACATACCACTAATGCCACGAAGTTCAGGATATACATAAAACACAGGAAAATCTATGAAGGCACACCTGGTGGAAAGAGAAGTAGGGGGAGACCCAAAGCCTGCTGGAGTGACAGTGTACTCCAAGACATACGGCAAATGAAAATGAATGGGTTATATAGAATAGACAGAGAGAAATGGAAGGCAGAAGTTGAAAAAGCCAGGGGCCGCTATATGTTTTCTGTTAAGCTAAATGAAGAAGATGGTATATACAGGTTATAACCAAATATCAAATAATATTAATATAATAAGTATTTATTAAAAGCCAAAGGGATAGGCAGTCCCTTTGGGGCAGGAGCTGAACTTTCGGAGCAACCATTTAAGGCAGGTACTTAATAGCCTAGCTGTCACCTCTGTAACACCTTGCCCTTTGTCGACAATTGGCCCTACAAATTAAATAAAGAAAGTTTTGAACAAAGGATCCAATTATTAAATGGAAGAAACGCAAAGGTTTGATCGAAGGGATGTACCCTACATCTATTTAAGATGTTCCAAGAAAATAAGAGAGGTATCTTTTGGAGGAGCATGGAGGAGAAATGCTAGAGCGTTGAAAAGAACTGCAAAAGATAGACAAGACTATAGACAAAGTAAGCGTGGAGACAGACCAGTCTTGCCGTATCACATAACCCTTAAGATAATTAATCATATATTATAATAACAGTCTGTAATACGTGTAACATATGAATAGTGGGATGACTTAAACTATATATGATTAACCTTCCACCGGTAGCGCTAATTTCATTAACACGAGCGGTCGCGAGTTGTAGAAAGAATACCCTGTTTTTATCCGTTTTGGCCCAAATTTTATATTACTCACAGTTAAGCACAGTTTTACACACTTTACCTACTCTACTTATGTATATATATACATATGAAACTAATGTACATAAGTATTATATAAAAATAAAAATAAAAATATACTGATTATTTTACTACTGTACTATTATAATATGTATTCATAAAATTAAGTATTTATTAAATGTCTGTTTTTGTTCATTTTTTTTTCTTATTTTATTTCCCTTACACTAAACATCAGTGGAACCAAAATAAATACTCAAATATGTTTATAATTACGAAAACTAATGAGCTATTCCTTCCTGCGCGTAAATTAGTCAGTATTGTGAAGAGAAATGAAAGATAAATAAAAATATGGAAGAGCCCTTAAAATGACAGGAACCAATTTACAGCAAACGAATAATCATTACAGAAAAACGCCCAGAAAGAGAATAATACGAAACAATGTTGCCGATGATTTTCAAACAAGCGAGAGAAAACACAGGTAATTTTTTTTTTTCCATACCGAATTGGTTATGAAAATTTTCCTGAAAGAAAAAACTCATAACAATGTGCAGAAATGTAATCGGTCGCATCACATGGGATGAGAGTTTTTGGGAAATACACATAAATAATTCAAATAATAATTTATAAATTGGAAATTATTTTAAGATTAGTAATTATTATTCCAAATAAATGGAGCATCGTGTTAGAGAAGCTTAAATGCCAAATTTAATCAGATAATAATACAAATAACGCACAATGTTCAAGATTAACAATTAATGTCTTTCAAATAAAACCTACAGACAGGCCAAAAATTCCTCCAAATTTGTTTTAATTTTTTAATTAAAAATCTCATTTTTGTTAAGGTGTTCAAGTCCACATATTCTTTGAGGCATCCTGAGTATAATTGTACTGATGCTTCTATACTATCATGCGTACCTCAAGTGATAAATGAGAGGAAATGAAATTAGCACGTGGTCCCTAGGTGGATAAAACAAAAAACAATGTAATATGTAATAAAGCGAATTTCAATTTTAAATATATGGTTTTAAATAATTTCTTTAATAGTTTTAACCATTGTTCAGCACATTTTTCCTTGTGATGTATTTTCCATTAAACTACGTGTTTCAGGAAGAATTTTTCCTGTTTGTACTAAAAAAGTACATTTTATATAAACACATCTTACAAATTATTACATAAAAAAAAATCAAATTAACAATTAAATGATCTTCCTGAAACACGTAGTTTAGTGTAATATCATAAAATGTGCTGAAATGAGAATGAAATTTTAACAATAACAAAACTCCTTATATATTATTAAATTTGATAGCATTATTTTAAAACTACAACTCTGCATCAATTCCTGGCCAATAGAAATAGTACTAGAGAGAAATATTATGTTAAATCCAGCTAATCCCATATCTATAATCCTCTTACAAAAATAAAATCGAAGTAGCTTGGTGAATTTATCTTTCAAGACTCTGGGCCTTTCAATTTCTTCAGCGAAGACCTGAGCACTCGCGGCTACTGCACTTGATCTAATTGGCTTTCAGTATCAATGCGATCTCCGGGAGATTTGCCTTGACCTCAATATTTGTAAACACGGCAATTCTTTAGACGAGAGGGGTTCTTTTTTAGGGTTTATTAGACTGGTTTTGATAATCTACTTAGGAAGTGGTTTTAAATATAATATTTTTTTTTTACGAATTAAAACGGTAACCAATGAAACTAAGCTGAGATAGATTTTAATATCCTTCACTAACAAGATAAGTAATTAGTGGTCTCAGCACCATTAAGCCAGCAGAAAATTTCGGTATTCAAACACGGAAAATATAAAAAACGTTTCGTACATAGGTTAAATTAATGATGAGTGCCAAAGGTTTATCTTTTGAAGGGGGAAAATGTGTAGTCAAATAAGTTATTTGCTAAGCAAGCCTAATTGAGGAAACACCACTAGCTGTGTAAGGTAGCAACCAGTTAGGACGCAGTTGAGAGATTAACCGTGTGATATCCTGGAACCCTGTTTTGCCCTTAACAAGCAGGTGTTGAAGAGGAGAGTAGAATTCCCCAGGCTCCTTGTGGGGGGTCGTGAACACCTCTGGGTAGTTAATGTTCAATTTAATATTTTGTCTGTTTACTTAATATTCTTAAGATATGACATGCTAAACAAATTTGTCATCTTTATCTCTCATTGTCTTTAAATATGAAATGTTGTAATATCCATCAATTAATGGTAATTTGAAATATATAAATGTACATTATGTTGTCCGATGGTAATTAATAGTATGTAATCAGTAATCAGAGATATATATATATATATATATATATATATATATATATATATATATATATATATATTATTTATTTTTTGAAGAGAAAAGATTTGACCCAGTCGGGATTCGAACCCGAGTCTCCACCTCTCTAGCGTGGCGCCTTATCCAACTAGGCCACCGGGGTCGTATCCGAACCAGGCAAATCTTCCCTCTTCAGTGATCCATAACCCTCGGGCACTCGGGTTCGAATCCCGACTGGGTCAAATCTTTTCTCTTCAAAAATAAAATAATATATTTAATAATATTGAATTATTTCAAGAAAAATTACATATATACATACCGGTGACGGATTGTCAATAGATCCAAAGTTAAATGTAATGTTCAATATGAACATTCATCCCCGGAATCACATCGCGATTTGCGAGTGCCCGGGGGTTATGGATCACTGAAGAGGGAAGATTTGCCTGGTTCGGATACGACCCCGGTGGCCTAGTTGGATAAGGCGCCACGCTAGAGAGGTGGAGACTCGGGTTCGAATCCCGACTGGGTCAAATCTTTTCTCTTCAAAAATAAAATAATATATTTAATAATATTGAATTATTTCAAGAAAAATTACATATATATATATATATATATATATATATATATATATATATATATATATATATATATATATATATATATCTTGAAATAGAAATAAAGGGAAATAGACGGCAGAGTAATTCATAGTCGGCCGATCTCAAACATACATCAACTAGTTGGGCAAGCCGAACATTGCTTCCGTGGCAATAATGTTCGAGGCGCTTCGTTTATAGTATTATAGTCTGAACATGCAATTACAAGTTTTTATTATACTACTTCTTCTGTTTTTTTTTACAAACGGTTCGATAGATTTTTTTGATTTTGTTAAAATATTTTTTTTATTAATTTATTTTATTTTTAGCAAAATAAAGCAAAAGTAAGCAATTAGTTATTAATTAGTAAATTAGTATTTAATATTTTATTAATTAGTAATTAGTAAAATGATTTTACTAGCATTATTAAAATTTTATTACCATAAAATTTTGTATTCCATTATGCCAAAAAAAAATATCGCCTCAAATTAACTTACATGTATCTGTAAATATATACGTGTTTAAATTTCTAAAATATCAGTTTACTTTTCGTGTTTTATTATATTTAAATTAAGAATTAATATTTTTTATATAACTAAAACCGGAAAAAAACTTCTATATTTACTATTACAGAAGTAATTGAATTTTTTTTTTTTAATATCATAAACTTTCGTAAATTTAAATAATTAATTATAAGATTAATTTTATCCTGCGAGGGAGAAGCGCAAATGCGCTAACCAAAAGTGCATGATCATGTTTTTTTCTTAAAATAAAAAGAATTATTTTTTCTAGACGAAGCTGGCTCGGGATTTCTTTTTCTGGGTGTAAATATGTAATAAATGCGTTTTTAATTTTTATCTATGTTTTTTCCTACTGTTATTATCACTTCATTTTTTTTTTTTTTTTTTTTTTTTTTTTTTTACTCCATTTTATAATTGTTCTAGGAAGAATTCAGAAGGCGAGATTTTTTCTGGTGGGTATAGTTCAGTTAATAGTAGATTTAAGGTTAAAACGGATAAGTAATATCTTTAAATTTAATAATAATGGCAGTAGATGGGATGATTGTATTTTGGCTCCCTTTGGGGATTTTATGATGGGATGGATTACAGAGAGACGTTCGGTCAGACATTGTCAAATCTTGAGGATGCAATGGCCCAACGAAGTTTGTAGAGAAACGAAAAGAATGATTTTTACAAGCACAATAAATAAATATATGTTAATTAAATATTTCTTAGTCTTTTTAGTTTGACAAAGTCTCCAGTCAAAAAAAATCTTATCTGTATATTAAAATAATTTAGAAAATCATCTGAATACTAAAGAAAATAATATTTGAAATACAAAGAAGGAAAAGGCAATTGTTTAGTGCAAAAATCAGGAATGCAGTATATAAATAAATCCTTGGGGGAAAATAGAACTTAAGTTTTTTTTTTTTTTTTTTTTTTTTTTTTTTTGCTTTGCCTTTTGAAGCTGCAAGTGACTGGAATTCCCAAAGGTCTCTTACAACAAAAGGGCCTTATAGGTAAACTGTTAGCCGATATTTTTTCACTGAAGGTCGCCCGGTCTCAAAATAAAAGCCTATTCGCCTTAGACACTAATTATGACACTTTAAATATTTATAGAAACATTTTTATGTCAATTAAATTTATTGTTTTTATTGAGTTATATCAATTTCACCAAATAAAAACAATTTTCATATTATTTCTTAAAGACCAGGTAATAAAATAAAATATGAGGAAGAAGATAGTTGGGTGTGCAGTGATAATTGCCACAATGAAATGAAGAATTGTGTACTAGCGTTTCGGCCGACGATACAATCCTACGTCACAGCTATAAGAAATTAAAAGATATGACAGAAAAGTGAATTTAAAAGAGTTTAAAATAAATGTCTCATGTATGGTATAAAATTCAAAATCGTAGAAGAATAGGATAAAACAAAAATATTACGACAAAAGAGAAATGGATGAAGTTATTTAAAAGCAGCATTATTGTTAACTTTATTCACTCAAGTTTTTTGTAATATTATATTGCCTTACTTTTCTACATCATATGCATTTTTAAGTCCTATATGTTTCGTCTTCATTTTAAATTTCTATTAAATTCACCATTCTATTACATATTTTTGTTTTTCCTAGCCCTGATGAAGAGTTGAATTGTGAGTAGGTACGTCGGCACAATAAATCAATGTTGTTTTATTGTGGAAAATATATTTTAGTTGTATCCTTTTTTGTTATTTGTATTTTTTATTTAGTTGTATAACAATAAACTTTTCAAATATTTCCAATTTATGAATAAACAATTGAAATTTGAAAAAAATTTAATTTCATTTATTTAATATCAGATTAAAGGATTCAACTTTTTTTAAGTAGGCCTAACCTAATAATGAATAAGTGGAACTAAAAACTGAAGTTTGTTAAATTTGTTCACACATTTCTGCTAACGTTTAGGGACTGAATTTACTATGATTTTGGTAAATAGGTTATTCCCATATAGCAGTAAATTTGAATCGAAACTTCTTACGGATACTGAAATAGGCCTCATGTAAAACAAAACAGGAAAATATACAGTCTCAAAAGAACCAAACAAATACTCATAACTTAACAGTATATACGTCACCTATTACTTCTGTATAATATTTGTTAGTATATGTGCATATTATTTATTTTTATTTTATATTAGTTCTTATACATACATACTTTTACATACAATATTCTAGATTTACAAAAAAGTACTGAAATAAAGATTGAAACCACGATGACTGAACTACCTATTGATACATATTTATTATGGCTAAAGCTTGCAACTGCATAGATAATCTATCATTTGTGCATAATTATAATCAAACGTGGGAAAAGTACAGAAAACTTTCGAAACTAGTTACGTCTGTCAACTTCCCCTACTTTGAGTATTGTTGTGATGTGTATGTGTATGTTTCTGGGAACTCGGAGCCAAAAAACTGTTTAACTGCTGCTATGTCCTCTGTGTGTGAGTCCGGATCATGCATTTAACTAAATACAGGGATGCCAGCCAGGACTTAATCTCCTGACAATTTATAAATGAGTATTTTTATCTAATTAATTAATCTAATATCTTCTCCAGAAGGTTATCGAGGGGCCAATGATTAAGGTTTGTTAATTGTAACTAAGTCTAGACTTATCTTAAGGGCAATGCTATGTTGTGGGGGGGGAAGCGGGCGGCTACGTGGTGAGAATCCCCAGGCTGACCAGGCCCCTGATCTCCAGGAACCAGACATCTCCGACAAACTCCTCTGACCAGACAGCTCTCCAAGCCTCTCTTAAAAGCCCTTCTCCTAGACTGATCTCGACAATATTTTTCCGTCCCTTTTTGATAAATAAGCTCCGCCCCTCTGGACAAAGAACACGCTCACCGACTTCCCAGTGTTATGATATTTAGAAATACTCAAAATACAGAGTTTACCCCGAATCTTAAAAGGTAAGGGACAAGCAGGTAGAGAACTTTTATTGTATAAGAGGATGTGAAATTTCGGACAACCGTGGGGTGCTGTGGAGGTTGCTACCCTTTTGCCAACGCGCGAATTTATCTTTGTTATTTTCAAACTTATAGGTTTGATACATAGCACTGCTTTATTCGTTTTATTTTCGGGATCCCGAGAAGCGCCCACGTTTCGCAGTTTTATGTGGAGTTAGAGTGGCTTATTCCCTCCTACCATAGCCAATATTTCTTAGCATCCTTTCTCTTTCAACCATACAATCATAACGTCCACCTTACATTTTCGAACTCCTTCAACACAAATCTTCGGTCCTTACCCGCCAAATCCGTTCCCGTCAATCAGATTTGTATACTCCTGCTCATTGCTCAGTCTTTTTTGACGGATTTTTGCCAATCCGATCCTTTTATATATGGAATTCCATCATTCATCACAGCATTCCACATTCAATTACCCTTTCCACTTTTGAATACCACTTCTTTAACCACCTACAACCCACTAAGATCCTGTCCACCGAAAACCTTTCTTAAGACTAAAACGACAAGAAACTGCCCGTCGTTACATACTACTTCAACATTTACTAAACAAACGTTCAAAGCTCCCAATTAATTACAAAAGACTTATTTACATGACTGTGATTAGACCTATTTGGACGTACGGAGTTGAGCTTTGGGCCTCAACAAAACCATCCAATTCATCTGGTATCCAATCTTCCAAACACCTTAATGTTCCATATGTTGCTGATTTAGCCCAAAACCAGATACCCATCCTTTCATAGTAAGATACATAACCACTCACATCCTCTAGTATCTCAACATGCTTCCCACTCCATTCCCGATAATTCTCCAAGATGTATGAAAAGATGATGGTCTGGAGACTTTCTTTTGTAGAATTTTTATTTAAGTGCTTATGGTGAGTAGTTCTTTTCAAGTTTTGACATGTTATTGTAATTGTTATCAACACATTTACTTGATGTACATATTTTGTGCTGTTGTAAATTTCAGTAAATTGATATCAACAAAAAAAATTCTGTTACTTTTTATGAATATCTTTTTATTATTATTATTATGATTTTTATCTGTTATTTTGTTTTAAAAATATTATTTCATTTTAAGGCTCTGAAGGCCCATGTTTGTACATCAGTTTTTTATTTCTAAGGGTCTTAAGGTCCCTATATACAGAACTTTTTTATTTATTTAAAAAGAACTAATATTTGTATTCCTAAAATGGAATGTATGGAAGGTACAAAAGATGTCTTTATATTTAATTTATCCGAAATGACCAGAAGGGGCTGAACCCAGCGGGCAGGAGAGTACCCCGGAGCACCCTATCGACCTGTCCTAGTGCCCGCCCAGTCCTATCTATCCCATAGGTTCCCTTATATAGCTTCTTGTCTACTTATACTGGAACTCCATTATATTTAAATGATATTTATTCAGCAAAGGTCACATCAACTAAAAAAAAAGTCGTATATATATATATATATATATATATATATATATATATATATATATATATATATATATATATTACAAGATATTTAGAAAATCAGTCCAAGTGCAGAAAAACAGTAATAAATACAAAAATTTTCCTAGTCACTGCGATTAATCATGAACGATCTATAATAATACTATGTTGTTGCAAAAGTCCTTCAGCTACAGTTTTCCAAATCTTAATCTCTCTTTAAATTATCTAAGCGGCACTGCCGGCACAGTGGATATACCATTCCTCAATACAAAATATCTACTAAAAGCAACAAGGTTCAAAAGCCAGCAAAGAATACTGGCTTCAGAAGACATCTTTGTCCACTCCTTCCTATAAATCGATTTTCGTCATTTTAAAAATTTATTACTTTATAACATTTCATTTATGTATCGGCCACTTAAAACCACGCGAATATCAATGGTAAGGATTCTTTGGTTATCTTAATTTTCTTTCTGCCGATCGCAGTTTCATAAATTCCGACTGCATTTATTTTCTTTCTTTGGACCACTTTGCGCCCCTCTTTTTTTTTTCCTATTCTAATATTGTGTCTCTATGTAATATTAGTATTATTATAATTTTGATTTGCCCATGAAAAAACCTGTGTATAACAATATATGTGAAAAGTGAACCAAAAAATTAAATAAAAATGATAAAAGTATACGTTGGCACGCATGAAAGTATTTCCACTTAGACGTGGTGTTTCTCTTTGACTGTATTTCTGATTATCTTCTCCATAAAATAAAAATAAACGAAATGGACTAAGAATGTATATCGTATTTAAAAGTCATCTTAAGATAAATAAGTTATTTTAATATGGGTTCATTTACATTTTTAACGATTTGAGACATTATTGAAAGAAATTCCTAAGCGCAAGCGAAGCGGTCGAAGAAAACTGTGCTATAGGAGGAATGTCGATTACTCATAGAAACACCAACTAATAACTAACTAACCATTTAGCTTGAATCGGTTTGGAAAAAAGTAATTATTTGTGTTCGGTGGAACATGTAACAATTTGTATTTTGAGATGTTTCCGGATGGAAAGCTTGGAAAGCCATTTCGTAATACGACAATGTTCCTCGTAAAACTTCGCTTACACTATTTAGGTTGTTCCTAAAGTCCCTGTACATTAGTGTAGTGTTATTTCACCTATAGCATTATTTTAAACTTTCGCCGATCTTACTGCCATTAAAAAAAAAATAAATAAAAAAAAAAAAAAAAAAAAAAAAAAAAAATAAAAAAAAAAAAAACCTGTACTACTTACAACCTACAACCCATGAAGGGTCTTGTGTTCAGTACTTAGGTAGGCTGTACTGTTGTGATTTGGCCAGAATTCACGCTCAACAGCCAGGTTTTCCCCCAAATAAGGGTACCCACTTTTTAAGAGGCTGGGTGTGCCAGAGGAGGGTCTCCCGACCTCGAATTCGATCCACGACTAAAATTACAGAAAATAAATTTTCTGCCCTCAGTTGAACTCGAACTCGGGCCCGGGAGCATGGTAGTCAAGCGCCTTATCCACTGAGCTACCGCGCATCCTTGATCTTCCTGCCATTGAGGCAAAGAACTCTATACATTTTTTCATCCTCCCGATTATACAAGATCCGAATCATTGATAAAATAATCTATTGATCTAAAAAGAGATTATCTGTTGATGTGATATATGGACTAAACGCAGGAGGAAGCTAAACAATATAAAAGGTCAAACGTGAAAGAGTCAAAGAGTGAAAATTACCAAGATACTTTCCATTAACACCTTTGACGTTCCACTTAACACAAGCCATCACTTTCTCCCCAAACCAACCAAAGTGCGACATTTATTCAATAAATAACTGACGCTCCTACAACAACATAATTTCCTACTTGTTTATCTTGACGCTTATACTTTTTTTGATTGTAATATATAAAACCATCGTTATTTTTCTTCTGACAGTGCTCGTTCATTTGAAAAATGCTGATGATCACGAAAATCCAATTTAACCACAAGGAATTAAAGGATTAATGTAAACATTTATCTAAATATTAAAGAACAACACATTCATAAGATTAATAATTAGAGTTTAAATCAAGGGTTGCGATCATGCGCAAGGACTTCAGTGACAACCTAGCGATGGTTTACAAAACATTTATTTCCATCCTGCTTGGTCGTCCATTGATTTTCGTAAAATTATTACCTAGTGCCTTCATTACTTTATCTGATGAATTTCATTTTTGATTACGTAACACAGCTGGGCTAAGGGTCATTACGCATTGGTTGTGCTCAATTCTATAGCCATAATGTTATCTAATCCTGTACAATCGACAACTTCATAATGCAGCATCGATTGTTGATTCGATATCAGACACCGACTGGGAACTTCCAGCTGCAGGGCTTCCGTTTGCTCTAGGTGGGAGAGCTTACAAATCCGATTGTGTTTCTGACAGCCTTAAAAGGGTACCTGCTCTTGTGGGGAGTCTTTGTCAAATATAAGGACGTTCCCCCTTAAAGGCTGGGGATTCTTTTCATCCTGAAAGGACGCTAATTAGGATAATAGAGAAGACATCCCAAAAAACATACCATATTGTCAGCTTCTATGAATTGAAAAAAATGGAAAAGACAAGGCTACTATTATAGAAATTACAAAGGTGGAAAGTATTTCAATTTATTTTACTGTTATTTATTGCACCTAAGTTTCTAAATGTGTCTTTTAAAGAAAAAAAATAATATAAATATAAATTAGAGATTTTAATATCATATGAATATTTCTAACAATAGGAAATTAATAAATTTCTTTATTTAAAATGTTAGGTTCCTGTTCAGTAATGCTGAAAATAGCTGTTCTGCTAGAGAATTCAAAATGGATAGTTTTCGAATTTTGGGTTTCTTTACGTAGCCCTTATTTTGAAATCGTATTGATATTAAAAAAAAAAAAAAAAAAAAAAAAAAAAAAAAAAAAAAATGGCACTTTTCCTAATCTTTATGAGGATACCTGACGGAACAACTATTTGAAATAGAAATTTCATCAAATTCTGGGGTGGTCGAGTTATTTTATTTTAGCATGTAAATTACGTATGGAATGTACAGCACCACATATTTATCATTTAAAAAAAAAAAAAATTAAATATAAATAAATCCCATTATCAATTTTAAACTCTGTATAAAACAATACCTTGGTTATGGAGCGCTCGCCACCTATCGTTTGATTTCCACATTTATCGCTTTTTTTTTAACAACAATTTAATTGAAAATCAGTATATTTTATCATTGCAAACCCTTCCTTGATCTATGAAGAAAATGCAGTTAACATTTGATACAGATTGGTTCAGGAGTTTTGTGATTAGTGATCACAAACGAATGCCTTGTCCTATTATAATAGTAGTAATAGCATACCCCGCGGCATTGCCCACTCTCATAAATAAAGAACTTAGATTATTTTCACTAATAATTGAATTTAATTTGTTTATTAATTAATATCTTGTAATGAAGTAAAAGATCTTCAATGATAATTTCACGCATGGCAGAAATTGTAACCTGCTTCAAAGTGCATTCATTAGAAGTTAAAAGAATACGTAAAAGCATAATTAGACATCCACTTTGGCACAAATAAGTATAAGTAAGTTTGGTAAACCTCGATTTTGGCACTCAAGACTATACATTTTAATTATTATTATAGTAAAATGTATTATTATAATTCTTTTTATAACTATGAAGATGTTGCAGTTAAAATGTGGTACAGTTAGGTTTAATAGTTGTACCATTGGTATTCTCTTGCATAGCGGCCACATATCGGTCGATTTTTAAACTGATCTGGGACCCATATGTCACTTCATATATTTATAGCATTTTTTATTAATAATTGAATTAAAAATAAGTATTTTTTATCATAAATTTCTAGCTCTATATAGCACCGTACCTTTGTAACCTCTCTTAAATGGCGCTCGCTACCTATCGGTCGATTTTCAGACTTCATTTCGTGCCACACATTTTTCGGTTTTAACATCAATTTAATTGAAAACATGTAGATTTTATTATTTCTAAACCTTCCTTAAACTATGAAGATGATTTAGTTAAATTTTAGTACAGATTGATTCAGTAGTTTTTGTGGTAAGTGATCACAAATGAAAAATGGCTTGTCCTTTTATGTAATAGTATAGATGAAGTGACTATTCCGTTTCTATAGTCATCAAAACGGAATCACCGTGGAGGAAGAAAGAATTTTCATTACTCTCTTTTTTATTTAAAGAACGTCATTGCTTTTATTTTGTTTATTGTCTGGTTCTTTATTAATTAACCATATACTGAAATATATAATTTTAAATATTGACCACTATACAATACCGAACGAGTTGAATGATAATTGACGATAGACGGTTGAAAGGATAATTCCTGACGAAGGAAGGGCTGAAGGGAACATTTTCATACACTAATGGGAGCCGCCTCAATTAGGGGCTACCGCACTCGGATCCCATTCAGCGCGCCCCTACCGCCCCTACTGCCCTTCTTTCACTAGAATACTTCCTTCTTTTTCGAAATCCTCCCCTCTAATCCGAAAATAGCTTCCACGTTTGATGCTTCTTCATTTTAAGAGAGAAAAAAAATCTCAACAACCTGTACTTGTTCAGTGAAGTGTCTCTCTCTCTCTAAAAAAAAAAAAAGAAAATGCCTTTAATAGATTATTTTCAAAAGTAAGTTCATATCTTAAAATGGAAAAAAATAAAAATACTTTTCTATAACAAAAGTCTGAGGTTCAAAATATGTATTGAAAACTGTCCTGCTTTACAGATCTGCCAGGATCTGACGGTTTTTTGAGGCCGAAAGACATTCTTGGCCATTCTCCTTCCACAATTAGAATTATTTTTCGTCCTTAAGGATGATGTTATAAGATGGCGAAAGGACCTCATTTGGACGACATAAATATATATTAGTTTTTCGTCCTTAAGGATTCTTTTGTTTAACGATTTTATTAGTTTTTCGTCCTTAAGGATGCTGTTTTGAAGTATTCCAGTATTTAACAGTTTTTAAATTATCCGAAGGATAACTTCCGCCATTGTTGTCCTCGAGGATACTGTTTTATAATATTTTTAGGATTTAACGATTTTAAGATGGTGGAAGAATATTCCGCTTTTTTGTCCTTATAAGGATACTGTTTTGAAATATTAGAATATTTAACGATTTTAAGATGGCGGAAGGATATTCCGTCGTTGTGAACGCATTCTACAGGAGGCTGGAGATAGTTTGTCAACGCTAACGACCCCTTCCCGTCGTCTGTTTTTACCGTTATTTGAAGAAAAAGTTGTTAACTTTTATTTTAAAATAACCTTTTATTTTTTATTATTTTAAATAACTACATCAGTGGGCATACCCAGGCTAAAGTGAATACCCTTGCTTGAATGGGGAAAACCTGCCGGTTGAGTGGTATTCTGCCTAAATCTCCTCAACCTAACCAATCCTTGATACAGAAGCAAACCTTACAAATACGGACCCCAAGGTCCTATATAATAATATCAAGGCATACAATTATACTTTATACCTATTATATATATTATATATACCAATTATATATATTATATATACCTATTATATATATAATTTACTTGTTTATTAGATGACATTCTAAAAAAGAAATGAAATTTCTTCACCATTTTTTGTTATTTTTACATTACCTTTTCGAATGAGTATAATTGTTTCCTCCTGGAAATAAAGAGTCCAACCATGAGCTCTATATCAACAAAAATAACTATTTTTTAAACATTACTTCTATCACTGTAAAGTTCAAAATCTTTTCTAACTTAATATAGCAGATTATTCCTTTTCATGGTAAGAATTCATCAAAGTATTATCCTCAGTCTAGTTCTTTCACTTTTCATACAGACGATAACCCAACACGCATTGTCCTCCCACACACACTGATGACACCTGAGCGTTATCAGCAAATGAAAATCTTCCCTCTTTCCAAGGTCTCTAGTCACACATAAAATTCTTGAAGGTTATATTTAGGGAAGGAGAATCAAAATTAAAAAGATAATTCTCCTTGAAACATTTAACTTTGAGAAGCAATTTATCATGTATAAATTATGTGGATGTAAATTATAGGAACAGATTCACACTAAATATGAACCAATAATAATATATTCTACTATTTCCTTATTCCACTATTTGCTTGGCCTACCTCGTTTCTATCTTCCCTCTATTCTCTAAAAATTTCAAATCTATTCTCTAAAAATTTCCCTCTATTGACTAAAATTTCATAAGTAAAAAAAATTGCAATTATTGATAGTTCCTAAACATTTAATGTACTACTTGCAATTTTTTTATAACAATATTATTACTTATTGTTCAAAAAAAAAAAAATTAATGTTTACTTACTGAATTAAATATCAAACAATACAGGAAAAGGTGTAAATATGGACACTCTCTTTTGTTTTTGATTTAAAGTTGCTTTAAATTTGAAAAATTCTAGATTTTTTTCTTTCATTAACAACTATAACATGTTTCCTAATTGCGAGAAGGCAAAACAATGAACAGAATTAACTATTTCATTTCAACAACGACGATTTACAAAAAAGCTTTTGAAAATGCACCAAAAAAAATGAGGTGAATATACGAGCCCTCTTGGAAAAGTCACCCAGATATAGTTTTAAAACAGGATAAAACAATACAAAATGTTAGGTAATTTATAGATTGAAGGAGAAAATATTATTTCCAGAAATCGCTAACATTGTCTTTCAGCCCCGGCACAATCTAAGTTTACCTTTCGCCCACACCTCTCCTAGAGTGTCTTCAGAGAACTTTCATTCACGAAATATGCTAGTTGCATCGCTTGAGTCTGGGTTATCCTTAACGTTGACACCTAGATTATCATCATTGCTGTCCTGGAAAGCACTTTTGTAAAGCAACTTGGTTCAACTGATTCTTGTATGGTGATCCGACGACCTTGCTGCTTTGCGTCTACGAATAGTGGTTCTCTTTTTTATGTTGGGAACAGGAGCATTTAAATTTTCTGTGGAAATAGTATCCCATATTTACACCAAGAAAGGGTGTCCATAGTTACACAAACCCCACTTAAGAAAAAACGAATTATTTTAACTAAACATAAGAACACGAAAAGAAGACAATTTCACATACTTCTCAAAATTTTGCATCCCCGAATTCCACACTACTTGAAAGAATGGTTCCAACTACTCTCTGCTGCTATATCAGCAATGGCTCTATCGACAGTCCTCAGTACCTCCCATAGCCACTATGGAGGGTGCCCATATTTATACCTGTGTCCTTTTTTACACCTTTTCTCCTACTCATTGATACTAAATTTAATGTTTTTATCTTATTTTTTTCATCTCAGAGTAAAATAATTCAAAATGATGCTAATACCGGGAGATGTTAACAGACCGGACATGTTGTACAACACTGACCAGTCGCTCTGGGACTGGGCCGGGCGGCTCTAGGGATTCCAGGTAATTTATGAAGCAAAGAGAAATAAAAAAAATCATGAAGTGTGATGAATAGGCAAATACTGGTTTAAAAACATGAGTATTTTTAAATATTTATTGATATTTACAACTGTATGAAATCAATAAATCAAGGAAATATGAGAGATAGTAATTACAATAAATTATAAAGAACGGTCTTTAGGTAGTCGGTCCATAAATGTTCTTTTTTAGAAATTATCAAAGCAATCTTCTTTACTAATGCAACGGGAAGTATGTTAGGTGAAAAGTGATTTAAACGTGAGTGAACTTATCGTAGGATTGGTATATAAGTTTATTGGAGACATAATAAGCAGCTGTGAAAACTGATTTTGGATTGTAAGGATTAAAAGCTGTTCAGTTTGCGTTCCAGAGAGGTATAAAGATGTAAAATAAATAGCTTAATGTATAAGCTATGATCAGAAATAGAACGATATGGATTATATCCATCGATCCAGTCGTGGTTTTTATTAGGAAATAAGCCACCTAAGAAATTGATGCACTGATAAGTTCATCATTTTGCTAGATATGCCTGGATTTTTAGAACAGTAGGGACACGCAAAAATGATTTAATAGCGCTTTTTGAGCCAAGTGCACAAAATAATGAAATAAAAAGATATCTTACCAGAGCCAATATACAGGATTAAATTCAGAAGGACTTAAGAATTATCTTGATAAAAAGAATATTCAATTGGTATTTACTTTAGCTTCATAAAATAATGAACCAGACATTAATAAATAGAATTAGGTGTAAAATTAATAATGGTGATAGCCATGTTGATGATTGTATTACTAATATAATCGAGCTCTTCACAGTTAAACAAAAGTTGAGCCCGAATATTTACTTTTTTGAAAAACAATCAGTTATTTATCCAGTTAGAGTTCTCTGACGAAAAGTGATTGAACCAAATGAAACGTTTTTAAATACTGCTTAAAGTTTCAACAAACAATACAAGAGTTGGAATAATGTTAAGAGATCAAAAATTTGAAGTAGGAAATCTCGTTTATGTAGAGAACTGCAGTAAATAAAATATTAAAAAGTAAAAGTAGGTACATTAGGGATTTTTATGAGAATCTCATAGTTGATTTAAGTAGTTAACTTCGGTAAGAGAAAAGGTTTTGGTTCTGAAAAGTTAAATTATTTTTGTAAATAATTGAGAGTAACCATGTTTAATAACCTTTATAAGTGTTTTATTACCAATGATCTTCCTAAATGTTTAAAAAAAAAAAAATACATCCAGTAAATGTTATTATAACCTGTCAATGGCTTGTAAAGCAACTACCCATTGGTAGCACTGTAATAAAAAGTTCTTTATACTTCTAGTATTTTATTAGCAAGTTTCTTGTCGTTTTATGCTTCGAATGGATTCCAAGTTAAATCTTAGTCCGGTTAGAGTACCTGGGTAGCGAATCTTTTTAACAGGATCCAGAGGAACTATTTAAAAGCAAAAATGTAATTTGATGCTAATGTTAATTAGAAAAGAAATAAGTATTCATTCATAAAATACTTTCTTCATGAGACAGGCGAATTGACTCGAAACAAGAAAGCCGGGAACATTTGTCTAAATGCCTAGGTCCTGATAAACGACCCCCTCGACCATTTATCACTCCCTGATAATAAGGACAATGTTAAGGGAGAAAGAAGAAGAAGAAAGAGAAAGATACGGCAACAGCCCGCAGGAAAACTAAGCCAAATGTAACTTAAAAGGTACCTTCAACTTGGGAGAACTAATCTTGTTGAGATAACGAGTAGGCAGAAAGTATACCTCTGAGGAAGTGGATATTGATGGATGTTTGGATCCATAAATCAGATAGCAGTCCCAACGATGCGTACACATTTTTAATTTTCTCTTCTCCAGCGCGTAATGCGTATTAAACGCAACGTCATAGTGCATCACGAAAAATTCACCTATGTATTATGATTTTAACTAGTTCCATATTTATATTTTCAAATAAAAAAAATTAACCCAGTTTCTTCTTGAGAAAATAGGAATGACTATCACCTCGAATTTATAAAGTTTTTTTTCTTAGTTTTTCTACACAGGAATTATAGAAACAAAAGTTGGCTTACTCAACGACAGCAACAGCAAAATTCGAAACTATGATTCAAAGTATAAAGATTATTCGGAAAGAATAGGAACTGATAATGTAAACAAAAAAAATACTAACATAAATTATGTTTAAGAAAAAACAATTTTTATTTCCTTGGTGGTTCGGAGGAAATTCATGAACTTTATTTATGAAATGAGTTTTATTTCTCTAGATATGCCTGGATTGTTTGAGGAACTGGGAATTGTGCCAAAGATATGAAACTTAATGATCCACTTTCTAAAAATATTAAACTAAAAAATGATCTTAGCTAACCAATGTACAAGGTTTAATTCAGAACGACTGAGGGATCACCCTTGAAAGAAGAATATTCAATTACCATAGTATTCTCGTCCATAGATTGTCCTCGATTTTATGCTCTTAATGAAAAACTAATCCAGACATTAGTAAATAGTATAAGGTATAAAGCTTGTATGATCAAAAGCTGAAGTTTGTGTTAGAGAACGTGATGCAAACATTTCATATTTTAACCTTTGAGCCCGATTATTTACTTTTTTTAAAACAATCTTTGTCCAGTAGGTGCTCTGTAGAATAATGATTTAGCCAACAATCAAAAGGAAGCATTTTAAAATCCTGCAAAGAGTTTCAAAGAACAGAAGAAGAGTTGATATAAACATCCTTAATAATACTTGCGACACTTGTTTGCTTCACGAGAAATGGCCTGCCTTTTATCTTCCGAGTATTTATCTCATGATCGTTTTCCCATCAAACATTATATGTATGAAGACTTTAATTAACCATTATAAATCAGGAACCATGTCTGGCCATGTTCTTTTATAAAACGGATCAATACTGAAAATTCAATCTTTCCAGAAATTTGTATGAATGGTACATACAAAAAACATATTTGTTTGATGATCATATGGAACAACGAGGTTTCTGCGAAATATGGTAAAAAGATAAAGATATATACGTAAGTAGTGCTCCCAGAAACTACAACTAGTAGAAGGCCTATAAGGTCGAAACATTGGCACTCTGTATATAATATTGTTTTTTTTTTTAAACTTGGACGTGTAATCAACCTGACTCCATCCCTGATCATCCTCTTCAACCGTTAAAGCTACTAATAGATCGGTAAGTACATCGACTACATATACACACATCGATACATACATGAATTGTAATATAGCCAATCCACAAGTTTAAATGAATATTACCTATACCTATAATTTTGGTTGAAAGTATTTCATTTCAGTTTCTCGCTTCTCCTATAAAATTTCGTTATTTAGAGTAGCGTCACTGGATGAGCGTTGTGAAAGACAAGTGTAACAAAAACAAAAATGGTGATGTCAAAACATATAGAAACATCTTGAATTTTAAAAGAAAAAACATGAACAAAATGGTTATGTTTGAAAATAATAGTAGATGACAAATGAAACAAAATGAGACGACCATTGTGGAATGAATTTAAAAACAGGGGAAACCTGCAATAGGAAAGATGGGAACACGGTCGTGCCTTCACTGGAATTTTTCATAACTCGTGCAGAAAAAATAAAATGAAAAAGTCGGAAGCGTGAAGGGGTGAGTTAGGCTGGATTTCAGCAACAGGTGTTAAGTAAAATCCGTATAGTGACAGTTTACTTTGATAAAGGAAAACCCTTAGATCGCATGTTGGCTTTTCTTTATATTCCTCTTGGCTATTTCCTTTGTGCAGCGAGGACCTTTTTAAAAAAAACGATGATCGGGCGAAATTTTAAACGGCAAACGCTAGTCCCTGGTACGAGACCACAAAAGTTGACCGCATAGTTTTTTTTTTGTGTGTGTGTGTTTATAGTAGTACGAGTTTGGGGCTCTTTTTTCTATTAGAGTGTAAACAATGTCGATCTGGTTTTACCCTTTAATCCTTTAAAACCTTGAGTAAAAACATGCGGCTAGTAAATTGCTTTTATATCCAATTATTAGATATACATTGTTTTGAAGTAATTTGAAATATTTATAAAAGTAACAAAACTTTTAACTGGCTAACATTTTTCTACCACAATTTCTTGATAAAAAAAAACAAAAATAAGAGAAATTTAGATACTGCTTTTCTTAAAAATTATTTATTGAAATATACAATTGTATATACAATATAAAATATAATACATCAAGTAAATGTGATGAAATAGATAAAAATGATACGTCACTTTTTTTTAAAGCAACTACCGATTGGTAGCACTTATAAAGGTTCTATATGATGAAGCACTATATTAGAAGGTCCCGAGGTCATCTTCTTTTCAGGCACCTCGGAGGATTATCTGGAATGGAATGAGAAGCAAGTTGTGATCCTATTGGATTTGAATGGTTGTGGAGTTTGCTATGAAAGGATTGATACCTGGTTTGAGCTAAGTCAGAAACGTAAGGTAAATTAAGATCTTTGTGGATAAGTTTGTTTGTGACGAAGTAAGGAGCATCTAGGATTTTTCTTAGGATTTTAGATTGTAAGGATACGAGATGAATTGGATAGTTTAGTGGAGCCTCAAAGCTCAGCTCCGTATGTCCAAATTGGTCTAATTATTTTTATGTAAATGAGTCTTTTGTAATTAATTGGAAGGTTGGAGCGTTTGTCAAGTAAATGTTGAAGTAGTCGATAGCGACGGGCAGTTTCTTCTCATATTAGTCTTGTATGTGGATTCCAAACAAGACGTTTGTCCAGATGGAGTCCTAGGTAGCGGATCTGTTTAACGGGGATTAGTAAAACATCGTTAAAGGATACTGTAGGACAGGAAGTAGTAGGTTTACGACGAAGAGTGAAGGTTATTTGATGGGATTTATTTTGATTCTCCATTTTTGACACCATTCTTGAAGTTTTATGATATGGGATTGGAGTGTCTGGGAGGCAATGAAAGGATTATTGTTTACTGATATCACACACGTGTCATAAGCATACGTGGTGAGGATGATGTTAGGATGCGTCGGGATATCAGCTTTATACACCGTGTAGAGGATTGGACCTAGGATACTTCCTTGAGGAACACCTGCAGATTCGGTAATGAGAGAGGAGTAAGAAAAGTTATGATTAACTTTGAAGGTTCTATCGCTAAGATAGGAAAGGATGATAAGGAAGTATGTAGGAGGTAGGAATTTCTGTAGTTTGTACAGCAGTCCCGGGTGCCAGACCCGGTCAAATGTTTGTTCTACATCGAGAAAGGCTCCCGTGCAGTACGTTCCGCGCTCCAATGCGGAGGAGACAACGTCCACCACACTATGACATTGCTTGATTGTGGAATGTGATGTTCGGAATCCAAACTGGTGGTAATCTTTGGATGATACTTGATATTTCTGAGAGATGGAATGTGATACTACTTTTGATATATTAAAAAAAAAAAAAAGTTGTGAAATCAAAAAGCATAGTAATGAATGTTGTTTCTATGAAAAGGGTCTTTTGTTCCCTTTCGGTAGGTTTAGTGTTAAATAAACTTGGGAAGCAAGAACAGATAATGTGCACTAAAAATTAATATAAATATAAAAAAAAAACTATTATAAATATAAAAAGATAAAACGCATACCTAACCTAACTTTAATACATCGTAAATAAATATTGGACAATCATTTGTAAACGAATCATTATCACATATCTACAAGTAAACCTAATTAAACATTTGGAGATGAACTTTGGATTTCCGCTTAACAAACCAATTCATTTTAGATTCAATCCTCATAATATTATATTTACTCTTTATCTGTATTAGAATTTCAAGAAAAAAAATATTATGCCCATCATAACAATGTTCATTAAAATGATATGTATTTAGAAAAATCATCTATAGTTATACAATAGAAATGAGCTCCCAACACAGAAAATGCTGTCTTAACATTCTTACAATACATATACCCCGCCAATTAGAGCCGCTTGATCTTTGTCTGATTAAATGTAAGATGTCATTCTGTTCATTTTATTATTGTTCTTCTAATAAACGCTTTTTAAAAAAGCATTTAGTAATTCAGCTTGTCTAACTTGAATCTATATCAACTATATATATATAATATATATATATATATATATATAATATATATATATATATAATATAGACATGGCAAAGATTGGTATAACATATAACGTAATACAAAACAGAATAGCTTTAAAAACAATGATACTAAACTATGAGGGTTTATTAAAAAAAGGGTTTTAAATTATTGCATATGGTCACTTGACGAGATCCTAGACGGCCAAAATCGATAAGAAGAAGAAAGTATTAATTTAGTTAAATAACAATGAGAAGGTATTGAATATTAGAAATATATATATATATATATATATTTCTAATATTCAATACCTTCTCATTGTTATATAACTAAATTAATACTTTCTTCTTCTTATCGATTTTGGCCGTCTAGGATCTCGTCAAGTGACCATATGCAATAATTTAAAACCCTTTTTTTAATAAACCCTTATAGTTTAGTATCATTGTTTTTAAAGCTATTCTGTTTTGTATTACGTTATATGTTATAACAATCTTTGCCATGTCTTTCTTAGTTCCTTGAATCCAATGGTTACTATTTTAGCTCTTATGAACATGATTGAAAATTTGTTTCGTAAGCCTGTTGTTATTCATCCTCATTATGTGTCCAAAGAATTTGATTCTCCTTTTCCTGACTGAATCTGACATCCTTTCATTCATGTTCTCTGTGTACAGGTCCTTGTTTTTCCTGTGTCTTAATTCTCCCTTGATTGTTTTCAATGGCCCCCAAATTTTCCTATTTTTTTTTCTCTATCCCTTCTATTTCTCCAATTTTCATGACGAACATACATTCTGTAGCATGGAGACTCTCTGCTTTGATTACTGAATTGTAATGCTTAATTTTAGTTTTAATTTCAGTTTTCTAATTCTTGAATTGTTTGCTTCTTTGTTAAGTCCATTTAACTGAATTATTTCACCTAGATATTTAAATTTAGTAACTTTGTTGATTTTCCGTACTCTGTTTTTAGTAGTGTCGGTGAATCTTTGACTAAATTAATTCTATTTATTAGTTTCACCTTAATCATGTGTATTATAAAATTATTTATTTTATAACCAACATTTCCTACTTGTTTGTTTAATATCTGATGTATTTGTTCAATAATAAATAGTTCAATCACCTTACAATATTCAAGACGAGAGACCTCAGACCTCAATCCTGGTCTGAACTAGGATCATCTTGTCTAGTAGGTCGCCTATTCAGACACTCCCTGGGGGCTCCTAAGTCCCCCATCCCTCTCCCTTGGGACCATAATGATCACAACCAGTTATAGGCCATTATATACCCAATATTAATAACTAATAAACACTATAAACCAAGAATACTCTCAATTTTTTTCGTTTTTAAAATATTGTGAAATGTCTCACTTTTTCAAATAACATTTGCTTTAAATGTATTTAACGCTTCACGAAAACTCTCACAGTAAGCGACAGTTAAAATGACCTACGAACATTGAAGGATCCTAGAGGTAAATATCCATTTTTTTTTTCTGATTGGGAAGGACAAGTAAAATATTGTAGAGTGCTTTTCAAAAATCATTATTCTGCATACCACTCTGGTAAAATGGTCATTGCCATACTGATAACATTATCATACAAAAAATAACACCAATTATTTGATTACTTGGACCACTCTTCTTGTCTTAGAATCTGAAACTACAACCCTTCAGAAGAAACGAACCTGGACTACTTCATGATTGATTCCACTAGGTCTTACCTAATTGGATTAAAAAAGAAAAAAAACCTTTAGCACCTACAACCCATGAAGAGTCTCGGTTTCAGTACTTAGGTAGATTGTTCTGTTTCAGAGCCAACGATTGTGAAAGGAAGTGATTTGGCCAGAATTCACACTCAACCTCTAGGTTTTTCCCCAATTAAGGGTACTCACTTTTTAAGAGGCAGGGTGTGCCCTTGTAGGGTCTCCCGACCTCGAATTCGATAAACGGCCGAAATTACAGAATATTAAGTTTCTGCCGTCAGTCGGACTCGAATTTCATGATTGATTCTTATGAATAATTCAACTAGGTGTTACTTAATTGGATACTCGCTGTAGTCACCCTTGATCTCAGTAAAACAGAGGAATGAATTGTTGTCGCTAACAATTAAAACTGTTTGGCAATATTCACCTTAAATTGTCACGTTCGTACTGTCCGTGATCATATCTGGTTAATTTTCTTCTTTCTTTATTGTAATTTACAATTAGGACTTAATTAGGCGAATGATTATTCGCAAGACCATTCTAAATAAACTTGAGCTGTGGAGGACCTCAAATATCCAATCCTCTCAATACAAATTCCTGATAAATTCTTAATTTCAATTTCAGAAATGGTAATAGTTTAAATATGGTCTGGAAAAATTGAATTTTATTTCGAGACGTATCCAATATACATATTAGGATTGATGAATTAATTGCCACTTCTATTGGAATTATTTTATTAGAAAACTAGTTTCGAATGCTAAACATTCATCTTCAGTTCTAAATCATACAAAATTTCAAAACA
This sequence comes from Euschistus heros, assembly GCA_003667255.2. Classification (NCBI taxonomy): domain Eukaryota; kingdom Metazoa; phylum Arthropoda; class Insecta; order Hemiptera; family Pentatomidae; genus Euschistus; species Euschistus heros. The sequence continues at coordinate 514,231 of RCWM02000105.1, read as the reverse complement.
TCAGCACTATGTTACATGGATTATATATACTAAAGTTCAAAAAAATGTAAGACAAGAAATCAAATATCATTTAAACAAAAACCGATCTAGATTTTGGTTTAAATAACCAGAGAAACATTTCCAATTGCCCCAATTTAAATTTATTCCAGTAGGAACGAAAAAATCCAATGAGTCTTAGGGGAAATCTGAAGAAAAACTCCAACAATTTTACATACCCTTCCTCCTTCCACGATGGATATATTTTAGATCTCTTCAGGTGAGTACCAATATTTGATTTCTTGAGATAGCCATTTCTCCTCTCACTTTTGACGTATTTTTTCAGGCACAGGTCTATAATAATAATTTATTTATTTTTTTTTTATTGATGTTAATAATAGTAAAGTAGCAATTCTGAGATGACGAGTTTAGAAATAGACTATACAGTAGAGTATCAGATAGCAGAGGAGATGTTTACCAGAAGTCAGGAGACACTGTTCCAATAACGAAGGTTGGGATGAAAAGGATTTGGATCGACTAATTACCCCCACCCTCCTCCCTTCACCCCCCCACTACCCTGCCCATATATATGCTAATGTATCGCCAAGGATTTACATCCCAATCAGTTGCTTTTATTTATTTTTGTCTCCTATTCCCATATCCCGGTTTGTTCGTCATTCTTTCGGGATCCTATTAAAGTCGTTAAAACCGCACTGGATACAAATATTGGAAAATAATAAAGTAAATTCCCCTTATATTCCTTTACAAAGAAAAAAATATATGAATAGAAATGGAATATTCCAGAATTGAATTTTTGTTATTCAATTATTTTAAAACGATTTTTAAAAAGATCAATCTTCTTTATCTAATTTTTATTTCAAATTTAAACAGGAATGATAAATGAGAAATTTAAAAAAATCAACTGTGCTTAAAATAAACTCTTTAACTAAATAAATGAGTTGTGTAGTTAAATGATGTCTGAATCCTTCTGATGCGAAGTTACGATTCTTAACATTTTTTTTTTCTATTCAATACTGTGGAATTGGGAGGAAATAACCGAGAAAATAATTTAAAAAATAAAAAATGAAACCTTGCACAATAACCCTTGAAGGATTTTGTAATTAGTAAGATTGCACTGTTGCTACGCAATTGGTTGTGCAATGAAGTAATATTTAGCCTGAATCCGATTCAAGCGCCAGGTTTTCCCCCATTAAGATACTCACCTTATGGAGACTAGATGTGTCTCTGGAAGTTCTTCAGACCGCTAAGTCAAGCCACGGTTGAAGTTACAGAAAATAAATGTTTTCTCAAAAGCTGGGCTCGAGTTCGAGCCCGAGAGTTAGGAGTACAGTGCCTAATCCATCGAGCAAATAATTGAATTTTATTTTTGAAGTTTAGAAGAACTAAGTACTTTTTGTTTTGTGGCGTTTCGTAACATTGTAAAAGTTGAACTATAGTAAAGAAGTCGAAGCTTTTAAAGTAGTTGGCCATTAGCTCCAAGTCAATAGACACTACACCATTATTATGGTAATTAACAATTCTTTTTCTAGAGTCGTTTGTAGCTGCCCTTGGCCTCCTCTACAAGTCTACCCCGATTAAGTTCGATCTTCAAGTTCATACTAATCCCTTGTGCTTAGAGATCACTGCTAATAACGTCTCATCTTTTTTTGGGTTATTCTCTAGAACCTCTAATCACGTCTAGATCTGGATTCATCTTTTGGCTGTCCATATGCCATACATCCTGATTATTAATATGTTATGGGATGTTAGCAATACCTTTATAAACGTGGGCTACTTCTTTCTTAATCTTTAATAACCATCTACCTGACTTTTGAATTGGTCCCTAGGTTCTTGTGAGGTTTTTTCACTCCTGGCCACCTATAGCAGATTTAATCCATATAAAGTTGATTTTATTTTTTTCAGTTATACCGACTTCAAAATGAGACTCATAACTTTATTATTAAAATATCCTGAACAGCTTTAACTCCCTCGAATCACAGTTAATTACTCACCGACAGTATACAGCTTGGAGAATACACATTACTGAATACAAACATTAGTCAGTGTCATCCAATGTCAGTGAATAATTAGTCGGTCCCCAGCTGACTGCAAAACTTTAAGTTGCTATTATTGAATTGCAAATCATTTAGGAAAATGTTAAATTAAATAAATAAATTTTAATATTACTATTTGTTTTTTATTGATAATCATGATAGCATTGTGGTTCTTTTTGGTTGTTTCTTTCTTTTTTTTTGCTTTTGACCTAAAATTTTCATACTGCAACACTTCATTTCATTAAATTATCTTTGAAAAATTTCTTTACTTCAATAAATGGGAAAATAAAATATTTACGTATTTTTTTTTAACCAGCTAGAGTATGAAAACCGAAATAAGGTTATTGTTTTGATACATTCAGATTGTTATGCACAACCTTGCAAATGGCACATCTCTCTTTTATGGGGGACAAGCTAGGTCCAAAGAGATACCATAACTTCAGCAACGTCTGATATACTGGATTTCATACCAGTGGAGGATAAGTAAAAGTTATAGTACAATCACTCAGATCATGAGTAAGGAAGTAAGCCATTACCAAGATTCTATCTTCGATTTTCGCATAAGAGCTCGAGGAGACTACCATTTTAACCTGCGAGGAAGATTATATGTGTGGAACTGGACAAGAACTGAGCCAGAGGATTTGGATTATTAGAAAAGATTTTGATGAAGTTTAGCTCTTCTTTAAAATTCTTATGGGTTCGATTTATAGGCAAGGTATATTAGCAAAAATATAAAAGGGGGCAAAGAAGAAAGTTTTGATTTTCTAACCCTCTAAGTTTTTTGGGTTACTGGACATGAACGGCAAAACTTTTGCCCGAAACTTTGTTTTTTCAGCACTTTTTGATCTTTTTTGATTTAATTCCCTGAAATACCTACACCACTACGTTAAATGTGTATGTTTTGGTAGTATTTTGCAGAGCCATTGACAGTTTTTTGAAGAACCAACCGTTTTGCCGATAGAACGCTTCAAAATATGGGCAGAATTGCCGGACTACATACACATGAGCTATATACATATATACATGAACTATATATACATATGAGGTGTATATTGTTATTTATGTATCTCAACAACCCTTGGTTGTCTTGGCTTCCTTCAACAGCAATCTCCACGTGTTTCTGTCCTGCAGCTTTATATTCATAGCTAATTTCGTACTACTTCTATTCCTGAATTTATTTTAATGAGTACATCATTGACGGCCAACAGTGTCGAAAATCGTCATGTTCAGTTGAAAAACATGCCTAGTCTTTTAGGAATTTTCAAATATAATTTGTCCGCAAATTATTAACGACAAGGTTCAAGCCACAATATGAAAACAGAAACAAAGTAATTCTAATATCTTTGGATTTAAAAGAGGCCTTTGATTCAGTTTGTAGTATACAACTTTCCAAGACGCAGAACTCTATTTAACCTTTGGTACAACAATATTAAATAATTGTTATTAATAACGTTATTTTACTATTGCAGGAGATTATATCATATCCCAAAGTTAGGCAGTATATAGATTATCCTCACTAAACTGGGAATATAACTCCTGGTAAGCGTTATTATAGAAGCGGGATTAAAGTTGGACAGAAGTTAAATGAGAAGATAGGCCGAGAAGATAGCAGCGGATTGAGATGAAGACTTAAAATCGGAGAGATTTGGCGATAGAACTAAGCATCGGAGAGAGCAGGGGCTCGATTTCCTTAGTGATATATCGATATATCGTCCAGGGGCGGACTTAGCGAGGAGATCTCCAGCCCAGATTATAAGGGTAGCTTATTCAGTCCAGATTTAGGGGCTTACTAATACCTAGGCTCAAATGTTTGCCTCTCTTTGCTGTTATGTCATCCCCAACTCAGCCGATATAAAATCTCGCATAAAATAGCGCAGATCGAAACTGACAAAAACGTTTTAAACATCACTGGTTTAATCCACACAGAGATTTCTACATGAATAAGGAATCACGCCCAAAGTGAACTAAACGAATATCATCGAGTTAAAAGTTCAAATCATCATTATTAACTATTGAATAAAGAAAATTGATTTTATTTTAAATCATAACGGATCGATACTGGCTCAGAAAACTCTGCTAAGGCACACCAAGCCTTCAAGAAGTTAGTACTGATTCCAATAATTGGTTGAGGGAAAATCCCAACAATATAGACCATACTCAATGAGTTTCGTAAAACCTTTTCCTTGTTATTTCAAAACAACTACTACTTCTGTGCGGTCCATATAGCAATATTCAAACAAATTCTTGCGATAGCTTCCAGTTCGTGGAACGCCATCCAATCTAGGATTAACCCTTATTTTTTTTATTTTTTTTTTTTTTACTAAAGTACATTATTATCGAACTATGCCTGTCTCAAATTCGCTACTATTCCATTCTTAACACACTTATTACTGTTCTGTAAACATTAACCTTAAAATAGGATTATTAGGATTTGAGGATATTTTAAGGTGCGAAAATTTATTTTCAGTCACCCACTATTCTGGCTCAGCAAGTTTATTGTTTCAATTATTAGAGACCCTAGGTATTTAAAAATTTTGCAGCGCCAAACTTTTCGTCTATTAATTTATATTTCTTCATTCCTAAGTCCTTTTAGAGGTACGTCATTATATATTGTGTTTTATTAATAATTATTTCAGTCTCTTTTCAAATTCTTCAAATGCTCCTAAAATCTGTTGTTATCTTTTTATGTTCATATAGTTCTAATCACATTTTTGTGGAGCAGATTGAAAGATATGGTCGAGAAATGGTACAAATCTTTCTTGAAACTTAGTTTATTTCCATGCCATTCTCTTCATCTTCCTCCTCTTCATCCTTCCAGCGATTCATCTGTACTTCTGCTACCCTCTATCTTGCTTATTTTGTATAATACTTGGAAATGTTCAACGAACCAATCTAAAACATCCTTTTTATTTCCTTCTTTATCCTTATAAAGTGCTGGTCTTGTAGCATGTCCTGTCCTCATTTCTTTAACTTCCCAATAAGATTTACTATTGTTCTTCATATGAAATGCCTCGTGTATCCTCTCAAGTTTACATCTTTTTTTTTTTTTTTTTTCTCTCGCTCATAGTGGTTTTTTTTTCGTATCTTCCGTATACCTTTGTAATAATTTTATTCTAGCATCATTTCTTTTTGCTATTGTTTCTTAACATTCCAAGTCATACCAATTATTTAACTCATCTTATAACCAGTCAGCAGATAATCATTTCTCATTATCTGATGTTTTTTTCCGAGCGCCTCAGTAGCTAGACTTTTAATGCATCTTAAAATAAAACTCTGATAGGCAGGGCACAATCTAAGAACTGATAAAAGGTGGTCAATGGTGACTGGACACCCTATTTCTACAACAGGCGAAGAGGAAAACAAATGAAAAGATGAAATGAATTCTTTAAGAAGGAGGCCGGCCCACTATGGTGGAGAATGGCAAGGGATAGAGATACATGGAAAGAGAAGTAGATCCAAATCGCGAACTCGGCTTCCCGGTAGGCTGGTCGTATGGGAGAGTATAGACCTAGACATGTTCAAACTCACAAATATGATAATAATCGTGGACTTATTTAAATTTAGTTTAATTTTTTTTCATTGTATTTATTTGCATATAAGGTTTATTTGTTGAGTTATGAACATCATAAAAGGCTATTATTATTATTTGTAATCTCTCGTTTTGCAGTTTATGAAATGAGATAGGGGACAAGTCCAACCATCTTCAGCTTAGGTTTTTTTTTTTTTTTTTTTTTTTTTTTTTTTTTTTTTTTTTTTTTTTTTTTTTTTTTTTTTTTTCTTCATATGTTAAAATATTTTCGAAAGATTCTTGTCGTGTCGCATAGTACTGATTGTTGAGCCTCTCTTAGTACATGCATTGGCAATTTCAAGTCATCAATATCAACTATAATTGAAGTCGGGATCAGCCCGTTTGTCGATATTGCGATAGTCGATATGACGTCACCACTGAAATATCTAGGCGATACAATCTCTTCAATATAACGGCCAGTAACTTCTCTCCGATAGTTGAAGTTATATTGTTGTCATTGGGAACGGCAATATCTTCTCTTTCATATTTATAAGCAGGATATCTAGCTTGTTGTTACGCACAGTGTAGTCAGTCCCATTACATAGATTCGTTCCAATACAGTTTAAGGGTCCATTTTGAAGTAATCCGTCGGGCCTATACCTAATATATAGTGTGTGTTCCTTATTATTATTATTATTATAAAACTCAATTCTCTTCAGTTGTCTCAGTACTCACCTTCTCCTACTTCCGTTCAATTTTTCCCGGAAACAGTTCAGATGTCTCCTCAGCTTGCAGTTTTTTTTTTTTTTCGAATAAAGATCATTTTTTTTTCCTATGGGCTGTCGGGTATGTAGCTACTTTCATTTTATAGATAGAACGTAATATGATTTCAGAGCAAGCAACTATATTCATAAAGTAAGCAATATATACTCTTTTTTTCATTTAAATATATTGTATTTAATATAATCAATTAGGAGCGTAGAGTACTAAAAAAGTTATATGAGAAAAGAAGAACCTGAGTAAAAGACGTTCCTTCAAAAGATTGCAAAAAAAGATAAAAGAGAAAGAGGCCCCTGCTGCGGCGACTAGGCATATTAAAATTACAATAATGGATGCAAAAATAACCGCGAATCACCAGACTACGGTTGGTGGATAAAGGAAACGTGAAGACCTAGACCTAAGTGGATGGATTAGGTGAAAAAAGGACCCTGAGAGAAGAGGAATTGAGTGGAACAATAGAAAGGAGCTGATAGGGAGTGAAAAAGGCGGAATAAACTTCCTCCACAAAGTGCATAAGTGTTAGCCAGGATTGACTCCCATCATGGTGCCTGTTATATCAAAAACCTCCTTCCTCACTCCCCTTTGCACTATTACTTATGCTTACAATAAACTTTATGTTTTATCTCATACCTGAATCGTTGTATTTTTATTTTATTTATTATATTTTTTCTTTGGCAATTATTGTTCTTTATATCATTGCTATCATTTAAATAATCGATTTGAATTTGCTATGATGACAAGAGCTACTGCAAGTAGACCAGCATTATAATGTGCCTTATAATTATTCTCAAGGGATTATAACTTTAACTTTTAATCCTTTACCATCTCCTAACAAAGAACACCCTAAGTATGATCTATATAAATACATAACAACCTGACCATTGATATTTTACATTAATAGTCCAGTTAAAGAGTGCTGAAATGACTTCACAGTTTCGCAAGTAGTTAGAAGGTAAACATACTAAAAGTAATCACCTCTAAGGGAGTGAGCTTACGGTGGGAGGAATGGGGACGGTCCCATTTTTTTGGGTTTTTCGATTACATTTCGAAAACGATGGGCTATAGAAAAATATGCTACATATCAAAAATAAAGATAATTAAATTTCCTATAAATTTGTTTCAATACATGTTTGCTAAACACCCAACGGTTTCCGAGATATAAGATATTAAAAATCCATAATTTTCGAAACATTAATCATTTTTACCTCACTTTTTGTCAAACATTTGCTTTAAGCACCAGAAACATATATATAAAATTAAAGTAAATTTATTTCTCTACAGCACGTTTTCTGAGAAACGGTCGTGGATGACATTAGAAGCAAATGTTTGACGAAAAGTGAGATGAAAATTTTTTGTTTTAGAAACCGTTAGACGTTAGACAAATATGTATAGTATCAATTTTATAGGAAATTTAATTAGCTTAAATTTTGATTTGAAACATATTTTAAGAGAGTCCACCTTTTTCGAGATATAATCGAAAAACCCAAAAATAGGACCTTATCCTCCCCTTCCCACCGTATTCTCACCCTCAGGTGCGAGGAATTTCAGTATGTTTACCTTCTAACTACTCCTAACGAAGCTATGAAGTCAAAAATTGTAGCATATTTCATGCTTTCTACAGTATTGACTGGACTATAACATAAAAGTATTAGATCGGTGCAAAAATGATGCAGGATTTGAATATTCGTTTTGTTAAGCGAGTGCTTATCAATAAAACAAATATATTCCTCCAGTCTAGTTAATGGATTATAAACAATGGTTATTATTTTTTATTTTCTCAAAGATTAGTTTGTGTTACATTTTCTATGAGTAAGGAGCTATAAATTTCACAATGTCAAAACATGATTTTCGTCAAATTCATTTTTACGACTTCAAACATAGCCAAAGTGCGGTCCAAACCGCGCGTAAAATCGACGTTGTTTAAGAAAATGGTAGCATCAGTGAATGTACAGAGCAACGATGGTTCCAAAAATGTCGTCTTGGAGATTTTGATCTCGAAGACAAAAAAAGTCGCGGTAGGTCTTCTGTTGTTGATCACGACCATCTGAGAGCTTTGGTAGAACTACTCGGGACATTGCAAGAGAAATTAGTGTTGACCACTCAACATTATAAACCACGCAAAATTATAATTTATTTTTTTCACATTAGAAAACTTGTATTTTTGCACCAACACATCAAGTCATCTACATGATTAAAGTAATCTGACCATTATCGTAGTTATATTTTCGTTGGTCAAATTAAATAGATCTCTTATTTAAAGATGACTTTTATGCAATCTGTTTATTTTATCCTCTTGCCGAATAGTTGCCCAAACAATAGAAAGTGAAAAGACTAATTCAAGACCAATACAAAACTATACACATATCATTAAATCATATGAATGCTCATATTTAATGTTACTTTTGGCGTATGGGCTATTCTTACAGCCACATCCTCAATTTATGTAAAGTTGTTATTCCCATATATTAATAAAATTCAATTTTAGATTCATAAAAAAACACTTAATATGAAGATAAAATCCATCAATTTAATTGAAATCAATATTGAAATAAATTGAAAATCAGAAATAAGGATCGAGGTTTAGTGAGTATACGTAAATTAAATTAGTTGTCTCTTCAAGTCGCGCGACAATTAAGGCAATGTATGCTCCGAGTCAGTTTCACAACTTTTCATTAACAGAAAGTTTCTTGAATACCGAACCAAAGCCTCTCAAAGTTCAACTTAACTGGAATTGAAACCCTAGCTTAAAGAACATTTCCCTCGGTAACTTGGGCTTTTGTTAATGATATATCAAGCAAGGTTTACTTGATTAAGATTTTATAATAGCTATATGAAAATAATAAAACTACAATAAATTTTTTTAAATAAAAAATATTTTGATAAAGTAACATAGAGACATGGAGAAAAATAATTAAGTTTTAGATCCTGATATATTTATTTATTGAAAAATGCTGTCCATCCTACTAAACCCCGCCCCCATCAAAGGAAAATGAGAGAGAAGGCTGAGCGTTTTAAATTTTCCTTTATGTAGATTTTTTTTCTTTTATTATAAACAATTATGAAAAATAATTTACAAATATTGCAAAAACTTTATAGTAAGAGTCTAGATATTATATACGTATATTTACGAGTAAAAGGATCCCCCTTAGGCATGTTAAAGAAGCTAGTGAGTTACATTTTATTTATTTGTATTTTGTGTTATACCTATTTGTATTTATTTTTATAAGGAAAATTTAAAGAAAAAATCTACCCAATAAAAGACGAAAAAGTAAATAAAAAATAAAAAATAAGCAAACAAATAATAATTTTTAAAAAATACTTTAATTATTTTGTTAGTGATAAATAATTTTTATGATTTCAAAATATACGTTGACATGTGGCAAATTAAGATATGTTTGCTACGTTTGTGGGTGTATCTTTTGAGTAATGTCTTGATTGATGGAAATCGGTATTAGGGAAACGAATCTTCCTGTCTGTGAGTGACTGTTTAATTGAGGGTAGATTTTAGTCAGATAACATATTCAAAATTCTAGTGTAAATACAAACTCTTGTATACAAAGGCAACACGTAAAAGTAGATACATTTTTTTTTTTTTAAGTATCTCATTAATTTTTTCATTGCCACTATTTTCGAGGATAGAGAGAAATAACGTTAATAACGTAATCTTAATGTATTTAATGACATCTTAAATATTCTACTAGCATTTCATTTATCTATTAAACTACTAAATCAATAAAAAAATAAATAACATCTTTCATATTTAAATTGATTTTTTATTTTTTAGTTGGTGGTACCCAGATATTTAAAAATACTCTAAAAACAGGCTTCTCACCCCAGGTTTCTACATGACTTATGTCCAAAATACCATATATGTGACCAAATTCAAGAATAATCTGATTTGATTTCTCAAAACAGTGATTTTTAGCCTTCGGTACTTGGAAAAATTACAAAATATATTAATATGATAACAAAAACTAAATTAATTTTTTTTTATTTTGACGTGAATACTACTTTACATTTGCTGTCATATGAGGACAATCCAAAAAACCTAATAACAAAATCGAGGAATACAGTTTGGCGTTGTAGTTTCGAATCTATCCTCTACATCCAAAATTAAATTATACCATATACCACTGGATAGCTAAAGGATCAAAGAATTTATTACGATAAGCGAGAACAGTGACACATCGCGCGCGGTGGAGGGGGAAGCGTATCGAGTTTTGCAATTAGTATAACTTTTGGGTCGGAGAAGCTCCGATGTTCGTTTAAGTTTTAATCGTCAGGTGTCATCAAAATCTATCGATTGTATATAAAACATTAGTTTAAAGTAGTGACAGTAAATATAATAAGGTGTTAGCATAAAAAAAATATTATACAAAATATATAAAGTCGGCCTATACGCGTCGAAAAGCCAAAACCAAATACAGGGATTGTATACCGTTGGAAAGGGCTTCTCTAGAACAATCGAATGGTAATAATAAAACACAATATGACCGAGTCAAGAAGTGCCAGGATCAGCATTGTTTACCTCCATTAATACACAAAGCTTGGCCGCGCACTCAGAAACATCTCTACCGATACAATCATCAACCGATCTGATTATTTGGCAATCAGCAAAACTTGGATAGAAATTTACATACTGGTGAATGTGCTTAGATTTGATCTGAGATAATACTGTAATATCGCTAAGACCAGACAAATTGTAACTACACCATCGGTAGCGGTATCATCAGCACCAAGTCGCAAAGCCGGGGGAGTCACCCACCATATATCGCAACATCAAAAGCTTCACTGACTGTAATAGATAGCTAACATTGACTTTTCGGAAATTTATTTGGAAATGAAAGATGCAAAACCTGGTGATGTCTGTCTAGTAATCGTAAAGGCTAATGGCATCTTCAAATTCCTACTCGGGTATGTGTTTATCCATCCGGGCAAAGCGTTAGCAGAAATTAAACTCTTTATGTTACGATCGTTGATAAAATATTTAAAAAATATCGCTAAAATTATACACGATTTCCAGCCTGATCTTACAACATCAGTTATGATAGACTTTAATGTCGATGTCTCACAAAACCGCTCATTGCCCCAATTCATGCTCAGCGATTTGTACCTGTATTGATTTAACATTTACCAGAAATTTTAAAGTATCTTGTATGCCATTTGTGTTGTACTTTTCGTATAGCACAGACCTATAATTAATAAAGTTATAATGCAGCCCAATATTTATTTGTTTCCTCGATTTTATCCTAAATATATAAATAAAAATATTTTATTAAAAAAATATAACCCCTAACATAAACGTATTCACATACAATACACGGCCGTGTACAGCCACACTTTTTTTTTCTTATTTTATTCTGTAAAAAGAGACGTATAACTCATAGCAAATATTTTTTTATCTTTAATTTTAGGGTAATAGGTATGTGTTTCAAATATTTTTTTCTAAAAATCTCCCCTTCTCACAAATACTGTTGTCGTATTTAGACTTTAAAAGTTATTCCGACCGCCGTTTTCGATAAAATGTTTGGCTTAATTGCTTCGGAGGTTTGCAACCAAGAATTATATTTTTGTACAGTACGGAAAACACAGCGCATGATTTAACTTTTATTAAATGCATAAATCAATCAGGGGTTCGGTCCACGCGTGGATATCTTTTTTTCTATAAACGTTAGGACATTGATTGATGGTAGTGGCTACCCATACGTTATACCTGTGCCATTACCATCAATGTATCAGCGTCAAAATGGAATTTCTACAGAGAAATTAAAGGAAAACATGATGTTCACTGAGATGAGTAAGTATTGTTAAGATTATATATGTTAGAACAATCGACGTTATGATAAATGAATTAAAAGAATATCTACTTCGTTTATACAGTTTTTAAAAACCACCACGGAAGACATATTAAAAATTAAACTAAAAAAAAGGAGAGAAAATTTCAACAAATCACTTTTTTCTTTCCTAATTCTTTTGTCGTTCTTCTGCTAACTCCATTGGTTAACAATAAAAATATTTTCTCTTCTAGAACTTGCCAGACACAATATATAAATATAATGAATTTTTATGCTTGAACAGTTTTGAAGTATCATTGATGATTGGCTTCGCTATTGCATCGAGTTTATTATATTTTTCTGCATACATTGCAATGTAAACTATGATGATAATTGAGCACCTTAGAAATGAACAGAAAGTATTAAACCTTCTATAAATCGATAATTTATTATTATTATTATTATTATATTTATTGGTTCTTACTGTTCTTATATTTTTTGTGGATTTTGAAGTCCACATTTAGGGTTTAAAAATCGCAATAAATTATAAATATTAATTAACCTGTTTTTAATTTATCTATAACCATTCATCTTGTATTTGTTTTATCAAATGAATATTATCATTATCTTTTATATTATTTTATCATTTTCTTCATTCTTTTGTAAATGAGGAATGAATGTGTATATACGAGAATGTGTATATAGTGTAACACTCCATTTATCCACTGTCCTTTATTGTGGCAGACGTGGTCTCATTAATTTAATTAAAACAATTAAGAGGCCAACTACATAACAGATTCGGGTAGTTAAATTGGTTGTTAACTATCAACTCGACTGAAAACGTTTATTTTAAAGTGTATATATGTTGAATTTAATAAAATTTAAGTTTTTTCATTAAAATTGGAATGAAAATGAAAATTCTTCATACAAGCTTCCTCATCCCAACTTGAAAATCAATCATAAGTTTCAGACGAACATTATTACACAACTGTTAATCTAAATTTCAATTGTCAGTAAAATGAAATACATAGTAAAATGACAAAGACGTCAAAGGAAAGCCTAGTTATGTGGTAGTGATGCGTGACTAAATATGTTTTCTAGGTATAAAGTTTTCTATAATTAAAGTTCTTTATCTCTTACTTCGCCCTTAGACCTTCGTGACAGGAAGAGATGATAGTTATAAATAGGAACCTATTATTCTCTAAAAATATGCTTTAAATCATTAAACTACAGGGATGTTAACAGCAATTTCAACTTATATATAGTGTCCTCATGAGATAAGTTCTAAAATAAATAATAAATTCGTATGTTTCCTAGCGTATTATCCCTTTTTAAATTAAAAGTTTATTTAAAATCAATAAATTTTATTTATTATTGCTAAACCATAATAAACTTAAACCTAAACCTTATAAAGATGATGTGGTTAAAATTTGGTACGGACTGGTAAAGTAGTTTTTGTACTATATACAAAAATGATGAAACCACGAAACAATTATTAAAATCAAGGAAAATACAAAAAAATAATATTAGAGATGGATATTATTAACGAAAAAAAAGGTAACCATATGAAAAATTATAATTATTGCGGCAACCTAACACAGGCATATACTTATGTAAGAGTAAAACAGAATTAACATTTAGGTAGATAAGAGCTTAAATTTCCACTCTATGATGGTGTCGCTAATCGCTAAGTGTGCTGGAACTTGTGCTGGAGCTGGAACACAGGTGCATGGAAATAACTGAACTACTAGCGAACTTACTAATGGCGCTCCTGGAGCAAGCGCTCCCCCACCCCTAACTCCCCTCCTGGAGATAAATTGGTTTAATTTAACCGGCCGTGCCTACTTTTTAATGGACAAGTAGCTTTAAGGTCCCTCCTGTCAGAATTCATAATAGCCACAATGAATATCTTCAAAGTCGGCGCGGCTAGATTTGACAAAAAAAGGTTTCCGTTCCGTGAAATGGTTGGATAACACGCAATGAGTTATATAAGCGAAGGAATTAAGTCATGAAAAACAGAAACTTGTTTGAACTGTTGTCACAATATTCTCTTCATTTTCCTTTCCACCCACTTTATCTGGTATATCTGATGGAAAGGAAATGATTAAAGTAAACGTAAATGGAGTTAATACAGTTTCATAAATCAGGAGTTAATGAATGATTTATTTTATTTTTACATTATTTTGCTGTTTGTAATCTAATAAGAAGAGAAGAAGAAGAAGAAAATGAACTTTATTCTGGGACTACTTGTCCCCTAAGAATAACATATGATTACAGTACATAGGACAATCGTCTGGCTTTGATAATTAATTATAATAAATAATAACAATAGATAATAATAAAAATTGATAAATAATTAAATTATATGTTACAAGATAACTGTGACATCTTGTAAAATGATACATCTTATGTATACTATTATAATGTATATTACATAAATATTCACGTTTTACATTAGCTCGGAGGATTGAAAATGAAGGAGGTAAAGGAATAAATGATGTTTAAAGGAAGTAAGAGTGGATCTTTTTCGAATTGTGATGGGCAATGAATTCCATAACGAGGAAGCACGGATAATAAAGGATTTCTCGAAGGATGCAGTTCGATGCGCCGGAGTGTATAGGTTGATGGGTTGGGTTCTAGTATTTAAGAGGTGAATGGAGGAGCGCAGAGTAAGGAGGTCATGGATATAGGTGGGTTTTTTTGGTTTTCAAGGTTTGAAATATGAGAGCACCCAGGAAGTATTGACGTCGAAAACCGGGGTACAGCCACCCGATTTCAGAATACCTGTGAGATATGTGAGAACGTCTGGAGATCCCGAAAATAAATCTAATAAAACAGTTCATTACTCTTTTACATCTCATCTCGAGCTCATTAGACAGTCCTCCATATACTACGCATCCATAGTCAAAGTTAGGAAAAATGAGTGATGATACTAAAAGTTTTCGAGTACTTAATGGTAATGAATCACGGTAATGTGAAAGTTGCTTAAGAATAAAAATAGATTTTCAGTGTTGGATTGTCGGAATTTGGCGCTTTGATGATTAATATTCTTTTCCTCCGATTTCCATAAAAATTTAGGGACCTAATTTCATTAAGAAAAAGTTTAAATAAATTGGAAAATGCAACCTAAATAGAAAAACACTAAAGATACATGGAAAAGGATATAATATAATTGGAATAGTTTAATATACAATTAAATAAGATTAAATAAATATGGAAATGATTTAAACATAACTAGAACATGATTAAACTATTTAGGAAAATGTTTAAGTAAACTTGAAAAAGGTATAGATACTATAACATTTTATATGTAAAATAAATCAAAATTAACTATCATGCCGTATTCTTCTGTTAGTTACATTTTATTAAAGAGAAAAGGAGTAAAAAAAGTATTATGAAAGTTTTTAAAGAGATAGCTCAACAAATGTTGAGAGGGAAAAAATCCCACAAGATTTGTGGATAGAAATATAAAAAAAAGACGAGCTCTGGTAATTTTAGATAATATAGGTAATTTGGATTCAAAAAGTTTGTCTGGAAAAAAGAAGTATTGTTTTTAGAGAGAAGGATAGATCTACTTTGATTCGGCATAACAATTAGTAATTTGAGAGTCCCTAGGATACCGGAAACCAAATCTAATGAAAAAGAGAACATATTTACTGGACATGACCAAGACTGTATGTAGTCAAGCACAATACGAGGAATTAAGATGGTAATGTTTAATGGTAGTACAAAAAAAAATATTAAGAGATTTTTCTTGGGTATAACTCTTACCACTCTTATATTTTCAGAGTACTCTTAGCATATGGAACTAACACTTTCTGGGAACTAGGAGACTCAAAATCTAATTTTATGACCTTTACAACATTTGGATTCCTTTAGGATTTCCCTTTCTTAAATCCTTTATAAATAAATAAGTGAATTTGTTAATATATTAGGTAATGATTATAAAATTAATTCATTTAAAGATTTCTTGGGAACGGAGGAGGACAATTATGCATTAACCATTTAATATATTTATGTATTATAAAGAAATATATATATTAGTATTTTAATTTCATCATTCCTCATAAATTTTATTTAAGATAAAATATGCCTAGAGAATTTCAAGTATATGGGTGAATATATCTTCCTTACAAGACTGGAGGGGTTGAAGCCTCGGGGATTCCTTGGCATACATCTCTGTCCCCTACAAGTGGCCTCTACCTCTCCTCACAATTCTTTGATTTAGATCTTTCCTCCAAACACAAATCATTCTTACCTAGAATTATGCTTAGGAAGTTACAGTCAGAGGCATGAAATATACGTGGAAATTATTTAAGATCTTTGATTTATTTTTTTTACGTATATAACTCTTCTATTTATTTAAAAGTATCTTAGCTAAATTTTATATATATATTATATTTTTGTTAAACACTTTTTTTTCCTAAGCCCTTTAAAAATTCTAGGGTTCTAAAGATTGAAGCTCCTTCACTGCACCCAAAGGTGCATTTTAAGAGGGTTCTGAGGAGAGCAGTGGTTTTCTACTGAGCATGGAATCGAAAATTTCTCTAAAATTATGTTACAAATATAAGTCAAACAATGTGATAATTGTTTCCTGTTTCCCTCTGACACAGACTAACCAGTAATAAAGGAAAAAATAAACATTAAACTCATAGAGTAAACTAATCATAAGGTAAAACACCGACAATAAACCCCAGCCAATGAGCCTATTTTATTGATAGTGAAAACTAAAAGCCCTGTGGGCCAAACCTCTCTTGAAAAAACCCTTACAATTGCAATGAAATTCTACTTTATCCTTTCCATCCGTCCAAAAATGTCAAAGGGACTTGATTTTGAATTGAATTGATCAGGAACTACATGAAAAAGTATTAAAAACAGATTAAAATCGGATACCGGATCTGTTTTAATTAAAACAATGAACATTCATTCTTCGAGCTCACCCTTTAATCTTTTTACTAGAATATCATTTCAGTCACCAATTTCAGGAGCACCGGTCTCTTAAAACATTAATCCATAAAACTACATTAATAAATATAACTCTATAAATTGTCCAGAAACTAACACAAGATAAATTAAGATACCATTTCAACTGATGGTAAATCATTATGAAAATTACTGTCGAAGAAACAATTATTATTAAATAACAGCAGTGAGCCAACTCTAATAATCATTGTTTTCTCTAAATTACTGGAAAACCAACAGATTACAGGTTTGTTAATAATATGCTCAAAAATAATTTAAGATAAATAATTAAGAATGCGTTATACAGAAATATTTAGGTAACTAAAACAGCTTATTAGATAAAAAATCAATATCAACCAAGACATCTAATATATAAGTACAGCGATACCCAAACATCCGGATAATCAGATTTAATACTGACATAAAAATACAGACATATGTAATGATTTAACTATGCATATTATTGAATAATTAAAAATGTGGCTGTTCATAAAATTATATTTATGCAACAAGAAAGTTTAATTAACGCGTCGGAAATCGTGGATGTTCCGACACAGAACCCATCCTCCAATTTCGCCCAGATTCGCTTTTCTCTCAAGACGTTCTACAATGGACAGTTAATACAACACGTTTTCGTTTAGGCGCCATAACTCTTTAAGTTTATAAAAAGGCCACTCGCGACGGCAATTGTAGCCTAGCCTGGGCAAAACCCATGTAGGATGGATGTGCTTTGCTTCTAGAATTTCAATAACAAGGGGAGGACACACTCAGTCTCTCACGGGTTTTGAGCGTGCTAAAATGAGATTCTTGGGCTAAAAAAATTTTCTACCACATTTTACAGTGCAAAAGCTAAAATTTTTCAAATGAAGTACGTTCAATATAATTCTCTTCACAAGAACCGACATCGGATTCGAATTCAGCATTCAAAAGAACCCTTAAATACGAAATTTCATCCAAATAGAAAAATAAAAATTTGTAAGCTTCAAAATTTGCCTGACCAAATAAATGGTAGGGAACTTTTGTTTAAATTGATAAAAACATGAATTACGGTTTAACGTATCAACTTTATTTTTTTACAAAATATAAAGTGGTAATACGCTTGAAATGTATTTGGTTTTATCATCCTATCTGGTTTCAAACTCAAGTTAAAAATCAAAATGTTTTTCGGATTTTCCAATTTTTTTAATAGGTTTTTGTTCATCGAATTTTACATTCATAGACATCAAAAGAAAGCCGAGACTCTCCTCTTTCCAACGATACCAACCAGTGAAATTCGTGACAAAGTAATGGCGTATTAAAGGTATGTAACCAATAATCGGTTTAAAAATATTCATTTTCCTGGAAGAGGGTGAAAAAAATGATATTTTTTGATTTTGTTGAATAAGCGTTTTTTAATGTTATTGAGGGTGCTGAATTAGAATCTGATGACAATTTTTGTGTAAAAAAATCTATAGAGGTAGTTTGCTTGAAAAACTAATTATTTTTTTAGAATTTAATTAACCTAAACCAAAATCTATGGAGCGACTGTATTTTTCCTTAAATCCGTAATCAAAACTAAAAATCTTGGTGCAAGAATCATGTCGATATCATTTTTTAAACTCGAGATAAAAAATAAATTAGTTTAATGGTATTTTATTTTTTTTCTCGGCTTCTAAGGCCCATTCGTCGGAACGGCAAAATAGGTGTCTAATATTTTTTGACCAAGAACCTACAAAAAAATTGCCAACAAGATCCGTGAGAGACTGAGTGTGTCCTCCCCTTGTAAGTACGTTTACTCAGAACTTGACTGTTTTGAAGTGAGTGGACTTGGTGTATTAAGTTTTTAAGTTTTAATTCTCTCATTGTGTCATGAAAACAAATAAGACGGGACCTATCGTATTTTACGTGAATTACGAACGACGGCCTGCAATGTCTATTAAACTATTTTTAAAAAAAGTTGTACGTAATAAACATATATATATATATATATATATATATATATATATATATAATATATATTATATTCAAATCAATCTCCGGTTAATTGGAGTTTCACTAAAATAATATTTTTTTCCTAAATGAATGAATTGAATGATTTAGTGTAGCCTCAAAGCTCAACTCTGTATGTCCAAGCAGGTCTAATTACCGTCATGTGAATGAGTGTTTTGTAAATAATCCGGATCTTAGAGTATAGTGAATGTTCAAGAATTCGAAAACGAATACCAATATCAAAAAATGCCCCAAGAAAAATTTTATTATTTATAGGTTAAAGAAATCAAGAATATTATTTAGTAAAATATATACATCAGTCTTGGGATGTAGGATATTATTGTTATATCATAATAGTGCATAAATGACATATGAATCACTGGTGCACTTATTCTGCTTAAAACCAACAGATTATTGTACAGCAGTGTCATTTAGAGGAAACAAGGGATTTTCCAGACATATAATTATAGATGTAAATGTACAGAAAAAACAAAAAATAAGTTTGATCGATATAATATATTACGAATGAACATGAAGGTTTACAAAACGCCCTACTATGCACCGATAACAAAGATACATCAACAACTTCACAGATATAATGAGTGAAGCGGAAGTGATAGAGACAATAACTAAGTGGGTTATGCAAGCCTTACAAGGCTCCACCTAAGCCCATATTACCCCCTAACCCTATTACTATGCTCTCTTCCTTTTAAATTCCATCCTTAAAAGGCTATATTCTCCCAGAGCTTGGTTTAGAAAGACAGCTCTTAAAGGCCCCCTCAGGATGAGAGAGAGGGTGTAATTATAATTGAAGAATAACAAATCGCTTCTACGCGAAAATTAATTTTAAGTTGCTAAGTTCTAAATCTCATGAATCCAAATTACATCAACCCTGCTCCTCTACTTCTAACGTTTTTACAAGATTTGTTCTCATAACAATCATTTCAGAATTATTACTAAAATATCAATCTTAGTGAATTATGTTTAATTGAAACTCATTTATTTTGGCATTATACTCCTAAAAGAATCTGTATTATTAGAACAAAGTATTGTATTTGTAATATATTTTATCTGGATATGAGTAATTCAGAGCTCTTGATCAATTTTCTGTAATTATTATGAATTAAATGTTATTTGAATATAATTTATTTTGTTTTTGTCTTCTCTCACCATTTGTGCTATTTTATTTATTTTCATGTCTTGTATTACGGCCCGAGGTAGTAACTAGGATCGAGAACCGCGCAGGAAACAAAAGAGCGGCCCCGGCTCTTGGCCAGGTAAAGCCAGAAGGTAGTCGAGAAGGGTCGAGCCTTACTAGCCTCGAACGGTCTGGACCCTCGGTCTGGAGTGTTCGATGAGGGTTTAAATTGGCCATTCCACAGTCTACGGGAGCAGTATTTATGTGTCAGTGATCAATGAACGATCAGTCAGTCAAGTATCAGTGACAGTCCAGTCAGTGAGTTAGTGTCAGTGGTTACCAGTGCCAGAACCCCGTATGCCTGAAAAGGCAAGGTAGGGAAAAAAAAAAAAAAGTTTAGTCAAACCCCTAGTGGCCCGTAACAATTGTTTAATTTTTTTTCTCGTATAATTATCTTATAT
The DNA here is from genome assembly GCA_003667255.2 of Euschistus heros. NCBI lineage: Eukaryota > Metazoa > Arthropoda > Insecta > Hemiptera > Pentatomidae > Euschistus > Euschistus heros. The sequence goes on along the minus strand of RCWM02000105.1, from coordinate 493,610 downwards.
TTATAAACATAAACAATAAAAAAATATATAATTTTTACGGTTTCCAATATTAACTTTGTGTTTTTATAAACATTCATAATTAGTGACTACGTATAAAGCCTGAAGTAGCTTAAAGCTCTTATTTTCACCATGAAACACCAGTATCTTACCTTGGTTCCAATATAGGTCAAACACTTACATTTATCAGGGGCAGTGACAAATCGGTCTAGATCCACAGATTGTGGCCGATCAGGGTTGACAGGCAGACTAGGGCCTCAATATGTCTTTTCTCCCGACAGGTTGTCCCTTCACCAAACCTTCTGGTGGCTACTTCAACTTCCGTATTGATTCCCATTTAAGATATGATCCACTTTCCCCGGCTGGCGTAGATATTTTATAATTATACAGACTTAATTATTATAAAGTCTAATGAAAAATTTGTATTCGATTTAAGAATTTGATAAAAAATAAATAAATAAAATGTAAGCTTTAACATTTGTATACTTCATCGTAAACCTACAACTTCCGGGATCCATAAGCAATAATAAATGAAAAGCAAAACAAAAAAATTGGTATTAGTTTTCGAATTCTTAAATATTTACTATACTCTAAGATGCCGATTATTCACAAAACACTCATTCACATGACGTTAATTATATATATATAATGTTCATATAATTGTCTCGTCTTGTATATCACTTCCTTTTCATGCAAAATGATAACGGCTTTACCCTTTTCAGGTATATTCTTAATGAACTGTAAAATCTCCATCATGATTAACACTGAAGTATAATTGCTAATATTAATAGGCTATGTATCATCATATGAAATAAAAAATTAACAAAGCCATATGAGTGAGTGAGCCGTAGGTTTTCCAATCCAGCCATGCCCAAATTTAAACATTTTTCAGATTTATCTCTTAACATCTCGATAGTGGAGTCGGTTCAGCAACAGTATAGTACAAACTATTCTCTATAGATGTCAATATTCTTTCTATTACTCCAGGCTTAGGCGCGATGCACAATGGAGAAACTGGTTTCTAAAAACATGAACCTGAAGCTGCTTGCAACAGATAGATAAGATTAACATAGGTTAATCATATCTATCTGTTGCAAGCAACCAGTTTCTTGAAACAACTTTCTCCAGTGTGGACCGTGCCTTAGTGTGAAATTTGATTGAAAGTGTTACGTTTGTCGTTCGTGTAAATTCAAAAATCTAAAAAAATTGTAGCAGAATAGTTATGAGACGGGAAAAATTAATTGAGTTGTAACGAAGTATTTATTTTGCTACGGTAATTATTTTTATATTGCTACAGTAAACTTTTAGCAATATTGACTGAAGTAAATGGCAGAAGAACTGAAATAAAACATTTATTTTTCCCGTTAAATATTAAATTATAATTTTTTTTCCCTAACGACTAATCACTAACTAGGACATAAAGCCATGGAGAAGTTCCTGCAGTACTAAGCTCAGAAGACAAGTAACCTTACCGCGATTAAGAATTAGCCATACAAGAACCACACACCTTCACTTTAAAACCAGAAAGGCTCCTCCTAACTTTGGAATGTGTGGCAATGGTTTTCCAGTATCCTACGTGTTCAACAAGTGCCTTTACTACAACAAAAGGTTGACTGAATCGGAATGAATAAAAAGGATAGCCTTTCTATAAAGATCGAACGAGCGTTGATGACTCTTTTGTTTTCCGCTCGGAAAACCTTAAATAAAGAAAAATGAATAATTACCAACTACATCATATTTTTACACCACCAAAAAAAAAAAAAAAAAAAAAAAAAAAAAATTGATCCTTTATGGGTTAACATTCCAAAAAAGTTTTTAGATAAAAATAATTACAATAGGATTGGAAATTAATTCATCAATTTAAATTGTATTTATCCTTCTATTCGATTCCATCATGAGCAGCTGAAGTCATTTTTAAAGTTGTTTGTATACTAGTTTTTAGACGGTACAATATAAATAAATAGAAAAAATCGAACGTGTAAAGTATTCTAGCCTAGAAGCGGTAACGAATTCTGGATCCACCGAATGGCGGTAGCATTGTGGAAGGTCTGCGGGGAAGTAATTTAATCCGAGGGTCCCTATTTAAAGGAGAAGCGGTCGGATGAACAACTAACAAAAGGGCGGAAGATGTGTGAACCAGAACGCTCTATTCCCTACAATACATCCTCTCCCCTCCTCTCCTCTCCCTCTCTCCCCTCCCCCTCACCCCTCCTCACTCCCACCTCACTCCGCTGGATTTACTCCTGTTTTTTGTTGGGCTCTGGGCAGAGCACTCTCTCGCAAAAGCTAGTCGTAAAGTTGGTTCAATGTTTCAAAACTTTACATTCACTCCAACGCTGGCTTCAGTAATGAAGTACCCGTGAAGTAATGTTGAGATTGGTTTCCATACCAAGGAACTTAGTTCGTAGTATGGGATCCTCTGTTTTATACCGTTGGGAAAGTTTTGAGCGCTTACTTTAGTGTGATGAATATAATATTTAACTTTACCACTTCACCGTTTTCAACTTCTTCAACATTTACTAGACAGACGTTCAAACCTTCCAATTAATTAAAAAAGGCTCATTTACATGACAGTTATCAGACCTATTTGGACATATGGAGTTGAGCTTTGGGGATCTACTAAACCAGCTAATTCATTAGATCAGTATCCAAACTTTGCAATCCGAAATCCTTCAAAAAATCCTTAATGCTCCTAGCATAGTCACAAATAAACTTATTCATAAAGACCTTAATGTTGCATATGTTGCTGAGTTAGCTCAAACAGGATTACTTTAGGAAATTTTGCTTTAGGAAACACAAATAGTAAAAATATTTTTAAAAATGTAGATAGCGTTAATATAAATATAGCTAAGCCGTTTTAATCACGGCTTTGTTTAATTGGTGATTAATTACTTAATGATTAATATAAAGGTGGGTTCTTTATTTATATTTTTCCGTTAATTAATAAAAAATTTATAAATACTAACTTCTCTGATAATGCTAGGCTGACACCTGGTTAGATTGGATGCTGGGCTCTTTGGATGGCGATTAGGGTTGAAAACCATTAATTTCCCATTTAGTGAAGCCATTTTACAAACACCGGAGATCACTAATTGCTCCACCCACCACCAAGGGGAGGGGGTCAATGCCTGTTTTGATCTTAGCTCCGGCGACAGCGGGGGTTCAACACCCTCCTAAAATCCTCTGTCAACGTCTATTAATTTCATGCTCTAGAAACAATGCCATTGATGTCAATATTCTACAATTATTTTTCTTATCTGCTAATGCAAGTCCATTGTTTAACATTTGTTGTTATATCACTGTCGGGAAAAAATGACGATGAGCAAGATGGCTTCTTGCGATTCTCGATATTCGTACAAGCAATTAAGATTGTCTTTTAAAACTGTCATGTCCACTTTCGGTAGAAATTGTTTTAATTTATTTTTGAATAAATTCTTGCAAGGTGCACACGCTACTATACTTTTTATCGCTAGTAGGCATAGATCAAGAATTTAAATAATATCATTATTTGGATTTAATAGCAGAGGGAGAGCTGGAGTAGATTTTTTCGCTTTTTTTTAGCATTTCTTGAAGTGGATATGTACAATATTTAAAAATATCTCCTCAAATAGATTTATTTTTTTCAGAATCATGATCTCTGTACCGTCATTATCCCTATATAAGATCAGATTTGAAAAAATAATACGATGTCTAAAAAGAACTGTTTTGACGATCTAAATCCAGCAGATGAAGTTATTTTTTTTTAATTATTCGGATTATTACACTTAATGTATTTCGAATCCCAGAATCTTTTCTCACCATATCTTCTTATCTGCCTATCCCTCTTCTTCTTCCTCTTTAACCCATGCCATCTTCGTTCTTCCTTCTTTCAGGCAAAAAGGAAGTTTTTATTTGCTATCTATTGTCTTCCATTCTCATCAAATTACTTAACCACCGAATCCTTTTTGTCTCTATAGCCTACAAAATATTCTTCTCCTGCTCTAGGGTTAATAATGCTTTTAGAAATGTGTTAAAGCCTTGAGATGCCGCAACTACGCCAAAAAAAAAAAAAAAAAAACATTTCAAGAGAAGGCAGTCGAAGAGATAAACATATACATTAGAGGATATGATAAAAAGAACTTTTAGCAAACTAAAACTTAGGTGGACAGTATAATGATAAAGGGTGACAAAAGAGTTTTAGGCTTCTTGTAATCAACTATTCGCGTTGATCTCTGAACTACGATGCAATCATTTGTTATTACAACATTAGCATGAGATATATTATAAGTTCTTTCCTCTTACCTCGAACACTTCCCAGGTGGCGGAGAATGGAAGGACAGCGAGGCCAACCATGAGGTCTGCTACAGCCAGAGACACGATGAAGAGGTTGGTGACTGAGCGGAGCTTGGAGGATATGAAGACGGCGATGATGACGAGGCAGTTGCCCAGGACGACCATGACATCCATGGCGGCCAAGGACAGGAGGAAGGAGATCCTGGCAGGGTCCGCCCAGGGCACAGACTGGAGGAGGGCCGAGCAGGCAGACCTGTTCATACCCACCTCACCCACCCCCATCTCACCCCATTGCGTCCATCTGAAACACAATACATTATAAATTAATATTAATCCATTACAATAAAATTAATTCCCAAATGTACCCTAAAGGCTATCGAAGCGGATTTTCCGACACTGTAGGTTACGTTTTCAGGCCAGGTCGTCAACTATGTATCAGCTAATATCCGAGGCCTCAGAGTTTTTTGCAATAAATACGTATTTTACACAGGTTGGGTAGCCAGCACAATTATTTGCCTCTTATAGGTGCCTTTTACGACAGACAGGAGCTGCCCCCGGATTATTCTACCTTGATCCTGGCAAGGAGAAGAACTGCAAAGGATCCTTTAGGTTAGAAATGGAGAAGAAGAAATGGATCGTTCGGAGTAAAGAAGAAATGGTGTGGATACCAAGATCCTCCATGGACCAAAGCAGCAGAGGTAGATAGATAAGTTACTTTTATTAGATAGGGGCAACGCACACTATTTCGACTCAGCGGAGCACATTGTCCTGTCAGACCAACATTTGAAAATCGCTCCGAAGCACTCCACCCTTTATATGTAAGAAATGCCTTAATGATACTAAAATCAAGTCATGCGATCAGTATTATTATCAGTAATCAAAAACCCTTAACATTTAAATATCAGAAAATTGTTATCGGCATATTCCATGCCATGAATGGCATTTCAAAGAATAGTACTCATCAACACCTCTACCTGGTATGAATCATAACCTCTTTGCAATAATAGGCCAAAATATTTAAATTTAGTTGTAAGTTTACAGTTTTTTTTGTTTCATTTTACCAAGTGAATGAGCTTAAACATCCAACGACAAGTCCAAAGAATGTATATTAGGAAAAAAAATATTGATCAATGTTGTTGATGAAAAAAGAATGTTGATAAATTATTTTTAAGAATTTTGTGTTTTATTCTGTATTTTTGAATGATTTCCATATTCTAATCATCTACATCCTAAACCGTGTGCTCATAGCATTTACATTATTTTTGCCTAATGATATAATATGTAAATTTTAAAGTAAAATTACATTACATCTAAAGTAAAATTCCATATTTTGTAAAATTTTGTTATTCCAAGAATCTACAAGGAAGTTTACTGAAAGGTGGGGGAAAATAATAAGGAACAGTAATTAATGCTTAAATTTTGCTGGAATTATTATATATGCTTAATAATGTGTCTATATTAAGTACAATGATAATAATACTTGTACTATAATAAATACACTAATGTGTCTGTATTGGTCCAAAAGTACAATTTATCATTTAGAAGTTGTAGAATATTGAACTATTAGTTCGACAATGAACTTAAATCCTTTTAACTACAAAGGAAATTGTTAAACAATAAAAAAAAAAAAAAAAAAAAAATAGAGGCTACAAAACTAAGTTAATTAGTAATGCTGATAATTAATATATTGATATACATATATGTATAAATTATAAAATAATAAAATTATTAAAGTATGCAGGTCCTTCTAGATTTAAATTAATTTAAAAAAATACTTACATTTTTTAATCGTAACTATTTTGCTATGGATTTTTTTTTTTACTTAAAGCAATGATATTTTGGTATTAAGTTTATTCATGATGGTTTTCTGAATTTCAAAACCTTCCAGACACATTCACCACTACACATTGAGCTACAATACGGAACGAGCACTGACAAAGCGATTGATGGAAGGAAAAATAGCCGACAAGAGATAGGGGGAAAGAGATGCGGTACCATCAAGCCCAAACCTGCTCCCTCAGATCCTAAGTCCTCCCAATTGGGCTTCGAGCTAAGTCCCCAGATAACAGAACGGCCTTACTTCAAGAAACATTAGCTCTTCTCTTCCCCTTAACAAATTCCACTTCAGCGGTCGGGATCAATAACAATGGGCCCAACCTTTTGTTTCGATTGTACCCTCGTCTTATCCCAAGGCTCCTAAAGAAAATGAAGAGTTTATGATCATTTCTTTTAAATATTTAAAGGTTTATAGTGAAATAAAAATAAAATACAATTTTGGGTTGATAACAATTATTTTTAAATTATCTCTAAATTGCAGTCATTTAAACAAGTTTTATTTTATTTTTTTAATTAAATGAATATTACTACTAAGAACACCAATCGTGACAAGCAACGACGATGACATCAAGAAACATCTAAAAAACAAGCACTGTGGTCCATAGATGGCCCTAACGAAAAAAATAAAATTACAATACTGTCTAATACGTTACTTATGGAAAATATGTTATGTGGATAACAATTAATCCATTTATACAATATGTATGTATGAGCAAAAAAAAAACATAAGTAAATTAAAAAAAAAAAAGATATGGAAGTGAAAAACTCTAACAATATTTGATACAAAATGAAATAAAAATGTCTAACTTTACAAGATACAAAATAAAATAAAAATGTCTAACTTTACAAGATACAAAGTAAAATATAATAAAAAATAAATAACAACAACAATAGTATAAAGAAATACTATAAAATAGAGAAAAAAAAATTATTAAATAAACCCACGTTATGTTTAAAAACACCTAGGGAAACTTCGAACTAGGCTCAAAGGGGTCCCAGCTCAGCTTTTCCAAGACTTGAGCGTAGAAGATGGCTATTGCTGCTACTTTCGGATTAATTTTGTTGTTAGTTTCGAATTAATTTTGATAATTTGCCATTGAGATGTACCATTTTAATAATAATAAAAGTTCTTTATTGTCTCTAGGACCTTAATTCTCTTAAGAATAAAAAATGATGTACAACCAAGGGCCTTCAGAGCCTTAAAATAACAAGATGACAGATAATTTTAGTTCTTTCAACTGCATTATTTGTTTGACCGTTTATTTCTTGCAGTACATATTACATGAATGAAATTATATAGCCATCCATATCACTTATTGTTCATAAACGTAAATAAAATAAAATAAAATTGTTTGGTTGTGTTTACAATTTCCAGATATGTTAATGGATAAAATAAGATATGACTTCATGTTTCATGAGAGGAACAAAAAGCTATTCCGTAATGTTGGAAGTGGAAATAGTATTTCTTTTTTCTTTTTTTTTACTTAGGACTTCACTAGAACATAAAAAAAAATTTCTTATACGGGACCACTTCTCGGTGGCTTGTGCCTAAGGATGTGGGTCGTGGAACAAAAACTAAAATAAAGCAGCCAATTAAGTAGAAGCTGGTAACAGGAGAAGAGAGGGAGAAAGACGAATGGGTATATAGCGTGCTAGTCAATGCGGGGAGGTCTCAGGCGATCTATGTCTCAAGCTTATAACCTAGCCCTAACTGATTTCTTATACTATTGTTCCCTAACTAACTTTAGATTATAATTAACGTTCGGGAAACATTAATTAATTAATTATTTAATATATTTTATAAATTTCGAGAGCAACGATAAGGAGCACGTCAGATCCCACTCAAAGTTATTACATTCTTTACAACAATTTACTGACTCTAATCTGTAAGGCATTGTCAGTATGATTTCGGCGGATATCACAAAGGATACCTTATATCTTACAAAATATTTATTATTTATATACAGAATTCAAGATGTTTGTGCGCAGTAGTGACCACACTCAAAAACTTTACCATACAAAGTAAGGTTGCGGCTATAGGTCATTTATTTAACTGCCAAATTTATTGGAGAAAAGGTCGTGTAAATCTATTCAAATTAGTTCTCAAAGGCTGACTTTATCAACACAATATTTGTATGCAACAAATTTGGTAGTTGGTTTTTTACTAAAAAATTCCAGGAGACATAATTCACTTGTTTATGCATTTCCCAATAGTATGACCAAGAAATCAACATTTATTATTTAAAACAACCAATTTTTTTTTTTTTTATACCTAACTCATTTTGGAGAAACTTGGACTTGAACTTTTTTTTAAGGAAAAAAAAAAAACTTATATTCTGATGTATTATATTTTATTCTGGGGACGTAGAGCTATGGGCAAAGAACTTGACTTCCAATTACTCCAAGCTCCCGGACCTGGTTTTAAATCCGGAGGAAGGTACAAAATTTCAATACTCTTGTATTGATTTTGGATTGGCTTCGAGATAGGAGAGGATACAGTCAGCCTCTATAAATAGGTACAAATAACAATAATCAATCAATGATGATAATAATAATCAGCGCTGCTTCTGATAAGGAAACTGTCGGTAAACTTTCGATCCGACCAACACCAACAGAGTTAGAGCGTGTCCAAAATATTACATTTTTGAGTGCAAAAAAATGTTGAGAGAGCCAAAAGACGGATTTATTGTAACAACATCTAAACAAAACTTCAGGGCGCAAGAAGTTTGTTGGGTAGTAGTGGTATATATGTATATATTATACATATGATATGCCAGTATGATTGCTGCCCAAAGGGTGGATGATTAAAAAAAAAAGCTATATAAGCGACCAAAAGGTGTATTTAATTTTTTTGAAAAAAACATGCATTTCTTTTTTATAAACATTGAATGTTTATCAATTTTATTAATTATATTTTACTAGTATTATAGCCAAAAGGCTATTGTATTCATATATTTACTTGTGAAAGGGGCTCCCTTATGCATGCTCCTTAATCATAATTTTATTTTTGTTTAAATTTATTATATATTATTATTTTTGGGGACATTTTACCTATTTCAAGTTATTTACAATAACTAGACAAAAAATAAACACAAAAAGAAGAAAAGTAAATAATGTACATGCAATATAAATACACAAATTAAATACACAATATGAATATAGATAGATAAATTGTATTTTGGACACTCAACTTCTGTTGGTCTTCAGTGTATTTTTTTATTATATTTTTTCGAAAAATTTGTTTTAAAATTGAGTTAATTTTATCGATATGAATATTGTGTTAAAATAAAATATAATTATATTTTTTTATTTAAATCGATATATACGTCACTTTATGTCAAATTCTAATTGAGGAATTATTTTTCAAAACTGAACATGTCCTCTTCAGAAAATGTAAAAAAAAAAAAAACGCAAAAAGCTACTCTAATCCTCCTCCTGCTATTAACTCTAAAACAATTATCATATTTAAAATCTTGATAGATGACTTCTAAAGAAAAGGGAATAGCTGAGAATGCAGCTCGAAAGGCTTTTATCAGAACCAAAATTCGACTGAAAGTGGATAGTTTTGAAAGATAACTCCCCATATATTTAGTGAGTTTGTGAGTGTAACTTTTCGGTGGTGTCGTCGTAATCTATTTTTTCTGTAAGACGTGTTAACCTGCGTTAATTTGCTGACAACACAATATATGATGCTCCAATATATGCTGAACTAACAAAAAAACATAACCAACATGTATCACATTTTATGCTTATATATAAAAATCAAGCCATCAAAAGGTGAACGTAATAATTTTTATTGTGAATTTTCCGATAGAAAAATCTATAACCGATTTAGAAATGATGACAGTAATAAAAAGTTGGTTTCCAATAGTCCCAGAAATGTTTCTCCAAGGAGTCGGAAAATCCTGCAAAAATCTGGGGGAAATCGTTGTTTTAGTTATTTATGCTCTCTTTTACGACCTCCATTCCACATTACCTGCTTCCTCCAAATACATTCCCTGACTTTTCTTACCTTTTTCCTGTCCTACTGCTTTTATTCCTCTGCGTCTTCTTTATATTTCATTTCTCATGGTCCTATGTGGAAAGAAACATAATAGAAGATATTGAAAATTGAATTTCAGAAATATGAGGGTGTGTATCGCACCCTCTTATTTAATTAACTGACGAAGGATTATGAAATCCTCACATTCAATTTCGACATTCGTGCAATCCTACTAGTTGCAAAATTTCAATAATCTTTAAAATCACAAACTGAAAAACATATTAATTATTTTATCAGCCAAATTGGCACCTTTATGTATACGTAGATACACTTAACCTGGCATTTATAAATATATAAATTTATTATTCTTACATCAAAAAATACATTTATGGAAACCTCGATCAACCTAAATTATAGTGGAGAATATATAGCAATATGAGAGAACATGTTTTCTACCTGTAGAGAATTAAATACATAGGAGGCATAGTAACGGGGAATAATGATTTAAGGGGCTGACATTAAAGCCAGATATATTCTTGATTATAGTTTTAAGAGAACTAATAAACAATGTAACACTAAATGTTTATGAACTCTGTACTTTAGGACAAATATTTCTTGTCACAGTATTAGAATTATTGAGGGCCTGGCTTTCCCTCTAATAAGGAAAGCTCGATCCGGTGTTTCCCTCGGATGTTTGTGTACAGTTTATATATAGTTTGATCGTGTTTTTTAAAAATATTTATTTTTATTTATTCTCAATATTATTACTATTGTTTGTATTTTTATTTCCGGATTAATTTTAGATAATTAATTACTATATTTTGTATCTAGTATAGTTAGAGGATTTTTTTTTTAAATTTAATTTAATTGTGCATATTGTCTAAAATTATTCTTTGTCAACCATATTATTTACTGCATTTTAGAGAGACATCTTGTAATATTTATTCAATAAAACAATATTAAAAAAATTCTTGACAGTTGTGCAAGACGATTATGGGTCACACTCAACTACTGTTTTTTCTTCTTCCAATGTAATGAAGGAAAGGTACCCATTTTATGTTATTCTAATTAAATAAGCTTTGAAAAGATCCATAGGTTACAGAAGCCATCGAGAGTTTATAAATCAAAAATAAAATGAAACGACTCATTCAGGATCAAAATTTTTCCTATTTCCCGAATCGACCTGGTGAATAATTAATTCGAACCTAGAAAATATTGAAAGTGCAAAAAAAAAAAAATAATTGTGAGAAATCATTTGCAATTAAACTAAAATTATAAAATTACATCTAAGGTATCATCTATAGAAAAGCTTAATTTAATAGAAATAATTATATCTTGTTTTTAATTAAAATAAAAAATTACTCCGATATTTCATTGTGCAGACCATGTTTATTTAGACCATGTAGTATGAACCTTGTTTATTTTTACTATATTGCGACAAATACTAAATTTAAATGTGATATCAATTTTATGGATTCCTATATTAACAAAAATTATAAAAATATAAGAGCTTGTGCATATATTATGATTTATTTTTCTCAGAAAATTCCCTCGCTATTCAATCAATTTTTCCTAAAAATAGTTGTTTTTACACACCGACTGCAAGTGACGTAGACATCAATACCAGTTCTCCCATTATATCATATCCCATTCAGGCCCACAGGTTATGTCCTTCTCTCTACCCCCTCCCCCTCATCCAACTCCCCTCCCGCCTGAAAAACGAATGCATTAATATTTATGAATAATTTTAACAATAATAGTAGTCGATATATTCATTTATGCAATAGTCATTGTTTTATGACAAATGGCTGAACGATTGATAGTTGTATTAAATTATATTACTGTAGGATTTAATATATTTAATATATTTATTTTATAAATTACACTACCTATACCTCATCAAATGCAAGACGTATTCATAAACACTGCATTACCTTATTTAATTAATATTTTTGATAAACTTAATACAATTTGTCTACCCTAGTTAAAATATGTGGGTGGCATCAAACAAAAAAAAGAATGAAACGTTTAGTCCAGATAATGAAAAAATCATTGTATAGAATTTCTTACTCAGTTTCTCTATAAAGTTAAAGTTTTTATACTAGTACCTAGTTTAAAGAATAAATTGCTATCAAATAAAATGATCTGTATGGTAGTGAGAAAAGTATATCAAGTCTTATTAAAACTAATAACAAACCATGAAATAAGTAAATAGCAATTAATATACACAAAATGCAATATATCCGTTAATCGCAGTTCTAATAATGCAAATAGACAATTCATATAATTAACTTTCATTTAAGAAAACAAATGTTCCAAAGGTTCCGGGTTTTATTTATTACTTAAAGAATCCCGAACGAAAAGCTGTAAATTTACTAAAACCTTTCACAAAACATAGGAATTGAGAGAATGCACTGATATATGTATTTCTCTGGATGTTGATTTTAACAGTACATTAGGGTTCGAAAACCAGTATAAGCATTTAACGAAATACAAAATAATCTTTATGTGGGAATTATAAGTTTGGCAATTCAGCATTTACAGTTGGAAGTAGTAATTCTATTTTATTATTTTCCATTAGAGAATACATATCTTCAACCATTTGACGTTTGACTTGAAGTCATGCTTGAGTTTTCAAAAGAATGCTACGATTCTTTCAAGCAGTGTTAGTCCATTACATGAAAAACTGATCTCTTATTATAAAATAACAAAAATATTTTAAAATTAATGATCATCCATTTTTTTATCGTTAAGAAGAATCAATATTTGTCTAATAATTACGTAGGTATGTATTATAAAACTATCTCCATCAGTATCGATCAGTTCCTAGGAGTTGAGTTTTAGTAATTGATTCTCGATACAAATTCTTTTCTAAAAAAAAAAAAAATTTAGAGTGAAACAATAAGAAATTTTTTTATAATAGTGGAACAGTTAATATATTTGCATAAACTATTGTAAGGAATGAATAGAATTAAAAACATAAATTAGAAACTTCTAGAGTTAAGGAGCAAGTCAGTAGTTTAAGCCCCTATTACTTAACAGTTATGCGTAATTGTATAACCACAGCGCCTTAACGGCAGCCAGGACCTTCACCAAGACCTACGTTTCGTTTGGTAAATCCTATGTATTATTCTTTTTTTTTTTTTTTTTGTTATTTACGAAATTAACGAAATTGATTAAATATGTGCTATCATCATAAATTTATTAAAATAGCGAAGACTTAAAAAACATTTCATTCAATATTACTAATAATACGAGATTATAAAACATTTCAACACAAACAACAATTTTAATGGTAAATTATGTACTAAATTGCCAAATCATTAATTATTTTAAATGTTAAAGAATTTATGTTTATTATTGTTACAGCTTATTCCTCTCAAAATCCATATCAAATAATTTTTCTGGTTTAATTAAATGTGGAAACTTCAAATTTATGTATGTATGAATATCTTTTATTTCTATATTCATTTGTTATTATTGGAGTAAATAGAAAATAATCATATAATGGATTAAATAATGGTGTGGACCAACTAAAATAATAACAACTTCCACGGCAGATAAAAGGTTTTAGGTTCTTACGGCTAAACAAAGAGGTGATAATGTAGGATTTTCCACAATAAAATAAAGGACCAGGTACTTTGGCGAGTCAAAGGTCCCGAATTCAGTCATTCATGTGCTAATAGAAAACAAAATATTCTACCTACAACCAGATATGATTATAGTATCAGATCCATACATCGTTTCATTTTTACTTTAAAAAAATTAAAAATTAAAAAAAAAAACTTTTTCTTGTATATTTTTAACTAGTTACTACTAAAAACGTTTCGACGCTTGGATAAAAAAATCAGGCAATTATTTATAACAATACAATTGTATTAATAGCATATTAATTTCTCTAAAGAAGGATAGTTTAGTTTACTGAATGATATCTTGTTCAGAAACTATTTATTTTCTTCAGTAAAATGATTTATTTTTATTATTTCTTTTAACCTGTGGTAATATGAAAATTTTAACGTAGGATATATGAACGGGATAAAAAAATGATTCAAAAGAAAAATAAACTAAATAAAAAATAAAATTATATATATATTAGGGATGTTAATGTATTTCAAATGTTATTTCATGAGAATTTGTATAATGATTTTTTTTTTTTTTTTTTACATTGCATTAATATGTTGATCATATATTATAATAAATGCTTTTGGCTGTTTACTGAATATTTCTTGAATTATTAATGTTTTTTTCAATATACCTGCTCCGCTTTTTTTATTTTGCATATAGATTACTTTTGTAACATAAATTTATGCCATAAAGCGAAGAAATAACATCGAAAATCAAGGAATCTTACCACTGTCACATCACTGATATTTATTAACTGTTTTATGTAATAATACGTAATCTAAGATATCTCCCAAAAAGAAAAATATATGTTTATAAAGAATGAAACAAGGAAATAAAAAGAAAATGGAGAAATATTTGGGGGAAGGAACAAACCAACTATGCCATTCGTGCTGCGGTTAATATTATTTGGGAAGGCTCTGAGATGGCTCGGGGATTTTACTCTCCGCAGGAATGTCAAGAACTCCATCTTCTCTAATTTAAACAAGGCTACTCACTCCACCAATCCACCAATCCACCCCTCTACCGCTATGGATTCTTTCTGAATTCCCAATCGGATATCTGTGTAATAACTATTCCATTGTTCTTTTATTTATATAAAATAATTAAATAACAAATAGAACATGATAACTTTATTTTATAAAAGAATATTTTTTTTTTAAATTGAAAAATAATATGCAGGTTGTGTATACATCATAAAAAACAAAACAATAAAAGGAATCAATTTATCGTGCCAACATTTCGGCTTGCGTAGCTTTCATCACAGCAAAGAAAACATAACAATAAATATGACTAAAACTAGTGTGACTTAAAATAAAATTAAACAACTAAGAACGAAAAATATGGTATTATAAGATATTTATGATTTAAAGAAAATGAATTAAATTGAAATATTTTAATTCTTCTCGTATACAATTCTCACAATCCAAAATTTATTTAGTCTCAAACAAACGTTTACACCATAACCTAAATCTACCATGTGTATTATGATTAAGGCCAGATACCGATCCTCCCATGATTAGCAACTTTTACACTCGAATCCACTAGCCTTCCAACTTGCTTCCCAGTTTATTCCCGATAATCCCCCAACTTCTAATGCAGAACATTTGTTGAAGTGGTGCGAGTGGGTAGTTTCTTCACACATTATTTTAATCATTTTTCTACATATTTACAAGACATATATATTCTACACATTTATAAGTTTTTTTTGTATTTATTTGTCAATAAATACAAAAAAAAATGTAATGATTGTAATAAAAATGAATGTAAGAAACTATTAATAAAAATATTACATTATAAAATAAATAAATGATTCAAAGGAAAACTGAAGAGAAAACCTGGTCCAAAGTGGTCTGAGAAGGAAGAGAAAGACGCAGCACGGTGAAAAGATGAAGGAATATTGGATGAAGAGAAAACAGCAATGAACGAAGAATTGAAATTGGCACGCAGTCCTTTGTAGGCCCCAGCGTATACAAAAACAAATATATGATTTGTTTATTAAATAAAATGATTTCTTATCCTAGTATCAACACTCTGGCTTAATTTTGAAAAAAAGTTTAGTTATAAACTAAACACTGTAAAGTGGTTAAGCCGTACTCTTACAAGATAATAATAAAAAAAATATGAAACAAAGAGTATATTACATCAATACCTACAAATTTCA
Source organism: Euschistus heros (assembly GCA_003667255.2). Lineage (NCBI taxonomy): Eukaryota > Metazoa > Arthropoda > Insecta > Hemiptera > Pentatomidae > Euschistus > Euschistus heros. The sequence continues at coordinate 477,738 of RCWM02000105.1, read as the reverse complement.
TAATCATTTGTTTAGTTTACTTTTTTCAGTTGTATATTTGTATACTTGACTAATGTATATTTGATTATGACTGTTTTGGTTTGTTTAGTTAATGAGAGATCAGAAAAAAAAATCAGTTACTACGTTCCCAAATAACATTCTACGAGGCTAGTTTATATCTATGTAGAGTTACGTACCATAAACATATTATTAAAGTTTACTAGTCTGATCCACAATTAAAAGTTTACAATGAATACTTTATTTACGTTCTTGAAAACACAATGTGTCCTAGCATAAAGATAATTTGTTATGTTTTTTATTTATCAAACGATAAACAATAGAAACATAAAATATAATGACCTCAATCCAGGCAGAGAAGAAAGTAACTCTAAACAGATCCATTTTATTAACTCTGGTTACGATTGTCATAATTTTCTATAAATTAATCTTTATTTGTTTATTTATTTGATTACTATTTTAGCTGCCGTGTACAATAAAGTAGGCTAGATGCACCATTTACATATACCACTTACGTACATTCAAATATGTTTATTAAACTTTAAACTATACCTGTAACGTAGAAAATAAACACATAAAAACAAGTTATTTTTACATGTCAGTCAACTTTTAGTTGAACAGATTCAATTGAAATGAACCTTCTACTAATCTTCGTCCCACACATTGAACATTGGGGAACATTACTGGAAGATGACGGGAAGGATAAGTTAGGAGGAGAATATAGAAAGACAGAGAAGAAAACGGCTAAGATAGAAGATAGAAGATAGGAAAGCTATATATAGATTGGGCTCAACGGCTGCTACGTGATAAAAATCCGCGGCTAGGAGTTACGTGCCCCGCCGGTTAACACGTCATTAAGAACCCCCGAGCCCATCCGCAGCCCGGTCGATTCTATCGCTCGCTTCAACCGCTATCCTTTATCCGCTTTGTATTCTCAAACTTCCTGAGATTTATAGCAAACGGGAACCCGATTTTAAAACATTTATACAATGTAAAATCAGCCCAGACTTTTTAATGAGATTGAGCAAAAAAGGTCAACGGGCCATTTGTAAGCATGAAGGGATTTTTTTTTAGGTGATTTGGAAATACCGTTTTGTAAATAGTCAGACTATAGTGTATCATAAATTATAATAAAAATAAGTGATTGCTCAATAATGACTACAAATAGGGTCCTAGGAGTCAACCTGGGAGGAGTCCCTGTGGCTCTGGACAAATGGGAATGAAGTGCGTCGTTGCCTGTCACCTGTAACACTAATATATTGGATTCATCAAGAGAATCCAACTTATCCTCTTTCACTCCAACTCCAGCATGTAACCTACACGAGGTGTTCCCTGTTAAGCTGAGCAACCCAGTGGAAGGTTTGGTAATCAATCCCAGCGGAAAACTGGGTCGGAGAGAGCCAGACAGAATTTATGACTAACATCAAGGAATCTCCCTCTAAAATTCCCTTAGAAGTCAACAACATTCGGAAAGTAACTGCAGTGAAGTATCTAGGAGAATGGATCTCTGCGAATCAGACCGAGAACCTAGCCATAAACTCAAGATGCGCCAAGTTTGAAAGGGCTTAACACTCCTGCCGAGATATTTACTCATGTAAATGCCCCTCCAAAACTCTAAAAATAAGGCACCACAACACTGTAGTAAAACCAGCTGTTCTGTATGCCTTCGAGTGCCTTGTAATGGCCAGGAAGGGCCCACTCAGGAAGCTAGAGATCGAATAGAGGAAAATCCTGAGAAGGATACTAGGACCAGTCGGGGAAGAGAATGGCATCTATAGGATACGGCACAATGATGCGTTGTATAAATACCAGGAGGATATCCTGACATGCATAAGGAAAAGGCGACTGGCATTTTATGGACACCTGGCCCGCATGAATCCCAAAAGATTATCAAACAGAATATCTACTGTGGCAGGTAGAGGCAAGGCTTCCAAGAGCAAGTGGATCTCATCAGTGAAGTCAGATCTGGAACAACTAGGGATCCCACTTGATAAAACAAACCGACTGCAGTTCTGACAAGCTGTCCGAAAGGGAGTTTTTAGATAGTGTCGCTGAATAATCATTTAATCCCAATGGCAAGTGACATGTATCAGGTGAGATTTAATGGCAATTCCATACATTTTTAACATTTTATAGAGAATTATTGAACTTAAACATGAAGATAAAATACAGATTTTTGAGTTGTGTCACTTTTAAAATACATGCGCCATATGGAAACATTAGGATCATTACCGATAGGTCTTTCCTGACCTAATAAGAACCATTAAGGATGATTCGAAGAATTTTCGATTGTGAAGATTACATTTAACAATGAATTAAATGGTTTAAAGGAGCACCAAATCCCAACTCTATATGTTCAAATAGGTCTAATTACTGGCATGTAAATAAGTCTCTTATAATTAATTAACAATTTTTACGTCCAATAAATGTTTATTCTTGCTTTATCCTTGCAAATGTAAATAAAATGCATAAAGAAACATTCAAATCATACAAATAAAAATGGTCTGATTAAAGTCGCGACGAATATGAAGAACTAAGTGTGGGCTGGTGTAGGGCTATATTTAAATATATTTCATATTTTAATTATAACGACTAACAAGTATAACCCACGACTTCCTGTCCTACAGTATCTTTTAATGATATTCCACTAATCCCTGTAGAACAGATCCGCTACCTTAGACCGCACTTGGACAAGAAACTGTCCGTTATTACAGATTACTTCAACATTTATTAGACAAATGTTCAAAACTCTCCAAATTAATTACAAAGACTATTAATATACATGACTGTGATTAGACCTATCTAGACGTACGGAGTTGAGCTTTGGGGCTCCACTAAACCATCCAATTCATCTCGTATTCAATCGTTACAATTCAAAATCCTTCGAAAAACCTCAATGCACCTTACTTGTGTCACCATTAAACTTATCCATAAAGATCTTAATGTTCCATATATTGCAGATTTAGCCCAAATTAGATATCTATCCTTTCATAGTAAGCTCCATAACCACTCAAATCCCCTTATTTCTCAACTTGCTTCCCACACTATTCCTGATAATTCTCCGAGACGTCAGAAAAGAAGATGGTCCAAAGACCTTCTAGTGTAGAATTTGTATTAAAGTGCTACTGATGGATAGTACTTTTCATGTTTTGTCACGTTATTGTAATAGTTAACAGCACATTTACTTAATGTATAAATTTTGTACAGTTGTAAATTTGAATAAATTGTTATTAAAAAAAAAAATTCTAAATTGTAACAAAATTCCATTATTTTAAATGTGTTACCCAATTATTAACTTCATTTAGCTCACTGTTAAATATTCACATACTGTCACTGCAATCACTTAATTGTTAAATCAAATAAAAATATTAACGAATAAACAATATAGTAAAACTAATATGATAGGAACAGTAAATGTGTCTGCTAGATATTTAACATGAACTGAGGCGGGGATTTAAATATTAGCCCCATTTATTTTATCATATTAGCATCACGTTTCGTCCAGAATTATAATATCTCAGTTAATTTATAGCGGCTACGCCCTGGATCCTCTTTAATATTATTAATGCTCCTGATTAATAATTGGCATTAGCATTTGTTTAATATTCTATTGACGTGAATCATTATTAAAATTTGAATTAATTTCTTCTATAGTTGCATTTTGATTAATATCCAATATGATTTCCCCATGTCGATGAAGTCCAATGCCAGAATCAGATACTAAGCTAAACTGTATCTTATGTATCATTAGATATTTGTAATATATTAGTAGTGTTTTCCTATCTTGAATTGGATCGGACTTAGCCCTGTCCAAATGGCCTATCCTGAATCTTATTTATATTTTAGTAAATACTTAATTTTATTTATTTTATTTCTGATAAACACACCTTTTTAAAGTTTTATTTCATTTTCATTACTGCATCATGTTTCCATAGATCTATTTTTTTCCAATCTGAATCGGGTTTTATTAATTAAAAATAATACATCTATAAAATGTGACAATAATAATCATAATGACACCAACCGCTTATAAAACTTATTATTTAATTACTACCAACTGGTACCACTATATTAAAAGTTTTATATGAGAACGTTTAGAGGACGTCTCCTTTTTAGACGCCAGGAGCGTCCATTTGGAATGGAATGAGAAGCAAGTTGTGATACTAATGAATTTGAATAGTTGTGGAGTTTGCTATGAAATGATAGGTATCTGGCTTGGGATAAATCAGCAATATATGTAACATTAAGGTCTTTATAGATAAGATTGTTTGTGGCAAAGTGAGAGATATTTAAGGATTTTTCCAAAGGTTGTGGATTGAAATGGTTGAATACGACATAAGTTAGATGATTAATTGGAGTACCAGATCTCAAAATTTTGTTATCGTAAAGCATACAATACAAAAGATAAATCTCATTAGATAAAAATTATCAGCTTTAAAAACGAAATAAACGGGGAGGCTGATAGCCAAGCGCGACGGGGTTAAAGTCTCAGCCCCTTACGGACGGAAGATCGTTTGTTCGAATCCTACCTGAGAAGGTTGAAATTTATTTTGTGGCGGGTTTATAAACTGATTCTTTACCTTCCCTCACTCGTCCTTCCTGCCCTAGTTGGAGAACATGAAAAAATTCAGTCCCAACAAACAAAAAAAAACCGAAATAAACGTTGAATTTTATATTTAACAAAAATATAAAATCCTGCAATAATTTTTTGAGAACCAAATACTTTCTCAATTTTTGAATTATTATTATTTAATTTTTTTTTCTTATAAATATAATCTAATTATCACTATTATTTCTCTAAGCCGTTAGTAAATGAGAGATAGACGTGTACTTTAGAGCACAATAGCTTCCCTTTTTGTGTCAGATTGTAATATTCGTCGATGTAAAAGAAATTAAATTGAAAAAAATGGAACTAACTATGACATTGTAAGAAGGTTATTTATTGTAACGGAGAAAAATGTTGATACATAATAATGCTTCTTTGCAATTACTTAATTAAAAAAAAAAAGTCAAACGTTCTAATATTTTTGTTATTGAAAAAATATTAAATTTTAATTTAAGATAAAAATCGTTTTGTCATATGATAGTTTTAAATTTAGACTGATAATATAAAAATGTTTATAATTATTGAAATAAAATTGAGAATGGATTGACGAAACCGAGCTGTATCCGTTTCTTATTTCTCTAGAAAGAGGCAAATTGTAATAATATAAAAGTATAAAAATAATAGAAGAATAAAAATAGATAAAATAAGTAAAGAAACATTTTAATTACTTTAGGCGTCTTGTTCACCAATTTATCACTATCGTGCCTATTTATTATTCAGCTAAGCCATTCCCCCTCTCCTTTTACCGAATATACGTCAGAGGATCTAGACACGAAAGATATAACTTTTGCCTGAAGCATTCTCAAATAGGAAAGGATGTACATAAAAAATTATTGAGGTAGGTGATAAGGATATTTCAGTTTGCTAAATGATCTGCTCGCTCCCCCTGACGTGGAGTTATGGCAGCCGCATACTTCCCATTGCCAACATGAAACCACTAAATGGTTTTTCACAAGTTCTTTGTGGAGCGATACGCCCGGAGTGCTATTCCTTATCTCTGCAAATTCTTTTTTTAGTTTTTTCATACTTTTAAAAAAGAATTATTAATGGTTATTTATAACTGTATAGTTAGCCTCAGGAAATCTTTTAGCGCCAGAATGACTGCTGTATAAGACTATCATACAGCCAGTTGTTACCTATTTAAGCTGCACCTGGATCCTGACAAAAATAATATAAATAAGGCTTTTCACATAGGAAAGGAAAGTTCTTCGGAAAATATATGGACCTACCTAATCTGAGGGAGAGTGTATAATTAGGACTAACAATGAGTTGAGAACATTTTATGACCAGCCAAATATTGTGAATGTTATAAAAAATGGAAGAGTGAGGTGGATCAGACATGGGGAAAATGTTTGGGAAGTGACCGTCTCCCAAGGAAACTAATTTATTAAAAGCCGGGAGGAGCTTGGAGACCAGATAGTCCTAGAATTAGAATCTAACTAGAGTTAGATAACATAGAGGAGGGACTAGCTTAACAAGCAAACCGTGACAAGGTCCTTGTCCTGGGAGGGTGGCAGCGCCAAATAGAACAATAATAATAATAACTGTGTAGAAAATATAAATCCATTAAATGTGTGGTAAAATTAATAATAACAAGTCTCTAAATAATAATTACTCGTAAAGCAACTTCCGTACCTCAATAACAAGTCCCGAGATGAACTTTTTGCGGACACCTCGAAGAGCTGTCCGGGGTAGAAATACTTGTTTAAAAACTAGTTGACTTCAATAGCTATGGAGTTTACTATGAAAAAATAGATTTCTTGTTAGAAGTATTAAATAAAAGAGGAAAACTTATCGCATGTATTTTTCCCCATTACTATTTTTTTGATTCACAAACTGAAAATATGCTAACATGGGATTCTTTACTTCATATATATCATTTATATCATAAACATTATATACAGGGTGAGTTCCCTCAGTGTAAAAAAAAAAAAAATGGGTAAAACTAGACCAAAAATGTAGCAAAATGCCGCAGTCCTCACCTTTCTATTCCAATCTGTTGTAGATATACGATAAATCAAAGACTTTTTTGAGGAAACCACGTTTTTTTTTTTCCATAAAAGCTGTGATATCTCCGTTTGGTTTAAATATTTTTCAAATCTGACCACATTTTCGAATTTAACGCTCACCGTTTTTTTAAAAAAAACTATCCACAAAACGTCAAATCTGACAAAATTTGATTGCAAATTTAATCAGCTTTCGAATGAAATGTTAAACGTAATGATTTTGTTTCAATTTCATGGAGAAATGTACTTCTGAAACCGAAAAAACATGGTGTTCTCATTTGAGATACAAATCTTTTACTTGTGTAAATAAAACATTACGACAATCCCTTACTAAAAATGTGCATTTTAAACATAAAAAACTCTTCATTGGAATAAAAAGGAAAGAAAAAAAAAATATTGTTTAATAGAAAATAAAGGAAAACTGTCAATAAAGCGACACCAGATCAGAGGTTATTACATTTATCTATTTTTTTTACACTAAGAGATACTCAACCTGTATAAATGTAGAACTCTGACGATTTAGCAGATATATCGGCACCGTAAAAAGAAGTTACTTTACTCTGATAAAGTGAAATTCCACCAAAATGGTAATAAAAGTATTCATGACGTCCTTTTGGTCGATTTTATTTTAATACAGAAATTAAATGTTTAAAAGTTAAGTTGTACCTTCTGATAATAGGTATATTAAACTTTCAATACAAAGCAAATAAGAATACAAATAAAATGCAATTTAAAGTACAAAATCTGACCTCCAGTTCGAATTATTTGATTAGAGGTTCCCTCGGTTGTTGAAAATTATCATTTTCTCCAGGACTTGTTCGGTTTCGTCATTGATAAAGGGTTTGGTTGATGAAAGGGGTATATAATAGAACACATTTATTTATGTTTAAAGAGTTTTACTTTAGCAGGGAAATGTTACACAACTCTTTCATCTTCTTCATTTCTCTGTTTCTATTTTTTTTTTAAATATTCAGATTTTGCTACCTAACACTTCTGCAAATAACTCATCTATAATGTAACGTTGACATTAATAGTAGGAACAAAAATATTCTCAAAGGATCAACCATGAGAGTTTGAATAAAGATTTATGAAACCGTTATGAAAAATTTTTTTTTCCTTGTCATTTACAGCCGTATATATTCAGAAAATAAATACATAAAATTGGATAAAAGTCTGTATTTTATTTAATCAGCTTTTTGGCCTAGAGGAAAAAAAAAATAAAAACGATTAATTTGTTCCTTATTCAACAAAAGTAACATCAATTTGAATAGCAATGGTTCCCGCTGGCAAGGACATGAACAGAATACAAAGAACGATAAGATAGAAATAATAAAAGCCAAAAACGTACAAATACAACGAATAGAAGGGTTTAGGATTCCTACCACGTCCCTAGCACCCCCCATCCTGTCCCCTATAGCTCACCAATGAGGGGGGGGGGAAGTTCAATGGGAAATTGTCCTTTTGTTAGCCAATTAACCGGCAAGGGCGCTATTGACAGAGATTTTTCAGAAAATTCAAAACTAACACTTCTGCCGTTTTCCCTATCGCAGTGTATTCAGCCACTAGCGGAATAGATTTTCCTCAGCAAATGTTGGTTCTAACGTTCTTTGTAATGAATATAACTACGTCAGCATATTATTTTAAAAAATACCAATGCAACTTCCCGTCGGTTTTGAATTAAACAGAAATACAAAAAAAAATATATATATATATATCGGTATTTCAATTGACCACGACCCTGCATTGATATCGATAGATTGCTTAAAGGCATTTGATACTGTCTCGTACAGAATATTCTGCTAGCAGTATACTATGAATGCTCAATGCCCAGAGCAATTAATCTTATTAATAAATTCGTTTCTTAGCCAACGATATATAATGGTAAAGGTTGTACTTCTTGCTTGTGGAAGAATAGACCGGTTCTGTCCCTAATCCCTTTGTCTATGTATACGGCAAACATTGTTGAGGTAAATAACACAAAGTGTAACCCTTTTGCTGATTACTTAGCTATCACCAGCAGTATTCTCAATGCAACAAGGGCCATAAGTCAAGCTGAAGTAGCATGTCAAATGATTATAGACGACTTAAGATAACTTCAGATTTATGCTTGGTAAAACTAAATGCGTTATATTTTCATTTCAAAAGAAGAGAACAAATTTCCGGTCAATTTAAAATGAAATGTACATACGACCAAAATTTCAATTAAATCATCACATCTATATAACAAATATATGACTTTATCGGCCTATTTAGAATATTTTTGAGGAAAAAATCATACAAGCTCCACGTAATCTATGAAGCACACCTATTCCTTCTTACATCATAGACAATAACTTAAAAGGTTCTAATAACTCCTAAATGGAATATTAAGAAAAATAGTAAAGAGCAATTTATCCATCAGCAGCATAATGGCAAGATAATTTGTCACTAGAGAAATTTACACATACGAAGTATCATATATATTAAACAGGCATAATTTGTAGACTTTATGCTAAATTACTCTAAATTATGTTTTTCACATTTCATGTTATTTTTATTATTTAAATGAAATTTATATCTCGTAAACTTAAAAGTTTTCTTAATTTGAGCCCCACGCTTAGAAGTTTACGATCTAATATGCTCAATAAAAAAATATATACATTCTTATTACTTATTTTTTTAGCAAAATTGGTGGAAATTAGCTTAGGTGCTTGATACAGAACCCATAGATACCTCCTAGGCAACTGAACAGATTTAAAGTGCATTTAAATCTATTTTGGGGCGAAAGCTCTGTTAAGAAATGTTTACTCTGATCCTCTGCAAAGAGGAAAGTGATGGATAAACACAAACACAAACACCGGCGCAGAATATCAACAATTAATGTTGAGCACTATCAAATTTCTTTTAACGGATAGGTTTACACAACAACTTAAAATAAAATAGAAAAAAAATCGCCTCAATTATTATTTATTTATTTTAATAAAAAAGAATCTGAAATTAATTACTTGCTTAATTTCTATATTTCAAATATTTTAAAATAAAATCTAAGTAAAATTACATGATTATTACTTCGAATCGTGTTTCCATAGCTATTATTTTTTTAAATTCTCTTATTCCGTTGCATTTAATTCTTAATTTTTTTTTTTTTTTTTTTTTTTAGAGAAATATAACTCAAAACCAAATTTTCAGACATCAAATTATATTTCCTCAAATCAAATTTTTTCAACTAGTTGATAGGTAAAGGTCTGGCTGCATTAGGAAAGAAGCCTTATTTTTTGTAGGGCTGTTTTCAATGTGATTTAATTACTTTTTAGAGAACACCTAAAGATTAGCTAAACATAATCTAGCAGAAAAAAAAACAACTGGAAATTGGTTTTGAAATTCTACGCCTCATTCCAAAGAGAATCAGATTTTAGTCAGAATTAAAGTCATTTATAGTGTAATATAAAATATAATTACTTTACGAAATGTTCTAATTTCTTCATTAATTAAATTTTTGAATTGGTCATAATAAACACCACAGCGGGATAAGAACGGATGAATGCATGACCACTCAACGCAGTAAAAAAAAAAAATAATAAAAAAAAAAAAATTAAAAAATAAAAATTAAAAAAAAAATTGTATTGTTATATTATTATTAGATTTTTATATTGTTATATTATATTTATATTTTAAAAAATAAACCTTCATTTTTAGCCATACAATCATCCATTTTTTTCTCTTACGTTCCGCCATTGTGAAACTCAATATATTTTTATATTTTGTTAATATTTACCATAAAATAAATTGTATTAACGACGTATTTATATGTTGATTTATAAAACCTGATAAAATACCCGTTGTAAAGAAAAATCTTTCTCTACAACTTTCATCGGCTTAACTGGTAACCGGCTGGGCCTCGATTCATGTTTTTGGAACAATAAATTCATCACGTATCATACAGTTAGGATATATTGGCTCTTTTAGTATTTTTTTTTATATATATATTATTGATTTAGTAGTTGCGACAACTTCTTTGTTGATCACCGTTGAAGAAAATCATTCAATTTATTTTTTTCAGACCATGTGCTCCGTAGTGATTGGTTTTCTGCCGTTCTCTGGATGTGGCAAAAGCAATTCTTCTCACATGTGGGTGGTTTCAAGTTAATATTTATTCTGTGGGCGTTAGAGAAATAAATAAGATTTATACTTAATAAATATATATAATTAAAAGATTGGATTTATTAATTATATAGAAATAAGTAATTCATAACAAGATATAAGAATCGTATAATTCTAATTAATCTTCTTAATTATAAATAAATAAAACAATCACGTTTATTTACTCTATGTTATCTCACATTCTTTATTATTGCACACAGCTTTGATATTTATTGATTGATTTATTTGATATTATTCTAACTTTGATTAAAAAATATTTTTATTTAATAACTGTATGCCATAATAATCAAAATAATTATTAATATTATTTCTATAATCTATAGAACTCAATTTTGCTATTAGCTTCTGAATGCAGATGATATTAAAGAATGCCACTTTTTTCGGTGAATTTATGGGTAGACGAGTGTTTTTACAGGGAAAGGCATTTCTACCGTTCTAAATTGAGTTCAATGTTCATTGAGTTTTGAACCTTACATTGAAAATCTTATAAAATAAATCCTAAATTATAGTAATAAATAAATAAATGTAATAACATAAGATCCTCTGATCTGGTGTCGCTTTATTGACAGCTTTCCTTTAATTTCTATTAAACAATCATTTTTTTCTTTGCTTTTTATTTCAATGACAATTTTATTATATTTAAAATGCAAATTTCCATTAAGGGATTGTCATAATGTTTTATTTACACAAGTAACTGATTTGTACGTCAAATGAGAACACCATGATTTTTCGGTATTAAAAGTAAATTACTCCATGAAGTCGAAACAAAATCATTACTTTTAATATATCATTCAAAAGCTTATGAAATTTTCAAGTTTTTGTGAGATTTGCAGTTTTGTGTATAGTTTTTCGAAAAACGGTGAGCGTTGAAGTAATTAGGACATTGTGACTTTCCCAAATCAGGTGAAGATCAAGCTGTTCTTTAGGTCACAAGTTTCAAGGTTACATGTACTCAGCTCTTATATAAAATTTAATGCTTAATCTGAAAATGTGGTCAAAATTTGAAAAATATTTAAACAAAATGGAGATATTACACCTATTATGGAAAACATCGTGGTTTCCTCAAAAAAATCTTTGATTTACCGTATATCTGCAACGGATTGGAATAGAAAGGTGAGGTCTGCGTTTCACATTTTTCATCAACTTTCACCCATTTTTTTTTTTTTTTTTTACACTAAGAGATACTCACCCTCTATAGTGAACATTCGTATTTCATCGTGACAAACATTTTCTTATTCTATTTGACTAATGAATTAACTACCAAATAAGTAAAGAAAGAGTTTGAATTTAAAGCTATCGAGCTTGAATAAATGGCAAATGTTGGATGGGAGGGAGTTGCAGAAATTAGGTGCACTGGCAATAAAAGGGCGTTTAAATGATGTTGTAGGGAGTTAGGTAAAGTTCAGAAGGACCGGATTTGTGGGAACTAGATCACCTTAATTTTAATGCTTTGACAATTTAGAAAGGTGACTGGGAGAAAAGAAATTGGTAATGAAATGAAACAAGGATGTATTGTCGTTGGAAGGAGAAAAATAACAATTTTAATTTGGTGTAGTGGTGATAAATACGGTCATGACAGATTATCTCTAGAACGAAACTCACACAACAGTTTATAATCATCTTTAACTTTGTACCCTAATATTCAGAGAGACCTCCGTACATCACACTACCACAGTCAAAATGGTGGAATATACGGGAAGAAATTAACGTAAACGAATTGAAAATGATGTGGAGAGTTCTTTGTCCCAAAACAAAAAAAAAGATACAAGTATCAAATCGAATCTCATGTTAAAAGACGGGTGAAATAAATTGAAAGCAATGGATATTATATTCAAGAGTAGTATTCAGAAATGTTTAAAATATCTGATACAAAGCTATGCTCAACAACTTTTGTTGAAAACCTAGCAGAGAAGAGATTCATTCTAGAAAGTGATCTAGAACTTGTTGAAGTTGTGAAGATCAACGACCTGGAATTGAACGCATAGACGTCTTAAGTTTTTTTTTTTTTTTTTTTTTTTTTTTTTTGGTTTATTTTCCAAGGGTATTTTGGGAAATTTTCAATGATTTTGGTTTTATATTTTTGCTATTATTATTTATTGTATCAATTTAATATCTTTTTTAATATCAATTGTAAATTATTTCAATTTTAAAGAGGGTGCATGTACAAATATTTAAATACACGCCGTACAGGGTTACTTGAAGAGGAAAACCACTAAGAAGAAAAAAAACAAGTAGTGAACTTCATAATCGATGCTAAATAATCCGGTCATACGTCTGAGACATATATGACATCGCAGCCTCAGAATTCACCACTATTTATTCCTGCACACACATGGCAGTCTGTCGCGGCGGTCAGTTATCGGTTAACAATGTGGCTACTTAACACAGAAAGGTATAGCAGTGTGAGCGATCCAGGGTTGAAATAGTTTTCAACAATAGATGGTTCGCATTAGGCGTTTCCATCGACTATATTAATTTGTAGATAAGATAGTACGTCTGTGGGAGTATCGTCTGTAGCTTGAAGGAAAGTCCTTGGTGCCAGACTCTATCAAAAGCTTGAACAACATCCAGAAATACTCCAGTTGCGTAGAATTTGTGCTCTAGAGCCGTGTATTATAGTACGTAACTCTGTTTGTAATTGGTGTATCGTTGAATGTTGTATTCTAAATCCAAATTGATGTTCTGGTATTACGTTCAGGTTTGTTAGTATATTGAAGAGTTTTTTGTATAATAAATGTTCAAAATTTTGGCACAGACAGAAAGTAAGCTGATAGGCTAGTAGGGTGAGAGGATACTTTCATGTTTCTTTGGTTTGAGAATCATTGTGATATGTGCGTATTTTTACTACAGAGGGAATTTAGTAGTCCTTAGTATTGCGTTGTAAATAGTGGTTAAGAACACAAGAGATTTACTAGGCATTTGCTGGAATATTTTAGCAGTGATCAGATCATAGCCAGGAACTTCTCTTTTCGGTAACTTTTAGATTTTTTCAGCAACTTGAGCTGGGGTAACAGGAGGTGGAAGTAATGTCAGTTGAAGGGGTACATCTTAAATGCTGTGAATATGATAGTCATGTTCGTTGTTATTGTAGCCCCTATGTGGTGTAAACATTAATTTCTCTTATTTCTTTTATAAATTTGTGGGATTAAATAAATAAATATCTATTTAAAATTCCGTTCCGATTTCGAAAATTGTAAAGCAACCACTTATGTTCAGCTTGTTGACACGAATTCCGTTGCCTTCCGCAGACTTTATTGGATTACTAAACAAAGAAGGACACAGCGGACGCGGAGTGACCACATCAAACATCCTATCCACATAGCTTCCAGGGCCAGGCGTGTGGGGGGGGGGAGTCGTCCTCTTTGAGCACCTACTCATCCTCATCCCGGCTCCTCTAGCCCTTCAAAAATGGGTTTACATAGCAGGAGTGCTTCCACAAAGGGAACTGATCGAAACGAACATTTAAGCGTCCTTTTTTCTACTCAAATCTTCGGCCTTGTTAGCTTAGGACTCGACTATATTGGCAATATAAAAGACTTTTCCACCAAACTAGGTTTTTTTTTGTTTTTTTCAAATATTAATAATATTTATGCAAATAAATACTTCACAAGTATTGCCATTTTATTGTAATCATATTTCCTCACATTTACTCAATTTACATGTTGTATAAATACGTAAATATCAATATATAAATATAAAATCAAGTAGTCTATATAATGTTTTGTATTCAATAAATGTGTGATTGTTTAGCAGAACCCTGAAATTCTACTCCGTAGTAAACTAAGCTACGACCATTGGCCTAACTTTTTGACTTTTTAAAACCATTTCTTAAACATGTATCGATGGTCATAGATAGCAATGAAAGAAATCATGGGATCTTTGTGCGAAGACTGTATGGTCATCTGCAAAAGTATAAGAGGTTCTGAAAGGGTGTTGAGGAATATCTGCAGTTTAGTGGGCAAAGAAGAGGACTCAATAGGCTGTCTTGAGAAACACTATAAATTTGTAGATAGAGCGAAAATAAAATGAAAACTTGTAAAAGAAGAATCAGTCGGTGAAAAATGTTCTGAGCATAAAACTGAAATGAAATTTTTTTTATTTTCTGCAGGTAGACCTTAATGACAAACAGTGTTGAAAGCTTTTTCAATATCCCGGTCTAAGATAGAAGCATTTGATTAATAGATTCAGGCTCTGGATGTCCAGTATAACATTTCTTATCATTTTTTAAATATTTTTAAAATCAAAATTTAAAAAATACAATTTTGTATGCAGTTCAAAGATGAGTAAACTGTCTTTCTTGAGCGATTACGTATCGCGGTTTAATGTGACCATCAACCGTTAAATCTAATTAATGTTTTAACGCTTTGGTAAATAAACTGAGCGTGTAATGTTATTAAACTGGAAGAAAAAAAAAAAAAAACAATCATTTAACATATCAATACAAGAAGTCTGGAAAGTGACGCATATAATAAGATGTTTCAGTTTTTTTTTCCGTGAAAACAGTATGCTGATTTGTTTTAAAAATCTGATAAAATCTGCCTGAATTTATTTTATTTTTTTTTTGTTTTACAATTATGTAATAATATTTGTTATTTATTGGAATTAGTTAACAGTGTGATTCTAAACAATTAAGGTTCTGTTGAATTAGCAGAGGGCTGTGCATACAGAGAGTAGGGTCCTGAGGTCGCTACAAAAGGCTTGCATGGGACAATTTTTCAGTTCGTTAACCTCCTTCGCTAGCTAACCGAGTTAGGCCTGCCTTCCCTCGCCTAGACGTGAGCTGCCAGTTAATAAGAATTCTCTTCCCGTTAAAAGAAAATCTTTTTAAATGTAATCTTCTAGAGTCTCGGTCTTCGGATTTATTTTATACAATTCAAAGTGATAAATAATAAATGTCAGAATCATATTATGTTCGGATCCAAAAAAAAAAAATATAAGATCGAAATATCCAAACATTGGCTAGATATGAAAAGTACTCATCTTAAACCAGTACTTTAGTATATATTACAGTGAATATTTTCGTAACTAATGATGTTTCCTCTGACAACCTACATGATGGACCCTACCTAGACAAAAGACTTTCAATTAGGTAAAACAAACTACTAATATACACCATTTTGAAATCTACTTGGACCTATGGACTTGACTTATGGGAAACAGAAAAGCAAACGAGTATCAAACTTATTCCATTTCTCTGACATAACCCTTTCTGCTTTCAATATACAATTCTCATACCCGTCGACTTTTCGAAATTCCATCCAAACCTTTCTAGTCACCTCTACCTTCTGGTTCATTTATAAGCCAGTTTCACGCATTCTTATAACCCACCTCATGGATTAAAACTGCAGTGGCTACGAGAGGTATTGTACATATTTATTTTGTTGGAGTTCTGGTAATGGCTAGCTTCTATGCTTAATAGCGCGGATATGCCATAGCGCAGATTCCACTAGATTTTGACGCTAGTGATGCAGCTGAGAGAGCAGCCATGAGATCATGATTCGGGATTTTCTTTCTACAACTAGAGAAACCAGCTTTATTATTTATTACAGTTTATTTTTTATTTTGTATAGTATGATTTTTTTAAATTTTTATTTAACATATTTACTTGATTTTTCATTTTCGGAATAGATTATTGGCATTAATATTACTTTTGTTATATTATATTAATATTAATATTTGTCATAAATATTAGTAGATTGTAATATTCATTCATAAAACAAAAAAATTCTGTTTCCCTTGGCTCAAAATTTCAGGTCTAAAAGCAACGGTACTCATCTTAACTTCCTTTTTATTTTCTTTTTATTTTGATCTTCTATTTTTAAAGTAAATTAAAACCTGTCAAAATCATGCGTCTACTGTACATTCTTGCCTTTTTTAAACAAAAATCAAAGTAATAATTAAATAAATAAAGATAAAACAAAGTTAGAAAAAAAATTATACATAATAGATAGATACAAAGAAAAACAATAAAGCAACAAGAAAAAAATAAAACCAATAAGAAAAAAAAAAAAAAAAAAAAACTCATACATATTTACATTTAGAAAAAAGGCCTCGCATCCCATCCTCCTTCCCCACCATTATTTATATTATAATAAATTAATATAAATTCATGTCATTTTGATATAAAATAATATATTGTTAAACGTGGGTATGCCCCCCCCCCTAAAAATTAACAATAGATTATGAAGGGGAAAAAAAAAATAGCATGATTTGGTATATGAATATGATTTCATATTAAAAGGCCAAAGAAGAAAAGAAAATATAGCATTGATTACATTGCAGACAAGAAAACTAGTCTATTGTGTGCTGATAACGTTCATTCTGATATCGAATTAAAATTAGCTTTAAAAAAATATTAATTGATCAAATTATAATTAAATATAATTAATCTGATAGACAACAATATGATTAATACATTTTGCAATACTTCTCGCAACATAGGAATCATTGAAGTTCAACAGTTTACAATTTAGATCTTAGAGAGGAAACTGTGTTCCCTAATAAAGATTATTTCTTCATTAGTTTCAAATGTCAGAAATCACAGACATAGAAACAATCATTGAGGTCAGGCAAATGGCTAAAGCTTAAATTGTTTCAATGTTGACATTGTAATCAGTAACAACTTCAAACAATGGATCTTGGCTGATGAGATTTTAATTCACTTCTTGGTGAGGATGTTAATAAAGGATGTTCGATTAATACTTTTATCATCCCAAATATTTACAATTAATTAAGATAACAACATAAATTGTCGTTCAAATTTCTGTCAACAAAGTGCAATTTTTGGGTATCAGCAGATATTATATTTTTTTTTTTTTTTTTTTTTTTTTTTGTCTAATGGGCTAAATTATAAAGCTATTACAGAATTAATATACCTTTGTAAACCATTGTGTAAAAAATTCAAAGTATTTAATTGCGTTCACCCTAAAATATGATATCAGCACATAATAAAATATTGACAGGTGACACAGATCTATATTTTCTTCCTAGGAATAGTGGAGAAGGGGGGAAATAAAGTGTCTAATTACATATGTATAATAAATTGATAGAATTTATAGTTTAATAACTATTTTCTGTGTGTTTAAAAATAAACTTTAAACGATTCGTAGTAGTACAACGTCATAACGCTACCCAGTTGTTACGAATCCATTACGCGTTATAGAAGAGGTCTATTTTTCAATTTTACGATGAGTGCAATGTTACGACAAGATGTAGGTGCATAGTTAAAAATAGTTTTCAGAGGTTATAGATTATTTTTAGTCATATGCTGAACAATATAATTTAATGAAATATATAATAGTTATCATTTAAAATAACAATTCTACAACGAATGTATAATATTAAATTTTTAGTGGGTATCCTCAACTTCTAATTACAGAGTTCTTTAATTTTCATGAAATGTGTCGTAATTTTTTTAAAATAAAATCGGATGTAATTTGTTTCAATTGGAATGCTGAATTTATTATGTTAGATTTCGTTGGGTTGAGTCTGTTATCAGTCTTAGTAATTTAGATTAGAATATTTCATTTTATTTTATATATACATAATATAATTTTTTTTAATTTTTTTAAAAGCGGATTTTTTATAAGGTTCTTAGGTTTGTTAAGCCTAGATAGGTGTTAATAAATAAGAGTATACTTCAAGTTTCTGCTTTCTAGCGGTCTATTTAACACTAAACCTACCATGACGGCTAAATGATCCTTTTCGGACATTTCGGTAGGACTTCTTAGAAACAACATATCCAGTCCTCTATTATTTTAGTTTTTTACCGAGAAATAGTAGTAGAAATGTGTAAAAATTAAATTTCGGTAGGTTAGTGTTAAAGGGTGCATTTTTAAGACATGCGGTGAAATGCAGCGTTAAAAATAATTTTTAGAGTTTTGAGATTATAACTGGTCATATACTTAACTAGGGAAATAATTTAATGAAATGTTTAGTAGCTCTATTTAAAATTACAATTTTATTTTAATTATACCAATAAAAACATATATAAGAAAAAAATAGAGCATCATATTGTTTTTTTTAATTATCACCTTTTTTTTAATATTTATTTCTTCAGTCTTCATAAATGCGATCAATAAACTTTTTATTTTACTTTAATTTAATCGTAACTTTATGAAATTAAAAGAGTAGACTAGAAATAAAGCAAGAATAATGTTACAAACAGTTTCAATGTGAGAATAAATACGTACTAATGGGATTTTCATCCATACAGATTTTTTTTAGAAAAACAAATAACCATCTTAATATCTAAAAACACCTCCTCTTGTTTGTCCACAAGCTTCATTCAGCGTCTTTGCATGGACTGGATGACACGAAAAATTGTTCTATCACTCTTCTAAAAGTGCGTTTTGATGACGCATGATTCCGAGTCCGCCTCTTCAACGTTTTCCTAAATATGCTCTCTCGGTTCTAGATCCCGACTTATTCCAGCTATGGGCCAAAGATGAATTCATACTTCCTGGAAGTAGTCAGTAACTACACCATACGTATGTGGTCTCGAACTATCTAGAAAATAGAAAAAATGTTCAATAATAAATAGAGTAAATAGTATTACTCCAGAATGTCGGCCAAATTTCACTCTGCAGTCAGAGAGCCCCTGTTTATTATACGCAACTGGGAACAGGCTACCAAACAATTGCCAGCCTACTCCATTACAGAGCTACGTCCAAACGCTATTCTTGGAGAAATATTGCGGGCAGCAAACCAATCTCTAGGGTATTCTGATACCCTTATCCGATCATCTAGAGAGTGTAGGGCAAAACTCGATTCGATGCCGAACAAAACCATTTTCTAATCAATAATTGTCGGACGTACATACAGCCGTCAAAATGAAAACATGGCTATTCGATGCTTTCTGGTTAGGGAAGGACATCACAATAAGTTATCTGGAGAATTTATCAAATCTCTATTAAAGAATATCTCAGAGCGAAATCTAGGTTTATTTATATCAACACTCTAAAAGGGTCGGTATTCCTAAAAACCAGCGATATGTAAAAGAAGATTTAGATAAGTGTAAAATCATTTACTAATAGCATTGCGAATGTAACTAGTGCAGCTTTTGAGAACTGGTGATAGACTGAACAGAACATCCAAGGAGGAATGTGGTGCGAGAAAAATAAGTTGAGTGAAGTTGAGAATTGCTGCAGCTAAGAAGACCAACACTAACCCCCCCCCCCCCCCCCTCCCCCAAGATAAATCCTGGATAGAGCTTATTAAATATTATAATCCAAAGAACGTAAGAGGTGAATAATATCTGCAAGAAGATCTGATGAAGTGGCAAGCTAGAAGGCTCAGTATGCTTTCGAAAAATCTTCAGGTGAAGAGAGTGGCGTCATGTAAATATGGAAGACTCCTACTGTCCTGCAGTTCAGATGGAATCCAAATAGGGGTAAGAAATAATTTCTTAAAGAGAAAATATGTATAGAGGTACTTTAAAACCTTTAGACATCTTTTCCAAAAAAGGGCGTTACTTCAAAATCCTTATAGATTATTAATCATTTTAATGATTGAAGATTTACAGCGATTGAGCTATAAAGTTTAAAGTTAAAAAAAAAATAGAAAATGATGGATGACCTTTTTTATCTTTTAGTACAATTTTTATGGACCTTTTCTTAGTTGTTTCTCTTCTTTAGGTTCTTAAACAGTAACTTCTTTACTTTACGAGCAGTAATACAGCTCTCAAACCACTTCGTTTAGCATTTATCTGCTTTTGAGAAGATCTAACTTGTTTTCAGAATTAGAAATTTTATTGTTTGAAATGAATTGGAGTTGGATAATGTATGATAAAATTTATGTCAAACAACATGTACAATGTATTTTTTTTTATGTCTCTTTAAATCACAATAAAAAAGGTTGCTGTTAATGCAACAGTAATATAATCTTGCATTCATTAATGATCGTGATCTAAGCAATATTGGAAAAAAAAAACTGAACAGGAAGTTAACTTTACATAAACGCGATGGCTCGTGTAGAAAGAAAATTAACGTAACATGTATTTTTACTTGAGACGCTAAGTGGATTTATCGCTGTAGCTTATACCTTAAAGTTCAAGTAGCCACTTAGCTACAACATTGTATAGCATAACAAAGTTTTTATCCAAATACGGTATATGGGTCATTTTATCATTTTTTCCGAAACTTCGACATAGTGATTCCATTAAAAAAAAAGTTTATTTTTTCAAAGACATATTTTTAATAGTCCACTAAGCGAAAAATCCCTCCATAGAATGTAGTCCATATGAGCATTCATGAACATGATATAAATCATGAAAGTAAGATAAAATGAGAGGGTGTGAGGGTAATACAACAGAAAATCATAGTTAATGAGTATAAGATCAACTAAACAATTTAACACCAATAAAACATTTAAACTTAAAACTTGAAAGAAAAAAAAAATGGTAAGACATTATATTATACATTTAAACTTTAAAATCGAACATTAGATTAATATAATAATTATTATATTATATTAATACAAATAGTGAAAATATATACAAAAGGTTTTTACATCTTCTATAAAGATATAAAGAGCTATAAGGAAGGTGAGGTTAAACTTTAGTAGAGATCGGTTCAGTAGTTTTCGCGGTTAGTGATCACAAACCAAAATAGTATATCCTTTTATATAATAGTATAGATATAGATAAAGAAAATTATGTGACATTATAAGAAGCATTGAGGATTTTACGAAGGGTTTTGGATTGTAACGACTAGATACGAGATGAATTAGATGGTGACTGCTTAATTGATGTTTTTTATTTTATATCATGTATATTCAGATGTTATTTATTTTTACTGAATAGATTCATTAATATCATTATTATTACTTCATGTCTTCTAAAACTTATTCGAGCAGCTTTCGGGGGGAAAAAAAAGAAGGATTTGTAACACTAGGTACTTAAAAGTTGTCTACACCTTCTCACCATATGGCAACCTCTACTCGCCCACTTACACTGAACTACGTAACAAATAGGTTCGTAGATTTATACTACAAACAATAATATAAATCTTCAAACCGCTTAATGTTATGAAATATCAAAAACTTTCATTGGAGGGAGAGTACCTGTTATTTAAGCTTTATTTCGCATAAAACTCCTCCTTCACAAACTTTCAGCATTTCCTTACGCAAGACCCCTCAAAGGTTGTTGAGATACAGTTTTCTATTTATTTATTTATTTTTTTTTTATTTCTTATCTTCTTCTTCTTCTTCCTCTTTAGTGCCTTTCAGCGTGGAGGTTTTTTTATTGTTGTGTGATAAATAACCTATCTCAAATGTATAAAAATACAATTCATTATAATACAAAAGAGAAATTATTTAAAATAAAATTTTGAACTACTTTAAATTCCTGAAAACGAAAATAGAATACATTAGATCTTAAAATTTTCAGAAGCTCAGTTTAAACGATTAAATTAATCGATTCTCCGTTGTTCTCAACTACATAGCATGGCGAATTCCGAAATAAAAACAAGATAACTTCCAACTGAAATTAGTTTTCTGGAAATCTACTGACAGGCTAAAAATCCACTTTTTTTTTTCTTAATTTTTTTTTTATATCTGTCATATTTTATAGACAGGGTATATGAAATTAATAAGGATTATTAAAAACATAAATTAAATAAAAGCTATTAATATTATTTATAACAGTTTTGCATCAGATCGTGCTTATACCTCAAAAAATTATTCAATATAACATTAGACCTGCACCACATCGAATCTAAGACGTAATGAGCGCAAGGAACGCACAAAAACTTTATCAATAAAAAAATTCATAAATTCAAATCGCATGGTAATTTTTTTTTTTTTAAATCTGCTAGTTTTTATTTCATTATTTTTTTTTTAAACAATCCTAACATTTTATATGTCCAGGTTAAATTGTATAAAGACGTAAGCACCTAAAAAAAAATGAACTTTCAGCAATGAAAAATAAGAATTTAAATAAACCCATCACAGTTTCCTTGTTAACATATATACCATATAAAAGACCATAAAAATATATACATGCACGATTTCAAGATTAAAAACAAAAAGATAAATCATAAAAAAAAAAAAAATTAGTTTCGGTATTTTGGTCAACTCGAGAACAACCCAAAACGACAGGGAGTAAGAGTTTAAATAAAGAAGGCAGAAGATAGTGATTGCTGTAGAATCATTGTAAGACCAAGGCCCAACTAGGCATGTACACTAAATATAATAAAAATTATTATTTTTGTCAATTTTGCAACAACGTTTCATCATTACTTGTCATCAATCTAATGTAAAGTTAAAGTTCAAGATATTTTATGTTATAAATTAAAATAATGTCATCTAACAAAATTTATTAAAGATCCAACATTAAAAATTAAAATATGATCTGAAAACGAGATATTTTGCAATACATTAAATATTTTAACTCCAGCTGACTGAATCTAAGCCTAAGAAGATAAATAAGTCGAGCTTCTAAGAGTCAGATATCTGATGAAGGCTCTCTTAAACGACCTATTTAATAAAAGGTCAACCTATTCCATCTCCGAGCTCTATTTTAAGTAGACCTTTCGCATAATCAGATTCTCCTTTCTATTGTTTTCAGATAATTTCTACCTTGAAGAAAACTTAGCTTGGTTCTTCATTTGATAGTAAGATTATACCATCGAGGAGTTAAAATGTAAATAACCTTAGATTGGGGAAGATAATATTTTCAATTAAATTTCTTCATTTGGGACTCCTATCTTTATGGTTTTTCGATCCGCCTGCCCTTTTTTAAATGAAAAGAAAGGTGATATAATTTGATATCCGAAAAAATATGGTTATCATTATTGAAGAAAATAAACGAATAAAATAATAATGGTCCTAATTATAAAAACCGAAAGTAGATTTTTAATGAGAATAAAATGAAAAGAAACAGCTTGTTGTTACAGAATATTTCAACATCTATTTGGCAATGCTTACAATAAATTACAAACGACCCATTTACATGAATGACTGTCATGTAAATGGGTCGTTTGTTTTGTACATAAAAGTAGAGCTATGGGGCTCCACTAAACCATCCAACTCATCTCGTATCGAATCCTTACAATCCAAAATCATTCAAAAAATCCTCCTTACTTTACGACCAACCAACTTATTTATCAAGATCTTAATGTTCCTGATTTGGCCCAAACTAGATCCTTTAATAGTAAGCTCCATACCCACCCGAATCCAATCAATCTTGATCCTCCCACACTGAATAGAATAGGTTAGTAGCCTGCAGGATAACCCGTTCTTCCAGCCATAGCTGGAGCACATAAGGCCGCTAGGCCTTTATACAAAAACAAACAATAAATATATTTTAGAGGAAGTCTCTCAAGGCTCAATTCTATTACCTGTTCTGTACTCAATATACACGTAGAACACGCTGTTGCAAAATAATGTAGTACTTACGAACATGACACTACAATTACGGCAAGACACGCGTAAACTACAAAAGCCTCTTAA
Organism: Euschistus heros; assembly: GCA_003667255.2. NCBI lineage: Eukaryota > Metazoa > Arthropoda > Insecta > Hemiptera > Pentatomidae > Euschistus > Euschistus heros. The sequence continues at coordinate 453,540 of RCWM02000105.1, read as the reverse complement.
CTCTTCATCACAACCTTGACTAGTTACAACATTTACAAACAAAATTTATGAAGGATTTCATGAAATTTTACCTGGAAGCGGTAACAAATCGGTACGTAATAACTTGACACGTAACTTTGAAAAGGAGTTGGGTGAGGGGCCTCCTTATCCTATCTTTAAATTACTCACACGTGGAGATTGTACTGACTTTATCAAGCTTATGTCTTATTTTTAATGTTACATCACACTTTCTTGTTGAATAAAAATATCCTTTGACTATAAGAATCAAAAAAAAAAAAAAAAAAATTGGATTGCAGTGAATACTTCATTCCTGATTTTTTTTTTAGCACGAAACGCTTTTATTATTTGCAATAATTCAATAATTGGTTATAAGACAATCCAAATATTTGTATAAACAGAAATAAATATTTCTTATACACCCATATTGATTTTATTTCAGTAAGAACAGAAAAACTAAACATAGGGAAAACCTAGGAGTTAGTCTATTTACCGTATTATTTAGCTAACCACTACACCCCTTTTTTCCTATTAGATCCCAGTTTGGTCTAAGAACTGATAGCTTTAAGAAAACCATACGTTTTTTACCTCCTTAGGTATCAACATGTTTCATTTCTTGTCTTACATTTTTAAAATTAATAAATATATATTCTGTGCATCAAAGTGCTCATGTTTTGGATTTTTGTATATGTTTAGAACATTTTATGAAGGTTAAAATTTGAAAAAAAATCTCGATTGAAGTGACGAATAATTCACCAATATTGACTTCATATTTCATTTCATGTATATAAGCGTCCTCACCATGAGAGTCTTTATATAACATAAGGCCGGTTTGACACTCCGATACCGAGCAGTCGATACACGTATCCGACGCTGTATGAGACGCAAAAAGAATCGTGAATTAGCCGCTCGGCTGCTGCTTCTCCCACTTTTCTCTCCACTCCTTTCACATGTTGCATTGCAATGGACAAAGTTAAAGTAGTTAAACGTCACGGAATCAATATATATGCCGTGAAGAAAAAGGGGCCTACTCATTATTGAAAACACGGATTTTACAACAGTACGTTTTTATTAGCGAAGTACATTTTACGGGGTTTGATTAAAATTTGTAGACTTTCATTTGTAGATTCTTAAAGTAAATTTAATCAGCTTTATGATGAAAAAAAGTAACGTTGTATCGGACAAATAGTTTCAGAGTTATAGCCAAAAGAGTACGACAAACGTGTTTTCGCGGAGCTGTGGGACAGACGGCAAGTTGGCCAATTTCTCCATTTTTTCCCAATAAAGTAACTTCGCGAAAAATAGTCCGATTTCGGATTTCTTTTTTTCATTATGTGGGTACTAGTTCCAGCTACAATTAATATTTGAAGACTTTCTTCGAAAAAAGCTTCGTTATCGTGTTACAGATAAAATAATAACTTTTTTTTTTGGTGTTTTTTTGCGATTTTGAATATGAAGCAGATGGTTGCCGTGGTAGCAAACTTCAGATTCGGATTCAGCACCCCAAAAAACATAAAGATCCGTTAAGAATAAAAGTTCCGCAGTTTTTTCTTCGGCAAACCCTTATTTTGCTGGACTATATTCCTACAAAAAAATCATCAAATCGCCAAGTAGGTCAGTGCAGCGCCTGAGGATCAGGCTATAACCGGGGTGAAACCTCTTTATGGCGACTTCAAAGTAAAGATAGTCATAAATAATAAGAATCTCATTACTCCCAAGGCTAACGCCTCCCTGGTCATAATCATTATCCTCACTTCACAGTTAGCCAAGGCGACCACTTCCAAACTGATGCTCTTCATCCGTAGCACGCTATTCACAACTAAGTTCTGCTATAAGGATTAGTATTCACCGTAAATCTGTGTTGGTTATATATGTATATATATATATATATATATATATATATATATATATATATATATATATATATATATATATATATATATATATCAAGATTTGATATCCAAATTCATATCCTTTGAACCGATCTATACTGCTAACATTGCCAGAGTTTTAGTTCCTGATTTTAAAATACTTTACCTTGATTCGATTCTCGATTCCATCGATTCTTGAGATAAGAATGGGTATCAAGATTTGATGATCCAAATTCAAATCCTTTGAACCGATCTATACTGCTAACATTGCCAAGAGTTTTCTGTTACCTGATTTTAAAATACTTTACCTTGATTCCTCTCCCAGATACTAAAACTATAACCCAAAAAATTAAACTATAATAAAAACTATATAAAATTATATTGAATGTGTTTGTTTATTCACTATTTTTTTAACGGAAAGTAGATTGTTCCCAAATCCCATAGAAATAGCCCAAATCTCAATAAAAAAAAAAAATAGCCTTATCGAGAGCTATTAGTGATAGTTTATTATTGAATTCTAAATAAAGGGATAAGTATGTTTTATTATCCATCAAAGATACTAGCCTAATTACTCAATTATCTCGTAAGACTAACATATTCATTGGTATTTAGCATAATTCCAAACTATGGAGAGGTAGCAGCGAGGCAGGTAATAGTATTTGAACTAATTTCCATAGTGACTGTTGAGCAATAAACTGATAACTACGCGTGAGGGGTATACAAACAATAATTAAGCCGAGCTTATACCGTGGAGTTTGGAAATATTAAATTACCTCTAAAGTCTCTAATTAGTTTTAATATGAAAACAAGCCAAAACAGGCCAAGTTATATTGCTCTCTAATTAAACATTATACAAGCTCCTTACAATTTTCAATAATAAATTACTGTCTTAATTAGTGGATAAAATACTTAATAAACTTACTGTTAAGAAAAAGAAGAAGTTTAATTGCGAAATTCCATAGTTTTTATTGCATACACTAAAGCTGTGTTAATTGTAATTTTTTTAAATACCTGAAACCGGTACAGAACCAGTAAATCCATATTTTTATAAAAATCTTACTCTGAACTTCGCTTTTTAAATAAATATTAATTTATATTTATTTTATTTTTTTTTATTTGAGAGTTTTGTGAGCGTAAAACTCATAGGTCATCAACGCTCGTATGGTCTTAATAAAAATGTATCTATATTTTGTAATATAGCTTTTCTCTATAAAGTAAGGCTATTACTTTTTCAATAATTTTTTCGTCGTTGCCCAGTGCCTTTGAGATGTTTCGAGGTATTCCGGATTCGGCTAGCTTTTAGGTGTAGTATAGGCATTCAGTAAACATATGGTTTATTGATAAAACATTCCCACACATTTCACAATAGGGAGGAGCCTCTGAGGTTATAAGATGAAGGTGTGTTGTTCTGAAATGTCCAATTCTTAATCGCGTTAGGATCACTTCTTCTCTGCGATTATTGCGGTAGGAACTGCTCCATGGTTTTATTTCTTTCTTAATAGCCTTGAGTTTATTTGGTGGTCTGTGATCCCACAATGTTTGCCACTCTGGGGATACCGTCTCTCTAATCGGGCGTGCGCGTTCTGATGCCGTTAGGAAGGTTTTGCCAGATCCTGGGAGGGCTAGAGCTTCCTTTGCTGCCTTATCAGCCATATCATTACCTCTTATACCGATATAACTTGGTGACCAGATGAAGTAAACCAATTTTCTTCCTTCATATAGTTTCTTGACTAGATCCAGAATGCAATGTATTCCTATGTGATCTGAATAAATGTTCATCATAGACCTCAAAGCGCTGAGTGAATCCGATACCAGGACAACATATTCAATGGGCGAGTTTGAGGAATATCGTAGAGCCATAGCGATTGCATTAATTTCAGCCGTATAAATATTGCAAAGGTCGTGTAACTTGCACTTATGTGTTGTTTGTGGAGTGACAAAGGCAGATGCTGTTGATGTGTCTGATTTGGACCCGTCTCTGAATATTAATAAATGTTGAGTTAAGGAGGATATGATATTTTTATATATATATATATATATATATATATATATATATTTTTAATAACTATTATTTAATGGAATACATATTACAGCCTGCCCCTCTAAAGGGCATTAAATAATATGGATGAAAAAGAATCCACTCATACAATATTAGAAATTAAATTAAATAAATCTAGTGAATATTATTATAAAGCAAGAGAAAATAAATATATAAAGAATAATAAAAAATAACAATAAAGAGACAAAAATAAATTATTAAAAAATACTAAAAACTGGGCCTCTTGAGCCTGTTGGATAAAGAAAGAATATCATGAAACAGTTTTAGGGGTTGTCCTCTTAAACTTCAAAACTGATATGTTTTCTATATTTTTTTTCTTTTTTTTGCTTTCCTGTGAATCATTTATCTGTACGAAAAAATTTAAATCAAATAGCATAATCCTGCAGACTATCAATGCCCTTATATTTATATATATATTTTTTTTTTACCTTACCTGTATGATCTTAAATTATTTAAATTAAATTAACAATAAATTTAATAGTTACCAGGAAAAAAAAAGGACGCAGCTTTTTTATTCAACTATTATAGCTCCAAAACGGTAAATGTTTCCAGTTGATTTCCAATAAGTTGACTACATGCAAAATTTCGATTCGAGCAGCACCAACAGTGCTAGAGCCAGTCAAAAAATCTCCTACTCATAAAAAAATAGGTTTCAAACGTGGCTGTTTTCGTTCAATCCAATATAGCTCCTAAATGGAAGGTCCTAGCGACAAATTTTATATAACAGAAAATATTTTCCAATAATTGTTTGCCAAGTAGAAATCTGTCAAATTTTCGTCCGAACAGCACTAACAGAGCTAAAGCGTGGCAACCTATGAGGAACGGCCTCTCTTTCCCACGAAACGTATCGGTTTATGTTTATGTTTCACTGAAACATTGATGAATTTTCTGGCCAATAAACACCAGGAATTACTTCATTATATATAAAATGAACAAATAATGAAATGCTGAAATGTACTTTTTGTTCCTTAGCGATGTTTAACGGTCGAGTTTCCTCAGAAACACAGGACTTTTTGTAATATTGCTTCTACCATTCAATTTAAAGTATCTCAACACTACATTTTACAGGTTATTTAACAAAAAAACAATTGACAATATTACTGTTTCTCATTTTTAAATTCTTTTACCTTTAATAGTACATGCAGTAGGGGGTTCAGACCAGGACTAAAGTCCCTTTTATATGTGTAGCATTAAATAGGGAAATCCGCTTCTATGGAAGCAATCCATTGGACTGCATCTAATGTAATTTTTACCTTCAAAATAATTTTTTTTTCATTGCTAACTAATTCAATGAAAATAATGGACTATTTAAAATTTAATTCAAACAAGTATAAAATCTGAAAAAAGAAATGAGCACAATTATAATTTGCATTTTTCATGACATTCTTAGCAAAACATCTGAGAATTTTTTTTTTCAACTTTATTTTCTATAAATTTCCAGTCATTCAAACAAAAAACAAAGTATAGTTTGTTTACTTGATCGTTTATTTGGTTTTTACGTCCTTATGTACTTCAATTAGGGCTGGAAGAGTGGGTTGTCCCATAAGTTAACAACAATATTCTAGACAGAGTGGGAAGGAAGAGATTCAATCAGTGGATCTGCCACGAAATAAACAAAGGACAGCTTGAAAATCAATTTTATTTTCTTTATATATTGCTTATGCTTTCTATGATGTTTATTTTTATCTCTTTGCACAGACCGATTCAAATTCAAATGTTATTTGCACGCTCAATTAAGAATTCTAAAACAAATAGATTTATCGTTTTTTATAAAATGGTTGTATGTAAAGAGGATCTTTTCATTCTTTGTAATAAGTTATTGAAAATAAAACCCGAAGAATTTTACATTGTTAAAGAAAGAGAAATTATGTACATTTTAAATAATAGTTTCTTAGTGTTACTATAAATTATCAACATCATTTAATGGGTTTTAACCGCTATTGTCATGAAACAGAGACTGATGGTAGTATTGAAGCAGTGGAAGGACCACGGCCTGAAGGGCAGACAACGGATCGATTCGGTATCAGATATCTCACCTCAAGTGCCTAATTGGCGAGGTGCAGTGGATAATGGCCGTGCCTTCGCCTCTCTGCTAGCTCTCAGGATGCTACAGATATTCCTCCCTCACAACGATCGTACCCCTGGACTTTATTTTCGACAGTCACTGAACTGGGAGATCGCCGAGCGGTGTTGTCTCAAGTGTCTCCATTATTTGGATAAAGTACCGTCTGCTTAGCAAGCAATGGAATCAATGGAAGAGATATCGTCTCCATTCTTCTCTCCTCTACAATGGATAGGATTATTAATCTGCATTAACTAGAACAAATATATTATGAACTTAGATATAAATATATTTTTTATTAAACTTGATTGGCCTTGTTTATACCTTTTATCAATAAAAAAAATGAGTTTTACAATTTTAGATTTAAAGGAGTATTTGTTGTATTTTATTTTTTTGTTTCTATTTCCTAACTTTTTTAAAGTAATTACACAATATATACAAAAAGAAATAAATGAAAAAGAAAAAAAAATCGACGGAAATGACTTATGAGTAAAGAACGTAGATAATTTTAACTAATAATTCAAATTTTATTTGTTTGTCGATAAAAATTTTGTATTATAGCATGTAATTAAGCATTATTTGATATACAGTGGAGCCTCACTTATACTAAACTCACTTATAAGAAACATTCAGTTATACGAAGAACTTTCCCCCGAGAACGAATAACAATCTATAACTGATTCAGTTTTTCGTTCTTCCTCCCCTAAGAAGAGGCTTTCCCCGGAGAACGAATAACAATTTTTCGTTCTTCCTCCCCACTATATATATATAAATTGTTTTCCCTTTCATAGAACCCTTATGGAAGAGGCGTGTATTTAATAATAATACACTACGTTCAATTCATTTGGCATAGTACGTAAACTTCTGCAATGATAATTTCACGCATATATTTTTAACCTGGTTAAAAATGCACTGATTAGATAAGTTGAAGATTACGTAAAATTTAATAAGACATCTAATTTTTAATTTTAATCTAAATGGACATAGACTCTTAACAAACTCATGTCGATAATAGACTGCATCATCAATGCTTGCAACTAATAGCCCATGAATCATATTTTTGGCGCAATGAAGACAAAGGATCGACATTTTAATTTTATATAATAATTTCTTTTTCGGCAAAAATCATTTTATTTATTTAATCTAATTAGATTTTAAAATCTAACCATAAATGTATACGACAGTGTGGCAAATCTCGTTTCTGCCTTTTAACATTGTACGTTTGAATGTTTATTGTTTCTAAACCTTTCTGGAACTATAAAGATGGTGTGGTTAAAATTTTGTACAGATTGGTTCAGTATGGTTCGAAGTTAGTGATAACAAACGAAAAATGGCTTGTCCTTTTATATAATAGTATGGATAAAAGATCTGTAGGAACGCTGATAAAGTACGCTGATTTAACCTTCCGGAACACATGGTCCACTTCAGCTTTCCACGCTAGCTAACTTAATTTTCAATCTCGTATTGTCTAAAAGTCTTGTAATCATGTACCTTAATACTTACTAGTTGACCAAGTACCTTAATATAGTAATTAACATAGTTTTAACTTCATTCAATGTATTGTACATTGATTCTAAAAAATGCAATATATTTTGTTTGGTAATGACAAAAAAAATAACTAATAGTACCATAACAAATGAAGGGTGCTAGGAATAGGGGGGATGACCAAGATAATCTAAACTGAGATTTCATCGCCACCTGTAAGCTTGCCCCATGTACTATCACTTAAAGTGATCTCACGGAAGATTGAAAGAAAATTTTTAAATTTAATAACCCGTTCTCAATGAGAAAGAATATAGACATTGTAATTTTCATTTCCGATTTAATCGGAACTATTGTTATTGGAAATTCCTTCTTCTTGCCTAACACCCATCAAATATGGTATAAAAAAATATTTACAAACAAAATTGTGTATAAAACTACGAAAAAAGAATACATTATTCCACACTAGCGAAACCAGAATGTGAGCGTAAGTAAAACAAACTGAGGAATCTTTAAGTCCTATAAGAAGTCCAGAAGCACGGCAACTAAGAAGCCATAATAAAATTTAACAAAGGATAGAATAAGTAACAGAAGCAATAAGGAAAAGAAGACTCATGTTGTTTGAACATTTATACAGAATGACTGACAGCACGTTGTCAAAACAGATCGAGTGCCTCTAAGAAAATAAATTAACAAGTCGGGCCTAAGAAATTAAAAAAGAAATGATAGGAAACACAAAATAAATTTAGAAGAACCAGCACAAATAGATGCCTTTGAAATGAAAGTATTAAACATAGGAACCCAAGAAACAAGAAATAAGATAATAGTGGTTGGTAAAAAGAAAAATTAGACATCGCACATGCATTCCAAAAGTGACACAACTCAAAAATAAGCAAACAAAAAAAATGTAAAACTGCACGAATGAAATATTGAAAGTGTAGCTAAATTATTTTTTAATCCCAACCACATATGAGATGTATCATGTAAGATTTGATGTTAATTTGATGCATTTTTGACCTTCAAAACTATTGAACGTAACCTTGATGATAACTCCAAAAACAGATTTTTGGCTTGTGGCACATTTAAATACACATGCGATATGCTGAAAGGATGAAATAATATTGGAGAAAAAGGAAAAAACGACTGAGAAGGAATTAAAATTAACACTTGGCCCATAGTAGGCCAAAAAAAAATAAATAAATACCATTTATGAAAATGTTCATTTTTTTCTCGTAATCCTAATTTTGTTACAATTCTAATTAGTTCTTTTTGTTTTGTTAGTTTTTTTAAAAAAAAATATTTTAGTGTTTTTCTTCCAGCAGTAACTGTTGGAAGGGATTTTATTTATTTATGTATATGTATGTACATGTACCTTTTATGATTCGCGTTTTGATTGTTATGCTTTATTGCAATTTAGATAGATAATAGATAGATATATTTAAACAAAATGATAAAACAACACAATAACATAAAACTAGTTCTCTCTGTTGTTAAATTAATAAAACGCATAACTTTTCTATTAATGTAAAAGTATCATACAATTGCCTTTTTTATATAGTAAATCCATTTTCTAGTGTTAGTAAATTGAATTGTTTCATTACATGCTATCCGATACTGGATATGTCCCTCCCCCCTTCAGAATTCAATTTATAACAAATCGAAAATTCCATACAGTTACATTGAAATTATATACAAAAAAGATAAAGTACTTTATACTAGATTTGAATCCAATATCGGTCTATATATTAAACGATCAGTTGAAGTCACTGGTTTTCAGTTATTTTTATTTCCAGATTCTTGTTTGACGTATGAACTCTACAGAGATAACATTATAAGTGCTCTCTATAGGAAGATTATAAATATTAACAGAAAAGAAAAAAAAATCTGAACAAAAGACTCATGAGGCAATTGAGAAACCCGGCATTATAGGGATTAGGCCGAGGGAAGGTAATGGGGAGGAGGCGAGGAAATCAATTAAAGCATGGAGCAGGGCCTGGAGGGGCTGGAGGTGGAGTGCCGAAAAAAGCGAAGCCGAGGATTGGAAAGGAGGTTTAGAGGATTCCGGTGATTGGGATGGATTATTGTGATAACGGAGGCCGTGTTTGACAATCGTGCTTCGGGCCAAGTATAAGCTGCTGCCGGAGATCGATTTTCTGCTAGTGGTGATGTGTATAGTCGTGTTGGGCGGTAGGTAGTAGCTTTGGATTGGATTGGGTGACAGAAAGAATTGAGTAATCTCGAATGTATATTAACTGGCTAAAATACAATTTACATATAACTAATAAACACTAAATAAAATATCGATAGCAACTACGATAACTGTAGTATACACGTCTAAGAATGTCATTATTTCATACATACAATACATTCAGTATCTAACAGTATCTTACAGGTTATTCACATTGAATAATTAACCTTCTCTTATTAATTACATTCATTATGGTATTCTTTGAACGAACTGCTTCTAAATGTATGCTATATGAATGGGTGGCGGGAATAACGCTGTATGCAATATACAACGTTTTTTATCCACCTCGACAATAATACGACACAACGTAAACAAAACAGGTTAGGAACTTCTGAAAACATACAACATTATTCCATAGAAACAAGGCCAGTTTCAGGATGTACATCGTAAATTCTCTGTAAACGGAATTGAACAAAATAACGGTATGTACAATATGCCCAGGCTAACTAGAACGCCTTATCATGAAAAAAAAAAACATCATGACACCAAACATACCCACTCTTACCACCCATTTCCATTCCCATAGATTGGTACCACCCATGATATTGATCTAAGACTAATGGGATGAATGAATATATACTGTATGTAGTAAAAAGAATTACAACGACATGAGGTCTGACTTCAAACCACAAAAACTGACACAAAACATAATATGTTGAAATAGAAAAAAATATAATATAAACACAAAATCAACATATATTTAAATCCCAGTAATAAATAAAACACTAATACTTTTTTCTATAATAATCATACATCATTTTTTTTAGATACCTAATCCATAACCCAATAACAACGAAACTTGGAGAAACATATCAAACAAGGAACTAGAAAAGCTGCTTGGTGAACCAGATAATGTTTCTATGATCAAAGGGGGAAGACTGCAGTGGCTTTTCCACGTACAAAAGATGTATGGTAGGTAGAAAGACTCCAAAAAAAATTATGTACGGCAGGTTGGGAGGAAAGAGATTGAGAGGGAGACCGAGTGTGAAGTGGCTGGACAACGTACAGGATGACCTAAGAGAAGACTGAAAGTGAGAGGATGGAAGAGGAAGGTGGAAGATAGACAGGGATGGCTGTTGATTCCTTGTGATGCGAAGGCCCGACTAGGGGCAGCGGTGCTCCATATAATATGGATGGTTATTAATCTACATACGTAATAAATAAGTGAATTACAAATAACTAAACATCCATTAATTGTTTTAGTTGAATATCCTATTCTACGAGGTCATCTGAAGAGCAAGTTCAAGTAGGATATTGTTGCTCAAATAGTTTTGCCTCTGTTTTTGAAAAGATGAACAGTCCAATAAAAAACGCATGACCTCATCATTATTGCCTGTAACACATAATTTACACGGATGGTTGCTGTTAACATTTATGTGTATGACCAAGAACAAATGAAACAATCGTTTGTTCCTAACACTTTGCTAAATACAGAAATTAATAAAAAATGTTTCTTATTTTAAGATTATACGAGAAATTCCTAGGTATCGATCATATGCCCTATTATGATCTCTCTTCAGGGACCACTCCACGTGATTTACAATGGGCGGAAGTACTATCAATAAGCAGATTAAAACCGGAAGTAGCACCACCAGGACGAGAGCGACCCAATATAAACAGTCCAAGTGGAAACAACAATAGGCCATGGATAATTGCGACCCCTCTCTTCCCCGCGACTGACCAATTAGAGTGAGGAGCAGCTGTCACAGCAGAGGCGATTGCCACTTACTTTGGCCTCTCTTCCTGTTTTTACAGTAACAGAGGACACTGGGCCATGAAGTCTTCCTCAGAACCGCTTCCTCTCTCTCTAAATAATCATTGAGACTCTCTTGATAAAGAATTTTGCGGTATACGATAAAGAATGTACTCTAAGAGACCAAGGATGGCAACTTAAACAAGGTATTGTATATCATTTGATTATAAAATAAGATTACTCTAAAAGACAGAATAATCAACACATTTTTAATGAGCTCAATACAACACATATTGAAAATATAAACCATTAAAAAAAAATTACTCAGAAGGACAGTTCAACCTGTAGGATTGTTCTTTATTTAAAATAAACTTTATGTTCTCCCTTCAAAGCTATCTAGGGAGCAGTCTATATCAGCCCTCTTGGAGTTGGCCCTCCAGCGATATCAGGCTCTTGAAACAAAAGTTATCATCAAGTTATTGTACTGTAACCATTGGGAAAACTTACCTCAATAATGAACTTAATAAATTGTTGATAAATATTCCAGTTCAGGGGAATATCGCTGTCATTTACCGTTATCTATACTAAATTACTTAAACAATATATTCAAAACTAAAAATTGTATCAGACTTGACCATTTACACTTACTGATACTTATATACAGATTTTTATTAAATTATTCGTTGAATTTACTACTGTATATTATAAGTATATTATATATTAATACGGATTTACGGTCTAATCTATGAACAAAGCGCTTGGCGCATTAGAAGTGACCAAGAACTGGACGAATTAACCAACCATGAGGATATTGTGTATAAAAAATCACGAATAATTGGCTGGCTTTAAAAAAGTCCAGAGAGAGAACGGTGAAGAAATTGTGAAAGATGGCTTCCCAGGATGACGAAAGAGAGGATGACCTAGGAATTCCTGACAAAGAAATGTTGAGGTGGACATGAGGATACTCGGAGTTGCCGACTGGAGAGAAGGGATAGGAGACCATCCCTAAAGGAATTCCTGGATAGGAGACTAAGATCTACCCTGGACTGTAGCACCAAAACCAACAGCTAATACATTTAAAAAAATACATTCAGTAAATAACCTCACATATAAATCTGATGACGTGAAAGTAGGAATGTAACTTTGTCTCCAAGATTCACTTGAACTTCAACAATTAATATTCTTGATGACTTGGAGAATCTTATCATAGTACCACGCACTTTGAATCAGGCGCCTAAATTGAAGTCTTCATTATATCTATAAATAATATAACTGTAATAAATAAAAGTAAAAACTAAAGTACACAAACATCTCTCATATCCCAGCGCTTGGGTAACAGTATTTGATCAACCTCTTTTTTTTCTTTTTGTAGTTTGTAAAACCATGCTTATTTTTTTAATCTTTTTATCTATACCTTCTCGTTCCTAGACTAAGGCATCTGCAAAGAAATCTAGATTAAATTTTATTAATTCTTTATTGTCCAACTCCCACGTTTAAAAGAATGCTATTGGGCTCAGGTTTTAGCTTTCTCACCGCCAGATTATGACATACCGCTGTGATACCTTGTTAGTATTTTCATCTTAGTTGGTAATTACCACCAATTTCCTGTCATAGATTTCTGTTATTGCTGGTAACAAACTCGATTGTGTAAACGAGTTAATAACATAATTTTATACCTATTCCCGTTTATTATCTATTCTGTTAGGAATCTATTAAATGTATTATCCTCTTTTATTTTTGACATGTATATTTATTTTTGCTACATGTCAGTAGTGTTTTGTTTTTTTACTATAAAAATGTGTTATTTTTTTCATAATCAAAAATGAAACATTTTGACACGTTCTAGCATTGTTGGTATGGTTCGGATCAAAATTTTGACGATAGTTTCCTTATCAGAATTAGTAGCTATAAAAACTGTAAATTATAGATAGAAGTTTTCATGAACTATCGTTTTTCTCAGTTAGGGAGAAATTAAGTTATTTGTTTTTATCTAAAATGGTCTGAGGCCGATGTAATATGTTACTGATATCACAATAACTTAGTTTTTAAAATAAAATAAAAAATCTTTTAGAGAACAGGGAGGGAACAAATGAGGCATACCAATACTTATTTTTACCATTCCAAGAAAAAATATTACCGAAAAATCCCCGAGATAACAAATCATGAAATGTGCCATGAAATTCCCCCTCTCTTCCGCCCACTCCCCACCCGATAGGGTACAATTTATCGCAGGGTGAAATTTGCTGAGAATTTAGTGGAAGGAGCCGCTGTCGTCAGCCCCAGGTCTGGAGCCGGGCCAGCAGCTGCCGTGTCGACGCCATGTAACTGCCTGAATCAGAACACGGGAGAGGTTGTATACTGGTTTCGTTGTGTTTACTGTTTCCAAATTCAATCCTCTCTCCTTATCCGCATATATTAAAATAACTTTGCAACTAAAATTTAATTTGTTAGATTTAGTAACTCAAGGAATTGGCTATCTAGTAGAACAAGGAAAAGTTCTAGAGTGAGGAGGAAAGACGTTTGGTAATTAATAAGTAAGAAATAACTAATTATACGGAAGACAACCACAAAATGTAATTATTTTAAAACGCCAGTAGTTCTCAAAATAGAGCGTAAGTAGTCGCATGTCAGCAGAAAAATAAATACCTTTTCCATTTTGTCAAATTATGTGGAAAATATTACTTCAACACTAAAACTACCTATGTGTACTTTTTTGTACCACAATTCCATGGTAAAAGACAACAATAAGAAAGGAGTGGACATTGAAAAAAAAACTTTTCATATATTTAAAAAAAAAGAAAAGTAATGAGTGTTGTAACCATTTAACAATTCATAGTAGTTTTAGTGTTAATATTGAATAGAATGTACCGTAACAGGACTTTGACACTAGCGTTGAGATTACTGTGGGCCTGACTTGCCCTGCCATAAGAGGTGGGACAAGGTTGGTTCTGGGTTCCCCTGGAATGTTTTGGTACATTGTATACAGAGTGTGATTGCTATTTTTTGATTAAATAATTTTTTTATTATTATTTTTTTTAATGTTTTTTATTTGTCTCTGTTTTTTATCGTTACAATATCTGATATTCTTTATACTTATATTTTCTTATTAACTTAATATTAATATTTACTATATTTTAATCTTGTATAGCAAAAGGATTATTTTTTTTTTATTTTAATTTAATTAAATTGTAGATATTGTATAAATGGATTCTTTCTGACCAATATTATTTACTGTCCTTTAAAGAGGCAGATTGTAATATTTATTCAATAAAACAATAGTTATTAAAAAAAATATTGTATAGAATTGGTAAAATGATTAAAATATTTTAATTTCTTGTCATGGGTGTTATATTATCATATATTAATAATGATGCGATACTTTGTTAAAAAATTAAAATTCATCTATACAGCTATCAGCACAAATAAACAAGTAATGAGTTACTGTCACAATTTGGGCTTATCTACCTTTTTTTTCATTATTTTAGACAAGGTAGATATGATATTTGAGAAGTAGTTTCTGTTATAGCCAACCCTTTTCCATTTGCTACAACGGTAGGTCGAGCGGGTACGATTCCCTGTAATTTGATCAACATGGTCGTGGAAGGGTATTTTTCATCTTTTCTGAAGCAGCAATTCTTTGATTTTTACAACTCTCTTTCCAGAAATAAAAATTAGCTGAACTGGTACATCATTTCCTTGCTAAAGAATATTGCTAGGGCATTGAATGAAAACTAAATTTCTATATTTAAATCTATCTCAAAACATTTTGAATCGGAGAAATACTTTCGGAGTTACAATATCCTATATAATACAATATCCCAGACGCCTAAAAACCAGTACTGTTGTTAAATCCATGGTTTTCGGCACATTTTTCATTATAACGCTGAAAGTATTGGTCCGATTCAAATTTTTTTTTTCAATCTGAAAGGTGGTTAAATTAACAATTAGATCCTATATATGAAATTTTTTATCAAAATTCTTGAAATACACAAGATATCACGCTGAAAAGCACTTACTTTTGTAGAATACATTTTTTTTTTTTTTGGCACATTATTCGCTATAACTCGAAAACCATTTGTCCGATCCAAAATTTAATATTTTTATCAAAAAGCTGGTTAAATTTACTATTAGATCCTATATATGTAACTTCTAATTAACACCGTGAAATACCCACACCAGTCTACTGAACATGTCCTAATTTAGATATTTTGCCAAAACATCCACAATTAGCGTGCTAGGTCAGGTGGTTTACATGCTTTAATATAATTTAAATATATAGCATCTGATAGCAAATTTAATCAGCTTTGAGATAAAAAAAAAGAAATTTGGGATCGAACAAATATTTGAGGAGTTAGAGGACAAATGTGCCAAAAAACACTTGGATTTTACAACAGTACGTTTTTATTAGCGGGCTGGCATGTACATTTTACGGGGTTTGATTAAAACTTCATTCGTAGATACTTATAGTAAATTTAATCAGCTTTACGATGAAAAAAGGTAATGTTGTATCGGACAAATAGTTTCAGAGTTATAGCCAAAAGAGTACGACAAACGTGTTTTCGCGGAGCTGTGGGACTGACGGCAAGTTGGTCAATTTCTCCATTTTTTGCGTTATCGTGATATAGATAAAAAAACAAAAATAACAGTTTCTTTTGGCGGTTTTTTGCGATTTGGAATATGAAGCCGATGGTTGCAGTGGTAGCAAACTTCAGATTCGGATTCAGCACCCAAAAAAACATAAAGATTCGTTGAGAATAAATGTTCCGCAGTTTTTTCTTGAAATCGGCCTTTTGGAGCCTTATTACGAGGTACTGGACTATAAGACTCCTGGACTGTTAAAGCTAGTTTAATCTTCAGATGTAGTTGCACTAATTTATTACATGTGTCCTCAGATTCCAGTAGCCTTCCCAGATATTCGAACTGAAATGCACTAGTCCTCCACAACCCTTTGGCAAGCGGCTAACTATCGTTCCGAACGAAATGAAAGAACAATCTAGTTTGGTATTTGGAGTTGGTGGAGTGGGACAATTTCAAAGAGCTCACTGACAATAACTCCACTCCATTTAGTTTCCCTGATTCCAGTATCAACCCAACTGTCGTTAAATGTTCCATAATAATCTCATTTATTTTATTATTTCTTTAGGCTTAAGTGGTTATTAATCATTATTATTAATTATAATATTAATAATTATTTATCCCCCATAACCCAATGATTACTTGATTTGGAACAGTCTAAGATAAAACGTTTGAATTCGCGGGTAAATGCAAGAATGTCCTTTCTAAAATCGACCTAACCCGCTGACGGATACTAGTTCCAGATCTGCCAGGATCTGACTATTTTTTTAAAGCTAGAGGACATCTTTGGCCGCCAATTTAATTGTCGTCATAGTTTATTATCAGAAATCGTGGTGAGGACTACGACTGCATTGAGTCGACTCTTCTATATAAAGTCGAGTGCTCCAATGCACCATTCCATCAGTTTTCTCCACTCACGGTCGGTTTGAATGATAGACCTCTGGACTGACGCGATGGGCTTATATATTACCGCAACTCCAAAAATCCACTCAGATTTCCACTTTAACTGTTGTTCCTCATCCCTTCTGTCACGGAACAACTGGATTGGGACTATCCTCAGTGGCTATCTGTGGAAGAAGCCGGCTGTCGGGGAGCAACAAGACCAGAGTATCAATATTTCAGGATATGAATATGATATTTTTTTTTTTTTTAATATGCGTATCACTAACTTTTTTTTTTTTTTTTTTTTCGTTTCACTCTCTTTGGGGTACGTTGAATCCATCACTTCACTGTGTGTTGTCCTTTCTTAAGTGCCCAGTACTTCTTCATTCTTTCTGATCTTCTTTTTCTTTCTTCATCTGAGATAAAGGGTTTGGTTTTTAGAGTGGATTTATCTTGGAACCTAACATTATTACTAATTCTAAAAAAAACTTTTTGAATTTTAATTAATTTAATCTGTTACACATATTATACAAACAGAACCCAGAGAATGAATTAAAAATACTAGTTTCTTAATTATTACCAAATACCCTTTCATTAGTTTGAATTGTAAAGTATCTGTTTATGCAAATTACTTTTTTCTCATTTCCTTAGTATAACTTTTTTTTTTAATTTTCGAGGCTTTAATCTTTGAGGCCTATTCTATCTAGGACTGGATAGAATTCATTTAAATATTGAAACAATAATGCCTTATATGTGTATAAAAAATTATCGTCCCTGAGTACTCTATCGTAAGCAGGACGGATAATCGTACGGTTTACTAGCTCTTCATGGCAAAGCGATGTAAGGGAAAAGTGAAAATAATGGTAGACTACATTTCAACATTAAATGAAAATTCAATAGACTGATAAAAAGACTTTGAAAGCACCTATAAATAGAATTATAATGATTACTTAAACAGCTTATCGATCAAGGATAGAAGTAGAAATGTATTGTGCTCTAACATCTGCGGTTCTGTACACCGAAAAAAGAAGGATCGTGGGTAGTTTCAAATAAATAAATGTTAAAAATTGACACAAGTCACTATCTGGCACATTGAGGACATGAGAATCTTGCACTTACTTAATTCACCAGAAATCAATCTTTTTTTAAATGGAACTTCGTTAGTTTCTTTGTTGAGATTGTAGAGTCTCTTTGATGTTTGTGTTAAGAAAACCCGCTGGTTATGATTTAACAAAGATGCCACTCTTGATCAGCCTCCGAAAGCTTTCATGTTCTCAAAAAAAAGTCAAAATAGACAGAAAAAAAATCAAACACGACATCTGAATCAACATAGCGATAGACACTGCATACTTATGAAAGATGAAATACTTTATGCTATCTACTTTATATGCTGGTTGAAGAGGTACAAATAAGTTTAGTATCTCTCCTAGTTGAAGTAATGCTAAAAAAAAAGAAGTATTGTTCTAATTAATAAATTGCAAAACACGACATAAAAAACATTGTTTTATATTTCTTATGGAACTAAATATAAATTTACTGAATAGAAAAAAATTCGATCCAATATTTTTTTATATTTTCTCGAATAAAAGTTATTCTTTAACCGAGGTATATGATACGTATTAGGATTATTAAAAACATTAATTAACATAAAAGAATGAAGTACAAAAAAAATCATTAGAAGAGACATACGCCTCAAGAACCTTTTTTAACCTCAATAGGCCTCATCGAAAGCAAGTTTTTAAAAATACTACTTGCTTATAAAATTATTTTAATTATATTATAATTTCATTACGTTTAATTATGTTATTATGTTATTATTGTTAGTAGGTATTATTTTAATACGTTTCATATGCCATTGTGAATGAGTAGGGGCACGTAAACACCAAGAAAACGTAACTAGCCGAGAAAATTAAAAAACGTTTATGTATTTTTAGTATATAATGTAATAACTCATAGAATATATAAGGATATTGCAAAGTATGTTAATTAAAAATAACAATAAATAATTATTAGCAGAGTAGAGTTAACAGAGTCGAGTGGCCGGAGAAGTGACAGGAGGGACAAATATAGGACAGGCTAAGGCGGTGGGCCCTTGAGTCGAGTTGAGAGCCCTTATTTCTCCCCAAACAGATGTGCCCTACTTTATAGGTCATTTCTCTACCAGCGTCTGGAGATAACTTCCCCTGAAATGTACTGTTATCATACGTCATAATTTATATTTAATGTAATAAGAAATGTGTTAAAAGTTGTATATATATGTATATATATATATATATATATATATATATATATATATATATATATATATATATATACCTTTGAGCATCCCTTGATTTAAATGTTATCATAATAAATTATTTTTAATTATCATTTTCTTCTTTCCTTTTTTTTACGATTAATACGGTATCATAATTATATTTCTTTGTTTTTTTTTTCTTTTAAATTTATTGTTATTATATACTTATTCAACAGTTATTATTATTTCAAAATTATTAGTTAACTTATCTGTTATGGGTGTCTTCCGTCTTTAACTACACTCTTACTTATTCTACTCTTAAAATATTGTTATTATGTTTCTTCTTTGTCTTCCTCTGCTGCCAGTTTTAGCGTCGAGAAGTCTCTATCCAACGCAGCCATGCCTCTCGGTCCCTGTCTTTCTTCCCTCCAATCCTCTCAATCGTATGTATTCCATGTAAGATTTTCACGAGCGACCTCGCGGTCTCCTTCGGATCCTTCCGTAGTCCACTTTCTTCCTCCAACTGACAGACGTGACCAAACCATTTCAGCTGTCGGTTTTCGAGTGAAGTCTTTAAACAGCTCACCTAACCCTGTCACTACTGGTTCTTCCGACAGCTTTTTGCAAGAATTGAATTTCTGCACTTGTAACTACTGAATTGCTAATCCAGCATTACCCAGATTTAAATGTCATTAGTGAAGGTTGGGAGTTACACAGACTTGCATATATGCATTTTTGTTTCTCTACTAGCATCACTGTACCCCACAACTATATTAAAAATTGGCTAGTAGAGTGGGTTGACTTTGGATATTCGCTATTTCTGGGTCAATCTTTCCGGTGCAATATCATTCCCATTTTTGTTATTACTGTGTTTATGGCAACCAGTAAATACTCCTTAGCAACGGGGGAAGTTCTCCTTATTACGTTACAATATCGGTCATGGGAAAGAAAAGTGACACAACTCAAAAACATCAAATTTTTCAGGAGAGGCAAAAGAAGTTTTAGAAGTTATTATAATAATATCGCTCAAGGGCAAGAAAACCGTCCCAACTCAAAATATGACACTGGTCTTAGTCGGCCGCCCTTTGAGATATCTTTATGAAACTTTTTCTGTGGCAAGGCAGACCAAAAACTATTAATATTCTGAAATAAAACGTAAAATGAATTTTTTTTGAGTTGTGTCACTTTTCTTCCTATGAGCGATATATTAATACACATTCATTTAAAAACAAAGTCAAAGAAAAAAAATATTTAGATATTTCGCACTGCCCTTCTGCCGCGTACAGGTTGAGTAAAAGCGCTTAAGTTGGAATCATTCCGAATATGAAAGAAATAATTGATTACTGACAGGAAACTATTACCGAATTTGCAATAGATCTCGAGTCCACTGCGTTTTAAGCTGCTGGGATGATTATGAGGAATTATGAAACTGGATAAGGATTGTGGCAAAGGTATGATGAGAGAGATAATGAAGATAGTATGATTGACTGTTTGCTAATGGTTGAAGAAGATGGTCAGGGATGCGGTCAGGTTTATGAACTACGCGCCCAAGTTTATTATATTACAAAAGGTCTCGGGGCCATTGCCGTTTCAACCTTCTGGGAGGGTTATAGGGATGGTTAAGACTGGATAGGGATTGGGCTAGAGGATTGGGATGATGGGATAGATTTTGATGAAATTTCGAGAATTTTGAAGGAATGAGATCTAGGACAAAAGGTATTTTTAGGTCATTGGGTAGGGTTTTGTTTGTAACATAATAAGGTGCATTGACAATTGTTCGGAGGACTTTGGATTGGAAAGTTTGGATGCATTTGATATTGGATTGTTTTGCTGTCCCCCACAGTTCAAGTCCGTAGGTCCAAATTGGTTTCAAGATTTTTTGTATATTAGGAGTTTGTTGTCGACTGAAAGATGAGAATTCCTGCCTAGTAGTCTGTAAAGTTGGCTGAATCTCCTATTGAGTTCTTGTCTTTTGAGTCTAGTGTGAGGGTTCCAAGTTAGTCTTTTGTCAAGATGAAAGCCAAGGTAGCGTACTGTGTCGGATATAGGTATAGGAATATTATTGAAACGGATGGGTGGACAGGATTTGCGGCGAAGGGTAAAAGTTATATGACTGCATTTGGCTTCATTAATTTTTATTCTCCACTTGCTGCACCAAGCTTCAATCTGTAGAAGATGTCTTTGGAGGTTGAGGGAAGCAAGTTTAGGATCTGGATGGGATGATAGGATAGCAGTATCATCTGCAAATGTGGCTAAAAAGGTATTAGGATTGGTTGGTATATCGGCAGTGAAGAGATTATAGAGGACGGGACCTAGGAGGCTACCTTGTGGCACTCCGGCATCGATAGGATAACAGTTGGAGAACTCTGAGCCACAGCAGACTCGAAAGTAACGATTTGAGAGTTCGCCCAAGTTTATAAAACTTTATATAGAGCTGATGTTATCATTTGGCCACCTTCCAGTTTTTATTTTTTGTTAAGCCCTGAAGAATATCTGCAAACGATCGAAACTTCGGCACTCCATATAACGTTTTTTTAAGCTTAAACGTGTAATTTAATAAACCTAACTAACTAAACCTAACTAGCATCCCAGACCATCCGCTACCAAGATGACAAAGATTTAATAAAAATTTACCTTCTAATGAATCAACGTCGAAAACGATATTAAGGTCATTAGGAATGTAAGGTTTTGTTAGAATTTTAATAAGACGCATTTTCAACAAGCAAATACTGACAAGCAGGACGTATGGTTATAACATATAAAATTTCCTCATATTTAGAAATTATTAACATGTACACAAGGAAATAATCAATTTAATATATGTTAATCATACTAATTAAATAATTAAGTTTTCGGATATTTGCAAAAACTACATTAATCAGATACAGAATTTAATGATTTCATAGACTTTGGGCAAATTATGTCTTGAGGTCTTTGCAAATTAAAGGAGATATCAGCCGAAGTAATCAGGAGGTCGATAGGAGGCCAGGGGTGGAGTTTTAATTGCTTTCAAATCAGCAGGGTCCCTCCTTAATTAGATAACTAGTAATTTACATTACTCGGCGTACCACGACCTCGAAGCTTGGAAAAAATTTTAATTCGTTGGATAAAATTTCGGCAACGCAAATATAATGCAAGAATTGTTAATGACTTCATAGCTAAAAAAATTGACATGAATAGGTCTTTTGGCTGGAAGGTCTGTTCTTTTTCGCTGTAGCATTTTTTTCACATTCAAAAATATAATACTTTGAAACGCTCTAGTTCTGTTGGTGTTGCTCGAATCGAAAATTTGTCATTAGTTTTCTTATCATAAATTTAATGGAGAATATCTTTTCTTATATAACATTAGTAGCTAGGACCAATCGTTTAGGATATATATATTGATTTGAAAGACAAAGGTCAAGTTATAACGTTTTTTTCACTGTCAAATATGTAACGTTTTCTTCATTTTCAAAAAAGTAACATTTTAACATCCTCTAGCTTTGTTAATGTTCAGATCGCAAATTCAATGACAGCTATCTAGTTTGAACTTTAAAGAGGAATATAGTTTGAACATTCTGTCATATAGCATATGTCCCCAGGACCTACCTGTTCAGGATCTATTCGGACAAAAAGTCCATTTTGCTGTTATGTAACGTTTTGTCCCTAAGAAAAAATTTGACGCCAATTTTGCTATCAGAAATTTAACGGACAATATTTTCTGTTATGTAACATTTGACCCTAAGAAATAATGTTTAGCAACTGTATTAGTTTGGATGAAAACTAATGAAATCATTACAGTGTCTTTTTCAGAAGTTACTTACTGAAAAAGCGATCCCTAAGGAATGGGAATACAACATCATAGTTCCGATTCACAAAAAGGGCAATGCTAGCGAATGTGAGAACTATAGACCTATTTGTCTATCCCAGGTTGTGTACAAGCTCTATACATCAATATTAGAAAAGAAGCTGAGAGAGCTAGTGGAGAACGACTTGGAAGAGGAGCAGGCTGCTTTCAGGCCTCAACGCCAGACTCAGGACCATATCTTCTCTCTCAGAACAATAATAGATAAGTCATGGGACCGGGGAAAGAGTATTTATTTGGCATTTATAGATTTTTAAGGCTGCCTTTGATTCGGTTCCTAGGCAGGAACTGTGGAACGCTCTTTCAAAAAGAACATCCCGCAAGGATTGATAAAAGCTATTAAGTCGACCTATAATGATTCCAAAGGAGTAGTGAGGATTAATGGAAGAGAGTCCGATACGTTTACAATTAATAAAGGTGTAAAACAAGGAGATAGTTTGAGCCCCCTCCTGTTCATTATATACATGTATGAGATTGAAAATGTGCAAACGTAGAACAGCCCGTACTACTATTGGAAAGTGGAATATGAGGACAATCCTTGCTCAAGTAATGGTATTCGCGGATGACATTGTCCTTATAGCTGATACCAAAGAGAGCCTACAGCAAGCTGTAATTGAATGGGAGGCCGAGCTTGAAAGGAAGGGAATGACCATTAATGTCAAGAAGAGTAAAATAATGCAAATTGGTCGGGAACAAGAATACGTTGAGGTATTTTGCAAGGGTGAAGCATTGGAAATGGTAGACGACTACACTTACCTGGAAACAGTGATAAGCAGAAATGGAAAGGTAGACCAGGAGATATCGAACAGAATAAAGAAGGCAAACTCCATCTACTACCACCTCTGCAACACGGTTATAGGGAAAAGGGAGGTGGAGAAAAATGTTAAGTTACATATCTTCAAAGCTGTTTACCTGCCTACTCTTCTATATGGAGGTGAAAGCTGGGTACCATTTGGGAAGCACCTAAGCAGAGTTACTGCAGCGGAAATGAGGTACCTACGGAAAGTAGCGGGCCGAACTAGAAGGGATCGGATCAGGAACGATAGAACTAGAGAGGATCTAGGGGTTGTCTCTCTAAAGGATACCCTTGAAAACAGGCAACTTAGATGGTTCGGACATCTCTGCCGGATGAATGAGGACCGAGACCCGAGAAAGTACTTTGAGGCCAGACCAACAGGAAAACGTCCCAGAGGGAGACCCAGAACTCAATGGATGGACTACATCTCCAAGGTGGGAGAGAAGAGAGGCAAAGACTGGAATGCCATGAGGGCGCTGGCTCGGGATAGGGAGGATTGGTTTGCTTGGACAGAGGCACCTCCACTCTGAAAGGCACTAAGGAGGAAGAGAAAGAAGAAGAACAAGGAAAAAATAACGTTTTTCATTTTTTAAGTGATGGATCTTTTTGCCACACTCCAGCTCAATTGTTGTATGCTGGATAGACGTATCCATGATTTATTGTTTTCCCAGTCAGGCAGAAATTGAGTTGTTACCCTCTTTTTTTTTTTTTTAAATGGAATATTTATTCAATAAGTATACTAAAGTCCAAAAGCCGATTTGCAAAGAAAATGCATAAATATCAAACTGCATTTATTTCATCTAACCTCAGTTTTTAATACCAATGTACTAAATGAGAAAACAGCGCTTCATAATACCTTTTTGTAAATGTATACTACGAATTTATAGAATTATTGATAGTAACTATCGGATTGTACGAGACTGAATGAAGGGTTATAGTATTATATTATAACAATAACAAGTAAAGTTCAAATATTTTTATAATCGAAATACCTTTAGTCTCAATATATTTCGGCTAACGAGACAGAATTTTGATTCATTGTAAAGACTTTATTTTAAAAACGCATCGATCGATGGTTTTTAATACAGTATTTAAAAAGTGTTCCAGCAACCGGGCGATGGGTATAGAGAGTAGAACGATTGAGGCATAGCCTCATAACTACTAGGGGTGGGTATCCATATACGATATATTGAAATATCGATATTTTTTTCTCGGGACGAGTTACTTGCATACTTATTTCAGTACTCGAAACAACATTCATACCTACTACCTTCGTAATGCGTACTGCCCTAGACTAGTATTTCTTAATTATCATCTCTACCTCCTACCAGATACTCGTTTACCTAAACCAGTAATTTTACTTCCACTCTCGTACGAGTATTTTCTGATAAAATGTCAGCCGGTCTTCATTGTATTAGACACTCTTACATTTTTTTTTTTATTTTATTATTGTTAATTTTAATAATTATTAAAATACACTGAAATATGAAATCGATGGGCAATCATAATATTCTTACTAGTCATAAATCAAATAAAAATATATATGATGTTATAAAACTTCTAACATCTTAAATAATAATTTGCCAATTATTTATTATGTAGTTGATAATTTATTAATTATTTTAATTAAAGTTTTATTAACTGTAAACAGCCAAAAAAAAAAAAAAAAAAAAAAAAAAAAAAAAAAAAAATGATCTTCATTTAACTACCAGTATTTTTTAAATAAAATGGTTGAGGATAATAATAAGTTTTATAGAAAAATTTCATTTTATAGAAACAATAAAATTGAAACAATTTAAAAAAACAAAAAAAAACATACATATATTTATTATATATTTGGCTATGTATATATTATTAAAATTGATTAGAGCCTATATTGAATAGGTAACAGATATTCGAGTAATAGTTATATAAAATATCAGTGTTACAGGGTAAACGATCACGAGTGGAGAGACGCTGACCTTGAAGCAAGTAACAAGTATTTGTAACAGATATTTTTATGGACCTGTATCGGTCGTCCCTGTTACTGAAAAATATCGGTTTAGACCATCCCTAGTATTTAGTGCCCAGTGTTTAATTCATAATAAACTTCATTTAAATTATAATCGTTGAAATAATATCGAGAAGACAAAATAAGAAAACATCAAATAATATAAATCAACTTAAAGGTTTATAGCTCCTTAACTATAGTTTCTATATTTATAGAAATGGTGTATAGGTGAAACTCCAGGAAATAAAATAAATAGCAGTATCATTGGAACGTGATTTGATTTTTTTTTTTTTTATATATATACACATTTATTGAAATTAACAACTGTACAAAATATATAAATTAAGTAAATGTATTGACAACGATAATAATAACATGTTAAAACTTAAAAAGAACTACTCATCTGTAGCACATTATTAAAAATTCTACACTAGAAGGTCTCTAGGCCATCTTCGTTTCAGACGCCTCGGAGGATTATCAGGAATGGAGTGAGAAGCAAGTTGAGAAACTAACGGATTTGAGTGATTATGGAGCTTACTATGAAAGGATAGGTATCTGGTGTGGGCAACTTATGGAACATTAAGATCTTTATGGATAGGTTTATTGGTGAAAAAGTAAGGAGCATTGTGGATTTTTCAAAGGATTTTGGATAGTAAGGATTGAATACGAGATGAATTGGATAGTTTAGTGGAGCCCCAAAGCTCAACTCCGTACGTCCAAATAGGTCTAATCACAGTTATGTATATGAGTCTTTTGTAATTAATTGGGAGCTGTGAACGTTTGTCTAGTAAAAATTGAAGTAGTCTGTAACGCCGGGCAGTTTCTTTTTTTAATATTTAAAATGGAATATTTTAATGATACCATTAAACAAAAACCATTAACAAGGACGCGTCGATCGATTTTCTAGCAATATATCCTCTGCAAGTTTTAGAAAAGTTGTAAGATATTCATCTACCAAAGCTCGTTGAACTTTGTCATCCGGAAAGAATTCATAACACAAACCTAGAAGATAGAGAGAGACCTTCTCCCTTGACGAGACATTGGAGGGCAGCTGTTGCTCTTTAAACTCTATCGAAATATTAGACCGAATATAGCATTTCTTACATAGATCGTAAACAAGAAAGCCTACACAACATATAATTTGCGTTAACGCACCTTGTGGAACATCACACACGGTCAAAGGTACCTACTCACTTCTGACTTGCTTTGCTACGAAGAGTATGAATAAATGCAGTGTCAATTATACCTACTTTTTATAATAATATGCATCGGATAATTTATATTGGTAATATAAAATTTAAATTCTCAGTATTTGATTTAGGTGACAGTTTCATGAGGTATGTCGAGTATAGAGCAAAGAAGAGAGGCAGCACCAACCCTCGATCAAAGTTAGGCAATGGCACACCGCCGCACCACTTCCGCATCTCGTTATCCCAACAGGGCCCTCAGAGCCTTAGTCAGCCTAGCTCCTCTCCTTAGGGTCCCATTACATCACTTCCCTTCTCATAGTTACAATTCTTCAAAAGTTTAACAATATATGATAATTTAAAAGAAACTATACATTACAAAATACTAGAAATAATTTTAAAAAAACGCCCGGCAGTAATTAAGAACAGTAAAGCATTTTTGCATTTACATATCAGAACTTATAGATACACGAGAGCTCCTTTTGAATACAGGCGGTAACACAGATCTGTGGTTTCCGAAAAATAAAAATGATTTCTTTGTTGATAATTTTTATAATTATCCATTTGTGTGTTATATTTAATTAGTTTTTTCTTGTATGGGAGAGCGGGGTAGCTCAGTGGGTAAGGCACCAGACGAGTTCGAGCCCTACTGAGTGCAGAAAATTTTATTTCTGTATCTACAGCCGTGGATTGACTTCGGGGAGACCCCCCCTAGGGTAGACCTAGCCTCTATAAAGTGGGTACTCTTAATTGGGGGAAAAGCTGGCGGTTGAGTGGGATTGCCACATCGACTCTTTGTATATCCGTTGGTCGAGACAAAATACTTCCCTACCAAATACAGAACCGCCTGATGACCCTTCAAGGGTTTAAACAGTACAGGATTTTTATTTATTTATTTTATTTTTTTGTATAGATGCCAATGTCTATTATACTCCTTCTAAAAAAATAAACAACTACCTCTTTAGCATTTCGCTACTTTAAAATAAAAAATTCTTGAATGACAAATTTTTGATATCCAAGATTGGAAATGCCATTAATAGAAAAAATTTTCTTTTCAAAATAGACCGATTTATTTCATAATATGCTAGTTGATTAGTACGAGATTAAAAAAATAATCATCTTGAATGTTATTCAACAATTCCTGTTAACTTAATAACTACATAATTAATAATCTACTGATAACAAGCATATTTACATATTGGCAGAGTAGTTTCTACATTTAAGCAAGGCGGACACAATAGGTTTATTCTTAAAGTGGAATATCTACTTTCTCATTAACAGTAGTTCCTATATTAACTTTACACTACCATTATAAGATGGCTTAAAAGAAAGGGAGAAAACAATCAATCCCAACATTTTATCCTTATACCAGACATAACATTTTAAATTTTATTTTTTAATATCATACCAAGAGAAGGTACTTTATACTACTGAACTTTCTCATGCCAAGTATTAACAATACGTATATATATATATATATATATATAGATATATTATAGATATAGATAGATATAGATATAGATATAGATATATAGATATAGATATAGATATATATAGATTTATATATTAAGCTTTTATAAACTCTAACAGTAACACCCTTAATTTCAACCGCTTTGGGACATGCTAGACTTTTCAGGCCCATTGAGATTAATATTACAAAAATAAATATCTTTCTATACTTCAAGTGCTTTTAATATTGATCAAGCTTATTATTACTTTCTTATTACTATTATAATTAGTATTACTGGACAGGGAAAATAAACAAAATAATTCCAAAAATTAACATTGTATAAAATTAAAAAAATTTCAGTCATTTGATATTTATCTCAATTCAGTGGAAAAATAACATTTATTTTTATTATATATACAAAGTGGACACATTTTTTTGTGATACTCTCCACAAAACGTTTCCCTAAACCGTTATACACCATTTTGAATTTTCTTTGAATTATATAGCAACAGATTGAACAGTTCTTCGTCTCTCATTTTTGGCAACCTGATTAGGTATCTGGTTTAACCACTTCCTCTATTTTTAGACATTTATGAAAAGCGCTCTTTAATGCTTTTGAAAGCGGAGTTCGAAGTCGTTTGTGCGACCACTCTTCGGATAATTCTTCAGCCAGTTTTATCATGAAATCCAGTCGAGAAAGGGGTCTTTTTGAGACATTTTTATTCCGCTTGAAAACATTGAATTGATAATCAATGAAAGTATTCATGCTTGCTATATTTAGCATATAATAAAACATGCAAACTGGCCAGCGCTTTGTTTTTCCCCCGCATTTCATATACTGGCACATCTGGTCGAATGTGTCAACAGCGCTTTTTGTTTGGTTATAATTAAAAATGATTTCTGGCTTTCCGGAGTGTATGTCGACCGCATTGTCATCGTGGAGAGCTTTTCTTCGGCATATACGAAAATGCAGTTAGATTATTTCAAAAATAAACAATGAGTTAGGTAACTTGACGATTTCGGTATTTCATATCCGGATTTTGTGTAACATCATTTTATCAGGAAATGGTGAGAACAAACAGTGTTTTACTATGAAATGGATGTTTATTAGTCTTAAAAACAGAAAAACTGTATTATATATTAAAATTATTTGGTTGTAATTAAAAAAATATTATAGGCTTTTGAGACCTAATATACTGTTGAATAACACTATAAGGCTACCAGGCATGTACAAGATTTAATTAGTAGAGACATCATAGGTCTCTTAGGCGTGGCATTTAAAGAGGGGAAGAGTTACCTTTAAATGAAGAGTCTTGCGTTTTTTATGGGCCAGAACAATAGTAGCATAAGTCACCGAGGTATAGCTGGAAGAAGCTGGCTCCGAAAAACAAAGGGACCACCAGGATGAGGAAATACTTTTGTACATAGGCCTCGCGGACCTATTGTGTTACTGTGAGGGTTAAATAAATGAGCTAATTCGCAACAATATTTAAAAAAAAAAAAAAAATCATAGCATTAGCATAAAAATTAATGAAGTTAAAAGAGGCTTTTTTGTGGAGTGATCAATCTTAAATGTTTTATGCAACTATATATACAGACGAAAGCATTACTAAAAGAAAAAATACTTCTATAAAAACCTAGTTCTTAAATAGCTCGATGGAGAAGTACTATTATTTATGTCGAAGAATGAACTGAATGAACCATTAAAAATACATAATGCAAACCGAGGGCATTATGCAGAGCCTCAATGATCTCTTCACTCCCATTCTTTTCTTAGAGGTCGCAGAGGTTCATGAGCTTTCCTTGAATTCTTTATTCATTAGGAAAAAGGGGGGGAAAAGTTGGAGGGGATTCTTCCGTTCATGGGGAGTTTTGGTTAGAAAAACCTCCCCCGAAGGGCGCACACTGGTGGAGATAAATTCCCACTAACTTATTCATGGCCATTTAACAGGGGCCATGTCCTGTTTATAAATTCCCAACCATGCCGTGGCTTGGCTACCTGTCACCGCTGTCTTACGGTAATATCCGAAACCAGCTTAACCGCTGGGGTAACGACTTGTAAAGTATTCATGTGTTGATAATCGATAGGCCTCTCTCGGCGATACATCGACTCTTTAATTCATCACTACACCGCCATAGGGCAAGAGAGCCACTGAAGCAACATGTACTATGAATGTCTACAAAAATCAATGATTTTTTCAGGAAATATAATCTATAAGTAGAAAAGACACGTGTAAAGACATTTATTATAAGATTATAAATGGACAATGGACTATGGACAAACATACTGTTAACAAAATATTATTATAATTTTTTTAATATAATGAGAAAAAATTTCAATCTGTATCAAAGAGGACATTAAGTTATATGGATGGCTTTATAGATCGATTCACACCAAATGTACAATAAGAAATAAATGAAAAAAAAAAAAAGAAATGAATAAAGAACCTCTTAATATATAATATAATAAATAAATAAATAAACCCACGAAGGACCACAATCTAAGCAATATATAAACTGAAAAAAATATATAAAATAAAGTACATTAAAAAAAAAAATGTATATATATATATATATATATATATATATATATATATATATATATATATATATATATATGTAAACTATAAAATTAGTAAAAATTAAAATTAAATTATAAAAAAAGGTAAAAATACAATTATACTTTACTTAAAGTATACAAACTTCTTAGGGATCATCTAACCAGGCTTGTCCCTCCTAAAGTGAAGGGACAAGCATGGTTAGAGGAGTTGGGACTATCTGGGCCAAAAAGATTCCAACCACTCTTTTAGCAGCGTGAGTGGTGTAAAAAATTCAGTGGAGGCTGGGTGGGAGTGTTATAGTATTGTAACACTATAATTTTTTTCACATTCTAGACACACAAATGAATACCTTATTAGAACAAGTTAATGTCCAATAAGTCAACATAGTAAGAATCAGAAATATAATTGAAAATAATAATTATTGATTCGCATCGATTAACAGGTCTGAGGAGAGATTCAAAGTTAAAAAAAAAAAAGCAAATATCTATAGAAAAATAATGGTTACAAATTATCATGATATAGACATATCATAGAATTTGGTTGAATGCTTAAAATTTGGTTAAAGTTTGTTACATTTTTAGACGTTTGTCGTGTACTATAATACGGTAATAGGCACAATAGGCATCGATTATCAATTGTATATTTAATAAGGTTTTTGTTTTGTGGTTTGTGTCAATACGGTAATAGGCACAATAGGCATCGATTATCAATTGTATTTTTTTAGAAATTTTATAGCAGTGTTCTGATTGCTAAAAGAAAAAAAAAAAAAGGAAATTTTTCTTGCAGTGGATGGTTTTAAAATATCTAAGATAAACAGAATTTCAATAATTCTAATAAAAAAAGCAACAATGGATTATACTTCTTATGGAGAATATATAAAGTCAAAAAAAAAAAAAAAAAAAAAAAAAACTTTTTTAAATATTTTATTTGCTATTATTATTTTATTATTTATTAAGTGCGAATGAGCCCAATTCGGACTACGCAAAACATTACGTGTGCTTCTTTGCCTTCCTCTGTGTCCATATTTCATTCATTCTTTTGCTATCGGCAGAGATATCTTCTTGAGTAATTCCTGCAAGCCTTAGGTACTTTTTAATTTAGCCCATCCAATTTACGGTGTCTGTTTTGGCTTTAATCCTATTTAAAAAAAAAATTCCAATATTCTTTTCTTAAGACGATTCGTGCTCAATGTTCTGATGTGTCTGTAAAAAATCAGTCTGCGCTTACGAATGTCACTGCAAATATTGAATATTGTTTAATTTCCTGTTTACTTTTGTAAACAAGAAGATAGTCAAGTTTGAATAAAGAATCAAAGTAAAAAAAATATATTATTTTCTTGTTAGATTTAACTTCTCAATTAATATTAAAATCGTCAACTTTTTAAAATTAAAAATATTTTATTTTAGAATTGCGAAATACGACTAGATTTTCACATGCCATGCACACACGCTTTAAAGTAAAGACAGGGAACCTAAATCCGCTTCTCGTCAATTTCCTTTAAGATAAATTGGTTCAAACGAGGGAGGGACAGGATTTAACCTGGCCGAAACGAAAAAGGTAATCTCAACAAAATTGAGGAAACGGCGCTAAGTACAATTGCCGACCCGGTGCTCCCGACGTGCCGAGGGCTATAATCTCCCACCGGCTAACTCACAATCCGTTCCATACCTTCACTTTATGCCTTCTGTTTGTGTTTTAGTTAGTCTTTAACCGACCGTGGAAGTTCATATTAGGAACCTCGCTCAATCTACATGTTGGTATCAACAAATAAATAGATGTTAATGGAAGAAGACATTTAAGAAAATATATTTGAAAAATCATCGACATCTCAAACACAAGAGATTCCGATCAGCTCTGGCATTCTTATACAGAAATATGCAGACGCAGGAGTTTTAATAAAAGATAACAGCTCACGCTTCACAGACTCTACAACATTACTTGACTGGCATAATCTCTGAAATTGCGACAAATCATAACATCTTCGGCATTAATCACTTTTCCTCAACAAAACATCAGACAGACAATGTATAATACTACCTTGGTCTGACATTTGACCGATGAATGATTTGGGATCCACATATGAAAAATGAACCAAAAAAAAAATCTCTCAACCAAAGGCTAAGGATAAAAATTTATCTCTACAACTTAAACGAACAATAAACACATATTTGCTTATATAAAATTGTACGCACGCCTAGCAGATCTACGGGACATATAAAAAGACACATATTTAAAAACTTCGAATTTTCAGACAAAAACATTCAAGAATATCACGAAAGCACCATGGTACGTAAAGAAGGTAACTCTTCTTTGTATTTAATCTTTTGCAGTCTTCTAACACCTATGCGAAATTCAGATGAAAATTCCACCTTTCATCATAGAATAACTTTTCAAATCAATATATCATGGATTAACCATATTTCCTGAATAACACGAAATTCAATTAAATCATATTTTCATATCATCCCCTCTTTAATGATGGATTAAAGTACATGAAGACTAATTCATTCCTTTATAAGTTCATATTTTGGAGTCTTTAAGCGTTCGCAAGAGATCAGAAGAACTAAATAGGTAACGTGGACCCCTACCGTGCAACCGGGCCCGAGTTCGAGCAAGACTTTAAGCAAAAAATTGATTTTCTGTTGTTTCAACCGAAATCGGCTCCAAAGCCGCCAGATTTTCCTGGGGCAGACCCAACCTGTATAAAATGGTAGTAATTATTAGGAGGCCAACCTGGTTGTTGACTCTGGATTACCTCACCACAATCTGGTAAAACCGTTGGCATCGAATGATTACGCCGCCATACCATGTTGTTTAGGGTACGAGAATTTAATTTTTTTTTTTTTATTTATTTATGATTATCTATTGCTGGTGTTTCTAACAAAGATTCCTAATTTATGATGCCAATATTTTTTCTCGACATTTCTAATTTAATTATTAGAATTAGAAAAAAACTTTTTATACTTATTATATTCTCTCTCATTCTGAACTAAGTTTTCATTATTCCAAAAACTCTAGAATTGAGCTAAATTTTATTCAAGTTATAATTTTAATTTATTTTATCAAATAAAAGTATGAAACAGAACATAACGTATAAAAAAAAAAAAATTGGAAGAAAAAAAAATCATAACATAACTGAGAACCCCATTAATGAATTATTGTTTAAACGCTTTTTATCTATAATCAAAATTATGATATGACATATGACTACTAAATATGCTATAAAGTAGAAAGAGGGGAAAGGGCAATATTTTGTATTAGATTGGCATAAAAAGAAATAGGGGGCTATAAGAGTTATACAAAAAAAAGAAAAGAAAAAGTGAAATGCATCAATAACTGATCCTTCAAATAATTTGAATTCTAAACCATTGACCTATTCAGAACCCCGTAAAATGCACCTTTGCTGCAATAAAAAGGATATACGATCCATTAAATCAGGAATCCATCAATTTTGATAGCCTAAGGGGCTTGAATGGGGGGGGGGATATTTATACATCTTCATTCATCAAACTACTCCTAAAAAGAATCTCTAATATTTTTGCTGGTTCGTTCGGAAATTTCTTAACCATGTAAGACTTACAACCATATTCCCTTTTTTTAAACATTTTTTTTTTCTTCTCCATTATCAATCTTCTGAAAATTGATCTAATTAAATATTCTCCTATTCGTTATTCTCATGAAATTGTCACAGAAAATATAAACGGACAGGCTAAAAATATCACTACTTTTTAATTTTATTTCTCTTTATATTAGAGTTTGTATACTATCAGAGCATATAAAACAAATTAAGATTTTAATAAAAAATAATCAAAATAAAATTTAACAACATTGAAAAACATTTAATACAAAATTATAAATAATTAAGATTTATTAAAGTTTTGCATTAGATGGGACTTATCAAAAATCTATTCAAAACAATATTAGGTCCATGGCCCATCATACGTACGCTAGACGTAATAGACGCAAAAGACGGATACAAACCTTAGTAATAAAAAAATTCGTAAATTTAAAATTCCTCGGTAGTAAGCCTTTATTTATTTTTTTTAACAACCCAAACACATTTCATATGCCCTGGTTGTGAGCCTAAAAATCATTTCTGATATTGGCAAAACACGTTTTTGCCTTCTCAATCACCGAAGTGACGATCAGGAATTTTTTCATGAATTTTTAGATCTGGTGATTTTTTATTAATTCCCTATTTGAAAGTTGTCTTTAGTTTGAGAATAACCCGTTTGTATTCCTGAGAAATAAATACATCAATGAAAGCTAGAATAATGTATATTTTATTCCTATATATTAGACTCCATTGTTATTTGACTGATACCGAACATAAATGCAGATACATCCTGGAGCTGATAAAGAGGAAGATGTATTTGTTGGGAGAGGTGAGTAGGTTGAATATTAACCAGGCTGCAGGTGCATACTTTACTCCAACTCCTATTGAGAAACATGAGGAAGTTAATATGACGTAGTGGGGTGCATATATTCAGGGGCCGTGACTTCATAAGGTAGCTCATACCACATCAGTATGAATGTTCTCTATTATCATATCCTATGTCTGGGTCAGGTCGTCTCAGAGGCCTATATCACGTCTTGTTATAAATAAAATATTATATAATTAGGGTATCAATATGATCTGTTAAAAAAAATATATTTTGATAAGATGTTTCGGCTGAGTTCGAATCCGTTCCGATCAAAATTTTTCCCATAGAAAATCTAGATTTCTACAACAATTTAAACTTGAAAAGTTTAAGGACTTTAACATATTTTTTGAAAAAATATTAGGACTTTGAACGTATTATTTATTCAATTTCACCGTCACAGACATTCGGAAATTTACAATTTGTTAACTTTCAACAGCTCTTTTGTCGTCACGGTCCCTCTTTATGTTCTAGCAATAACCATGTCTGTGTTAGCCATTGTTAACCAACGCAATCGTTTTGCAACATTCAACAAAACGTTCTAAAAAATATTCAAAGTGAGAGTGAAATAAATGAAACTTGAGTACCATAAGCTTAAAATGTTTGAAAGAAAAATTACAAGAATATTTAATTATAATGTAGTCGACGGTGAGAGGAAAAAAAAAGTAATACAGAAATTAAGAGCTAATTAAGTAATGAAGATATTGTTAATATTATAAGATAAAATAGGCTTAAAGCAAACCAAGCTGCTAATATCAAAGAGGATGATCCCAAACAAAAAATATTAGCAATGCCATTCAAACAGAAAAAAGAATAAAAAAAAGTAGATGGTAGGATGAATTAGAAAAGGACTCCACGAAAGTAAGTATTAGTCATAGAGAGAAATGCAGGATAGTTCATGAGTCCAACAGTCACCATAACATTCCTAGCCAGAAACCACTGAACATTGAACAACTCCAAACATTATTTTTTAACGCCCATATACATTTCTCAAACTATGGAACTTAAATCAGTTTGAGTATTTTTGGACCAACAAAGATCCGCACGCAGATTTTCGGAAGGTATTAGTTGCAATCTCTCCCAGCAGTAACAGCTGAACATTAAAATAAATAGGAGTGTGGTGGTATCGAACACCATTAATATTTCTTGAAAATCATAACAATAATATCATAATAGAAATTAAAAAAGATCTTAAAAATAGATATTATTTTTCATTTATTTCTAATTATAAGGCCAAAGAAGAGATGTTTCTAAGTTTCTTTCCTCCTCATGCTTACATATTTAAAAGGTACATATACATTAATAAAAATAAATAAATAAAAAAACAAATCGAAATATAATATGTAATATACCTATAATGATTTATAAAAATTATTACAGCATTAGTAACGGTTATACAGTTCTGCTTGACAGTAACGTTATGCGGGTCTACCTGACATGACTATTGAAGGAGCTGTGTGACAAAGTTAAAGTACCAGATTGTAACTTTGTACATGAACTTATTTATGTCCTTGTATATTATTATTTATGCAAATGTTTACTATCACTATTCGGTTGATTACTTGTGACATCAGTTGGCTTTATGTTTTCATTTAAATTTATAAAACTTTTAAACCTCAAGAGAAATTTAAAAAAATGTTTTAAGTGAACAAAGATCCGGCAATACTTCATTACTTGGACTTCTGTAACGATATCGATGTTAAATTTCCCAATACTATGTAGAAACAGCAACATTTTTTTTTTTAAAATAAAACTGTATATGAAGATAAAGTTTTTGTAGTTGATTCACCCACCAAACCCTTCAATTATTGTTTAGTATTACCTTTAAATTATGACAACATACATTTTTGTAGAACATAGAAGTGTAGAACATACATTTTTATAGATCAAGTTAGCTATTTAGAAACATGTATCTATGGTCCTACTAAAGAAGTATAAACTTTGTTTATTTCTCAGGGCATGAAGTCTTTATGTACACAAACTATGGCAGGGAGGACGATCCTTGGTACAGATCAGAGCAGTTAAGCGGGATTTAATGTCGACGATTTCATTATGAAAATTTTCCTCCCCCAGCACTCAGTTCGTTCTTTACGCTTTTCTGTAGCATGATACTCAATATTTTTTATAAAAGGCATAAATAATATATATATATATATATAATATTATAAATATATTTTTTTTTTTTTTCTATTACTTCAACTACAATAATATTATACAAACAAAAACAATTAAAAAAAGATCATTAAAACAATATTATCTGTACCTGGTTTAAGAGTCCTGTGCCAGTAAAGTGGAACTGCATTTTTATTTTGCCGGATTATAACCGGCTAATGAGTGCAAAGGGTTAAAAGAAAATATATAAGTTAAAACAAATTATAGGTTTAACAATAAAACAAATGGATATAACTGAAATAATTAAACTATATCATGTGACAAGTGCATCATCAGAGAAGAGATAAAGAGACAGTTATCACCCTGCTATTATAAATTTTAATTATTTTATTTCTAAATAGAGTAATTGTTTTATATCAACCCCGGACGAGATAAACTACTAAAATGTAAGTGGGTGGCGACGGGTTCCCCTTAATTGAAATCGACGTACTAATCTGAGCCGACAGCCTGACCGAAATTAAAATTCAATTATTGTCCCAAATGGCGGTCATTAGGGAACTGTTGAGCCGATGTAGTGGCGCCATTACACACGTACAGCCCTGTCACTGCTCACAAAACATGTTACTCCTATTTTATTCAGTTAATTAGCATATAGTTGTTAACCCTTAACATTCATGTTAATAATTACAAGGTAGTGGTAATTATAATATACATAATGAACATTTAAATTTACTCTCATGCACATTATATATATCGTTTGAAATAATATAGTTCACTAATTAAAAAAATAATTAAATAAATTTACCGAGTATGTAATAGTGCCAATTCTTCTATGAAGACCATAGACTCACCTGAAAAAAAAGATAATATAGAAAAATGAAATTTACACTTTTTTTTTTTTCATTAACCAAAGAAATATTCATACTTATAAAATAGTAAACTTACTTTACAAACCACCTTGTTTAGGATATTTTGTTTTCTTGTATATAAGGGATAAACTTCATGCCACTTACCCCTGATACATTAACAACAATATACACTGATGATAGAGCGATATTAAACATACATAAAGACCCCACCATTGCCAATAACTCTTCAACAATGTTACAAGACCGGTCCAAAAAATGGATACAACTTAATTACAGTAATTCGTAGCGCATCACCTTTATACAGAAATATGACTATTATACACCTGTATTCATTAACAGTTTAGGTACCCGGGTACAATTATCACTGAGGCCAAGAGCGTCAAAGAATAAGAAATAAAACCAAGAACTATATCAGAAAACAGGTGGTATTGGTTTGTAATGAAAATTTTAGAAATAAAAATATACCTAGCAATTTCAAAATAATAGTATATCAAACGATCCTACAACCAGTTGTCATGTACGTTAGCGAAACATTGATATCAACATTAGACGGGAACAAATTTTTAAAATGTGGGAATGGAGAATCCTACGAAAAATATATGGTGCAACTAAATATGGGCTGTATTTTTGGCGAATAAAGACGAATGAAGAACTGAAGACTCTATATACAGCCCCAAATATTGCAGCCAAAATAAAAAGAGGCAGAATAAGATAGCTAGCTCATTTACAAAGAATGGAAGCAATTGGCTTTCTAAGATGATGTTGGAGGACACCGTTTCGTTGGCTCGAAGAGGTAGAGTACTATCTTCGGACTCAGGGTGTGAGAGGATGGAGAAGGGCAGGTGAGGACAGGTCTGAAAGGAAGAGGATTGTAGAGGAGACGAGGATTCTGCAAGGAC
This sequence comes from Euschistus heros, assembly GCA_003667255.2. Lineage (NCBI taxonomy): Eukaryota > Metazoa > Arthropoda > Insecta > Hemiptera > Pentatomidae > Euschistus > Euschistus heros. The sequence goes on along the minus strand of RCWM02000105.1, from coordinate 414,306 downwards.
CTTAGCGCCATATGATGAAGATTCATCGTCAATCAACCCATCACACAGGAAAATGAAGTTTCGTTCGGCTTCCATCGATAGAAAAAAGGAACAAATTCATCTCGGTTTAAACAAGAGACTAAAACTCTAGTATCCAATCCTACAAAAATGGTCGACATGAAAACTCCAACTAGACGCCACAACTATGTATATCGATCTGCGAAAATACCTTTCATTTCAATCAAAAATATTTAGACTAATCATGAACTCACTATAGTACATCATAAACCACACTTTATTCTTATTTACAAGCACTCACAGTAAACGAACATATACAATAAGTTAGCGACTCTTATTCACATCTATAAGGATTTTATCAACAGCATATTCACTTATTTTAGTATTAATAACAAGTGTAAAATATTATATGAAAGCGAAAATAATATTTTTAAAAATTCGAAGCCTCCAGTTAGATAAGAGATAATTACTGGTTACGATTGCCTACTTCTATGTTCATGATTTATATTTTATTATCTAAAGTTATTCTTATAGTCGAAACTCATTAATGTAACGATTAAGGAATAATTATTAGCTGATTAATTTATAAAGTTAAATTAACTAAACCAAAAGTTCTTTTCGTTTTTAAAAACATATATTCGTACTACGTAGGCACTAGCCTAGTTCTAAGAAACGACTCTTGAAATAGTTGCTTTAAGGTGGCCGGTAAAATTAATTCAACGTTGCCAAGTGTTCCCTGCGACCCTTATCCTTCTAGAATAGCTGGTTCAAGAATTCCAGGGATCGCTGGAGTGTCCCCTAATACTCAGCCCATGGTCGCTCCCTGCTCCTCCAGTCTGGTTCGTCTCTTCCTGAGCTATGCACCGGTCCTTTGACTCTCTCAGATTCACTAAAGAGGCAATAAAACTGCTTTAGGTACGCACGATAGTGTAGAAGGATCACTACAACTAAGATTGATGAATTATTTCCGCTTCTATTAGGATCTTTTTTTATTCGAAGATTAGTTTTGAATGTTCTAAAAACATACGAAAAATTCAAAGTATATGCATTTTTCTTCACAGATAATAAATATCAAATTTTAAAAATGTAAGACAAGAAATAAAACATGTTGATACTCAGATTTTGAATGGGAATCCATATTCAAAATGGAAGGGCTTTTAAAATATATCATAACCTAGAGGAGACTGAATGTAAAGTGACAAAAGGTGGTGTATAGTAAATATAATTTAAACCCTACATTTATTAGTCAGATAAATGGGCAGTCCTTTAGGTTTTCCTTATTACTGGTCGGTTTTTCGGTTCCTACTGGACAAAATTTTGAAAAGATACTATTGGTAAATTTTATCTGGTCATTTAAACAAAAATCTGAATTGGTTTCGAACGATTTTATTAATCCTAATTATTCGAAAATATTTAATCTTAGACAATTTTCCACGAGATGTATTAGTTACACTCCCGAGTAATCATTAAATTTATAGTTATTTTTATTAAAATGGATACCGAAGATAGAGTTCTGCTTATCTCATTATTTTATGATCTTATTCGTTCTTTTCTATTCAATTTACTGAGCCTCCAGTTTTCCCCTTTGTTTAGCTTCAGAGTCACTACATTTTAGTTCATATTTTGGTATCGGTCTATCTTGTCTTTATGTGAAGGGAAATATGGTGACAATGGTATATCTATTTTAAATGCAGCATTTAAACCTAATTTTCTTAATTCCTTTCTAACTTTGGTCGATATTGGGCCGCAAAATCAAAACGTATTTCATCGAGGTAAGTTTGTCCTATATAGTTTTGTTACCGATTCGTTATCTTAAAATTTTGTCGGTCCGGACACAACAAAATTGTCTCTGATCCATAATCGCGATATTTTTAATTAAAACGACTTAAAATAAATTACATTTGCACAATATATTTATAAAATAACAAAAACTTCTCACTGTTTATCCTGGTTCAAAACGTGTAATTTCAATTTTCATCGACAACCATATTTTCTATACTTCATCATATCTAAACATTTTGGCCCCTGATGTCAAATGGATACTACTAATCTGAAAGGTATATCAAATTAAAAAAAATAAAAATAAGGATTAATTCTTGAAAACGTATAACTCATCATCCTCATCATAAGAGATGAAGTAATTATTTTTATTAGGGTTTTTAAGTTAATCAAAACATTGTATTATTGAACAATTTATCACATACAAGCATACCCCATCGCGGCTTCGCCCGCTCTCATAAATAAAGAACTTAAATTATTTTAACTACTAATTGAATTTCATTTGTTTAGCGATAAAAATCATGTATTGAAGTATGGAATTTAGCATTATTTCATAAATGATATTTTTACGGATGGTAATAATTCTTAAACTGGTTAAAAATTGCATTGATTAGGAGTTGAAGAGTATGTAAAAGTATAATTAGACATCCAATTTGGCAGAAATAATATTATCGATCCATCTGGTTGAATTTAAATTTCTAACTACATATGTATATGACAGTTTAGCAAACCTCGTTTCTGGCACTCAAAATTATACATTTTAATAAGGATTATATTAAAATTTATTATTATAAACCTTCCTAGAACTATGAAGATGTAGTTAAAATTTGGTACAATTGGGTTTGATAGTATAGTATTACCATTGCAAACTCGTTGCAGAATGATCACATATCGGCCGATTTTTAACTCCACTGGGATCCATATGTCGCTCCACATTTTTTAATAACAATTAGATTGAAAATAGGTAAATTTTATCATAAATTTCTAGCTCTATATAACATCGTAATTTTGTAATCACTATCGAACGTTGCTCACCACCAATCGGTCGATTATCAAACTTCACTACGCACCACATATTTATCGCTTTTTTATGGCAATATAATTTAAAATATTTAAATTTTATTATTGCTAAACCTTCCTTAAACTTGATATTGAAGATGATGTGGTTAAAATTTGGAACAGATTGGTTCAGTAGTTTTAACGGTTAGTGATCACTAGGGCTATAAACTTTATGCAATAAAAACTGAAAAATATGCACATGTATATGCAGAGATAATGGTTAAAATATGCAATTAAATACCGAAAATATGCAACTATCTGCATTATTAGAAAAAATAAAAAAATTCCAATACATACCTATACTTAAGTACAAACTCAAGTTTAAATAACTAATTGTGTTGAAAAGGGGAACATTAAGGAGAAAAAAATTAAAAAGCTAATATTAAAAAACTAAAACAAATATTAAAAACCTCTATAAAGATAAATAAAACACATTAAAAAGGGAACATTATAAACGAAAAAAATCATGACATTAATTTCCATAAAATCAAATGTCAACAACGATCACAACCAAAATACTTATACTTTAAAACAGAACAATATATATCAAAAACAATAAGCAACGAACATAAAGAAACTCTCCCGACTAATTCATGCCACTTATTCATTGTTGTAGATTTGAATTGTAGACAAGGTTTTCAGGTTTTCGAACAAAATAGATCGTTTATTGGGCCTCAAAATAGACTTAAAACGGCTAAACGACCGCTCTACATCATATAAATATAAAACGTCTCAATCACTCTTGAAAATCATTTGAAAGCTCACCTACGTACTATCCAACAAGATCTTTTGTCTTTGAACGAGTGACTTTCGGTATTTTAGGTTAACGCAAAAGAACAGTTTAAAAATGATAATGATGGAAGGGAGAAGGGTAAGATGAAAAGTGAAGTCATAATATTCTACGTATTTGAGTGAAGTATAAACGAGAAATAAATCGGAGAAGCAAATACGATCGAAATGCAATATATTTCACATCCCTACTGATCACAAACGAAAAAAGACTTGTCATTTTATATAATAGAACAGATTTAATCAAACGTATTTTTATTTTTTTTTTAGCAATTGCTATCGAGGCAACAATAACTAGCTAGATCTTTTTTTATGATGCTGGGCAGTCTGAGGTTCAAGGGGTTGGGAAATTTTATAGTTACACATTTATGAATCAGTAGCCCCCCCCCCCCAAGATGGAGTATTGGGGACGAACGAAATCAGTTCTGAGGACGGGGCTGGAAGAGAACGATTCCCCCAGCCAATAAGGCAGCGGCCCTATCTCCCCAAGTCAGAGTTTTAATATCGGACGGCAGCAGGCTTTGGCCCTTCAACCCTCCCTCAGAGGAAAGCGGATCAAAATTTAATAGTCGTTGAAAAATTCATATGGAGGCCTCCTTTCCCTAAGCTTTGTCTATTAAATCGGCATCTCTGTAGTCGGTGTAATGAAGCTTTAGAGCTTAGTGGGTTCCCAACAATCAAGGGCCATGGGCTTTATTCGAGGGGTAGGAATCTCGGATCAACAAAAAAAAAATGTATTATTCTATTTCTAAGTAATAGGGAGAAACTATAGATTGAGCCTAAAGGGAAAAAAATGTAAGAACTGTTATTAAAAAAATAAATCGTTTTTTAGATGAATCAGACAAAAAAATAAAACTGGCTGGTAGACTGGAAAAATAGATCATTGATATGTATATCTATAATATAATGCTTCTCCCAATTTACATTTTAAAATTAAAAGGATCATTCAAGTTCAGGGTAAAAATTTATAATATTATCAACTTTTTTTTTTTTTTAATACTGTTACAGGCCACTGGGGGTATCACTAATCAAACAACACTTAATATTAAACACTAATTTATTTACAAACTAATAAATACAACTCGATTCCTAATGTAACATAAACTATCAATATTGATTATCACTTAGGTCTATCCTATATCTAATTACACTAATTTCTATACTATACAATAAGGTAATACGTATCCTGAATAACTTAATGCTAGGCAGAACAATTACATACATATAAGATTCTCTGAATCTATATACAACACTGACACACTCAGACTGTCACTACTTTTACTGACACAGGTTTATCACTGAAACTAAGTCACTGCCACTGGATAGTCCCCTGACTCATTGCTACATTCACTCACACAGGCTTACACTACGTTTATTGAACCATAATAGTCATTGACTCATGACTGACACTAACACTAATTCACTAGGTCAAGAGGGCTGGACAATTTAAACCCTCACCGAACATTCCGGACTGTTCGAGTCCCGTCTAGAAAGTCTAGTCCTCCCGGTTTTACCTGGCCTAGTGCCTAGACGTCCCTTTTGTTGCCTTGGAGGTCCTCGATCCCAGTTAATCCCTCGGACCGTAAAAATACTAATAAGGTGGATAAAAAACGAAATTTCTCCCAAACCGGGAAAAACGATTGATCGTGGATATGTCTATCTATAATCAAAGTCTTAACATAATTAAAATTATAGAAAAATGTTATATAGAAAAAAAAATTTTCATTAAATTTCTGAGGAAACTGTTGTTAAATTATCTATCTGAACAACACTAACAGAGCTAGTGTGTCAAAGTAAAAGTGAAAAAGACTTTACAGACAAAAAGCATTGACCCCCAGCCAAAAGTCATATCCACGTCAAAAAGTATTATTCTATTTCTAAAAAAAAATAATAATATACTGCGTTTGTTGTTCCCACTAGGTTTGAAATATAAATTAAGGTAGAAACTATAGGTCCAGTACAAAGAAAAATTGCAAGAACCAATATAAAACAAATAAATGTTTTTTTAGATAGATCACACGAACATTGAAATTAAAATTAAGACTAACAGCAGAAACACACGTATATTATATTGGAATGTTTTTTATTTAAAAACTAGTTTCGAATATTAAACATTCATCATCAGATCTAGTGGCATAAAAATTTTCAAAACATCAGCATTTTGTTATATAGTAATTGAACCATGAGTATAGTGCCTTGCCCACCGTGTTAACGTACTTATGAAACCTTAATGGTCCCTAAAATTAAATAAATGCAGGCTGGTCAACATCTATTATTTTTCTGTTTATTATTTCAATAATGAACCTACTATACGAAAATACGATAATTCTAGTGAAGCAATCGACAATAACTGAAAGATTTTTTAAATTCAAACGTATACTTTTATCCCTCAGATAAGGGTGTGAGCCCCGAAAAAATAAAGACATGGTAATTCTAAAAAGGATTACATTTTTCCAGTAAAATTATTGTAATTAAAATTTATCTATGCTTCAAGAATAAGATCAAGAAAAAAAACGAAATATATAAAGGAAATATACAAAGGAAATAGAACCCACATCCCTACAAACTCACTAATATCAGTTATCAGCCAACAATTTTATTAAGAATTCATTATTAGTTTAATGATAAATTACAGGAAAAAGGGAAACCACTTCTGAAAAGTATGACCACAAAACCACATTTGGAGTAAAATAAACAGGATGATATAAATATCGGTAAAAAATTAATATTCAGCATTCAAATAACTAGCTGCGCATATTTTAGATAATTACCTTCAATGTTAGATTAAAATTTGTATGAAATTCAAGGGAAACTAAAAAATAGGTTGATTAACTAGCATATTTAAAAACTTTTAATAGTTTCAGTAAAGTGTTATAAGCATGAGCACAACATCTTAATTATCAACACCGTATGTCCAAATAGGTCTAACAGTCACGTATATGAGTCATTTTTAATTAATTAGGAGCTTTGAACGTTTGTCTAGTAAATGTTGAAGTAGACTGTAACGATGGGCAGTTTCTTGTCGTTTTAGTCTTTAAGAATAAATCTTAAATATGATGAAGTGATAGAGGTGGATATTCAGATAAAAATATGGAGATACAGTTTTTCCCTATGATTGGACGTTTCCTGTTCCTACAAAAAAAAATTAAATTAAGACTCTAAACATCTCTATCTACCATTAGGTATGATAGTTTAGAACCAACCCAAAATTTCGTTCATACCAATTATACTTCGGAAGGTTTCGTCAATACTCAAAAATCAGAGTAAATCTCCAATAGGTAAATTATAACCAGGCGTGAATACTAGAAGTGTTGGAATACATTATTGCAACGAGGGGAGACACAAAAGTAGAAGTAATGAACTTAAACAAGAGGAGAAAGAAGAATAAAAAAAACTAAAAGACAAAGAAAACTTTATCCAACTTCTGTAGAATTTACCTCCAGAATATTACCTTCCGCTTACTAATTTTTAGTGAACTTCTACCGTATTCTGAAAGCGAAGTACTTTTAATTTCTTTCCGTCCAAGTTGATTCAGTTAGTGGATTGCCAGTTTTAATTTTTTGCATAACTGGAAACTTTTTAAGCCCAAAATAATGTAATAAAGGTTATAACAGGAGAAAAAAAGGGTTTGTAAAATTTTTAATATTTACTTAATCTAAACTACGTTCTCTTTTTTTAAATAATTATTTTTATAATTTCAAAGGTTCACTATGTACTATGACCTTTAAAAATATTTAGCATTGTAACAGAATAAAATCTAATTAATTCATTTTTTTAGGATGACTGTTAACGATTTTTTACTATACGAGTCTGTTTATTTTCCCAGTAGATAAGTTTTCATTTAATAGATTTATTTTTTTTTAACTATTTCATAGGAATTAAAATTAGTTTAGATGAATACAATCGAAATATTATAATCAAAATACTATTAAAACGAGGTGATGTAAGATGATGAAATAGTTATCACTAGATTAGGGACGAAAATAGCAGATACAGAATAAATCAGACTGTTACTGACTACCTTGAGAAAATATTCAAGCTATATGTTCAAGAAAAAATATTGAAAATATGTTTGTTTTTTTTTTTTTTTTAACGTTTTCTGGATAACTCTGCTTTAAAGTTGATAAAAAAATGCGCACTAAAATGTTTACAAGATATTTAGAATAAACAGTGCCAAATTTTTCATTGAAAACAATGCAGTTCATATTTTAAAAGTCAAATAGAATTGAAAATCATTGAAAAAACCTATTTCTTAAATTTAAAATGTCAATTTAGTAAGTCCATAACTGTCCAAATCATCAATAATAGTCTAATTTATCCTGCGCCCTTGAATTAATTTTAAAAACGAAAGGGGGTAGATTTACTATAAATCGACGTAACATTGTTGAGTTCTGGAAACAAAGTAGGCTATTTTGTTTTTATTTAAATGTTCCCTCTATATAATAAATAGTATATAATTGGTGTATTATACTTTTTCCAATATATCAACACATATTAATCCTCTCAAAAATAAAATATTTTATAATTTTACTTCCTAGAAATAATTTAAATATAGATGAACTAAGATGACATAACAAGAATTTCTTATGATTTCGTTTAGCGAGTATAAATTTAAATAAATTGAAATTAACCATGGTCAACACAACATAAGACTTCTATAGCAAGACCCCCACCTATATTTGTGAACGAAATTGAACATGTTTTAGCTCTGGTAGGTTTTCTAAAAAATATTTATGATGAAGATTACGAATTCAATTCAGAAGTAATGGAAAAGCTACCAACAAGACCGAAATGTATTAAGAATAAAGAAGCGAATTTTGATTATTGCTATTATTCAAATAATTGATTTTATACAATAAATTATTTATATATTTTCATAATTTATAAGATTATATATTTTTTTAAGCAGATACGTTCCAATTTATTCTGCCTGGGTGGACTCATTGTTGTTATATTATTTTAAAATTTACTATTTTTTTTTTATGCTCATAACTCATTATGCTCATAGTTGAGAGTATAATAGTAATGATAATTAATAGAAACATGTATATGTTATATGTATAAATCAAATTGTACTTAAGTAAATCTATGATCGATACCGATAGTTGATTTTGATGGGTAACGGTACGATTAAATCAAACATGTAATTAAAAAAAAAACCTTGATAAAAACACCTATACATATTTATAGTTTTAATATGTATGATTAATAATTATTATTTTATTTTTTAACATGTTATGACTTTACCATCACTTATACTTTTGGCCCTTGAGTGAGGCAGATCAAATAATTTATCTGGGGCAAGGAGTTTATAGCCGAAATTTATTTAATGGTTTTATTTCAAGAAAAACCAATAATAATAATAGTTTCCTGTTTCTGACGGAATATAGTACGAGACTAAAGTATTTGATACTATGTAAAAATATGATCCATGAGCGTTTAGTTGTAAACAGTGTAAATGTAGTCCATTATTTTAAAAGTTTCTCAATAGTCTCTATCCATCTGGATTACCAACTTTAAATTGGAATATTAATAAAATTAAAATTAGGTAACTTAGAGAAAATTGTTTCCTTTATAAAAGAACTGAACTTGTACAACAAAATTTTATTATTGTCACATAACTTTTATTATTATAACAACAATATTCTTTCTAACATTGTTATAAAAGCTTAATATCATAAAACTAAAACATTCATTATATTGGATATGAAGAATAAAAGGGAAAAAAATAAATATAAAAAATAAAATAAAATAAAAAAAATAAATAAAAAAATAAAGGCCGTTCCGAGAAAAAAAAAAAAAAAAATAAAATAAAAAAAATAAATAAAAAAAGTTACAAAGGGAAAAAAATAAAATAAAAGCAAATATATATATATATATATATATATATATATTATATATATATATATATATATATATATATATACACATACAAAATAATTAAGAAATTAGTATAATATAATGAGTAAACTAAAAGCTAGGGCGTAATAACCTCAGCTGTTGATCACCCCATAACTTGATCCTATTCTATCCTATCCAAACGACTCAAATAAATTAAGATCAATCAGAATTATTTTAATTTGTCTTTTTCTAACATGAATTGCATAATTTTGTATAACATATTGCATGTATTAAAATTTATAATTTTCATGATACATATTATTAAAAAATTGTTAGATCGATAATTTTGGAACTATTAAAAAAATGAGTTTAAAAATAAATTAGCGGAGCAATTATAATTATCTCATGTGATGACGCTCTCGGCCAGACATAGCAAAACTGAAATAGTAAAATTAAGTGTGTACTTGTCACAACTATGAACTAACTACTGAGAACTTAATTCCAGGACAGTTCTATTTAAAGCATATAGCAGGACATGGATGTCATCAAGTTTAAACACCCTCTGAAATGTTTAATGTTGGGCTTACAATTAATCGCGCCAGCTAAATAATTATAATATTCCTTATATTAGTATATTATGTTATATATTTTTAATTTATTGAAACAATTTAAAGTGAAATAATTAAGAAATCAAAAATTTTTTATTTTCTTAATTTATAGATATTTTTGAATTATTGGAATATGTAAATGAAACATTCACAATAATTAAGTGCGGTAATCGCACGTGAAATTCAGATTATGCTCTTTGGCTATTTTAAAAAGTAGGTTTATGATAATCATAATAATGGCTTACCGTATTTAATTTAATTAATTTAATTTAATGAATTTGATTTAATTAATGAATATGACCAGGAATGCAGTCAAGAGTAATAAATACATATTGTTTGTATATAAACATTGTTATCAGCCTGGCAACAATCTACCTGAAGCAGACTAGCATCCAAGGTAATTCGAAACGTCGGCACTCGATATATTGTTCTTTTTTCTTTTTTTTTTTTAAACTTGGGCGTGTAGTTTACTTCTCCTGACATTTTGCAACACAAATAATAGTGATAGAAAGTATCCCACCTCCGCAACGCAATACACATTAATTTTACCTATATTTAAATTTTTTTTTTATAACAATTTATTGAAATTTACAACTGTACAAAATTTATACCTCAAGTAAATGTGCTGTTAACTATTTCAATAACGTGAATGAAAACTTGAAAAGAACTACTCATCAGTAGCACTTTAATAAATAATCTCTGAGCCATTTTTTTTTTCAGACACCTCGGAGGAGAATAGTGTGGGAAGCAAGTTGAGAAATTAGGGTCTTTGAGAGGTTATGGAGCTTACTATGAAAGGATAGATACCTGGTTTAGGCTAGATCAGCAACATATGGAACATTAAGATCTTGATGGATAAGTTTATTGGTGACAAACTAAGGTGCATTGAGGATTTTTCGAAGGATTTTGGATTGTAAGGATTGGATACGAGATGAATTGGATGGTTTAGTGGAGCCCCAAAGCTCAACTCCGTAAGTCCAGATAGGTCTAATCACAGTCATGTATAATAGTCTTTTGTAATTAATTGGGAGCTTTGAACGTTTGTCTTATAAATGTTGAAGTAATCTGTAACGACGGGTAGTTTCTTCTCTTTTTGGTCTTGTATGTGGATTCCAAGTAAGACGTTTGTCCAAGTGGAGTCTTAGGTTAGTGGAATATCATTAAAGGATACTGTAGGGCAGGAAGTCGTGGGTTTACGACGAAGGGTAATGGTTATTTAGTGAGATTTTTTTGATACTTGAATATCAATGCTCATTATCATATTAAATCACAATAAATGTGAAAACTAAAGCAATTCTTGTGAGCTATTGTATCTTTTATATGAGTTACAAATAAAGATGACAAATACTGAGACCGTGAAAAAAAAGAAAAAGTTTTCTATTGTTTTATGTCACGTCTAAAATGATGGATGATTAATATCGTGACAATAGAAAACAATGATTGCCACTGCCTAGGAGATTAAGAATTTCATCACACGAATATTAGCATTCCAGTTTTATTTTATTATTGTTAAAAGTGACATTATTGCATCACTAAATGCAATAAAAGAACAACTGCGATTGAATAGATGCAATCAGAAGAAGAAAAATGGTTAACGTATCCCATTAACAATTTTGTATGGACTTCGATGAAATGAAGATTTGAATTTTTGTTTAAATCAGAATTTAGCAAATAATAAAGTCTGTCTGCCTAACTCTCTTTATTTCGCAACATCTCGTATTTTCCAATCGACGTTTTATGATTGCGCTATAGCCTTCGCCTCAGGCAACACACCATCGCACGTTATTGAAAATGAGAAATAAGTAGGCCTATAAACCAAAGCTTTATCAGCCACTAAACCACCATCAATCAATGCTTATTCCCACCCCAACTTTCCTCCTGTCCCGCCAAAATTTACATTTCGGTGGGAATAATGGATGGTGACACTCGGTATGGGCCGTAAAATACCCAGAGCCTGGCAAACTAAGACTGATAATGGCTCCATTGGGCTGAATAAATCTGCTCAACGCAATGGCTTATCGTCTTTTCAACGTTTATTTGCAGAAAATATGTGTAAATGTTGATTCTGTTATGGGCGGAATTCGGAGAATTTCAGACAGTGTATCACTAGACACAATGAACAGAATATAACTCTATAGTACAATGGTTTTAGATAAACAATTGCGAATTGCGGGGCCTCGAATCATAGTTTTCTCTTTTAATTAAATTTTAAATCACTCATAGTTTCAGAATGAAGACAGCTACAGAACGTACAGTAGTTATCAAACTAAACAGTACTCATAGGTATCTTCTGATTTAGATCACCTTACGTATGTTTATTCAGTATATTTGGATTTTTCATCCATTTATTGAAATTTACAACTGTACAAAATATCAATCAAGTAAATGTGTTGATTACGATTACAATAACATGTCAAACATTGAAAACTCATTAGTAGTACTTCATAAAATTCTACACTAGAAGGTCTCTAGGCCATCTTTTTTTCAAACAACCTGGTAAATTATCAAGAATAGACCAGGAAGCAAGTTAAGAGACTAGTGGATTAGAATGGTTAAAGAGTTTACTATGAAAATAGGTTTCTGGGTTAGGCTAAATCAGCAACATATGGCACATTAAGGTCTTTATGGATAAGTTTATTTGTGAAAAAGTAAGGAGCATTAACGATTTTGGATTGCAAGGATTGGATACGAGGTGAATCATATGGATTAGTGGAACCCCAAAGCTCAACTCTATATGTACAAATAGGTCTGATGACTGTCATATAAATGAGCCTTTTGTAAGTAATCGGTAGTTTTGAACGTCTGTCTAGTTAATGTTGAAGAAGTCGAAAACGAATGTCGTTTTAGTCTTTTCTGGTGATTCCAAGTTGAACGTTTTTCCAGTTGGAGTCCTAGAAAGCGAATCTGTTCAACAGGGATCAGTTGAATGTTATTAAAGGATGCTTTTAGGGCAGGGAGTTGTAGTTATACGATTAAGGGTAAATTAAGAAGGTTAATTAACGCAATTTTAAATTAACAAGGTTTATATCCGGCCCTTGAGATCATTATAGCTTGAATTTGACTAATGTGATTCCGAATTAGTACGAAAGAGATACCTCCAAATAATTAAAAATAGTAAATAATCATATATAATTTTAAATTTCATTTCAAATTAAAGAAATAATATTTTTGATAATCCTGATACGTTTCATATGACCTGGTCAAAGAATATGGGGACGTAAACAACTAAATCAGAATGAAACTTTAAGCCGGAAAAAAGAAAAAAATTAATCTGTTGGAATTTTTCTCCAGTCAATATATTTCATAGAAAACTGGGGCGTGACGTAGCTTCATAAAGTAATGTTTTCTTTTCATTAAAATAATCTGTGTGTTCTCGATTCAGTGCAAACAGATTTATATTCAATAACAACTTCTATTCAGTTGGAATGAACTAAAATAGATGGAGTTTTCCATTAATATAATTGTTTCTCTGTTTGGACTAAGATCAATTGGCCCCACTCCGCTTCGAATGCTTATGCAATTTTACCATAGCGACTACTCAAAATATTTTTTTTTTGTTGTGTATAGACACTAAAATTAGTTGTGCAATGTATCAAGTCTATGCCCCATACAAAAACATGTTTCTAAAAAATTACTAACTGAAAATCCATTCATATTAATTGATTGCATAAAAAAAAAAAAAAATAGCTAAAAATTAACAGGCACAAATGAAACAGTTGATTTTCCCATCATTACAAGGAGAAGACTAATAAGAAGCTAGGTGTGAGATCTTCATTAATTTATTATAAATCTCTTATATTGGAGAAGAGATGTAGCTAGGCATACGTAAATACCTTTACGTTTCATTTTAGTCACTTAACTCATTTTAGTCAAAATTCGACTAAACCACTTATTCACTCGGATGTCAAAATGTAGAAAAGGTTCGTCCGCTGGACTTCAAAACCCATCATTCGATGTGTCACATCCAAATAAACTGTCAGTTACACATGAAAATCGTTCTCAAAATATCCTTCTTAATTAAAAGGATCAAATTACTTAAATAAGTAATTAAATTAATTTAATAAATAATGATTATTCAAAATTAAAAAAAGTTAAGAAAAATTAGGGGTTTCAAGTGAAGGTTTTCATTAAAACCAACATAACTCTTAAAAGGTAGGTCCTTGGGACAAATATCATACAATAAAAATATTCTAAATTAAATTTCGTACGGAATTTCGGAGGAAACTGCAGTCCAATTTCCGATCAACACAGGATATCAATTGAGGAACGCGTTATGATATACAAACATACAATTATAATTGATGAATTATTTATCATTACAATTGGAATTCAAAATTGAATGACTAGTTCATCATCAGTTCAAAACATATGCGAATACGCCAAACACCTACAATTTGATATACATATATTATTTTTTTTTTTTTTTATTATTTTAATTATTGAAATTTACAACTGTATTAATAAAAACACATTTAGTAAATATGCTGTAAACAATGCAAAATAATGGCATGATTAGAACTTGTAGAGGAACTACCCATTGATAGTACTCTAATGAATATTTACAAAAGAAGATCAAGGGGCCATCTTCTTTTCAGACGCCTCGGAGGATTGCCAGGAATGGAATGGGAAGGAAGCAAGTTGTGCTACAAGTGGATTTGGATGAGCAGTGAGTTTATTATGAAGGGAAAGGTATCTGGTTCGTGCCAAATCGGCGACATATGGGATATTCAGGTCATTGTGGATTAATTCATTTGTGACAAAGTAAGGAGCATTAAGGATTTTTCGAAGGATTTTGGATTGGAGTGATTGGATGCGGGAAGAATTCGATGGTTTGGTGGATCCCCATAACTCTATCCCGTAAGTCCAAATAGGTCTGATAATCGTCATATAGATGAGTCTCTTGTAGTGAATCGGGAGATTTGAACGTTTGTCTAGTAAGTGTTGAAGCAGTCGAAATCGACGTGCAGCTTCTTGTCTTTTCAATCTTGTGTGAGGGTTCCAGGTAAGTCTCTTGTCCAGATAAAATCCCAGGTATCGTATTTGTTCCACATTATTCAGTGGTACGCCATTAAAGGATACAGGAGGACAGGATGAGGTAGGTTTTCGACGGAGAGTAAAGGTTATTTGCTGGGATTTGCTAGGATTTATCTTAACTCTCCAGTTATGACACCATTCTAGAATGGAAGTGATATGTGACTGGAGTGTCTGGGATATATTAATTTTAAAAATAAAAAAGTTTAAAATTTACTCGAGAAATGTTCAAAGCTTCCGATTAAAAAGAATTATTTAAATATCACCAATAAAGAAATACATAAAGATATCAATACTCGATATGTTGCTTATTTAGCCCAAACAGATACAACCCCATTCCCGACCCACCAAGGCGTCTGAAAAGCTTCAGCATAACGTTTTTATGATGGAAAAAAAAGTGACAAAAATAAAACTATAGACTCCAAAATGCATATTTATGTCAACATATCACAAACATTATCATTAAATTATAATAATAATGTAAAATAATTTTAAAATTAGATATAATTTTTTTTTATATATCAAATAATGATTCACAGAATTATTGTTTAAAAAAATGAGGATATGTTTACTTCAAGGAAATAGCTTATTTCGCTATTCAATGATAATGAATCTTCTTCGAGTAACTATTCGTTTATTAATTCGACCTAGAACTGATATTTGCAGTAAATAAAATATCTTTACATAGATTTCATTTATTGTAGCTTGAATAAGCTGTAAATAGTTGTCCAATTATAGAAATTTAAATTGTCGAACAATACATGTTATTATATATTATATATTATTCAGTAAAAGCTTCTTTGTTTTTCTAAGATGGCGTACGATTGTTGACTGAACCACATCGAGTTCTTCCGCTATTTCTCGAGTAGTTCTGGTGGGGTCAGCTTCAACTATTGCCTTTAACTGGTCGTTGTCAATACCAGAGAGACGGCCACAACCTTCTTTGTTTGAAAGGTCAAAATTTCCACTACGGAATTTTCTAAACCATCGCTGCTCTGTAGATTCATTAATGGTACCTGGCCCCTAAACTTTATAATATTTCGAGCCGTTTGCGCAGCACTTCGACCGAGTTTGAACTCATACAAGTAAATTTTCCGAAAATCGCTCCTTGACGTCATTTTGTCTGGAGGCACTGAATAGACTGAATTAAATGTTAAGAAAAAAAGGATTATATAGGAAAGTAAGGGAGATAAATAGGCTTTAAAATGATGTGTATAACTTAGCATTGTGGATTAGTTTTGTTTACACATTTGGAATTAATAATGAAACGGAAATAAAATCCTGCATTATTTTTGTATCAACCTAATATACAGGGTGTCCCAAATTTAAATGGCGAAACTTCTGGAACTTATAGGGGACCGAAAAACTAAGACAAAAAAGCCTTTAGAGATTTGCTCGTTTTTGCTTAGTTTTAGAGAAAATCGCAAAAAAAAAGAAACAAAAGAAGTTTTCATTTTCATACTTATTTATTTACATTTCTATTTATATTATGTTCTTTTTAATGTAAATATTGCTCAAAATGTTGTCCTCTTGCACCAATGCAAGCATTACATCTAGCACTCACTTGATAAATTGCAGCTAAACATTGTTCTGATGATATTTGGTGCACTGCATCTATGATTCGGTCTCTTAATTGCTTTTTTGAGTTGATTGACACCGAATAAACTTTTTTCTTCCAAGTTCCCCATACGAAGAAATCCATGGGTGTCATATCAGGTGACCTGGGTGGCCAAGGTACTACTCCTCCACGTCCAATCCATCGTTGTGGATAATTTATATCCAGCCAAGCTCGAGCAACTCTGCTATAATGAGCTGGACATTCATCGAGTTGGAACCACATTTCAATCCGCTGCTGTAAGGGAATGTCATCTAAATAATTAGAAAAGTCGTTCTCCAAAAAATGTGTAAATGTGATACCATTCAATCTTCCTGGTAAAAAATATGGTCCCACCAGTAATCCGTTCCAAATTCCAAGCCAAACGTTAATAGCAAATTCATGCTGAAACCTATTCTCTCTAATAGCTCTGGGATTTTCAAGAGCCCATACATGATAATTTCTTTGATTAACAATTCCTCCTCTTGTAAAGGTAGCTTCATCGGTCCAAATAATTTTTAATGGAAATAAATTATCATCGCGAATTTTGTCAAGAAACCAGTTACTAAAATTCAATCACTTCACATAATCTTGAGGTAATAAATTCTGAACTTTTTGAAGATGGTATGGGTAGCGATTATCACCTTTCAAAGTCCGCCATATTGCTTGCCGCGATATTGCTAATGCAGCAGATGCTCTTTGGATGCTTATCTCAGGATTGTCATCGAAGTGGCGTTGGACACAATTTCTTATCCGATAATCAGCTCTTATTGCTGCCTGGAATTGGTCGCCTTCATTACGTATTAAGAATGGCCCAGTCTCTCGTAGTCTATTAAAAGTTAACGAAAAGACTCGTCGATTAAGCACTCTTCTGTTTGGAAATCGGCGCGCATACTCCCACACCCCTTCTAAAGCATTACCGTTACAGAAACCATACACAAAAATCATATCAGCGTATCAGCGCGGCATTGTGGCATGCTATTCATTGAGAATGATTTAGGAATTACAATAGAAGGATTGTAAACGGTCCATATAAGTCTCCTGAACGAACTTTGCCATGTAAATTTTTGTTTTGTTTCGGGAAAGCAAGCCCGAGTCTCTAAAGGACTTTTTGTTAATATTCCTGATTGCCATTTAAATTCGGGACACCCTGTATATGTTAATATATATTGATATATGTTTATATAGACTGAACCTCAAGAACCTTATTAAACATTTAATATTAACAGTCAAGAAATTTCTCCATATTATCCATATATATATATATATATATATATATATATATATATATATATATATATATATATATATATAAAATATCATAACAACATAACAAACTGAAAAAAAACATTTAGACACAATCGAGTCGTCAGCATAGTGTTAGCTGCGTGAATGATTTCATTGTTTTTAACCAACTCGGTTTTTTCAATGATACTTTTGAAAAAAGACGCTTTGTTTTTATAGAACAAATAATGAAAAAAATATTTCATTTATTCCATTTTATATTTCCAGAAAATATTTCTTTGGTAATATGATAATAACAATCTTCGTCATGTTTTATTTCAATTTCATCCTTCGAAGCGCAAGGTGGTCCCCCCCCCCCCCTATCAAAGCAGTGAAATATAGTAAATTATTATAAACATCTTTTTAGTAAATCTTAACTGAGAACCTGCTATAGACTAAATGTTTCTTTATGTTAAAAAGACATCAACATTGCTATCGTAATTACCTACCATTAATAATAAAAGTGTATAAACATATATATGATCAAACACATTTCACCTGTTATTAGTATGATTTAACATGTTATTTATAAATATTTATTTTTTAAACAATTGAAAGTACAATTGTGTTATTGATATGAATATATCTTTAGGCTGGGAGGCTACATTTTTTTACTCAAAACATAATTATTTTGAGAGATCGAAAATTACCCGACAATCGTTGAATAGAGATTTTTTTTTGTTAAATAATGTTTGTCATTAGAACTTACCGTTTAGAAGATATTGGTTAAATGAAAAAAATCATGTTTTAAACCTTTATTTTCTCTCAACTTTGTTAATTTCGAAAAACCATTAATTATTAATGATTAATTTAATTATTAATTTAAGTAATTTGATCCTTTTAATGCAAAAATGTTAATTGGTATAAGTATTTAATTAATTAAAGATAGACATCCATTTTAGAATAATGATGTGGTATAAAAAAAGTTACTTCTGGAACTATGCCATTTTAATACTGGAACTCGTATAGAGTAAGTCGTACCTTAAATGCGTAGTTTTCTGGTATAGAAAAAATATAATTACTAGTTCTACATAATTCAATCAAAAGGCTCTCTGCAGTTCGGTAACCAACAGCAGATGTAAACCAAGTGTTCTGAATGTCCATAACAGATTTACAACGTCGGCAAAGTTATTCCAACGGAATGCGAAAACACCTTTCTGCCTCAACACCTGTTACAAACTTCCTCCACTCAACTGAAACTACTAGCTCCCCGCGCAGCCGATACTGTCAAACATGACAGATCCCTGATTGCCTAGCAGCCTTGTTTAGTCAACAATATCTTACTACCGGGAATTCACTCAATAGCCTTCCGTTTGTAACAGACAGGCAACCTACCTAAATAGTACCATAGGAGTCAAAGTTGCAAGGTCATTTGTTTGTTTACCTCAGTTAGTTGATTTTACGATAGGTATAATGCACTGATATGTAGAAATTTGAAAAAAAGACGATCTTGAAATCAGACTCATGGACTGACTTCTACACTACACAAGGAATCACAGTGCATGTGGCAGTGAATAGTTTTTTCTATAAATTCAAACAAAAGGAATTCATACTTATCTCCTTGTCAAACAAGAAAAAATATACACCACCTGTATACGCATGCACATATATATTGCAGACTACTCATTGGCTACAGATTGATTGAAGATGGCTCATTGGGTACTATATTACCGGCAACAGTACAGTAAAGAGGACATTGTCCGGGGGATGAACAATATTTTTGCTGATCTCAAAATATTTTTTTTTTAATTCCTTACCAAAAATTAAGGATATCAATTTTAAATATCATATAACACATTAAAAATTCATATATTTTATAAATTATTTTTTATCAAATATTATGGCGGTATTTATAATGATACAATAACTGTGCTGCTTCGTTTTCTCTACATAGCTCTCAGACTCAGCATCCAATGTATATTAAACCAGTGATGCAGCTGAGAAAACAGTATCAATGTGGGATTCATCAAGTTCTGGCCTTGATTTCTAGCAAGTGGGAATAAATGCTCGTTTTCTGACTTAATTTTTATTATTATATAATTTTATTGTTGGTGATTGTAAGTAATTATTAGTTTTATTTTTGTGATGATTGTTTTATTTATATCTTTTAATTGTGAGCGTATTTGTATATATGTTGTGAATGAATACATCATTAGTACTGTTACCTATTTTCTTCCACTCGGCTGATTTTACATCTACTTCAATAAAATTTTTATTAAAAAAAAAATTTTCTATATTTTTAATTTTGTTTATCTTTTTATGCTTTATTTGTTTATGATTTTATTTGTTTATGTTTTATTCTTTTATATTTAACTTACAATACATTTATTATTTATATGTATATGTAAAATAATAAAAAGAAATATTTAAAAATTACATATACATTATTTAGGTATTGTACGTTTAAGTATGGTGTGTTCAAGAATACATTAAATACTGCTGGAAGGAAAACATTAAAATTTTTGGTTTTATACGACATGACTATTGGTATTCACACCAAACATCTAACATGTAATAATGTTTAATGTCAATAAAATACAGTTTGGTCGTTTTACCTGACACAGATTACAAAATATCAAACGTAGGAGTAAAATTTAAATCATGACTTTTAACACAAGGCTGTAAAAAAATGATAAGAAAGGAATTTCTCTAAAAAGTGCTCCAACCATAAGCTTCTTTGTCATCCTCGGATAAGAAAACTGCCTTGGATGCCGAGGAATCCACCCGTCACGTAATAGGTGTAAGAAAGAAACGGCCTATTTGGGGGCTGTGACCAATGATAAAGCAGGTACCTGTTGGCAACACTGCGTTGGAGCATATTGGCATCCCCTGGAGGACAGGGGGAGGGGGGTAATATGCTCCCCATCTCTTGAGAAATATGTGTATTCCCCACTGCCTTGTCCCATATATCATAGCCCCTATCTTACGCCCGCTTTCTTCCCTCCCCCCAGGGTAGGATGTCGCCCCTATCTACCGGCGCAGGAGTTTTATTAAAGCGTTACCTACTGTCTCCGGCTAAAATATACGGCAAAAGTATAATTATAGCACACCTTATCTTTGACACGCAAAATTTTATAATATTTTACTTGAGAAATCGTCGTAGGTAGTGATGTAAAGAAAAAATGTGGAATGCATGGTCCTATTTTATAAAGGAGACTGGTTTAAGTTCATATTTAGGCAATGTTATTTTAAAATAAATTAACCGCAACATATATAATTTTAATTTTAAAAATATAAGGACATACCAGATTTAAAAGACAAGAAACTGCTTCGACGTCGTTTTCGACATCTCTAACATTTACTTGACAAGCTTTCAACACTCAAAATAAATTACAAAAAAATTATTTACATTACAATAATTAGATCCATTTGGATCTACGGAGTTGAGATTTGGGCCTCCAAAGCCCCAATTTCTCTCTATGTAATCCTTACAAGCCATAATATTTCGTAAAATAATCAATGCTCCTTATTATGTCCCAAACAAACTTATCCATGAAGATCTTAATGTGTCATACGTTGCTGTATTGATCCAAACTAAATACCTATAAGTAAACATACCCATTCGAATCCACTAGTCTTCCAGCTTGCCTCACTCTCAAGTCCTGGTTACAAAGATGACTAAGAGACCTTTAAATGTAGAACCTTTATTGAAGTGCTACAAGTGTGTAGTTCTTTACATAGTACATTTTTCTCGGATTAACTTGTATATATGTAAACAGTTATAAATTCAATTAATAGTTTTAAAAAAAGAAGGTTGTTAGAAGAAAGGAATATAGCTCAACCGACATATTTTTGCTGAGCATAGTGCTAATTACTGAAAGAAAGGATATATGATGCCAACCAGGCAAGAAAGAATATAGTTTCGAAGTTGCTGAGGAGTAGTTATACAGGATATAGTCCGAAGGCAATCATAGAAAAAGGGCTGAATAAATTTTATGTACCGACGTAAAATCAAAGAATAATTAATAATTAACTTTCACCTCTAATCAATATTCACTAGTCTCAATAAAAAAATACGTAACTAAAAAATAGTTACCCTGATAGGTCACATTTCAAAATCTATGTATCTGAAGTCAATTCTAGACAGAGAATAGTACTTTAAGGTTTTAGAACAATGTGACTTTAATCGTTAACGGAACAACTACCGACAATTCTCAAATAATAAAGAAAAATATGAGTAAAGAAGACTATTTAGTTATTTTATTTTTTGCTGCATTCAGTTAAACCATTTCAACTTTCTTTCTCTAGAAAGTCTTACTGGAAATCGAGAATTGGGAACCCATAATGATGAATAGAAATTTCAAACACATTCAAATCTATTACAACCTTAGGACTTGAAGATTTCAAGTGTTATAGATTGTGTATTTAAACCTACAAATCCAAAATAGTGCAACAAATCATTATATTTTTGAGTTTTTATCTAAAATATATTTTTAGGCTTAATCCACACCTTTATCCTGATACATTATTATATTGTATATATATTACACATGCGTAAGTCGAATTAAAATATATATATATATATATATTTTTTCACAACTTGGAATGGATGATTTTATTTTGTGTGTAAGACAAGTAAAACAACTTTAGTTAATATTAAGTATATATAAGCTATGCCGCAACTGTATGAGTATAGACAATACCTTGCCTATTAGTGTTAAACACTTAGCCCCAACTAACATTAAGAATGGCAACAAAAAGAAAAAAGGAAAATTGAATTAATTGATTTTCACTTATTTGCTATATTGTATATACTTTCATTCAAATCTTCATAGTTCAATTAATTTATTGTTGTTCTCGATGTTTTAATATGATTTTATTATATCTAGTTTGACAGAGCCTCGTTACTTTTAGTTCTCAATATCTTTTTAATAGTTTTTATTGTTAGTCTATATTTATAGGCTTTTCATTTTTGTAATAGTCAGATCATTATAATTAACTCTATGATTAAATCCAATTGCTATAGGGCTGGTAGTTTAAATCATACATATTCTTATTAATTATCAAATAATTATAAAATTTATAATCATTATATATATATATATATATATATATATATATATATATATATATATATATATTTGTTTTTTTTTTATTTTTTATTTTTTTTCTTTGAACTGATCCATACCCCCGGGCACTCGCAATTGCGACGTACAATTCGGGGATGAATGTTCAAATTGAACACTACTTTAATTAGATCTATTGACGAGCTGTCATAGAAGAGAAAAGATATAATATATTTAAAAAATAATTATTAACAACCAAGAACCACTTTATTTTATTTATATATTTATATATATATCATATATTTCCCTGGTTCGGATATAGTGGATAAGGCGCCACGCTATATATATATATATATATATATATATAATAATATATATATACAGCTATGTGTGTGTGTGTGTATGTAAGATGGGAAGGATCACCATCATAAAGCTAATGGTCTCAGCATTTATAATTTATTTTAAACGTTTCTTGTAAGTCAGGCATCATCAGTTATTATACAGATCACATTATATATATATATAAATATATATATATATATATATATATATATATATATATATATATATAATTTTATATATATTTTATATATATATATAATGTGATCTATATATGATGATATTATATATATTATAAACACATATATAACAAAAAAGAAGAGTAAGTTATTTTTTTTTTTTTCAAGCTAAAAGACAGATACAAGCAACTATTGCTGGTATTTTATATTTATGCATTTTAAGGAGGAATATATTGAATGTAACATTTTGGATTATTAATAGTAGTGTTTGTGTGTAAATAGTTATTAGATGATGGGGATTTTTTTTTTTTTTTTTTTTTTTTTTTTTTATTTATTCTTTGGGATCCATTAAATGTACCGATACTTCTCGTGTACAGTCCTAAAAATTCGAAATCCTTAAAAGTCCTCAAGACTTTTTATTATGTCATAAATAAAATTATCCATCATGATCTGTATGTCTCTGAATTGTCCTATTCATGTCATGATAAGCTTTATACCTACTCGAATTAACTAGTCTCCTAACTTGCTTGTCTATTGTTTTCCGATAACACGAATTCACCAGTTTCCTCCTAACTTGGTTTCTACACTATCCTCGATAATCCTCTTAAACGGCCTTCTAATGTAGAACCTAAATGCAATATTACTAATGGGCAGTTTTTTTTTACATCTTTATTGTTATTGTTTTTACACATGTTAACTAATTGTACATATTGTATGCAGTTGTTAAAAAACAAAAGATATTAAAAAAAATTAAAAAAAACAAAAAAACATTCTACACAATACCTAAAACAAATTCAAATTTTTTCTTCTTTAAACCTTTTATAGAGTGATTATTAATGTCTGCTACAAATATGGGTAATAAGTAATATATAAGGCCTATAATTACACATTATTTACAATGAAAAATAAAAGAAAGAAAAAAGTAAATAGGTAATTAAAAAAAAAGAAAAAACTATGCTATATAAACAATATAAAACATATATACAAAATGAAATAGTAAAATTTAAAAAGAAAAAAAAAACAAGTAAAATAAATAAAATAAAAAATAAAACAAAAGTAAAAATACAATCATACTCTATTTACAATTTACACTCATCCTAGAGATCACCCCACCTGACCTGTCCTTCCAATTATGAAGGTACAAGCCAGGCTCAGTTTCAGTCGGACTAACAGTTTTCCCTATGTGACAAAAAAAAAAAAAAAAAAAAAAAAAAAAAAAAAAAAAAAATGATGGGTGTTAACAGAGACTGAAGGCTGATGGGAAGGAAAGACCTATTTGTTTGGTTTCATTTCTTAAAATTAAAGGTGTCATGCCTCACTCCGTTCGCTTATCAGTTTTATTGAAAATATTGTACAGTCAATATACCACAATGTCCAAGGATAACGATTTAATTATTGAACTTATTGAAATTATAAAAGTTCACTGTATTTGTGAAAAAAAAAATCAGACAAACGCTGTCACAATGCGAACATTAGAAAATCTGCGATATGAATTTTCATTCATCCGTAAATAATTAAACCAATCACATGGTTTTAAGCGAAGTCTCTTCAATTAATTAACATGCGACAATGAATTTCTTTGAAAAAACCCAAGCTATACTCCATTCCCTTATTTTTATTTTTATTTTTTTTCGCTCTTTCTTCATAACTAAAGCTAAGGCTGTTGCAATGAAACAGTTTTGATGAAAAAGTTATTTTATAATACTACAAGTGTACTCTTATCTCAGAATGAACAATATTAATTAGTGATATTTTACCTGCAACTGAACTTTTCGCAACGAATATTTTCTAGCTTACAGAGAACTGAAATGATTGGGAAAAGTGAGAACGGAAAGGATCGTGTAAAATTAGTGCGCTTCCGAACTGAAACTAATACTAAAACTAAACTGAGAATGGATATGACCGTGAAAAAGGGCCTTTAGAAAAGGCGCTGTACATCTGAGTTGGACAAACCGCGCTTTTACAAGTTTAAACTCACTTTTACTCATTCGCTAACATAATTGGACCAAAAACTAAAGTTCTTCTGAATGCCTACTATAAACTCCCCGTCAAAAGAATCGCAACACTTTTAAATATTTGAATTTTACAAAAACTTCTGTTTTTTAATAAGAAAGAAAGGTTCTGAAGTCTATAATAAACATTCCTTAACTAGACATAAAATTTTAAAATAATATTATTTTATAAATAATATTCAATGAAATTTATTAAAATAAATTACAATATTTCTTCCAATAAACAAACAAGTTAGAAAACTTACTTTTTAAAATTTTCATTTTTGTTAATTTTAACATTTAAATTTTTAATTTATATTTAATAAGACATATTGCTCCCTCTGGCTTGAATGACTGCTTCCAATAGTCTTGACATACTTGTAAATAACGAAAGGAATGATAAACATGGACTGAAGGAAATTTG
This sequence comes from Euschistus heros, assembly GCA_003667255.2. Taxonomy (NCBI): domain Eukaryota; kingdom Metazoa; phylum Arthropoda; class Insecta; order Hemiptera; family Pentatomidae; genus Euschistus; species Euschistus heros. Next base: position 388,385 of record RCWM02000105.1, on the reverse strand, counting down.
AAAAAAAAAAAAAACCAGTAACAGGAAAAATTTGAAAAAAAAAAAAAAAAAAAAAATAACCTAAAATTCCATCGTTTTTTATTAACAGGGAAAAACATTGATGTGTCTAATCCTTAATGTGTCACGTTTAATAAATAATATTAATATGAATATAAACCAAGTATGAATTAAGGCCAAAACCAGGAAAATCTCGAGAATTATGGGTGTTGCCATACTTTTGACGGGGAGTTTATGTAACACCTTGACATACTATATTTTTGACCGCACTCTTATTATCTTAAAATGTTATTTTAGTTCCCAAAAAGATCATGGATGAATCTCAAATACCTTCTATCATGTACTATCTCAAATGACGTCAATTTTGCTTATTTTGATCAATTTACGAAATTTATAAACTTCACATAATTAGAAAATTTATAAATTTCTAGTTACCTCTTAAAAACTGCTACCCCTATATAAGCTTGGAATATAGTTGAACTTCATTTCGATATATTCCCTATTGCTACACAGAAGCAATCTGGAAGGGTCTCGGGGTGGAAGATGCTCACTGAAGTAAATGTTTCCCGCTCATCTCACCTCGCTCTAAATCCTAGCTAGCCACTCCTCTCTCCTCTCCTGGGTTCTTTTGTCGGCAAATATTCACAATATTTATATTTTAAATAGGATTTTAAATAGGAATGAATTTTAGTCAAATAATAATATATAAATAATGCATATAACAAAGGTATTCATTATTATTTTTACTTTATTTTATTTATTTTCTATATTATTTTATTTATCCTGATTATATTTCAATAAATTTTAGCACTATTATTTTATCTCTTATGTTGGTTTAAATTTCTTTCTTTTTTTTAATTTTATTCAATATTTACATAACTTATATGTCGCATGTTCTATATATATAATTATCTTTGACTGAAGTTATAGTAGCCAGACTAATATACCTTACAACAAATTTGTGTTATTCTTAGAGTAAAATATGTTCCAAAATAAAGATTTTTTTTTCATTAATTTACTTAATTTAAATTTTTATAATCACTTGAGGTCAAATCGTTTGGTACAGAGATTAATTTCGAATCTAAAAAATTCATAATCAGTTATAAAAACATTCATAAATTCAAAGTAGCATATTCATATGTATATAAAGCATTTCTATTACATCAAAGTACAGATGTATTGATTTTTTTGTGTTTTATAACAGATGATGAATATTTAACATTCGAAGTTAATCCCTAAACCAAAAACTTTCTGAACTGGGGGCAGATAATTCAAGATTTTATAGTTATCGTTATTTTTATAAGCATAATAACTTCTTAACGATAGGGATTAGTATCAAATTGAATGACTCCTTTATAACTGCTGTAAGGAAAATTTTATTGTGTGTTTAAAATTATTATTTCTGTTAAAGTGGGCCCAAGATTCTTTGAGAAAATCATAACACTTTCAGGTTGTATTAAAAGATTGAAAACAATAAAAATAAAAACTAATAAAGAATAACTTCTCTCTCTCTCTCTCTCTCTCTCTCTCTCTCTCTCTCTCTCTCTCTCTCTCTCTCTCTCTCTCTCTCTCTCTCTCTCTCTCTCTCTCTCTCTCTCTCTCTCTCTCTCTCTCTCTCTCTCTCTCTCTCTCTCTCTCTCTCTCTCTCTCTCTCTCTCTCTCTCTCTCTCTCTCTCTCTCTCTCTCTCTCTCTCTCTCTCTCTCTCTCTCTCTCTCTCTCTCTCTCTCTCTCTCTCTCTCTCTCTCTCTCTCTCTCTCTCTCTCTCTCTCTCTCTCTCTCTCTCTCTCTCTCTCTCTCTCTCTCTCTCTCTCTCTCTCTCTCTCTCTCTCTCTCTCTCTCTCTCTCTCTCTCTCTCTCTCTCTCTCTCTCTCTCTCTCTCTCTCTCTCTCTCTCTCTCTCTCTCTCTCTCTCTCTCTCTCTCCTCTCCCTCTCCACTCCCTCTCCCTCTCCTCTCTCCTCTCTCCTCTCCCTCTCCCTCTCCCTCTCTCTCACTCCTCTCTCCCACTCCTCCCCACTCCCTCTCCTTTTCACAACTCCATCTTCATAGTTCTAGGAAGATAGTAAATAAATAAATAAAACAGTAAAGTTTACTATAATAGTAATTTAAATGTACAGTATTAAGAAATAGAAACAAGGTTAGTCCCACTGCCATTAGCATTCAATGTTAAAAATTAAAATCCAACTAGATGAAATTATTTCTGCTGAATAAAAATGATACATTTAATAGCAACAGTCAAGAAATTTATCCATACATACATTTATGGCATATAATATATAATCCATATATTTATATAGGGTGTTCGGAAGATCGTTGGCCAAAAAATTATCTCGGGTAGAGAGGTTCATTTTGAATCTATTTAAGGTCACTTACCTATATACAAAGTCTTACGGGTTTTTTTTTTATGATTTTTTTTGTAAAAATGGCTAAATCCAAACATTTATGCCTTATAACTCCGTTATTTACTGATATATCAACGCCATTTTTTTCCCTGTAGTTACTAATAGATTGTCCATGTAAATTAAAAAAGATATGGTGCAAAAAACAAATACAAAAAAAAAAAACGAGAGATCGTTAAATCTTGTCAAAGGCAAAAATAAAAATTATGAACTTCAAGTTAAGGTCAACAGCCAAATCCAAATTGTTTTAAAAACTTCTCTATTTAATACTCTTTGAAAAAATACTATTTGCAGGCACGTAGCACATCTAGTTTTTTTTATTTTTTATAAAGTAACAAAAGGGTGCCACCAGCGTACACTGACAATAATAATGAATCGAATCATATTTTTTATGCAAAACGTAACAAATAGTTGTGTTTCTTTATAGCATAGGTTAAACTGCATATTTTCTCTTTTTCGAATTTCGATTTTATCAGAGTAAACTTTATCTACATTTTTGTAAACAATAATCAGGGAACAAAATTAAACTAATTTTAAATTATTCATAAATTTAATTTGTAGAGTATCACAGGTATTGCTCGAAATGATCTCCACTATTTCTAATAACAGCACGATATCTTTTTTTAAGATAGAAGACTTAACAAAGCAGAAGAATTTGTTTTAAGAACAACCACGACGGAAATAAGAAACAGATATCGTGCTTGTTTTAGAAATAGTGGAGGTCATTTTGAGCAATACCTGTGATACTCTACAAATTAAATTTATGAATAATTTAAAATTAGTTTAATTTTGTTCCCTGATTATTGTTTACAAAAATGTAGATAAAGTTTACTCTGATAAAATCGAAATTCCGAGAAAGAAAGAGAAAATATGCAGTTTAACCTATGCTATAAAGAAACACAACTATTTGTTACGTTTTGCATAAAAATATCAATTACAAAAAAATCATAAATAAAAAAACCGTAAGACTTTGTTAGAAAAGTTAGAAATGTTTAAGTTTTAATAGTTCAAAACTAACATGGCATATACTCTTAATAACTAATAACAATTATGATAACTTCAAAAGACAGGTAAAGGGGCAAATCGATAGTTGGAATTTACACTTAATTGGGTTTACTCTAAGTAATTAGCTCTTCTATTAGCTTACAGAAGCCGCGAATTACCTCAGCGATCAACCATCAATCGGTCCGCAATAAAGTGAATCTTTTTATTACGACCAACATTTATGATGGAAATAATTTAAAATAATATTTAGAACAGTAATATGAATAAATAAATAAATAAATAAATTATAAAACGGATTAAAAATTCATCACTTCCCGCTGTTTTAGTTATTATTTATAAAGTCTGTGGATTTTTTTATTGTCTATACACCACCAGATTTTTAAACGGTTTTAATGGCATTATCATCATTTAATTAACATAGAAAATTCACATTGGAATAATTCCTATGATATTATTTATTATTATATTATATGATAGTTTATATTTAGATATGACTCGTTAGGTTTTTAAATATATTTATCTATATTCGTATTAACATTAGTCATTTAGTAACTATTATTTTATCAATTATAATTGTTTAATACGATTCTGAATGAAGCTCATATCCTAAATAGATCAATCTAAAGGTGCATTCAATTTAATAAACTCACTAAAATACGTTTTTAATTTGCACTGATAATTGGTGTTATATACTAAAAAGTTATTGAGACTGATGATGTAGGCATATGATAAAAATATCGTTAAAAAAAAAAATTTTTAATTAAATTTAAAAACAATGAATAAATTATTAAAAAAAAAAAAAAAAAAAGAAAAAAAAAAAAGATTTGAATATATAATTGAGTAACCAATAAATCCTTATGAAATAATTAAGCCTAATGCAAACAATTAAATATCAGTGAAATAAAATTATAGATAAATATAAATATAAAATATAAAGGGGTGAAAACGGGCACTGGTGTAAATATTGGCACCCCTACCTAGTGGCTTTGGAAAATACTGAAAACTGGTAGCGAGGACTGTCGATGGAGCCATCAGGTAATACAAGGTATCAGTAAGCAGTAGCAACCATTCTTTCATGTAGTGTGGATTCAGCTGGAGTTATTGTGCAAATTGGTGTTTATTCTAGACTGCATACTTTTGAAAGGCATGTGAAATCTTTTTCTTCTCATATTCTAATATTTATTTAAAAATAATTTCACAGAGATATCCGAAAAGTGGGGATCATAAAATACCTTTTGCAGTACACCTTTAGTCACACACGGTTTTAGATTACATGTGATAGTGACCATCTTTCTTAGGTGGAGTCGGTGTAAATATGGGCACCCTTTCTTAGTGTAAATATGGGCCCTCGTTACCCCATGAACTTCAAGTGCTATTTATCCGTTCGACATACCTCCTGTCCCCTACATTAGAAGAGAACCTCTACTCACAGTTGAACCACTACAAGGGTCTGTTGACAAAGTCGCTTTCAAAATGACGTCTTTGAGTTTTCCTGAAGTAAAAGACCGGCCAGGGAGCATGGATGGGAAGACCTTTCATTATCAAAAAAAGAAAATTAGACCCACGCAACGATACGACTCATCATCGTACTCATCTGACTAAAATGATCTTCCCCTTGTGGACAGCGATTATGATAGCAATCTAGATGTTAACGGTGGGAATAAACCAAACTCATGCGATGCAACTTGCATCTTATGTGCCAAATGCGAGAACTTCAATTGTGCCGGGGCTAAATAAGGCATTTATGATGTTGAATTATGTTTTTGTTTTCTCTAATAAATAAAATCTCTACCAATTTTTTTCTTGTTTTAAACTATGATGACTTTTTTGAAGAGGGTCCATATTTAAAACCCCGGTTTTTTGGTGTTATTTTGAAATCTTTTTATAGATAACACTCGACTCTAGTGTGATCTTAAAGCAGGAATGTATTATTAAAAATGATAATATTATTATTTTATTTTTTTCATAGCCCCGTTTTATTCTTCTTATCTTATATAAAGTTTTTCACATTTCCCTCTTACTGCTTTTTAGTATTTTAAGGAGTTTGTTTATCTTAATTTAGTCTCCAGTTACTATAGTTTAAATAATAATTAGGTAATGGGACTAGCCAGTTTTTTTTATGTGTAAACGCCTTACACACTAAAATAACCTAGACCTATAACGTATTATATATTATATATTAATAAATATTTAATATTTATTTAAATATCAATGATACTTAAGAATTAATAAAATATTAAATATTAATTAATAATATTTTTTTTTGTTAATAAGTAACAATAATAAGTGTTACGTGAGGTAACGTACGGTTACTCTCTTGAAACCCAGTTAGTCCCCGTAAAAACGTATACCGTGTTAAAATTAGAACATTATTTGTTAATCACATACTACATATGTATTAACAAAATTAAAATATTGCTGGCAAGCGGATAGATTCATCACTGATGGCGGAGTTGGAAAAGAGGGAATGTTACGTGTAAAATACGGGGCTTACACAATCTGTTAAGAGCGCTCAATCAAAGAATACCAACCCCTGCATTCCGCCCTAAAATACCTGAGCCAATGAGCAATCACAGGTGGGGAAGGGGGGAGTGGAGGGGGAAGGGACTAACACCGCTTATTTTTCAAACAATGGCCCCTTCTTTTGTTCCAGCGGCGGTTATATTTCACAGTGATTAATTCTTCTTCTTCTAATTTGGAGTGCTTTCAACGATAAATCTTTTTCTCCCATCCTCTGCCCGCAATATATGATGAAACTTCTATTTGGAATAAAGAATTTCTCACTCCCACCTTTTTCTATGAATTCTTATTATACCTCTTCATTTATATATATTTTTTCAAATGTTTCTTATATAAATAGTATTAAATTTAATGGATATAGCAAAAAACAAAATTATTCATAACTGAATACTGGACTTTCACTTAATTTCATTTTTATAACCTATCTGCAAATTTAAATGGAAATCTCAATTATATAATAGACACTATATTGGTGCTAGTTTTAAATAGAACAAGATAGTTAAAGAGATACTTTAATTTTATTATTGATACCTAAATTAAATAGTTGTATGTTACTTAAGACAACTTTTCAGGAGAGCGGAAAAACTAATAGTGCAACATAACAACGTTTTCCTACCTCCTCAAAAATAGCACATAACTATGGAAACGGAGCAAATTAGGAATATTCGACAGCATACAACGTTATCCCTCAGTAAATAGATCATATTCAGGATGTATATAGTAAACTAGAGAATTTTCTGGAGCTGGAACATAAACAACCGCGCTTATGAGAATATTATTATAAAAATCAAAAAAATTGCATTAAATAAAATCTCCCATTTTTTTAAAGCACTTTTCCATAGTTTTTTTTTTTTTTTAATTCTTAAATCCCCATTTTTCTTTAATCCCTTTATGCAAAGAATCCTAAAATTTTCCATTTCTTAATTCACAATAGGAATAATGATACAAAAAATAAAAATAAATAAACATAGATCATTTTAATTTTAACTTGAATATTTAATTGTTTTTTGTATTACATATTAATTCAACTTAAAACAGATGTTTATTGTTTCTGACGGTATTTATGTTTTCTTTATCTCTTATATTTTATAACTTTTGCTTGTAAGAAGTACAAATTTCAATTTTCCTTTTCCGATCAAATCACATTTACCCTTAGTTGTTAGCCTACGATTAGCTTTTCCATTTTTTTTTTTTATTTTTTTTTTTAATTATAATCCAGAGATCCCGGTTTAAAAGATCCACTGCATCTGGAAAAGCGTCAAATTTAGCATTTATACACAAGAAGAAAACAAAAAGAAACTATTCTCAACTACTTCGACATTGAGATAAACAATCTAAGATGCCTATTATTTACAATTGACCCATCTCAATAACTATAATCAAGCAAAAAACACATTGGCACATATCCAATCCTTACAATCTAAAAAGCCTTAGTGTTCCTTAAAAAATGATATGTTATATAAAATAAACAAATATAAAAAAATTTTGACCGTGAAAATAAAAAATAAATCAAAATAAGAATTTATATCTTGGAATTGTACCCAAATAATGAATATCTTGAATTGTTGTTATATGGAGTGTTGCTGTGAGTGTGTACGTAGCAACCCAATAAAGTTGGACAGCAATATGTTTTTTTGAATTAATAAAGCATATCTATCTTTACAATACAATAATTATACTTTGAATAAAAAATAGACACTCAGCATCTACATACATACAGAAGTCCCAGAACCAAGCTAGGTCCAAAGAGATCCCAGCTCTAATATCTCAGCAGCATCATAGGAGTCAAAACCCAGTTAAGGTGAGAGTGCTCAGTATTTAAGTTTAGAAGGTGGCCAATGTCAGAACTCCAACAAAATAAATATTTACGGGTCTCTTGTATGGATGTTTAACATGGTAGGAAAAGTAGATGACTTAAGGCACATTGAGATGATTGTGAATCGTTTTGTTGGATACATTAAATAGAACGGAGGGCTTGAATTGAAAGGATTGAATGCGTTTGATATTTTATTGCTGTCCAGCATAGTCGATTCCATACTTCGAAATAGCTTTAACGATGGTTTTGTAAATGAGAAGTTTATGTTAAGTTTAAAGATAAGATGTCTCATTTAGTAGTATATACAACTCGCAATTCTGTTAATTTGTATTTTTACTCGAGTGGAAAGTTTCCATGTACGTTTTTTGTCTAATTGTAAGTAGAAACCCAGTTTTACGTCTAAGTAGAGTGTTCCAACTGTAGATAGTGGAAAATTGTTACAATATAAAGGACGGTGTAGGGTAAAGGTTACGTGGATGCATTTAGATTTGTTTACATTGATTCGCACACATCGCACCTGGTAAATCTGGAATGTATGTATTTTGAGGTTACTTAAAGAATCAGGATGGGATGAAAGGATAGCAATTATATTAATGTCCTAAATGCCGCTGATTTGGCCCGAACCAGTTATTTATAATATACATTTGTTTTGCAAGTCATTGACCGATTAATTTATATTCACTATCCTTTAAATATATTCAATGTATTTCTTTTACAGTTCAAGATATCAATAAATAATTTATTTGTTTAATAACTTTTATTGAAAAAAAGAAATTAAAAGCTGCCTCAATCAAGGGCTATTGATAATAGAAATAGAGATGAATACATCCACACAAAAAAAAGATTTTACAAAAAACAAATATATGTATATTTTTGAAGGGGAAAAATTTTCTTTATTGTACCATTCTGCAGGTAAAGTACAAATGAGGAAAATACGGTATTTACACATAAAAAAAGAAACTAAAAAACTCTTCAAAGCCTAATGGAATTGAATTATTTAAAATCAATTATTTAAATAAAACCCAATGGGTAACTTTTGTAGACCTCTATATTACTCTAGAGTAAATAACTTTCGGAGATCTCTCTATTTTAGAACGGACTTTAGTACTGTAGATGCGGAGGGCATAAATTAAACTGACAGAGCCAAGCTGTAAATAAAATAGAATGGCATATTCGTTGGATTAGTATCGTAGATTATTCTGAATGTTTTAACACAGAATTTCGTTTTTTTTTTAACAACATAATTAATCCGTACAGAATTAAATTTTCTGAGAATTATTTTATTTATCATGAGTAATATCACTGGTTAGTCTGGAAATAAATGCGGATTTATGTTTTAAAAATATAATTAAAAATATTAATGATCCATAACATTTTTTTATTAATTAAGATACTCTGCATTACTCTCAATATGTTTCTGTTAACGTGATAATAACTTAGGATTGAAGAATTAAATACCACATCTGTTGGGAATATTTTATTTAATAGCTAGTTTCGAATACAACAATTTCAAGTGGCAATTAAATCATCAATTCTAATTGTGATGATCCGTCCATATTACCATGCGTACTTCAAGTGTTGATAAATTTTCTATTCCCTGTAAGTAAATATAAGTTTGAATCTTGATTTTAACACAGTTTAAATTTTTTTTTTTTTTTTTTTTTTTTTAATTTTGATTTTGAACTTTTTTATCTCATAAATAGTTTTCCAGGTGTCTAAAAAAAATATTAATAATAGACTGGCTCGAGGTGTAAGTATCATGAAAGGGAAGGCAGAGACCCATAACCAAGCTCAAACAGTTTTCAAGAGGTCAAACGTTAGACTTTGGCGGTCAGTTAAGGGATTGCCTCGAGGGTGTCAGTAAAACCTGATAGTGGTCGGTTTGCTGAGTGCGAGATTCTCTGCAAGTTCTCAAGCGGTTGCTCTTTGATCTTTACCGTAGAACAATGGACTCACACACGGCCATCACCACAGACTTCGTTAATGTTTCTGCTGGATTAGGCTCCATTTCGACTTAATCGAAATACCAAAATTTAAATCAGGCTAAAGTCACGCTTTGACATCTTAGTACAAAATCTATTCAATCATTCAAGCAGTGACATACAACAGAGGTAAATAACAAATATTTTTTAAATTGATATGTCTTTGGGTAGGAGGTCTATAGTTTTTTTTATTTTTTTGTTTTTTTGTAACGTTTTTGTCAACCTCTGTGGTGTTGCACGGATCAAAAATTTTCCAACAGTTTCTTTAGAAATTTAATGCACAATATATTGTTCTACATAAAATTTGTCGCTATGACCTACCGTTTAGGAGCTATATTGGTTTGAATGAAAAAATTCACGTTTGAAACCCCCTATTTTCTCTAAACTTTGTTAAATTTGAATAATCAGTGAGTGTTGATTTAATTATTAATTTAAGTGATTTAATACTTTTAACCCTAAAATTTAAATTGGAAAAAGCATTTGATTAAAGGTAGATATATCTATTTTTTATTACAATCAGGTATAAATTGAGTTTTTTTTCAAAATAGAATCAATTAATAAAACATCCACACAAAGAGATAATTCGTCAAATATAAATATTTTATTATCTAGAGAGGTAATCTAACTTAAACATGGAATCATGAACTTAGCAGGAGTTTCAGGACAACCCAATATCTTTTGTGAAAAAACAATTATAATAATAAAGATCAAATCAATTGTCCAGGAATTATAATTTTTTTTTAAATTATAATGTTTTATTAACTAACCCACTGGATAATTCAAATTATAACTTATTAAATATGCAATCCGCTCTCCGTATTTGAAAACATTTAAATTATTCACGCCATGTAATACTCAATATTTTCATATTATACACGATACAAAACTTATTCCTATAAATATTAATATAAATCGAGTATTTAATACAATACCAAATATATTAATATTAAATATAACTTTTATAGAAGTGCTACAAATACTTTTTTTTTTTTTCTACAAGTAAATATTTTTACTTTAAAAATATTCAATATTTTTCCACATATTTGATTTAAATATGAAAATATATTTTTAAAAAATGATTAACATTATTTTTTTATTATGAAATAATTCTTAGTTGTTAATAAATATTTTTTAAATATATTTTTTTTATTTTTTAAGAGAAAAGTGGATAAGTGGATAAGTGCCACAAAAGGTGGCCTAGTGGATAAGGCACCACGCTAGAGAAGTGGGGACTTGGGTTCGAATCCCAACCGGGTCAAATCTTTTCTCTTCAAAAATAAAAAAAATATTATTTTTTTTAATTTATTTACTTTAATTTTTTTTGTATCAAATATATAAATAAATATATATATATATATATATATATATATATATATATATATATATATATATAATGTTAGTAAATTTTTTAATTAATAATATTGGTTACGATTTAGAAGCAATTTTTTCAATAAAACTGTTATTTCTTAACAATTGAAGCCTAAGATCCAATCGGTAGCAATTTATTAATTAATTACTTTTCACAATAGTTTTGGATTAATTCGCAGCCTCAACGAGATATTCACAAATTAATAAAATAAGTTTAATTGAAAGTATAAATTAGGGATAAGAAGATAAAATAATATTGATTACGATTTAGAAGTAATTTTTTCAATAAAACTGTTATTTATTAACAATTGCAGCCATTGATGGAAGGTGTTAATTCAGCTATATATTTAAATGTTCAGGAGAAAAACTTTCATGTTACAAGTATTATAGAATAAAACAATAATAATCAAATCGTTATATCGATGACCAAAACTTATGAGCGAAATGAACAGTTTCATAAGTTAGAGCCAACATTATCACGGCCGGCAATCTCTTTGATTGGGCTTTGGAAATCTCAACTTAGTTTTCTAACTACTCCGCTCGAATATCTGCTATGATACAAAAATGTATTAAAGCGTTACAGGAACGATCTAATCGGTAGCAAATTTATTAATTAATTACTTTTCACAATAGTTTTGGATTAATTCGCAGCCTCAACGAGATATTCACAAATTAATAAAATAAGTATAATTGAAAGTATAAATTAGGAATAATGAAGACAATAATGTACATCAAATTCCTTCTAATGGTTTTCATTTTCAAGTTTAAACATTTTTTTTACTGATTGTTTTTAAAAACGTTTCGCACTTTTAAAAATTATTTATATACGCATTATAGTTATGATTAAGTTATATGTTAGTGAACGGTGTTTCCGAATTTTCACGTATCTCACTGCTATTATGGCCCTAGATTTTGGCATTATTTTTGAAGTCAATACTTACTAAACACATTTATATTACAACCTTTAAAAACAAAAATCAAAACTAAAATTACGGGTTCCTTACTCTGCGTACTAGATACTAACCGACCAACTTGTAAACACCTGCAAATCTAACTGCATCATAAAAATCCTTCTTCTTCTGTGCACTTCATCCTCCTTTCGAAATTCATTCCCCATCTCGATTCGAAAATGCTCCTCTTACTTCCTTTGTAAATTATGAATTCTTTTCATCTGAAATATCAATTTTTCGAAGAAATGCAAAAACATATAGATGTAAATTATTTTGTCTTTAATTTATTTTGGTGATTAATAGATGTTACTAATAATCAATCACCGAAGTCAGACGATACTTCTATGTTATTTTTTGGTAAGTAACTAATATGTTATTCTTTTCTTTTTATAAATTACAGTTTCTACCCATCAAATTAATATTTAAAAGAAGATTTTCTTCATTAGACACAATAATCGTCAAAATAATTCCCAATAAAATGTGAAAAAAAATGTATTGCTTTTGATTAAACAAAATTAAATTCTTAATCTATGGGAAAACAGAAAAAAAGTTAGATATTATACGTAGATCTTATTGATTTTTTTTTCTGTCTACAAAAACGAGGGTGAAACATCTGGGGATAAGCTGCACTAAAAGAAAGGCTAATTTGAATAACTCCAGTTTAAAGATTGATTTAAATCGTACAATTGTAATAGAAAAAAAAAGACATCGTGACATTAAAAAAAAATTATTATTTTAGTATTAACTGGATTTATATTAAATCATCACGCAAGTTATTTTAAAAATATTCTATTACTTAATTTTTTTTATCTTGTCTATCATTCGAAAGAGTATAAATATTTATGTTTTGATGTATTATATACTAATACATAGTATTATTGTCCTCTATTATATGGGCACCTAAAGGAGTGCTTATTAAAAAACTTTATTGCTACCAGAATAAAAAAGGAAGTTTGAATTATGAAGTACCTTTTATCTGAACAACGATGGGTCAAACTTGAACAATTCAATAGATAACGATAATATTTAAAAAAATTCTTATTCTTTATATTATTGAGTTTACTATTTTTGTCTATGTGCCTTTAAAACACTGCTTTTATAAATCTCATTATGTACTAATAAAGATTAATAATTTAATAAGAGAAGCCTGAAAAATTCTGTGAAATACCTAATAAAAAACAATTTCAGCAGTAACTAGAAAATTATTAAAATTTCCTCTCGTTTGTAAATTACGACTCTATAGCCAATATTTATTCAGAATGGTTAATTGAGATGCTTTTGAGAAGCTATTTACGGAGCGGAGTGATACTCTCCTTTAATCCTATTATCGGGATCCTTTCAAAGTCCCGAGGTATTTACATAAGTCTCACGTAGCAACTTAAAGGTGGAGTACTGTTGGGTTTCATCAAAGTGACAGAATACAGAGCTATACCCTCTCACCGATGTCGGGTAAATATTTGAGAAAGATGCAGCATAACAAATAATTCAGAGGTCCGCCAGTGTGCTGTGGGTATGATTTAGTGTCCGCTCTGGGATGGGTTTCGACATGCAGTTACCCACCCCACACAAGTCTATTTAACTTTTAAGTAGTACTCTTAAATTATCTCATGAGATCAGCTATTTTCTATTTTAAGAAAAACTATTCACATTTTATGTCATAAATGATCCTAACCACGCAAGTCCATTAGTTTCTCAACTTGCTTCCTACTCCATTCCCGATAACGCTCTGGGGCGTCTGAAAAGAAGATAGCATAGAGGCCTTCAAATGTGAAACTTTTATTGAGGTGATAATGAGAAATGATTCTTGCATCATAAGTTTTATTTTTTAGTGCAAATTTAATGAAAAATACAGGTGCTTCATAGAATTTGGTTTAGATTTATTAAATTTTTTAAAAAATATCACGTCGATATCAGTTATTAAACACGAGGTATAAAATAAATTAGTTTAATGCTATTTATTCCTTCTTTTTTTTCTAGGAGTCTAGGGCCCATTGCTCGGAACCGCCTAATACTTTTTGATTAGAAACCTCCTAGAAAATTGGTTACAAGACCCGTGAGAGACCGAGTGTGTCCTCCCCTTGTTAGTGTGCTTCCTTACCATGTAACTGTCGATTCTTATTCCCGATCACCGTCGGAAAATCCGCTAAGATCCGCAGTAGTGTGTACTAGCTTTATGTGTTTGCTCCAAGCCTCAAGCCAAACACAAAACACAAAAATTAGTGTTGGTCTAATTAGCTATAATTAGAAAAAATAGGACATTAAGAACTGAGTATGGGGATTCAGTTAACTTTAATTTATAACTGTTTATTATCATATCTAAATTAAATTATTCATAATAATAATTTGAGTCTATCTGTTTTACTTTTGCCTCAAATTAAACAACGTTTCATAACAAACCAACGTTTAAAGTAAATATTCTGATCAAAGACGAAAATTGCCAAAGGAATGTTACCAGATTTTTATCTCCTAATAATGAGCAAGAGATTAAAAGAAACCTTCATTAATACATGCTTTTCAACCTTTTCTTTAAATCATTGAAATAACGATCCAACTAAAATGTACTTATGTAAACTTTCTTGTAAAACAAATCTCAAAGAGTAAAAGAGTGAAAGGAAAATTAAAAGAGGAAAGATTTCTCCGGAGCTGAGGGAAACTGAGTGTAATTAAAGTAGAGGCTGCTAACAAGGCCCTGGCATTGTAAGCCTGGCCCTCTTCGAATTAGCCAAATATTTACTTCTTAAATATTGACTTTGCAAGCTTAACTGGCGAATTGAAGCTATCTATATACAATTTAGGATGGAATTGATCTCATAGCGAGAGAAAGATGAAAAGAGAGAATGTCTTATTTACAGCCAAGTATCACTAAGCAAGTATAAGTAACAAATGATTCTTTTAAAATTAAACTTAGGCAAAAACATTCAGGACAATTACAAAAGCCCCATAGTACGTAAGCAACATAACTTTACATACTGACCTACGCATAGCAACAGTTAAGGAACAAATACAAACCTACTACAAACGATTCCACGAAAAACTACATGGACATCCTAATACACAAATAAACAACATGGCCACAACATATATTCCCGACAACACACAGAGAAGACTAAAAAGGAGCTGGATGAGAGACCTCCTTGACTAAAATAATAAAATAAAATAAAGACTGGAGGTGCCGCTGGGTTCTGCTCCCTTTCATGCCTTTCAAGCCATTTAAATTCGTATCGCAAATTCACTGGTTGCCAAATTTTATTTGACAGGTGTGAATAAATATATAAAGTCAAAAAAAAAAAAAAAAAAAAAAAAAAAATTTAGGTACTTCATTGTTCTTTTAATTTAACAGAATATCGTTAAAACAGTACTGAACCTAGGACCTTTCATAGGTTGTATTAGTGCAATTTTATTTTTCACTTTTCTTTTAATTACACTGGTTGTCTTGGTGCATTCAACCGGAAAATCACCTTTATTCAGTTCCATCTAGTCAGAAATAGCTTGGTAACCCTTCATATTTTCTGTGGTGTCCTCATAAAATATATCACCCGACTTCGCACCCATATTTCCAGGAATATAGTCTAAAAATGCATGTAGGAAATGAACCTTTAAACTCAAGGAACAGCCTAAATTCTGGTATCGTTCTGGTTGCTCAGAAACTTGGTTACTAAGTTTTTAAACGCAAGCCACAATTCTTTTTCAGCTATTTCATTTCTTTCTTATATGTATATTCAACTTGTATTTCTTTTTTAGATTCAATGAGAAGTGTTTAGAGCACATTTATTTTCTCCAGGAACCAATAAAATTGGTTGTGGTTGTTCTTTCTTTTTCTAATGATATTCGTTGTCTCTGTTATACCATTGACATAAAAAATATGGTAATTTAGTGTTCCCACCTTGATATCCAAGAAAAATATTTTGACATGATAGAGAAAAACTAAAGCCATTTAAGTGCACAAAAAATCAAGGTTTATCAACAAAACTTGTAAAACATGAAAAAAATAAAAAATTTAAATTTAAATTTGTACGATTGTAGGCCGAAGATGGTTAAGTAAAATCGCAATAGCCAAAGAAACAGAAGGAGATACTACTAAATACATCTTTTTAGAACTATTTAATGATATAGCAAACACAGAAACTTGTGAAAAAAGTGGTTGTTGTACGAAACATATTACGGAAGCAATAGTCAGCAATAGGCCAAGTCAGCAACGAATGGATATAATTAAAATTATTTGTATGAAGCTATTTAAGAAGAGATACTGCCGGACCTAGTTTTAAATCCCAGCTATTCCTTAGGGCGTATCAACCCTGAGATAAATTTATAGTAAAAAAAATTATAATCGAGATGTAAAGAAAATAACTCGGAATCTATGGTCCAAAGTCGATTCCTAGGAGCCCATCGATACATCTGCCATTAGTGATTTTATTCGATTCTTTTCCCTAACTATAAAACACAAATTCATTTTTGTCATTCGAAAGCAATTTTTCACGTACTTGATCAATATTATCTTAAAAATCAAGCAATTCTTCTGCAATCCTTTCATCTATTTATTTATTATCACTACTCCTTTAATTAATTCATTTATCTGTAGCGAAATATGAGTTCGGGCACAATTATGCAACAAGCCCTTGTTAGTTCATGAGCGGAGGCTGTTGTTTGATCAAATTTCGAAGATTTCCGTCTGTTTCATGGCAGAACGATGTCGAAATGATAGTTTGATAATTTTGAAAACCGACGACAAACGGTCCTTTCATTATACCTTACTTCACCAAAAGCCGGCGTGATATTCCTTGCTTCATTGGCAACAAAAATACCTAATTAATTTTTTTTTTTGTAATATTCGGAAATCGTGTGTTGTAATTTTCATGTTTGAAACTAAAATCTGTGTGCCTACTTTGGAAAAAAAAAACTGTTGGTATGTAGAGAATTACTTGGTCTTATTCATATTATGTAAATATCTTGCCGGGATATTTTAAAGTCAACAGACATAAAGATTTTAAAAAATCGGACATTTCGTGAGAGACAACCCAATAGCTACGACCTAAAGGCTACGAGGCCATCTTCTTTTCAGATACATTACAGGTTAAAAATGAATCGAATATGAAAACCAGTTTAGAAACAAGTGAATTTTTATAAATATAGAATTTGTACTGGAAGGATAAGTACCTGATTCTGAGTAAATTAGGTACTCACAAGACATTGCATTAGTAACGGATAAATTTATTTATGACGTTATAAAGGGCAATGAGGACTTTACAAAGGGTTTTGGGTTGTGAGGGCTGAATATGGGAGGAATTCAATGGTTGAGAGCTCCAAAGGTTAACTCTCTATATCCCAATAGGGCTAATTATACTCTTACAGAAGGGCCTTTTGTTACTACCTCTGGGATAGACCGTTTGTTTAGTAAGCGGAGGAAATAGTCTAAAACGAGAAGCAGTTTCTGTATTATACGAAGATTCCGTTTAAGGCGTTTGCCCAAATAGAGTCCTAGGTAACTATGGTGAATAAATCTATTATAGATTTATAATATAATTTTTCTACTATAGTTTTTATAATAATAACTATATATTGTGTTCATGTAAAAATCTTTTTACCATATAAATATAAACTAAAATATATACGTACATTGATTATCACAATGTTCAAAGTCATTATGTTTTCTGTCATATAGTTGAAGGATATATTCTATTCATTTGTGTTGATGCAACATATTTTTTTTTTATTATGTATATAGGAAATACAGTTAGTAAAAAAGGTGTGTGTACATCAATGATTAAAATAATTCTTCATTTTTTTTTTTTTTTTTTTTAATTGAGTAGCTTTATTTGAAAATTTTGTTCATGGATTTTATTTAACTGAATGTGCCAACTTATGCACATCAAACAATTTTTTTTGGCTTGATTTCGGGATTCTAGTAATTTAATAAGAACAAGCATACCAAAAAAAGTCTGTGTGCACTATGGTATTCATAGAAATAAAATATCCAATCAAAACTTGTTAATCTTCTTGTTCTGAACTATTTTTAGTCTTATAATATATGTTGCAATGCAAAGAAGAGAAAAAAAAAATTATATTTTTTCTCATTAAGATGATTTTCGTCAGAAAACTGGTCATCATTTTAAGGAAGGAAAAATAATTTCTGAAAATCACTGTATAATATTAAAAAAATCATCCACAGATCTGAAGAAACTGGAAATTTTCACAGTCGGCGAAAGTCTGGATGTCCAAAAAAACTTTAAAGGGTACATATAGAAGAAATTTTGAAAACTATTCACAAAGATACAAAAACCATTGTTGCAACCATTGTGCAGGTATACTAGAATAATAATATGACATTTAAGTTAATAAAAAATGCAAGATATAACTCGCAGATAGCTAATAAACAACTCTTGCAAAAGAATATGTTAACAAGCCAACACACTTTTCAATCTTTTTAACAAACCAAAGAACAAAATCCTCAAATAAAGCCACTCAATTTATGGGTATTTCAATAATACACAGAGTTTTGGAATGTGTGGGAAAATTAATACAGCAACCACAAGCAACACAGGTAACACTTCAATTAAAGTTCGATAGTAGAAGGTAATGACGCCATCTTCTTTTCAGATGCCTCGGAAGGTTATCGGAAATAGAAGTTAAGAGACTAGTGGTTATGAGTGCTTATGGAGTCGACTATGAAAGGATAGGCATCTGGTTTGGGCTAAATAAGAAACATATGAAGCATTAAGATCTTTATAGATTATTTTATTTGTGATGAAGTAAGGAGCATTGAGGACTTGTTGAAGGATTCTGGATTGTAAGGATTGGATACGAGAAGAATTTGTAGCTTACGCGGAGCCACAGAGCTCAACCCTGTACGTCTAAATAGTGATAGTTACCATCATGTATATGAGTCTACAGTAATTAATCGGAAAGTTTAAACGTTTGTCTAGTAAAAGTCGAAGAAGCCGAAAACGACGGGCAGTTACATGTTGTTTTAGTCTTGTATGTGGGCCCCAAGTAAGTTTTTGTCCAAGTGGAGTCTTACGTAACGAATTTGTTCAACAGGGATTAATCAACATAATTTAAACACAATTATACACTGTGAAAAAAAAACTAAAACATTTGTTGTTCATTGTTTTCTAATTAAGAGTAGTAAATATTTAAATCATAGAATATACAACGTGTATAAATACAACAGAGTCATTCATTATAGTGGTTAATTCATAATATTTTTATATTTTAAATTACTTTTTATTTTTTTAAATGTTTTTTCTTTTTCGGTATCACAAGAAATTTCAAGAAGATAAATTATTGATTTTATAAGAGACGAAAAAGAAAAATATTAAATTAATTAATTATTTTCTTAGATTTATGTCTTCAAAGTTCGGACTCGGCGCAACGAGTATACTACAACGCATTACACAATAAGAAAGACTGAAGAAGTTAAGCAAACCTCCCTCACTGTTTATAAAACAGCTTTCACTCAATATAAAAAAAAAATGTTTGATATAATATAGATATATTTTTTACCGTTACATTTCCATGTTCTATTGTCGAGATTACTTCTTGTTGACATGCTTTATTTTAGTCTGCTAAAATGGTAATAAAGTTTGACGTAAAATATTCTGTATTCATGATATAATTAGCATTATTTTAAACAGACAAATGTCCAACATATAAGAAGAAATCTCTCTCGATGAACGCCAAATTCAAACATTATGATTCAGTAGTTAAACCTGAAGTAACTTATGCTGTTTAAGTTGAATACCAATGCAACGACGGATGAAATGAAAAAAATAGACAGAAGGATCATCAGGACGAACATCAATAAAAATCATCAAGTAGATGGACAATGGAGACTGCTGTCTAATGAAATAGTCTATCTGAAAAAGGAATCAATTACAGATACAATGGGAAAAAATTGCCTTTTTCGGCCACATATCAAGACTACCAGAGACCCCTGTGGTATTTTATTTCTAAATTATATACTAATGCTCCAATTCAATTTATTTCTCTAAAAATCGATACAAAAAATGTATGATTACGTATCTACTCATTAGTAGTCCAGCAATCACATATTTCGGGACAGATGAAAAAATCACATCAAAAATAAAAACTTTTTAGCCAAAAATGCTCAGAAATATAACACAAACCCTGGTATGTCAGCAACAAAACTACGCATACAGACCCGTATACCCAATGTACAGAATTATATCTAGATTTCATAAAAACAATGTCATGAATAATTCCCAACATTCCCAAGAACCACATTCCTTTTCCGATAGAACTTAGACTCCGAAATCGATCCACAGCCTAAGAAACAGAAATTAAAATTCCTGCCTTCAGCCGGGCTCGAACCCGGGCCCCGGAGCTAGGAGTTCAATGCCTTACCCTCTGAGCTACCCCACTCTCCCTAAAAAATAAACTGTAATAAATTACTACCAAATTATAAAATCTATCGTACACGAGTCTTTGTTTAATCTTACATAAAAACTAAAAATATGGAAAGATAATCGAGAATGTGTTTGAAATATCTTAATAAATACAACTCATGTTGTAAACAGAAGATTATGAGCTTGAGTATGAGATTCATTTCTATAAATACATAAGCGATGAGGGTAAATTTCCATTCATAACCATAAACAAATATTGCGAGTTTAATCCAATGATTTAACGTCATCAAAGGCAAATGTTAAATAAACACTAGTGTATGAACCATTTATGTTTAATATTTATACAGTTAAGTCAGTGAATATAGACACAGCTTGTTCCATATTTATTTGATTCAACATTCTTCAAATATTCATTAGAAAAATATTTATAAATGAATAACCATTTGATTTTTTTTTTCTTAATAGCTACACCACCAGGTATTTTATATTATGCGAATGAAAAAGAAAATTTTTCTGAGTTTTCTATCTACGAGCTAAGATAGTAGATAAATAAATCTTATTTACTAATAAGCAAAATTTATTTCACGTCAAACACTTATTAAAAAAGAAACCACAATACATTAATTGAAAAACGAAATAAACGTTATTTTGGAAACAGAACTATAAAAGAAAGCAAATAACAGTACATTTAAAACAAGCATAATACTTTTAATTAAAAATTGTGTTGCTTCATTTTTTCTTCTTTTTTTTTTTTATTGAAATATATGTACAATCTGCCTCCATTAACGGCAATAGGTGACAGTGCTAAAGATGTATTCATACAATACAATCTATACAAGTACTCATACACATAAAATTAATGATAATAGAAGATAAAAATTTTTAAAAAAAATTATTATAAAAATAAAACCAATAATTCAGTCATCAAAAATAAAATGAAATAATACAAATCAAGTAACAAGAATTAAAATAAAAGAAATAAGATAAATTCTTACTATATGTACAATACAGAAACACTCAGCCAGGGTAACCCCTAATCAAGCCTATTCCCCCACATATTGGGAGTCAAGGCCAGATCCGAAGAGATCCCAGCGCTGCTCTCTCAGCTGCATCACTGGTAATATCCAGTGGAGGCTGAGTGGGAGCAATATAATTACTAATAACAATAACATAAAATCTTATTATTAATATTTATGAAATGAATAGTAATACATTTTGGGCATATTATGGCTTTTGACAAATTTCATTGTTTTGGAGGATAAGAAAAAAGAGATTATCTTATTTTAATCATGATCATATGCAGCGGATGTCCGGACGACCGGAATCCAGGTTTACGGAACCCTAGTGCGAAATATGTTTGTATAAACTCCAATAATATTTATAATTTATGTAATTGAACTTTAAATAGTAGTCAGTTCTAACTACTAATTGTGACTACTTCAAAACGGCAATCAATTGATACAGCCTAAATTTAACGTAAAACATTGCAAATTGAAACTGAACCTATGCTTTGAGGTTTAATCCACCTTTTTTCACAAAGTATCGTGTGTATATATATATATATATATATATATATATATATATATATATATATATATATAATTGCCCGCTCTCCGGTAAAGAAGTTCGATAATTCGGTAAAAATCTTGTATTGAAGTGTGCGATTGATTATTATTTTACGCTTCGCAGTCATTTTTAACCTGTGCATATTGCCCTGATTAGGTGTTTGAAGAAAGTATAATTGGTAAATCCAGACGGAGAGAGACTATTAAGAAATTCTTGCAGGTAATGGACTGAATTATCTGTGCTTATAACAAACGGCCTATGAATCATATGATTACACACAATATCAAAAAATAAAGGATCGGCACTTTGAATTGGTAATCATTTTCATTTAGCAGAAACAGTTTTATTGATTTCATCGGGTTCGATTTTAAATTTTAACTATAACATGGCAGTCTGGCTTATACATCGTTTCTACTACTCAACAATTTACATTTAAATGTTTATAATTGTAAATTTTACTATTGCCTAAACTTCCTAGAACTATGAAGATGATGTAGATAAAATTTAATACATATAAGTTCAGAAGTTTTACGCTTGTAAACTCTATTGCAGAATGGTGCTAACTACATATCTCTCAAATTTAAAAATTCACTGGAATCCAAAAACACATTGAGAATCAGTAGATTTCATTATTGCTAAACCTTTCTAGAACTACAAAGATCATGTTGTTTAAAATTAGTACAGATTGGTTTAGTAGTTTTCGTGGTTAGTAATCATAAACGAAAAATGTTTTTCGAAATTTATTGTGTAAAATTATAAAAATAATTTATATATAATAGTATATATATTAATATATAAATTAATTTAAATTATATATTTTTAAATACATTTAACTATTCTATATAAATTATTTAAGAGGTAAAGTTTTTTTTTTTTTTTTTTTTTTTTTTTTTTTTTTTTTTGATTATTTTTTTTAAAGTCAGACGAAACTACAATGAAAATTAATATTAATGAAAATATAAATTAATGCTTAATAACAATTTAAGTTAAATTGATTTATTAAACGAATAAATAAATACATTTTAAAATTCAATAAATTAATTAAATTTCAGACAGCTAAATTATTATATTATATCGCAGTCATACATGAAATGTTTCTAACCACGGAAAATATTACTTTTCCTTATTCACTACAATAAGGAGTGGTCACGCAAATATACATCAAAACATGAAATAAATACAATCAAATATTTTAAGATAAAGTTGTAAAGTTAATTCTTATTTTTTAATAATATGACCCGCCGACATTAATGCAGACATAAGTGAGTTTAACTTAGTTATGGTTATAACTATAATACTTAAGTAATGGTCTATTGTAGTAAAACATGATAATAATTAATAATTACAGTCATATCATTAATAAATACCTATAAATATATATAATGAAATAAATTTTCAGATGCCCAGTTTTCGGAGTTGTGAGAGATGAACTGAGTTCCATCTGATATGGTGAAAAGTCATGCAGAGATTTATTTTATATTTTATTTTCATTTTATTTTGTTTGTTCGGGATAAGAACTGCTGAATTTTTTTTTTTTTTATAGGGAAGGAAGAAGGTATGTCCGGAAGTTTGGTTGATTCGTTAGTAAAGCTAACCCCCTGAACCAGGGGGTTTTCTTTTTCACTTATTATCTTGTAAGTTATTAAATAAATTAATTTCCTGCTATTTAATTTTTTATAGTTTTAAATCTATAAACCATATGATATTAATTAAGTGGTATTTTGATTTACAGCATGCTGTAAATGCTCCTGCATGAGACATTTAAACTAGCCTTAACATTTGTTTTAAAAATTTTAATTTTTCATTCGAAAATTATGCCAATTTTTGCTAACGCAAGCATTCACCTACACATAGTGGCATCATATCCAATAATATCCAGAATATAATAATGAAAAAAATATATAAAAGAAATACTCTTATAAATCATTTTATATATTTTATTCATAATTCTTTTAATTTTTTTTAATTATAACATATTAATGAAGTATAATTATTAATGTATTATATATATATATATATATATATATATATATATATATATATATATATTTATATATATATGTGTACAATATTGTTCATTGTAATTGTATTTATAATATATTAAAACAAATCTGGAGTCTACAGAGTATAACGATTTGTTTTTTTTTATCCAACAAATTTTCAAATGACTAAACGGACATTTAACATACGATAAAATATTTAGGCAGCACATTCCCTTAATTATATTCGAAATGCAAAAATTCAGATAAATTATCATAGAATTTCGAATACAAGATCAAAAATTTTTCATTATTTCATAAATTATTTTTAGGATTTCTTCATAAGTTAAGAAACACGGCGACGACTCCACATTTTTTTTTTTTTTTTTTTTTTGGTAAGCACAGAGTAGACATCCCTGTATGAAAAATGTTGACAAGAAAATAACAAAGCCACTTATCACTATTTTAATATAAATAATTTCCATAAGACTTTTGCACAAATATTTACTTATTTATATTATTTCTTTAATTTACTAAAGTAAATACGTTAAATTACCTTAAAGGATTGGCTATCGGGAATAATCTGAAGCGCAAAGTATACAGTACAAATATGTAAATGGATAGAGGTGAACAGAAAAAAAACTTTTTTATCAGCTCAGTCAGATCTCATCTGATTTTCTAAACCTTTAATTAAACGAAAAATTGTAAATACAATAAAATAATACTTGGTTGGATAGTATTATTTATTTATTTATTTTTTTTAATCTATTTATTTTAATCTCAACAAAACGTTCACTCAATAATAATAATAGAATTAATAAACAATTAACAACAATAGAGTGCTTAGACAATATTTTTACTGATGAAAAATTAATTGCATTTTTATTATTTTAATAAATAAAATTTTACTAGGCTTTAATAATAATAAAAATTTTTAGCTGTTAAAAGAAGTGGATTATTTTTGTTGTTGTCAATTTTATCATTAAAAAAATTAAATACCTCAATGTAAAAAATGGTTACTATTATTCATATAACAGTATTAACATGTATTACTTATGTTCATGATAGTTATATCTATTAAACTTAGCAGTCATATAAATATGAAAAGAAAATAATTCTCGTAAAATCGGTTAAACTTTATTTGGATAATGAGTATAAATTAAGTAATTACATTATATTAATAAATCTACTATGTTTTATATTAAGAGAATATATATCACGATGGATTCAACAATGTGAATTTACATTCACTGTATCCTCCATTGAGTTTTGTTAATATATTTTGAGTACAAATTGAAAAAAAAAAAAAAAAAAAAAAAAAAAAAAATTCAAACAGATAAGAAATAATACAGAATGAATCCCTGGTTGTCGTGAAGAATTGGATAAGCCAAAATTGTGCATTTTTAATCGGTTTCCTCAATCCTGTAATTCCTCTACAAATACCATTTGCGTCGAAATACATACTTTAATAACTCAATTATAAACAATATTTTAGCAAATAATTTTTCATAACGCAGGAATTAAAAATCCTAATTTAAAAATTAAATCCTTCATAAGATATATTAAAGTAATAATACTTACCCACTTCTTCAGGAAAGCCACTGCTATATGAATTTCATAAACTTTATTTATTTATTTTTTTTTTTTGTTTATAGTTGTTATTTTTAGTTGCTAATTTTTTTTTTTTTTTTTCATTTTTTCATCTCTTAATTTTGTCTTATCTAATATATGAACATAACTTCTAAATAGAATAAGCACTTCT
The DNA here is from genome assembly GCA_003667255.2 of Euschistus heros. Classification (NCBI taxonomy): domain Eukaryota; kingdom Metazoa; phylum Arthropoda; class Insecta; order Hemiptera; family Pentatomidae; genus Euschistus; species Euschistus heros. Next base: position 362,679 of record RCWM02000105.1, on the reverse strand, counting down.
GTATAGGATAGCTTGCAGCAACTAAATGATTCTTTCTTTTTTCCTTTTTTTTTTTTTTTTTTTTTTTTTTTTTTTTTTTTGGTAGTAGAAACATGGCTAGAAAATTGTGAGTAGATTAAAGTGTTTAAAAAACTGTAAATTTATTTAAAAAAATTAAAAAAAAAAATTCTATAAAATTACTTATTCATTTAATTTAGTTTCATACATAATTTTTATTATGATCGAACATTTAAAAAAAACATTTCGAGGCTTTAAAAAATATTCAAGAAAGTACTACAATATACTAAAAATATGTTTTATTTTATTTTATTAATTTATGACTTTTGTGTATATTCATTATGACAGTAAAATATTCTGCTCAAAAACACTAAGAGGAGTTTCGTTGCCTTAGTATCTTAGCCCAGAGCTTAGATTCTGGAAATCTAGATTGGACCAAAAGTTCGGCAGACGTACCTGGGAGTTAGGATTCCGGGGTCGTAGCTGTTTGGCCGGACTGCCGTCTCAGACTGAGTTCGGCCCAGCGGACTCCCGCGCGCGCGCCTTCGACTCCCGCCAACGCGGCATCAATTACTTACATTTTCACCACTTCGGAGAATTTTCTGGGGGTTCCCTCTAGTGCCATTGGGATCAATCGTCATAATGTCGGTGTATGGCGACACAGGGCTAGTAAGAATAAGAATCGTAAAATCATACCAAAAAATTTTCATACCAAAATTTACTGAACAAGCGTTTTAATAAAATACAAAAAACTTATTTACATGACAGTACCTTCTAATTCTTTTCATCCAAACCCCTTACAAATTACACTCCAATACCCTTCGTAAAATCCTCAATGCTCCTTATTTTGTCACAAAAACACTTATCTACAAAGATATTGATGTTCCGTATGTTGCGGATTTCACCCAAACCAGATACCTATCCTTTCATAGTAAACTCCTTACCCACTCGAATTCACTAGTCTCTTAACTTTCTTTACACTCAATCCTCGAGAATCCTCCGAGGCGTTTGAAAAGAAAATAGCCACGAGACCTTTTAATGTAGAACGTTTATTAGAGTGTTACTAGTGAGTAGTTCTTATAATGTTATCTACATGTCATTTTAATCATTATAATGAAATTTACTAATTGAATATAATGTATACAATTGTAGATATCAATAAATAGTTTTAAAAAATCATATAAATAGAAGGTTGACATTCTTATCCAAAAAAATATGTTTACGTCATGATGTGAACAAATCTATGTAACATACTAGGAGCACCAGTTCTCTCAGAATTTTATTATAATTTAAAACATAAGTAGATGTCACTCAGCCTCAACTTGGAGTATCTGAAATTTTTTCAACGAAAACAATGGTTAAAAGAACGTTTTTAAATTTTTTGTTAAGTTCCAGCTGGTCTGAGGATAAAATCGTTTTAAACAGTTTTATAGACGAAATGTTATTTTGCTGTAGAAATACAGACATAAGCTGTTTTCACTAACCCAATGGTGTCCATTTGCTTATGTATTTTAAAACTATGAACCACAAAAATTTCCATAAGAACATTCTTTGAGTGACAAATCTGGTATCGTCCATTCCAAAAACATTTTACAAGGAGTTTACTATGGAAAAATACTTTTAATTGAAACCGAGCAAATATCTTACAATTCCTCCAGCAGAATGATTCCTCCTCACTCACTACCACATACCACATGAAAAGAAAGACATCCAGTCCACTAAGGCACCAGGATCATCGTAGTAACCAATCTTAAAATGCCGGGAAGGCAAAATAAGATCCTTCCATGCCGATTATTATTTGTTTCATTCCATAATAATAAAGATACAGGATAAGGAAAAAAAAAACTAACAATCCTTACCGGTAATGTGTTTCCTCCACACTCTTCATATAAAAGAAGTACATTCAGACGAATTAGACCCTCCAGCAAAACAGATCTTCTGATGTCAAAAGGCAAAACAAGATATTATCCTTTATAATTGTCCATTTGCTTTATTTTTAAATAAAGTCGGAGGTTTGAAAAAAAAAATCTAGTAACCTTATTCCTCACATGGCTAGAGAAAGTTAAGTGTCGTTCAAGGTGAACGCCTAAATAGAGACTCTTACTAACTCTATTCTTTATTTAGGCGTTCACCTTGATCGACACCCAACTTTCTCTACTCATGTAAGAAATAGGATTAAGCTGGCCCGGCAGAAGACATACCGCCTGAACTACCTACTATCATCTCCTCAGGTGTCCCTCCAACTAAAAATTCAAATATACAAGGCCACCATCCGCCCCACAATACTTCACGGCGCCCTATTTCTACATCACATGTACACAACAACACTAAAAACACTTCAGAGCTTACATGACTCAACCCTCCGGCGAATCGTCCCCGGAACAAGCCTCGAGTGGGCCAGAACTTCATAGGCACCTCAAATTCTATGACGGGCTAAGCTATTGTGTCAACACTCTCTTCAGGGACATAGCAACACCTCCCAGGCCCTTTAGGTGGCAAGGTTTGACTGCACAACGTATTCCTAAAGGGAAGAGGTTCGGGCTTCACAGACAGACTCCTTAACCACCATCGCTAGCATATTGATTCTTCATCACTTGACATGAAAAGGAAGGACATTAAGCCAACTGAGGCACTATGACCAGGAGAGAAATCATTCTTAAGCGTCCCACCTAAGCGAAAATAATCGCAGAGTGAATTTGCGGTGAATAAATTCGTTGCGAAAAATTTCGCTCTACGATTATTTTCTCTTCGGAGGGTGGGGCACTTTAAAATCCCGAGAGGACCAAACAAGGTCCCTTCTCTAAGATTGTTATTTCGTTTTTCTTATATTCCTGTAATTATTAAGTTAGAGGATTTGAAAAAAAAAATCAAATAACCTCACTCTAAAACCCAAGTGAGCCCTTTCTCGATATAGTGACTTACAATAATTTGTTTATCTCCAAACCACCGCTCTCCTCAGAACACTCTTAAAATGCATCTTCGGAAAAATAGTTCAATCCTTATAATCAAGAATTTATCAAATCAATTTTTAGCCACAGAGGCTATGCACAAAGATCTAATAACCTTAGCCCAAGAGTTATAAGTCTGGTGCTGATACTTAAATAAAAAGATGTTCATATGAACATGAATATATGCTTGTTTATATCCAATATTTCTGTCAACGGTAAATAAAAAATAATTTCAGAAATAAACAGAATTTTTGCAGTCAAAGATGATAGTGTTCGTTTATATCTTGGAGTATAAACCTAGTACGTTTTATACTTCAAGCATGGTAATAATTTAAAGCATACTGACAGATCAGGAAAATAGTAACTCATTACTTTGTAAGTAATATTTAATAATAGTAGAGACTAGCATACCTTTATTAAATAGTGGAGAGCATAGTAGGGAGTGCGGTCAATAGAAACACGAGTTTAATGTTTATTTTGCTAACGTTTCTGTTTACTTTACTTATATAAGCATTTGAAGAATGACACGAGATTCTCCACTTGATTCTAATTATCCTTCTCATCATTGTAAGCCAAACGCCTGCATTATAACCATATAACTTACAGCGTTTCCCTTGATTTAGCACTCAAGCTCAAGGAGTGCTTGTGAATAAGTATAATTTTATTCACATTATATTCTTTATTCACTTTATTTCGGTGAGTAATTGGATTTGATGGGGATACCATTCCTATGTTTTTGAGGCAAACATTTTCGGTGTGTTTCTCTGCGTTTAGACCTTTTTTCTTTTTTATTCAAACATTGTACTTGCATTTTAAAAATATAAATGGAACCATGAAGCCAACTCAAATGATAAGAAATTAAAGGATTATTCAAAGTTAACATTGACGTAAATAGTAGGAACAAAATGATTGTTATAGGATTAATTATAAGAGTTGGAATGAGGGTTGTTTTTATGCAGGAGGAGTTTTAGTACCTAATAATGAGCAAATAATGTTTTGGAAACTGTTGAATAATAAAACAGAAGTTGAAATAATGTGAAACAGGATGAGAAAATTGTTATTACTTTGAGATACGAAGCCGCAATTAGTGAACACATTAATTCAACACAAAAAATAAAACAAAGCAAAGACAAAACAAACTAATTAATTGAAATTGTGTATTATAGGAAACAAGTTAATTTATTTGTTGGTAAACGTTATCTTCATGTTGCATATGCTTAAGCAATATTTAGTGAGACTGGTTTGAAGGATTTCATTATCCGACTTTAGTTCTATAAGACTTACAGAACTATATAATTTAAACAATATTCGTTTACGATACTATAGACTATATTCATCCTTTGCCATAACGACTATTAAAGGCGTTCGATCGTCGTTTATGACTCATCCGCAGCCGCTTGATGCAAAACAGCTCGAAGCAAACAGGCTGATTACTCTATAAAATACAGTGCTCACCAATAATCGTAATATCTATAATAAGGAAAACGCACCCCAAAATAGGATTCACACATGTAAATGATAATTTTAATCATCGAATTAGCTATTGTAAGTGAATCCGGAACAGGAACGAGTAAATCAGGACTCAAAGCTGATGTCGCATCCTACTGCTTTGATGCTATGTATCATCAGATATACACACTCACATACAAATATAAACATACAGTAGAACCTTACCAATACCACCCTCCGGGTAATCCGACCACCTTACGTCGAAATCCCTAGTAGTCCAGTGAAATTGCTCATTTTAATTTACAAAAAATGGGGTAGATTTGATTTTTGTTGTGTTGTGGTTCAGTAAAAAAAAATCAGGTGTCGATCTATAACAGCCATTGCTCCCTAATCAAAGCGATAAACCAGAGAATATGTTAACATGATAAATAAACTCTCCTTTTATAGAGGAGGAAAAAACATAAAATGGAAGGCTACTGTATATCTCCTTATTGGTTGAGGTAAGAGGTTAAATAACTAATAATATTTTTAGAGCATAAGAATGTCCCAAAATATCTCCAAACCGAGGGTTATATATGTAATGCTTATACGATGATTGGATCAATCAACAAAGTTACCGCTCCTCCCTTTGGGACGGATATGAAGTCCCAGGTCGTCTTTTCCAGGTCTCCTCAATACATTAATTCTTTCTTTCTACAATCCTCAACCTTAAAAGAAAGTTTTGTTCAGTTTCCAAAGTTTCTCTTGAAAATTTCTATTGCAAAAGTTATTTATATATTATAAATGAAATATACAGTAATTTAATGATTTATCCTAAAATTTCTGTCTCTTTTATTAAATATAACACCTTTGAAATGCTAATTCTAATTCATTAGGCTCCCAAATTTTTTCCAATTCGATTCCCGATAGCCATTCGAGGTAACTGAAATTGAAATGGCCTAAGGCCTTTTCTTGAAGTCCACTTAACCTACCGATGGGTAGATTTACAAGTTATTGAAATATTATCTTTCCACACATTTTATTAATGTATTTTTTGGAGAAGAAGATAATCAGTGATGCAGTCAAAGGAAACACCACATCTAAAAATAAATACTTTAATAAGTACCAACGTTTTGACCTTCCTTGCAGGTTTTCTTCAGGGTTACCGAACCAGTCTAGAGAGGAGACGAACGATAATGATTTGACGCGGTGTTTCTCTTTGACTGCATCCCTGATTATCTTCTTCTCCACTCATCTTAACAGTTAACTATACTTTTATCATAATATATTTTTTTATATTGATTGGGTATTTGTTGACTGAGAATTATTTAAAGATGTAGGTTGTTGGGGTATGCAGTCATAGACACACGGCAATTAAAAAAATATTTATTAATTAATAATGACGAAGTTTCAACTTGCATTGCAAGCCTTCATCAGGGTTTCAGCGAGAGTGGCATTACTGCGAAGAGTTTCTGATTTCCACTCTCGCTGAAACCCTGATGAAGGCTTGCAATGCAAGTTGAAACTTCGCCATTATAAATTAATTTTTTTTTTTAATTACTGTGTATCTAATCTATGACTGCATGCCCCCACAACCTATATCTTCAAATATATATTTTATATTTTTGTATCAATGATATTCTATTAATTACATTAAACAGAACCGCTACCTATGAGTCAATCTGGTCAAACGCCTTACTCGAAATCTGAATACAAGATTATAATGATAAGAAACAGCTCGTCGTTTTAGAGTGTTCAAACCTGATTAATCTCAAACAGCTAATTTACATGAACGTAACTAGGGCCTATTTGGACAAACGGCATTTGACTTTGGGCCTTTAATAAGCTATCTAATTCATCTCGTATCCAATCCTTAAAATCCAAAATCCTAAACTTTGTCATTAAACACCTTGTCCATAAAGATCTTAACGTCCCATACTTACTGATTTAGCCCAACCCAGATCCCTATTCATAGCAAACTCCATAACCACTTAAATCCACATGTCACTCAACTTGCTTCATAGACTATTCCCGATAGCCCTCAGGGGCATTTGAAAAAAAGACCTTGAGACATTATTTTGAAAAACTTTAATTGAAGTGCAACTAACGAGAAGTTATTTTCATGTTAATGACAAGCTATTGTAATCATTATCCACACATTTATTTATTATCCATATTGTATAATTTAGTAAATATCAATAAATAATTGAAACAAAATAAGTAAGTATCAATAAAAAAAAATGGTCATTCCTATATATTCAAACTTCATTATTTACGTAATTATTGGTTATTATATCAAGCGTTCGACATAAGCCCATCATAAAACATTGAATTAGGTAATATTAAAATATCTGGAAAGGCAGAACAAATATTCAATAGAAGTGGCAAATAATTCATCAATCCTAATTAATTAAAAGACAACTTTCAAATAATTATTATAAACAAAATGTCAACGGTCCATTAGGAAAGATGCTTTTGAAGGGTCTTAAAAACAAATCAAGAGCTTTCAAGATATCGACGGCCTAAGCCCTGCCCGGAAGCTAATTACGAAGTCGATCCGACAAGAGTCGATATGTCAAAGACCCAAAGATTCTTGAACCCAGCCCTTCTTGGTATTAGCTGTAACCCTCGGCGAGAAACTTCACTTTGAAGCCTCATCTATGTAATATCCAATTTAATCCTGACAACAACTTAGCGGACATAATTATTTAACAAACACACATTGTGTAAATAAAATTTGAGAGTTTTCTTAATTGTTTCTTCAAGATGTACACTTTATTAATTTTTATATTTTTAACTAAATAATTATTAATCGTGTTGTAGGGTATCAAATCACATTATTGTTTTCTAGTGTAAAAAATAATGTGAAATAAAAAGTCTAAGTGAAGTTATATTTAGATGTACACTTTATTAATTTTTATATTTTTAATGGTGATGATGGCACTAATTGTCGCAGAAGGCGAAGTGAAGTCAAAGCCGAGGTAGGTATAAAGATGGAGTTGTTATTTTCATTTTAGATTTGGGCCGAAATGTCGATTAGATAAAAAGCTCCGTGTCAGTGGGAAACAGACCACGGAAATCTGAAAATCAGGAAACTCCAAGCAAAATGTAGCGACCCCAACTGTTGCTTTCCTTTTGGTCGCACATACAGACTTTTTATCGAAACAGCAAACAGACTTTTTTGTGGCACATACGGTTCTTAATAAATTTTCCCAACTATTGTCTATGTATCCGGAAATTACAAAACCGTCATTTTTTCCACCACCTGTGAAACATGAAGTCAGACATTATATAAACACAAGGAAAGCACTCCAGTATTCTCGAAATCTAGAAGGCTAGGACCAAAATGAATTGCAAAACAAAAAGATACTGATCAACGAAGGTATTATATCACCATCTAAGTCACAATGGGCCAGCCCGTTACATTTAGTTGCCAAGAAAAATGGAACCTGGCGCGTATGTGGAGATTATAGGCGATTAAACGCCATAACAGTTCCTGATCGCTACCCTAGTCCCTAGAATAGACGATGTGTGAAATCTCGAAGTAAGCGAATTTTTTACCAAAATCGATTTGATTCAAGCTTATTACCATATACCAATAGCAGACGAAGATAAGAGAGAAACGTCAATATAACTCCGTTTGGCTTGTTTCAGTTTAATTTCATGCCATTTGGACTACGTAACGCTCCTTCTACACTTTCAGAGATTTATCAATCAGGTGCTTCAAGATTTACCTTTCTGCTTTTCTTTTTTAGACGATGTGTTGATAGCTTCACAATCTGAAGAAGACATAGAGATCACCTTAAGGCGGTGCTAGAGAGGCTGCACAGTTTCGGCTTGCGTGTAAACATGTCTAAGTCTATATTCGGTGTTGCTGAGATCACATTCTTAGGCTATCAGATTACAGCACAAGGTACAAACCTGATCCAGAAAAAGTATGGTCGATCATGGACATAAAACTTCCCGAACTGTACATAAACTCCGTGCATTTCTTGAATGGTAAATTTTTATAGGCAAGATGTACACTTTATTAATTTTTATATTTTTAACTAAATAATTAGTTCATCGTGTCTTTAACCTGTTGTATGTGGTATCTGATATTTTTTGAACAAATAAATAAAATATTTCTTAATGTAATTAATAATGTTAACTTTGATTTGATAATAGTAAAAAAAAAAAAATTATTATTTGTGGCAATATTAATGATTGTTATAAAAAAAAAAAAAAAAAAAAAAACATCTGTTTTTCTCTATAAAATTTGAAAAAAAAAAAAAAAAAGATATAAGTAAAAATTAGTTTAAATAAGAAAAGATAAATGGATATAAACATTTTTTCTTTCAAACCTGATCATACATAAATATAAAACGTAACTTTTTGACACGCTCAACACGAAAATATTTTTTTTTTATATAACATTTGTAGCTAGTTCATTTATATTGGTATAAATGAAAAAAGGCACGTTAAAACTGCTATTTTCTCTTAACTTCGTTTATTTCGTATAATTATTGAGAGTTAATTTAATTATGTAATTCGAATCTTTTAATCCTAAAATGCAAATTGGGAGAATCTGAATTTTATAGATAGATAGACATATCCATGATTTATCGTTTTTCCCAGTCAGGGAGAAATTGACGTTTTTTTGTTTTGTATTTTACAGATTGCTCTTAATCTATTGCTAGGGCCATGTGTCTTTCAATATGCTTAGGAAAGAAGTAGACAAATATCATATGGTAATTTTTAAAAATTCCACTAACAAAAAGTGTAAAAATATAAAAAAAAAAAAAGTTTAGTGATCCTACCTCACAATTACTTCTTCTATTCTCCTTTGAATTAGCTTATTTAGATATTTGACTTCGTAGTAAGGTTAGGTATAGAAGTTTAAAGTAAAAAAAAGCCTATTCTAAAAATCCGAATAACGGAAATCATCAATTATTATTAGAAAAACATACCGATATTTTTTTTGTCAGATTTTCCGCGAAAAATATGAAGTGTAATACATGTATCCAGTAAGATGAGATATCACCACCCATTCGTAGCTTTGTTTTTACCACTAGAAAACATTTGTCTAATCATCCGAATCCACAATCCCTATCCAGTTCAGCTCAGCCCTATAATCCTCCTCGCAGGTTAAAAAGGCAGTGGTCTCGAGATTTATTATAAAATTTGACGTGGAGTCCAGGCAATGGCTAGCTTCTCAACTCATGCTCTGAGTGACTGCACTATAGCGCTCTTACTCAGCCTCCACTGGTATTATCTACACCAGTGACGCAGCTGAGAGAGAAGGGCTCTCTCAGGGCCTGGTCTGTTCCTCCATAATTGGAGGGGTTTTATATATATAAAAACAGTATAGTAGCATAGTATTTCTTTAAAGGCTGTGTAGTTCCTTCCTCTTCTGCGTCCATTGAGCTCCTGTCATCGTTCTTTTGTTGGTTTGTCCTGGAACCATATTTGTTCCTGAATCCTCCTGAGAGATGTCCGGGCTTTCAATTCATTCTCCGTTCCCCCAACTTCCTGCAGGCCTTCGCTTGCTCCTTTCAACCATGGTTATTTGGTCTTCTTTCTTTTCCAGTAACTGAGGAGCTGATGTGTTAACTAGGAAGGTTGCATTCTGGAGATGTGCCCATAAAACTAAACTAATTAGTTACGTAATTATTAGTTAATTCATTAAGCGTGACAAAAAAATGTATTAAAAATTACCTTAAGGTAATCTTAAAATATCTAAATGGTAGAACATATTAATAGACACTTCAGGTACGTATAATGGCATAGAAGGATTAATATAATTAGGAATGATGAATTAATTGTCACTTCTATTGGAATTGTTTTTTAATTGAAGACTAGTTTAGACAAACTATAAAAAGAATCATTAAAAAGTAGTATTGTAGAATTATTAAGAAGTAGTGTAGGGTAGAAAGAAAGATTTTTTTTAAAATATTCGGCCATCAAATATACCGTAAATCGGACAAATATGAAAAAAAAAGTGTCTATCATCTAATCGAGGGTGTTCATACGGTAACCTGCACTCCTCATCACTGCTTAGTGAGTTAGTTGCTTAGTATCGTTCTAAAGGAATCAAAATAGTTATCGAGAAGTGTCCTGTAATAAACAAGTAGATTAATTTTCTTTCACACGATTAATTTTCAACAAAATGAAGGAGTGTAAAAGAAAAGGTTAAGCAGTCGTATAAGGAAGAAGGAAGTATTCATTAGTTCTTCACTGATAAAGTATTAAGCAAGACACCTATTTCAGCTGGTTATCTCAACTTATTGGAAATGTATCTTTATCAGATACTTAGTGGAGTTCTAAAATGAAGGTATATCTGTCTTTCGTACGTAATTGAAGTTATTATTAAACGTAGGAAGAGAGTATAGGATTATTAATACAATACCACTGTACGTTATTTTACTTAATAAAATAATCAGATTTTGATTTTATGATAAGACACCCTTTACATTAGTTTAAAAAGAAAAGATTTCTGAAAAAAAATATATTAAAAGATTAGTAAAACCATGATATAGTTTAAACTTTCTTAAAGTTTCGCCCAGGGGAGCCTCCGGAGTTTAATTATAAGACCACGTGCCGTATTTTAAATCTTGTTGTTTTTTTAATTTAACCTCGAGGGTCTTCCCCAATTGGACCGAATTTCCTTCGAATGATCTATCGTTAGTAAAGGCGAAGGATTCATTTATCAACTTAAGACAGAGTCTTATCAAGCCTTTATTAGGACTTAGTAAACACATATTAGGACTGAGAGTTATAAACACTAATTGTAAGTAGAAGATGTTAACCAAGAGAGAGGCTTGCTCATGAGGTTTCAGCAGTTAAAATAAGATTCTTTTGCAACTATTATTCTCAGTATTCGAAGATTTTCCTCCAGGGAAATTTAATTACCAAAACTACATTTCATACTTTATCCTTCAATAATAGTGACTTCCAGCTCAACGCTCCAAACAAGAACATAATCCTTAAAAACAGAGAAAGACGGTAAAACTACGTAAACACTCATACTTGTAATAAGCGTATTGTCTCAGTGCTTTGTATTCCTGAGCCATTGATGACATCCTTTAGTACTTGCCTTGTCTATGGACCTTGTTCAATAGAAATGATGCAGAAGTTGAATTTAACATAAATGTCGTTCAAAGCTATCTGTATTAAAAAATAATTGATTCTATAAATTTATTACTTTAACAGCAACATACATATGTTATAAATCAAAAATAAAATTAATAAAATAAAATTATGTCCCGCATTTTACCTACAAAGAGGCAATTAATTTCTTCTATCATGTACACAAAAAGTATTATTTTTTTTAAACTTCAATGTTTTAGTCTTAAGTTGAAGAATATATATTACAATAATTTATTTATAAGTTAAAAATAATATTAAAGTTACCAATACATGAGTGTAATTATTATAATCAAATATAAACATATATTTTACGGTGTTTAATGTATTTTTAGATCACTACTTAACAACTGAACAACGTACTATTTCCTCCTCATTTACTTCTTAGATCTGTACGTCATAACTAAGTTTTTTTTTAAGTTTAATTGTCTTTAAAAAAACTCAATTCCTCCCTGACTGGGAAAAACAATAGAGCATGGAAACGTCACATTTTAACATTTTAGAATTTAAAGGATCAAATTTCTTAAATTAAACTAAGAATCCAGTGACTATGGATATATGCTCGGAATAATGTATAAGGGAAAAAGCGGTTTCAAATGTGACTTTTTTCATTCATACCAAAATAGTTCCTAAACGTTATGTCCAAGCGTCAAATGTTATATCACAAAAAGTTTTCTCCATTAAAGTTCTGACCAGGGAACATTCTTAAAAAATCGTCAAAGGACACCAACACACCTAGAGTGTGTCAAAATGAAACATTTTTGATTGTGAAAAAAACGTTACAGCAATAAAGTAGAGCCTCATAGCCAAAATACATACCCATGCCAGAAAATAACTTGTTTATTATATGTATATATTACTTTTAGATAATTTCTTACTTACATATTTTTTGACTCACTTCTGATAATTATTTTCATTCCTGATAAAAGAAACGATGATAAGTAGACCGAATTGGTTGGGAGCGTGACGAAAGTTCTAGCACTTTTTTTTGTTTTTATTTTTTAATTTTTTTATGAAAAATATTACTGCGAGTATATACAACCATAAATAACGCCGATTCATTACAATAAACAAAATAGAAATCAATATAAACCCCCACTACTTCTTGAAAATGAGACTCCGTGAATGATGCGGAAAAGTTTAATATCAGTAATAAGGCAACGGATTATTGTTTTATACAATATTCGCTTGTTTTTGTTGGACAATTTAGAGTGCTAATTGAAGCAAGGTTTTGAAAATCATATATATATATATATATATATATATATATATATATATATATATATATATATATATATATATATATATATATATATATATTGCATTTATTTTTAACATGTCCTCACATAATTGTGAGGGATCTCTCTAGTTGTACACCAAGATAACTAGTTAATTTTTACAACTCAATATGATGGTCGTCTATTGATACAGGGTGATCTATTGTAGGTCTTCGTTTAGTCAATACGGAGGAATTATTAAATGTTACATAGATTGAACTATTGTACGAATTAATTAGGTGGATTATATAGAGCCGGAATTAGTTAAAAAATGAGTTTGTAAATACGTCTAGAGTGGCAAATTTGTCACACGCTTTTCGTTGTCGTGGAAAAGCGAACGTATATCCTTCTTTTCGCTAAATTATTTAGAGAAATCTTCAATCAACCTAGCATATTGTGCTACTGTTATGTTTTGTGATTTCTTAAGGCCTTTGTTCAATGGAAAGTTGAAGCTGAATTTTACAGAAATTTCCTTCAAAGTCATCTATATTGAACGGATCAATAAGGTATCCATTTCTTCCATGGCACCAGAAAATATTTATACTGTTGTGTGTCTGTAGAAAAGCAAATAAAAAAAAAAAAACCAGCAATGATTGTGTTCAAAATAGTTATTTCCTATGAATGATCAATCAATTTTCAGAATATTAGTACAGAGAAAAAATTAAAGGCTTAATTGAGCCAGCCAAAGAAACAATAACATGCTGCTTTGACTTTCAACTAATATAGCTCCTAAATGGTAGGTCAACAAATATTTTATAATAAAAAATATTTTCCATTAAATTTCTGATCAGGAAACTGTCGTAAGATCTTCGAACCCAGGAACACCAACAGAGCTAAAGCGGGCCAAGAGGTTTCACACTTGAAAATAGAGGTTTCAAACAAAATTTTCTTCATTCAAGCCAATATCCTAAACGGTATGTCCCACACTATCAGTTTTGACCAATTAAGGTATGAAAAAAACATGTTTCATGTTAAAGAACATAATATGTTTATTACAAATATTTTGTTCTGTAGAATTGAGAGCGCAGGAAAAGGAAGCGTCAACAAAGTAATTCGTCTTACGAATCAGAGATTCAGAATAACAAAGAACATATATCCTAGGATTGCCCTCCACTCCCCCCCCCCTTAGATGACTGAATAGCAAACTGTTGAGATAGGAAGCCTTGACGGGGCACTGCTGCCAGGTCAGTCGTGAAATATTACCCCGCTACAGGATCATTAAATATCCTTAAAACAGCTGAGAGGCGTTTTTTTTTTATGTCCTAGATGGAGGGAAGGGGGTAGATGGGGTGCGGGGTGGGGGTAAATGGAGTCGGTGTCATCTATCATCCCTTATTATTATTTATCCATCACGGTGTGCCCTCTGAGGACAAAATATATTTTAGTCAGCAGAGGTGGCTCCTTCTGCAGCCCTTCCTAGTAAAGAGAAGAGTTATTACATTAAGGTTATGAAATTAACATAGCAATTTTTGCATTTTACCAATTCAAGAGGAATTAGCAATAACAATTCTTTTATTTATTTTTTTTTAATTCAAAGCTTTGACGGAATTCATAATAGAAGAGGAAAGTGCCCTATATCGGACTCCTCCCCCTAAAATGGGCCACTGGTCTTCTGACACTGCATTCTCTTGAACTTTATCGTGGCCAATTGTAAACAGTAGTTTAGGCAACTACCGCACTCATCACCCACTTCACCTGTCGCTTATCAGTTCACCATTACATGTTTTGATAGTGGAACAAGTTTTTACTAGTGCTACAATTTTCGTTATTTTTCTTAGATATTTATAGGTAAGCCTTTATATCTATATATGTTCTTGAATGGCATGGTTTAAGGTTAATACTTATCATAAAACCATTTCATTTAGATCTTTGTTTAAAAATTTATCAGGTCAACAAACTGCTGGCCTAAGTTGCGCAAACCGGACCCCTTATTGTTCATGTTCAAAGTTTCCTAAATCTGTATATACGCTTATTCTTTTGAAATTTGGTTTCAGATTTCAAAAGGATAATGTGAAAAACTGACCAAAGAAAGTGGAGTCGTAAAATGACGAAAGCAATTGAAGCAATTCGGAAAAAGAAGATGGGGTGGAAGAAGGCAAGTAAATATTTTAATGTTCCGAAAACAACGCTCATGAGGTTGTCCCACATGAAGTATGGACACCTGAAGAGGCAGAAAAAAAAATGAGGCAGGCCAACAGTTTTGAGTAATGATCTTGAAGAATAGCTGGTTTGCTAGTGCCTTGCTATGGAACATAGGGCTATGTGCTCACTATGGGCCCATGTGGATTGTGCTGGAATTGAAGAAGATGTGTACATCTGCGATTATTGTCAATAAGAAATTAAATTATGTTAAATTAAATCCATTCTTTATCATTTTTTGAGAGTAAAATCTTCATTGTATTGTATTCTGGTAGTTATATTATACATAAATTTGAAACTAGATTGAATTCTCTTTGATTTAATATGATTCTTTAACTTTTGATTATTTTTACAAGGGGTCCTATTTTGGAACCTATATCACAAATTGAGTGTAAAATTGTAAGATTTTATAAAATATTTTTTTATCTACTAATTTTTGAATTAGATTTTCTACAAGTAAAAGTTAAATGATGCTCAACATTACAAAGTATATATTACATGCTTTTAAAACGTAATTTTTTACTATTTTCTATTTTTTTTAAATCAAAAAATAAACAGGGGTCCGGTTTTAGGCACCCTCCTGTAATAATGTATTGCTGTGCTGTTACCACAGCTTGGGGGCTATTCATTTTTTTTTTTACCTTTACCCATATAGATCTTGAACCTGGGGACAACATTGCCCCGATCTATTGATGCCTCATTTATTTAGCTTCAATATCTTGATTTAACCAATTTTTAAGCAGTGGCAGTTAGGTAATGATTAATTAATAAATTTGGTAAATATATTTTATTCAGTAGTATTATAATATTCTCTATAAATGTATCTCTATAAAATTACCATACTCATAGGTCAGCAAACTATTATGCTACACACTTATTACAGGTTATTGACATCACAGTACAACCTCGTTTAGTCGGACCCCTTTATGTCGGATCTCCGGGTTACCCTGATCATTTCACACCGGCCGAACTTCTCATGTTGAAAAGGGTGCGTGACCGCACGTAAACGGCATTCAAAGCTAACGCAACTCAAATTAACAAAATATTTTCAGAAAAATTAAACTGCATATACTGTATCATAGTTTATCGTGATGTGTGTTTTAAGTGTTTCCCGCAATAAAAAAAAATATTGTATTGTTTGTACATGTTGTTCTTTATTTTTCCAACCTTCTCCGTTTAACACGGATTTTCGATATGTCGGATTGGCCGCGGTCCTGGTAGTCGCACTGTATATGGTACTTATCTTAAGCGCTAAGTTCTAAGCCTGCATCACATGGTCGGTCTCTACCTGATCCCTATCGTCCATCATGTTCCGCTTCCTATAGAATTCATCCTCCCTCTGGCATCTACTTTCTTCAACAAAAGCAAACATCTAAAATAGGGGTAAAACCCTTTATCTAACTTATAAATTTCTTGAAATGAAATGAAAAATAATCTTTATTCTGGGACACCTTGTCCCCTAAGAATAATATAAAAGTACAATAAAAAGGTATTATTGTCTGGCTGCGTACATATCAGTCAGCAACTTATACAGAATGTAAATCATATACATATAAATATATAAGGTGAAATTTTAGATTTAAAAACAAGTCTTTGGGTTTATATAAGAAAAACAAAATAAGTAAATAACCAAATTAAAAGATAATTATAAGAAAATTAAAAGAAATATTCTAACACTAATATATTATTACATAATTTCGGAAGATTGATAATTGAGGAGGTGGATGAATAAATTATGTATAAAGGAAGTAAGAGAAGGAGTATTGCGGATCGAAATGGGTATGGAATTCCAAAATAAAGCTGCACGATTAATAAAGGATATTTCAAAGGAAGCAGTTCGATGAGAAGGGATATCCAAATCTATAGGCTGAGATCTGGTGTTCAAAAGATGAGTGGAAGAACGAAGAGCAAGGATGTCGTAAATGTACGAAGGTTTTTTGGACTTTAGGGATTGGAATAGAAAGGAACCAAGGAAGTATTGTCGTCGAAAACTTGGATAAAGCCACCTCGACTCGGAATACCAAGTGATGTGAGAGCGACTGGATCCCAAAAATGAATCTTATAAAGGAGTTCATTAATTTCTTCCTTTGATTTTTTTACTACTTTTTTAGAAAACCATTTCGAGGGTATTCGAGGTACCCTCCGTCAAGCTTTTCCGAGAAAGGACAAAGTACATCACCTGGGTCTGGTTATATCCTAATTAGGAAACCTGTCAAAAACGCTGCTAAGTACTGGAGATAAATGCATAGAGCATTAGCTATCAGTATTATCTAATTTTTTCTTTAACAAATAATTTATATTTGAAATAAATAAAGGAATATATATTAAATCAAATATCTGAACCATGAAATTAAAAAAAAAAAAAACTTAAGGGAAAAAATTATTTTAACCTTTAAATGTTTTCCCGGGAATTGATAAAATATTCACAAAAGTTAGAAACTGAAAATCATTTCACTTTCAATGGTAAGAATGGTGTTTTTATATTATTGTAGCGGAGCAGTTATCAGAAATAAAAAGTTTCAAAGAACTCTTTTCTGACTTGAAAAATAAAGATACATCCTTAAAATATTGGAAAATATATTCACAGACATCAAACAGTCTTCCATCAAGTCTGCAATCAGCAATGCCTATGAATTGTCAAAAAATAATAGAAAAGGAAATTGTTTCAAAAGCAAATCATTTGTTTCAATTTAACTTACAATTAGAACTTTTTCAACCTGGAGGCTACAAAAGTAATAAACTAACAAGATTTCTCTTCTGTAAGATTTCTTTTCACTTTTCGAGAACTAGGTAACCACCTGTACAAACCAGACATCTCAATCATTCGTAATAATTACATTTCTTTATTCTACATTTCTTCAGATAAGTGACGAAACTTCTGTACTGTACAAACCAGACATCTCAATCATTCGTAATAATTACATTTCTTTATTCTACATTTCTTCAGATAAGTGACGAAACTTCTAACATGAATCCTTGAAATATCATTGTATATTTTACAAATCATTTTATAAGGCCTAATTGTACAAGAATAGATCAAAACAAAATATTCATTCCCTAAAAATTTTATATGTTAAATATGTTTTGTTCAAAATCTGCTCATCGTTTCCGATTACATCATCATTGATTAAACGTATGTTCATAGCTATCAACAAATTTAAAAAAAAATATTTCCATGACAGTAATTAGACTCATTTGGACCAACAGAATTAAACTGTGGGGCTCCCCAAATTCATGCTAAATTCATTTAGCAGCTAATCCTTGCAATCCAAAATCATTTGAAAAATCCTTAATGCTCCTTATTATATCCATAATTTATTTAAGTAACAAATAAATGTATCCATAATAATTTTAATGTGCTTGTTGTTGCTGATCGGCCTAAACTAGATTCCACCGATGTTCTAGCTTCCCATATACCAAGGCTGATAGCGGAAGGCTTTTCCGTTGTTAAGAGATTCGACTCCTTACTAGTGAGCCCAGGTTTGATTTTGGTAGAAGCAGATATAATTTATAATATTTATTCCAACGACTATTAAATAACCTTGGGAAAAACCTACCATGGGAGCCTTTTTTTTTTTTTTATCTTAACCGAATCCCGTCTTTTCATAACCTTTGGTATAGAAACACCCTTACTAAACCCACAAAAGTTCAAAGTAAAAAGTACTTGGGTTTAGATTTTCTTCATAAGTGGAAATTTATAGGAATCGTTTACCTTCAAATTTACTTAATTCGTTACTTTCATACGCTGGTTAATCAATACATACTGTTGTCGATTTATTAAATATTTTTAAGCAATAAATAAAACCATAATATTTAAAGAATCAGTTACATAACAGAATAAAAAAAAAAAATCGTTTGAAAACTCTAATTAAATTGAGTGGCTTTATAAGTTGAAAAATTCTGTTACAGGAGCGGCCCTAGTGGTAAAAATATGTTCGTCATTCAATTTGCTTACTTGTATGGCCACGTCTAATTAAAATTATTAAGCACAAATGAAGAAATAGGTATAATATAATTACAAATATGCATAGTTAGTTCCAAAGATTATGAAACATTGGACAAGTTTTTTTTTTACAAGGAAATATTCCTGATACAAAACATGAGCTACCCGAATTAATAATGTAATAATAAAAATAAATAAAAAGGATGAAATACATTTGACAGCTAACCTGAATTTTTTAAGTTGTGTTAGCTCGTCTGCTATCCCTGTCAGTTCCAGTCAGTTTTCAGTATCCATCTACAAAATGAGAAGATAAAATAATATATTAAAAAATATCTGGTTTCTAAAAGCTTTAAAATTATGTGTAAATATTATCTTAAATATCATGGTGACGAAAAAAAATATTTTTAAATTATATTTAGTCAATTGGTACTGACCAAAAATAGAAGAAAATAGGAATATATGATTTAAAGCAGTTCTGGAAACCATACCCGGTCAAAGGCCTGTTCATCATCAAGTTTAACACCCGTGCAGTACATTTTGTGCTCCAAAGCAGAGATGAGACTGGAGAATCCAAACTAATGATCAGGAATAGTTCTTATTCTTTATATTATTATTGATTATTTTAATAATAGGATAAATAATTTTTAAAGAGAGCCTTTCGAGGATTTTGCCCAAATTTTGTTGGTGGTTTTTTTTGGTTTAGAGATCATTTTTCTTAAAATAAGTTAAAATCTAAGAGTTACTAATCAGTTAATATTAGAGTTAAGTCAGTCTAACAATATCAGAGCACGACCAAAGTTTTCAATGTAAGTTACCAGATTAAATTTAGGGTTTCAATGTTAAAACCTTAGTAAATTAACTAATTAACATTTTTTCAATGGTTGAAACGATCACTACCTTGTAAAATAAATTAAAGTGAGTATTTGTGGAAAATAATATGAGAAAAATAAATAAATATAATTATTATACATAATAACATCAACAATTATAATCACACAAAATTTGTAATATTTTAATTTTAGGACAAGAATCGTTAGAGTTCGATGTTTAAAAAACAGGTACTGTCAGAAAGAATGTAGCTTTGTAAATACATTTTCGTCCACGTCCGCTTAAAATAAAATTAGTTTAGTCATGTATAAAGTTACGAAAAACTCGGAGATTTGTTAAGTGCTGTCCACCCTTTATGACAACACAGTCTAAATTTTTTCAGCAACTCCATAAAATAAATTTCAAAACGGAAATACTATTTATATTGGGTTGAAGCAAAAAATAATGCAAGTTTTTTATATGTGACATATAAAACTAATGATTAGGTAATATATTGACATATAAATCTAATGATAGAAAACTAATGATCAAAAATAAAGCAAGAAGACAGCACTCGCAATGACTCGAGTACTTTTCCGAGGGTTTTCATAAGAAGTTTGCATAAACCAAAGCTCTCAAACGGTCGTCAGCAAAAATAGAAGGCACTACCGCGACCTTCCTTGTCTTTGAGATCAAAATCTCTACTATGGAATTTACATTAATTTTATTTTTACATTTTACATACATTCACTGATGCCTCCTTCACCCTAAAAAATATTGATGTTACACGCGGTCCACACTTCGACCAAGTTTGAACTCGTGTGTTTTGATATTTTATTCTCAGGGCCCATCTGGACCATATAAACACGTAAAACATACAACTCCACCTTTTGCAAGGCAGGTAGGTAATTTAACTAGACTAATTGTAAGTGAGAACATTAGAACAAAGTTGCTATTATTGTATTGTCATTGGTGTATTGAAACGTGGACAAATTTTCAAGTAAATCAGATTGCGGGAAATTGGTGAAAATTGCGATGAAAGATTCCGTTGAATACAGGTGAAGTTAAGAAAAGCGTATTAAAAACCTAGTAATGTTACAATACTGTTTCTAATAGAGAATGGAACGAAACAAAATGCTTATCAAAAAAAAAAGAAAAAAGCACTTTGTTTCTTGGGACTTAAATAAAACCGACATTGATGATAAAAAAAAAATAAAAAAAACAGCAAACAATAAATCGAATAAAACAAATAAATAAATAGGTTTGTTAATAAATATATATATATATATATGACGAAAAAGAGACAAGGACAGAAAAATTAAATAAAAATAGAGAAGACCCTTTAGATATTCAGAGACAATTAGGAGATACAGAATATTTGAAAAATACCCAAGCGAAAATAAAAGTAGAGACAAATTTAAAAAAGTAAATGTACTAGTGAAAGATAAGAGACCGATTAAAACCCATATTGACAATATTAAAAGGCCCACTAGAAAAAAGAGAAAAAAGAAACAATATATTTCAGACGACGATAATGAATCCATTCGCGTAAATATTTCGGATGTCTCGGATAACTATGACTCAGATAATGATTCTGATTAAAAATATTTAATTTTATTTAAACAATATTAAAATGTCTTAAAAATCTTTTATTTTAAATATAATAAATATAATGATATTAGGAGTAATATTTATGTTATATTGAAGGAATTACCTGTATTAAATTGACAATGCTGTAGTTATTTTAATAAAGTCGGACTTTTGTATTTTGTTGTAAAATATTATATTAAATGTTAATAATGTAAAAGATCATTCAAATTATTATTTTATTTCACAGTAATATTCTGTCCGATTTATTTTGTAATTAATATTTTGAAGTCACTATCATAAAAATTAGGATACTATTATTTTGTCTTGAAATATTATTTTGATTGATCATTGAAAAAGTATGTATTTTATTTTGAAATTATTATTAATTGTAATTATTGTAATTATTGTAAAGGAGTGTTTGAATTATTATTTTGATTTAAAATATTATTATTTTAATTGAGTAATTTTGAAGCTAAAAGTATTATTTGCAATAGAGGAAACTGATTCAAAGACTCTTATTTTATTTTGTCCTTTGTTTAAATAATGTATTATTTAGTATTAAGAAATATCCTATTATCTTTTAGTTATAAGGAAAATTGTACCTTAGCATGTAAGGAATTCTGTAACGTATAAACATTTTATAGTTTAAGCTTATTGTTAATATTAAGAAATGGACAAGGTCTAATCCTTTTGTTTATGATTTTTGTATAAACTAAATATAAGGTCCATATAGAATGTTATATATATATATATATAAGGTCCACACACACCTATTTACACTTAGATATTCGGAGACCTCGGATCTTTGGTATAATATAAATATATTAATTTTTTTTACAGTATATAAGAAAAATAATTACCAAGATTGATAACTAAATCTCTTTTCTTCCCATCCCAGGATATCCTTTCTTCAAGATGAAGACATAAAAGAAGCCATTGAATAGGGAATTTGAAGCAATGCCAGGATAGCCCTGAATGAAAGGATAGTCCATGGCCGAGTGCCACCGCACTTTGCAGGTCCTCAGCTCAAGCCGAGTTCTTAACTAATCTTCGTGGTTGCATTTAAAAGATAATATTATTTAAAAATAGGTTAATATGTTTTTGAGATGGTACATCCATTATTTAACTGTAAAGTCTCTTTCCTCTTAAATATAATTTTTTAGTGTTACATAAATATTTAGGTTACTAAGAAATTTGATATAAATTTTATTAAAACTTTAGTTATATTATGAACAGGCATAGATAAGGCTTTATTGTTGAATTAAATTAATTATGAAGAAATTGTCGATCCATTAGTAAATCTAGGATATGATGGTTTAAAAAGTAGCAAAAAAATGGAAATAAAGAATAGTTTATGACGGGAGCAGACGTTTCGACCAACGTTATACAATAAAAGCAAACAAAACTAAAATATAGAAATAATATAAAAAATAAACAGTCTCTAACTATAAAAGGAATTAAATAAAATGAAATTTAAATAGATCACGCAACAATTGCTGTAAATTTAAATAATATAGTATTGTTTTAGCAATAACAGAACTAAGATTGTTGGATTGTTACAGAGACTGAAAGGGGTGCGTAGAATAGCGAAATATACAAGGCAGAGGGAACTAATTTGTTGGGACGGTGAAACGCCCTCACTTCCGACAAATCCTCACTAAAAGACCAGGTCTCCTTCCGGAATTAATTCTCTCATCGTGCCAAGGTGACAGCAAGCAGCTAACTTTCGTACAAAACTCCCTTTGTTACCAGCAAAACTGCTCTGTTCTTTATTTGAATCCCTAATGAATTTTTTTTTTTTTTTTTTTTTTTGTAAAATATACTTAAATTACTAAAAAAAAAAAGAATAAATAAATACATAGAATAAAATAAAAAAAACATCAAGAAATTGTTTTATTCTTCATGAAATAATGAAGAATCAATTAATTAAGAACATATATAGAATCTTAGAACAGCATTTCGACAAACGCTTAAAAGTCAACTCTCGAAGCGTCGAACTTGGATAAGCCGAAACTTTAAATAAGTCGATCAAAATTTACGGTCCCAAGCTAATTACACTTCGATAAATCGATTTCAGGCAAAATCCATGGAAATTTGAATAAAAAAGTCGAACTGGAAATAGGTATCATAAGAGGTGCTTCTAGGATTTTCACCTCTGTTATGAAATGTTGGAAGCTATCACCTCTATAACTCGAACTCAACTTCGAAGAACTTCAAAGTTATTTTGATTTCCTGTTTTCTGTCATTTTTTACCTTTTTCGTTTTTAGATGCACCAGTATCTTTCTGGTTATTCACTCGAGTGATTTTACAATGGCTCCGTGAAAATTGAAAATTCTTTCAACTAACGAAAAGTAAAAACTGATTCCCGCGAAGTGGAAAAAGGAGGAAGAAGTCAGTCGGATATTGCTAATGAATTCGGAACTTCGTTAGTTCTCTTCCGACCACCCTAAAGAATAAAAAAAAGAACTCCACGTCCATGGAAGTCGGTAAGTCTAGTTTTAGCTACCTCCTGTTCACAGATGTTGAAAGATGTTAATCACACAACTTACAACATTTGTGTGATTAATAACAGTAATTCTGGGTATTTGATTATCTGTTTCAATTGGCTTTATATGTATAGACAAACTACATACCTATTAGTGGAAAATATACGTAATTTTGACTTATCGAGAGTTTACTGGACTTGGAATCAATATAAAAGACTAAAACGACATAGACAGCTCGTTGTTTTCCGATACTTTTTTTAACAGACAAACTCTTCAATATCCCGATAAATTTCTGGAGAATATATTATCTACTTGGCAATAATCAAATCTATAAGCCGGTGAGAATAATAGTTGTATAAGTCAAGTTTCCATCATTTCGAGAAAATGAATGTTTTGCAAATGTTCTTATTAAAACTTACATATGCAAGATAGTAAATGGTCAGATCTAGGCAGATCCTTAAGGACGAAAACTAATTATTGGTCGGGAAGGAGAATGGCCAAGGATGACCTTCGCCCACCAAATATCGTCAGATCCTGGCACATCTGAAAACAGTATCCTTTTGGACGTAATAGCAGTTTCAATGCTTTAAAGTGATGGTGCATGTTTTAATGTTAATTTATTCATCAGTTTCAACGGACTAAAATCCATGAAGCCAATAATGTCCAACACAAATCAAAATTATGTATTTAGTAACTATTTTCGAAGCGGCAAATGCAATAACACTTAACAACATTCTCATAATTAGCAAAGAAAAACAAGATGTCATCAATAATAAAAATTGTTTTAACAAAATCCCAGTAATGTAAACAACTCAATGTAAAAACATCAAAATTGACTTATACCACTCTCATTCTCAACAAATATCCGTTTTTGTTGATAATTACATTGTGTTTTTACTGGCGGTAGGTTAAGTGTTCAACTTAATTAACAATGTCGATTAATCGAGTAATACTAAAGGAGCAAAAGTAATTTGAAATATTTGAATTCTATAAATATTTTTGTGTCTAATTCTTAATGTCTCACGTTTAATACATAGTATTAATATGAATAGAAATCAAGTATGGATTAAGGTAAAAACCAGGAAAATATCGAGAAATATGGGTATTGCAACGGGGAGTTTATTTCAAAGTGTTGCGATACTTCTGACAGGGAGCGTATATATGTGTATACATATATGCTTCAGAGTATATACTATTTTTCATTTTAAAAACTTACTTCATTTTACTAAATAAAAGAATTAGAGTTTCCGTTCCAAGTTGAAATAGACCTTCAAGTATTTTAAATTTTAAATTTTGTCAATGGAATGGGAAATATGAAAAAAACTTTCACTCACTTTATGTGTTGATTTGAGTTTTTAGAAAACATTTATATGGGAAAAGTAACTCGTTCCTGAATCTACTTTGTTTATTGTTATAAAATAACTGTCCCTGATCAGCCAATCAGATCGTATTCTTAATTGTGAAGATGAATATAAGGCTCCATATACCTTTGCGATTCAAACCTAACTAACCTTCGAAAAATTTATTCTTTTCTGATGTAGGAGTATTATCTGCAGTGCCTCACTTTATAAAGAATAATGTGCCTCACATTAGCAGTCAATCTCCCAGTTTAGCTCTCGTCTAATTTTTAATCTCCGGCAGTTTCGAGATAGCGTGGTGTTCACATTCCTCTAATATCCGATATTTCCTAGAACATAATTAACTTGTATGTCACTGGACATAGTCCAGTCAACAGGCACTAAAAATAGAGTATAGCCAACAAACGATAAAAAAAAATGAAATTCGTTAATTGTTTACACATGTAGTAAAGAAACTAAAATTGGGTAAAGAAACTACTAAATTTTAGACTTTTCTTCAGTTTTTGCCCTAAAAATGGAGAAAAAACGAGTAATACAAGCTCATATTTTTTTGTAAAATGTTCACTTATCTCAAATTTAAATTAGCTGAACTTATTCTTATGTCAAATAGTTACGTGCGTCAGAGAAATATTCCTTTTACTTGGTGGTTACAGAGGAAAAAAACATTAATGTTATTTCTATTTTTTTTTTATTCGTATACTGATTACACTGCTTTTAAAAAAAGTGGAGCGCATTGTTTAAATATATGTAATGTGAACTTGCGGGGGGGGGGGGCAAATATGGATTAATATTGATAAAATGAATATTACATAATATTACATAAGCAATACTAGTGAATATGATTGAAAATAAATAAAAATCTATGTATTAATATTTTGAGAATAATTGTATACCATTTTTATTGCCTAATATTACAATCAAAAAGGAAATAAGCAATAGGTATGATGTATAAATTCATTTATATAATTTTCATTGTCTCATATTACGATTGCCTAAATTATCCTGGTGTTGAATAATTATCGACATATTATATGTCTAAGCAACAACGTAGTAATCTGGGTGGAGATCCAATAAAAAAAAAATGAAAGAATTTTTTAGAAATTTCTCGATTTATAATATCCATGGACTGCTGAATCCGATTATCAACTTTGTTACCTCAAAAAAGTGAAAAGTATCGAAAAAGAAACACACATGGAGATGCTTTTTTTCAATTTTCGCTTCCAATTCAAGCAATGCGGAGTTTAATAATAACAAGATACAGAAGTAATCTAAGTTCCCTACTAGTTATTTTAAACAGTGCTTCCAATGTACGCATATTTTTAAGAAAGATTTGTACATAATTCAGCAATAACAGAAATCAAATTCACCAGGGAAGAATCAAATACATAATCTTCCGTGCAGAGCGCTTTCAGACCCTCACCCCAATGCCCTTGGGCATCGTAGTATTTATTTTATTCTTAATATAAATTTTATTTTTTAATAATGACTTTTATTTAATATCTTACGGGTATTTTGTTAATTTGAGATAATTTATTTACTTTTATTGGTAAATTATATAAATAGATTTATAAATCATACCTATTGCTTATTTCCTTTAGGTATAGCAGATTCTCATGTTAGTCAATAAAAATAGTTTGCGATAAAATTAGTTTCATATTATCAATATACATAGGTTTTTAATTTATTTTCAATATTATTCACAATTATCACTGCTATTATTATTTAATATTGTTTTTATCGTTTATAATTTTTTTTTTGTTCCCGTAATATTATTATACGTTTATCATCATTTTTCGGAGCAGTTAAATTTATATTCGAATACACCAATAAAAGAAATAAACCAAAAATAAAAACAATTAAGAAAACTATTTTATTTTTGCTATAACCCCCAAGTTACCGGATCATTACTTTGAAAAATTATATCTCGATAACTATTTAACATAAAGACGAGTTTAGTCAATCAAAATTTGTGACAATTTAACGTTTTACAAAAATAGATAAAGAAACATTTCAAAAACTTAATTAGTTTTACCCCAATCCTCGATGTCGAATACGTTTCATTACTGACCGGGTATATAAAATTAACGAATTTTATTGTTTGGAGCTTTCATTAGGCAAATGTACCAGCGTGAAGTGCATTCCAGTGTTCCTTTCTTGCCCACTCCTCTAATATCTGGAATTCTCTCCTGCCTTTTTCGCAATGCTTCCTCCCTCGAATCATTCAAAACACTCATCTTACACCATCTTTTTTATTTACAAACGTACCCTTTATAATTATATGGATACCAATAATGAATGTCATTCTATCATATCAGACATAAATCATTAGCCTAAATACATAATTTTCTAATAACTATGTTTTCATTTTTGGTGAATCTTTTCGTATTTAATACTTACAATTCAAAATCTTCTGTATAATCCTTATTGCTCCTAATTATGTAACAAACAAACTTATCCGTAAAGATCTTGGTAGTCCATATGTTGTTAATTTGGCCCAAACCAGATACCTATCCTTTCACAGTAAACTCCATACCCTATCGAATAAACTAGTCTCCCAACTCCTTTTCCGATAATCCTCAGAGACGTCTGAAAAGAGGATTTCCCAGAAATTTTCAAAAGTAGTGTTGTGCAACTAATGAGTAGTTTTTAGAATGTTATTGCCAAGTCATTGTAGTAATTTTTCTTTCAAATTTACTTGTGTATAGTTGTATAGTTGTGAATTTCAAAAAATAGTTTTAAAAAAAATTGTTGAGATATTTTTTAATTTTCTATTTTTTCTTATTATATTATTTATTTTCTCTCTCTAAAATTTTTTATAAACTACTTATTTCTATATATTTTTTTCTGTTGTTTTAAAGCGTAAATCTGTATTCATGTTTTTATTTAAAATGTTTTAATTTTTTACTTTTCTTTCTGTTAAGTAATGTTTTTCTTAAGGGACCTTTTCCCAGAATAAAATTTTCTTCCAATTCTATTCTAATCTACCAGCCGACTGGACAAGTAAGCAGTTATTAAAAAAAAGGAAATCATGCTGCTCTATCCAGGATTTACTTTTGTTATACTAAATAATCAGCATAGCTCGTACATCTCCTATTATTATAGCTATGAATGAGAAATAAATAGCACCGCAAACTTTAATTCATTGAAGGTATTGAAAGACTTAATGTTGCACAGAAACTCGGATTAGCAATAGCTTATTAATAAAGAATAAAAGGGTATTTGTTTCTTAAGGAGAACAACACCCACAGTGCGGAGACCAGCCCACCAAGGTTCATAGAATTAGAAAACAAGGGCTGAACTACAAAGGCAATGGAGCGGAAAACATCGAACTCCAACTAACTCCGGAACATTGGAGCAATAAACAGGCCGGCCAAAGGGCGCGACCTAAATCGAACCATAGTCAACTTATCTAGATTATTTTGTATAATATCATTAATTGTGGAGCTAAAGATCAGGCAACCAAAATAATAAAATAAACATTACAAAAATAATTTAGCGGAACTTTTACAATTTGTATTTAAATAAAAAAATCATTACAATTATAAAAACACTTTATAATTACACATTGTAATTACAATGATTGGAATTTACTCTTCAAATGATTACAAATAAATGTATGTCACTTTAGACATCTGCAGGATCAAAGGATTAATTGTCCATTATTGAAGATCAATAAATATACTATAACCAAATAATTATTTATTTTCGAATTCATAGACAAAATAGTGACTTCTAATAACCAACTGAAATCCTAAAAATTATTTTTTATTTGAAAGCTTGAGTATGATTGGCGCTGGTAGTAGATTTAAAAAATAAATAAGTAAATAAATAAAAACGCTATTTTTAATATGTAGTCAGAACCCATATGGGTAGTTAAAATACAAGTTTGCAACCCTCAAAACCTGGTGCAATGTCTGTAGTACTCTAAAAGTCGCGAAATTTTAGCACTAGTTTTATTATTAGGTTTAATGGATATTTCTTCAAATCCAATTTTCCCACTTTCCAATCCTCTTCCATTTCTGGAAGAAAAAAAAAACCATTAGGCCTATGAAGGCCTCAAATTATCTTTTTTTGAAAATATTTTTGGGCAACTAATACTTTTACCAGTATGTGACCGAGAACTTGACTGTAACAGAAAAATATCAAATTAGTGAAAATTTGCCATTTTTGAAGATTATCTATTTGCTCTAAGGAGCTGTAATTGATCCTAAATTGTCACAGATTTAGTGTTCTTTAATAGTGGAACTACGCTTTATAAGACATAATCACTTATTTTACGAAATATAAGCAACAAACTGAAAATAGAGCTAAAATGTCGCAAAAACCGCATCAGGTTTTGAGGGCTTCAAACTTGGACAACAACTTGCCTTATAGGATCTAATAACAAAATAAAAAAAGTAGATACATGTGCTTTCGCGAACTTCGATGTATAATCAGAAAGATAATAAATAAACTACCTTACTATGGTCGCTATTATGATTTATACTTCGCTTTTATAAACTTTTATAACCTTAATAAATGGAACTGTATCAAGGTGGAAAGCAAAATATGAAACTTGTATGATATAGTTGTAATTTTAATAAAAACAGAAAAAAAATGTATTATTGTAAAATCCAAGCACGCTCTTCTCTCACGCTAAACAGTAATTTAAACGTGACATTTGAAATCGACGATGTTTTAATCAGGACGATTTTTCGCCAAATAAGGTAACGAATCGATCCCAAACCTCACCCAAACTGGCTTTTAATGCGGTCTCACTTTCCAGATTATCAGAAATAATTCAGTAATTTGAAAAGATACCTTTTGAAGTCAAAAGTCTAATTCGTTGTTTATTAGTTGACAGTTACTCACCAAAGTTTCAGCCATTTTGGACGCGCAGTTGTTATGTCTGAAAAAAATTCAGAAAGAATGTCTTGTATCTTTGTTAGAAACTTTTTAGACGACCCTCGTATTAGGTTAGTAAACTTCTTGCCGAAATACCCGTCCTTGCTACTATATGTGGAGATTACACATTATCAGCATGGTGTGATAACCAAAGAGGAATTGTGGTGGACTTTTCACAGCTACATTCACTTTATAAACCCCCCTATTCTTCATAATTTTAAGTAAGAGGACATTTTGATTTTTAATTATTTTTAAAAAAAAGATATTTTCTAATTTTAATATTTATAACATGAGGTGGAAAATCCAGTGAATACTCACTCCAAATGGAAACAAGTTTTTTATACCTGTAATATTTCTTTATGAGCTATTGCGACAAAGCTTATTTTATATATATATGCTTATATAATAACTTATAATTCTTTCATGATATTTTATCGCGATACAGTGATTTTTAGGTGCTTGGAGATTACGTAAAAGGATATTTGAAAATTCAATTTTTAATTTGAATGTATGAGTTGGTAACCCAGAGGGACAGAGACTATTATAAAACTTTTGCACGTAATGGACTTCATTATCAGTGCTTATGTATGATATTTTTACAAACAGTAAAAAAACAAGGATCAACAGTTTTTGTATTGACTTTTACTATGCAGAAGTAATTTTATTGATTTTATCTGGTTGGATAAATAATTTATTACAGTGTGCAAACCACTTTTCGGCCTCTCAACATAGTTCATTTAATTTTGTTTGCTGTAAATCTTATTGTTACTAAACCTTCCTAAAACTATGAAGATGAGGTAGCCAAACTTAGGTACAGTAGTTTTAACACTAGCAAAAGTAAAGTGATGCAAATGGGACACGAACCTGAAGATGTGCAGATCACATGCAGAGGAGAAATCCTAGAAGCAGAAGACTATACGTACCTAGGCACAGTTATAAGTAGAAACGGTAAAATACAACAAGAAATATCCAATAGGATTAAAAAACGAACAACGTATATTACCAAATCTGCAATACTGTTGTTGGGAAACGTGAAGTTGACAAAAAGGTAAAACTACACATTTTAATGCAATTTACCTTACCACCCTACTATACGGAAGTGAGAGCTGGGTCCTTCTCGACAGATTGCAGAACAGAATCACCGCATCAGAAACGATGCGAGAAAGTTGCCGGCCGAACATGGAAAGAACATTTCAGAAATAGCAGAATAAGAGAGCAGCAGTAAAAAGACGGGTAAAATTCAATTATTTTGGATATTCCACTAAAAGCCTTGCTATTTGATTTAAAAGCGTTGCGGTTAAAACGGGATAGGAGGGTATAGCTAGTCAAAGTTTCAGCCTGTCAAAGGGTCGAATCAAGATCTTATCAGGAAACAATTGTTTGCGGGGAACGGGAATCGAGTTATCTGTTGCCGAGCTCACATGAAGGAACTTATACAGCTCCTCTTACTAACGTACTACAGCGACCGCCCAAGGTCGAGGCTACATCCAACGCCGAAACTCGATTACATGGTTTCATAGCAGGCAATCTTTTTCTCTTTTTTCTCTTTTATTTAGGTCAATCTGATTCTGAATTTCAATAATACCAAACGCAAAAAAATTTATTCCCACAAATATTCATTATAGCACCAAACCAATAATTCAGAATAGGACCATTCCGGGCCATTTAGTTTCACCGAACACATCACACCTGTATTAAGGCTAAGAAAATTAAATACACTTTAATTTATAATTTTAGTATATGCTAAAATATGTCCGGGTTGTTACAAACAATAGCTTATCCAGAATTATTAAATATATAATACCGCTCTCAATTAGCCTTCATTGTTTTTCGTATTATAAGAGCAGAGTTGAGATCTCTTGAAATCCTGATGTCTCTTCCTTACTTTTACACACTAGGATCATAATAGTTCCTAGACAATATAACCATAGTGACAGATTCATTAAGCTCACTAAATAGCCCACATCGAATGTACACCTCAAAACCACATTCAATCACTCTTACCAATACAAATGAAATGATTAATGTATATCAGTGAATTTTATGTTTTCAATGCCACGGGGTATTGTATAAAAACGAGATGGCCGTTCAAGCTGCAATAGATGCTCTCTCGCTCAACTAAGGCATGGAAAGATGATTTTAAAGTCATGAGATTTACAAAAACCACACGAAAAAGAAATCTAAGTTAAATAACAGTCTATGTGGGATGAGAGCCCACAGAACTAAGATCCAAAAAGAAAGATGTCATTCCCTGTGTATTTCAGCCGCAAATGTTGTAAAGAGGTTACACCGACTCAGAATATCCCACACGAAACTGATCCACTCCTACCTTTTCATAAAAATATATCCGCCAAATATTGTCTTAACATATAACAATATGCCATTTTTTCCAGGAACGCCCTTTTTTACTTTACACCTTAATAGTTTTAGATTAAACCCTGATCATGCAATACTCATTAGAAATAATAGTGCAACTATAGAATAATTGTTCGAATTCGTAAAATCAAACAATTATTTTATAGAAAAACGACATAAAATATTGGTAGGTAATAGAAAAAATGTTCAAATTAAAATAAACATATAGCATAACGTCCTTATATACTTTAACTTGATCAGGAAGGATTGGTTACCCAACAAGTTACCAGCCTATTACAAGCCAGAGTGTGATGCCCAGAACTCATTTCTGGGACCAACAAGAAAAACAGTCAACCGCCTTAGGTTAGAATCGAACCTATACCCTTTCGTACCAAAAGCTCTTTCAATAACGCATCAACGCTCGCAGCCATCATGGCCCTTATCAGTAAGGCAGTACTTAAAGTGTTTATTATATTCTGGATTCTATTTTCATTTTTTTTTTTTTCAAAATCTCTTTATATCATATGTTTATTTATTATTTATTTACTTTTATTGGTAAATTATATTAATGGATTCATACATTATACCTATTGCTTATTTCCCTTGTGCTTAGCAGATTGTTGATAAATACATTTTCCGGTAAAATTAGTTTTATAACATTAATATAGATAGGATTTTAATATATTTTCGATTCTGTTTACCAATATGTATTATTGGTATTAATCTAATAGTATTTTTATCATTAATAATTTATTTAATTTGACTACCTCAATGATTTTATGATACGTAAATAAACAGAGGGAATAAATTATATTCAATTAAGTTTTATTTGTTTTTGTGTAGAAATTAATCTCAATTTCAATAGAAGGAGTTTAATAAATTAAATAAATATTTTATCATGGAAAAGACATTGACTTTAAAGCATAAATTTCAGTTCAAAATAATTTCACACGGAGAATATGAGATCAATTGTTAAATTTGTCCTAATTAAGAACTATCTCAATAAATACTTGAATAGCAGCGGAATAACTGCATTCAACATTTATAACAATAATACAAACAAAATGCCACAATTTAAAATAACATTAAATACAGAAAAATGTAGAAAGATAAAAGGAAACTATTGAAAAAATTGATTTCTTTTTAAAAACTGTTTTGCAATGATATCTAGTTAGCTTATGTTTTATAGTTTCGTGTCTGTCATAGAAAAAATGTAACAAACAGTGACTTGCTTCATATTTCAGGCCCATGATTGAGAAATGTTAGATATAGAATAATGAACTTATAAATTTCTTTTCACGTGGTTATTTAACTTTTCTTCCTACAGAGATCTGTCATAAATATTTTTCGGTTTCAACCTCATATTTCATCTTATCAACCATTGAGACAACTTGTTTTCATAAATTAGTTTAGTTTGCTTTAAAAGTATGGGCATAATAATTAATTTCAAAAAATGCTATTGTATATTAGCTTGATACATATTTTTATTTTAGTCCTTAGTGAAGGTTTCATCATACATCCAAATAAATATAGTGAAGATTGAAATCAAATGGGTTGCCTTGTTAGATGTAACAGGCCTTAAGTTTTTGAAATGACTGACTTTTCTTCTATTTGTAAAAGGCAAAAAAAGAAAACTTCTAGTCCCATAAACCGTAATAATTGATGTCCGTTTTTAGTATTACTTAAATAGCTGTATTTATGTAAATACTAAAAATCAGTAGATGGTTTAGTTTTTTGTTTTTTTCACACCAATGACGCTGACATTTTAAAAGATCAATTGGAGTTTCATTGGTCACAGTACATTGATTTAAATATATTAAAAAAAAAAAAAAAAAAATACCTCAAACAAATAAGGATTGGGCATCAAAAGTTTGCAATGCAATCCACTTTCCTGTTTAAATTAAAGTATTCTGATTTTCCAAGAATATTGGAGATTATAACTTTTAATATTTTTTGATTTTCATTAGAATGTATACAGCTTAATATTTTATCTATTATAAAATGTTTCATACTATGTTTTCATAAATTATGTCATAGTTCACCAATGCAGACCACAAATAGAAAATACATTCTGGGATTACGTTTTATTTAATTTTGTTTTTAATCATAAATTATATGATATTTAAATTTAAATTATGGCGTAACTTTACCATAGGTACTATTTTAAAAAATATCTACATTATTTTTTATTAAAAAAAACAAAAAACATACAAATATTAATTAAAAAAAAAAAAAGAAAAACTGACTTCCTCCAGGAAATGATTTCCCGCTCCTCTTCACATTTTCCAATTCATCTGTCTCTGAGTACAAACCTATATGAAATTAAAACATAATATAGACCATATTTTTACAGTACGTTTCTGAATATTTTTCTTTAGTATCATTCTTTTACTGAAACTCTATTTATTTTTATAATGAAGTATTTAAAAATAATACATTTTTCATTATGGTTTTTAAGAGGAGCCACCAGTCCAATAAGTAATATTAACCCATCCTGAACTAGATTCAGTTTAATTTGTTCATAGTAGGGAATCTTTCACTAAGTTTTATTTAAAATTTTTAAGCATGAAACCGCATTATATTCTTTAATTTAATTATTTCTTTCACATTTGTTTGCATCATTTTATAATTTGGATATAAAAATTAAAATCTATTTTAAAAATAAATTTAATTTTCTTTAGTAATACGTCTATGCCAAATCTCAGCAAGAAATAGATTCAATCAATTCCAAGAGGCACTCTAAAATAGATTTAGGTTAAGCGCAGCGAAATTATTATAGGTTCAAGTCTTCTCCTCAGAACCAATATCCTTCCTAAATGATATCTAAGTGATCATTCTGCCACATCCTGCTTTTAAAAAAGTTTTCTATTACTATTGATCATAGCTTTTTCTTCGTATCCACTTATTGCCCAGACATTCATTATTTGGCACCTAAATTATTTCATCGGTCTCTCGCCTTCCCTGGTTTGAATATGAACCAGTTAAATCCACATATTAGATTTTCTTAAATAATTTCATAAACATATTTTTCAAAGTTCAACAGCAGTTATTTTATTATTATTATTATTATTAATTGATATATTTGGTTTTATAATGTATACTTTTGAAAGAAAAAATATAATTTTTTTTTTTTTTTTTTTTTTTTTTACATATTATTGAGGTATACATACTGATCTCTCATATACTCAATATAAAATTATTTTTAACTAGTAAAAAAAAAGTTGAAGTTTTTTTCAATTATTTAATTTATTGTGGAATAAGCCACAAAAGTACTACAATATATAGTATAATATGCCATGCAAAGTATAATTATATGCAATATAATATAATTGCATTTTTGGTGGTTTTCACTTTTAGTAGAAGATTTTTACAAAAAAAAAAAAAAAAAAAAAAAAAAAAAAAAAAACTTTATTTTATAAAAAGTGATCACTCGTTTTTCTTATTTCATCATAAGATGAAACATTAGTTCGATTATAGTAAAATTGATAAAAATTAAAAATAAATATACAAATTTCTGTATAATTATATATAAACACAACGATATGAACCCCTAGGTAATTGGATTCTTTGAAATCCAAACGCTGCTCTCTGGGCTGAATTCTCAAATTTGTGTAATGTATGCATTGTGAGCCTCACTATAAAATTTAACATTTAAAACATGCATCATAAAAATTAACGCAATAATTTAAAACAAATACTTTAGCATAGATATCTTCTCATACTGCTAAAGAAAATTAAGCAATAATAATAAAATAATTATTTATATTGTTATATATAAATTAGATTGACATATAAATCTCGGGATCTAATATTAAACCTAATGAAATATTACCTTTTTTTTTTTTTTTTTTTTTTCACCAAGCAAATTTATTTATCTGTAAAAGCAATTAAAAAAATGTGGTTACGTGTAATGAATACAACTCGTATTGTTTTCATTCAAAATATGCTGGCTCGAAAAAGGAAATAACGTTATTTTTATGAGCTAGTTTTATTTCTGACGAGGTTTATAGCTTTTAAGTTGTTTTGTATAGAGTGCATGATTAAATGTATAAAATAAATAAAACACTGAAGTAGTTTTTATAAGAATTCTAAGGAGAGAACTGGGAGAGAGTGGAAGTATCCCATAAATTGAACATTTGCCAGAGAGTGAAGTGATAAACCTCCCCTGATATATACCTGCAATTACTGGCCACGGTCGCTCCCAGTTTATTATCCCCACTGATAGCTTCCTAGGCCTTCCCCTAACTACACTTTCTACTGATTTCTTCATTTCCCCCAATCTTGTGAGCTCCATCTAAAAAGAAATAGACCTATGATTGACGAATCGATTTATTTACCGGCTTCCAAATAAATCAGAAACCTAATAAGACTTTTTTTTAAATTGTATTAGCCATTAAAAGTTCATAAACCATTAAAAATTGAGACAATTAAGTACTCATAGGAGTTGTACAAGAATCAATAATTTCTCGTATATAGTACATTATATACACCCACTTAAGTCTAAATGTACCGAATTTTATTTTATTTTTTTAAAGAAACAGCAGCAGTTTATGGAGGAATTTATTTACGCTCTCATTTGTAAACGATATCATAAATATGCTATCTGTAAACGGATTCGTTATCAAGCCCTCTTACAATTAAGTATTAAAAATTGTTTTTCAATCTCTTTAGAATAAAAAAAAAAAAGTAGTAATAGCCCTAAATATATAAATAAATAAATAAAATAACAGCAATAGCCACTTAGCAACGAGTTAATTGAACGCAGTTATGAAAAAAGATACATTTTGGTTGGATTTTTTAATTTAAAAAATACGCTTTAACAATAACAGACCCTCCGAGGGGCCTGAAAAGAAGATGGTCTCGGGGCCAGCTAATAAAGTACTTTATTATATAAAACCTTTATAAGTACATACTGCCTATGATAAGTTGCTTTACAAGCCATTGGCATGTCATTTTTAGCATTATTATCATTACCTGTTGTATTTTATTTATATTTTAACTTTCATTAAGTAGCTATTTAAAAAAAAAAAAAAAAACTAACAGGCGTGAGAGACGTGAGTGCCTCCAGTTGCAGGATAGCAGGGGCTCTGAGGCCCCTACTCTCCACTACATTCACCTAAAGTATACCAAAAATAATAGAACCTCACTAATTCGAGGTGTAGAGCGGAACGGACAAAAGATCGGATCGTCCGGAGATCACAATGAAACACATCTTTTTTATAGTTAAAAGTGTATTGTAATTATAATAATAAGTAATATATTAACATTTAAAAATAAAAAATAAAGTATAAACCTACTTGCACGTTGGCACAGGAAATTGTTAGCCAGCTACTTATATATAGAAGCATGGGGTGTAGTAACACTTAATAGTATTAGGTTTGTAGCAAACTAAATCACCTTTAAAATCGCTCATAATTAAGTATACTCTAAACGTTGTTTTTCAGGACGTTTAGAGCAAAATCGCACAATATAATCACAATCTTCGCCACTTTTTGGGAGAATATCGAAAATTTGAAAGTGGTATTGTAGTCGCCGCTTAAGCTAAATGGCTTATTTCTTGCTCAAATTAAAAAAAAAAATGGTTTAGTTTAATTTTGAATTTAAAAACCTTTGGAACCAGCCGTACAGCAGATATTTTGGTGAAACGTAAAAATGATCGAAAGCTTTGAAGCTACAGATTCGCGAGCAGTGGCACTTCAAGGTCCTAAGCTCGATTTTACCACACAAGCACTAAGAAGATATAAATTAATCAAAACTATCTCATCGTTTGCCTTAAAACTAAAAGCGTAAAATTTTACTTCACTATTCCTCGAAAATAAAGTCGCCGTGACCTGAACTCCACGAACTAATGAGAGGCGGATTACTGAGATTCTACTGTAGTGGAAAAACCAAGAGAATAAACGCCAAAAAAAAAAAAATCTGATTCATATTTTAGAACATAGACACACAAACCTGCGTGGGAAATATTCTTCGAAATATTGGCAATATATTTTCTGTAAATAGTAAAAAGAAAAGAAAAACGTAAAACAACCTAGAGAGGTTTTTGAGAGAAGGAAGCATTGTAGAATTTCTATTAAATTTATAAACGCTTTTAAGCAAATAGTTTTTAAAAAATAGTAATAATAATAAGCCTCCTGTAATACTCACATTACTTACTACCAGGGTCGGGTATCGATACACGATATATCAAAAATATCGATACTATTTATGACAACGATTTTTATTTCTTCAAATATTCGTTTTATTGATATCTACGTTACGATACATCATTTTCGCTATATTTTTATCATAAATCTATACACATTAAAAAACTGATAGTTTAAAAAACTAAAAAAACACGCTTTAATGGCGAACCGAACTAAACCTATCTTAGACAAAATCTAATGAACTGCAACTATTAGTATATAACATTTTTTAATTGGATTAGCCATCATTGTGTTACAGACTCTTAAACATGACCAAAACTAACTTTTTGATAAAGTTGGCGAAATTGTTTGATATTCGATAGTCGATTGTGGCAAACATTTAAAATATTTTTTGTCCCGATTGAGTTGTAAATAAATGAGCTAAAAGGATAAAAAAACAAAACAATAATATCATTGAAACATTATAGGAATATTCAAAATGGGATTAAAAACAAAAAGTCAATATAAGAAATACCAAGTACTTTTTATTAAATATAATTAGGATTGATCGTTGTATACGTACCTACCGGTATACATAACTCAACTGATAATTAAATATAATTTTATTTTTTACATATATTTTATAGCAGAAGAATATTTAATATCTTCATTCAACAGTGAAAAATTTAATAACCTTGTGACTTTATTTTAGGTTTTTTTAGGTTTATAGGCATTTTATATTCATTTTAAAAGATGAGGCCTGTCTATTTGGTCAAGTTTATTACTGTACTTATACTCCATGGGTACAGTCGCTACGGCATAAATGAATTTATTTGCCTTTCATATTTTATTAGATACTATATATACCTCAACTTTCATTATTTTTTTATTTTGGGAAATATAAAAACGGAAGTGCAATATTAAATAAATAAAAATGGAAAATTCATTTAGAAACAAGTGACTAAATAATAATAAATAATGATCGAAATAGGGTATTCAAGACCCGAAAATAATTGCGAAAAACTAGTGTTTAAAACAAAAAGTAAAGAATAGACTTGAACAACAATTAAAAACCAACAAAAATGCTTGAATACATTATGTGCTAAAACAATAAAGCATTGTATGCATAAACTATTAAATAACTACCATTGAACCAGTAAATTAACTATTAACAGATTACATATACAAGGACTACATAAACAATAATCAACACATTATTATTATTACTCAATCACTATACATATTGCTAGAGCAAATATTGAACGAAATATCGCTGGTTGCCTGTCATGTTTATAAATCTAAGAGGTGGCTACTGACAATAATCAGAGTGAAATCCGAAGGATATTAGATGATCAAAGAGAAAAACGTTGAAATTAGGAAGGGTATTAAAATGACGAATAGTGGGAGAGGTGTTTCATAGGACGCGGCTTGGATCAGGAGTGATCTGTCGAAAATATAGGTGAGGTGAGCCAAAATATACAAATTTGATGAGTTGACACGAAACAAGACAACATTTGAACTGAAAAATTTCAGTAATGTAAGATGGGTTTTTTAGATAGGTGCCTTGGTAGAGAAAGGATGTCAATAAATTCTGCCGATGACAAAAATGAATGAGCCCCCTGCATAAAACTGAGATACGAGGCCATCCAATAAACCATGTAAAGTAACCAAACAGTCGTTTAAGTATATCTTCTCCTTAGAAACACGCCTAGACAAATTACAGCAAATATCAATTGGTAATATAGGGAAGACTAGATAGATAAATAGTATACATGTATATGTAAGCAAATACATGCGATTTCAAAATGGAGGATTGGGTTGAAGATAATTTAGACGGCTTAAAGTATGTAGCGGCGCAAAATTTTGGATACTTAGTTTCAGAGGGTAAGTTTAATTCTAAGATTTTTGATTAAGTAGTAGAGCTTGATAGAACTATTATTCAAGAAAATGGTGGGAAAAGGAAGCGTGCTTTTCAGGAGTTTACTCAGCCTAATAAAAGCATTTTAGTCTTTTATAAATTCAGAACAAGCTTTTCTTCCAAAGCCCAAGCAGATAGATGACCAATGTCTTCCTGAATGAAATTTTTTTTTTTTGACTTGGTTGGAATAGGAAAATAATAAAAGATTTGAAGATCAACAGTGCAGAGATGATATTGCCATTGAATGATAGAGGCTGGTGAGTCAACAATCCTAGAAGATCCACAGGGATGGTTGTGTGCAGTGTCTTCGATAGAGGTTTAATTGGAAATACTAAATACTGCTATCGATTGAAAAAGAAGGATTTTAAACAACTCCTGAAAAATGTGGATTAGGAATATTAGAAGCAAATTGAAGCAAATATATCTCCCAATATTAATTCTATACTTCAAAAATTATACTTATACAACCATGTGGTGACTTTTCATGGCTTATGCCACATTTTCAAGCCCTGAAAACATAAAACATAACATAGATAACAATTAATGAAACTGTGTTATGACAATCATAATATTTTTTTTTTTACTATCTATATATAATATACAGTGAGTATCTCTTAGTGTAAAAAAAAAAAAAAAAAAAAAAAATTGGGTGATACTAGATCAAAAATGTAGCAAAATGCCGCAAACCTCTCCTTTCTATTCCAATCCGTTGCAGATATACGATAAATAAAAAACTTTTTTGAGGAAACCACGTCTTTTTCTATAGAAGCTGCAATATCTCCATTTAGTTTAAATATTTTTCAAATTTTGACCACATTTTTTGATTTAGCATTACATTTTCTATAATAGCTGAGTACTTGTAACCTTGAATTTTACAAACTTGTGACCTAAAGAACAGCTTGATCTTCACCTTATTTGGGGAAGTCACAATGTCTTATATTACTTCAACGCTCACCGTTTTTCGAAAAAACTATCCACAATACGTCAAATCTCAAAAAATGGAAAATTTAATAAGCTTTCGAATGATATGTTAAACGTAATGATTTTGTTTCGATTTCATGGAGAAATTTACTTTTGAAAGCGAAAAAACATGGTGTTCTCATTTGGAATACAAATCAGTTACTTGTGTAAAAAAACATTATGACAATCCCTTAATGGAAATGTGCATTTTAAACATAATAAACTCTTCATTGAAATAAAAAGCAAAGAAAAACAATTATTGTATAATAGAAAATAAAGGAAAACTGTCAATAAAGCGACCTCAGATCAGAGGATCTTACCATATGTTATTACATTTATTTATTTATTATTATTATTTAGGATTTATTTTATTAGATTTTCAATGTAATGTTTAAAATCCA
This sequence comes from Euschistus heros, assembly GCA_003667255.2. Taxonomy (NCBI): domain Eukaryota; kingdom Metazoa; phylum Arthropoda; class Insecta; order Hemiptera; family Pentatomidae; genus Euschistus; species Euschistus heros. The sequence goes on along the minus strand of RCWM02000105.1, from coordinate 320,937 downwards.
ATGATAATTATTAAGACCTGAATTTTGCCGTTAGCTTCTGAATGCAGATTGAGTTGATGAATACTACTTTTTGAGGTGTATTTTATGGGAAGATGAGTCTGTTTTTACAGGGGAAGACATTATTATTGAAGAAAATGGTGGGAAAAGGAAGCGTGGTTTTCAATGTGTTGCCTTACTTGTCCATATTGAGACTGACTTACATATTAGGTACAAAGGTTGATTATATGTTTAGTTTAATTATCAATAGTGCATAATGTGCTCCAATTTTTGTTATATCAGTTCTTAAATTTACTGCTTTGTCTATATTTTTTGTTAAGAAAATTGATTCTAAAATTTGTCTACTTTTACTATTATTTTCATAAAATAATAAATTAGTTATTTTTATTGATAAATAAACTAAACATATATAATAGTTTTTAGAATTCAACAATACAAAGTTATTGATTATTATTGTTAATGCAATAAGGGAAGTAGAGGGTGCTTTGACAAATAAAATATTTTTAGATCATTTATATTATTTTGTATACAAGCATTAAATCTGCATTAATTTCCAGACAACCCAATTAAAAAAAATTATTCTTCGTTTTATATGAACCCAACTACTTTTCATAAATACTAGTTTCTCGGGTTTGTGGGTAATTATTTTAAAACTAGGAATCTGCAACTAGGAAGAACAATGAAAATAGAAAGGCAGTTAGGACTGGGATTTTAGCGAAATTCCAGAAAGGCTGGAGGCTGGGTTTTAATATCTAGGATCCTGGGCAACAGGTGCTCGGCCAATACTGGAATAGTGGAAACAATAAGGAAGATGGCCCACCTCCTCTCCTCAGTTTTCTTTAATTCATGCAATCTCCTTAACTTATTACCCACTTAGTTTATAATTGCCGCTCTCCCAGTTCCATCCCCATTTATTAACTAAAGGACCACTTTTAACTTCCAACAGAATAATATTAATTTATCATAAGTACGCAGTAACGTAAAAATATTTATTATATGTCTTACCTATCTTCTTTAGTAGCGGCTTTCAAAATATTGACTTAATAACAAAAAATGAACTTAAATTTAAAATTAAGATGTAAGTAGTTAGGGTATGCAGTCGTAGATACACAGCAATTAAGAATAAATTTTAATTTATTATGCCGACGTTTTGAATTGCATTGCATGCCTTTATCATGGCTAGAAGAAAATAAAAATAAAAGATATGACAAAATTGGAGAGAGTATAAAAAAGTGTGAAATGAATAACTGTATGAGAATAAAAACTATAAACAAAAAGGCAATTTATACAGACCAAGAAGACAATACATAAAGACTATTGAATTAACAATTAAATTGAAAAGGAATTAAAATGAGTTTTTAGTTAAATAAAAGTTAATGAGTAAATACGTCAAATTAATGGCTAAATATAAAAGCTTTAAATTAATAAGTAGTTACTGAGTAAATACAAACGAAAAACAACAATAGTAGGAAGTTGACAATATAATTGATAGTAAATATCTAAAGTATAGTAATGAGAAACACATGGCAATAAAGAAATACTTAATACATTCATCTTCACGCACAATTTTCAACACATCAGTAATATATTACATGGATTGTATGTGCTAAAGTTTTCAAAAACGTTTGTAATCACCTGAGGAGATCTAACAGATATCTGAAATATATCCCTTGTGGAAATGGGTGGGTAGATTAAATTTTTGGGATTTACCATGGGATTTCCCTTATGACTCATTGGATTTTTCTGTTCCTATTGGAAACAAATTTAAAATAGGGCAATTGGAAATGTTTATCTGGTCATTTAAACAAAAATCTGGATCGGTTTTAAACGATTTTATTACTATTATTTGTAATGATTCATAAATATTTAATTTTAGGCTATTTTCTACTTGATGTATTACTTTCACTCCCTATTCTTTATTTAATTTATGGTTATTTTAATTAAGATAGATAGCGAAATTGGAGTTTTGGGTCTTATTATTGTACTCTTTGAGTAGAAAATAGCCTAAATTTAAATATTTATGGATCATTAGAAATAATAAAATCGTTTAAAACCGATCCAGATTTTTGTTTAAATGACCAGATGGACATTTCCAACAGCCCCATTTTAAATTTGTTTCCAATAGGAAAGAAAAATTCCAATGAGTCATAAGGGAAATCCAAAAGTAAACCCCAAACATTTAACCTTCCTGTTCTCTACCCCTTTTCACGATGGATATATTTCAGATATCTGTTAGATCTCTTCAGATGAGTACCAATGTTTGATTTATAGTCATACATTTTGAAAACTTTGGTATATATAATCCATGTAACACAGTACTGATGTGTTGAAAATGTATGTTTTAAAACTGAAGATGAATGTTTAGCATTCGATACTAGTATTCTAATAAAATAATACCTATAGAAGTGGCAATTAATTCATCGATCCGAATTGCATTTATCCTTATATACTATAAGGATCCTTATATACTACTATGATATGTAGCTCAACTGTTGTTTTTAACGGTACTAATAATTTGTCATATATATTTACAAATGGGTTCAGGATTATGAATCGTATGTTTATTACTGTATCAGCTAAAAAATATAAATATCTTTAAAAGACTTACAAGGAAATTAATAATCCATATCGAGCTGAAATTGAAAACCGATTCGATGGAAATTGAGGAAAAACCGTTCCAAATTCAGAATGATGGCATACAAAATAAATAAAATGAAACACTTTTACTCTTTAGATTGTCCATTGTTAAAAACTGAGTGGGAGAGTGGAGAGCCTAGAATAAACAAATCTATATTTTACTCAGAACAGGGATTTTCTTTGTTGTCTTTCACTTCCCTTAAAAAAAAATCCTCTTCTTTACTTAAGCAAGCTTGTTATTATTTTAATCAATTTCTTGTGTCGGAGAATATCGAAAGACAACTTGTTAAGAACTCTCAAATTAAAACAAATATTTAAAGTGTAATTTTTATCTAATAATTAAACTGAAAAGCATCCAGACCCTCCAAAAAATAATTAAGTTGGGTATCACATTTTTTACTTGTTTTGATAAAGAATGGTTTCCATCAATTTCTACATTTGTTAAACACATTTAACTGAACAAGAAAAATACATAACACAACAAACTTAAGTGTCTTTATTATTTATGATCTTGTTTTTTTTTCCGTTTAGGTTATCAAGAAGTTCAGTTGAAAGGATTTTACAATGACACAATTTTACATGTACAAAAAAGAATTTAATGGGTTCAGATTGAAGGTAATCCGTATGTATTCTAAATACTTTGTTTGTTGTTTTTTTTGTTTTGTTTTTTTTTGTTTTGTTTTTTTGATTTTGTTTTTTTTTGCCCAAGAATTCCATTGAAGTCCTATACTGGTCATGGTGGGAAGGTCTAGATTCATTTCCTGGGTCCGCCACGAAATAAATTTTAACCCGCCCAGGTGGGATTCGAACCCACGACCTTCTGGTTACGAGCGCGCTGAGACCCTCGCCCCAACGCACTCGGCCATTGAGTCCACTACTTTGTCTTCACCTATCCGTCATAGAAAAAAACTATTCATAAATCAAAATTATTGTTTTTAGAAAAAATAGCTAAGGACTAGTTTCAAGATTAAGTAATTTAAAGTAACTTGTAACAATATTTTAAAAGACAAATCGCACAAACATGTTATATGCAGTAGAACCTCTAAATGACCAAGATGTAGGGCGGAACAGCCGAAAGGTCGGATAAACCGGAGATTTCAATGAAGCACGTCTCTTTCATATTTGAACATTTATTATAATTACATGAAAAGTTATATACTAAAAGTTTTAAAAAGAAACGTAAACAGGCCCAGAACAAATTTTGAGATAATTCAGAAATCTTTGTCATCGTTTAACTTACAGAGCTTACTTTCTGCTCAAATTCTATTAAAGTTTGTCTACTCTAATTTGAAATATCACAAGCTTTTCTTTAGAGTCAACTATTTTGGCGAATCTTAGAACAGTATGAAATATTCTACTCTTTTACGCTTCCAATTAGTGAGCGGTGGAGATCTAGGATCCAAAACTTGCTAGTACACAACCACAACGCTAACAATATATTAAAAAATCAAAATTATAAACTATCTGTGAACCGCGAAAACTTAAAAGTAAAATGAAACAACTTGCTGATCTAATCTTCTTCTAATCTTCATTGAAGTTGACAATGTACGAGCCAGTCATCTCAGCCTGTATTCATATCATTTATTTCAGCACTCGCTCTTTTGCATTTAGTACCCCAGCACGATTATTGATTATATTACAGATAAGAAGAATTATATTATATAATATGTATTACATTAAATATATTATAAATATATGATTATATTCCTTAAGTCATATATATGGCTTTCTCAGTTTTCTCTCTTCATCCATTAGTCAATCATGTCTAAGCCCATTAGGATCAGTTTTTTCTTGACTTCGATGGAAGCATCTCTAATTTCTGTGCATTCTTATAATTTTTTCCATGTTGCTCTGCCTAAGTATTTATATTGGTACCAGAAACTGCTGACATGCTTATCGATCAAAAACCTAACGCCTTATGTTCATTTTTCATATAATTGCTCAATTACAAGTATTAAATTTTATGAAAACTCATATTTTCCAAAGAAGATATTTAGTAGGAAAATAAGTATACTTGTAAGTATAAATTGTGGTTAAAAAACAAGAGATTCAAATTTTATTTTGTAGCTTTAAAAAATATAAAGCTTAGCGAGAGTCATTTTCGTACACTACATCTGTTTTCATAATATTTATTCCTGTATTAATAAAAGAACTAAAAGGGATTGCTTATTTTTGAACATAAGAAAGAATTCATATATTGAAAAGGATTAATAAAATAAGTATCATAAGTTAACACCAAACTGTTTTCAAACTCTGGATACAACTAAAAAAACTTGTAGAATCAATGTCGAAATTGCTTTTTAAAGTAATTAGAATAAGAGGATATCTAACAAAATATTAGATTTTATTTTTACATCTTAAAATAATAAACAGCCGAACTCTAAGAAAATGAATCTTGTACCATAATAACATTATTGTATGATTCTCAAACTATGGGAAATTTTCGTGTCATCGTGAGAAATGCTCCAAAATAAATAATAAAATTGTATGTTTGCTAGCGTAAAAGCTTAGTGTCGCATTTTTTATTTATTTTATTTTTTTTATGATGCATTGAACTGTCGAATTTTTATAGCCATATTTATTTAACTATAGTGGAAATTTGTAATTATCATGGCTATTCTGAAATTCAATACTCACAATATTAGGTTATCCTTCAAAACCTCACTACCAATTATCAAACAATAAATTATTATTTTTGTAAACTAGATGATAAAATTAAATTAAACGATTAAAGTATTGTATACATATGCCTAAATTATGATTGAGACTATGTAGTACGTTATCCTTAATTATGTTGTAATTATCGTGCATAAAAGTCAAAACTGGTACATCGTGGATGTTAAATAAGAGGAAAAGCTCATTACAACAGTGGTTGACGAGTGGCAGACCTATTAATATGGTAAAAAACTTCTTTAAGATGGAAGCCATCAATATAAGTCTTTTCAACGTAAATGGGCGGTTAAGAGGTATACCTTTTAAAATGTAATTACCATGGACGCTTTTATCTTAGATAATTATCAGTCAATCATATTCATATTATCTCATCGCATAAAGTTTGAAATCTTTATCGATAATATATTGGTTATTGTATTAGGAGATAAGCGATCATCGAGATAATCGACATTGAATCATGAAATCATGACAGGAAACATAAAATTGCCGAGGGTTTTTTAAAAGTCAAAGGTAATTTTGTTTTTTCATGGTAATTACTGATTTTTAGCATAAACACGTTTTTGGTACCTCAATCATCAAAGCGACCATCAAGAATTTTAGGATCAGGTAGTTTTTTAGAAGTTCTCCGCCTGAAAGTTACCGTTAGTTTGAGAATCATACTATTATATATTGAATGTTTCTGTTATGATATATTAATTATAAATTTATTATTATCTATTATATATTTGTCAAATACCACTCACTCACTTAACACGAAATCTCAGAAACCACCGAACGGATTGGAATGAAATTCGATATGTAGATTCCTCTAGGGCCGTAGGTGCTCGCTAAGAAAGGAATTTTAAAAAATCGGCCTGCATCGCGGCTAATTTGCGAAAAATGAGATTTCAATTTTAATTGGGTGAATAATAAAAGATTAATTATCATATGGTATTTGGATATAAGCTAAGTTAAAAAATAGGTTGGATCTTTAAGCCGCACACTTTGACCACAAATTAAGTTCCTTATAGTTGTAAACAAACAAAAATAGGATCGATGTCGAAACCTTATAATATTGGTACTTTCTGTGAACTCATGGTAGCTGCAGAGGTTACTTACAATTTACCAGTTTGAGTTGTTTCGTGAAGAGAATCTATTAAAAGACTTATGTTAAAGAGGAGGTTAAAAGACTTATGTTCTCTGGTGATGACATGTAAGGCCAGTTCGATGTAGGGACAAAAAACAGATAAGAATCAATAGTTCTACCAAGTGTATGATTCTCTTTAGTATCGTATCACGTTCTACCATGGAGAAGAATGGTACAGTATTAACATCCCTCAGCGTGACCCAAACACCAATACATCACTTAAGAAAACTGTGTCTGCAGCTGATTTTTACGCCTAAATGTTAGTGGAGCGAGGAGGTGGAGAACCTTATTTACTTTAATTTCGTAATCTCCTCAACCAATTTATGCTTGATATGTACGAGAAAATATAAACAGAAAGACTAAACTTTCTTCAAAAAAGTTGAGAAGTTAAGGCTATATTCACTTAAAGTATGCCATAAGAAAAGCTGATGGTCTGGTATCAGAACTGGGAAGATGGTAGTACTGCCTCGAAGCTTCACTGGAGGGCTATCAAAGTAATATAAAATTAACTTTTGCAAATTGACAAATTTACTTATTGAAATTATTCTAAGAATGGAATTGTTCAGGTTTATTTAAGTAATAATAATTATCAACGTTAAGCTTAACTTTTACAAATTTAAGTTGTCTTCATCCTAATGATATTAAACCGTAGCGGAGCGGGGTACTTTCAGCTAGTTTAATATAAAATAAGTTTTTCTTAAATTTGTGGGCGTTTCCGAAAATTACAAAATCAATTTTAAACGTGAGAAGAAATGCATTCTAAGTCATGATGTATACATATATGAGAGTCACTACCTGTATACATCTCGAAGTCTAAAGTTTTAGGGCTTTGTTTTAGTTCAGGGTTAAAATTTTCCGATATATTTTTTTTTTTTTTATGCGAATCACTCATAGCTTCATCGAGAATGTTCTTTCGCGATCGTAAAAAAAAAAAAAAAAAAAAAAAAGCACAGGTAAATAAAGTTTATAGCAGTAGATATAAAATTTTCTTCCGCCATCTTGAAGGTTGAGTAGGTCGGTTATTCCTTCGGGTTTTCTTTTTCAGTATCCAATAAAATTTACAGTTTTCCTTACACAGGGATCCATTATAAACATTGAATCAGGGTCAGAGTATTGTATTTCTTGTTTCATTTTATAGCTTCTTATATTAAAAAAAAAAATTCATTTTAAAAGTAGCCCGATTTAGAAGAATCTTTATTTCACCCAATTCTTTTTATTCAGTTCTAGAACAAGACATTCTCAACGAGTAGAGTTTTTGTTGAGAGACTTCTGTATGCTTTGCTTAAACTACAGTACACATAAATCACCTTATCAGTTTCTTCTTTAGAACTTATAAACTTATTTGGCTCAAAAAACATTACGAAATAACAGGTGATCATTTACAACACGACCTTTTATTACTACTATTTTCTTAGGAGGTTCCACACATCTCTATAATCCTCCTCGCAGGTTAAAAAGACAGTGGCCTCGAGATCTATAATAAACCTTGACATGGAGTTCTAGCAATAGCCAGCTTCTCAACCCATGCCCTTAGTGACTATAATACAGTGCTCTCACTCCACTGTTTTTTTATTAAACCAGTGACGCATCTGAGAGAGAAGAACTGAGATCTCTTTAGACCTGTCTTGATTTTCAGTTTTGTGAATAGCTTTTTCGAAGTATTATAAGACATTGTAATTTTCCTAAATAAGGTGAAAATCAAGCTGTTCTTTAGGTCCAAGTTTTTAAAATTCAAGGTTTCATGTACTCTGCTATAGTAGTAAATGTAATGCTAAATCCAAAAATGTGCTAAAAATTTGAAAAATGTTTAAACAAAATGGAAATATTACAGCTTTTATGGCAAAAAATGTGGTTTCCTCAAAAAAGTTTTAACTTATCGTATATCTGCAACGGATTGGAATAGAAAGGTAAAGTCTGCAGCATTTTTCTTCATTTTTGATCTTGTTTCACCCTGTTTTTTTTTTTTTTTTTCTCGGAACGGCCTTAAAGACCACGCGAACATCATGATTACGAGTTCCTTCATCCTCCAGGATACTGTTTATTTATTTTTATTTTTTTTTTTTTTACAATAAGAGATACTCACCCTCTATACTTTAATTAGAAAAGTTTTTTTTTTTTTCACTAAAAAAGTATATAAATGGTTATGTTTCGTAGACTAGTAAAGAAATAAGAGGCGAACATAGACCGAAGGATAGAAGCTTCTTGGAGAATAGGATAATAGCGTGGGGCTATTTCCATTACTCAACGCTGCCCTCCCGCAGAATATCTCCAATGAATCATCTAGATCTAACTAAGACATCTACTAATAGTCAGCTCCTCTAGAATCTGGATGTGAGAAGACAATTAACATTTGTTGCTCCAGAAGATAGGACTTAATGTAATCACAGTAGAATCAGCAGTCCTCAGCCATTTAACCCCAACGACCAATTACTTGCCAAAGGGCTAATTCACCCCAAGAACAAGCCTGGATTCCCTAGTCAGGTCACATCCTTTTAGCAATGAGTCCAAGAAGGGGCGTGTTAATTGGAAATGCTTTTTTAGGGAATAATAATTGCAATTGCAATTATGTTGACGGAGGTTTAATTGACAATAATTTATTTTGTATTGTATTGGACTCCTAAAAGATATATATTGAACAATATTCTACGTGGTACAGGAAAAATCGTTTCCCATCTTCAGGATCAACTTCTAAGATCATTAAGAAATATATGAAAAAAAAATACTAGAAGTATATGAATATATAAAAATATACAAATATAAAAACATATAATCGATTTTACAATAATTATTAATTTAATTCACCTATTTACAGTATATTAAGAACTTTTAATAATATTACAGCTAAATAATACTCAAATTCCGCAGGAAAGACCTTTCAATGTAAACAATGGTTAGAACTTTTGGCCCCATATGTCACTGTAGATTTAACCCTCATCTCGGCAGGTGTCAATTAGGTCACCGTCAAATTGAAGGCCGATTTCGGCTAGTTTTTGAACTTGCAACCATTGCCTTCTATTTCAAGACTTTATTTAATGAGTTTCAACAGGCAATATTGGTTGTAAGTTGAGTAGACTAATCGGCGAATAGTCGACATATTTATTAATTTATATTATACCTTTAAAAATTGGTCGAATGAAATGAAAACATGGCCTTTATTAATTGGTTACCTTCTAAAAACCAAAAAAAAAACTTTATATACTTGACCTAATATCTTTGAGTTCTTCTATCCATCTTCTGAACACAAGATCCCAACATTTTAATATGTATACCCCATCACATAGAGCTGCTTCCTTTGAAAATCTTTCATTAATCGTGCTATTCCATACCCGTAAATATTCGTAAAGCTGCTTACCGGTCATACCACTGTTTCAGTAATTGTACATTATACAATAATTATACTTAGGGGAAAGTAAGTCCCAGGTAGAAAATGCCGTAACCGGCATAATAGAAAATGCATAAGTCACAGAATAAAGTTTATTTTTATTTTTCATTCGTAACCTACTATTTTTTTTTTAAGGACAGTTTTGGTTTTTTATCATAATTAAAAAAACATTAATTCATAATTGCAATGTAATATAAAGTTAGAAACAAGTAAAGAAAACAGCTTTTTCAGCAATTTATATACGTATTTATTTATAATAACATGTAAGCTATTTTTATATTTTAGATTCATCAGTAAGGCCATAAACACGATACCTTATCTAAGTAAAGTAATTGGTTTACTTTACTTAGATAAGATATTTAATTTTCTAAAAATACTTATAAACGAAGCGCATCGAACATTGATGCCACCCGAATTATTGCGAAGCAATGATCTAGTCACCCGACTAATCGGCCTTTTTCCCAGCCGACTAGTCGAATAGTGACCAGTCAGCCAATCATAGCCTGCCATGATAAGGATTAAATCTTATGGCGTAAAAGTAATATTCACTCTTTACTATGAAAGATTTATATATTGTACTAAATTGGACTACTATACGTTTTAAATATACAGAATTAAAAAAAAATAAAAATAATGACATTTTGAAAATAAATAAGTAAATAGGTAAATTAAATTAATAACACTGGTCAACACAATATTACTTTCCTTCATTTTTTTTATTGTTACTGGTTATTTTAAAGGCCCTGGCTATGAAAAAAATACTGGGAGATTGCTAACAGCTTTATTTTGTGAAATATAAAGTTTTACTGTTTTATCAAAAAATGTAAGGAAATTAATACATAGTGTTAACAAAATTTTATTGAATATAGCTGAAAGTACCCTGCTCCGCTACGGTTTAATATCATTAGGATTAAGGACAACTTACATTAGTAAAAGTTTAGCTTAACGTTGATAATTATTATTACTGAGATAAACCTAAAGAATTCCATTCTTAGAATAATTTCAATAAGTAAATTTGACAATTCGTAAAAGTTAATTTTATATTATTTTGATATTCCTCCAGTGAAGCTTTGAGGCAGCACTACCATCTTACCCAGCTCTGATACCAGACCATCAGCTTTTCTTATGGCATACTTTAAGTGAATATAGTCTCAACTTCTCACCTTTTTTGATTTTTTCGAATAAAGTTTAATCTTTCTGTTTCTGTTTTTGCGTACATATCAAGCATAAATTGGTTTAGGAGATTACGAAATTAAAGTAAATAAGGTTCTTCACCTCCTCGCTCCACTAACATTTAGGCGTAAAAATCAGCTGCAGACACAGTTTTCTTAGTTGGTGTATGGTGTTTGGGATGTTAATACTGTACCCATCTTCTCCATGGTAGAACATGAGAGGATACTGAAGAGAATCATACACTTGATAGAACTCACTGATTCTTATCAGGTTTTTGTCCCTACATCGAACTGGCCTTACATGTCATCACCAGAGAACATCATAAGTCTTTTAACCTCCTCTTTAACATAAGTTTTTTAATAGCTTCTCGTCACGAAACAACTCAAACTTGTAAGGGTCCACCTCTTACCACCATCAGTTTACAGAAAGTACCATATTATAAGGTTTCGACATCGATCGTATTTTTGTTTGTTTACAACTATAAGGAACTTAATTTGTGGTCAAAGTGTGCGGCCTAAACATCTAACCTATTTTTTAACTTAGCTTATCTCCAAATACCATATGACAATTAATCTATCATTATTCACCCAGTAAAAATTGTAATCGCATTTTTCGCGAATTAGCCGCGATCCAGGCCGATTTTTTAAAATTCCTTTCTTAGCGAGCACCTACGGCCCTAGAGGAAGCTACATATCGAATTTCATTCCAATCCGTTCGGTGGTTTCTGAGATTTCGTGTTAAATGAGTGAGTGGTATTTGACAAATATATGTATAGTAGATTATTATCAAATAATCTTTTAAAGGATTTCCTTGAATAAACGACTTTAGGTAGATCTCTTTGCATAAAATATTTGTGTATTCTTCTTTCAAAGTCGTCGAATGTGCAATAGTACTTGTTACTGCTATGGAGCAAAACACATTTTAAACTACCTTCGCTGCTGTCCATAAAAATACACTGATCCCTATGCTTGTAGTTTATTAAACCCATCTGTTGCAAAATACCACCAAAATTGTTACAAAAGACTAAATCCTTCTCTTGAGAAAAATACGGTAACAGATTCTTTTCTCGGGTACGATAAAAAGTAATGTTGGTATCGGTATTAAGCAAATTTGTTTCTTTTAAAGATATGCAAAAAATTCTGAAGATTCTCTCGGTAAAATCAGATCCCTCACTAAGTCATTTAGTTATTTCTGATTAAATGGCTGAGGCCCTCGAAGGCTACATTTGTAATCTGGATCAGAGTCATCACTAGGGCTGTGAATTATATGCAACAAAAACTGAAAAATATGCACATATATATGTAGAGTTATTGGGTAAAATATGCAATTAAATGCCGAAATATGCAATTATCTGCATTATTAGAAAGAAAAAAAAAAACAAAAACATATCTATACTTAAGTACAAACTCAAGTTAAATAACTAATTGTGTTGAAAAGGGGAACATTAGGAAGAAAAACATTAAAAAACTAATATTAAAAACAAAAACGAATGTTAAAAACCTTTATTAAAGATAAATAAAACACATTAAACAGGGAACATTATAAAAGAAAAAATCACAACATTAATTTCCAGAAAACTTAAACAACAATCACAACCAAAATACATATACTTTAAAACAGAACAATATACATTAACAACAATAAGCAACGACCATTAAGAAAATCTCCCGACTTATTCATGCCACTTATTCACTGATGTAGATTTGAATGGCAGACAACCACTTTTTCAGGTTTTCGAACAAATAGATCGTCTATTGGGCCTCAAAATAGCTTCGAAACGACTAAACGACCGCTCTACATCATATAATATAAAAGGTTTTAATCACTCTTGAAATTCTCATTTAAAAGTTCACCTACATACTTTCCAACGAGATCTTTTGTCTTTGAAGAAGTGATTTTCGGAATTTCAGGGTAACACAAAAGAACAGTTTAGGAAAAATATGTCTCGATGAAACGCAGTGTGAGAGACTGTGTAATGGAATTGGAAGAAGGGTGAAATAAAAAGTGAAGCCATAATATTTTACGTATTTGAGCGAAGTATAAGCGAGAAAGTAATCGGTTTAAACAATTCTAAGTAAAGCAAACACAAACCGAAAGTTCGCTGAAACCGAAGAATCAGCACTTTAACACATACGAACACATTGATTCGGTGAAAAAAAAAAAGAATGGGAGGAGTTCTTATAGCTATTTTTCGGTTTTTATCAGTATATATATATATATATATATATATATATATATATATATATATATATATATATATATATATATATACATATGAAATAATTCTTAGTTGATAAATATTTTTTAAATATATTTTTTATTTTTGAAGAGAAAAGATTTGACCCGGTTGGGATTCGAACCCAAGTCTCCACTTCTCTAGCGTGGTGCCTTATCCACTAGGCCACCGAGCTCGTATCCGAACCAGGGAAATCCTTTTTCTTCACTGATCCATACCCCCGGGCACTCGCAATTGCGATGTACCTATCGGGGATGAATGTTCATTTGAACATTACTGTTAAATGGATCTATTGACATACGTCATATATATTATACATATGAAATAATTCTTAGTTGATAAATATTTTTTAATGGATCAGTGAAGAAAAAGGATTTCCCTGGAAATCGGATTTCCCTGGAGTTCGGATACGAGCTCGGTGGCCTAGTGGATAAGGCACCACGCTAAAGAAGTGGAGACTTGGGTTCGAATCCCAACCGGGTCAAATCTTTTCTCTTCAAAAATAAAAAATATATTTAAAAAATATTTATCAACTAAGAATTATTTCATATGTATAATATATATGACGTATGTCAATAGATCCATTTAACAGTAATGTTCAAATGAACATTCATCCCCGATTTGCACATCGCAATTGCGAGTGCCCGGGGGTATGGATCAGTGAAGAAAAAGGATTTCCCTGGTTCGGATACGAGCTCGGTGGCCTAGTGGATAAGGCACCACGCTAGAGAAGTGGAGACTTGGGTTCGAATCCCAACCGGGTCAAATCTTTTCTCTTCAAAAATAAAAAATATATTTAAAAAATATTTATCAACTAAGAATTATTTCATATGTATAATATATATGACGTATGTCAATAGATCCATTTAACAGTAATGTTCAAATGAACATTCATCCCCGATTTGTACATCGCAATTGCGAGTGCCCGGGGGTATGGATCAGTGAAGAAAAAGGATTTCCCTGGTTCGGATACGAGCTCGGTGGCCTAGTGGATAAGGCACCACGCTAGAGAAGTGGAGACTTAGGTTCGAATCCCAGCCGGGTCAAATCTTTTCTCTTCAAAAATAAAATATATATATATATATATATATATATATATATATATTTTTCCTTGGAATCATAAAAAAATTGAAACGCCAAATGTTGATATGCCGAATATGTAGATAAATATGCAAGTGTAGCTCAAAATATGTAAAAATATCCATTTATAGCAAAATATGCAAATTTAAAATAGCTCCAATTTATTCCAAATGCCACAAAACATATATATTTTGATAATATTAGATGTTTTAGTTGGTTAGGAGAAATATGCAAATGCATATATTTCACAGCCCTAGTCATCACTTAATATATTTTGTTCGCGGTCACAGAAATTTGGATCATCAGAGGATTTAGATATGCTGGGTTGTACCTCTCGTGATTTTAATTGAGATCGTTGAGCAGAAGATAATTTAGGATATGACAAATTACTTCGATTTCCAGGGTTTATTCCGTTTATTTTCACAATCCAGAAGAAGCAGTCGTCATGATGGTTTTGAGGTTCTCGCCAAATCATGGGAGTTGCGAACTTCACTGCATCTCTTTTCCAGCTGGACCATAACCATAGACACACAACATATTTTTGGCAAAAAATATGAGGAACCCATGTCTTATCCTGATTGTACAAATTTATTTTGAAGTATTGATGATATGCAGTTTTTACAAAGTCTAATATAGGTTTTCGATATTTTTAAAATATATATTCGCCACAAATATAGCAAATACAATCTGGATTAAGCACACAACACCGCCTGGACGAATGCATATCGAAAACAACAACAAAATATATTTTACTGTCAAACAAAATTTAAAATCAAAGTAAAAATACTAAATAAGGTTGGTAAGCTATAACACAAAAACAAAAGCTGTTAGGGAAACATTGTTGTCATATTTAAAAAATATGTATCAAATTGAGTTAGAAACAACAAAGTAGTCACAGAAAACAAACAATTTATTTTTTTTTGTTGGCCAGTGTAATTATCGTAAAATTGATAGTATGTTTATATATTTGAAAGGTTAGGCTAGAAGGAATGTTCTGAGTAGATCGCAAAAGTAAATTACAAAGTCTCTATCCTTTCCCATTTGGGAGGGGTTCTTATACTCCAAAACATGTGAAAATCCTCTTTCTAGCCTTTATAAGACCACCTTAAGTGATAGTACATGGGGCAAGCTAACAGGTAGCGATGAAATCTCAGTTTTGATTTTTTGGACAATTCCCTTCTAGCCTAATGCACTTCATTTACGTTTATATGTGTATATAATTCACCATAATTTCGATAGTTTCATCATAAATCATAAAATCTTGAAAATTAAAAAAATTAAATATGTGCCTGATCTTTAAAAACATTTTAACACCGGAAGTAATTGAAAAGAACATACTGAATAGACAATGACCTAAATACAAATATTGCGAAGTGGTAGATGATCCGTTAGTAATCATTGAGAGCTAGAAGTAAATTACGCAGAGGAAACACTGTCTTGCCTCTTTAGATGTAGTATATGCCAGCACTTCAACAGTTATTTATGTACTGGCCACCCAAGGAAAACGTTATAAAATAAATCGCAACCGTTTGATGTTATAGGCAACCAGATATATAAATACAGGAGCAGTTGCATATTTTATAAGACATAGCGTCTTCTGACGGCCCGCTGCTAAATACCGTGACTCCACAACTTCTCTGACAAACGACTTCCGCCACAGCGACCTCAAGGGAAGTTACTACTAAGGCGCTAGGGCACTGTAAATTGTGAAAGATGGTGTTGTCGAATGTAAAGCAAAGACTGAATCCTTGTGAATTGATCGTAAATCAATCCTTGGGTCGGGTCCAGGTCGCGGGTATCCCTGAGTTAGGATAATGTCCGGCCTCAGTTGAATAGAGGCCAAAGGAGTAACTTGGCAGAAACCGGTAGAAAAAGACTTGAGGGTTGTAGGAAACAGCTTAGATTTGTGGCCTCTGTTAATGAAGATCCTTGTAACGATGCCAAAACTAGAAGGCGACCAGGAGAAGTATATTTAGTTGTGTATTGTGGCCGTGTTGTTGGTAATAAGTGGGTGCCGAAGCCATTAACATCTGTGATTAGAACATTGGGTATAGCCTGGAATTATTGGCACGCTAGTCAGCCGGCGAGGATATGGTGCGATAAGGAAGCTATTTTTTTATAGCATGCTTAAGATAGTATGTAGCCCTTCATATACAAAACAGGTTCGATTTTTTTATCGGTTCGTTGGTTCATTCAACACACATTATAAAGCTGCTGACCCAAGTAGTTGAGATAAAAAAACATGAAAAATTTAATTCAAAGGGATAAAAATCTCATAACAAATAGGAATGTGAATTTAAAATCACTAATAAAAAAGTCCTTATAATCGATACTTTTAATTTTTCCTTTTAATTTAATTTAATTTATTTTTATTCACATTGTCACTTATTCCGAAACAGCGAGCAGATGTGATGATGTGAGGGATAACTGAAATGTCAGACAAAAGGGAGGTCAGTACCCAGACATACTTAAGTAGATCCCTCAACCAACTTCTTTTAGCCTTCTTCGGGTATTCTCTGACGTGTCTGTTTTGTCCATGGTTTGTATTAGATTTTTGATATTTCCTTAGAGTCTGTCCTGAAATCTTTTATATGAATTCTCGATATGATTGTTTAACACGGGTATGCATTGTAAGTCTGTATGTATTGTTTTATCACTGACATGCCAGAATCATTTTGTAATGACTCTCTCTTACATATTCCGTGAATTTTTGAGGCTTACGTCCATACTTGTTTTTATAAGTAAGTATTAGTATTCAGTCTTTGTATGATATTCAATGTTGGACGTTTACGTAAAAGTGGATATAAAACACTCGGGATAATCGCTTCTGTTTCACATCATGTGGATCTTATGTCATTACTCTATCGAAAATTAGTCCTAACTATTGAATAGTGTAAGTCAGTTTATTTTAATTAATATTATATGTATAAACACGAAATATTTATTCTAGAATAAGGAAAATGAAAGTTGTTAAAAATGCAATATGTCGAGCGAAGAACGTCTAGAAAATATACAGTGACATTGCGGGGTGACAATGAATTAGTGCTAATTTATAAAGATTGTTTTTTAAATATATGACAGATCCGAAATCGGAAAATTATTGATTAAATATTATCTCTTGATTTTATAAATCATATATTTTTCCATGGATAAAAAAATAATAAAAAAGGAATGTAGGGGCTAAAATTGTATAAGTAGTGATTTTTAAACAATAAAAATGGTAAACATATTGAACTTCTTGAAAGCTTTTTACGTATTAATTTTTTTCTTTACGTCAAAACGTCTTTATTTTAAAAAATACTACATTGATATACTATATATTTTAAAAAAATTTTACAAAGTACCATCCTTCAGGAATTTTTAGTATAGCATTAGTGGTAAATTTTAATGAGAGATTCAGTAGCGATGTTACCCTGACGTGAAGAGAGTAATAACGGAAAAAAATAAAATGGGATTAACAGTGAAAGAAAAAATATATATAAAAAGAAACAAACAATAATTAAAAGAGGGTCTTAATCAGGAATTCGAGTGGAAGAATGTTAGTAGGTTGACTTTTGAGGGTTCATAGAAGAACAAAGAGGGTTAGGCAGGCTAGGAAGCATGTCGTAAAATTTAATGTGGCAACTATTAACTTTACTATTTCATAATATTTTGAACGTTTAGAATTGTTAGTATATGGGAAATTAGTTGGATCTTATCCTTAACATCAAATTTGGCGCTGGGTCCATACCGAGGCCAGGTTTAAAAAAAAACTGATAGCGATACAGCGTAAGTTTCTCATTTTTATTCGTATAAATTAAAGCATTAACCATATTTTTTTAATTTGTTTGAATAGATAAATAATAATAAGAATAAATTAATTTTATGTAGGTATCTTCTGTGCAGATGAAAAAGAATATTTATGACATACGGTTGCTTATGCAACGATGTGTATGTCTTTCACTTGAATAATTAAATAGTATCTATTACAGATGCTATCGAGAGTCAATTAACTCTAACGAAGAAGCCCACTGATAATCAATTTCGGTAATCGCAGTGATATCAAATCGGAGGATCCCTCGGGTGTCAAAGGTGGCCGGAACCTCCTGGAAGCATTATCGACTCAGGCCTCTGGAACCTTATCTGCTATCTTCCAGGAAAGCTCTCCTCCAGCTACAATCTAGCAGCCAATATCCACCCACCTACGGCTAACCTAACGAGGTAGACTTCATCAAATAACGTTTATAACGTTAAATACTTGAGTATTTAACGGGTTCAAATTTCAATTTGAACATATAACATTCGATGCGAAACTATTATAAAATATTTCAAAATAAGAATGTTTTTAAATTATTTAAAATATTTTGACATGAATAAATTATGTAAACATGTTTGGCATGGTAGGTATAAAAGATGATCATAATTATCTAGATTTGAACCATCCGGTTAAACCAGATTCTAGGATCTCAATATTAATAACGTTTTACTCTTCAACATACTCGTAATTAATTCAATTTAGTAATTTTTCATATATTTGTTTTTTTGTTGGAGCTTAACGCCCTTATGTAATTTAAACATCTATGTATTCTCAAGACTGTAAACAAATTATCGAAGTAGAAGCCATTGATGTGTCAAAACTGTAAGGAGTGAAGCAGAATAATTGGAATTACATGCAACCTTTAAATCTAAATAAATTTCTCATTACCAATATTTGTAATGCGGACATTGCTTGGGGTGCGTAACTGGATGGTGGCTGCGCAGAACCGGGACATATGGCGTGGGCTGATTGAGGAGGCCTTGACTCAGTAATGAGTTGTTGCGCCGCTGATGAATGAATGAATATTTGTAATGAGAAATACTAATTATTTACAGATGTAACCCTATTAATATTTTAATTGCATTAAATAGACAAATAATGAACCAAATATTAGTACTGACCACTAACATTGAAGTTTTTTTAAGTCCTCCGATAACGGGTTCAAAATTTCTGGAAGCTCCCAATGCAACCGACATACGCAGTTTGGAATTTAGATCAGGCCGGAACTACAATCCAGCGACATTAACACCAATTAATTACGCCAATAATCTTAGCAATTCAGTGTCCTGTAAGGGCATCAAAGGTCAGGAGAATTAGATCCGTAAACCCCAACCTAATTGCACATATTGGGACCATCCGTAATTAGATTCGTTTTTTTTTTGTTCTTTTCAAATGCATGTAGAAAAATTGTTTTTTATTTAAATGACGATATAATATCAAATATCAAAACCATTTTATAAGACAACCAGTAGTTGAAACTGGAAAATGAATTTTCCTCGTTAAGAAACTGCATGAACAATCACCTTTATGGACTACATGATTTCATTTACTGAATGGTTAGACTTGAACAAACAAATGTGAATCGCTAAAAATAACACATTTTATCAACGCTTTGTATAGCAAGTAAACTCCCTTCTGTGGAATCAACACTCACAAAACCCCAGAGGTTTAAGCTTTTGATACCTTAATCGTACAACTGAATCGTGTGTTCTTCGGTCAGATAGATTCAGATTTTACAATAAACGAATCATCTAAAGCAATATCCTAATTTTTCTTCCTTTTTTCAATTAGTACATATTCGTAAAATCCTTAATCCTAAGTAAACACAAATTTCATACATGGCGGAAAATCTAATTAGTTTGTTTTTGTGATAGAAAGACCTACACACGCGTAAAATCTTTTTCTTCTTAACTCTTAAACATGTTTATCTACTCAATTTGAAAGTTGTAAATCTGTCGACAAAGGATTAGCATCTGTTGAAACGGCACGCGACGTAGCTTTGTGTTTTTATCACAATCTCGGGCCAGGGGCTACTTAAGCCGAGAACAACAAGTGTCCGAGATTTATTCTTCCCGTTTCCGGAAGGAGTACCACAAAGACTAATTTAGCCCCTTTCTCTCTCCGCTGTTTCTTATAATGCCCCGCTTTGCCAGCCTATTATGGCTTCTTTCTCAGTGTTCGGGTCCTTTTATATTTATTTTTGTTCTTTTCTTTAGATTCTCCAAATTGTTCTTTCCTTTGACCAAGCTGCATCATGGGATTAGAAAAAACCTTCTATATTTTTTAATTATTAGAAATTTAATTTATTTTCATTGTTTCCATTAATATTTATTAAAAAGTTTTGCCATGTATGATCTGGACACAAAAGGATTCATGAAAAAAAAAAAAAACTGATATGCTCCATATATCTCTGCAAGAAATCAACCAAGAACTAATGAGATTATACATAGCATCTTATAATCGAAACGGTTTAGTTGATAAATATATATTTGATCTGGGTTTTGGGTCTGCATTTGTGATTGTTAGGACGTCAAGACTGAACTGAATATTATGTCTGTATTTGATGTATAGTAGCGGAGCAAGCACTGAGCATTGTGGTACTCTTGCTGACGCCGACTTAACAAAAGAAATCACTAACCCCTCACGGACGGAGAGAAAAATCTTCGGAAAGGAAAGATTGCTAGTAGTAACGTAATAGGTAGGTGGGAGTATCGTCTTGAGTTTAAAGATGTAATGCGTAATAGGTAGGTGGGAGTATCGTCTTGAGTTTAAAGATGTAATGCCTTCAGTGTTAAAAATGTACCAGTTTCATACAATTTATGCTTAAGTGCCGTGGATAGGAAACCAGTTACTCTGTTTAATTGGTGAATAGTTGAATGTTGTGTCTTAAATCCAAATTGTAGTTCCTGTATTACGTGGACGTTGGTTAGTACATCAGATAAGCAAAATGAAAGAATTTCCACTAAAGGTGGGGTTTAGTATTCCTTAATATTGCATTATAAATAATTTTTAAGAATGAACACCAGCCAATAATAAAATTATATCCAGGAGCTTTTCTTTTCTGTGAATTTGTTCGGCTAATTGTGCTGGGGTGAATGGAGGAGTAGGTACATCCAGTTTAGTAATGCCATTTGAATAGGTAGGTACGTCTAGAGTGGTTATTTTACTAGAACATTAGTCTAAGCATTCGAAACTAGTTTTATAATAAAATAATCCGAATACAAGTAGCAATTAATTCATCAATCCTTTTGTATTGATCCTTCTAATCTACCATCATGCGTACCTCAAGTGGTGTTTATAAAGTTATCATGTTCAATATTAGAGTAGTCCTGTATGTGGTGTGGATATAGATGAAAGATGTTTAGTAAAAAATCAGTTTTCTTCAATTTCATCAGTTTTCCTCTATTAGTTACTGTCCAAGAGCGATCTTATTTTCTAAAGAGAGGTGGCACTTTAAATTGTCCAGTGAGATTTATAGTATGTATCCATCATTAGATGAAAGATTACTAACGTAATCGTCGTCATAAGTCTTTTTAAATTATATTTTCTATAATTAAATGTTGAAAATGAAAATTATTATAAAATCGCACTTTTTTTATTTTAAGAAAATGAAATGAATCTATTATCTATTAAAGAAAAATTACTCCTTCTAAAATTATATACATTTATACTTGCTCACTAGTATGAGCTTACATTATTAAAATGAGGGGATCCAATGTTGGTGGGGTTGTCAGATTGGCTAACGAGAAGCTTAACTTTCCGTTATTGCGTCATTACGATTTTGTATATAACTTTCACTTCAATTATAAAAATTGCAACAACAAAACTTTATAATACGAAATTTCCTTAACAATGAGTTTAATATACAACCAATTTCAATTGATTGTGCTTACCTTTTCTGCTGTTTGTTTATAAAGCAGTAGTTCATCGGAGAACTGTTGCAATTAACAATGAGACTTGACTGTAGAACGAGAATAGCAATGTGACGGATTGATTATGTTTGCAGAGGACTATATCAGGTTTGGAGCACTCCCCCCCCCCAACAGTATGAGACACCCTCGTCATCATTAGATTATCACATGAACAAACAGAGAACTGTGCTTGTAAATTAGTAGGGTAGAAGGTAGGCTGCGGTAGAGTTCCTCTTCCAGGAGGTCCCTTTGAAATCTGCCAACAAACTACACCATTTAAACTTCTCTGGGACGTTAAAACTTCCCCTCGGGTCAAGTGTGCTGGGTGTTACTTTTGATAGAATTTCTATTGCTGAACACTTTGCCGTGTTGGAGGAGTTGTGTAACAATGCCGACATTGAAACCCAACTTGAAATTGATCAAGAGATTTGGAATGACTTTAGATGATGATTAGATTGCTTCATTGATTCCCATATAAAGTAGGTAGTGTAGCTAGGCAATAGAAAGAAAAAATAATCTGTAATTGAAAAATTAATTAGTTTTTCTATATATAGCGTTGACTCTCAAAACATTTCTTTACGAAGTTTATAAATGTTCCATGAGTTAAACATCTGAAAAATATTTAGGTATAAAACATAAACTTAGAGCCCATATTATTTTTTTTTAATTTATTTTTTTAATCAATCTGATTTTTTTTAAATGATTTTAATTTGTATTTATATTGATGAATTAACTCAACCTTTTGAGAAAATTCCTTTTTTTTTTTTTTTTTTTTTCTGTAGGTACCAAATTATTCAGTTACCATTAATTGTCATGTATTGTTCTCATCTACCAGATGTAAAAGAACATTCAACATGTTCATTGTTTCTATAATTTTCAATCACAGTCACAGAAGGCATTTTCGAGTTTCCCTGGGATGCTTGTATATATTGTGTGAACGTACAATTTTTCTTAAAATTATCATTTTCTAATTTATTTTATATTATTTGCTATATTTTGTATCTATTAGATAGATGTTTTTTTTTTCTTTACTTTATTTTTATATATTAATTTTATAATTATTATTATTTTTATATATTTATTTTTTTATACATATTTATATTCTTATTCTTTTCTATTTCTATTTACATTTTATATTTTCATTGTAAGTATTGTATAAATGGATTCATTTTTATGAGTAATACAGATTACTTTTAGATCTTGGAAAATTTAGCTTTTGTTTTATTCAATAAAACAATTTTATTAAAAAAAAAAAAAAAAAAAAAAAAAAATGATTTCTAGTTTGTATTTACATTGACGAATTAACTCCATATTTTGAGAAAATTCCTCTCGAAACTACATTGTAAATCTCTGGCTGTCGATAGGTCAAAATTGTGGACTCAGTAGGGCATTTTTGATCGCTTTCCAAAATCCAGTAAGTACACTAAAAATACCACATGCTCCAAAACACATAATTTATGGTGTTATTAAGAAGCACAACATAGCCAATTTTTATTAACACCGATATTTAAAAAATAATGATAAAACAGGGGGTTTTTAGGCAAATAACTACGTGTAGAAACCTTTTCAATTCATAACTGAAGGCTGCTGAGAGAGGAAAAAAATAACAGGGGCCCTAGAATTAAAGATGGAAGAGCGGTTTGAGTGAGTTACTAAAGCCCCGCGGAGGTGAGAATATTCATCTGCCCACAATTTACAATTCATAAGTCACCGCTCTCTACTGAACTTAATATTCAAACCGAGCCCAAATCAATTTTAATTTGGTGAAAGAGCTTTCCCTTTAGCTTTTAAATCTTACATCCGCGATATTATTTCGACTTGAGCTCTGCGATCATCGTCGTCAAAGCCTGTTAAAAATTCGAATAATTCGTACGCTTTAATAAATTCGTAGATGCTTTACGATCATTAGTTTGTCAATTCAAACTTAAAACAAAATTATATAAAGATGATTGTCTGGAATAAAACAATAAGATACAAGCACCTTCCTTTCATGTTTCTTGGAGATACATGCTGCTGGTTTTGGTTCCAGTATTGGATATCCCACACTTCATATCCTAGATGAGCAGAAAAGTACTTTCCAGATACAAAGCATAAAATAAGTGCTTGGAAGGGATACATATAGTAGATGAAGCACGGTTCTTCATTGTCGAATATTGAAAACATTTTTCAAGAACACGCTTTCTTACGCTGTTCCAAGAATGGTTTGGATAGCTATTCTGATGAATCTTGAAGAATCTCATCAGTTATAAACTCTTCGCTTCTTCAAAAATGTTGTCTAAACCAGATGATAAAGATAAACCTCAATAGATTATTTTCATGTGAAATCGATAGCCAATTACAGGAGCCTTTGCGCAGTGGGTGTGACACTGCACAACTGCGATCAAGGACCTAGGTTCAGTTCAAATCCAGCATAGGCAAATAATTATTTACTGTGCTATAAATAACCAAATCGAGGATCGACGGGGAGATCCTCCTGGGGTTCCTTAAATTTAGAAAAACCGGGCGGTCGAATAAATTCTGGCCAAATCAAGTTCTTTAGCCAGTTGAACCCAAGATTATGGGTTGTAGTGTTACAGATTTATATTTTTTAACTTAATCTCATTCAATAAAGTTCCACTAAATATTACAAAAATACTCAGAATCATTATCACACAAGTTTGAAATATTTTTTTATATTTCCAAATCCTACATACAGCCAGCTATCAACTTTATTTACCAAATTTCTAAGCAATCGAAATCGTACGCTTTAGGGCAATTTTCTGGTAATTTATTTGTTCTAAATTGAAATATATCAAACGTTTTGGACATCGGCCATCTTGCAAACTGTCAATGACTTCCAGAGGTCAAAGACTCAAGACAGAGCAGAGTTCATTAGCCGTTCGTTAGCCACAGGCTGAGGAGCCTGTAGAGCCGAATATTGGCTTAGCTACTGCTTCTAATTGCTTCCCACCTTCCCCTTATCTACTCAGCACTTCCCTTTAAGGGTTACCCCATCCCTCTCCAGGGTACGCCGCAAGATCAAAGGTATCCTCAAAGATATAGATAAGCTTAGGAACCACCCTGATTTACATTACGCACAGAAAAAGTAGAAAGAAAACTTATTTACTGTGAATGAAACAGTATTTGACCAAATTACGATAAATTTTCAATCAAATCAGAATGTAGAATGAGAAATGGATACTTAATCCGTGAAATATGTCTTCATCAGAAGCAACAAATCTGTGAGAGTAAAATCGTCATGATATCCAATCATTCCATAAGCCACTAAACGTTTAATCTAAGCACGTAATATCTCTAAAAGATATTCTGAAGAACGTTCTGGGGGATTCCAGAATATACACCTCTATATAGTTGATACCCTCAAATGGGTAAAACCCGGGGGTTGAGGTTTATTCTAGTCAAACCATCCCCTTCTCAATCGTTGACCATAAAACAGAAAACCTTGCTTCTAATGAACCCAAGTCCCTTAATGGGAAAAGAAGCAGGTTTTAATTTTAATCAAATCTACATAATTGTCAATTATAAAATATCTGCTTTTAAGAGATAGAAACACTTTATCAAGTGGTGCTGCCCATTTTAAATGGGTTGCTAAAAACAAAACATACTTAATCAATCCAAATTTATTTTTTCTTAACTTAGGATGTTTATTCACATCTGTCAGTCAAAGTAATTAATGATCAGTATTTTTGTTGAAATACTGAAATACTTAGCAAGAAAGGCATGAGGGGAAGTAGAACCCTACAGCACCCCCTAACTTGATTGAGAAGTCTAAAATGATTAACTTAAATATTATCGGCAGTAAAATTCCTTTACGAACAAAATATTTTTACACAAATAATTCCAATAGAACAAGATTTGATAAAGATAATTTGAAAAACACGAATAATTCTCCGCTTGTAAAACAAAAGAATGCAAAAAGGGTAAATAACAGAGGAAGCCTGGGCTACATGAGGAATCCCCTGCAAATCCTTTAGGTGCTTTAGTTATTCAAAACCTTTATCTGTCTTACCCACCGCCCCAACCCCCACTCCCACTCTAACATAAAAAGCTCACATTCACCTGCTCTTTTCAGTTTCCAACAAAGAATCTTACTTATTCGAATAATCACCTACTCTTAAACCATTCTGATTTAAATAATATTTAACAATTGTTTAAACATTTGTCACTGGCATAAAAATGAATTCAAAAAGTAAGTTCCCGATTCATGTTATTTATGTAACACTTATTCGAAAGTGGAAAGACATTTTATACTTTGGAGGGAGCAGGGCGCAGTTATATTTCACAAGAAATTTAATTCCACCCCGAGAATCCTTGAATTTATCTTCAGGGCTGCGGAATGATAACTCAATGAAACAAATGTAAGTTCCCTATTGCTTTCAGGAGCTAAAATGACTTTCTGTAACTTAATAATTTTCTAAATAATATCTTCTCACTGAAATAAAGGCAGATTTCGGCAGAGGGAGTTACAATGGACAAAAATTTATTAAATGCTATGTATTTCTTCGTTGGTTTTCACAAATTTATATTCATGGCATATGTTGTCATGAAAATTAAAATTTATGATACCCAAATAAAAACAAACTTATTTTTTGACATGATATATGTTTTAGCTGCTGGGTCTATACTTTTTTGGTATAACGTTTTATTCACCGTCATTTTGAGAAGCTATAGCTCTGTTGGTGTACCTCATTGTCAGATTGTAACTTTGCCGGAAGTTAATGTATTAAAAATTTGATTGAAAATATTTTTTTGTTATATAAACATTTGTAGCTAGGACTAACCGTTTAGGAGCTATATTGATTTGAATGAAATAAATCACGTTGATAAGTTTTCTTCACCCTGAATATGTGTATTTTCTCTCAACATTTTTTTTTAAAGTTTCAATTAATCATTGAACGGTAATTTAATTTAATTATTTTAAGTAATTTGATTCTTTGAATTCTAAAATGTTGTTCTAAAATTCTAAAGTTGGGAAAAGCAGTAGATTAAAGAAAAGCACATCCCTGATCGATTGTTTTTCTCAGTCAGTGAGAAATTGTGTTTATTTTTATTATTTGTTAGCAATTACTGTATTAAAATAACACATTGGCTAAATGTGAAGAATAGTGTAGATATAGATATTAAATATACTGTTGACTGTTAAGTAATATAAAAAGAACAGAGATGAAGTCAGAAGAAAAATTTAAAACACAAGTCCAAACGAAAAACGTTATGATCTACCATGCAGGCCTTCTTCATGGCCACGTAACCACTCAGGAGCCGAGGCGATCTATGACCTCATCATTGGGCCATGACCATTCGGTGACCAATAATGAGGGCATCGATTGTCTCCTATCCTGAGTGGAAGACCCTCAAGGTAGATCGAAACGTTGGCTATCCATAATGTTTTTTACTCGGATGATTTTTTATCCTATATCCTTATAGTCAGTGATTATATTCTTCTTATAAATATAAAATACTAATACAATCACTTGTAAAGCAACAATCTTTAGCAATTTCATAAACTATCTATATTAAAAAGTCTCAGGTTTATGTTCTTTTATGACGCCTCGAAAAGTTATCAGGAATCGAATGGGAAGCAAGTTGAGGAAAAGTGGATTTTATTGGTTATGAAATTCATTCTGAACGGTTCGTCGCAATTTAGCAACATCTGGGGCATTATGATCAATGGACTGCAACATCTCCACTCATTTTATGATTGACTGCCTTCCTTGCCATCCTATGAGTAGGCAATCTTGGTTACGAGTTCTTTGGATTGCTTTTAGATACTTTATTCTACTTCAATTATTTAAATTTATCTTATATTATTATTTATGATTTTTTTTTTTTTTTTTAATGAAACAGTCTGAGATTTTTTTTCTATTTATATACTTTTATTATAAATTTGTAGGAATAAATTTATTATCATCGATGTTACATATCGCCTTTGAGGGTGATAGATTGTAATCTTTATACAATAAAACTTTAAAAAACGAAATAAATCATATTATTAATTTTTTTAAAATCTTTTATTAAGAAAGTATTACAATCTCAAAAAGAGCAATAAGTAATAGGTATGGATTTAATAATTAAAAGTTTACATATTTTATATACGTTTTATTATTCCTTTATTGTAATGTCAGTTTTATTTTGAATTTTAATTATTTATCTGTAATGAGATGTTTATTATTCCAGTACCAGACATACACAGAAGAGTTCTACAGTATGAAATGATTAATAAAATATGACTATTCACTATGCGCTATTATTTAAAAACCAATTTATGGTAATGAAGTATCAGTATTTTTTAAATCACTCTTCAGTTTATTATTTCCTCATTCTATGAATAACGATGTTTTTAAAGTTATTTTTTTTATCTTTTTATTATTTATTGGCTAAAAAAAATGAAAATAATACAAAAAGGAGAATTTTGTTCTCATTATTTTGTCAATTATTATACACTAATTAGTACTGTTAGTTCCAGATACAATATATTTTTATTGTTTATTTTTTATTGTTTACTTATTATTAGTTATATTTTCCTCATTGTTATATGCACTGCATGCCAAAAGGTTGGATTCACTTGCTCTTATTCAATCAACATTTATTCAACAACATTTTATTTATTTCTACAAGTGTTCTTTTTTATTTTACAAGCTAATAATCAAAGAAGACTTTATGTAAATAAAAAATTAAATAATTTATCCCTATTTTTTTTTAATAAGTATTAAAAAAATGAATAATAATTATATTATTGATAAAACAGTAAATGTATTTATACCCGAGTAGTCCATGTTAATAGTTATGAGATCGTTATGGTATAGTGCTTTATAACAGGATGATTAGAGTTGTAAAAAATGTATAATTCACTGTGAAATTTTATTCATTTTATATTGTTTTGTGTTAACTAATGCAATCATTATATGAATAAAGAGATTTTGTCATTATAATATTTGTTTCTTTTATTGTTGTTTGGCCTGCAGTGTACACAATTTAGTCAAATCTCGTTTTTTTTCCATAGCCTTAAAGATGGCCTATACCTCTGCACTGAAATACATGTTTCTTTCAACCTGGATGGGTTTTTTTCCTAAGTGTATACATGATTACCTTCTCTATAAAATTTTACATTCAACATATCCTCCAGATGACATAAATGGCGTGCAAAAACATTCCTTATTATTTTGGGGATATTTCAGAACATATTTGTTATGTTTTTATTCTACGGCTATATTTTGTCACATAAATCTGATAGCTTTCTATTAATCAATTCCCAGCGGCTTCCCTCTGATATTCAATCAATGTAACCAATTCTAATTGGTGATCTCCTGCTTGGTATTCCCTCAGATCTGCGGTCGGTTGTTATTCTATTTCCAATGAAGCCTTTGACAGCTGCCGCCTTCCCATGATTTGAAAATACTTAACAAGTCCATGCAGATTGCTCTGACATCATGGGCTCTTTATCTTTCCCCTGTTCCACAACCACCGTCCAAGATCATCAGATCAAAGGATAAAAATATCAGCTCATAAAATCACCATACATACATCACTGTTTTAACCGTCAAGAGACAAATAGATTGAGAAATAATACTTAATATAAAATGTTACATTACTACGTCCAGTTAAGATTGATGAATTAATTGCCACAGTATTTAATCAGAATATTAGTTTCAAATGCTAAACATTCATTTTCAGTTCTGAGGAGATCTAAGAGATATTCAGAACTGAAACTAGTATTCTAATAAAATAATCCCAATAGAAGTGGCAATTAATTCATCAATCCTAATTGTAATGATCCTTCAATACCATCATGCGTACTTCACGTGATTTCTGCATTCTATGCAAAAAAAAAAAAAAAAAAAAAAACCCTCGATTTATCGTAGGTTTTCCATATTATAGCATCAACGAAATTCTACAAAATAATCTCAACATATCATCCGTTCTCCTATCAAAACCTAATTTGAAAAAACAGCTCTAAGATCTCATAGAATCCTACTTTTTCCTTAAAAATCAGTATTCTATAGACTATTTGATATGGTGTAGTGAAGTTATACTGTTTATTCAATTCGTATTTATCTTATACAACAAGAACTTTTATTTCCAAATCATCTAATCCAAAATCCTTAATGGTCCTATACTTTGTCTCAGATAAACTGATCTTTCTGAGACCTTAATCTTCCATACGTTACTGATTTAGTCCAAACCCAGATACCTATCCTTTCATAGTAAACTCTATAACTATTCTAAACCAATAGTTTCTCAACTTGCTTCCCATTCTATCCCCGATAATCCACCAAGGCTTCTGAAAAGAAGATGGCCTTATTCTTATATAGATATCTTTTATTTTTATTGAAGTGCTATTAGTGAGTGGTTCTTCACTTGTCATTGACAAGTCATTGTAATAATTTCCTTATATTTACTCATTTAATAAATGCATACAGTTGTAAATACACATCAATAAATAGTTTTTAAAAAATAGTTTACTTCATTTCTTTCTATTATTTTTTTTTATCTTTTGAATATTAATATATTTTGAGATTAAGTTAGTAAGATCATTATGTTTTATGAGTAAACACAGTTTACAAAAAAAACTTGATTTCCCTAATGACGAAAACAGTGTCACTACATACTACCTACTAAACATTATTAGACTATGTTATGGAGGATATTATAAATTCATTTTATAGTTATGTCAGGTCCAGCTCTGTCGAGTGGAAACCAGCATTAATCAAAAGAGATGCCAGTCAAATCTACTGGCCTGACAATTCATAAATACTCTTGTTGATTAACAATATTATATACCGAATATATATAGCAAAATATACCAAAATTAGGGTATGTTACAAAAAAAATGATCCTTTGAACATGAAGCTTTTGAAGGGTTATGGATTCCCTGACATGCTAAGAGATGTAAGGAATTGGCTCACTGTGTATCACAGGAAATAATTCCTATTGTAAATATAAATTAGTTTAACACCTAGCAGCTCCCACATACGACTTTCTTTTTATATGACTCTGATACAGTACAACAACAAAAGTGGATATCAAAATTATGTAAACTTTTCAAAACCAAAAGAATCATTAAGTATCATTCTAAAGTCTGTATTCTACAGTTAAAAAGCCGTCAGCGTCTCCTAATCTATTTCTGGAAGTATAACTCTTTGTTCTCTCTCTCTACCTTGTTAATTTGGAAAGAGACACGAAGTAACTGAGAGAAATGGAACTTCTAGCCTATCTCATTATCTATCCCGGAAAGATCAGAAGTAAAGTTTATAATTTCTACTGTCATGATCATTATATAAATAGATCCCTGGATAACGAAAAAATAATAGAGCTTTAAACGAGAGCATAAACAATCTGCACTTTTTATTTACTTTACAAAGGAATGAGCAAAAGTTTACTTAAATCAAAAGATGAATGGAAAACAAAAGCTGGTTTTCATCAGCGTCATTAATCATCAGGATATCACAAAAAGATGAAATTAATGGAATATTCCACCTGTCGTCTGTGCTCAGAGATAGGAGAAAAGCTTGCACACATTCATTGTGAATGCAGAGCCCTTGCTTTGTACAGAGCCTAATACTGAATCAAACATTTGTCCAACTTATGGATACTAAAATAAAGCATGTGATGAGTTTCGCAATGCGCACACATCGTACCTTATGGGATTTCCTGGCGACTGGAGAATTATTATGAAGATTAGGTTAATCAAGGGCTTATGCATCCTATCAACTAATAATAATAATAATTATTAACCAAAATAAATTTTGGCTGGCTCCATTGGCACATGAAAAGTGACCACAGCAGCTATATATAACCAGATGTATCCTCGGGTGATTCTCCACAGCCTGAGTGTAAATATGTGTGAATATTGTTTTTTCAAATTTAATCTGCTTTTTTCTTTATTATTCCGATTGTTTCTCTCTTGATGAAAAACAAATCAGAACGATCCAAATGATTTTTTTTTTATCATGTCCTAATCATATTATGAATCCACTTAATGTGGAGACATTATTAGCGGAAGAGCACTTCATTGCAGATTAATTTGCAACCGGAGAGAATATAGGTCAGATAAGTGCACAGCGTTGAAACCCCTTCTCTCACCCCTCCCCCTCCGGGACACGACAGACACATAAATTAGCGACTCGAGAAGCAGCTAATAAGCTCTCATCACGACGCTACGCCAGCTTGTACGCCGAAATTTTTCTAGAAAACATATGTTCAAATGATATACGTTATGATTAGAAAATTTATTGAACACCTAAAATCTGTTATTACTGCTTATGTTAAACAATACACACAATTTTAAGTATGTTTTTATAATTTTAACTTCAGCTCGTAAAGATCGTAGTTAGCATTATTTTACCTTTTGTTCGCCTAATAACTAAATTTTAAATATTTTTATCTGATCTCATTTTTTTTCTAAAGTTTAAATTTTCATTTAATGTCATTTTTAATTTGTTTATTAGCAATATAATATGTACACAAAAGGTCTCATAGCCAGAGACGATTTTTGTTTTTTGTATTCATAATTGTTATTCTTAAAGGACCTAGTCCCATAATAAAGTTGTTTTTTTTTCTATTCTATCCCAAGGAAAAAATAAAATAACAAATGTGTCAATGTTTTTTTTTTTTTTTAATAAACTGCGGAAACAATTTATTTTCAGGAGCATAAAACTATTTCGCGAGCTTGCGATGTGAGCACCTTACAATTTGATGTGCGGCTTTCCCTCGTCACTGTATAATACTAACTTAAACATTAAACATAAAAAGCAAAAACTCAATGTGAGCTGTTAGAGAGGTAGAACTGTAATGAACCTCTCAAGGTAGGTGGTGAGAGAACCGGCAACCCTGCACCACTCTCTTTGGCCCTGACCAGCCACACATCCTTCTCTCCACTTTTCCTCAAGTGCCATCAGCCAGCGCTCAGACTATATAAAGATTACTTTAAAATCAAATGACCCAGTTACATAATTCATTTATTTTCACGCATTGCAGTAATTTTAATCCCGAGTAAAATTATGCTGATAAAGTGTATGAAGATTACGTAAGAGTTATAAATTTTAGAAAATTAGATATCCAATTTTTAATTATAGCCTATGAGTTGGTAATCCAGATGGACAGAGACTATTAACTCTTGCGGATTATAAGTGCTTACAACAAAAGGCCCATCGATCTTATTTTCACTCACAATATCAAAAAAGATCAAAATGTTTATGTTTAAATATCTTGATAAATTTCAAGAGGATAGACCACTTTATCGAAGAAATCTTAAGATTGAGATTGAAATTCAAATTATAGATAGTGACATCGCCACGACAGCCCTTTCCATGAACCAACAAGCTTAGAGAGAACGAAGAAGGCACCGAACACGAAGATCACCATGTTCGAAATTCATAAGAAAGAAGAAAGATGAGCAAAATAATCCACAAGCAACATAAAATGGAAATAGCATTTTAATTTTGATTTTATATTTTTTTTTACACGAGATTCAATATGTTTTGAATGAAAAGCATTCCTTAACCTTGGATGCTACAACACATAAATATTTACTTTCCGTACTGAATATAATACTGTATATAACTGTAGATATGCAATTACCGTACTGTAGATAATACTGTATTATTTTCCTCACTCCACTTTTTTCCAGTCCCTTCTTCCCTCTCTGCTTATTGACACTTTAACGCGCCAGCTCAATATCACTGTACTGTATTTCATATACGAATATTTCCCGCTCCCACCTTTGCTCTTTAGTTTAGATACCCGCCGCTAGATCACTCCACCCTCCTTTCCTCACGGTCAACTGCCAATCCCTGGTCTTCAGTTTGTTTACCATTACCTGAACGTAAGTCTTTATAAAATGTTTTTGTTCTTTACCACTCAGTATTCAACCCCGAATTATTAATATATCCTTTATCCTTTCTCCAATTTAAATGTTATTGCACAGTTCTTGCTAAATTTCATTTTCCTCTCATTTGCCACTTATTTTATTTCCTTTCTCTTTCCACTATGCACATTTATCCTACTATATTGTTCCAATATTTATCACTACTTTACAGCTGTACATCTCATAGTTTTATTTATTATTAACTATATAGTCAACTCCCTACTGTTACTATTAATTTTATTCTATATTTTGTATCAACCCATTAACTTAACCTCTCTTAAACTTAATATCTCATAAACTCTATATCTACTCTTTTTTATATTTACCAATTATATTGTTATATTTACTCATTCACTATCACTCCTTTTAATTTATTTTCAATTTTAATTCAATAGTTTACATTTATTTTCTTGTCTTCAGTGCCTTCAGATATTAATTCAGTTATCTGTCCTCAATATCTCATTAACTCTGTATCTACTCATTTTTTATATTAACCAATTTTTTTTTAATTCACTAATCAACTATCTTTTTATATTTTTTTTTATTTTTAATTTCTTCTCAGTTCAAGTTAATTCAATAGTCTGTATGCATTGTCTCCATGACCTTTATGTATTAACTCATTAACTTGTCCTCATTATCTCAACAACTTAGTATCTACATTTTTTATGTTTACCAATTATTTTGTTGAAATTACTCATTAGCTTTTAAGTAACTATCACTCATTTTAATTTATTCTCATTTTAACCTTAATTCAATAGTCTTTATGTATTGTCCTTATTGCTTTTATGTTACTATCCTTACTCTTATACATTTATTTATTTATTGTTTTATTTTTTCTCACTCATACTTATGTTTTGTGGTGTGTGTTTTTTCATATATTTTTTACAATGTAGTCATACCTTTTTGCTTCTTTTCTTTTCTTCTAGCCCTAATGAAGACTTGTAATGCAAGTCGAAACGTTGGCTTTAACAATTAAAATAAAATAACAATTTTATTTTGATCAGCTGAGTATCTATGACTGCCTACGCTAACTATCTACATCTCCCATAAATATTTACAGTACAACACACAAAGAAAGGCATTCCCCGAATCCTCCGTGCTAAAACGCCCTGTAAGACTGGCTACATAACAGAGCAAGGTGTAAAGCAGTGTGATCTGTTTATGTTAGTAAGAAGGGAAATAAAAATCACACGACATACTACGATGAATAAGTAACTATGAAACCAAACTATATTTATAAAGTTGAATAAAATAAATTGAATACCTGTTATCAAAAGAGGTAATAATTTTTTCGTTATCCGTTTTTCTTTGTTTGAATAAATTGTGTAAGGAATGCCACGCGCATGAATAAGAACGCATGTTGAATAAGGAAATAAAATAATTAGCCATCAGTTTCCCGTCAGCGGCCGCCTGGGTTATTTAAAAAGCGAGAGATGCCCCGGTCTAGAGATGTAAATTGAAGCCATAATTAAATTCTACCTGTCTGGTTTCCAATTCAGCCTTCGTAGCTGCCCTTTCTTTCCAACCACTTTTGCTTCATTTATTATTATATTAGAGGGGAACCACTCAGTGTCTGAGTAACTCGAAGCTTTTCCAAGACTTTTTTGCTATTCCGAAAAAAAACAAAACTAGTAAAAACATTCTACTCAATCCTTTCTGCTTGTTAAGATAAGTGAGAATTAATTTTTAATTTAAAAACAATAATCGAAAAACATTGGCACAAACTTCAAACACACACCAATTCCTAAAGACCAATTCCTCAAATGATTAGCTCTGTGCACTGATAGGGGTTAGTTCCAATTTAATGAAAAGTTTTACATTCAAATGTATGGGTGCCCTATGGGATCTCCAATCGCTCCAATTTTAGCAGACATATACTTAGAGGATCTCCTAGATTTAGTTATCCCCGAAATCCCCTTTAACATTCCATTTCTGTTTAAATATGTAGATGATATCCTTACTGCTATACCTACAGAATACAATAAACAAGAAATAATTTTGGCCGAATTTAACAAATTTTCAAAAAGTCTAAATTTTATGATAGAATTTGAGACTGATAATAAAATACCGTTTCTAGAATTACTTTTAATTCGAGACCCTAATGGAACAATAGAAACAGAATGGTGGGAAAAAAAACAATACATTCCGGAAGATATTTACATTATACTAGTCAATGCCCCAAAAGTTATAAAATCAACACCGCAAAAAATTTAATAAATCGTGCAATAAAGTTATCCACAGAAAAATACAAACAAACCGTGGTAGACCATCTTTTAATAAATAGATATCAACATAGACTCATTTGTAACCTACTAAAACAAACAAATACTAAACAGAAACTACAGGAAAATAACAATAAAAGATATTACACAATTCAATATATACAAACACTATCAGAAAGACTCAGAAAAACGCTCACAAATAATCATAAAACTGACTACACTGTCACATTCAAAAACACCTCCAACATTGATAAATTATGCACCAAAATCAAAAATATAGATAAGTTAGAATTACAATCTAATTGTTTACGAAATACCGTGTGAAGATAGTTGTGGCGTTTTATTTCGGTACATCGGAACAATACCTTAAACGACTTGTTTATCAGCATAAATGCAGTTGCACGTCTATAAATAAAAACCCGAATATGCCTCACCAAACAGCTCTCACCAAACTTTGATTCCCCCAAAATTATTCATCATGAGCAAGATAATTTTAAAAGAAATATTAAACAAATGATAACCATTGAAAAATTTAAAAATCGCGCAATAAACAAAAATCAGACGTTCTAAATCTCAACACCTCATATTCCAATTTGATACAGTCAGACCAATAATATACATTTACATTAATATACGTCATATAAATCCTTAATCCATTTATTAGTATATTACACCGAAATCTGAAAATCCTTTTTGTGCCTGCATCTTGGGAATACCACCAATTCTTTCAACTTCCTTTTAACTTAAATTTTCCAAGGGAATCCCCCAACCGTTTAACTGTTTTTCAAAAATTACCCAGGTCAGTTGTGTACTAGAATTGCTAGAATTTAGTTAGTCGATACCATATCCATCAGTAACATTGTAAGTAGTTTCATACTCCTCTATATTCTGTAATTATATATATTTCTATTATTCTTACTCATGCTGTTATATACTTATATTGTAGCTAACTTTATGTTTTGAAATAACTTGTATAACTTATATAATTTTATTGTAACCTGTTTTTTCACTGTAGGACATTATTATGAGAACAATATAGTCTCGAAGCGTCGCCAAAATAGTTGTTTTTATTTATTGACAGAACCTCAAAAACCTTACTAAACACATATATATATATTATGTTTTATTCTTTGTTGAAAATAAATTACAGAAAGCCAAACATGCAAATAATAACCTCGACCAACATGAATGGACGCACATCCATATCTCTTTACATATATTATAGTAATAATAAAAACAACACTAGTCTTTCAACTTTCTTAATTGATCCCTGTTGAACAGATCCACTATCTAGGACTCCAACTAGACAAACGTTTAACTTGGAATCCACATAAAAGACTAAAACGACACAGGAAACTGCTCGTCGTTTTCGATTTCTTGAACATTGACTAGACAGACGTTCAAACCTACAATTGATTACAAAAGACTCGTATACATGACAGTTAAAAGACCTATTTGGACACACGGAGTTGAGCTTTGAGGCTCCACCAAACCATCTAACTCAACTCGTATGCAATCCTTGCAATTCAAAACCCTTTGAAAAATACTCAATGCTTCTTAGTTTGTCACAAATAAACTTATCCATAAAGATCTTAATGTTCCATATGTTGCTGATTTAGCCCAAACCAAATACCTATAATTTCATAATAAACTTCATAACCACACAAATCCTAAGTTCCTTCTTAATTAATAAGTAATTTCCCCACATATTTATTAGATATTTGGGTTCTATATATTACGATACATATATATATATATATATATATATATATATATATATATATATATATATATATATATATATATATATATATTATATTATATTATATTACGTATAAGAAAAATAAAAATAAATGAAATTTATCAATTACTAACAAGGAGACGTTTGATTGAATATTAGAATGCCGATTTGTTAGTAGGGACATATAACAGTGCATTATAGCCGCCATTAGGAGCAGAGAAATAAATTTAAATATGATTATTTTTAATTTTTAAAATTAAAAAGTTTAAAATTTTTTAAACTAAAGACTTTCCTTTATTTTAGTATCTAAACAATCAGTTTTCCTTTGCTTTTTATATATTACGTATAAGAAAAATAAAAATAAATGAAATTTATCAATTACTAACAAGGAGACGTTTGAAGTTGAATACAGATTAGAATGCCGATTTGTTAGTAGGGACATATAACAGTGCAAAACTAGAGTTATAGCCGCCAATGAGCATTAGGAGCAGAGAAATAAATTTAAATATGAAAAAAATTTAAAAATTTTTAATTTTTAAAATTAAAAGTTTAAAATTTTTTAAACTAAAGACTCATATTTTTTTCAGATTCTTTATCTCAAAAAACATGTATAAACTAAATTTTGTCGAAATAAAAAATACATTTTTTTACCTTTAAAATTTTGTGTGATTTTAGAAGGCAAGATGCTGTCGATTTCTGAAAAAAATGTAAATAATTTACGCTATCCCACACATTTCACACCGATTAAAACCAAATTTTAAGGTCATCTAGAAGCCGTAAAACTGCAAAGTTTAGCCCAAATCCGGATGCCCAGGATTGCCCCTAATTGAGATATCTCAAGCTATATCTGACCTCGGAATTTTATATGTATATTATATTATATTATATATTATGGGCGTTTTAAAATAATCTATTTCTATTATTATTTTAATTTTTACACAATAAATTTCAAATAAGACTATTTTTAAAAAATATGGGTAAGGGTAGTTTGTTTTTTTTTAAACCAAAACCTGATATTAATTTTAGATTATTCATCAAACTTAGGGTTTCAATGCAATTTTATAAAAAAATATGGGTGACAAAAATTTTTAAACTAAAAACTGATATTCTTTTCAGATTCCTCATCTCAAAAAACATGTATAAACTAAATTTTGTCGAAATAAAAAATACATTTTTTTTTTACCTTTAAAATTTTGTATGATTTTAGAAGGCAAAAAAGATGCTGTCGATTTCTAAAAAAAAAAAATGTAAATAATTTGCGCTATCTGACACATTTCGCCACCGATTAAAACCAAATTTTAAGGTCCACTAAAATCTGGAGTAATCCCAATGTTTTATGGATGGATAAAAAGCAGAGTGTATGCTCATTCCAGTGATGATATTACTATTGTAATCGGTTAAACTCAGCAGTTGTTATGGCCGTTAGAAATTATTGATGAAATCTCAACCTCGAAATTTTAACCTCTTCGAAAGGGGTAAAGAATCAATATTTTTTGATTTTGATCAAATTTCACGTATAAGAGTTTTATGGGGCGTTAAATCCAGATTTGATGTCAGTTGTGTTCATGAAAAAAACATTCCACTGATGTACAGCGGATTTCCTTGGAATTTTGTCTTTTTTTAAAAAGTTTTTGAGCACCCTAAAGTCTGGTGGTGTCTTGAGTATAACGAAAGTATTTTTATATCAAATAGCATACATAACTGCAATTAAACGTGAAGGAATCATTTCTCTATCTTGACTGAGAGCTGAGAAAAAAATAAAACGTTATTTTCATTTTTTAATTTATTTCTCGGCTCCCAATGCTCATTGGCGGCTATAGCTCTAGTTTTGAACTATTATAGGTTCCTACTACCCACACACAAATTCTGTGAGTTACAACTCCAAATGTCCTCTTGTAAGATCTGTATACCCTGATGAACGAATTGAAAGGAGAGATTAATTCATATTTTAACAGAAGTTATGACAAAGGGAAACGATCTAAATTATAATTAGCCGGAATACGTACAACTTACAGAATGGTATAGAGTATGCACAAAGAGGTAAGTTAACCCTGTCAAAATAGAGATACAGGTATATCCAAAGGAGAGTAGATGGGATGGAAGTGGCACGATTGTGGGAAGGAATTGGTGTAATTGTTCGCTTGTTGACGGTATTCTCTCTTAACTTAGATTGCTTTCTGTGAGAAAAGCTTGGATAGCTGCATAGCTTTTAGGCGCCTTAAGCTGTAAAACAATCAATATATTCAAAACGAATCCAGATTTTTGTTTGAATGTCCAGATAAATATTTTTAATTGTACCATCTTAATTTTTTTTTAAACAGAAACCGAACAGTCAAAAAACTGAACAATTTACCTGACTAAATAGGGTCAAAATATATTTATTTACCTACCATATCCTTTTGTATTTTTGCACTCAGTTTCTCTAGGTCTTGTTATTTTTTAGACGTTCTTTCATTTTGCCCCTATACGTGAGTATTAATAAATTTAATTTCTTGTTTTACAATTTTTAAATTTCATATATACAATCTGTGAAGCAAAGTCCTTTGAATTGTTTGAATTTATATATGAATAATAAATGAGTTAATAAATATTTTAAAGATAGTATTATTAACTCAGTGTGTTTTATTTGTTGAATTTAAAATAACTATTTACAACTTTGAATGCAGCCAACAAGCCAAAATACACTGACAGTACAAAATTCCACCTAATTAATATTTTTATTTTCTTGGCTAAAAGTTTCATTCTTTTTCTAGGGTTTACTTTCCCATATCCTTTTGATTGTATTTATGATTATTTTATTTTCTTCCTTAACTTTTATCATTATATATTTATTTATAAAATGATCACCTATTTTATATTATCATATTTTATTTTGTACTTTATTTATATCTCGTATATTTTATTTTTTATTTTTGTTATTTCTTGTATATTTAGAGGCTGTTAATTTTAAGTTTTTTACTATATTTATTCATTTACCTATTTTTTACTTTATTTTATAATACATCATTGTACATATGTGTGAATGAGTCTTTGTCATCCATATTACTCATTGCCCTTGGGTGAGGCAGCTTGTGATTATTCAAAATAAAAAGTTAAAATATTTAATATCTAAAAAAAAAAATTAAATAAAAGCATGCAGTAATTAAAAAAATTACAAACCAATTTTAAATTTACAAAATTTTTAGCTTATAAAAATTATATACGTCCCTAGAATTGCCGCATTCGATAGGGTATAGGTTAATGAGATTTTGATTAAATTCTTTCTGGGTATATCCCATCAAATGCAGAGTTTTAACTTTCTTTAATACAGCTGTAATTTATTTCATTAATGTTTTTAATACTTCTAACACGTTTAATCTGCGCTGCTTAAAGAATATGGGAATGAAAAACACCTAAAGAGAAATTAAACTTTTAACCAAGAAAAAAAAAAAAAAAAAAAAAAAGTAGAATTGTTTTGCATGTCAGTGTATTTTCGAAATGCTTGGATCGATAAGCATTGAGAACGTTGTTTAGAGAGTAGTTGAAGGAACCTCCTGACAGCCAAGATTGGCCCATGTTCTCAGTTTCCGATGACAAGACAACCGACCTCGGGCCTGAATAAACTTACATCATCCCTACTCACCAACATTGACAGTGTCTCTTATCCACTGTTCTTTTTTTTTTCCTTTTTATGGTAGATATATGACAAGCTGTATTTCCATATAGATAACTGGAAAACTGACGATTCATAACCAGCTATCGATTTAAGAAAAAAATAAAATAAACATCACACTGTTGTTTACTATATCTCCAGCATGAATAAAAGGGATATAACATTTCTGGAAACCTTTAGGGCATAAAGAAAACCAGGTTTGATATCTCTCTGTTAAACAATGCATTGGAAATATTGCTCGAGTCCATCGGCGCTCCAATAAATTCACATCGAAAGCCCTCCCAGTGGTCCCAGTGGAACATAGCAGCTATGTTAGCTATATTTCATCACAACTCTAGGTCATTCAAGTATCTAGTAGCAGATATTAGGATTTATATTATCTTTATTTCTTATTCATCAGGACAATATGGATGAGATGTAGAATGGCAACACTTATATGATAGTATATACTTTATATTGAATAGCACTTTAAATATTCTGCTGAATAAGAAATAATTTTATAAGGATTGACAAAACATTTTATTGACTGTGAAATATATTTAAGGGCTTGAAATATGGCAAAGCCATGAAGCGTCGCCCATATAATTATTTATATTTTTCATTAATAAAACTAGTTTGGGAGATATTGCTCATTACCCATATAAATATCTTAACCTCTTTATATAATAATTACATACTCTTTATACATAATTACAGTTTTTAACAATAATTACAAGATTTTTTATAAAAAGGAAAACAAAATAAAGGTTTTGAATCGTTATAGCAATTAATGAATTTTGTTTCTAAATATTTTTAAATACTAAAGAAACATTAAAATAGTTCATAACTGAAAAACTCAAATTTCTGTTCATTAGTCAATCGCCTCATTTGTCAGAACCCAGGGCCCCACCCTAGCCGCAACAATGACAACAGGATTAGGGAGAGACAAGATATGGCTCCACGCACCCTCCAGTAAGTGGTTTCCAGAATCTAGGTTAAGGGCTTAGCAGATCGGGCGTGAGGCCGCACGCTCATGGAGAATTACCCCTCTCTGCTTCAGTTGGATCCATTCTGTCTGGAGATTAACAGTCATTAGTGCCGGAATCTGAGGGGTTCCATTTGCTATAGTCAATAATTAGAACAACGATAATAGGCTCTTCATATTTGAATAAAAATGCATTCAACAATAGCTGGTGTTTTAGAGCCTTAGATAAAAAAATAATAATAATAATTGGTGTTTAAGCCCGGATAATAGAATTGTTTAATATTTCAATTTAATTCACATAATAAAACCATAGCCTTTATCCATGAAAAAAAATTAATTTATTTCAACCATAATTAATTAATTTGTAATTTTTTTTAATACTATTTATTGATATTTACTACTGTATACATATATGCAATAAATAAATTTGATGAAATCATTACAACAACTTGTCCATAACATGTGAGGAACCACTCACTAGTAGCAATTCAATAAAAAAAAAAAATTCTATATAAGAAGGGCACAAGGCCATCTTCACTTCATACGCCTCGGTGGATTATCGGGAATAGAATGGGAAGCAAGTTGAGAGACCAGTGGATTAGAATGGTTATAGAGTTTACTAAAGGATAGGTATCTGGTTTGGGTTAAATCAGGAACATGTGAAACATTAAGGTCTTCATGGATAAGTTTATTTGCGACGAAGTAAGGAGCCTTAAGGATTTTGAATTGCCAGAATTGGATACGAGATGAATTAGATGGTTTGGTGGAGCCCCAAAGTTCAACTCCATATGTTCAAATAGGTCTGATAACTGCCATGCAAATGAGTCTTTTGTAGTAAATCGGAAAGTTTGAACGTTTGTATAGTAAATGTTGAAGAAGTCCAAAACAACGAGCAGTTTCCTGTCGTTTTAGTCTTGTATGTGGATTCCAAGTTAAACGTTTGTCTAGTTGGAGTCCTAGATAGCGGATCTGTTCAACAGGGTTCAGTGTAATGTTATTAAAGGATACTGTGGGACAAGAAGTCGTAGGTTTACGACGAAGGGTTTTGGTTATTGGATGAGATTTAAAAACTATCTGGATCAACATCTTCAAGAGAATGCACCTTCTTTATAAAAACGCTGATATCAATTGCAGCTATTGGTGGAAGAAGGTATTAACTCATTTTTTTTTTTTTTTTTTTTTTTTTTTTTTTTTTTGAAAAATAATTGTTTATTTTATTTACGTATTATCACCACAGTTATTGTTTTAGTACCCAAAAATATCAATAGATAGGGCGAATTAGGTTATATTGCATATTAAAAGATGGATCGACTTAAAAGAATTTTTTTTTTTTCCAATTATTTTAAGGACGAGGCATTGGTAACCGGCTGGCAATGGGATAAGGGTTGGTGGACATTTAAGATAATTTCCACTCTTCGACAAGTAGAAATAATAAACAAACCAAAAATAATTAAATTAAATAAAGTGAAATAACGAAACATACAACAACCTATTAAGTCTAAAGTTCAGGATTTGTTGACTTCTTCCTGAAGGATTCTACCTAAAAGCTCCTTAGAGAAGATATCAATCATTTTATTAAGTATATAGTGGTGTTTTCTTCCATATATTTCTTTTTTAATTATTACTGATTTATATTTGTTTTTTTCATTTCTCATTATTTACTTATTTTCTATAATTAATATGAAAAATAAATTTATCTTGAATGTTTCTGCGATCATAGAACTTTCAATATATTATCCTCTGTTTGGTGGGAGCTTATAAAGTATAAACTTTCACTTGCACTTTTAGTTACCATTCTCTCTTCACTATTTTCATCCAAGAGCTAACCAGTATTCATTATTTAAAGTACAAACTAGAAGTTTTCCAAGCACAGAGTAACGTTCAAAGGATATAAAAATAAAATAAAGCCGAAAGATTTATAATAAGCGAGGAGCAGTAAACAAGATAAAGCTTTTATTTGAACCTTGATGGAATTATTAAAACAGAGGCTGGAAGAGAGAATGTCGTGAATAGAATTAAAAATGCGGAGGTTAGAGTTACAAGTACCAGGCCCAATTTTTTGCTACCCTGACACTGGCCAGCAATAATACCCCTATGAAACCAGTATCCTAAACCTTATGAATACGGAATATTAACTTTTTGGGGCGAAGAACCGTAATAGAATAATAATTATATCTAAGGACGCCATGGTCCTGGGAATCTGTGAAGTAAAAAATGGTATAAAACAATTTTAAATGTTGATATTCAATGAGGGAACTATTATT
Organism: Euschistus heros; assembly: GCA_003667255.2. Taxonomy (NCBI): domain Eukaryota; kingdom Metazoa; phylum Arthropoda; class Insecta; order Hemiptera; family Pentatomidae; genus Euschistus; species Euschistus heros. Next base: position 276,220 of record RCWM02000105.1, on the reverse strand, counting down.
TTAAGTATATAAATCTGAAGAGAAAGAAGGTGTGAGACAAACCGGTTGTATGTTTTACTCATCAGATTGATATCAATGCGTCAATATGATAAAAAAAAAAATAATAATAATAACAATTAAAAAACAAAAACGTGTGACGGATTGATGGGGTTATGAAACAAAATGCAATTTTGAGTAATATATGTTTAAGTTTTTCTTTTACACTTTCCTTTACCAGGATGTTAACCTCTTCCTCTTCTTTATATATATTTTTCTAGTTGTTTTGAAATATTCAGATTTTTCTACCTAACGCTTCTGAACATAAATTCATTATCCAACTAACTATATTGTATTATGTTTAAAATGTGACATAACCCCTTCATTCACCAAACCCTTCATTAGTGATTTAATAGCTTAAAATAAAAACTAAACTTATGTTTCATTACTTTCTTAGTTGTGTATTTATAGCATGTGTTATTCTTTTAACTTTTTATTAGAATAATTATAAGCTGCCTCACTTAAGGGCATTGAGTAATATGATTGGTGCTGTAGTTCCCGTGGTTAACGATCAAAAACGAAAAATGACTTGTCCTTTCATATAGTAGTATAGATAAGTATTCACTAAAAACGATTTTATTTTTAAAAATTCTTACAGCCGTCTAGTTATCACTTTTAGAGACGAATGATCTTTATACAGATATAATAAAAATTTAAAAATGAGTCTTTGATGTCAGTTATTAACGGTTGGAGTAGAGAAATGTAAGGGGCAATTATCCAAACGAACTCCCCCCCGAAGGTGGTTTGCTACCTGGGGCTTTAATTAGCCAGAACCTGCGAATGGACGGTGCGGTCTCCGATTGCTCCCAGCAATAACTTCACTGTTTGCGACCTCAAATTGCAGATCCGCTACAGACAAACAAAAAAAAGCGTTTTCTTAATATTTATTTGGTATTATCAGCGTAAGTAAAAGTAGTTAGTGTATAATATATTCATTGTCAACAACCCTAATATATCTAACCCAATGAATTTTTCATCCCTTCTCCGGCTAATTAATAATTTTCCTTGATTAGCTTACTCAATAATAAAGTGGCCATTGAGACCTAGGCCATTCATGAAGGCCTAATTAACAAGTGTATTACTAATTAATTGTCCTGCAATAGAGCCAAATTGCGACAGGTACAATTAACGGATACTTAATTAATTATATTCAATTTATCACTTTAACCAAGCCACTGCTTTAGGAGTTTCCGAATTATGAGTAAATGACATAACTAGAAATATTATTCTTAGAACACGTAAAATTAAAAAAACAAAATTCAAATCACAATAAAAAAAAAAAGAAAAAAAGAAATTTCTTCCAAGCTCCTACTGAAGTAAGTTTCAGTAAAAATATAAGTTTGTTTGTTTGTTTATTCCGTTTAACGTCACTTTTTGCTGCTATGGCTAATCGGACGATGCTATGGTGGGAGTCCTAAATTTTTCCTATCCAGGTATAATTAGGATAGGGATCTTTAACGAGTACCTGACATCGCACAGGCTCGGGACCCCCATTTTACGTCCCTTCCTAAGGACAGCATAACTAAGGATTTTTTACTCCCTTTGAAAAATCCTAAGGTCGTCTGCAGGACTGCGGACCCGTGATCTTGGGTTTAGTAGGTTGCTATGCTAACCACTACACCACTGGTGACCCCAAAATGTAAGTTATAGTATAGAAAAAACAGGCTTTTGTAGCAAACTGGAATAAACATAAAGTAAAATTTAACTTATTTACGAAATAATTCCATTTATAATAAAAATGCGTCGGGTGAAACAAACTTTTGTTTCAGCAGAACGGCCAGACTGGCACGATTGAGTTTATATTATTATTATATTCATAATAACTCTAGTTATTGTTACCAATACAATGTTTGTGACAACTATAATTTATTTTCTTAATTTTTAGTCTCCGAACGATATCAAAAGTATTTATTATAGTATTTATAAAGTTCGATATAAACTTTGATAATATATACATAATACAAATACTGTACTTCGTATGTACTTCGAGCAATCAAACTCGTCTATTTAAATTGCCACATCGACATCTTTGGTACCACAATCATTACCATTAATATTCTTTAATTATCTTCTATTGGTTAGAATTTTTTCATACGTAAAGAAGAACGACATTTACCAACGTCCCGTGAATGGTATACAGTTAACCTGCAGACTTATCTAAATATTTTCTTTTTTCCTGGACTAATGAAGACAATAGAACAAAGTTGCATAATTATTGTATTGTCATTGGTCCTTGACACGTGTGTAAATTTTCAAGCTAATCAGATTGCTGGAAACCGGTAAAAATTGCGATAAAAGATTCCGTTAGATACAGGTCAGGTTAATAAACGAGTATTAAATAAATAATAATAATAATACAAGGAAGTTGCATGCCCACTCATTTTTCGTTTTAAATAAACATATACTATATTAATTTTATATTAATTTGGGGTGTCAGGAAATTAATCAGGTTTATTAATTTACAAAATTATATCACATGAAAACATATTTAATAATGAAATTACACTCTATTACTCACAATGGATTTCTGACGTGACTGACGTTTCTGACGTTTCACTATATAAAGTATTTTGAATATTTATTATTCAAAATTCTAAATCCTAACTTTTCTAATTCTTCCCTCTGTATCCAATCTGCCGGGATTCCTCAAGAAAGTGTCGTAGGTCCCATCTTCTACACGGTGTATACAGCTCACATCTCGACCTATTCTAACACTGTCCTCACAACATACGCTGATGAAACATGTGTGTTATCAGTGAATAATGATCTCTTCATCGCGTTCCAAACACTTCAATCTCATATAAAGAACCTTCAAAAATGGTGTCAAATTGGGATAATAAAAAAAATCACATAAAATAACCTACACCCTTCGTCGTAAACATAATGCGACTTATCCTACAGTATTCTTTAATGATATTCCCTGTTTTTTCTTTTTCTTCTTCAGCATTTACCAGACAAACGTTTAAACCTTCCGAATTATTACAAGAGACTTATTCATATGAAAGTAACTAGACCTATGTGGACATACAGATCTGGCTCCACCAAACCCTTCAATTCTAATCGTATCCAATCCTTATAATCCAAAATCCTTCGAAAAATCCTCAATGCTCATTACTTTGTCGCAAACAAACATGTCCATAAATATCTTAAATGTTGCTGATTTAGCCCAAACCAGATATCTATCTTTTCATAATAAACTCCATAACCACACAAATCCACTAGTATTTCAAGTTGCTTTTCATTCTATTCCTGATAATCCACCGAGGCATCTGAAAAGATGATGACCTCGAGACCTTTTACATGGAAATCAATTCAAGTGCCACCAACGGGTGGTTGCTTTACAAGTTATTTTATTTATTTTCCTTCACATCTTCTAGATTTATATGTACTATACATTTGTAAATATCATTAAATCATAAAAAAAAATAATAAAATAAAATTAATTCCAAAAAAAAAAAAATCATCTTCATAATTCTCATTTTTTTCATATTGATTTGAATGAAAAAAATCATGTTTTCATCGATTTTATTTTAAGTTTTGGTGCTTTTTGGCAAACTCTAGCTCTGCTCGTGTTGCTCGGATCAAAAATTTGACGAAAAATCTCTCATCAAAAATGTAATAGATAATATTTTTTGTTTTATAACATTTGTCGTCAGGACCTACCGTTTTCGATTTATATTGTTTTGAATGAAAAAAGTCACGTTTTGAAAACATTTTCAAGTATTGGGAATTATTTACACGCTCTAGATCTATTAGTTTAGCTTGGATCGAAAATTTGACGGCAGTTCGCTTATCAGAAATTTAATGGAGAATATTTCTTGTTTTATATTCGTTTAGGAGATATATTGGTTTCAATAAAAAATGCCAGGTTTGAAACCACTATTTTCTCTCAACTTTGTATACTTTGAATAAGCATTGGTCATTTATTTAAGTAATTTGATCCTTTTAATTCAAAAATGTACATTGGAGAAATCAGTTGATTATAGATAGACATTTCCATGATTTATTGATTTTCCCAGTCAGATGGAATTTAGCACAAACCATTATTGAACCACACGTTATTAATTGGCATCAGGCCCAAAAACTCGACAAATCCTATGAGACGTTTCAACGGCACCATGCTCTTCAAGGAAATGATAATTATATGGCGATAATGCCCAGATGTCCTCTCTATTGTTTATCGCTAATGACATAATAAAAGCTACCCAAAACAATGCCAAAGCTGCACTGAAATCTCTAAAGATTCTTTAATAATCATTTGTAATCAAGATGGAGAAAGGATTAGACGATGAATGAAATCGTGCAGCCAAAACAACGAGGCCTGTGATCGTATGGACTTTTTGACCGACCTTATATTTGTTTTAAAAAAATTTAAAATTCAATAATTTAAATATTAAATGGCAAGATAATTTTCTATTCCAATACGTGGAGTAAGCTGGGCGTATATCAATGATGGGAAGCACCGCCGGTAGAGGACATGTTAGCAAAAATAACTCGAGCCCTTAAGGCTCACCCGGAGAACAGATGACAAGTATCATCCAATTAGAAAAGCCGTTTCTCAAACGGCCCTTCCCTCCCCTGTCGCACTCCAGTAACCCCGCTCTCTGGAAATGTGGAGATTCACTTTTTATTTTTCCTTGTGCTTTTTATCCTGAGTACAACTTCCATCAGCGGAAACCAATTTAGATCAATAGATAGCTCTACGGAACGAGAACCTTCTGGAAAAAAAAAAAGGGTGGAAAAATGTACTTATATAATTTTATTTCATCTTATGTACTTTTATTGGTCTTATATAGCAGAACATGTAGAAATATATAACTAATACACAACTTCACACCACATACTAAAGCTACAAACAGTTTGTATTTCTTTATTGCTTTCCAAACATACCAGTTCATATCACAAAGCTAATATGGTGTTGAAAGTAGAGGGTTAAAATCAGCCCAAACAGATCACCAAATAACCGTCATTCTTCGTCGAAAAACCTACAACTTCCTATCTTACAGTATACTTTCATAATATTCCACCAATCCCTATAGAACTGATCCAATATCTATGACTTCATTTGGACAAACGTCTTACTGGAAATCCACAAATGAGTTTAGAGTTTCCAGAAGTTTGAATGTTGTTTATTCACGAAAGTGATTATATAATCCAGTATTTCTTTTCCTATCTAATTTAAAAATTTATAACGTCCTTTATTTTAAGAGGAAAAAGTCTGTGAATATTTAGACCTCTTTTGTTCTTAATTTAAAGTTACTTTTAACTTGAAAATTTCTAGATTTTTGTCTTTCATTAACAACTATAACAAGTTTCTTAAGAAAAAATAATGATTAACATTAATGGAGAAGAAGATAATCAGGGATGCAGTGAAAGAGGAACACCACGTCTAAGTGGAAATACTTTAATGCGTACCAACGTTTCGACCTTTTTCTTTGTTCATTCTTCAGGGCTGTAATGAACAAAATACCAGAAGTGACAACAGTATACGGATAAACAGATGACATGGATAAAAAAAAATATACAAAAAAGGTTAGAGGAAAGAACAGATACATAAATCAGTAATAATACAAAGCAACAAGGTAAGGTTAAGGAAAAACAGGAATGATAAAGGAAAAAAATAAAATAAATAAACTACAGCCCTGAAGAAAACTTGCAAGGCAGGTCGAAACGTTGGAACACAATTAAAGTATTTCTACTTAGACGTGGTGTTCCTCTTTAACTGCATCCCTGATCATCTTCTCCATTCATCTGAACAGTCACCTATACTTTTATCATGATTAATCATTTCCAAAACGACGATTTACAAAAGCTTTCAAAATAGTACCAGTTGAATTGGGGTGTAAATATTGACTTTCTAATATGTTAGATGGTCACTAACACATGTAACCTTGATATCTTAATAACTCCGCTTTATAGATGCCATTGTAATTTAAATACAAATAAGAACATTAAACGAAAACGATTCCACATGTCTCTAAAAGTTTGCAGTTCAGAATGAACACTACTTCGCACAAAAACTCAAGCTGCATCCATGCTAGTCGATAGAATGGTTTCAACTGCTCACTGCTATCTTATATAATCAAATGGCTCCATAAACAATCCTCACCACTAGTCCTCAGTATCTCCCTTAGCCACAAGGGAAGGGTGCCCATACTTACACCAGTGCCTAATTTTACACCTTTTCCTCTATTATTAATAAATTTGTTTTTTATTTTTTATTAAGTTTTCTCAATACTTTTTTTTCATTTATTTTGCATATTTTCAATGAATGAAACTCAAACATTATTATTTCATTCCCTTTCTATTAATCTAATTTAATTTATTTAATTTTACCATAAATGGGATTTATTTCACATGTGTAATATATATTCTGGGGAATATAATTTATATACCATTATGATAAGAGTATAGTTGACTGTTAAGATGAATGGAGAAGAACATAATCAGGGACGTAGTCAAAGAGGAACACCACGTCTAGGTAGAAATACTGTAATGCGTGCCTGCATAACTGCATTCCTGATTATCATATTCTCCATATATACGATTATATTTATATAAGTCTTTTTTGGCATTACTCCTATTATATTTTAATATATGCATGTTTCGGAACATTGCCCAATCTTCAGGCTTCTAAAAATTTTTAAAAATACATTAATCCATACAAAAATACTAATAGTTTTACAATTATATACAACATGTCATTTACCTATTTATCGGTGATTATTTTCACAATGTCACTTCATCTATGTTCATATTACCAGCCATTTTACTCAACTTTTTTCAAGCAATTTTCAACATAAAATGTTATTAAACAATATATTTATATTTATGGGAATAGATTTTATTTCTAATCATTTTAATTAGTATGATAACAGAAAAAATAATATTCAAAATGTGAACAAACTTTGTTCAACATTACCTATTATTATCATTATTATTATTATTATTATTACAAAATGTAACTTTAACTGTGATAAATTTGTTCAATATCAATGTTGCCAGTATGTTAAATAATTCCTTTAAAATATAAATGGCTTCAAGGTCGACCAGTGTAAGTAAATAGGGATTTGATGATGTGTCAGTTACTGCTATTAACTGTTCGTAATAGAAAACAATTATAACTAGAAAATATAAAACTTGTATCCCTGGAACAGTGACTATCACCATGGCCAAATAAGCCTCGGCACGGAATAAAATCTGATTTCTTCCTATATCGAAAGAAAATATAAGATGGAAAGCTTTTAGCGACACCGTAAAACAAATAACCTCCTCCATATCTTCATCTAGTGGCCGATATATATTTCTGTCGGGCTCCCACGCTCCTGGTATTAATACACTCCAGAACTAAAAACAATTTCAACAAGTTCTTATATTACTATCAAGAATTTTATAACTATATTTGTTCATTAACAGCAGTGGTATTTTTAATGTAAATTATAGCAATGAACTTAAGTGGACCTTATTAAATTTATATCGGATAGCTAAGTCCGGGAAAAGATATTTTTGTTAGCATAAGTCAGTAAACAATAAATTTTTATGAGACTATTATTTTCACATAACATTTAAATTTTTTTTTCAATCTACTCTCGGCAGTTACGCCCCCTTCTCCCATGTACTCGGAACGTACCGCCCCCTTTGCTCTCACCATGGTCTTCATGATTCCGATTATGAATATTTTATTACAAGTGCATTAAATTATCCAAGGAAGTAGTTATCTCCATACATAAAAGATCGAGCGAAGCACGGTGAATTTCACACGTTGTTTACAAAGCTTTCGAAAGAATAATTTCAAAATTATTTTCACTTTTCTTCTATGTCCATGATTTACGAACTTCACAGGGACATTGCCGTGTGCCATGCACCGCCAAACGAGGGTTTGTTTATGAAATAAGGGGAAGGAAGTAGGAGTGGGAGAACCGGAGTCCTGTGCCAACCCAACCTAACCGGATCGCCTGCGGAGTCAGGAAGCAGGCTCAAGTCCGCTCAAGTCAAGTTCGGTCCCGGTGTCGCCATTCCCAATTAAAATCACAGTGTTGGTCCAGTCTGGTACTCCAGTCAAGTCAAGTCATGTTTTGGTGGCGTCTCACCTTTAAGATAAAACCAAGCGAATAACCTTTGCTCTGCGTCTATAACCTACCACTTCTAGTCCTACCCTTTAATAGAATACCGTTAAATAATGTTGAACTGATACGATATATTTGGATTTATCCTAATACATTATTGAAAAGAAGCTGTACGTCGATTTAGAACGCTCCAACAATTTGATACATTGGAAAAAAAAAATCTCATCAGACCTATTTTGATTTATCGGATAGAGTTACAGGGTTCCAGCGAACCATCGAATTCTTCCTGTATCCAATCTCTCCAATTCGAAATCATTCAAAAAATTCTTTATGCCCCTTACTTTACCAAACAAATTAATCGCTCTAACATAATATTCCTGTACGTCACTAATTAGGCACGAACCAGATAGCTTCTCTTTCATTATAAACTACTCTCAAATACTCGCCCAAATCCTCTTGTTTCCCATTCCATTCCTTGCAATCCTCCAAGACGTCTGAAAAGAAGATGGCATATAATCTCTACAAGTTCTTTGTCATGTCATTACTTTATTTTGTGATTACATTTTTTTTTTTTTCAACCAATAATTAAGGAAAAAATAAAAGTTTACACAGCTGAAAAAGAACAGTGACACTCTAGATTTTTTTATTGTCTCTATCACTGTTATAGAAAGTAGTAATAATCCAAAAAAACATTAAACTGAAAAAGCAGAGGTAGAAATAAGAACTTATGGTGAAAAGAGGCGTTTAAATACAGAGTAACCAAGCCTGGTGGGTCCTTATTGTTTTAGGGGGGACTTGGTCCAACAGCCCACACTCTCCCCCCCCCCCCCCAGCCAGTTGGTATAACAGCACAATACAAACCTTACTTACTTAATGACGTGTTTTCATTCCACTCAAAAACATTTGCTGTGTTCTCATCTCATGGCCAACTCTAAACCAACATATCACAGTATTTTTCAAATTTCCATAATTATCATTAAAGAAGCAGGAAGTTAGCATCTTATAATTTTTAATTTTTAAGAGATACACATTTCTTGAAAAAAATAGCTTAAAATCAATTTCATGCTTCCTTAGGCCTGTCGGATTTGATATGTAAGACCCGCCGCGAAACTAACACCATTCATCATAACACCAAGAAGTTAGTTTCTTAAGTCACTGACTAAATTTTACACTCATTAATATTCTTCAGCGAAAATTATTTGTAGAAAATATTGCTACGTGGAATGTGGAATGGAAACTAACATTTCGTAATTTGACAAGGGCTCTAAACATCATTTGTCTTGAAAATCGTTGCTGAAGTATTTTCTACATTATTATTACATTCAACGATCTTTAATTATTTATTTTATTCAAAACTGCTGAGTCTACCTTCTGCCTTTAGTGAAAGAGATATTTTTTCAATAAACTAACTTACGCCGATGTGAAGGATTCCGGGATAAGAAATAGTCTGTATAAGTTTATTAGGGTGTTGTTGTATAGACATTTATGTTTAAAATGTTTAACGTAATGTTGTACAATTTGTAAATATTTCTAACAGTTACTATTGTGTGGGCTTTGTTCCGCAGGTCAAAATAGGTTCTGGTAATATGTGACAAATTAGTTTTTAGTTTTGAAAGTTTAGTGGAGATTTTCAAACAAATGTGTCAACGATATGTATGTAACGTTTTTAAAGTTATGTTTGTATTTTATTACCTATTTTATTTTAAACTTGTATTTACTTTTAATTATCTTATTTTATTATTTAATTTATAATCTCTAGACCAGATATAATTTATTTTCAATCATGTAACTCTTATTCTTAAAGGACATAGTCCCAGAATAAAATTTGTTTTCTATTCTATGTTCCACTTTATTATTATTAAAGCAAGTTATTATGAATATTATTTATTATACAATATAATAGTTTATATAATACTATTATCATCCTATCTGTAATTTTAGTAGTACATAATCGCATTAATGCCGAGCACTTGTTATTAAACGAAGTTCAATATCTATATTCCGACTATCCACGTCTTAATTTTTAAACTTTTTCATAATTTTAACTTCTTTCACTAAAATCTGTAATATTATATATATATATATATATATGTATTCAGACGGACAGAGAAAGAGAGAGAGAGCGAGAGAGAGAGAGAGAGAGAGAGAGAGAGAGAGAGAGAGAGAGAGAGAGAGAGAGAGAGAGAGAGAGAGAGAGAGAGAGAGAGAGAGAGAGAGAGAGAGAGAGAGAGAGAGAGAGAGAGAGAGAGAGAGAGAGAGAGAGAGAGAGAGAGAGAGAGAGAGAGAGAGAGAGAGAGAGAGAGAGAGAGAGAGAGAGAGAGAGAGAGAGAGAGAGAGAGAGAGAGAGAGACGAGAGAGAGAGAGAGAGAGAGAGAGAGAGAGAGAGAGAGAGAGAGAGAGAGAGAGAGAAATTACCAATAATAAATAGCATCAACTTAAAGTGTAGATAATGGTGTATGTCCAAACAAAAAACCAACTGAATAAAACATTTTCCTAACTATTTATTAAATATGCCCCCCACTCTTCTGTAATTATTTTAAATACAACAAAGAAAATACAACTTTCTACTTGAACAAGAACCCCAGTCCTGCTAACAAGGAAGGCAGCCATTATCTCCAGTATTTCTGATTGGGCAGTATCGCTGTAAGTGACAGCTCATTGCGTCAATGGAATCGATTGTTTACTATAGCTGAGAACTCTCAAAGGCAGGTCTTCTGTGGGAGGACCCTTGACAATAATATTGTTATCGTCACCTCTATATCCATGATTAACGGTATGGCTTTGCGTAGTGAAGGCATATACATATCCTAACTACTCTACTATAGTTCCTGGTAGCTTTTTCATATCTTAGAAGATATGTTGAATATTTGACATTCCAAACTAGTCTTAAATACCAATAGAGGTGAAAAATTCATCAATCCTAATTATATTGATCCTTCTATAACATCATGGGTACTTCAAGTGACAAACAGTTTTATTTAATAATATAAATTATAATAAAAATGGCAAAAGTAACAGAATTAAGTGATACTAACAGTGAAAAAATATACAGGGAGAGTACCTCTTAGTAAAACCCCTATCCAAAAAAAAAAAAAAAAATTAGGTATAACCAAATCAAAAATGAAGAAAAATGGCGCATATCTTACCTATCTATATCAGATACAGATATGCGATAGTTAAAAGACTTTTTTGGGGAAACCACGTTTTTAATCATAAAAACTGGAATATCTCAAATTTGTTTAAATATTTTTCAAATTTTGACCACATTTTCGGATTAAATTTTCTATAAGACCACGGTACTTGTAACCTTGAATTTTACAAACTTGTGACCTAAAGAACAGCTTGATCTTCACCTTATTTAGGGAAGTTACAATGTCTTATATTACTTCAACGCTCACCGTTTTTCGAAAACACTATCCACAAAACTACAAATCTCACAAAAACTTGCAAATTTAATCAGCTTTTGAATAATATGTCAAAAGTGATGGTTCTTCTTCGATTCGATTCGACATGTAGAAATTTACTTTTAAAACCAAAAAATCATGGTGTTCTCATTTGGCATACAAATCAGTTACTTGTGAAAATAAAACATTATGACAATCCCTTAATGGAAATGTGCATTTTAAACATAATAAACTGTTCATTAGAATAAAAAGGAAAGAAAAAAATTATTGTCTAATAGAAAATAAAGAAAACACCAGAACAAAGAATCTTATGTTATTGCATTTATTTTTTTATTATTAATATTTAGCTCGGGGTTCCCCGGGCTGAGTGTGTTTGTATTGTATATAAAGTATGAATGAATAATAATTTGTGTATTTTAATTTTTATTCAATTTTGTTTTATTTTTGATTATTGTAAATAATTATTAGTTTTATTTTTATGAAGATATTTATTTATTTTATTTTATTTTTTATTATTATTACTTGTGTGTGTGTGTGTGTGCATTTGTAAGTATGGTATGAATGAATACATTTATCTCTGTACCTATTGCCCTTTACTGAGGCAGATTGTACACTTATTTCAATAAAATATTAATATTTAGAATTTATTTTATTAGATTTTCAATGTAAGGTTTAAAACCTTATAATTAGCATAGACCTCAATTTTACCGTTAGCTTTTGAATGCAGATTGTGTTGAAGAATGCCACTTTTTAAGGTGAATTTTATGGGCAAAGAGTTTGTTTTTACAAGAGAAGGCATTTCTACCTATCTATGTAAATCGTTCTTTTATATTTGTATTGCTTTCGAATAATGTGGAGGAGCACCATGGAGTTGGAAAATCATATTTTGCCGAACTTCAGGTGGAATATCATTCAATTTGTTGGGTAAACCATGATTTTTAAAGACTATTGGACAGCAATACAAAAATGAATAAACCAACGATACTCGTGATTGAAAGGTAGAAATGTCTTACCCTGTTAAAACAGACTCATCTATTCATAAAATTCAACTCTAAAAGTGGTATTCTTCAATATTATCAGCTAACGGGAAAATTGAGGTCTATGTTCATTATCATTAAGTTTTAAACCTTACATTGAAAATCTAATAAAATAGATCCTAAAAAATAATAATAAGATTTCTACTCGAAATCGAAGAAGAATCATTACTTATAACATGTCATTCGAAAGCTGATTAAATTTACAAGTTTTTGTGAGATTTGATGTTTTGTGAATAGATTTTCGAAAAATGTTAAGCGTAGAAGTAATATTAGATATTGTAACTTCCCTAAATAAGTTGAAGATGAAGCTGTTCTTTAGGTCACAAGTTTGCAAAATTCGAGGTTACATGTACCCTGGTCATATATAAAATTTAATATTCAAACTTAATATTAATGGAAAATATTTAAACGAAGTAGAGATATTCCATTTTTTGGAATGTGGTTTCCTCAAAGTCGTTGAATTATCGCATATCTGCAACGGATTGAAATGAAAAGGTAAGATCTGCGCCATTTTTCTTCATTTTTGACCTAGTTTTACCCAATTTTTTTTGTTTACACTAAGAGGTACCCACCCTGTATATTTTTACACTATTAGTATCACTTAATTCTGTTAATTTTGCCATTTTTATTATAATTTATATCATTAAATAAAACTGTTTGTCACTACGCATGATGTTATAGAAGATTCAATATAACTAGGATTGATGAGTTATTTGTCACCTCTATTGGTATTTAAGACCTAAATAAAATGAAGATCAGGCTGTTCTTTAGGTCACCAGTTTTTAAAGTTCAAGGTTACATGAACTTAGCTCTTATAGGAAATTTAATGCTAAATCCAAAAACGTGGTCAAAATTTAAAAAATATTTACACAAAATGGAGATATTACAGCTTTAATGGTAAAAACCGTGGTTTCCTCAAAGTCTTTGTTTTATCGTATATCTGCAACGGATTGTAATAGAAAGGTGAGGTATGCTGCATTTTTTTACATTTTGTATCTATTGTAGTTTCACCCAATATATTTTTTTTTTTTTTTACACTAAGAAGTACTCACCCTGTATACATCTTTATGAGAAGTGGCTAGCTTTCAATGATAAATAACCCAAAAATTAATTTTGTCAACTGAACAAGATTCGGTCTTCATTTTGTAAACAACAATCCAAATAAAACGAGATTACTAAACTACTCTACTCAGTCTACTGCAGTTTCTCAAGGAAGTATGCTTCGTCCCGTCCTCTACGCGGTGTACTGAGTTAACATCCCTACACATCCTAGCAGTTTCCTAACTGCATATGTTAATAACACATGTTTTTTAAAAGTAAACAATGATCCATACAATGCAAAACAAACACTTAAAATGATAGTTATGGTAAAATTAAAAACAACTTTTAATCCATTTCATATTTTTATTAACTTGTATTATATTTTAATTTCCTTAACTCTTACTTTATATTCTATTTCATTTTCATTAAATTTAGTTATTTTAAATATTTATATTTTTATATTAAATTAACCTTCCATAATGTTTTCGAGTGTTTTTCTTTTTCTTATAACTGAAAATCAATTTTCAATTCTTTTTTAATGAAAAATCAAGAGTTCTTTTAGCATTGATAACCATTTACCAGTTGAAATTAATCTAACCTTAGAATTTAATATAAAATATGATGGCCAATTAATATTATTGAAAGAGCCATTCACAATCAAAGCGCAGAATAGAAGTAAAATAACCTTGAATTTCCGACACTTTGTTAAATTGAACACTTCCCCATTGGAGATCAACCATTACAGGTAAAACACGTGGAAAACACAGAGAATGTTTCTCGTAATTAATTTTTTTAGCATGAAGAAGTACATTACAGATGGAATTTTTGGGATATGTAAATCATTTTTCATTTAATGGTATTACGTAATCTTTAACTTGAAATGTAATAAAAGTCTTTACGTTGTAATCTATCCTCGGTGTTAGAATAGCCGTTAAATATTCAAAATTTGCCGATTCTTAGATCAACAGGCACCTTTATTCAGAAGGCTAACCTAGACAGCCTGTATTCGGTTACATCCTGACAAGAACACGGTAATTCTACACAGCGTATCGCCTGCACCTCGCGGCCAGTGAACAAGTACAATGAGGTGCTATTTACTGCGAAGTTCTAGGGCTACGTGATACTAGCCACAATGCTTGGTGTACTACCACTGAGCTGGTAACTAGTGAGCATTAGGTATATTGTAATTAATTAAACATACCATTTGTTACAAAACGACTTCATTTGATCGGAATTTCAAAGGAGCTTTGTTGGATCATACGGAATTTTAGCCTTCACAAGAAATTATTTAGCTCCAATTTGATTAAATAAAAGAAAGAAAAATCAGGAAGTCTTAGATTCTATTCCAAGAATTACCAAAAACATGTACCATTTACTCTCCAAAGCAAATCCTATCATCCTATCTATATTAATGGTATATTTATATTATATCTCGAAAACAGTGGACTCCAGGAAAATATGCTACAAACTAAAATTAAAGCTAATTAAATTTCCTATAGAATTGTTCATATACATATTTCTGAAACTTCCAACCGTTTTCGAAATATACGTTATTAAAAATGGATTTTCCCAAAAACAATTTTTTCCTCATTTTTTGTCAAATATTTGCTTCCAGTGCCAGAAACGTATATATATAATCAAACTAAATTTAATGATCTACAAGTTTGATTCTGACATTTTTTTCTAAGAAACGATTGTGGAAGGTACTAAAAGCTTGACAAGAGATGAGGAAAAAAATATTTTTTTTGCGAAAATTATCGTATAATAACGTAAACGGTTGGAAGTTTATAGAAATAAGCAATTTTATAGAAAATATAATTAGCTTTAATTTTTTATTTGAGAAATATTTTTCTAGATTCCACTGTTTCCGAGATATAATCGAAAAACACAACCTGTTTGGCGTTCTGAGGTTGGGAAAACAGATATTTTTTGCGAGATATGATAGTCAAGAGATGATTTCCTGTTGATTTCCAATAAAAAGTTCTATGTCTTTGTTTTCAATATTAAAGAATCCTAAGGATTGATTTAACAGATAATTAATTTTGATGGAGACATATAAAAGGTTCGTTTTTTATAGATATTTATAACTTTATAAAATATATGTATCAAGTTAATGTGAGTAAATATGATTAAAATAAGACGTCAACAACTTTTAAAGAATCTGCCCATTATTAGTACCTCAATAACATCTAAATTACTTTTAACTACCCATTAATAGCACTTTAAGAATTGTTTAACATTAGTCTTTATATTTAAATGTATGTTATTTTTGTCTTATGAATGAATCGTTTATTTCAGAAACCACCTAAGTGCACTTTTTTCATCTTTTGGAAAACTAAAAAAAAAAACTACGCTTGGATTCTTTCTGAAATAAACGGATTATTTTCAAGGCTGCTAAAAAGCATTACTGATATGGAACATAAGTTATTTCTGCACTAAAAGATGCATTTATCTTTAAATTGTACAGTACCACCAAAAAAGCGTATTTAATATTTTGTCCCTTAGGTGGTTTCTGAAATAAACGATTCAAATATAGAGAAGTTTAGTAAGTGGATTCCAAGTAAAGGCTAGCACTCGCTACAGAAGGATCGGAGTAAAGCGCATTGGAGCGGATTTTTCGATAATGTTAGTTGGACAAGAAAATCAACACCTCTTCGTGCCGACTTAGTGTGCGTTGTTCCTACAAACAATCGGTGTCGGAATCTGTCCAATCCGTCAGTTGGATTCCGCTATTCTTAAGACGTTTATTCGGATAAAGAGAACTAAAAAAAAATATTGATAGAGCAATTTCTATACAAAAAAAAAAATCCTCCAGATAGGTAAACATCTGGTATAAATGAAATAAAATGTAGAGTTAAATGGAATGTAGAGGAGGGAATGTTTTATGCTGTAAGGTATTCTTGAGGAATAGCCTTCTCATCTCTTGTTGAAGTATCCTATAAAAATGTATACGTATATTGTCAAATGTCGTTATTTATTATTACTGGTAATTCAACAATAATACAATTACTACTCGATTCACATATGAATATTTATTTAAAAATCATAGTTTTAAAAAATTGAAAATAATTCGACCTAAGTAACTGAATCACGTCCACCGGTAGAACCGCTCTATCATTCAACAAGCAAACCGGGAGCGATGGGAAATTGCCCTAGTGAGGAGCAGGGCCTGGGGTGGTGGAATATAAATTATTGTTCCCCGCTAGGACGTGTTAACACATTCCGACACTTGTCAACACGCCTGGTCACGTATGTTTGCCCCCACCCCTCTACCCTCGCTGTACCGGTGGGTTCGTCGCGTATCCCCAACTACTGGGTCTTCGTCGTTTTGGTTAGAAATGGTTTAGAATTACTAATGCGCATATCATAGAAATATATCATAAAGGACTACTTACAAAAATTGAAAAAAAAAAAAAAAAAAAAAAAAAAAAAATAGAAATTCTATAAAACCAACCCAAATCCAACAACAAAAAAAATCGCCCTAAACATATATATATATATATATATATATATATATATATATATATATATATATATATATATATATTTAATCTATTCTCAAATAAAAATTTACTTATATTAGCTTCAATTTATATTGTTAACATCAACAATGAAATCACGTTCATTCATTAAGTTGATGTTTTGCTTTAGATTAAATGAAGCAATCAGTAACACAAGCCACAGCCAAGGCAACTTAAATCATTTTTCCAAACTTTTCGATAAAAACAAGCAACAATTAATAATTGCATATTAAATTGCAAATTTTAAGTATATTACTAATACAAATAAAGATCTTCAGTCTTTTTTTTACTACTACAACCCATGAAGGGTCTTCGGTTTAGTAAGGTAAGGATATACTGTTACTCGGCCAACGATTGTGAAAGAAGGAGATTTGGCCATAATTCACACTAAACCACCAAGTCTTTCCCCAATTAAGGGTTAAGAGGCTGGGTGTGCCCCAGGAGGGTCTCCTGACCTATAAGTAGATCCACGGCTGAATTGACAGAATATAAATTTTCTGCCTTCAGTCGGACACAAAATCTGGCCCAGGAGCACGGTGGTCTAACGCCTTACTCATTGAGCTACCGCGTCTCTTAATATTAGATTAATATTCATAGCATTTATAAACATTCTTCCACTTATATATATATATATATATATATATATATATATATATATATATATATATATATATATATATATATATATATACTCCATCTTTTTTTTTCTTTTAGTTTGCTCTATCTGGACAAACGTCTTAAGAATAGCACATCCTACTGATGGATCGGAACGGATTCCTACACTGATTGGTTGTTGTAACAACGCACACTATATCGGTACGAAGTAGTGCGCATTTTTTTGTTCCAACGTTACCGAAAAATCCGTTCCAATGAGCTCTACCTCGATCCGTTAGTAGTGTGCGCTAGCCTACAAGACATAAAAACCAGAAACTTTTCGTCGTTAGCGACTACTACAACATTTATAAGACAAACATTAAATGCTTCCAGTTAACTAAAAAGAATCATTAACATGACAATAATTTGACCTATTTGGACAAACGGAGTTGTGCTTCGGAACTCCACTGAACCTTCCAATCCAAAATACTTCGTAAAATTGTTGAGTCACAAATAAACTAATCCATAATGATCTCAATGTACTATGTGTTTCTGGATTGGCCCGAACCAGATATCTATACACTTGATATCATTACGAATATAGCCACATCCACATCCCAACCATATAGCAACTTACTCGGTTATACTACCTTGTCCTAATTCAATTAGGATTGATGAACTAATTGCCACTTCTACTGCATTTATATTATTTGAAAACTGGTTCCGAATAGTAACATTAATCATAATTGATGTTTATCTTTATTGTATTAATCCGTTTTATTATTCCGTTGTATTAATACCTTCATGCGTATCATAAGTTACTCGGCATTCGTTCTTCTGCAAGTTCCTTTTTCATAAATGCTTCCTCAGACGTAACACACTCAGTAACAATGCGCACAAATTAGATACCAATCAAAATAATTTTTTCTCACTCTGAATACATTTGGGTTGTTATATTGTATATAATAAGCATTGTATAAAAAAAAAAAGCTATTTATTATTTCATTTGTAGAATGTTTTCTTATTTTCCTGTTTATATATTATATTAGTATCTATGTATACATTATCATTGTTATATTATTATTTCTTCTTTATTTTATTTTATTATTTTTTATTTTTATTTTAATTTCATTTTTTCATTTTATTTATTCATTTTGTCTCTGACCAGATGTAACTAATTTCATTTCTTTCTGTACTAAGTTTTTATTCTTAAGGGACTTGGTCCCAGAATAAAATTATTTTTCCAATTCTAAGTATACGCAGTAACAAGAATAATAAGATTGTTTTAAACTGTCTTTCTTTAGAGATCATGGATAAAGTATGGCTTCTTATATGTTTCGTAGAGAAAAATAGGAGCGGTTTGCTGAGAGTATACGTCACTGGATTTTTTCCTTACATTTGAAAGATAGCTACACATATGAACCGTTAAGTACAGCTGGTGCTATAAAATATACCTCTAACGTAGCCCCAACGAAAAAAAATTAAAATCTAAAATGTGCTTAAAATTCCTTTGCAAGCTATAAACCTCGTGCAACATAGTCCAAGAGCCGAGGCCAAATTTCATGACTTATTTGAAGAAAACTTTTAGACATACAGCCATTAAATGTCCACCCTCAGCAATCAATTTGCACTTGTCTGCCAACTCAAAGCGGGGGCGTTTCAAAATGGCGACCTCCGAAAGGGGGTAAAAAATATCAAAATATGGTATTATTTAAAGATGATTTATTTAAAGCAAACAAGAAACTGCAAACCCCCTAGGTGACAAAAAACGTTGTCTGCCAAAATTTGGAGGGGGCGTCGCACCAGACAAAATTCAAAATCCGCGTTTTTTTCAGTCCAAAAGTGGACCATTTGAAGACGATTTATTTCAAGCATACAAGAAACTGCATGCTCACTAGATAACAATAAACGTTGTCTGCCAAAATTTGGAGGGGGCGTCGCACCGGCAGACAAAATTCAAAATCCGCGTTTTTTTCAGTCCAAAAGTTGACAATTTGAAGACGATTTATTTGAAGCACACAAGAAACTGCATACTTCCTAGATGTCAAAAAACGTTGTCTGCCAAAATTTGGAGGGGGCTAAGCACCGGCAGACAAAATTCAAAATCCGCGTTTTTTCAATCCAAAAGTTGAAAATTTGAAGACGATTTATTTGAAGCACACAAGAAACTGCATACTTCCTAGATGTCAAAAAACGTTGTCTGCCAAAATTGGAGGGGGCTAAGCACCGGCAGACAAAATTTAAAATCCGCGTTTTTTCAGTCCAAAAGTGGACAACTTAAAGACGATTTATTTGAAGCACACAAGAAACTGCATACTCCATAGATGACAAAAAACGTTGTCTGCCAAAATTTGGAGGGGGCTAAGCACTGGCAGACAAAATTCAAAACCCTTGTGAAGGCGTCACACCGGCTGACATTGTTCAAAACTCACATCCTTTTCGTCCAACAGTGAACTTTTTGAACATGATTTCCTTTTTTATTTGATTTATAAGTAGTTTTTCTCTAGAATAATTTAAGGAAATTATATTATGTTGCTTTCTACGTATGTTACAATAAAATTATTTTAATATAAAATAATCTTGTTTAAAAATTTTAATGTAAAAAGTACCAATTAATATATATGAACAGTAATAATATAAATACCGGCCACATAATTAAAAAAGAATAATATGTCAACTTATAAAGTTATCAAATATGTACTATACTGGAACAAAATTCGTATAAAACTTGTATAGTAGTCTAGTTAATTGATTTGTAAAATGATAGACCAAGAGCCCGATAGAAAAACATACCGAGTTATTTCACCCCTTTTTTGTAATGCATGGGTGTAACCTGTTCACTGTTATGAATGAAAATTTATAAATTTTCCAATGAAGGTGAGTGCCGCAAAAATGACAGTGGGGGAAAGGAGTTGAAAATAGTATTTCTTAGAAGTTCGGAAATCGTTACTTTTAGTATATTTTGTGTTCTATTTATTATACGTTATTCAAGCAAATCAACTTTGCAACAAATTTTGTAATAGTCATTTTGTTCTCAGATCAATAGTTTTAGAGCGGTTTGGCCACCAAAGATTGACTAACTTCATATAAGTCGCACTTCTTCGTGAAAAGAAGCAGTTGGTACTTTTCCGTTGTCGGTTATAACTCTAATCCAAAATTTATTTTTTTCAACTGATGAAAATTTCCTTTTAGACATTATACATAAAATTTGTTTGTGTAATATAATATAATTTATCTATATAATGTATATAAAGTTATTTAAAATACCCATGCCAGCACGCTAAAAATCCGTACTATTGTAAAGTTGAAGTTTGTGGCACATATTTCGTTATAACACCAAAACTATTCGTCCGATCCAAAATTTATTTATTCTTTCTTTATTGGCTAAATTTTCTATCAGACCTCATATATGAAATTTATATAAAGCCATGTAAAGTTCCCATGCCAGCACGCTAAAACCCCGAAATGTTGTAAAATCCAAGTTTTTTGGTACATTTTTCATTATAACCCCAAAACTACTCGTCCAATCCAAAATTTATTTTTCTCAACTGATAGCTGACTAAATTTGCAATCAGACCCCATACATAAAACTTTGATCAAGCTCTGTAAAATACGCGTGCCAGCACGCTAAAAACAAGTTCTGTTGTTAAATACAAATTATTTAGATTATTTTTCGATATTAGTCCAAAACAATTTGTCTAAACCAAAATTTACTTTTTTCAACTGAAAGTTGACTAAATTTGATATCACATTTTATACATGAATATTTAATTGAAATCCATGCCAGCAGGCTATATGTGTATGTTTTGGTAAAAACATAACAATTTTACATGTTACAGTGGGCTGGCGTGGGTATTTTGCGGGATTCATTCATCATTATATAATTTGATTTGATTGTAAATTTAGTAAACTTTCATTGAAAAAAAAATTTTTGGATAAAACAAATAGTTTGGGGGTTATAGCGAAAAACGTGCCAAAAAACTTGGATTTCACAACATTACGAGGTTTTAATGTGCTGGAATTGGTATTTTACGTGACTTTATATCAATTTAATATATGGGTCTGATTAAAAATATAGTCAGCTATCAGTTGAGAAAAAAAAATTTTGGATCGGAAGAATAGTTTTGGGGTAATACCGAAAAATGTGCCAAAAAACTTGGATTTCACAACAGCACGAGGTTTTGGTGTGCTGGCAATAGTATTTTACGTGACTTTATATCAATTTAATATATGGGCCTGATTGCAAATTTAGTCAGCTATCAGTTGAGAAAAATAAATTTTGGATCGGAAGAATGGTTTTGGGGTAATAACGAAAAATCTGCAAAAAAACTTGGATTTCACAACAGTACGAGGTTTTGGTGTGCTGGCAATAGTATTTTACATGATTTTATATCAATTTAATATATGGGCCTGATTGCAAATTAAGTCAGCTATCAGTTGAAAAAATAAATTTTGGATCGGAAGAATAGTTTTGGGGTAATAACGAAAAATGTGCCAAAAAAAACTTGGATTTCACACCAGTACAAGGTTTTGATGTGCTGAAATTGGTATTTTACATGACTTTATATCAATTTAATATTGCCTGATTGAAAATTTAGTCGACTATCAGTTGAGAAAAATAAATTTTGGATCGAACGAATAGTTTTAAGGGTTTAACGAAAAATGTACCAAAAAATTCTGACGTGGGTATTTGGGTATGAATAGTGCCAAATTTCTTGCAAATTTGATTTGCTTCATAATCTACATAGCTCAAAATATACTAACAGGAACGGTTTCCGAGTTATTCGATCAAACGACTAAGAACATTCGATTTTCCAAGAACATACGTTTACGAAGAACTACATGTTTTTCACGTATTTTGTTCCAGGATAGTACATATTTCATAACTTTATAAGTTGAAATATTATTCATTTTTTAATTATATCGCCGTTATTTATATTATTACTGTTTATATGTATTAATTGGTATTTTTAACATTAAAATTTTTAAACAAGATTATTTTATATTAAAATAATTATATTGTACCATACGTAGGAAGCAACATAATATAATTTCCTTAAATTATTCTAGAGAAAAACTACTTATAAATCAAATAAAAAAGGAAATCATGTTCAAAAAGTTCACTGTTGGACGAAAAGGATGTGAGTTTTGAACAATGTCAGCCGGTGTGACGCCTTCACAAGGGTTTTGAATTTTGTCTGCCAGTGCTTAGCCCCCTCCAAATTTTGGCAGACAACGTTTTTTGTCATCTATGGAGTATGCAGTTTCTTGTGTGCTTCAAATAAATCGTCTTTAAGTTGTCCACTTTTGGACTGAAAAAACGCGGATTTTAAATTTTGTCTGCCGGTGCTTAGCCCCCTCCAAATTTTGGCAGACAACGTTTTTTGACATCTAGGAAGTATGCAGTTTCTTGTGTGCTTCAAATAAATCGTCTTCAAATTTTCAACTTTTGGATTGAAAAAACGCGGATTTTGAATTTTGTCTGCCGGTGCTTAGCCCCCTCCAAATTTTGGCAGACAACGTTTTTTGACATCTAGGAAGTATGCAGTTTCTTGTGTGCTTCAAATAAATCGTCTTCAAATTGTCAACTTTTGGACTGAAAAACGCGGATTTTGAATTTTGTCTGCCGGTGCGACGCCCCCTCCAAATTTTGGCAGACAACGTTTATTGTTATCTAGTGAGCATGCAGTTTCTTGTATGCTTGAAATAAATCGTCTTCAAATGGTCCACTTTTGGACTGAAAAAAAAACGCGGATTTTGAATTTTGTCTGCCGGTGCGACGCCCCCTCCAAATTTTGCAGACAACGTTTTTTGTCACCTAGGGGGTTTGCAGTTTCTTGTTTGCTTTAAATAAATCATCTTTAAATAATACCATATTTTGATATTTTTTACCCCCTTTCGGAGGTCGCCATTTTGAAACGCCCCCGCTTTGAGTTGGCAGACAAGTGCAAATTGATTGCTGAGGGTGGACATTTAATGGCTGTATGTCTAAAATTTTTCTTCAAAAAAGTCGCGAAATTTGGCCTCGGCTCTTGGACTAACACCTTGTACTTCACTGCCATCGATAATTTACAACCTTCTGAACGCAACATATGTCGATAAAATACCAAGATCATTGCCAAACTGACAATAAACAAGCGGCAGAAGGAAACTCCATTGACAGATCAAATATTTGCCTTAGATCTACGTAAGACATTGATTTTGAAATTCTAAATGGTAGCCTAGAATTTGAGACTTGCATTGTACTATTGGATTATTACTTTTTTTTAAATTCCTTTTGTGGAGTATTATTTTATTTTCAGGTTTCTCTATTCTCGTATATTTAGTTAGTATTTATGTATGAAATACCATAATTATTCATACAGTAGAAAACAAGCCAATCCTTTACCATATAAACAAAGACAAGTCCTAACTAAAATTAATACAGTATTTTACCCGATGTAACCTTTGCCAAGAAAGCCTAGCTGTTAAAAACACTAAACAGCATGATTTCCTATTTTATACTGAACAACTATGGTTTTTCTGACATGAAAGAGTTATTTTTTAAAAATGAAAAACACTGTGAAACTGAGGCTGATAGCAAACTGGTAGACAGGCAAAAATACATAGAGTGTGCTTTTGACATGTTAGAACATATTTTTAAAAATATTCATAGCACGTGTAAACATATTGAAATTTTATGAAAATGAAAAATAATCAATATAAGCTCTATATAAAGCATTTATAAAATAGCTCATTATTTAAATATTACAATTAGCACTCCCCGTCGCGTCTTCACCCGCTCTTATAACTCAAATCATTACAACTAATAATTGAAGTTTTATTTGTTTATCTATAAAAATTTTGCATTGAAGTATACAATTGACAATTATACCTTCACTATATTTTCACGCATAGCTCTAATTTTAACCTGGTTAAAATTGCACTTATTAGGTGATTGAAGATTATGTAAAAGCATAATTGGACATCCAATTTTTAATTTTAACGTGAGTTGGAAATTCAGATGGACAGAGGCTAAACAACTGTTACGGATAATTTATCAGTACTAAAGACCTATGAATCATATTTTTACGCACAATATAAAAAAACAAATAATCGACATTTTGATTTAGTTATAATTATTAATCGGCAGAAATAATTACATTGATTTAATTCCTAAGATTTTAGTTTTAAAACCATATAAGTATTTGACGATGTTGCTAACCTTGTTTCTGCCACTCAACATTGTACATTTAAATTTTTATTATTGTAAATATTATTATAACTAAACATTACTAGAACTATGAAAATTATACAGTTAAAATTTGGTACAGATGGGCTCAGCAGTTTTAACATTGTTAAATATATTTCGGAAATGGTGGCTTGATCACTTGATTTTCAAACTTCACTCGGAAGTCGCACCACATATATAGTCTTTTTTTAATAATTTAATTGAATATAAGTAAATTTTATTATCAATTTCGAGCTCTATATAACACTGTAACATTGTAGCCTCTCATGTAGAATAGCGCATGCCACCTTATAGTCAATTTTTAGACGTGACTGTTATCCAAATATTATGACTTATTTAATAACAAATTTACTGAAAATCAGTAGATTTTATTATTTCTTAACCATCCTGGTGCTATAAAGATGATGTGATTAAAATTTGGTACAGACTGGTTCAGTATTTTTGGCGGTTAGTGATCACAAACGAAATATGGCTTGTCCTTTTATATAATAGTTTAGATGTCAACGAGGAAAATAGATATATTGAAAAGGAACTATGATAATTATGATAGGTTAATTACCTGTTAAAATATTACTAATTAGTTAAGTAACCTATTACTGTTATTATTGTTGTATTTGCACGTTAATGTATTATAATATTTCACGCTAAAGTCGATACTATGGATTAGAGTCAATAATATCATTCATGAAACAAAACGAATTATATTGATTAGAGTAAAAAATTGAGTTGGAAACATGGACAATAAAGGCTAATCTCCAGAAAAAGCTTCTTGCCACTGAAATGGTGCCGAGCTGCAAGAAATTCAAAGAAGGAAAAAATCATAGAAGAAATGAAGGTGCGAAAAGACATTCTAGAAAAGATAGAGATAATATGACTTAGCTGGGACATTAACTATGGCCGATGGAAGGCAATTTTAAATAGGTGGAGAATAGAAGGAAGATATGTGTGTAGAATAATATAATAATAATATGGGTGAAGAATAGATGGAAGACAGAGATAGACCAAGTAGAACATGAAAGAGGAAATAGAAGAGAGGAATGGAGCTTAGACATAAAAGTATGGATGGAGGCCAATGAAAAATTTGGGTTTAAGAAAGGTCAACGCATTGTATAGAATTCTAAAAATACATAATTTCCAGAGCTTGAAAATATAGCAAAAACACATAACATAATAAATGCACATGTAATAAAGGCTTCATAAGAAGATTATGTTGCTTACTTTTTAACTATATCCTATTACATCTTCTACCCCACAAATATTATTTAATATATAAAAATTTTAATTTAACTAAATCTCAATAGAACGCAACTTTTTTCTTTTTGGCACTCTCAGCTGAAAAGGAAAAAGTTGAATCCGGAATACATCGAAGGGTTAATCTTACTCATACCAAAATCTGATTTAAATTTTAAATCCAGCTAGGAAATGCGCCTCAGACATGAATATTCATTGGAATTCCTATTAAAACTATATTATTTATTTATTTTAATAAATAATGATTATCCTTATTAAGTGCTCTGTTTATGTAACGGCAATCTATCTTATATATTTACGCAACATCTGGGCTATGACATTAACGTCCGGTGTCGCCGACAAACACCTGAATATGGAAATGACCACGCCTAACCAGGGCACTGTGGTTTATGAATCACAATATTACGCAATATCTCGTAGAAATGATGAACCTTGCTATTGGCGTCTTATCGGCTTCCCTTGAATTTTAAATAAACCGGATATTTTTTTTTCCTCCCGTCATCATTCTTATCTCAACGGTTTTACATTTATGGTAATAGGAATTTCCTTTTCCATTCTTCACTTCAATACTATTCCAAGTTAAAATAACATCGGTTTTAAGGACTTTCAATTCATTTTTTGTAGAAAAAATCAATAAGTTGTAAAACGCCCTACTGTTATCATCTGGTAGAAAATAATATCGCGTGTTCACTTGAGTCCTCTTTAGGCAATTACTCGAAAAATAGAGGTGTAATAGTTATGTTTAGCAAACAATCGGCGGAAATTGTAGTGTCTATATCAACTAAAATGGCAGATCACGTAAAATGACTATATTTCAGACTGTATCTATAATTTTCTCATGAATCACACGAATCATAGGATTTAATTATTTTTTACTTTAATATAATCTTGTTTTATTTTTTCTACTACTATTATTTAATTTAATTTTATTATTTCATTATATATATATATCACTTACACGTATATTGTGCACTTATATTATTTATGTATAGCGTAGTTCATTTTTGTTCTCTTCTTTTTCATTTATTTTTTTTACTGTATATAATGTGTGAATGTAATCATAAAATCTATAAAACTCGTTTCCCAAATTTTTGGCAGATTGTAATAATTACTCAATTTAAGTGTAAAAAAATAAATAAATAAAAGAAATTAAAGAGAGTTGCAATTATACCTTTTTTAATTCCAAAAGCGACAGCTTGTAATATTTATATTTTATAAATATGTATGCACATTTTTTAATAATACGTGTTTACATTCAAATAAAATAAAATCTTGAAAATATATTTTGTTTACAGTTTTGAGGTATTCTATGGGTTATCGCAGTCGTACAACACATATTACTAATATAAACAATAGTATATTGTCAAACACTAGCGAACTGGCAGTTGAAGACCCGGATCTGACATAAAGCTTCCATTCTCAGTCTTACTTAACAAATAAGTGGCCCATAAGTCCCAGTATATTTTTAGTTTTTCTAATTTTGAGATTACGTGACTCGACATTCAATATTTTAAGATAAACTCTTCTTGTTTACCCAACTCAGGTTGTTTAAATCCTTAATGCTCCTTATTATGTCACAAACAAACAGTCCTGTGAAAAAATATAAACACAACTTATAAAAATAATGTATTTATAAAATTTAAAAGTAAATGCATTACACAATTATGTTTTTAGACTTTATGTATTTATCTTATTGGACTGGTGTGAAGCTTAAGTGGACATTGATCTATTTGATAATTTACAATCAACAGATTTTGTAAACAAATCTTATTTATGTTGTGAATAAGTATAAACTCAATGTTTGTTTTCTATTGACTGGAGTATTAAGGATTAAAATATCACTTCAGTTTTATTCCTGCTGTTAAAGAGTGTTCATCTTTGATACCATAAAGCTTCATTTAGTAATTAATTTTTTTTTAATAATGCCGCGGGGGTTACAACTCACGGAAATTGAGCAGCAACGAATAATGGACTTAGGGAGAGCTGGGATGACCCAGAGGCAAATTGCTCATGAGATAAACCGCTCCCAGGGAGTAGTCAAAAACTTTTTAAAGTGCGGCCCTGAAAATTACGGGAAAAAGAAAAGAAGTGGAAGGCCTCCAAAAATTTCTAAGCAGGTGGAACGGGCAGTTTTGAGAGAAAATTTCGAAAACAGGAGCTTCCTCTGCACAGATTGTGAGGCGATTCAACTTAGGATGTGATGCTAGTTTGGTGAGGAAGTGGTTAGCTGAACCCAAGTTCTTCAAATATCGTAAAATTATGAGAAAACCACAGCTTAAAAAACATCATTTGCAGCGACGATTGCAGTTTGCAGAAAGACATATCCAAGACAGCAATAAATGGTCAAGAGTTATTTTTAGTGATGAAAAAAAATTTAACATTGATGGCCCAGATGGATTTAATTACTGCTGGCATGACCTTAGAAAAGAAAAAAAAAATGATCACGAAGAACACATTGGGGTGGAGGAGTAATGGTCTGGGCTGCATTTAATGAAAAGGGAAAGTCTCAAGTTGCATTCATTGCTGGCAAAATGAATGCTGTCAGGTACCAAAATGTTTTAGAAGAGTTCCTTTTTCCGTTTATTACAATGTTAGAAGAAGAAGATCCCATTTTCAACAAGATAATGCGCCAATTCATACAGCACGCTCAACAAGACAATGGTTTGAAGATTTCAGACTCAATGTTTTGGATTGGCCAGCTCTTAGTCCAGATCTCAATCCCATTGAAAACTTGTGGGGAATCATGTCTAGAGAAGTCTACGACCCTCAGAAACCAGAAATCCAAAACATTGATGAGCTCAAGGAAAGGATGACACAAGCTTGGGAAAACATACCAGAGAGCACTTTACTTAATTTGGTAAGAAGTGTTCCTAAAAGACTGTTGGAGGTGATTAAAAAACATGGTGGAAGTTCTCATTATTGAAACGAATTTACTCATTAAAGAGACATTAAAGTTTTGAGTTTATACTTTTAGCCATATGATGAAATTATTTATTAAAATTGTAATTAATCATTTACTGTATACATTAAATAATATATTTTGTTACTCAGATTCCAAAATTAATGACTTAAATGAATTGAAGAAGTTTTTTTTGTCTTGAGTTTATATTGTTTCACAGGACTGTATCTATAACGATCGTATTGTTTTATTATGTTGCAGATTTGGCCCAAACCAGATCTTATCCTTTCATAGTAAACTTCATACCTACTCGAATCTACTAGTCTCCCAACTTGCCTCACACTCCATTACAGATAATCTATCTAAAAAGATGATGGCGTCTGAAAAGAAGATAGCCAAGAGACCTTCTAATGTAGAACTTTTATTGAAGTGCTAGTGAGAAGTTCTTAACATTGACAAACCATTGTAATCATTAATTTCAAATTTACTTATTGTATATAATTTATACATTTGTAAATATCAATAAACAGCTTCTTTTGAAGAGAATAATTCTTTGTATCGAGAAAGCATCGAAATACTCAGTTTAAAGAAAACAATAAAGGACAATCGTTTCGATATCGAAATCGTAGGTTTGGGATGGAGTCAGTTGATTTAAAAAACTTTTGGATAAATTAAAACAACAAATATTTTGAAATAATATTTGTCTAAACGAACGAATAAATCGTTGTCTGGAGCTAAAATAGAGAACAGACATGATGAATTTTCGAAATCCAATAATCACTTAAATATGGACTTGGCTTATGAAACATAGAACATGAATATTTAATCCACTACCTGTTTTATTTGCATCCCGAACTTTACCCTCATGAATTTACAAACCCTGAATTGTTTTGGAATCAGTATTTTACCCCTGTTATCCTCTTGCATCGTTTTCCACTCAATGTGAATATCGCGGATAAGAGGGCGTAATGCGTGGGTTATATCGCAGCATTATCATTGCAAATATGAAGGGAATATGTTTTTCAAATATAGTGATTATTTGCTATAAGTAATCTCCTTTAAATCTTTAGTTTAAAATCTTTAAAACCACTAATTTTTTTGTTTTAATATATATATTTGAAATAAACTTTAATTAAAAAGCTACCAACCCGTAGTTATTTCCATATCATTAGATTTTTCTTATTTTACTAAAAGTGTACGTATCAATAATTAGACTTTTTAAAATTATAGTTGTTAATTTGTGTATATCGCTCTCACTCAGCTTCCATTGGTATTATCCATACCACTGACACAGCTGAGAGAGAAGCGCTGGAATCTGTTAAAACCTGAATTGGGGGACAAGTCTGGTTGGGGGATCTCTCGGATGTGTATGTACCGTAAATAAAGTATGAATGTATTTTTAAAATTTAATTTAATTTCTTTCTTTTTTTTACTATTATAATTGTTTTTTTATATTTGTATTATTTATTTTATTGATTACTTATATTTTTTTCTTCACTTTATGTATTATATAGTTTGAAGTACATTGTGTATTTATTTAATTTTTGTTATCACATTATTTATTGTATTATATATTATGAGATTCTTTAATTATTTTTATTTATTATTCTTTTTATAATAGTATATAATATTATATAAATAGTATATAATACTATAGTAGCATCCTCCTTCGCGGGTTTCCTCGTTCTCATAAGTAAAGAGCTTAAATAATTTTAGCCAATAATTGAAAATTTGTTATATTGGTTTGAGTGAAAAAAGTCATGTTGAAACCTTTTTTTCCATCTTTAAATGTGTAACGTTTTCTTCACACTTAAAAACGTAACATTTTGACACGCCCTAGCTCTCTTTATATTACTCTGATCGAAAATAGGCTAATAGTCTTCTTATCAGAAATTTAATTTAAAATGGTTTTTGTAATATTTGTCACTAGGACCTACCTTTTAGGGGCAACTAATTGGTTTGAATAAAAAAGTCATGTTTAAAACCTCTATTTGCTCACAACTTTGTTTATTTCGAATAATTATTTATTTTTAATTTAATTTAATTATTAATTTAAGAAATTTGATCCTTTTAATTCTAAAATTTAAATTAGTAAAATCAGTCGATTACCAAATTTTATATACAAAGAGTTTTTCTGTTAATATTAATATTGTTAGCATAATGTGGCCGGATATAGACATTCACCAGTCACATGCATTATTTTTCCTTGGGGGAAATGTGCACCAAAACACAGAATATGTTTCCAGCTATGACAGTGCTTTGCGGAGATCCTATCCATAGAAAGATATGGTTCCATAGCAACCTTTGTAACATAAATGAACCAAATTGAACTGCATATTCTGTATGAACGTTGACCCTTTGTCTACTCCGTTCTAATAAACACCGGTTCACAAAGCAGACCTGTGGTAACATACTGCAACCACTAACCTCACTAATTGTCTTCCACGAGGATAACCAGAGGCACAACCCGCAAGAGACCAAGACACCATGTCTAATTAACAGAGAAGGGGATTCGTAACAATCGTTGCATCAAAAAGTTGGGTTTCAAAGAATGATTTCTATAGAGAGGCCATCTTCATCCTCCTGAGAGAGTAATATTGGTGTGAAACAACTTGTTGGCCTCAATTTGAAAAAAAATAACCAAGCTATCTCTTATATTTTGAAACGTCACTGTACTTCAAAAATAAAAGCATAAAGCATTTCAATACCACCTGAGGGTTATAAGGGTCAATACTTTTAAACAGTTTTACTAAATTATCAATAATTTTACTCGTTTTTGTTTTTGTTTAAATAGTTGTCTAAGCTTTTCGAGGATAAAATCCTTATGGATGAACACAATTCATGATTAATTCCACATATGATGTATTTGAGTTCCTACTATTTATGTTACAATTTGGTTTTATAGAGTTATTTACATTTATAGAAAGCACGTCCATGTCAAAAGATAAAAGGTTTTAGTGAAAACGCAGACGCGGAAGATATTTGTGCCAGAGGAGAGTCAGTTATCAATCTAAATACTATAGAAAAAGGACATTATTCTAGGACTATGACCCTTAAGAATAACATTACACAACAAAAAATTATACCATGTCTGACCTAGAGAATTTTTAAATAGTACAAGATAAAAGTATATTTAAATATCCATGATAAGGTAACAGAAAACTAGAAACAGATTAGAAAAAAATAAGGAAAGAAAAAAGTAGTCATTATAAGAATGTATGAAGATGTATTAATGAGTTATTACGAATGTGAGAAGAGAGAGAATTCCAGAGAGAATTTCCTCTCTACTCCTCTCTTACTCTCTACTACTCGGAGTATTATACTCCGAATTTCGTTCGGTTTCCAGGCTTCACTGGAATCCATATGTCACATCACATATTTATAGCTTTTTTAATAATTTAATTGAATATAAGTAAATTTTATTATCAATTTAAGGCTCTATATAAAACCGTAACTTTGTAACCTCGTATGTAGAATGGCGCTCGCGACCTATTCGTCAATTTTCAAACATCACAGTTATCCAGTGACATAAATATAATTATCGTTATTAAATATAATATTATCGTTTTTTATTTACTAATAATTTGAAAACTAGTAGATTTTATTAATGCTAAACCATCCTGGTACTATAAAGATGGTGTGATTAAAATTTTGTACAGATTGGTTCAGTAGTTTTTGCGGTTAGTAGTCATAAACGAAACCAACTTTAGTGGCTTGTCATTTTATATAATAATATAGACTTGTAGATATCTACTTTTTCAACAAAAAACGAAAAAAAGATAAAAAGCTGTATTCTTTAAAACCGTTATAAAACTAGGATATCTTGGCACTGATATCACCATACTAACAATCATAATATCTAAATAGCTGGAGCAATCTAAACATCTTATAAAGAGGGAAATAAATAGCAGTGACTAAATAATCACTAGTGAAGAGAGAAAAAAAAATAAGTTTATCTATTTTTAGATTATAACCTATTGTCCATAAATAGACTATATCGCACAAAAGTAACTTCATTATTTTCTCAGTTCTTATTTTATGATAATCGAATTTCTCGGTATACCATTCGAAGCGAAATAGCACAATATAGGATTGAAATATTGTTTTACAAACAGTTTACTAGTTTCATTTTATAACTTTATTAGCATTTTTAATTAAAGTGTCAAAATCAAAGTTGTATAGCATTAAATTTACTTTAATTTCATAGACACGTTTCTGGCACTTGAAGCAAATGTTTGGTTAAAATGTGAGGAAAACTTTTTTTTTTTTTTTTGCGAAACGTCGATTTTCAAAAGTTCAACAATATGAATAGGATCGATTTTATAGAAAATTTAATTTTCTTTGATTTTTATCTGAAACATATTTTTCTAGAGTTTACTGTTTTCGAGATATAATCGAAAAACCCAAAAATGGGACCTTCTCTTCCCACCATTAGCTCACCCCTCAGGGGCGGGACTTCTAGTATGTTTATCTTTTAAGTAGTCCTAACGAAGCCCTGAAGTAAAAGATAATCGCATATTTTACGCACTCTACAATATGTTTAATGACAGGACTATTGCCTAGGCTTGTACTGTACTCTTCGTATGTAGAGGTGGTGTCAGTCTGCGAGCAAATACTAAAACTAAGAATGGATATGATTTTTTTTTTCACTTTTATTAATTTACAATATTTATCAGTATTATTATATTTAATTCAGTATGTATAAATTTATTTAATAATTTCTTTGATTTGTTTGTAAATAAGGGATGTGTAAAATGATGACACTTGAGAGGACCGATTGTAATATTTACCAAAAATAAGGATGTTAAAATAACAATATAAACAAAGAAAAAAAGAATCACTGTTGACTAGGTTATTATATCACCTGTCTAGCACCATTCTTTCCCGTTACACACAGTGAAACATATAAAATATATTACTAAATTCACGATTATATTTTAGTTTTATATAGACCACTAAATAAATATATCAAATGAATTCTGTAAATAGAAAAACAAAAATATACGATTGTGAAGTTGATGAAAAAGAAGAAATTGCCATTTGAAGACAAGAAATATTTTAGAGACACGAGGCGTAAAAGCCAGAATAAAAGCCGAGAAGGGCGAGTAAGTCGGAATATCCCTGACCTCTTCACTGTTCTAGCCATCCCATCCACACGTCCTAGACACTCTCCTTCCGTTCATGTTCTTCTTTTCT
Source organism: Euschistus heros (assembly GCA_003667255.2). Classification (NCBI taxonomy): domain Eukaryota; kingdom Metazoa; phylum Arthropoda; class Insecta; order Hemiptera; family Pentatomidae; genus Euschistus; species Euschistus heros. The sequence goes on along the minus strand of RCWM02000105.1, from coordinate 241,944 downwards.
TAGCAAACCATTTTAAATATTTATAAGGCATTCTCTCTCCAGCGGGGAACGAGTGCCGTAAAGGTTATGGAGTTTCCCAAAATAAATACCTTTTGCTCATGGTAAATACGGGATGTTTTCATTGGAAACATCGCACTGAAGATGAACCTTTGATAGAATTCTTAATGTTGAATATTTTTCCTTTTTACAACCTTCCTTATCACTACAAAAAATATGTAAAAATCTTCCTTTAGAATAATTTTAAATCAGGAAATAAATATACTTTAGCCCTGATTCAAAATCACAATTTATACGTAGAATTTCCCTAGTAAAAAGTAAGCTAACCGTTGAAAATTTATATTATTTAAGGCCTACATCAATTTAACATGTTTTAGTTCTCAGAATAAAGGTTTTAAATCGTTTCTGAGCTTTTAGAAAACTATTCTATCATTAGTGTTTCCGTTCATTAACATTATTCAACATCCAAACCGTCTTCGTCCGCTAAAGTCCATTCGAATCAAAGATTTTTTAAAAAATTCAACTACGGCAGAGACTACATGGTGACATGTAAGTAATATCTCAATCAAGTCTAGGTCATTTAGATAGCCTTTAGCAATTATGTTTGATAAGGAATGTTGATAAACTCAACAATTTTAATCGTGTTTTTTTTCGTGCCATATCTGCCTTCCTGAAACCTATCCCTTAAATCATTTGTAAGACTCAGATTCCATATCGAGCAAATATTTTAAATTTTGAGTTCCATAACTCTAGTACATTTTTATTATCTAAAACGTATTTTTTTAAATAATTTAATTTCACAGCTCAGTCATAAGTCACGCTTTTCCACAATCACCAGGAGATATCAAAACCTTTAACAATTTATATAATTGTTATTAACAATTTATATTGTATTATATCATACAATATAATACCATGCAGATCCATATTCCAAAAAGGATGGACCGGTGGTCTTAATTAATTGGGTGTAAATAATATTAATGATTTTATTTTCTCTTAGTTAGTTGTTTGCACTAAATGGAATGAAAACAGGTTCTGCCCACAAGCACTTCATCTATGACAAAACATATACAAGTTGATAATAATATTTAACATCTGGTGCTGATAAATTTATACTTCAAACGGATTTCCACTTCATCTTAAACAATGGAATAAACCTTAACCTTTTTTTCCGGGTTCTACTCTCTCAAAAAATATTCAAAACGTGTCTAGTTGTTTGAATGAACGAGACAATATTGAGAGAACTGCGACAATAACAAAAATAAAAATCGGAAATTAAAAAAAAAAAAAAAAAAAAAAAAAAATTAAAAAACTAAAAAAAAAAACAAAGGAGAGGGAAACAGAATTTAAAAAACTCAGTGAACGCAATTTTCCTCAATTGGTAGGAAAACGTTCCAGCCTCGAAACAAATCCATTTTCTTGTTTTCCGATATTCTGGTGCTGGAATTGATTCCATTGTAAATGGACCAAGCTATAGCTTAAACTTGAAATAAAAACTATTAACATATATTTTGATGTATTTAACATCATTATTATACTACGTGGTTACCCACTATTGAATTAGTGTCACTTGAAATTTTAGTCATTTCAGTTTACGAAAGCCTCAAACGGTTGAGTCTCGTTTCTCAATTACATTATATCCATCTTGATCTAACTATCTTTCTATTTGTATTAATCATTTCATCTGGAAAGTAACTTGGAATATAATCATCCACCATTAAATACAACATAATTCCTCTGTATTAGATCTTACTAACTAAGTAAGATCGTTGAACTCAGTACAATATCAATGTTTGGCACATTCACAGCAGCTCTTTGTTCGTCCTATGAACCACACACTATATACACATATGTGTCTAAAACTATATAGTGCATGCCCATGAGTTTTTTATATAGTCATATGCTCTGAAGTATAAAACAACATGTACCACTCTTGTTATTGATCATAATACTTCTAATATTGAATTTATAACAACTATATCTAAACATTTGGAAGTTTGCCTTTTTATTTTTAAAATTAGATGATTTTTATTAAAAGTAATGTTTCCAATTCATATACATATACAATGCCCAAAGCAGCATTTCTGTATGGATCATATTTCATTTAGCGTATAGTCATGAAATCAAATTTTATAAAAAGCAAGATTGCACAATCTATTTCTAGATCATGGCGTCCTCCAAAAGCCTCTACAATTTTCCTCTATCCTGTGCGTAACCATCCAATCACATATTCTCACGAGATTTTTCGCATAGGTGCGAACATTGCCGACTCAACTTAAATTTAGCCTCCCGAATTTTTTTAAGACAGACTTAGAACATTGACAAATGATTGTCCAATGCCAATATGATCGAATTCCAACACCTGAGCAGTATAGTTAAATACTGATACTACCTAGCTAAACTCCTATTTCATCTCATTCACAAGATCCAAACTGAACTAGACGTAGACCAAGCAATATCCTTGTAGTCGATTATGCTTCTCGAAGTATCATGTCCCATTATATTTGTGAAATTCAGCAAGCAGGATATGTTTTTTGTAAAACAGACGATTTTGGCAAAATATATTTTTGAAATGATTTTTGCAATTGTTTAGAAGGAAAAAACACCTCCAATAAGGAAGAATACATCTATCGAGGTTTTTTCCTCATATATAGTATCTGATTTCTCTCTGAACTGAGTAAATTATCATGAGATATGGAATCCGAGAGAAACCTTCTGCACCAACATAAACAGAATTATTTGGGGAAAGTTGTGGCCGTTTTAGATTAAACAGATAACGGTTTCACAACAATCTATTGATATTTCTCGTTTCTGTTTTGTTTTATTTTCCGAATATAAAAATGATTCTTTATAAACAAAATAAATTAGAATAGGAACAATAAATAATCATTGGCATGTCACTATATGAAATAAATGAAATAAATTTATACAAATGCATATTATATTCACATTAATACCTAACAATATATCTGTAGTATAGAAAAAAAAGAAAGACAATTATTTATAATAAATAAATATAAGTAACATTTAGAATAGAAAAATAACTAACTAATTAATTAATTCAATTTTAATTTTAGATGAAAAAAAACAAAAAATCATATCCTCTTAGATTAAAAACATCTTAAATTCTCAATGAATCGTGAAAAACAAGTCAAACCTGGATAAACAGCAACCTAGTGACCTAAAATTACATCGATTTTCAGCTGTCTGTCACCACGTTAAATAATACTTCAATTGTTTTCAACATCATACATAATATTTTCTCTATACTAAAATAAATAGTGCCACTTAAAAAAAATTACATACCAAAACCCAGCTTCAACAAGCTCCGGTACACCTGCAAATATTTTACAAATTAATTAAACTGAATTTTTTTTTTTTTTACTTTGTATTTTGAATAATTACAAGCTGCCTCACTCAAGGGCAATGACCAATATGGATGACAAAGACTCATTCACACAATATGTACAATGATATATAATAAAATAAAGTATAAGAAATAAAGCCATAAAATTAAAATAAACAGCCTCTAAATATGCAAGAAATAAAATAAGGTACAAAATAAAATAAAGCGCAAAGTAAAATAGCAAATAATAAATGATAATAATACACAAGAATAAATTATAATAAAACTGAAAGATTAGTAAAAAATATTTGGTTGTCCGGAACTTAATCCAGGTTTATGCCAAAAATTCCTAAAGTTAAGATAGAACATACATGCATATGTTTATACATTCATATGAATTTTATAGTGTTCTGATTACTTTTCAGAGGTTATATACGAGATTTTTTGAATAATTTTCAAATATTTGTTATTTTTATAAGAATTATAAAACTTAAAATATTTATAAAGAAAATATATATAAACTAAAACTATTAGATCCAGCCAAGTCATTGAGATACAAGGGACCGCAAGAAAAAAAAAAAGTAAAAGAAATTAATCTAGATTAATGCCAAAAATTCCTAAAGTTAAGATAGAAGATACACAAAACACATTAGATACACCTTTACAACTCACTCCACCACCGCCTTCCTTCAAACCATCACAAGTTGCAGAACAAATAAGACAATTTCTTCCAAGAAGAAAATCCCCTGGACATGACTTAATTAATGCTGAGGTGTTCCGGCGAAAGGCTCTAGTGTTCCTCACGACAATCTACAATTCAGTACTTAGGACAACAAAATTCCCCATATAGTGGAAATATTCTCATATAACTATGATCAAAAAACCAGGCAAAGACATAAGCAGCCCTTCCTCTTACAGACCAATACGTTTACTTACTACATGTTCTAAACTATCCGAAAAATTACTATATCCAAGAGACATATGTTAGACATACTAACCGACAACATAATAATTCCCGACCATCAATTTGGATTTAGAAAATTACGCTCAACTACTCAACAGTTACGAGTACACAGAGAGACTGACTACATTTCGATGGCACTAGAACAGAAATTATATGCAAACGGAGTGTTTCTGGATGTCACTCAAGCGTTTGACAAAGTCTAGTACCAGGGGCTTCTCTTCAAGCTTAAGACTACTCTACCACCTACCTATTATCTTATTCTTCAGTCTTTCCTGTCTGACCGATTTCCTCTGTTCGATATGGTTCAGGGATTTCATCTATTTGCCCAATTTCTAGAGGTGTACCTCAGGGATCAATACATTAAATTCCTCAAAGTTCCGTGACTCTTACAGCCACGTACGCAGACGACACAGCTATAATTACGAGACACCAAAATCCAACACAAGCATCATTGAATTTGCAACACCACTTTCAAGATATACAAGACTGGTGTAAACTTTAGAAGACCCGACTAAATCACCATAAGTGCCAGCACATTACGTTTACTCTAAGACACGAAACATGCCCTCCCGTTTACATTGACAATATCCCAATTCCACAAACGGACAAAATACAATATTTAGGACTTACATTCGATAGAAGAATGACATGGGGCCAACATATTAAGAAGAAACGGACATCATTAAATGTGAGACTAAAACTGATGTACTCACTTTTCAGGAAAAAATCAAAACTACATACAAGACAAGAATTAATAACACACATCTACTTAAACCTTCATGGGCCTACGCATCACAAATTTATGGATCTGCTAAACAGACACACATAAAACGATTACAAACTTTTCGATCCAAGACATTAAGACTAATAACAGAAGCAACTTGGAACGTTAACAATAAAACTATACACACCGACTTACAAATACCAACAGTCATTGAACACATACGGACCCACTACCGACTGTTCCATGAAAAATTAAAGGGACACCCAAAAAAATTCATCAATAGTATGGCCACATCTCTCATGCCGGATAATACCAGGAGGAGACTGAAAAGAAACTGGACGAGAGACCTACTTATATAGAAGTAAACCAAAGACAAGGAAGGTGTGCCACTGGGCACTATCTCCTAACATGCCTTTTATTGGCAGGTGTGGATTCAAAAATAAAAGTGAAAAAAAAAAAAAAAAAAAAGAACATACATAAAAATGTATATACATTCATATGAATTTTATAATGTTCTGATTATTTTTCAGAGGTTATATGCGATAAGTTTTAATTATTTGTTATTTTTATAAGAATTACAAACATTAAAATATTTATAAAAAATAAAAATATATATATATATATATATATATATATATATATATATATATATATATATATATATATATAAACTAAAACTATTAGATCCAGTCAAATCATTGAAATACAAGGGACCAGAAGAAAAAAAAAATAAAAGAAATTAGAGAAGAAAAAATTAATCACTTAAAATTAAAAAAAAAAAGTCCTAAAATACTTTTGATACATGACTTCTTTCAAGAATATCGTGACAAGTGCCTCCTACAAACCAGCTGTGACGTCGAATTAATGGAGAATCATCGACCAACCCAATAAAGTTAGAAATAAAACTAAAATGGCAGCGGAACCCGTGCCAAGTCACTTTCCTGAACAGGTGGAAAGCTTCATCTAGCGACAAATTTTATGAACTGTCAAGGACTAAATGGACCAGAAAAATTCGCACTTCTCTTACTACAAATCATCCAGGAAAGGAACACGTTCTAAATTAAATTAAAATTATTATAAATTAGATGTAAAATTTAAATTTAAATTATTGGGTAGTTAGGCTGCTCTCAGTTTACTAAACCTTAAACGGTTCGGTCTCATTGCTCAATTCATTAGTCTATCTAGTTTATCTGTCTTTGACTGCCTCTTACTGTGGTTATCAAAAGTCTCAACTTTACGACGTCTGGCTCATTAATGAAGCAAGCACCAGATACGATGCTTTATTTGATAGCAACATGCAAGAATATAATTTATCTGAATGATCGTATAAAGTTATGGAGAATATAAGAAAATCAGTACAATTGTTCTGCCTGGATATTAAAAGAAAATTGACTGCTGTCACAGGTTTACAATAAAATTCGAATAATTAATAATTTATTTGGAAACCATTTTGAAATTAGTTTCTAGTGGTAAATCAATTAAATTCACTTAATGATTTAGTGAAACTTAAGATTTCTATCTGAGGCATTATTCCTGGTAATATATGACAGTATCTAACTATAAAGTGCATTTACATGTTCTCGAAATTATTTCTTTTTTATTACTCTGATTGGGAAATTGTCAGAAGGAGCATTGCAGGGCCGACAAAATTCTCCTTTCATCAGATCCACATTTCTCAACATTAAAAAAGGCTGGCTCTGAAAAACAAACAATGGACGAAAATGTTTTAACATGCTTAATTTTAAGAGAAATTATAGTATTAGTTTAGTTTCTAGTGTTTCTAAGGAGGAATAAGGTTTTTTATTTGTAATTCTATTTATATATTTGTTTTTAAGTTCGTAAATGCCATATGTAAGTTTCAATATACATTTTATGTAAGTTTATACAATAATAAATTAATTTGTCTGTCATGTTTGTGTTGTTTAGTAATTTTAAAAAATAATAAACCTTGCCAAGACAAAATGATTTTTGATTTCTGGCCCCTTACACTCGTGACACTGTGCGTCATGTAACCGTTCGAGGGAGAGACCAAGAAGTTAATGAGACGATTGTGTTATGACCAATCTCGTGGATTTGGTTTTTGAAGAGGTGAGATGGAAGGAATAGTGTGGTCAGAGATAAAGGATGTCGGCATCGTCCCTTCGGGTTCCCTTTCCTTTATTTAGCTTTGAATTAAACCCATGCATTATATAATATAATATCAGATATTTTAATATATAATTTAATTCCAAAAGTGGCAATTTAATTCCAATATTTTTTTAATAAAACTTTATTCTCGAATTCTATCCAATGAACTTAAAGAAAAATAAAGAAATGGAAGTTAAAGAAGTACGGCGATTATTTTTATTATAGAAATAAACAATTTAGAATTTTATTTTTATATATATATATATATATATATATATATATATATATATATATATATATATATATATATATATATATATATATATATATATATATATATATATATATATATATATATATATATATATATATATATATATATATATATATATATAAATAAATATATTATGTGTACTATTATGAAAGGTTTATATTGAGAGATTACGTCTCGTATTGAATCGTCGGTGGTTGAGAAGAATTATTAATGAAGTTCGACGACAATAAAGTGGGAAATAAAACGGCTGGCTGCGGTAACTGGTAGTTAAAAGTTATTGCCCCTCAGGCGTTCCAGATTACTGTTAAACTGGGGTCATATTCTGGGGTTATTTCTGTTAGATCACAGGGCTTAGTTCAACGTATTATGGTCTGCAGTTCCTATTATAACCACATAAATAATGAGTAACTGAACATTATAACCTGAGATCACATATTTTATTATACTAAATAAAGAAATAAAATTTAAAAGTAATAATGTAGGTTAATGCACCATACATAAATAAAAAGAAAAAAACTCCATTTCTCCCTGACTGGGAAAAATAATAAATCAATAGGTATATCTATAATCTAGTTTTTCCAGTTTAAATTTTAGAATTAAAAGGACGACATCCTACAGTATCCTTTAATGATATTCCAATAATCCCTGTTGAACAGGTCCGCTACCTAGGACTCCACTTGGACAAACGTCTTACTTGGAATCCACATACAAGACTAAAACGACAAGAAACTGCCCGTCGTTACAGACTACTTCAACATTTACTAGACAAACGTTCAAAGCTCCCAATTAATTACAAAAGACTCATTTACATGACAGTGATTAGACCTATTTGGACGTACGGAGTTGAGCTTTGGGGCTCTACTAAACCATCCAATTCATCTCGTATCCAATCCTTATAATCCAAAATCCTTCGAAAAATCCTCAATGCTCCTTACTATGTGACCAATAAACTTATCCATAAAGATCTTAAATCGATGTGTTACTGATTTAGCCCAAACCAGATACCCATCCTTCCATACTAAGCTCCATAACCAATCCTATTCACTAGTCTCTCAACTTGCTTCCCCCTCCATCCCTGATAATCCTCCGAGGCGTCTGAAAAGAAGATGGCCTTGAGACCTTTTAGTGTAGATTTTATTGAAGTGCTACTAGTGAGTAGTTCTTCACAAGTTATTTACATGCCATTGTATTCACTGTCAACACATTTACTTGTTGTATATTATTTTGTACATATCAATAAATGGAAAAAAAATAAATAAAATCATTAAAAGGATCAAATTATTTAAATACATAATTATATTAAATTTACAATTAATGATTATTCGAAATACTCAAAGAAGAAAGAAAATATAGGTTTCAGACGCGACTATTTTTATTCAAACCAACATAACTCCTAAATGGTAGTAGTACAGTCATTTTAAGTTTTAACTGCGGAAAAATTCCTAATAGGCTGAATTTTTGTATACACCTTTATTACGGCGTTTTAATAAATATGTGAAAAATCGACATTAATATCGTGTCGGCTAAAAAAGTTTTCCGCGAATATCTCGCGACCTATTGCTCGGAGGTCATAAAAAAAAAAATTGCTCATTGTGCAATTATTTACAAAAAAATCCGTTTGCATTTTTCTATATGATTAACTATTTTTTGAGCAAAGCTCTAAGAAAGCGACTAACTTTCCGCCGCACTTTTGTAAGCCGCACTTTTCCGCGAAAACTTATTTTTTTACTCTTCTACTTTTTGTCTGATCTAAAATATGTTTTTTTTTCATCTGAGAGCTGGTTTAATTTTCTGTCAGGCGCTATATATGAAGTTTTGATCAAGTTTCGTAAAACATACATGCCAGCACGCTAAGAACCACGTTCTACTGTGAAATCCTTATTTTTTTGGCATAGATCTCGTAACTCCAAAAATATTTAAATTATTTGTCCGATCCCGCATTCCCTTTTTCCATCTCAAAGCTGGTTAAATTTACTATCAGATCCCATCTATAAAATTTTAATTAAAATTTTTGAATCATTCTGTTAAAATGTACTAAATGAAATATAATAATAATGCAATGAAACGTTTTGCATTTTGTACTGACATAAATGATTGGTATATAAGCAGCTGTTTCAACTTGAAAATAAACTAAAAAATCGCAAATTAAATTATGCTAAAAAAACAACATAAAAACTTTAAAAACTGACTATTTAGCTCTTAATATAAAAATAATATTTTTTCGGGATAACATAACCACCTGTTCCAACTTCTGTATATTTTACCATCCCTTCCCCCTTTATCCCGTATTGTTAGTAAAAAAAAAAAAAAAATCTGGTCAACTTAAGTATAACGCAATATAGAAGAAAAAGTATATGGATGGGGATCTCTAGTCTGATCACTTAAGCAGCACAAGGACAAGCTGGTGCTGGGTGCTGGCTCAATCATGCTTTATTAAGTCTGTTATTTATGGTATTATATCACATTACCTCAAATATCATATTATATAAAAAAGAAGAAATATTTATATTATATTGGCTTGTCCATAAATATAGACTTTCTTATATTTAAATTACCTCTCAGTACGAAAAACTGTATTCAATTTTTAATAGATTATTTTCTTGTAAATATTTTTTATTCGTCTTTTAAACAAAAATTTATTTCACGTCTTTACCATTTCACTCCTTGGAAATATTTCAGCGTTTATTGACAAGTTTAAACATGGTTTTCATATAATTTAAATTTAAGTTTCAAACTCAGTTTGAACGCGGCTGAAAGAGGCATACATATTAATAAAAACCACCGTTCAACAATAGTTTAAAAATTTCCAGGGGGACACATCTGCCTAGCAATGAAGTTTCTGCCAAGTTCATCATTCCAGAATGACTGTATTCTGCGTACTTCGGGGGATGAAAATCCCAGAACTATTCTAAAACTTTCAGATAAAATAACATTTAGCTAATAGAAAAACGCTGTCCACCTAGGAAAAATTGAAAGGTCTCAAGCCTAGAACGGCCACAATCAAAAATCAACGTTAGGAAACGTTAGCCATTATGATATTGTAGGAGCTTATTGATGAGTCTCAACCGCACTTCGCTCCAGACCTTTAGCCAACCAACACCTACTTATTTAAAGCACCTGGACCACTTTCTAAACAATAAACAAATTGTTTATTGATCAAAAGCCGATAGAAATCAGAAATGGATAATAATAGGGATACAAAATTCTGTTCAGAGGCAGAAATGTATTTAGAGGAATGAAGCCTACTTTCATTGTTTCCAAATAATTTATTTTATAATGTAAGTTTAAAAACATAGACCTGCTTTAATTTACGGACAATTCAATATTATATATTAGGCTTATACATTTATTGTATTATTATCCACAAATCCATCGACGACGAAAGAAGGCGATAGCCTTCTGGATATATAGGAAGCCACAAGGTAACTAACTGATATTATATCGCTAAATCTGGGATTAGGTTGGAGCTAGTTCCAATAGCAGGCGGCTTACACTGCCCGACTTATCGCCATATTTACCTCAACAGATCCCCCTAGGCATTAAATCTAGTCTGTTCACGGGTTTTTCTTTATATATTTAGGAATTAAAAAAAATATATAAATAAAAATATATGTGTGTATATACATATATCAAATACCAAAGTTTAGCAATTAAATATGCTTTGTTAAATTCTAATTTTTGTAAATATTTCATAAAAAGAACATATAAGTTATATGTTTTTTTAAATATATTTTTGTAAAACCGGTATTAACGATATAAGCCACCTTATCTTTCATGCAAACTACTTTTGCGTCTTACTTTAATTAAAAACAGTTCTGTAGACGGTTTATTCTTGGAAGTATTTTACTCGCTGATGTCCGGCCAAAGACAGCAAAATGGATAAGGTAATTGTTCTATTCATAAGCGCTACCATAGAAAATCCGTGACATTGGCTGATAGCAGACATTCACGTTTAACTGTAACCAGCAGCCAGGATAACTCCTTTTGTTTCATATCTTTAGATTAGAACTGTTAAAACATTCACGTAGCTAGGTAAAAGTTGTTCCATTCGGTCATGCCAAACCGCTTCAATAAATGTGAGTGAGCTAAAAATATTTTTTCTTATCCCAAATAAAACAGGTAAGTATAATATCGAGAAGAGGTGCCATATCTTGCAGATTTTCTGATCTTAGAAAAAAACTAATGCCTCTTACTACGCCTCCAACAAAACTTAATATCACGACCTTAACATACTTCATCTTCTTAACTTTATGCCACTATCCTCGAAATCTTTCTAATCATCCAAATCGTCTGGTTTGGTTATTATCAAATTCTACTCGTCCCTATAACCCCTCTTGCAACTTGAAATGGCAGTGGTCTCGTGATCTGTTTCAACTTATTAAGGAAATGCCATGCTTATTTTCATTCTCCAAAATGACATAGCTAACACAAGTAAAAAAAGCCTTATACTTTATTTTGTGATTTTAGCCCCATAATTGCTATACAAGATTATTTTCATTAAGTAGCTGAATGCATGGAGAACTGGATTCCTATCTCATTTGTCAAAATTAGCGGAAGATTCTCTTTGAGACACTATAAAGTGATACCCTAATCACTGAATAGATCGTAGTAAAACATGGTGATTAAGTGTGGATACTGACCACATCCATATAAAATCGTTTATCACAACGCAACCGACCCGAGATCCTTCATGGATTCTTGTCATTATACAAGCTGTCATTGCGGGCGGCTATAATATTTTCTAGAAACAACTCATCGTCTAATACTAGTCATTAAACACAAAGCTTTCAATCATTTTAATGGGTAGTTATTATTTTTCAGCCACACATAGGATCGCCTGAAGTGGCTAATTATACATAACTAACGCACACAATAACTCATATAAATTGGGACCAGCTCAAATATCATAATTGATATATTATTTTAATAAATTAATTCTTATTTGAGATTTGAGTGGAATTATAAATTTGAAGTTTGTTCATCACTGTCTAAATATCGAATATCCAGAATGAAAACGACACAACTCAAAAAGTGATGCTTTTCAGGAAACCCGTTTAAAGCTTTATATTCCTTTTTTTGAACCCTCATATTTAGTCTGGTTTGAACATTTTTTTGCGATTTTTTTTGTATCTCATTATCTCTAGTCTATTATATTAGTTTTGGGAAGAAGGCTCCACTTACCCTAAACTAAATCGACAAGAAACTGTGCGATTCATTAAAAAGAATTAATCTCGTATCCAATCCTCACAATCCAAAATCCTTTGAAAAATCCTCATTGCTCCTTACTTTGTCACCAATAAACTTATCTATGAAGATCTTAATGTTCCATATGTTGCCGATTTAGCCCAAACCAGACACCAATCAATCTTAGTAAGTTCCATAACCACTCAAATGGACTTGTTTCTCAACTTGCTTCCTACTCCATTCTGAGGTGTCTAAAAAGAAGAGGCCCCAGAAATATTCTAGTGCAGAATTTATATTGAAGTGCTACTGATGAGTAGTTCTTTTCAAGTTTTGATATGTTATTGTAATCGCGATTAACACATTTACTTGATGTATATATTTGTACAGTTGTAAATTTCAATAAATTGATTAAAAAAATTATTTTCGTCTAACGGAGCAATCTCAATGGAGTACTTATAGCGAAACTGACTAATTTTTAAGTAAGATGCAACAATCGTTTTTTATAGGAAGCATTATTTTAATTTTTTTTTTCTAGAAAAATATATTACAATATCTCTTGCACTGAAGGGCAGTAAGTAGGGATGGGTATCGTAAGAAAAATATCAATATTCCATATTGACGATATATTGATCTCTGAATATCGATACACAAAATATCGGAAACAAAAAAATCGATGTATCGTGATTTTTTATTTTTGTAAAAATAAAATACCATTTCAAATTCGCCCATTACGTTATACTGATATTCCTGTGTTTACTTTATCATTAAGGTAACGATATCAAACCAATGGTCTTCTCAAATATAAAATGCAACAGAAGTGAACATTAGTTCCAACAAGGATTCAGTGTTTTACATAATATTTCCCTATTTCGTCTTTCCTAATGTAAAGAACAGTAACACAAGTTAGCATTACTTACTGCAAGGATTTGGTGTTTTATATAATTATATTCTGTCATTTACACTTCCCTACTGTGAGAAATTTTCAGTATACATATTGTGCGAATGCTTTGTTAAAAAGTATATATAATTGTATTTTGCCTTTTTTTAATATAGAGAAAACGATTTATCGTAACTAAGGTATCGATATATCGATACTATTATCGGATTATCGGAAGAAAAATACTGATATTTCGACATATCGCATATCGATACCCATCGCTATCAGTAAGTAATAGAGATGTAATGTACACTTTTCAATCCTTATTAAGTCATAACAAAACAATCAATAACTTATAAATTAAATAAAATTTGTTAAATCCACTTCACGTAGAAGAGTTCAAATAAAAGTTCAGATAATTGCTCAACAAAGACATTTATATTTCTGAGTCAATTTTATTGTAGATCACTTTGATAACAAGAGAAATTTACTTAACTTTTTCAAAGTATATAATATTCAAAGCTTTATTTCAATGGGTTAAAATTCAAATTAAAGTTTTAATGTACGATATGAAACTTTTTGAAACCTCTTAATTACAGACAAAAGAAACTAAAATGCTTTGTACCAGAGAGCTCGCATTGTAAAAGTTTTCAACAAAGTACTAAATGGCTTTGTAACATTGTTTTAAGTCAATACCCTAATTTATATAATAATTATACTCCATCTAATAACTTTAACTAATTAGACACTGAATAACTGACATGATAGTTTTTGTCTTTACTTTAGAAGAAACCTTTTTAAATATATAATTCAATATTGTAAACCGTATAATATTATATAAAATATCTCGCAGGAATTTTCCCTTTACTTGATTTATGGTATATAAAAACTTTTAACATTATAATTTATTTAATCATTTATACATTATAATAATTAACTAATCCTAACAGAATACCAAAGACCCTTCTGAGCTGCCGGTAGCTGCAGGTCATCTCAAAAGAGTATAAGATGTAAAATTAACTTATCACGAACAATTACGATTCAATTTTCGATTTCTGGATCAGATTTTCTGTTTCCATAGAGGAAGGATAATTCCTCAATGAGGGCTTAGGAAGTTCAAAATGCTTAGGACATTACTATCTGCCCTATCCTCATTGTCTCGAGACCTAAATCCCGTTGAGCACATGAGGGATGCGTTGCCGATAAGGCTCTTGAATCACCATCCGAAGCTAATCGAACTTTATTGATCCAGTACAGCAGTACCAATGAAATGAAATTCTTCAGGAAATTATAGATAAGGTTATTAATACTATTCCTGATAGGTGCACATAGGATCTGGCTAACAGAGAACATTCTACAAGTTTTTCATTGTTTCCAGAAATTATTGAGTGTAATTTTTAAAAAAACTATGGAACTAAAACCTTTCATGACGACGATTCTATTGTTGACTGTTAGTTGTAATTTAAGTGATGAAATGGTCAGGGGTGCAGTCTGGTAAATAAACACGCCAAGTTTGAAAATGAAAAACTTTATGTTTGGCGTGCCGACGTTCAGACCTGCCTTGCAGGTCTTCATCAGGGTGATAGTTGTCTGGATGAAGGCTTGACTAACAATGACTAATAACAATGACTAACAATCCAGATTGTTAGTAATGCCTTCATCCAGACAACTATCACCCTGATGAAGACCTGCAAGGCAGGTCGGAACGTCCGCACGCCAAATATAAAGTTTTTCATTTCAAAACTTGACGTGTTTATTTACTTGACTGCACCCCTGACCATTTCATCACATTAAACCTTTTAGTTTATTTTTCCAAAATTCCATAATTAATTTTTTAGTTAGTAAAAACATGATAATTTCCGATAAATATTAATGCCGTTTTTCATAAAAACGCTAGGCAAAGTAAAAATCACAAAAATAGTAATATCCCAATTTGTTATTGAGCAGTTTATAACAACTTTAAATATTATTATATTTATTCATTATATATCTATACTATTATATGAAAGAACAAGCCATTTTTCGTTTGTGATCACTAACCGCGAAAACTACTGAACCAATCTATACCAAATTTTTACTACATCATCTTCATAGTTGAAAGAAGGTTTATCAATAATAAAACGTGCATATTTTAAATTAAATTGTTGTTTCAAATAAATATGTGGTGTGAAGTAAAGTTTGAAAATTGAATGATAGGTGGCGACCGCCATTCAAGAGAGGTTACAGTTATATGGTCTTATATAGAGATAACAATTTATGATTAAATTTATTTATTTTCAATTAAATTGATATTAAAAAATATATACATATGTGGTATGACGTGTGGGTTTAAATTTCGAAATTCACATGGCGAATGTGACTAGCGCCATTCTGCAACACAGTTTGCAAAGGTAAAACTATTAAATCCATCTGTTAGCAAATTTGAACTACATCATTCTCATAGTTTTAGTAAGGTTGACAATATAAATTTAATAATAATTAACAATGACAATAATAATAATTTCAATTTACAGTGTTGAGTGCCAGAAACGAGGTTTGCTGAACAGTCATATATTTTTATGCTTAAAAATTAAAATCCAACCAGTTGAAATCGATAAAATTATTTCTATCGAATTGTCAAGCCAAATGTCGATCCTTTGCTTTTTGATATCGCGTATAAAAATATAATTTATGGGCCTTTAGTTGTAAGCACTGATGGTGTAGTTTATTCTCCACAAGATTCTCTCATCATTTGGATTACCAACTCATATAATAAAATAAAAAAATTGGACGCCCAAGTATGCTTTTACCTAATCTTCAACCACCTAATCAGTGCAATTGTACATCGTTAAAAACTAATGCTTTTCATGAAAATATCATGGAAGAAATAATGCTCATCTACATACCTCAATACAAGATATTTATCGATAAACAAATAAAACATCGATTATTAGTTAAAACTATTTACTTATAAGAAAGGGCGAAGCCGCGACTGGGAATGCTAGTAATTTATAAAATTCTAAAAAAAAGTTATTAGTAACAGATTACCGGACTTAACAAGGTAATCTTCTATCTAAAAATCTAAACTGTCGTTGAAATGATAATGAAATCTACATCGATCGATGAACGGTGTTGTAAATTCAGATATTTTCCTGCCTCCGAATTATTTTATTCCTCAGTTAACAAATTCCATTTTACACCCTTCATCACACAAATAACAGCCCAGCGAATTACAATAATATTAAATTTATCAAATGGATTCTCCTCGGTTTCGGTAGAACTGAAGGAAAAAATTTAGAACAGTACAAGATTAGATTCAAGGTCTCAAATAGAATTTGGGAAGACAGGAGCAGGCGGGTCTCCTCCCCTATCATGGAATAAAACCCAAGCCAAAGGCGTCTCCTTTTTATTTTTTTATTTTGTTGCAATTTTATCTCGTGGGTATTTTTGGTTATTGTCTCCTAGGGTCGAAATAGACTGTCCTAAATAACTCTATATAGATCTATCAAAATGATAAATTTAAATTAAATACCTACGTATTTGAATACGTACGGTAGCGGGAAACATCTTTCTTATATTTTTTATCTTAATTTATTAAATCTTACAACTGTATAAATGAATACAGTGAACTTGTGGGATATTGTATATAATAACCATGTTAATCACTTGTGCAATAAATTATATACCAAGTGGTACCACTTTAATGATAATTTATATTTTAGGAATAGGACCTTCTATTTTATGTCCCATGAAGCCATCTTCTCATCATCATCGAAGAATCTTTAATTTGAATGAGCCAGCCCCAAGGTAAATTAGAAGGTACATTATTATTTTTATATTGAATAAGGTTAGTATTGGTTTATCACACATGAATGGCCATTTTTAGAACCAGGAAGAAAATAAAAATTTGAGATCAAATCTAACATATTTTTTATTCGAAGTATTTAACATCATTTTTGATACACTTATGCCAACGGCTTACCAAGTTTTCTATCCTAGATTTAATAAACGCCGAGTCACGTGATGAAAGGAATTCACAAAATGCATTCTTAATGTCTAAATCATTGGTAAGCAATGTTCCTCGCAAAAAGTTGGCTAAACTCCGAAAAAAACGGTAGTCTGTAGGGGATAGATCAGGGGATTATGGGGGGTGTGGTAAGACTTCGTAGCCCAACCCCTTTAATTTATTCATTGTATGTATTGAAACATAAGGTCAGGCGTTATCATGAAAAAGGATAGGTCCTTTCCTGTTTACCAGTACCGTCTGTTGCTTGATCAAATTTTGATGCATTTGATCAATTTCTTAGCAGTATGATGTTAAATCAATTGTTTTTCCTGTCCACGGGGCAGATTTTATAATTTCGTATCTCCTGAGGAAAATTTTGTAAACCAACAATGGATTTCTTTCTTTAGCACTTCCTTCACCAAACGCATGATTAATATTTCTTGCTGCCTGGGAAATAATTTCTGGGCTGCCTTAAATCCTCTATAAAGAAAAATCGGACATCTCATGTGTGACAACCCAATATATCAAATAAATCATTTTGGCATTTATCTCCATATTTTTTTTTATCACTCCAATCAATGTAAGTACAAGTATTTTCAGTTTTAGGGAAGTGGACGATATAATGAAGAAGCACGAATCTAATCCAGCATAAAAATTATATAAATCATCTAAATAAAGTTTGAAATGATTGAATTATTCCTAATGATGGGAAATAATAATAGAAATTCCAAAACATGTAGAATCATTGATTCAAAATATAAAAATAAAATATGTAGATAAATGCAAACATGTTTTAATTAGAAGGTAATTTATATACCTTTCGCGTTATTCAAAGGAACTATTGAAGTTTTCATTTAAAAATAAAAATACTTTTAGGATTGGTGAGTTAATTGCCACTCCTATTGGAATTATTTTATTTTAAAACTAGTTTCGAATGCTAAAATTATCTTCAGTTCTAAAACATACGAAATTTTCAAAACATCGGCATTTGGTTACATGGATTATATATACCAAAGTCTTAAAAAATGTAAGACAAGAAATCAAATAAATTGGTAATTTCCAGAGGAGATCATACGGTTTTCGGAAATATATCCATAGTGGAAGAGGAAGGGCTGGGTTGGTTAATTTTTTAAAGGTTTTTCCTTTGGTTTCACTAATTGGATTTTTTCGTTCCAATTGGAAACAAATTTAAAGTGGGACTATTGAAAATCTTTATATGGTCAGAAAACCATTTCCAAGATTCCAGGTGACCATGTAACAAAGTGCTGCTGTTGAAAAAATTTAACCTACCTACCTAGCTGCACCGACAGCGTTTTCATTTCCCTTGTAGATTGAGGTTTTTCTTCGGGCGATCAACTTCTAGGTTACTACGCATTTTTCTTGATTGAGCGGTGAGACATTAACGAATTTTCTTTTCTTACTTTATTATTGCATTTTAGCAGCTATAGTTTGGCCTATATTCCATAACACGAAGTTCTGTATGATTTTTCTAAAGCCACTATTACTCATAGGACAATATTGCTTTCGTCAGTGTACCCAAATGCTTTTAAATGTTCTTTTAAACGTCTATATCATGGCGTGTATATCTTCAGCAAGAAGCATACAACGGCGTCACAAATCTTTTATTTGTAATCTGCATATTACTCGAGTTCCGTAATCCGATTCTAAATTGTGATACAGTTGCGGGCTTAACGCATCTGAGCGTTCTTCTACAGTACCATTTTTTTAACTGATAAATCCAAATCTTGTATTTCCATTTTTCAATATTCGTAGTTCAAGGTATGTAACATAAGTTAGTTACAAAAAAACTAGCCCCGTTGAACCTGTCGGCTAATGAAAGAATAACATGGAACATGTTTTAGGGTTTGCCCCTTTGACCGTCAATACTTTATTAATTTTTATTTTCATTTACCTACCTAGTTTTCTGTAAAAGATACATTTTCAAATTAAATAGCTTAATTCTGCTGAGCGTCCATGCCCATATGGTCATTATTTTTTTCTGCTTACATATATGATTTTAAATTACCAGTTAATGATTATTCGAAAAAACAGGGTTTTAAAACGTGATATTTTTTCATTCAACCAATATAGCTCCTAAAAAAATTATTCTCCATTAAATTGTTTACAAGGAGGATGTCGTCAAAATTTTGATCCGAATAACACCAACAGAGCCAAAGCGTGTCAAAAAATGCTCCAACAATTAAAAATAGAGGTTTCAAACGTTAATTTTTTTTATTGATACTAAAATTTTAAACAACCGAGAGGGATCGAGCAAGATCGGTCAAATTTAGATTATTTTTTTAAATTTCGGATTGGGAGAAACAGAGTCGAAATGAGTTCGCTCATTAGAACCTGCCTCATAATAAATAAATAGTGTTATATTTATAGTTCCCTCTTAACTGCTCCTACCCTCCTAATATCAAACTATCAAACTACGCGTAACGCCCTCACATTCCTCAAAAACGTATCGCTTTTGACCAACTAGTAAGTTTTTGAAAACACGTACCATGTTAAAAGAAATATATAAATTTATGATAATATGAATTGCTATTATTGGAACAATAAATGTAAAACATATGATATGATACATTCTGCAATTGTACCATTTTTTATTTTTTAAGAAGTATATCAAAATCTCGGAGCCATATTTTTAGTCAATTAAAGTACTGTATCTGCAACGTATGCTTCATATTTCAAAGCAATCAACCTAAGTAAGTTACAAACGAAATGAATAAATTTATTATGGAATGAACAGATATTCTTGAGCTAGATCTAGTGAAATAATCTCATTCATCGAGACCAAGGTAGGCTCTTGGTTAATAATTATTGAATGGATTGATTCTAAATTACTCTTTGATATTAGATTTGCATATTGATATAACAGCCTCCTACGATCCTTCTCACCTTAAGCGAGAATATCGCTTTAGAGGAGTTAAGTTTTAAGTACTCTATAAGACTCATCAATTAAAATATATAAGGAATTTAATAATACTACAGTAATAAGTTATCAATTAAATATTAAAATAGTACTAAATAAGTTTACAGTTGATTCGGATCTGACAATGCTTAATGAAATGACATATTGACAGGGATATTTTGAGGGATGTTAAATCCAATTTCAGGAACTATGTAATGATACACAATTAATCTAATACATTTTATCAATAATATGAGAAAAATAATTAATATAAAACTTTTTTTTCGCAGGTATTAAATAAAGTCAAAGATATATACAGCATCTTGTTGTAGAAAAAATATAACATCAACCCCAATTGATTTAATTTTGATTTTTTAGGAGCCAGATTGTTTAAGTACTTCTACAACCAGTGATCCATAGTACAAAAATAGAACTGAGAAGACTAGGAAGAACTTCATCCGAAATGAAAGGAAACGAGAGAAGTTGGAAGCCTTCCCAGGAATGGAAGTCGTCAAGACCCCACAACTCAAGTGGTTCAGCCGTGTTGTACGAATGGACGAACACAGAGAACCACCACGATAAAAAAGATACAGGACAATTATATGGAGATCCTTTGCCAGAAGAGAGAAACAGATCGCCAGGCCAGGATACCAGCAAGACACAGAGAAAAATGGCAGCCCTGGCTGAACGCTCCCCTACGCAAAGAGGTACTCAAGAATAGCAAAAAAAGAAGAATATAGCCACAAATATTTCATTTTTTTGAAAATTACAGTTGATATCTATGCAAAACAACTTTTATTACAACAATTATTTGGCAAAGTTTTTGTAACATATTTAATCAAAACTTTTCCATTGTGATTTTATGCAACTTATTACCGGAATTTTTTTTAAATTTTGTTAATTAAAAACTTATTCCGTGACAAAAATGATGATATAACTGAAATGTAAAGCATGACGGAGGTAAGCACCCAGCGGTACTTACTCCTATCAAAATATTTAATTTATTTTCAACGGAGAGGATTCCTCAAACAACTCCTGCTTACCCTTCTTTAGGTATTCTCTGGAGTGTTTCTCTCGTGTTTTGTAAGTCGATAGTTTGTATTATAATAATTATATGTCCGTAGAAGTTGTTATAAATTTTTTTTTCTTTTTTTTTTTTTCTTTTTTAAAGAAAATCTCGTATCACACGAAGTGGACTGGGTATGTGTGTAAGAAGTAGAATGGGTATGCGTTAGTCTGAATGGAATATTTTGTTTAGGCAAATTAATTCTTAAAATGCCAATCGTATTTTGAGTTTTTTTAAGTTAACAAAAATTCAGATGGTATAATTATTATAATCTTGATTAAATAAACGGGAGACAATTAAATATTATATATATCTTAGAAAATAAGACTATTGAAAACAAACAAATATCACAGAAAGCAATCAATAGCATTTTACAAATCATAAAATACAATATAAATATTTCAATATAAAAACAAATTCAATGTACACTATTCCTTATCGACAGCCGACCTTTGTTGACACGAGTAAATATAATATTTTATTAACCTTTATACGAAATGGATATGTTGACAAACTACGCAGGCGAAATTGATTTAATTCCGTTTTTAATCCATTTCAAGTGTTTTTATACGGTAAGGATTTCTATTTTGAAAACGGAATGACACAATATAAATACAAATACAATTAAAGTGATTTGTCACGAAAATATTTCATATTGATTCAGCACTAAGAATTTAGTTTATTTCGAAATAATAATCTCGATTTCTGTGTAAGGTCCTTTCACTAGTCCCTGAAGAGTCAAAAGGTCTTAAGAAATATAAGGGATTACAGCGTGCATTATACGGACATCGTATTCGGGTTTAATTTACATATGAAGTTAATCATAGTGTTCCGGGTCATAACTAAAATTTTAATAAATCAAAAAACCATTCCTGAGAATTCAAGATAGTATTTCATCAGAGAACCATGAAATCGACAAGATTTTACCAAAACTTTTTCGAAATCCAAATGATCAGATATAACACTCAATTCCTTTCTAATCCTCGGTTAGAACTAATGGCAACTCTCAATTTAGTAAAAATGTATATAATGTCGAATCCCTTTTTGTCAATCATTGCCCCTGAAAATTATAGTAATATTTCGGTTATTTTTATGTTCATAATTTTTTTTTTTATTCACCCTGTAGTGCTTTATAGAGAAGGGGAAGTTTTGGGCAGGACTGCCATTGCTATCGGTTTCTTGTCAGGTTTCAGGGTTCAAAGAGAGGCCTTACTTCATAAACCATCGATAGATTATAGGTACGACATACTGCTTGTTCATCAACCTTGGGACAAAAACATTTAATTGTCGATCCTTCATTCAAAAATATCATATCACATTTGTTGGTTATCTAGAATCACTTTCATCAAGGAAACCAATTGTTCATTCCTAATCCTCTCCGGTTTCTCAGCAATCTTTTGCAGTAACTTACTATTTCTTAAATTAATTTCTGCAGCTGTGAATCAACTCTCCTAGTAGAATACTGGATAGTATCCAGCTTTCATAATCGTACAGCTGTATCGACAAGCAATTGGGATTGAAATCTATATATATTTTCATTGGGCAATATTTTTTATTGCGACAAAAATAATTTTATCGATTCCATCTGGTTGGATTTTAATTTCTCATAACGTTTATGACAGTGTTACAAACCTCGTTTCTACCACTTATCAGGGTACATTTAAGTTATTATTGTAGTAAAAATTGATATTGTAAACCTTCCTAGAACTATGATGATCTTTATTGATATCAATGAACAATAAATTTACTAGTTAATTGTAAATTTTATTTTGAATGACTGCTAATCGAAAATTTTTAAACCAATCATCATTGAATTTGACAAGTAGTAAATGAACAAATAAAGACCAACTTTTAAAAATAAAGAACAAAAAAAGACCTTGTACTAAAACGGGAAGTGTATTGTAGCCTTACTTCACTTGAGTTTTCTAAAAGATTTGATCTTGGACATTTATACTGATTGTGAGTTGTTCAAACTTCTCGTGTTTCAACACCTTAGTTTTGCTGCTAAATACATAAATATGCGGAATATATGGATATGTATTAAACGATAACAACAGAAAACCAGCCACATTTACAAGCAATTTTCTAAAAGAATGTAATCCTAATGTTATTGTAACGCTCTTGCTACTGTGTTTCAAGATATCAATAAATAACATATTTAATATAGTATTCAATATAGTATACCTTATATATCGCTCATGGGCTGCAATAGTGGCACAACTCAAAAAATACTTTTTTGAGGTAAGTAAGTTTAAAGTTTTCATTGCTAAGGAAAATGCATATGGAATGCTTTAGTTTGCTTAAACAAGAGAAGGTATAACTTGAAATTAATTTCGTTTAAACAAACTAAAGCGTTTCCTATGCCTTTTCCTTAGCAATGAAAACTTTAAACCCACTTATCTCAAAGAATGAATTTTTGAGTTTTGCCACTATTGCACCCCTTGAAGAGTCCACGGGAGAAAGGGGGAATGTCATTGGGAATGCATTTCAAGAAAATTACGTTTTATGGTCTGGATCTTAAATAACTTCAGTATGTTTTCATAATTTTAATTGTAATTTTTGTAAGTAATTTTCTTATTTCTTTTGCGAATTAAAATTTTTAATAATCTAAAAAATAAAGTTTTAGTAAAAAAACTCCAATTTAAACTCGGAAGGAAGGAGGAGAGACCTGGATGTTCTCCTTTTCTTCCGCGCATGGATATCTTTCAACCTCTTTTAACTAACTTAAAAACCCCTTTTCTAACTGATACATTTCACCGTCTTATTCTACTCAACAATGTGAATATTTTGAAGTGTAAAACTCCATTTCAGAAAAAAATTGACTCTCCCCCTTTCTCCCGTGGACTCTTCATATATATATATATATATATATATATATATATATATATATATATATATATATATATATATATATAGATATATACATATATACATATACATATTATTGCTCAGATGCTTTCGACAGATCATTCGTAATTCGATCCTCTTATCTATGAAACTCCATCCCTCTCAACATTCGTCATTCAATTACCCTTTCCAGTTTAATATACCACTTCTTTAACCTACTATCCACCCAGAACCTGTCCAACAAAAATTGCCGAGTGCCACTTTTTAGTTGCATAAAATATTAACAATGTAAGTTGATGAAATTTTATTCTTTTTGTAAAAGATTTATTTTAAATTTTCTGCTACTTTTTGGTAATATCACTTTTTTATTATTATTATTATTATTATTATCTGTTAGTTTGTTCTAAATATTTCATTTTTAGGCTCTGAAGGCCCTTGGCTGTACATCATTTTTGAATAATATATTAATTCAAATCAGAATAATTTAAAATTAATCTATTTTAAATTATAAAGATAAATAAAAATCAGTAAACATATTCTTTTCAAGATTAAACAATTAATGAGTACTAAAAATTAGTAGAACTTGTTGCTATTCACCAAGAAGTTTAAGGTTTATGAAACCAAGGATTTAATGTTGAACCTCAATCAAAAGTCAGTTGTTATACAATCTCATAATCATTACTAAATCAGTTTTACTGCCGTTACCTGTAATGTTAATACTTTTAAAAGTATTTCTACATTACTCCTTAATTACTTTCAACCTTACTTGTTGAGTTGTTCAAAAATAATGAAAGAGTAACAATGAAAGTTTTATGAAGATAATAAAATTACAAATAAGGAAATTAGCCCTGACTATTAAGAACCTTGATACTAAAATGAGTATATTAAAGAACATAGCTCCAAGCAATCCGTCAGAAGAATAGCATTGAACACGGCAAGAGACCTCGTGGGAAATCAGTAAAAAGACGATAATCAATGGAGATAGGCAGAAAAAATGAAGTGCCATAAACGGAAAAGAAACAGCCAGAGATCTGCAAGAAGCGTTTGTTCTCACTCATAGCGCTTGTAAAACCTACTAGAAAAATAATTATAAGTTTTTTAATTGTCAAATCGATTACGGAAGCCATTGAACTACTGTCATTCCAATAAACCACTGCCTTATTATTTTATTATATTATTAAAAATATTTTAAAAAATAAAATAACTTAAATCTATTTTAAAATGGTTCTTGAAATTCTTTCAAGAGGGTCGTTTTTTATAAATCTAATTTAGACATCCTGTTCTGAAGGCCAATTGATCAAAATATCAAGCCCAAAATAAAACAGTAACTACGCTTGTACAAAAAGTAAAAACTCACTTTCATTAAACATATAGGCATTTACTGTAGGATCTCGATAGTTCGGAATAAAGGGAAACAGAATCAACTCGGAATATCAAAATTTATGTTGAAAAATTTAACTTAACTTAATATTAGACTAAAATAACTAAACATCCCTTGGTGCGATTAAGATTTCATTTTTAATTCACTCAGCACAATTTTTAACACATAATACTCATTCCTGAATAAAATTTATATCAACTCTACAAATAATTATATTTTAAAGATGGTAAATAATAAACGGCCATGGGGGTGGTGTAGTGTTAGCATAGCAACCTATTAAACCCAAGATCGCGGGTTCGCAAGATGACCTTAGGATTTTTTAAAGGGAGTAAAAAATCCTTAGCTATGCCGTCCTTCGGAAGGGACGTAAAATAGGGGTCCCGAGCCTGTGCGATGTCAGGTACTCGTTAAAGATCCCTATCCTAATTATACCTGGATAGGCAAAATTTAGGACTCCCACCGTAGCATCGTCCGATTAGCCATAGCAGCATAAAGTGACGTTAAACGAAATAAACAAAGAAATAATAAACGGCCATAATTTGAAAGAAGAATAAAGAAATTAAAACAATAAAAATCTGATAGACTTAAGAACGAATTAAGGTGCATATTTGTGCAATATGTAAAACAGAAAATGATTTCTTTCCCACTTCAACTAATTTAATTACGAAATTGAACCAAATACGATATTTTTCTACTAGTATCAATAGAATCACACAGCACAGAAATTAATAAACATTAATGGATCTTACTTAATACATTCTAAACAGTTAGCGTAGTAGTGGACTTTACTCATTTATTTATAACCAATCAATTAAAATTGTAATACATAATATGTTGTATTAGGTGTATCAAAGTATAAAATATTAATTACTAAAAAAAGTGATTATATAAATAAAAAAATTGTTTAGCGATTTGAAGCCACGACCTGCCATAGCTTTGATGTGAGAGTGCGAAGACGCGACGCAGTTTTTAAACTTAATCTGAAAGATCAGCTGTTAAAATTTAATAGGAAAGCCTTATTAACATAAAACCTACCTACATTTCATGTGTACACATTTCTACCACAATTTCTTGGTAAAAAACATTAATAAGAGAGGAGTGAATATAGAAAAACAGATATTTTTTAATAAAAGTAGTAAACTCTAAAAGAAAATTAAAGATGTTTCCAAGAACCTCTGTTAATATGTCCGATAAGGGTCATTTGCCCCGTCACGTTAAGTTTAGTGATAAGAATGTTGCTAATACGTAGTAGAAACCCACCTTTTTAGCCGAAGAGAAACTACAATTGGTAGTTAATCTTGGAAGTATAAATATTTTTTATGGGGAAGTTCCTAGGCCACCTTATTTTCAAACGCCTCGGGATTTTATCGGAAATCGATTGAAAAGACAAGTTGAAAGACTAGTGTATTCGAGTGGGTATAGAGCATATGACATGTTTAGATCATTATGGATAAATTAATATGTGATATAATAAGGATTTCGGATTGTAAGGATTGAATACGAGAAGAATTGAAAGGTTTAGGGGAGGCCAAATCAAAACTCCTTACTTTCAAATTGATCAAATAATTGTCATGGAAATGATTCTTTTGTAATTAACTGAGAACGTCAGTCTAGTAAATGTTGGAGTAGTCGAAAATGATGAACAGTTTCTTGTCGTTTAATTATTGTAATAATTAAACGTAATAAAAATTAGCATTATTTAATAAAAAAACCAATTCAAATGTATAAAATGGCTTTTTAGTTAAGCTATGTTAATAATTAAATAGAAATAGAGAGTATTTTCAACCAATGATACACATTGAGCTCCCACGACAAAGACCCAGAAGTTATAATTGATTTGGCAACGGCGTTAAATACCTACCAGTTGGCCGATAATGAAGGTACGACTTAAATAATTAATTTAAATATATAGTATCCTAGTATTTGTAATGTCTGATTAATTAAAATTATGTTTAATTAATTAAACGGCAATCAAGAGGTTGATGAATGACATGTATTTATTAGAGGATTATATTTATTATAAGGTAGATATAACATATATGGGTTAACTCTAACCAATTCAAATTCATTCAGATAATTTTATTATTGTTTAAGAAGAAAAATATCACTTATAAATATTCATTTTTTCCAATTAATTACTTTCTATTTATACGTTTTATAAAATCAATTCAATAATAAAAGATATTTCAATTGAAATGTGTAAATTACGAAGAAAGCCTGAAAATGAGATTAATCACGAAACATTTTTTTAAGATCATTAAATAAAAGAAGTAATTTACCCAAAATATGATTTAAAAATATCATTGTATTCAATTTTATTATGATTTATGTATTTGCATGAGAAATTAACTTCAATATTTCCTTTGAAAAAAACAACACATAGAAAATACCTTGAGTGTAAAAATTAAGTAAATATCGCAAGCAGAAGCCTATTTTGAGCATAACACGACTTTATATCAGTTGGTGAAATATTGTAATCAATTTTGTGTACATCTAATTATTTGAATATCAGATTTTCTTGAATCATTATGTTTTCACATTTAGGAATTTTTTCTATGATTATTAGTATAAGTACCTCTACTTATGTTTATAATTAACGAGTGAATTGATTTGTTGAATTAATATATAGTTGTTTGTTTTTATTTATGTATTTTTATTTTGTTATGGTTTTTATCTTCTAATTAATCATTTATATATTTGTATATTATTTTTTTAGTCATTCGAAAACAGCCAATAAAATAGATTTTTTTAAAATGTATAAGTAAATAGTTTAAATAAAAATAAAAAAGTTCTGCTTACTCGCTAGTTTGGATTACTGGAGTTTTCGGATTACCGATGTTCGTATTACCACTGTATACAAATATTTTATGACATATAAAATTTAAAAAAATTAATAAATAAATTCAATTTATACATTATAAAACTGCCATGAACCAGAAGAACTTTATACAGCTGTATCTTGAGCTTTAACGAATACAGGATTACTGGATATTAATAGAACTAACACTTAAAAAAAATTGAAAAAGATAATTTTGAAAATAAGTAGATGTAGCTAGCTGGTTTTGATACTAAACTCTAAAATATATTACAATTAATTTTGGACCTGCAAGATTTCATTTTTTTTTTTTTTTTTTCAATCTATACATTTTATTTTAATAACCCTTTTTCTTTTCTCTTTATTGAATTTATAAATTGATTTCATTTATTAGTTACATTAAGAGACACATAAAACTTATTCATATTACAATTATTATGCAAAAAAAGCAGGTTTATTCTTTTAATTTCAACGAGAAAAAAAATGTTTACACTGTATTTTTTTCGAGTCAAAATAACACAGTAGTCACTTTACAAATACACACCTATGCGGTATGTTTATTTTATAAAATTACTAAGGTAAAATATTCCAGCGCCAGCTAACATTAACTTTAAAATAACCAATTAATTCAGTGGCGTTCTATAGCTAATTCTTGAGCCCATTGTGATATATGTATACATAAAAATGTAATTGAAATCAGTGTATAATAGTTTATAGTTTTGTTTATATTTATGTTCAAATTTGAATGATAGTTATATTTAAAACAATGGATTTTAAGATGAAATTCTGACGAAGCAACCAACCTTCGCCAAGATCTGTCAATGTCTTCGCAGCCTCGATATTGCCTCCTTTAAGAAGATACGCAAAACCTTGGAATTACGATGTTAAAAAAAAACAAAACAACTATATTATCATTGAAATGTTCGATACTTAAATTTAACACGTGGTTAAAGTATCACGAACGTAACGCGGACTTATATTGTACTTTAAATTTTTAATAATGTCTATAAATTCGACAAAAAACAGACAATAAACATTCGTAATAAAACTAAATTCATGTGTTGACGAATGTAAAGCTTTAATCGCAATATATTTATTTACTCAGCTAAGTTAAAGAAAAATATGAAATTGGATGTTGGAAAATATTGCTATATATTGGAAAATATTGGAAAGTAATTAGATACTATTGCTAAAAAAGTTATACTCATAAATATTTTAATATAAATTATAGATTTGCTTTAAAATTTTATTTTGTTCAGAATTGTAAATTCGAATCGGAGGGATTCCGTATTTAAAAATAAATAAATCTGGATATACGTAATACTATCTACCTAATTTGTTTATCTTATCAACGGAAATTTTAAAAAAAAATCCGTAAGGGTTTATAAATGTAAAATAAATGAATATAAAATATATGTACATATAAATATATTCACGTCTCCCGCTTTTTATTGTTCAAACCTATATCGAAACTAGCCAAGAAGTAGGAGGTGAATAAGGAAACATAACAACGTCACTAATGTAATATCTACAGAAAAGGTTAGTCGATTAAAAACCAATCTATAACAGCTGACCTTACTCACTACGTCGCTCAAGATAGACACTGAATCCTTCCTTCAATGCATCGAACTTCTCAGAAGACACCAAACACTGTCACTAGCACGAACACAATCCACAGCGTCGTATACAAAAGACGGTACAAGAGCCGAAGCGACACTGATCGACAATTCAACCTTAAGGCTCCCACCACTCCGGCGGCGTCACGTACATATCTGGCAGGGTGTAAACTCTATTTTTTTTGAGAAAAAACTATTTGAAATATAATTTTCAATATTTTAAAGCTAAGATTAGAAGTATCTTTCAATTTATGTAGCTGAAAAATATAAACAGTAGGTAAATCTGTATGTATACTATTATATAAAAGGACAAGCCATTTTTGAACCATTTGTACCAAATTTAAACTACATCATACTCATAGTTCAAGGAAGGTTTAGCAATAATAAAATTTACAATAATCAATAAGAAAATTTGTCAATAATACAAGTTTAAATCAATACTGTTGAGTGGCAGAAACGCGGTTTGCCAAACGTCTATATAAGTTTATATAATTCCATATAGCATATAAATATATGTTGTAAATATACATTATACTCAACGAACTTTCATTAATATTTTACATGACGGCAGTAAGTATTTATAATAAATATTATAAAATGATGAACTTATTAATAAACCCCAACAAACACTTGCATGAAATTTCAATATCAAAAGGACCACTTTAAAATAGAGGGGGAGCAGAACTCAGAGGCAGCTCCGGTCTTGATTTTTATTTTTATTTTAGTCTAGGAGGTCCCTCACCTAACTCCATTTTAGCATTCACTGGGTTTTGTTTGGAATATGTAATGTGGCCATGTGGTTTATAAGTGTGTTAGAATGTCCATGTAATTTTCGTAGAATTTTTTGTAGTGAGTTCGTATTTGTTCGATAACAGTTGGCATGCGAAGGTCAGTCAGTATATACGGTTAGTATGTTACTTACCAGGGTGCTGTTGTGGTAGTCCTGAATGTTTTTGTAAGTAAGATTAGGAGTTTGTTAATACGCGTCTTTTAAGATGTACCGTCCAGCTGCAAAGCGTATGTTCAAATAGGTTTCAATAAGTATGTGTTCATTTTTTTTTTAAGTTGTAGAGTTGAACGTTTGGAGAGAAGTGAATACAAAAGTCATAGTCTTTGGTAAAGCGATTTTTTTTTTTTCTTGATATGTGGACCCTGTATCACTCTTCGGTCAAATGTCAGACCAAAGTAGTGTACAGTGTCGGCTTGAGGAATCGGTGTGTTATCAAGAAAAACTGGTTGACATGTTTCACGTCGAAGAGCTAATGTAATAAGTTGTGATTTGTCGTTATTTATACGGATAATCCAGATATTATGCCGGTCATCTAATTTTGACAAGTAATGCTGTAGAGTCTGTGAAGCGTTTGTTGGATTATTACCGCTTGTTGAAATTGTGTTGTCTGTATATGTCGCTGTTAGTATGTCAGAGCTTATTGGAATGTCGTTTGTGTATATGATGTTGAGTAGTGGAGCAAGCACTAAGCTCTGTGGTACTCCAGCGGACGCCAACTTAATATAAGAAAGCTCTGTGCTTTGACAGACGGAGAAAAATCTATCAGAAAGAAAATATTGCAGGGTAAGATAGTTCGTCGGTGGGAGTATCTTCTTCAGTTTGTAGAGAAGTCCTTAGTGCCAAACTCTGTCGAATGTTTGAACAACATCCAGAAATACCTAAGTTGCGTACAATTAATGTTCTATTGCCGGGCATATGTAGTCGAGTTACTCTGTCTAATTGGTGTATCGAATGTTTTGTTCTAAATTCAAATTCATCGTCTGATATAATGTTTAGGTTTGTGAGTGCATAAGAGAGTCTTTTGTATAATAAATGTTCAAAACTTTTGGCACAGACAAGAGGTAAGCTAATAGCTCGGTATGATAAGAGGATATTTCTTTCTTTGTACGACACTCAATGTAATATGTGTGTATTTCCTCTGCAGAGGGAAATTTTTTTATGATACATACGGTCGTGGTCGTAGAAATTGCATTACTTTTTTTTTTTAATCCTTAAGGTATTAACTTTGATCCTATTGAATGTTTTAATTTTTTTTTACATTATTAAGATATAAGTATACTCAAATAATGTTAATTAGTTCAGTTTTAGTTTCTTTAATGGTAAATTGTTTCTCTGGATACCAAGGAACCTAAGAGAGGTACTGGAAGGAAAAGAAAATCGGACGACCGAGTGGACCGCTTGATGGTGCGTTTGTCCTTAGAGGATCACTTTAAAACCGCCAAGGAAATATTAAGAGATCTTGCAGGTAGAAATCTGGCCAATGTAAGTAGATAAACTGTTGGTCGACACTTTAAAAAAAAGGGTTTATTGGCAAAAAAAAAACAGCCAAAAAGCCGTTTCTCAATAAAACAAAGAAGCAATCACGTCGGAATGAGGCGAAACAATACCTAAACTGGACAGCAGAAGACTGGCTGAAAAGTAATGTTTTCAAGCAAATTTGTCTTCTTCAGTAGTGATGGTGCCCCTATGTACGATGTCGTTCACTCGAAAGATTTTTTGAAAACGGCACATTAAAAACACTGAGGCATCCAGCAAGTTTTATGATCTGGGGATGTTTTTCTTACTTTGGAATTGGCCAACTTGATAGGAATATTAATGTTAATTTAGGAGGATACTATGAATAACAAACCACCTGTCCCATAGTCAGGATTTCATTTTTCAAGACGATTCTGCTCATATGAATTGCTTTAAGCCACCTTGCTACTTGAAATTCTTGCACATTTTTTAAATTTACAACCCTGTTCTTGAACAGGTAATTTATTTTTTACTTTCAAAGGGAATCACAACGCCACCATAGCCAGGGGCAGCCCCAATAAAAAAAATTAAAGGAAACAATTAAAAATGTTTGGAACCACGACATCTCAGAAGAAATAATACAAAAAATGATTAGATCGATGACGACCAGAATTTCTGTCGTTATAAAGACTAAAGGTGTTTCAACAAAGTATTAAAAAGAAAAAAAAATCAAAAGATACGATATTTTTACACGCTTAAATTTTCTAAACTGTTGATCTATTTTTTTAAATAAATAATTTCATTCAAAAATAAAGTAATTTCTTGCTTTATTGTTATTTTTATATTTTTTTATTTCTTTACAAAACATTTTAATGATGTTCATTTATGAAAAAACAACATTTTGACCTAGTGATGCAAATTCTATGACCACGACTGTAGTGATAACTTATGTAATTTCGTAAACATAGAGATAATCCCTTTTTTTCTGAGACATTACCATATAATAGTATATTTATAATTCTAAAAATGACCCCGTGTGCAATAATAATAAAATTGATAACCCATAACCAAAGGTTCGAAGCCGACACAATCTTTAATCATTACCCACTGACTCCCACCACTCGATCAAAACAAGGTCAGGCCTAACAGAATCATCTTGGTATACCCCTTCAGCCTATCAACTATACAATAGTTGCCTTTACTTTGTATTTAATGAGGAATCGCTATGCAATTCCGCAATGAGCACCTAAAAATAAATGTATAACTTCAAAATAAAATAACATAATCAGCTATATGATCAATAAAATATTTCATTGAAAAGGTATGAATAAAAAATTAACATTGGTTTGTAAACTGATCCATCCAGTGACTCTTCTATTGATCCCGCCTGCGATGGTATTTTTTTGTCTTAAGTGGGTGGTTCAGGATTTATAAATTTTTTTTTTTATTATCTTTTGCGGAAGGTTATTCAATACTTTTTGATCTTGCATCTAAAATCTCGAGCCCTTCATGCCGGTGACAAGGAAGGCCAACAAAGGAATTTTTTTACGAACTATTTCAAAATCCATGGTTAGAAATTCACTTTAATTTTTTATTAACAATTTTATACATTTAGTGGTCACAGAGTGTGTGACACAAACGAGAATGTTTGCGTGTGCGCGCGCGCGCGCGCGTGTGTGTGTGTGTGTGTGTGTGTGCGCGTGTGTGGGTGTGTGTGTGTGTGTGTGTGTGTGTGTGTGTGTGTGTGTGTGTGTGTGTGTGTGTGTGTGTGTGTGTGTGTGTGTGTGTGTGTGTGTGTGTGTGTGTGTGTGTGTGTGTGTGTGTGTGTGTGTGTGTGTGTTGTGTGTGTGTGTGTTTTTGATTATAATGATGGAATGAAATCATCGTGAATCATAATTGAATTATAAACTATTCTTAATAATTGTAAAAGCAGAGGATAATGATGATCATCAAATGGATAATCAAGCTAACGATATAATGATGATTTAACCCCATCGACTGGAGGAAATAGTAAAAGTTTAAAGATTTTTAATAGTTGGAAATTCCCAATAATACAAGTTTCCGTTATTTCTATGCGATTTTTTTAAACAGTAAAAATGTTCAGTAATAAATAATTATTATTAATAATGATTTCCAAAACTATGATTATTATTTATATATTATATTATTATTTATATTATTTCATAAAGTCTGTCCCGTCCCGTTTCGACTGCCTTCTTCGGGGGGATTCCCGACGTCTTGTCCTTCACCTAAATCTTGCACTCATTTCACACTAGAGCGTTCTCTTTTCCTTCTCATGAGTGTAATGATATTTTCGGCCCAATGCTATTCTGGAATACCTTGTTACCTATTGCATCGGTTAAGCTTTCAACTTATTCATTTTTTTTTTTCAATTCAATTGTGGTCAACTTAATTCTACACAGATATGCTGCAGAGTAAGTATGCAAGTAATGCAAACCCGTGATCAGACATACTTATTTATAATTCTGGGTTCACTGTGAACGTTGCACTTATTAATATAATTTATGTTTTGTTTTGTTTTTGCATTGATCTTTTCATTTATTAATTTTTTATTTGCTTTTGATTTATTTAACTGTCTAATATGAAAAATAAACTTATGAAAAATAATGGCAATTTTGTTTCACATTTAAAATTGGAGAGGAACTGGTGAAGGTGTGTTAGGTCAATCATAACTGATTTTTAGCGGCTCTGGGACACCTCCTCTTCGGCTAGCCCAAGCCCTTCTTCACAGTCTTAAGTTTACGTCTTAGTGATATCAGTTTCTCCCATTATTATATAATATTATAATCTCTCAATATTAATATAGGAAGTTTATATCCTGTTTTTTGTAGTTTTTTTTTTTTATAAATCAATACATTTTTTGAAAATGGTTCCGATCTCCCGGTCCAGTATCTCTTAATTATATATCAAATAACTCATTACCATTTGTTTCAACTATATACATCAAGTAACTAAAAATCAAGGATATAACAAAAATATTAACGTTTGATATCCATAATATAACTAAAGTCAGTTTTATGTTGTTGAACATACTATAATGCGTTATTTAACATAAATTTAGGAGATGCGAGACCTGAAGATGAGAACAACTCCAAAAAAATTATCATCTACAAATAAAAAGACAACCGGTTTTCTATAAAAATAAACTAGCATATCTTCCAATATTTATTTTGGCTCGCTGGTCCTTATGCCCAACTAGGGCAGGAAGATTCATTCTGAGGATCCACCACGAAATCAATTTTAACACACTCAGCGGGATTCGAACCCACAGCACAGTTAGTTGATGCAATCACCACAAAACAATCGATCAATTCATTTCAAACAGTTGTTAAAACTCAATTGATGAAAACAAATTGATGAGGAAAATACTTTTACAAAAACAAATAACCACATTCGATTGATATCCTTATTAAATTCGACAAATAGCATAACATTGAATTCAATCATCTGCATTGGATTCGTTAGGCATGAATTACTATAATTAGTTAGTAATTCGATTCAGTAGACCACTAATAAAAGCGTAGTTTCATGTTTTCAAATAATTTTTAATTTCAACGAAACAAATGTATTTATGTAGGATCTGATATCATCCTTCATAGTGAATTTCATTCAAATACATCTGACAGAAAACATTTTCCTAAAATACAATTTTCTTTGTATAATGTTTTAATTTTATTTGACAATTTATTTTTTCTATTTTCCTTCTTTTTTTTTCATTATCATATTTTCTATACCCACTCTGCAAATATTATTTATCATTATCTTTTATTATTTGTTATATCAGAAATTATTTGTCCTTTTAATTTTGTATACAATATTTATTCATATAATTACCAGTTTCATTTCTTTTCTTCTCTGTTTCTTATTTTCTTTCTGCTACCTTATTATGAATACTTGTATTTACTGTTATTGATATTATATTATTTTGAAATTCTCTAGGCCATATAAGAATTTACTCACTGTTATGTAATGTTATTTTCTATATATGTTTTTTCTATTTCTATATATTCTATTAACATTTTTTATTTCGATATCCTTCTTCATATATTTCCCTTAAAACCCTGTCAGCACAACAACCGACGTCTGTTCTAGGAACCACTATATATAACATTTCTCGATAAGGAAGAACTGTTTCGTTTGCAACAGGAATATAGGAAGTTGATATGGTTAATGTTGAAATAACAGTTTCTCTCCAAATACATTAAAGGATAAGTTACACACTTTCTTAAAAGTTGAGAATTGATAAGTCCTTAAAAAAATTATGATCTATTGTCACACACCAACCTAAGTTATTTAAAATAACAAGAAAGATGTAAAATAAAATCTTCAAATGTATTAGCTTTTTCTTGGAGTAGGCTTTGTTTTAGTAGAATGAATAACTTCTTAAGAGTTAATATTCATACTTTGAATATCAGGATTATCAACTAACATGTATAGCATAAAAACTGAAGTTATTGGTAAATGGTGTTTACTCAATTACATTAAAATGTTTAGAAGCATTTTTGCGTTACTGTTCGGAACTTTTACGGACGTAAGTATTTTCCTTATAAAATGGTTTCTATTTATCATATATTGTTTATTTTGATCTAGTGGCTACCCTTATACTAATTGTAAGCTGAATAATCAAATCCTAATTTTAGATTTAGGAAAAAGGAGAAAGGTAAAAAACAATAAAAATGTTTATATTTCATAGAAGAAGATGATGAGGGATGCAGTCATGTAGAAAGAAGAAAATACGTCCAAGTAAAAAAAACTACTTATGGAGTGCAAACGTTACGACCTGCCTTGAAGGTCTTCTTCAGGGCTACTGAACCACACAGGAGAGAACCATCATCTTATATTCCTTAACCCTTTCCAGGACAGGCATACATATTTAAAAACACCGAAATACACTGTTTTCCTTTCTTTTTTAATGGTCTAATATCGAATATTGAATATATCTAGTAGGACTGGTCACCTTGGGAAGTGTAAGACCATTACTCTTCTTAAAAAGAGGAAGTCAAGTGCAAGGAAGATAAATGTGTATGTATTTATTGTTTAATTGTATATATTATTTAGTTGCACAATAAGTGCTATTTTCATTTCATTTCATTTCATATTGAATATTGAAACTGTTCTCCCTTAGATGCAAAATGTTTTAAAAACTAATTTTGCGTTAAGGAGTTGACTGAGAGATCACGCGGATAAAAACTGTTTTCAATTCAGGCTAATTGGCAGGTTTGGATGTAAAATTATTGATAAAAGAAATTCAAGATAAAACAAACAGAATTAGTTTCTAAACTTATTTGTCTCGTTCTAGATTTTCTATACATATTATATAATTTCCAACGGCTTAAATTTTGTACAATTAGAAACAATCGATTTCCTAATGAGAATTTTTTTTTTTTTTTATCCATTTATTGAAATTTACAACTGTACAAAATATATACATCGAGTAAATGTGTTGTTTGTGATTACAATAACATCAAAACTGAAAAATAAGTACTCATCAGTATCACTTCAACAAACATCCTACACTAGAAGGTCTCTAGGCAATCTTCTTTACAGAGGCCTTGGCGGATTATCGGGAATGGAGTGGAAAGCAAATTGAGAAACTAGTGGATTTGAGTGGTTAAGAGCTTATAATGAAATGATAGGTATCTGGTTTTGGCTAAACCAGCAACATATGGGACATCTAAGATACATAAGGATAAGTTTTTTTGTAACGAGGTAAGGGGCATAAAAGATTTAGGATAGTAAGGATTGGATATTGAAAGAATTAGAAGGTTTAATTGATCCCCAACCTAATGTGAAGATAAGTAAATAATAAACATAGGCAAGCATTTTCTCACCCCTAAAAAATATATACAGAAATCTATACTATTATATAAAAGGACAAGCCATTTTTCGTTTGTGGTCACTAACCACGAAAACTACTAAACCAATCTTTACCAAATTTTAACTACATCATCTTCATAGTTCAAGGAATGTTTTCTATTAAATCATTATTAAAAAGCGATAAATATGTGGTGCGCAGTGAAGTTTGAAAATTGGCCGATAGGTGGCGAGTACCATTTATGAGAGGTTATAAAAATACAGTGTTATATAGAGCTAGAAATCGATAATAAAATTTGCTTAATTCAAATAAATTATTTTATAATATAAATATGTAGTGTGAAGTGTGGATCCCAGGGATGTTTGAAAATCGAACGATCGCGCACCACGATATGATTTAATAGGTTAGCGCCATTCTGCAACAGAGTTTGCAATAATACTATTGAACCCATCTGTACCAAATTTTAACTCCGTCGCTTGATGTAATATTACTTAACTATGAAAAGTCATAGTCATAAGAAGGTTTAAAAAAGTTGTTTACTATAATAATAATTTAAATGTACAGTATTGTGTGGCAGAGGAATGCAACACTGTCATTAACTTTTATAGTTAGAAATTAAAATCCAACCAGATGAAATCGATAAAATTATTCCTGCCGCACTAAACATTATTGCCTTATCAAAATATCGATTTCTTATTTTATGATATAGTGTGTACATAAGGCGGCCTAACCTTAGTTTTTGCTAGAGATTTTAGAAGACTGA
The DNA here is from genome assembly GCA_003667255.2 of Euschistus heros. NCBI lineage: Eukaryota > Metazoa > Arthropoda > Insecta > Hemiptera > Pentatomidae > Euschistus > Euschistus heros. The sequence continues at coordinate 202,980 of RCWM02000105.1, read as the reverse complement.
AATTTCAGCGATTTAAAATTTATTCTGATGTTTTAGGTTTGTTATCGTGTGTGAAAGAGCAGAAATTTTACCTACAAATAATATGGCAGAGAAAATAAATAACATTATTAAAAGTAAATGGTTAATGTCGAGGATATCTCCATTGATAGGGTTATAAGCACTGATAATGCAGTCCATTATCCACCAGAGTGTCTTTCAAAATAGTCTCTGTCCATCTAAACAAGACACTCATGGCTTAAAATTAATCATTGAATATCCAATTATCCTTTTATGTAAATTTCAACCAATTATCAGTGCAGAGTACCAGGTTCAAAATTACAGCTTTGCGTAAAAATATTCTGAAAATAATTTTCAACGGCATGATACAATAAAAGATTTTTATCGATAAATAATTAATATATCAATTATTGGTTAGGATCACTACTTATAAAAGCGGGCGAAACCGCGACCGGGATGCCTAGTAAAAATATAATTCCTGTATAACTTGCCTGAGTTCACCGAACAGTTATTCACAATTTTTTCAAAATGTAGAAGGCATTGCAAAATGTCTAAAAATAAATGAATTGTACAAAAAACATAGAAACGGACTGAATAAAATGTAGACAAACGGTGTGAATTGCAGTGATGAGAATGGATGTATAGCTTTAGAAGATTGAAGATAAATAAACCAAAAGGGCCCTGCTATGTATCGCCTTTCTCTGGATTAACAGGATTCCAGGAAAAAGTAAATCCAACCCTAAAAACCTGTGAGAGTGATCTAAGCCACAGAGAGAGCTGTGAAGCTCAGCGTTTGTAGTTCCAACTTTTCCTCTCTATACCCTGTTATTTATTTAATTGGAGACTGATCGGAAAGTGTTTATTCTTGTGTGCGTTTTTTCAATGATTTACCTATTATATAAGATACTTATTTAATTTCCACAATTGATTTAATGCAATAATTTAAAAACTTTTTTGAGAAAACCACGTATTTTACCATAAAATGTGTAATATCTCCACTTTGTTTAAATATATTTCACACCTCAACATTTGACCATATTTTCGGATTTAGCATTAAATTTCCTATAAGGGCAGAGTATATGTAACCTTGAATTTTAAAAAACTTCGGACCTAAAGAACAGCTTGATCTTCAACTTGTTTAGGTAAGTTACAATGTCTTACAATACTTCAACGCTTACCGTTTTTCGAAAAGACTATCAACAAAAGAAATCTCACTTAAACTAGCGAATTTAACCTGCTTTCATATGGTATGATCAAATCAACTATACGTATCGATTACATGGAGAAATTAACTTTTAACACCAGAAAAAAATGGTGTTTTCATTTGGCATACAAATCAGTTACATGTGTAAATAAGACATTATGATAATCGCTTGATGGAAACATGCATTTAAACATAGTAATATGTTCATTCAAATAAAAAGCAAAGAAACTGTCAATGCAGCGGCACTAGATTAAAAGATTTTATGTTATTACATTTGTTTATTTATTATTATTATTTAGGATTTATTTTATTAGATTTTTAATGTAAGTTTTAAAACCCAATGATAATGAACATAGGCCTCAATTTTGCCGTTAGCTTCTAAATGTAGATGATATTGAAGAATACCACTTTTTGAGGTCAATTTTATGCACAGATGAGTCTATTTTTACAGGGAAAGGCATTCCCCTCCCCCCCCCCCCCCCCCTCCAATAATAAATAAACTCTGTTTCGTTTCGAATTGTTTTATCCTGTTTAAAACTATTTTTGGTAACTTTTCAAGAAGAGGACCCATATTACACCCTAATTTTTCTGGTGATATTTTGAAAGCTTTTTGTAAATAGTATTTTTTGAAATGAAATAATTGATATTAATCATTGTTTCGCCTTCTCTCATTCAAGAAACTTGTTAGAGTTGTTAATTATAGACAAAAATCTAGTATTTTTCAAGTTAAAAATCAAACTTTAAATCAAAAACAATAGAGGGTGCCAATATCAACACCTTTTCCACTTCTATAAATACAATATATGCAAGCATCCCAAATTGTTCTCCTTCTCACAGATGGATCCAAGATATCCCAGTGCTACTATCTCAGCAGTCACGAGTTTCAAAATCCAGTGGAGGCTAAATGACATGCGATATATAGCGTCTTAGCCTCTGAGTCTCAGGCCATGAGTGGAGAAGGCTACAGAGTAGAAAGGTTTTGATGGAATTTCTAATTAAAGAGCATGTCAGGTCGAGTACATAAAATAAATTGAGATCATGAGACAGGGATTTCTTAAAGACATACTATGGAGCATTTAATTATTTCGGAGGACATTGGACTGGAAATATCGAATGCGTTTAATATTCGATTATTTTGCTTCGATTGCTGCTCTAGCCCATAAAAGTCCTGATGTTTACGAGTCTTGTATATGAGACGTTTGATTACAATAAAAAGGAGAGATTGTCCTATACAGTAATCTAGATTGATTGTGGTTTTTCAACCATCAACAACTAGGTTATTCAGTAGTCTATACAATTGGCTGAATCAATTTAATATATTAACGTTTAATTAGTTAAAGCACTGATTTCCAACGTTTAAACGTTCTACAGCTATTAGTGGCTAGTGGGTTACGCTAAGAAACTAGTGCAATTGAGAGACAGCTAGAATGGATTTACCCCTCCATCTGTAGATAATATTTCCTAAGTACATTCCTACAATGTCAATGATCATCGTCAGCCCTATATTTACTATTTCCTTAAATTCAAGCCCTCCGTCCACTCCCAATCTACAATATAGCGTGCTCCTGACCTCTATACACATTTCCATAAAATAACTTCATTTCGAAATTCCTTCCTTGCTCAATCCACCATGATAGGGTTTCTTTTGGAACCTTATCCCTTCTAAAATTAGACATGCCCCTTCCTTACGGTCATTCAAAGCTCCTATTGTCTGATACTTATTAACGTTCCAATCAGATGTCTGTTAACATGAGCTTTATATGACGGTAACTTTGATCAAATCCTATCTGTTAAATCGATACTAATGAATTAGCTCCATAATGATTTATAAATGTATGCATGTATATATGTGTATATTTTATTGTACGTTATCAAAAAAAAAAATTATCCTCCTGATTTTATTATCGTTATTTTTTAATTCATTTTGTTTTCTTGTTTTTCAATAGTATCATTTAGGATTATGTAGTAACGAGCATTTTAAATACTTTATATTATTTTTCGGGGTATGTGTGTTCCAGAATATATGTGTATATATATATATATATATATATATATATATATATATATATATATATATATATATATATATATATATATATATATTCTTTAGACTTGCCAAGATTTATTAAACTGGTAATTGCCACTCTATAAGTTCACCTGTTATATCGTTTAGTATAATAAACATCCATCAGTGATACCAAAAACCTATTAGTGGTCTGGCAAAGATATCAAGAACTCCCCAGTTGGCTGACACTAGTGCTTCTTTTTTAATCTCGTAAACATTAGCAGTTGTGACACCTGTGAATTTGGCAGGGCTTATTATTTTTTAAATGCCGTTCGGAGTTATAAGCCCCAATGTCAAATACAAATATCAGCTGTGTAGTAAGGAGCGTTGCTGTTTACGAACCATTAGATATTCGCAATAGTCTATGAGAAGAGATCTTGCACATGCTTAGGAATACAATATTGATAAATTATATACGACTATGCTGTACACCTTTACATCTGCCGCCAACAAAGCAAAAAATTTTATAAGCTTTATCTGATTCAAGAAATGTTTAGCCCGAGTTTTTTTTTTTTCCTTTTTTATTGGTTGCCATTGACTTGAAGACAGACGTATGTTGTAATTACGTTCTTATTTTCTTTTTATACTACTAGGCTTGTAACTTTAAACAATTATTTGCATAAGTATAACCATAATATTTCCATTAAATTAAGCTGCAAAATGTTTAAGAAATACTTACATAGAAAGCGACTCTTTTTGGAGGTTTTGGCTCCTAATATAGCTAAAACTAGTATTGCAAAAATAAAATTTTCGGGGAAACCTTTCAAGTCGACCTGTTCTCACCGTTCGTCGTATCAGTGGCGGGAAGAACTTAATTTCATATTTTTGTTTAAAGTTTATTTTATTTTTGCGATACCAGTTTTAGCTATATTAGAAGCCAAAACCTCCTGTAATTAAAAAATTATTTTTTTTAATGAACAGTAATTTTTCACTCATTTATTCATTCAATACCATTTTAAGATTGCTTATTTTCTTAAAATAATTTTTCGCGATTTGTGGCGAAACGGTGCCTCAGATAAAAAAGTTTACTAGAATAAAATTGGTTCAAAATTTGATTTTCTATTGAAATCCGTTGTAAAAAATACCACATCCTATTGAGAATTCCAAAGTTAGGGTCGCTGGAGAAGAACTGGAGAAGGTTGGAGAGCAGACTATAACCTGAAAAGAAACTCTATTTGACACAGTTAAGATAAAAATAGCATAAAATTTCCAAAACTGTGGAAAAAAAAGTGGGTGGCCATAAAATATTGAACATCTATATGTTGATATATTTCTAAATTTAGTTTTTTTTATTTATTTCCCTTCCTTGCCTCTCGGCTACACGGGTTTTGCAGGGATGGCTTGTAACCATCACTGCTGGTTTTAACAGTTTAACATAACATTTCAATATTACTTTTAACATTGCAAGAATAAATTTTCTTAAACATTTAACAGAACATTTCAATATTACATTTAACATTTAACATTTCAAGATTACACTACACGTTTAAAATAACATTTAATATTTAAAATACATTAAACGCTTTACATAACTACATACTTGTGTTTAATTACAATATACCTTATATCTAATACAACAACCTATATTTAATACAACATACTATATTAAAATTAACTACATACTAACTATAACATACATATAATACATAATAATAATAACTACATAATAACTATAACTACTAATTTAAAATAACAACATACCTATATCAAAAAAAAATTTTTTTTTTTTTTTTTTTTTAAATTTTATAGCTTTACATTTACGTTTATATAGGCTTTATTCGGTGATGGGGTTGTCGTCAGCATCATTCCTGTCCAGGGTTCTTTCTGGGGCGTGGCCCCTTCTTCCTAGGTTGAAGTGCTCTACCCCCCCTTCAGTTTTCCAACCATACACAAAACTTTTGTAATACGGGTAGTTGTCAGCTGATACTAGTTGAGGGAAATCACTCTCCGTTAGAGCATACAGCCCTGTTTCTCTCTGTAGCTTGGCTCTCAATGCCTCAACGGCAGTGCATGAAAGTACCACATGTTCAGCGGTCTCCGGTACACCACAGCTGGGACATAGCGGGTCAATATTTTTACCATGTTTCTGGAACTTGGCTCGAAAGCCCCCGTGCCCTGTGAAAAACTGTGAGATCCAGTAATCCGGGAGTACCCAAGTTGCTTGAAGACGTGACCTAACAGTGGGGAAATATTTTCGAAGAGTAGCCCCTTTCTAAATTTAGTTACTTATGTTTATCAATAATGGTTCCATATATATCAGAATAGCTCCATTATCATCCCTTGAGTGTTACGAATCGTAATATTTGAAAAAATTAAAAAAAAAGTAACACCGAACACCTCTTAACCGTCGAATCGAAACCTAATTGGTAATCGAAAAGAGTCTTTTTCACTAAACAAGTACCTAGTACCTTACAGCAACTCATTTTATACGTACACACATAATTATATCAAAACAATTTAAACATTAAGTATTTATACAAACTGTGAAAACTTAATGCACAAAGCAAAAAACAAAACAAAAAGTTATATTCTCTTCCTCGTTCCGCCGTTTCTAGAAATATTCCAACAAACGATCAATGTTTGAGTCACTAGCTATTTCACATTCTCTGAAGGAGAACAAACATACTTAGAGGTTTGTTCCAAGTTTAGGCTAGTTTTATACCGAGGAACAGTAGACCCTTAGTCTTTGGCCTTTTAAAGCATTACATTTTAACTGATTGACATACCTATTCGAAAAACATGTAGCATATATCCTTGCTTTGATCCTTGAACTAAACTGAGATCATTCGAGGGTCTAATGTCCCCGAGAAGTCACAAGACTATGCATGGACCATAATACAATAAATACAAATCACAGGCGGCAATTTTTTTTTCTTGTTAATTGTTTATTTGCACCAAATATTGCAATATTGCTTATTAAAAGATCTGATCATCCTTTAACAGCTTACAAAACGTAACGTGAATAAGCACATATAAACATTAAAATAAGAAATAAAATAAAAACATTCCTATCATTCAACATGCAAGCAACAAAGTTCACCATAATCAGCAACATCATACATATCAGATACCATTTATCGGACAATAATTCGGTGATTGTCGTGAAAGTGTGGATAGGTCAAATTACCTTGAAAATGAGTTAAATATTAACTTTCAAAGCAGAATTTTTAATATCTAAGTTATGAAAAATTGTTCCAGTTGTGCTTCTTACTAAAGCCCTAAAGTATCTATTTTAGTGCAAATGGTATTTTTTGAGTAATTGCAGGATTTAGGAAAACAGAAATGTGCGCAATTTTGACTTAATATATATGCTAATCTAATAATCTCCGTGATAGCAAAAATTAATAATTGGAAAATGCATTTTAAATAGAGTGAATACAAAGTACACTGATCAAACTTAGTTCGGATCTTCATGTAAACAGGATGTTTGATTGTGAATGCAACTGTACAGGCCTTGTCGAGAGAAAATTGACCATGTTCCGGCCCTACCGGTTGCGGACTGCATCTGAGGACAGTTCAGCTCCGATACAGGATTTTCCGAAATCGACCTATCTCTAGTATCTTCATTGCCGAATAATAGATAATTTATAACTACTGTTCTGCAGGAGCGACGAAAGAGATGTTGGCAACGAAAATAAATCAATTGAAAAGTAGCTTATAGGAAGAGAAAAAAGGAAATTATCAATTCAAGTTACCTGGGAACATCAATCAGAGACAATAGCTACGATAAAGCCGACCGGAATGATATATGAGGAGGGGCTGGCTTATTGATGGGGAGCAGCGCCTACACAGTCACCCGCCGATTCTCTACAAGTCTTTTGTCGCCTGCTAATGGCTCAATTCAATTTTAGTTCCAGCCGAGGGTTAATTCACAGGACGCCATCCACTCAGCCAGGTAATTCCGAAAGGGGCAAGTTAGCCAGCTTTATCGAGTGAGAAGTTCCCGTAGTGTAGCGGAAATATATCTACATATTTTGGAAAGAATGATTTCTCTCATTAAAAAGACTAAGAAAAATGAGAAATGGTAACAGCTTCTAACAACACCATCCTTATTCAAACGAATTCACAATAGTTATATAAGAATAAAAACAAAATTACCTTAAAATTATTTTCACGTTTCTCGTAAAATATTCATGGAACCCCAATCCGCTCGGATCTTCAGCGGATAGCAAGAATTGAGAACTGATTCATTGCTGAAAAATGTCTTCACACAGGACATTTTCTTAAATTTTTAAAAAGTAAGATCCACTGATCCGGCACTGACCTTGTGAACAGATCCGCTATCTAGGGCTTCAACTGGACAAACGTTTAACTTGGAATAACGATGACCAGTTTCCTGTCGTTTTAGTCTTGTATGTGGATTCTCTACAAAACACTCATTTAAATCACAGTTATCAGACGTATTTGGACATATGGCATTGCGCTTTGGGGCTCCACTAAACCATCTAAGTCATCTCGTATCCAATCCTTGCAATCCAAAATCCTTCGAAAAATCCTTAATGCTCATTACTTTGTCACAAACAAACTGATCCATAAGATAAGTTAGTCATTTAATTTGAGTTACCATGCAGGGATCGGCAACACAATAGCAACACTATCATATTAAACAATGTTACTAAATTCACTGTATCAAACATTAAAAAACAATTTAGATAAATTTTCATATATTAGTTTAGATTGGAAGTAAGCCTAGTTTACTGATAATTGTTGAAATTTTTATTTTCCTGTAGAAGGAGTTTAGCTTAGGAGACAGCTTTCAAAAGTTGACCAAAAAAGTCCTCACATAAGTTAACCATGTGAGAATTCACAGAATCATATTCTTCAACAACAGAGACAATGTATTAGTTCTTAGATCTACAATAAAATGAAACCTATTTACAGTAGTGCTTATTTAGCCCTTTCAGTTTTTATTGATTCTTCATCAAATTAATTCCAATTTTTTTTTTTAAATTAACTTATTATTTTTTTAGGAAGCCTTCTACCAGGGTCCTGATTCATTGAGGGGCTCCATATTATTTTGATTTATACTAAATTTCAGTTATTTTTTTTTATTATTGAAAAAATAGATAATACATTATGCGTAATGGGATAGAATAATCCTATCTTACTTATTTACCATTCGAATTTAAATTGAAATCCCAAATTATAACTACATTAACCTTGCAAAGAATCTATACAAATAAAAAAGAAGTATAAGTGCAGCAAAGAATCTCATTTTTTTATGGATTCAATTAATGTGGAGTCCCCATTAAAATGAAATATTTAATAAACCTATGTACAGTAACCTGAACTAGTAAAATAATCTTTGAGGATAACAGTTCGGGCGCTTAATCCGTAAGAATCGTTAATGTAATATATTTACTAATCAGTAGATTAGAAATAATACAAGATACAGAATAACACATCTACACTTATTATTATAAGTGTATATTAGGATTATATCGTCTGCTTGGAGATAAAAGTCACTAAGAGCAGTTTTTTCCAAAGCCAAGAAAAAGTCATTGTGTGTTGATATTGTAATTTTCTATAAGTATAAAAAGTCACTAAGTGAACATAACTGAAAAGGATGCACGTTAGAGAATGAGAAAATTCACTATATAACTATTTGAGAAATTTTTAATGAGCATATTCCCGTTTGAATACTGAAACGGAAAAAAATTGATTTTGATACATAATGATTTACCTCCAATAGGCGATATATTCAGTTAAAGAGGATACCTATATATTATATATTCAGTTAATGTATAGATTATATTACTTATAGCAGTTAACAAAATTGTTTAAATATTTTTTAATTCGACAGCGATTAACATTAAATACAGTGACATCTTCTATTTATTTATTTTTTTATCACATACATACCATACAAAACCACAAGAAACTGCTTATCGTTTTCGACTTCTTCAACATTTACTTACCCAACGCTCAAACCTTCCGATTAATTACAACAGACTCCGATTAATGGCAGCGATTAAACCTATTTCGACATGTGGAGTTCAGCTTTCGGGCTCAACTGAACCACACAATTCGTCTCATATCGAATTCTTAGAATCCGAAATCCTTCGAAAGATTATCAATGCCTTACTTTATGGCTAACAAACTTATACAGATCTTAATGTACCATATGTTGCTGATTTAGCCCAAACCAGAAACCTGTGTTCTCATAGTAAACTCCATAACCATTCGAACTAGTATCTCAACATGCTTCCGACTCTATTCCAGATAACCCTTCTAAGCGACTGAAAATGGTAAAAATGGCATCGGGACCTTCTAATATAGAACTTTTATTGAAATGCTAATGTTTAGTTGCTTTTAAAGCAATTGACATCTCATTATGAGTATTATCTTCAAATTTACTAAATGTGTTTTCATTACATTGTATACAGTATACAATCCTTACTCTGCGCTCCTCCATTCACCTCTTAAATACTAGAACCCAACCCATCAACCTGTACACTCCGACGCATCGAACGGCATCCTTCGAGAAATCCTTTATTATCCGTGCTTCCTCTTTATGGAATTCATTGCTCGTCTAAATTCGAAAAAGCTCCACTCTTACTTCCTTTAAACATGATTTATTTCTTTACCACCTTAATTTTCAATCTTCCGAGCTAATGTAAACATGAATATTTATATATTATACATTTTAATAGCACACATAAGATGTATCATTTTACAAGATGTCTCAGTTATTTTGTAACTAATAATTTAACTAGTAATCAATTTTTATCATTATCTATTATTTTTATTTATTATAATTAATTATCATAGCCAGACGATTGTCCTATGTACTGTAACCGTATGTTATTCTTAGGGGACAAGTAGTCCCAGAATAAAGTTCATTTTCTTCCTCTTCTTCTTCTACAGTTATAAATATCAATAAATAGCTAGAAAAAAAAATCCTTAGCAAAAAGTTTTAAATTCATAATTCAATTGATTAACAGTTGACAGAATACATATACAAGATAAATAATCACTTGTATTCTGAGCCAATAAAATAGTTACATAAGTGGCGCATAACAACCATCTGTTCAAGTAGCGACAATCTCCAGAGACACACCTCTGCAATTACAGTCCCATTGTGATGGCCAGGTCCAACCTGATCAATTACCACGGATACGCCTCTTACCTTCCACTAACCACCAGCAGCCCTGTTTCTCCTTCCTATTTAAGGCTGACACAAGACAAGTCTCGGTTTGTCCAAACAATAAGTCGTTTATATTCATCAGGGCCTATGACCTAGGTCCTTTTAGGAATTGGGCACCTACTGTTCCTAATCTGGTAACAAATTGCTGTTATATAGAGCAACATAAATCTGTCAGACAAAATTTGACTCTGTTTTACTGTCTCGAAAGCCAAAATAGATTTTCTAGTAAATGTTTCTAGTAAATGATTAGTCGAAAACGACGAGCAGTTTCTTGTCGCTCAGGTCTCGTATGAGCAGATGGTTGTTACACAACTAGTTTATAAGCTCAAGAAAGAAGTGATTATTTATCTTTTATTCTGTCAACTGTTTATCACTTGTATTATAAATTTAAACTTGTTTTAAATATTTTATTTCTAGCTATTCATTGAAATTGATAACTGTAAACAATAAAATAAAAATACTATCTAACAAATATGAAGATAATGCTCATAATGAAATGGCAATTTCTTGTAAAGCAACCACCTGCAAGTAGTACTTCAATAAAAGTTCTATATTAGAAGGTCCCGGTGGCATTTTCTTTTCAGTCGCCAAGGAGGGTTGTCTGGAATAGAGTAGCAAGGAGAGATTCGAATGGTTATAGAGCTTACTTTGTGAGAACAGGTATCTGGTCTATGCTAAATCAACAACATATGGTACATTAAGATCTCTATATATAAGTTTGTGTGCGACAAAGTAAGTTACTGGATCTCCTGTAAACAGAAGATAATGAAGGAAAGGAAATATCTTCAATCTTTCAATTTCACATTTATTTAAAACCTTTTTTATATTTAATTAGAAAGGGTCTATTATTTAAACAATTTCTCCCTGGCAGTAAAAAAAAAAAAATAGATCATGGATATGTCTATTATCTACAGCTTCTGATCAGGAAACAGTCGGTAACTTTTAGATTCAAGCAACACCAACAAAGTTAGAGCGTGTTAAAAAATCCCCAACATAAAAAATGTAGTCAGAATGTTACTTTTTGATTTTAACTAATATAGCTCCTAAAAAGTAGGTAATTGCGACAAATATTATATAACAACTAATATTCTCCATTACATTTCTGAACGAAGAACAGTCTCTAATTTTGGATCCGAGCAACACAAACGGAGCTGGAGCATGTCAAAATGTTACATTTTTGAGAATGAAAAAAACGTTGTAATAAAGAAAACTACAGTGCCTCAACCAAAAGTTATATCCATGTAAAAAATACCAAATACTATTACATGTTGTTGTGCGATATTAAAACCATTAGTCGGTTCTATTAATAAAACTAAAAATAGATATGAAAGATACCGTTAAAAATCGCATTAATTATAGATGAAAGGTAAACTTAAAGATAAAAGCAGTCAAGAGGCCTATGGGACACTGTAAGACGATACAGGGTTATCGCTTGTCGCGGTCAGTTGAAGAGACGTCTTACAAGACCGTGGTTAGCCGCAACGGATGTCGACTAATTTGTGGCGGCACCCTAATCAAGCTTCAAGTTACCCGGGTCATATCGTGGGGTAGATCACCGTCGTCAAATAACGGAGAAAACTTCATTTATACAACTTTAAAGAATCATGGTATATGGTCAAGAGAAAAACTGTTATATAACATTTAGATTATTATCTTAATTGTAAGTATTAAGAAATCACTAAAAGAAAAAAAAAATACAAAATATCTGAAGAATGTATAGTGGTGGTAAACCCTACTTCAAGACAGAATTAATTCTAAAGTACACAAATAATGGTTTGATGTAACGTTCAAATACATTAAAAAATACAGACCCTATCTGATCTGTGATACAAAGATGAACTTAGATTAATTCTTATAAAGTCTATTTCCATTCGTTGGTAATTTTATTTTTGACAAGGAAAAATTCAAGCGAAGTCTAAAGAGAAATATTTGCGGTGAATGATGTCGGCATAATGTACGTGATGTACCAGAGGTAGTTCTTGAAAGATATGTTTTAGCCTACTATTTATAAACGGGTACATCGGCCATAGTAACACTATATATAATAGTGACTAACTATATTTCATAATTAGACTTATATTTTGTGTTAACAAACTCACTCACCTTATGAATGAATTATGCTCTAAACGTCGTGAAAAAAATTACAACTTCAGACACCTTTTGAGGGAATTTCGAAAATTTCAAAGCTAGTACCTTAGTCTCCGATTGAGCTAAAGAGCTTATTTTCATCTCTAATTGCAAGAAATTCACTTTTGTCTAGTTCAATTTTATATGTAAGAAGTTTTTGTTTAAAACGATTGTGCAGCAAATATTTTGGTGAAACGTAGAAAAAATCGTTTTGACGCTACCGAAATTTGGACATTATCACACAAGCACTAACAATAAATAAATCAAAACAATTCAACATTTCGCACACCAAAATATTCAATTTTACTGGACTAATAGGGATTCCGAATAAAATATATACCCCCAGGGCCTCCGTGGGAGGATCGGATCACCCGGAGAGTCGGACTAGCGAGAGGCGGATTATCGAGGTTCTGCTGTGAAACGAATTCTATTTATTTCAAACCTAATAAATATTAGTTTCTCAAATAAAAAAAAAATAAAAAATGTGCATCCGAAGAAGGCTGAAGAGGAGCTGGCTTAAAGATCTCCTATGATAAACCTGTAAACGTAAGACTGAAGTAGGTACCGATAGGCACTAAACTCCCACATGCCTGATAATGCCAATTTTATTCAGTTTTATACCACATTACCTTATTGTCGCGGTCCACGCGATAGTTGTGGGTGAAAAAATACAGAGGAATACAAATATGTCCATTATATAACAAACCGCATATAGTAAAGCATATCCTTTCTGTAATACATTAAAAAATAATTACTCAAAACGTTTTAATCTGATTTACTTCAATAACTTTTTTTTTTTTTTATAACGAAGGTTGGAACTGTTACGAGTAATTCATATAATAATACAAAAAATACGAAACTTCCTCAGAAAAAGAAAAATTAGAAATAACGACTCGTTATAAAAAAGTAAATGATACGCTTTAACGGAAAAACCTTTGATGGTTTCCACTGACAGGAATATCACATTTTAGCTAAATGATTAAGTAATAGCCAGAAATTGGGTTGAAAACCTTCAGGTTCTCAATACACATTGAATAAATTCAATTAATTACGACGGATAAGGAAAATATTCTCTATTGCTATATTGAAGTATTTCAGGATAAAATCGAACGTGATGACGCACTGAATTCACTTGGATTTTTTAATTGACATTTAACTTCAGATAGACTCTCTTGTTAAAAGTTGCAGTGGACCTCGCCAATCAAACTGCCTATGCACAGATTATTCTGTTTCAGTTAACACACTAATGACGGTCCCACATTTTTATGGATTTGAAAAAAAACATTACAGTTTTCCTACAGTGAGTAAAGTATTTGATTTCATTGAATGTGAGGATAGGAATCATTCTACCAACTCTTAGATTTTTAACTAAATAAATCTTAAACCCGCCTAGATTGGGATTGAACCAACGACCTTCTGTATCGGGCGCACTGAGACCCTCTACCTAACACGCACGGCCATCGATGCCCCATCGTATTAATTTAACTTTAATTATCCTTTTGCTGTAAAAAGTAGAGCAACCGCCAAGAAGGTGATGAAACTTTTGTAGTTTCCGTATGACGTACCCTCACATACGTACTGCTTCCTTTGAAAAATCCTTCATCATCCGTGCTACCTCCTTCTAGGATTCACTACCCATTCCTATTAGTAAAATTGCTTCTCTTACTTCCTTTAAAAAAATATATATATTTTTACACCTCTTAGACAATCAATCTTCCGCAAAGATTTAAATAATTAAGTAAATATTTAGAATTATTTTATCTTTTCATATACGATTGTATTTTACGTTATTATTATTTTTTTTTTTTTTCTTGTCGACAATATATGTCTTGATTACTGAATCATTTAGCTTGTAACTAATACGGCCAGACAATTGTACCTGTAATTGTGCATTATTGTTATTCTTAGGGGACAGTAAGTCCCAGAATAAAGTTGTTTTTTTTTTCAATTCACAGGGATCCGAATGTCCCACCACGTATTGATATCTTTTTTAAAAATTTAATTGAAGATATTTAAATTTTATTATCAATTTCAAGCTCTATAATACAACGTACATTTGTAACCTCTCATACAGAATGGCACTAATCAGTCGATTTTCTAACTTTACTTAACACTACATATTTATCATTTCTTTTAATAACAATTTGATTGAATCATTGATTCAACAATCAGTAAATTTTATTGTAGCTAAACTTCCCTGAAACTATGCATATGGTGTAGTTAAAATTTGGTACAGATTGATTCAGTAGTTTATTGGTTAGTGACCGCAAACGAAAAATGGCTTTTCCTTTTATATAACAGAACAATTAATATCATTAACATTCAAGATCATCATTGGATTTATTAGGAAGACATGTCAGGATATTGTTCCTTTTTTTATAATGTATATAATACAAATGTAGATGCCGATGGACAAAAATAGCTCTTTTATTTAAACAAAATAGAAGAAATGTTGTGGTCCAATGGGAACTAAGATCTTTAAATGGAGTGGATGTGCTGGCAAGAGTTGAGGACAGGAGAGGGTAGATTCTTGGGAACTCTTTTGTTCTGCTGAAGTTAGTGAAGGCAATGTCTCTAATCCTTGGCAGGGAGGGGACACCGAAAGTTTTTCCTCTTCAGGGTTGTATAGCTGACAGGACTGCGCCCGCAAACCTAACTCCAGCTAACTTGTAACGCTCAACCCCCATTGATTTACACAATAGTCAATGGATTTATTGTTTTTTTTCAACTTAAAAGGCCATTCATTGTGAAAATTAAAACATTTATAGGTCTCAATGATGTCCCACTTGTTAAATTAGATGCAGTTATATCGTTGATTACCATCCCTACTGCTGAAGATATTAGGATGTAGAACAAGTTCCAAGCGGATTCAGATGGTAACATATGTACATATAAATGGAAATTATACATGTAAGGGAAATTCATACATAGACCTCTGAAATAGTCTACTATAGGCTACCTCCATATTCCAAATCGAAATACTAAGTTACGAACCGTAAAATAAAAAAAACCTACAATCCATAGATAATACAATTTATAAAATAAACTTGAAGCACTTATTAAATTAACTGTTACAAGCCTTTAATTTAAAAATAAATTGTATCCATCAATTTTCTATTTATGTTTAATCAAATTCTATTATTTGTATTTATTCTTAATTTGAACTCCGTTTTTAAAACATGAGTTACTTTTAGCTAAACCTCAATGTTTTTGTTGTTGTTGTTCATGAATAACTAAAAATCTCGTCAAAGTAACATGAATATAATATATTGGAAACAATATTATTGGAAATAATGGAATATGGAAAAATGGAATGGAATAGAAATGTAAAAATATAGAAAAAATGGAAAACAATAAGATAATGGAACTCGATGGCCGAGTGAGTTGGGGTGAGGGTCACAGCGCGCTCGGCACTGCAGGTCGTGGTTTCGAACCCCACCTGGGCGGGTGAACTCGGTGCATCCTATTTCTTATATAATGTTTGAAAGGCTCTTCCTTCAATATTATCTTTCATACGTTCCGTTTTAAATCTAGAGAAAATTCTGAATTAAATAACAATTTTCCTTTTACACCTAATCAAGAGCAAAATATTTCATTAAATTCTCTAAATCACAACATACCATAGCTGCTTCGCTTGATATCTGTAAGAATCAATATACTTTATATACACCAAAAAGTAAACAATCTTTAAAAACAAACTGCTGACGTAAACGTGCCTGCAATTGACACCAATCCTCGATAACCCTTTTTTTTATAAATTTATTTTAAGTCTATTTACGGAATATCTGATACATAAAAATTATAAATAATAGCCTGAATCAAAAATGCCCTAATTCAATAGAAAATTAACATCGTTTTAAATAATATAAAGTCGACTTTTGATAATTTGAAACTTGAGGTAGAAAATCAAATTATGGACAGCTAAATATCGGAGAGTCAATAATAGTCGTGTACAATGTAATATTTACTTTTATATGTACGTTATTAAACACATTCAAGACTTCCAATCTGAAGTCCTTCGTGTTACTGTATATGCTCTATATTATCTCTCCGACAAAACCTTACATAATCACCTCATATACCTTTTATCCTTGACCTCATACAACTTAACTTCAAAATTATATTAAAATCATTCCAACCACCCTAACCCGCAGTTCCGCACATCCTTATAAAACTCCTCGCAGATTAAAACGGCAATGGCCACGAAACATTTAATTAATAGTTATTTTTCTGGAATTCTTGAGAGCATTTTTTTTTCTTTTTATTTAACTTAGTTGTACGCCATTGTCATTCATATTATTTGCTGCCCTTTACAGAGGCAGCGAGTAATATATATATATATATATATATATATATATATATATATATATATATATATATATATATATATATATATATATATATATATATATATATATATATATATATATATATATATATATAATATATATAAATATATATATATATATATATATATATCAATCAATATATATATCTATATATATATATATATATATCTCGTATATATATATATATATATATATATATATATATATATATATATATATATATATATATATATATATATATATATATATATATATATATATATATATATATATATATATATATATATATATATATATATATATATATATATATATATATATATATATATATATATATATATATATATATATATATATATATATATACAAATACCATTAAGATCAAATTACTACCGCTAAATGTTCATTTTTTTTTTCCTCATTCATTGATATTTACGACTGTACAAAATAATATACATCAAGTAAATGTGTTGATAGTGAATGCAATGGCATGTAAATAACTTGTGAAGAACTACTCACTAGTAGCACTTCAATAAAATCTACATTAAAAGGTCTCAAGGCCATCTTCTTTTCAGACGCCTCGGGGGATTATCAGTGATGGAGGGGGAAGCAAGTTGAGAGACTAGTGGATAGGATTGGTTATGGAGCTTACTATGGAAGGATGGGAATCTGGTTTGGGCTAAATCAGTAACACATGGATTTAAGATCTTTATGGATAAGTTTATTGGTCACAAAGTAAGGAGCATTGATGATTTTCGAAGGATTTTAGATTGTAAGGACTGGATACGAGATGAATTGGATGGTTTAGTAGAGCCGCAAAGCTCAACTCCGTACGTCCAAATAGGTCTGATCTCAGTCATGTAAATGAGTCTTTTGTTATTAATTAGAAGCTTTGAACGTTTGTCAAGTAAATGTTGAAGTAGTCTGTAACGACGGGCAGTTTCTTGTCGTTTTAGTCTTCTCTGTGTATTCCAAGTTAGACGTTTGTCCGAGTGGAGTCCTAGGTAACGGATCTGTTCAACAGGGATTAGTGGAATATCAAACGTTCATATTGAAAAGAAAAATTATATTATATGTCTTCTACCTACTACAACCCAAAGAATATTCAAAGGTGATGAGATCTGGGACAAAAAGTCCAATTCTGACCTTGGTATACGTGGGTAGAATACATAGAGATGAACTAGTTTCGTTCTAAATAAACAGAGTTTGCTGTTCTTTTTTTGTTGTCTTCCTTATTCTCATCGTGACAAGCCGTCAGCAGTTGGAGAACCGTGGGCAACAATGTCATCTTCAGCATAAATGAAATCTTCAAATATTTACTCACCTCATTTGGAAGTTCCGTCACTGAGTCCAGCGGAATGGAATTTATTAAATCATGGGATTTAAATAAACTATCGCTCTGTGCAAGTTCAAACCAGTCACATTAGTGGAGGCATTTCAAACTATAGAGAGTGGGGAAGCTCTGACTAGAAATTATTTAATATTAATGATATAATATTATATACTATACAGGTAAAACATCAAATTATTGAAGAAAGACAGAATACATTTTTTCAATGTACCTTCTTTATGAAAAAGCGGAAAAAATGAAAATATAGTGCCAAAAGTTCCTGACATGAGCGTACAAAGATGAATCCGAAATCGTAAACTATACATCGAAATCCAACACAGGCGTCACTTCCCCTGAAGCATCGTCTATAAAAGCCTAAGGACTGGTGCGTTATATGGAAATGAAACGTCCTTCCGTGTACATTGATAATATACCATTACCACGGGCAGACAAAATTAGCAACCTAGGATGGAAGTTGATCAAATTAGTGGCTGCATACAACGAAAATACGAACGAAACAACGGAAACCAAACCAAAAACTTAAATTACTCTATCCATTACTAAGACAACAACCCAAGCTAATACTTTAACATAGCTTCTTTAAACATATTTACTTAACCTCTGGATTTATCCCACATGCTACTTCAAAAAAAGACATTCATACCAACCTTGCGGACTTTTCAACATAAAACTCTTAAGAATCCTCTTAACCCTCCGTTACTCGCACAATGTACATTTGTACACCAGACATTTTGGAAAATTCAAATGTTTGATTACAGGAATCAAAAGTGGCTGAAGTTTCGTGAATCTGATTTTTTAAGTCTAATCTTGAGCAGAAGAATAATTATTTTGCCTTAAAAATCTTTTTAATAAAATTATATTTTTCATAAAATAAATTATTATTAATATTTTTATAGTCTTGTATAACAATAATTTATTAATCAAAGCCAGCGACCATTTTATGTCAAAATATCATAGATACAAAAAAAGCAGCATTAAAAAAACTTTGGAGTGCAATTGTATTCATATCCTACAACTTTTCACATCCGAATAGGCACGCGAGTGATGGATGGTTAAAAACTGCTTGGAATGTTATCAACACGTGAAATTGTAAACGTAAACCAACGGTTATCGAATGCAAATGGAATCAAAACATACGATTCCAAAAAAAATTACAAGGACACAGAAACCCATTAATAGAAACAATTGCTAATACCTATATACCTAAAATCACAAAAATAAAATTGTATGAGAGATCTAGTATCTTCGTAATATCTTTAAGAAGACGAATGCCAAGGAATGGGAACTATGTAGAACAAGCCATTTGTTAGCAATATTTCTAATGACAAACATTCCACTGGGAGGCGCGGTAGCTCTGTGGGTAAGGCGCTTCGAGTCCGACTGACGAAAATGTATAATTTCATTTCAGCCGTGGATCGAATTCGAGATCGGGAGACCCTCCTGGGTTACACCCGACCTCTTAAAAAGTAGGTACTCCTAATTGAGGAAAAAACCTGGCCGTCGAGCGTGAATTCTGGCCAAATCTCCTAACGATTTGTTTTTTTATACATTGCGCTGATTGTCGATTTGTATTTTATAAAAAAGGTTAACAAAAAATACAATAATATTATAATGAATGTATATCAAAATAAATATAATCATGAAGCACATTTTACTATCATAAACAATTATATGGTTTCTAACAAGCTCAAGAGCATTAAAGTGTATTACCTTTAGTTGAACGACCATGACTCTGATGTGCAGACGCTAGTAAAATTCGTCCTTGGCAGTAGACATCCGATCGAAAACGGTAATACATTTTCATTTTTATTATCCTATAAAAACAAAATATCATTAAATTACTTTTTTAAGGTAGAGTCAATAAAAGGTGTGTAATGAAGTAGAAGTGCTAAGTCAATACGTTAATAGGAAATATTGGGTATTTTAGTAATACATGGCTTAAAAGCCTTGAATCCAATTGAGAATTCTTTTGCGAATTCAGAGCTAACAATGTTATATAATGTTATATTTTATTAAGTGTCTATTTCATTTTCAAGCTCGATGTCATCATAGACGATGACAATCTGTTAGCCGATCCGGGATATGAACTTCCGTCACGTTATTTATTCGCTATTCAGTTTTGCAGATTCAAGTTTGAACGATGTACGTAATATACGTTGCAGTGTTAAGTTGGCTTGTTGCGGCATGTGCAGTAGCACAGACGAAAGGGGTAAGCCTGATAGTTTAAGTACAATAATCAGATAAATTTTAAAGAATCAGGGCCCTCTCCAAAAGTTTTCGCCATTCATTTCTATTCTGTGCAGCAGCCATCCAGTCTGGTGTTCCGAGGATGTTCCCAGCATCTGCACGGACGCTATCCATTCATCTCATTTTGGGTCGTCCGACTCTTTGGAGATGAATCGCCTCGATAGTTAGTTTTTTTGGAATCTCGTTCTCATTCATCCAGGTGATGTGCCCTGCCCACTTGAGCCTCCTCACACTGATTCACCTAGCTATGTGTATGTCCATGAAGAGTGCGTAGATTTCTTGGTTTTTTTTTCTTCTTCAGACATCACCTTCCCGGATCGGACCAAAAATTCTTCTTAAGATCATTCTTTCAAAGATAAGCAGCATTGAAATAATCAAAAAATCTAAATTTTAGAGCAGATCTGATTTAATTTTTATAATTTTATAATTTATAATTTTAACCTTAGTAACCATAACAGTAATGGATGTTAAATAAACAGTATAAATTTTATAGAGTGAAAGTAAACAAACATATTGATACATATTATTTTAATTAAAGCAATTGAATTCATTTTTAGTTAAACCATTATCAAACCAAAGTATATACAGCTCTATGCTCCAAGGCATGATTCTTTAAATCTGAGGCATCAACCTTCAAAATGGGATGAATCCACTATTTGTCAAAAAAAATATTTTCAATTAATTATCAAAGTTTTTCTTCTCTATCGCTTTGTAAAATTGTTTCCATTCAAAACCAACTAAGTCCCATTATAATTCAAGGTATCGAAACCTCTTAGCCAGCCAGTGGCATCTTACATTTATAAAAGCTAAAAGATTTATTTAAAAAAAAAAAAAAAATACAAACTCTACCATTTACATAAAGGGTGAAATGAACTATAGCAATAACTGGTAGGTATAGATAGGTCTTCTTCCCTGTGACAAAGAAAATTTCCAAAATTGGATAAAAAATTAGATCTATAAATACAGGGGTCCCAGTTGGCCCTCAAAAGAAAAGGTTTTCACACAGTATTTTTTTAATTTTATTTTTTTGGAAATTCATGGGAGCTCATGAATAACAAGGAAATTATTTGAATTATGGTCTGCAATGTACTTTTTAGCTATTGAAAGCATTCTAGTTATGCCATTTTTTGCATCTCCTGAAAGGTTTAACGATTTGCAATTATCCCATTTTGAAAGTCAAAGCCTCATACATCCATTTTCATTATTGTAATACTTAATAGATTTAGCTTCTTGTCGTGATAAGAAGGGGGGAGGAGGAGTTCCAAAATACGTTATACTTATAAAACTTTCAAACAACTGTGTACGCCCCATTAATTTCATGCAGATAAAAAAAAATAAAAATTAGACCTGATTAACTGTTTTTATATTTAAACATCTACTGATGACATCAACTTGCTTTTATACCAAAGGAAACAACGATTTTTGAATTTTTATTTTCTTAAAAATTTAGCATAAACAGTTGGAAAATTTTAATGATACAAATTTTTAAATTGTAAAATATGAAAACTTTTAATTTTTACTCAGGTTCTTTCACCCAAATTTTTATTTATATAAATGCATCTACTTTGTTATTTCAATTATGAATACATAAATTTGATTATTTATATATATATACAGGTTCAGTCAATAAATAAAAACAACTATTTTGGCGACATTTCGAAACTATATTGTTCTCATAATCGTGCCAATGTTACAATATCAACCAGTAACATTTGCATGATTATGAGAACAATATAGTCTTGAAACATCACCAAAATAGTTGTTTTTATTTATTGACTGAACCTTAAGAGCCTTACTAAACATTTAATAGTAACAGTCAAGAAATGTATCCATATTTACACATCGAGTCAATACTGGAGAATATCTGTATATATAAGTAAACCTTTGCCTTTAAAAATTAACTTTCTAGTGAAGTAAACCACAGCTTCTTTTAAACCTATTTTTTTTTTCACTTCTTAAAAATATATCTTCTTCCTCAAATACATACCATCTTTCAAAGTGGGCCAACATTTTTCCAAAACCATTCCAAATAATTATCTGATAACTGATTAAATATCAGACAGACATATATTTGTAATATGTTCGAATTTTCAAACCTTATAAAAGAAACCGACAAAAAAATTTGTACTAGTTTTTAGTAGGCATCCACTCCATATAAGTGAGAAATGACTATTTTACGTTCCTTTTAACAGATTCAACTAGTGTCATCAGAAAGAATGTTTGAACTATCTCCAAATATTCACCCAAAATACTTCTACCTTATTTTCCAAAAAAAAATCATCATAACAGATCTTATGACAGATCAAGGGTGGCCAGTATAAAGTAACTTAAAGTTTAGAACTCTAGAACAAAAAAATAAATAAAAACAGTTCAACAGTCCAATTGTATCACATAGATTTACAATACACATAAACTGTCCTAAAAAACATATATTACCATAAGGCAAACCTTAATCCTCCATAAATAAGATTAATTGTAGCACTACACAGTCTAAATGAAATATTTTATGTTTTAATAAATGTTTTATTTATTTTTTTTTACATATGGAGTAGTTCACCAAAAGAATAATCACATTCAAAGCTCTAGATAAGTGTCCAGACCAGGGACTCGGAACATGGACCTATGCTAGCACCTTGGTCAAGTCAGGAGGGGCATATTTGTTGAATAGCAACTGCACATGGCCGATAGACATCAATGAAAATATGAAGGTGAAGATATATATATTCCAGTACAGAACGTATTCATCGAATAAATAAATTCAGAATTGATACATTTTATAAATAAAAAAAGTATCAACAAAACACAACTCAAGACACATTTAAGATAATTGTGAAAGATATACAAAAGAAATAGTACTATTCTATATATATGTTTGTGTATATATATGTATATGTATATATAGCCGAGAACCCAATGCCTGGTAGAGAACTCAAATACCCGGGTATGAGCTGGCAATTCTTTTTGTGGCTTTCACTCAGGTGGCTGGGACTATTTTCCTCCCCCAGCACTCAGATTGTTTTTTACTCTTTTCTGTAGCATGATACTCAATATATTTTTAAAAGGAATAAATAATGTATATATAAAATGTTTAAACTTTTTTTTATTACTTCAAGTACAATAATATAATACAAGCACAAACAATTTTTTAAAAAATCAATAAAACAATATTATCTTCAAGAGGGGATCTTGAAAAAAATAATGCCGGTCTGTACCAGGCTTATGAGTCCTATGCCAAACAAGTGGAACTTATAATCTGAGTGGAATTGCATTTTTATTTTGCCGGATTATAACCGGCTAATGAGTGCAAAGGGTTGAAAACCGAATTAATTTTCAATTATAAAAATTAATAAAAAAATATACTTAATTGAACAATGTATCACTGTATCAATGTATCATTTTTAGGTAGTTTATCATGGACCAAATCTAGTTAAATTATTAATAAAATAAAAATACTTTAGATAAACAATTAAAATTATTAGAAATATTTGACAGATTGAAAATTATTTCTGGCAACCTATTTCTGGCAACTTGAAACATGAATATTAAATAATCAATTGTTCAGGATGATAATAGTCATATTTACATTGTCCAGAGTATTGTTTCTAAATTATTAAAAAAAAAGTTTTATCATAACCCACAATCCTATACATAAACACAATATAAAAAAAAAAAAAAAAAAAAATATCCCCATCTTAATAAAATATATAGAGGAAATGCAATTTATCATTAATTTCTATTCAATAAAAAAATCTCAAAAATATTCTTCTGTGAGAGAAAGAAATTTAAGTAGCTTAAACATTAATGTCTATAAACTTTTAAATTCAACCATTTTGCCAGTTATCAATATTATAGACTCCTAAAGTCATAAAAAGTTATTAAATGAGTTGCCATGAGATTACACCTGCTGGTGCATTCTCCTTATCCATTACAGATCAACTTTTAAATAACTTTATTTTGGTAAATATGACCTTAAGAAACTCTATTATAATCTTCTTTATAGCATCAGGTTGATTAAACAAATTAATATTTTGATAAACTCATTGTTAACAAAAAAATAAAAAGATTAAGTATATAATATAGTAGCAAAATGGATCAGGAGAATGCACTGCTGGATGGAATCTCCCTTGTTACCATTTAATGACTTTTTGTTATTTCAACTCCTTTGGTAGAATGATTGGTTGTTTGAATGATTACAAGTCAAAATATAATTTCTGAGCAGTAAAATAAAATTGTCACATATTTCTGTTACCATAGAACACTTATCAGAAGCTAATTATATGAAAAGTTCTATATGAGAAGAAACAAGTTAGGCCAATTGACTTAGTTCACAATGTGATAATGAGTTTTATTGAAATTTCAATTTAATTAATCTACCTGTAGCTTACAGAGAAAATAATAAAATTATTTTAAATTGTAGTCCCATAACACATATAAAGTGTGATATAAGTAAAAACTTTTTTATTGACATTAAGATACATAAACTGAAGATACACTTAAGATTCTCAGCAAATTTTGTTAAATGTAGAATTAAAAAAAAAAAAATGTTTCCTGTTTCTTTAATTTTTTTTTTTATTATTTTTTTTTTTTTATTATAGTTCAGAGTAACATCAGCCTTGTTCAAAGATGGTCAATACAATGAAGGCTACCTGGATGTACTCATGAATGGCTGTAATCAATTTGAACAATTATCAAATGGTTTTTTAAAGGATTTATTTGCATCCAGTGATATCGAAAACAATCAATGCCCTTACCCAAAGGTATGAAGTAATTAGTAATTTTTCAATTGTATAAGCTTTATTTAAGTAGTAAATTTACATTTAAAAAATAAAACAATTATTTATGAATAACAATGTATGTTCAAAAGTGATGTCTTCAATATTTACATTAAAGATATATTCTTTGAATCTCTAATTAAATAATTTATCCCCATCAGTTCAATTATGAAAGCCATAATCATAATTCATTATCTCAAATATCACTTGACACAATTCCATCTTGATCCGTAAGATTTTTCTACTTCTCTGACATTTATGTTTCCACTTCTGAACAACTTTATAATTTTTCTTTTCAAAATTAAAAATATCTTTATAACTCCTATCTTATTATACAAAGTTGGCTTGACAATCAGATTATTATGGTTTATGATTTTGTGAATAAGACATTAAAATAATAAAAGTATCTTTGAATAACAACTTCATCATGGTTTTGACCTTGATAATAAGAATAAGAAACGTCTTACAACCAAAAAAGTATTAGTGATATCAAACAAGAATAGATTTCATAAATACAGAATATGGTTTCCAACTATCGAATCGTTACTTCAAACTAAAATATCATTAAATTCTAGTTTGTTATTTTGTTTTCCTTGTTAGTAACCTCCTCCACTTGCCTGATACTATACAGGGCAGCTTTTAATACATTTTTTTTTTTTTTTTTTTTTTTTTAATTCAGAAGAATTCAGATACAGAAGGATGTACTTGATGTGTTTATGCTCACTCTTTCCTTAGTCGACACCATGGCTAAGTCTATTGAGCAAAGCCCATTCCCAACAGCGAATTTTAGGAATGTTCTCTATTTATTAGCAATTTACCACAAATTTTATTAATCAATGTAACTCCATAAATTATATTAGCTTGTCTGATTATTAAAATTATTTTAATGCTATATAAAGAATTCGGTAATTAATTGTATAAAAGATAACATTAAAATTAATATTTTTTTTTTAGTCCTTATTAAACCATTCCTTCTGGAAACCATTATGAAATAGCCCAATCCTCATTCTATTAATATTAAAGAAAATAGAGTAAAAGATTGTAGCAGGCTTCTAAGCCCTAAGAGAGTAAGATACATCTATTGTTGCATCTATGCTATTTTTAGAGTTGTAATATATATATTTTTTGTTAGGGAAAAAACACACTTTATTCTTAAGAAGTTTAGACAAGTGAACATTTTTGTCCTGTATGCCACCAATGAACTATCTTTTAAACCAAACCCTTCCATATCCTAATATCATGCAGAATTTGTACATTAGAAGTTGTTGAAATCTCATCAGTATTATTTCTAAATTTACTAAAGCAAAAAGATCAACCTATGCCAGATATTTTGTGGAGAATTAAGAACCTCTGATTTTGTAGTGTGTCCTAAATTCATACTACACCTAAAATGCTATTCTAAGCAAAAATATCTTAATAGTCATAAATTCAAAGTCGTCATATTTCAATATATATACAAAACAACTGGAAGCCAACAGAATCCCAGAATGATATTAATAGATATTTAATAGAAACGATCTTGGACAAATAGATGTTCATGTACAGATTACCTGAGTAGAATTTAATAAGACATTGCAATAATAACTATATCCATATTATAGAACTAACAATTATGTACTTCCTATTTTTCAGCTAATGCTGACTTATTCAATGACAAGTAGTAGTTCTTATTTTTTAAATATTTCTATTATCCCCATCTAATTGTTTATGAACTAAGTCACTTGTTTAGGAACTTATTGTGTATTAACCATTAGAATAAGATAGCTGATTTAACATACATTTTCCAGAACATTTAGTTCTACATTGAAATATTATCACAAAAACAACTGTTCAAAAATAAAATAAAATAAAATAAATTAATAAAAAAATCAAATTTTAAAATAAAATAAAAGAAATAAAATAGTATTACCAATGTTTTATCAGTTTAATCAATATTTTGAATTCCACCAAATAGGACTATTGTCTATTTTTAATTGTAAATAAAAATATTACAAACAAATGAATATAACACACAAAAATTAACTCTTTCAAGAGATTGAAATAATCAGAAAATTATAAATTCTTAATGATATTAAAGTAAGATTTGAGGTTTTTTTTTTTAGTTTAGTTTATGCCCACACTGGATCACTTAAATCAATCCATAAATACTACAGTCTTTACAATATTAGTTGTGATGTTTTCTCAACCTCCTCTTCTCTTCCCAGAACCTTCTCATTCTTTCCGACCTGGCCACCCTCTCCTCATCTGTAATGGTGTATTGTTTTCATTTGACTGTTTTTAATTTTAGTCTTGTACCCCTACTTCTCAAAATCCTTTTCTCTTTTCTCTCTGCAATTTGTTTCATTGTTATATAAGCCCTTTTAAATCATTCGGGACCTCGATCAACCAGTTGTTCTTGGTTTTAGTTTTCCAAAAGAAATTGAATAATTGTTTCAGTAGTCTCGTCGCTGATAGTCTTGATACGTGGTTGAAAAAGGCAATTCTCCTTTTTCGCATTGTATCTGTAATCGATTCATTTTTCCGATAGACTATTTCATTAGATAGCAGTCTCCATTGTCCATCTACCTGATGTTTTTATTGATGATTGTCCTGATAATCCTTCTGTATATTTTTTGTATTTTATCCATTGTTGCTTTGGTTTCCAGCTTAAACAGAGTTTCACTTGCATAAGTTGCTTCAGGTTTAACTACTGAACCATAATGTTTGAACTTGGCGTTCATCGAGAGAGATTTCTTCTTATATGTTGAATTTAAGTTTAATATAATAATAATTATTTTATTTTATTTAATTAATTGTCATTTTACTGGTCAGTTATTCTAATGAAGAATGAATCTTTCGATTTACGGAGTCCATTTTATTAATCACATACTTTGAACTCAGAGCTATCAAGAATTCTTGCATTTTCTTAGGAAAGCATCTCTTTTGGATAAGAAAAATGAGATGCTAGTGAATAGTGATTAAGTAAATTATATAGATTCAATGAAAATATTTCCCCATCTGTAGGAAATATTTTCATAGATTTATAGAATTGTAGAATGCGAGTGAATATGACAAAAATAATTAAAACAGATAGACTTAATACATAGCAAACTAACAATTAATTAATTACATTATTTACAGGGAACTTATATTTATAAAAACTTCAAAATGGAGAGCAGGCCCATATTGCCAGTGTCAACACCTAATGGACTATACAAACTGTCAGCATATATTATGGACAGCAAAGACAATGTTCTAGGATGTGGTAGAGCCTTTGTGGAAATAAAATCAAGCAAAAGAAAAGGAAATCAATGAACATTCTTAATTTTATTGATAAAATCAAAAAGAAAATTACCTCAGATGTCAATAGGCACATGGCTATAAATTAATAAAGTTATAGAAACAAAACTGTGGTCCTTTTTATCACTCATGAATAACCAAATTGAGAATAATTATTGAACAGAAAAGATCTGATTCAACTTCAACTTTCCACAAGCAGTAACATCAATACCAGCAATGTTTTAATATCAGTATTACCTTAAGGTGAAAACAATTCAAAAATTATTTTTCTTAAAGTAAAGGAAAAACATTACTTGAATTGAAAATATTAAAACCGAATTATAAATATGAGATTTGTCAATAATCTAAAATAATTGAGATGGTAATCCATATATCAAATTTTCTAAAATGTCTGCATTGTACTAAGTAATTATTTTTAAATTACCATAATTTTCATAGTTGTGGCTGGATGCAAAACAGCAAGTTCGTTTAACTTTTTTCAACTAACCAAGCTTGCCAATAAGAACGAAAAAAAAAAAAGTTTCACGAACTACTAAAATATTCAATTGAATTATCTTTTACAAATTTTCCTGAAAGATACAAACCTCCTACCTTTTCTGATACAATTAAACCGTAATTTGGAATTCGCATTCTAAATTTGAAAACATTGAACTGCGTCTTCAATCCATTCCGTATTTATAAAACAAACATTTTAATTACTTTTCAGGAAATCATATTTATACTTCCCTTATTGACAAAGAGTCCATATAAAAATAAATTGATTAACATTCAACTGAATCTGAGGTAACGGAGCAAGGTAAAGTGTTAGCAGGTTAAAATTCTGGAGTTCAAGATCTCGTATGGTTCAAATCTGCAGTGGGTCAAAAAAGTATTGGCACACCCACATATTTTCTAATATCTTAGTATTATAAAGATTAATTGTTTGTTACTCAATTTTATTAGAAAGTAGCACACAACTTTTAATTTTTGGTTGCAATTGGTTGAGCTAATTGAAAACAAACTGTAATTTTAAAAAATAAAATATAAATTTCAAGGGCCAATAAAGTATTGGCACAGCAGACATTTTTATTTTGATAAATATTGTATTAAATTTTATTTACATCTTAATATTTTGTTACCATACCATTTGCAACTATTATGATCTGAATTCTTCCTACTATTAAGGAAATAACTTGGTGGGTTACTTCGGATGGAATTTTATCCCGTTCTTGCTGTAAACCAGTTTCAAACTGTGTTTTGGGAGATTTTAATCTTTGCGGCCTTAAAAATTAAGTGAAGTAAGTGCTATATGGGATGTAAATTCGGGGACTGGGGAGGAGTTTTGATTTATCTCCGAGCATTATAAAGCAACCACTCCTGTTTTATCAGCAGTATATTTCGGACCGTTATTTCGCAGGAAAATATTTGTGTCCCTGTTCACCATTTTTTCAGCACTGCTGTTTAAGTTATGGCGCAAACTGATAACATATTTATCTGCATTCATAATACCTTCAATGAAGTACAAGATTCCCACTCCGTTTGACGACACGCAATCTCAAACTTAAATGCTTCTAACTCTATGTTTATCGTTGGCCTAAACGTTGCTCATTTGAAACTCTGTTTGTTTTTTTGGCTATCTGAGCCAAAAACATTATATTTGCTTTAACATTGTATTTGCCAAGAATTCCAGTGGTCCCTATATGTCGATTGTGACAAACTCAGGATATTTTTCCATTGACATCGATTACGAATGGTTTCTTTCTTTGAACTCTCCAACAACAATTAAAACTGGATTACGTCCTTTACTGTTTTCAAGATAAAAGTTGTGATAGAAGCTGTCGCAATCTGTTTTGCTATTTTAGGGGCATAAATAGAGTGTTTTTGCCATTATATTGTGAAATATTTTTATTTCCTATTCAGAAAACGTTTGTTGCTTCCCTGGGCGTCGTTTGTTAACAACTGAACCCATCTCATTACTCTTTTTTATGATGTTCTTAAGGGTCCTAAAACTTATATCAAGTCTTTACGGAATTTTACCACAACTAAATCCACGAAAACGCAATTTAACCATACATATTCATAATTATATACAATTCTTTTCTGTTTTCCCCATTTTATTAACACTGACCTATTCAAAATATACCGTAAAGCGGAGTGACTTTGCACCATTTTTGTTGAACATCATTCTTTAAGTACCTATCAATAATGTTTAAAACCCATTTATTAAAATATTTGCTTTGAATAATAAGCTTTAAAATATTGTTGATTCATCGCATAATCTTGGAATTGCAAAATTTACAAAACTTACAATTAATTTTATTGTTTTTAAATTTTGGGGCAAAGTCAACCGGATACCCTTGACATTGCAGCAACATATTTCTTCAATTAAAAAAGCATTAGAAACATATTCTGGAACAAAGTTAAAGCTTGATAGTAGTTATGAGTTGCAATTTATTTCTTGATAGTATTTGGAGATTAGCCTAGTGACTTTTTTCTCTGTTTGTAAGGATTTAGTTAAAGGAAACGATTGTGAATTACAAATCAATGTTTGAAATGAGAAATAAAATTACAATATTTTTAATGAATTATTGAGGAACGATAGAAAATACAAGAACATAGCAACAAAATGTTATATAGAAACAAAATAACGACTTAAAACATGCCTAAATAACGTAAACAACTATAATTTTGGCAAACAAGGAACAAAACAATACCTAAAAAATAAATTGCACACAGATTCTTAAATAAAATTCTAACAGCATTCGTCAATATACTAGAACATAGATAACAAAAACCTTATTAACAAAAAGCAAAACGTTAACCCAAATAATTTGGATTTTAACCAGCCTCCTTAACTTCAAAATATCCTCGTTTATTGGATTGTTTAGGAGGAGCATTGCTGCCTAAGACTTCTTCCCACATGGAGGGCACTTTAGACAAAATATACTGGTGTGAAGTCATTCCTAATTCATATCCAAAAGGGGATTCTATTTTATTTTGAAATACCATGACTTTTGGCAAATATTTTGAGCAAAATGAATATCATATATAAAAAAAGGCCGTTTTAGATACTGTAAAATAATCGTATACATTTTGGTTTGTATATATTTCGGAGTGAAAGGAGTAAAGTATGTGGTAATGTAAATAAAGTACTTATTATCTAAGTTTATATAACTGTGCTAATACTTTTTTGACCCTTGAAATTCATATTTTATTTTTTTGATTACAGTTCGTTTTCAATTAACTCAATCAATTGCCACTAAAAAATAAAAGTTGTATGCTACTTTTTAAACAAATAAGTAACAAACAATTAGCCTTTATACTTCTAAGATATTAGAATGTGGGTGTGCCATTACTTTTTGGAGCCACTGTACCTGACTTTTAATCCGTGGCGGTTTCAAAAAATTAATCAACCTTCTGATTCTGTTTAACAAGGACGGTACGAGAATAAATTTAGAAAGGTGGGTACTTAAAAATAGAGGATTTCCATGTGGGAAAAAGTACCACTCGACTTTATCTAGAAAAACAGATTATATAATTTGTGTGACGCATAATGGTATAGAAGGATCAATCAAATTAGGATTTTTTGATTATTTGCTCTAACTATAATGACTGTGAGGCTAAATCCACAGGAAAAACTGGTGGATCAAAAAATTTAAAGATTATTAAAAGGGAATAGAATAAGATGCAGAATTCCAACATCGCTATCAATTTAAATAAAAATGGCCATTTAACAAAGAGTGGGAGATGGAACAAATACATCACGTAGAAAATAGTCTAAAATTAAATATCTAGAAATCATTAGAAATAATAAAATAGTTCCAAACCAATCTAAAATATAAAAAATAATCCTCAAACCTATTCTATCCATACTTAATATATATTGTTCCAGCTCCAGTATTTGTCTTTGTATTGACAAAAATTGACGATTATTAATCATGATTACCAAACATTGACGAAGATTAATCCTGATTTTAAAAAATTGATGATGATTGAATTATGACTATCATTTTATTTTTAACTATTATATTTGTTTTTAAAATATATTCATTTTTATTTTCATATTTATTTCAATTGAATTTTTAAATTTTATATTATAATTATTTTATTGAATATGAGTAAATGACTAAACATTATAGACAATTAATTACGACTAACCATGATTGACGATGATTAAACATGACTAACCATGATTGATGATTGTTAATCATAGTTTGTTATGAATAATCACTGTCAATCAAGGTTATTTCTAATTAATCATCTCCAATCATGGTTATTCATGATTAACCATTATCAATCAAATTTATTCTAGATTAATCATCTTCATCATGAAGTAAATCATGGTAAAATATGATTAAAAATCTTTAAACACGATTAATCATGGTTAGGATTAATCATGATTAGTCGTGTTTAATCATCTATAATGGTTAGTCATGATTAATTATATTCAATAAAGGTTAGTAATAAAATAATTTTGTCAAAACATATTTTTTTTTTAAACTTTATCCCTCAATTTATTAAATACAAATTAATATTTAACAGAATGGTATTATTTTCTTCTTTTTTTTTTCTTTTTTTCTTTTGTTAATTATTATTCAACAGTTATACAAATTACATAAAATAACATCTACATTACAAACTTGGGAGCTTCCTTTTCTGAGAAGACACTTTGATGATCCTGCTGAAAATCAAATTTTTTACTTACCTATTATTCATTCTCACATACTTCTTTTGAGAAAAAACTCAGTTTTCAATATTTATATCACTCTGCAGCTTTTCTCATAGATTATCTACTTTACTTCCATATTCAAAGATTTATTCTTATTCTATTAATAACAAGATATCATTCAAAGTGTGTTTTCATTTTTACAAAAATTTCCTGCTGTTTGCAGTCAACAACAAAAACTTTAAAAAAAAAACAAAAAAACAACATAATAAATAAATTAACAGAATCCCGGAATTCTACTAGTTTATCATGATTAGTAATTAATTCCTCTGCCTTAGCAAAGCAAGGCATCAAGGCATTAACATTTATAATTTAGAGACAACAATGTGACTAAACACAAACTGGAAGAAACAAGGCCTGTATAAAACAGTTGCCACTATAATGGCACTTAGACATATCATGGTCACTAAAAACACTTTAAATCGGTTGTTGCTTATAGATCTTATATTAAGAAAATATTAATAAGGAAAGGAAAAACAATAAAATAACAAAACATAAAATTAACTATGTTTTAGGTAAAAATACATACAAACAATAATAAATAAATAATGTAAGAGAAATAACATCAACATTTTTTATATAATTTTATTTTCCATGCCTTGCACTATGGTACCTTACTCCATTAACATTTGAAGTTCTGGAGTATTTTGTAAGTATTGAATTAACAGATTGCTTCTCAGTAGCTAACCTCCTAAAATAAATAAAATAACTATCATATATATAAATAATAAAAATCATATTTAAATAACTAATATAGTAGAAACTCACAATCACGACTTCCTCAATAACAAATGCATTTTTGAATCCCCTTGAGATTTATAATACTTATTATTTTGCAAAACATAATAATAAATAGATGTTGAAAACAATATGTGGTTTCCATTTTATATCAAGAGTTGATCTAAAATGTTCTTGTTATCAATGGATTTTAGACGAACCAGAGATTCGTATAGCACAATTTTTCAGTCTAGAAAATCTTGATATCATCAACTAGAAGACCTAGCTGTGGTCAGTACTCTATAACTATTATATATAACCTGTCACTTGATAAAAAGACAATTTCCCAAATCTCATTGAAAGTCTTGCAAGTGAGATTCTACCGTTTAGCCTAATTACTTCATAATATTATAACAAGTTAAGAATTTACTTCAGTTATTATCATAACTGATAATTATTTTTTTTATTTATTTTTTTTCTTAACTGTGTAAAAGATGCAAGAAAATTAATGAATAAAAAAGAAACATCTAATGGAAAAATATGGCAGCAAGAAGGCAGATCATGGAGAGTTAGGTGGGATAGAAATATGTAAAAAGGAAAAGTGGAATATCTAGTAAACATTACATGTTATAGGAGATGTAGATAATTAGGGAAGGCAGTCAAAGATATTCGGCAGATCAAAATAAAATGTTTATTTTATTCTAATTCTTAAAGCCAACGTTTCGACTTGCAATGCAAGTCTTCATCAGGGCTAGAAAAAAAAGAAAACAAGCAAAGAGGTATGACTACATTGTAAAATTATATGAATAAACACACACCAGAACATATAGAAATGAGTGAGAAAGAAAATAAACATAAACAAACAAATAAACATAAATAACTGTATAAGAGTAAGGATAGTAACTTAAAGGCAATATATAAAGGCCATAAGGCCAGTAAAGACTATTGAATTGAGGCTAAAATGAGAATTAAAAGTTTTTTTCTAGCCCTGATGAAGACTTGCATTGCAAGTCGAAACGTTGGCTTTAAGAATTAGAATAAAATAAACATTTTATTTTGATCTGCCGAATATCTTTGACTGCCTACCCTAATTATCTACATCTCCTATATACATCACAGTCAACTATACCTTATGATTACATGTTATAGTTCTTATAGGGTAAAGATTGACAAAAAAAACAAAAACTAGATTGGTGAGAAATGCTAACTTATCAGAATGATAATTTTTAAAACTAACTAACTACAAATTTCCATATAGAACACCACCCTGATCCCACAGGATCATACCTAATATTTCACTTTAATTTAAATCAGATCGCTTACATTAGAATTTGAGCTATCGATATATTTGTTATCTTTATCTACTATATATTTGTCAAATACCACTCACTCATTTAACACGAAATCTCGGAACCACCAAACGGATTGGAATGAAATTCGATATGTAGCTTCCTCTAGGGCCGTAGGTGCTCGCTAAGAAAGGAATTTTAAAAAATCGGCCTGGATCGCGGCTAATTTGCGAAAAATGCAATTACAATTGTTATTGGGTGAATAATAATAGATTAATTGTCATACGGTATTTGGAGATAAGCTGAGTTAAAAAATAGGTTAGATGTTTAAACCGCACACTTTGACCATAAATTAAGTTCTTTATAGTTGTAAACAAACCAAAAATACGATCACTGTCGAAACCTTATAACATGGTACTTTCTGTGAACTCATGGTGGCTGTAGAGGTGGAACCTTACAAGTTTGAGTTGTTTCGTGACGAGAAGCTATTAAAAGACTTATGTTAAAGAGGAGGTTAAAAGGCTTATGTTCTCTGGTGATGACATGTAAGGCCAGATTGATGAACATATTCTTTATGAGCAACCCACCAACATTGCTTCACCAGCAGCTTCGTCCCCAACTACTCTTCCTTCAGTTTTTCCGGTCACAAGATAATCGGCTTTTTTCAACCAGGCCCAAATTGTATTTTACAAGTTGTACCTGGCATTTATGAATTTCATTCCTTGAACCTAGAATATACCTTTTTCTCAGTTCAGATGAGTCTATTGCAACACTGAAGTAAACCCATCAATCTAAAAGTAAACTACGTAGGAATTGATTCACAGATTCAGTTCGCAACAAACAACTAAGGAACTCGGCTGCAAAATATATTCAAGCACATGTAGAGGGCAACAGGGAAGTTGTTAAGAAATACATGACAAATCATCCTAAAATTAGCAGAGAAGTAGTTAACAAACATGAAGAAAGCCAACCCGAAGTTAAAGGATATGCTGTATAAACATATTCTGAGAATCACCAACTGTACTTAGGGGTACTGTACAGAAGTATAAGAAAACCCATCCTAAAATCCATAGAAAGTTTTCAAAAAAAGTTATCAGAAAATAATCCTCATGTTAAACGTGTGGCTGTAACAAAACACAATTAAAGATGTTCAATGGAAAGGTTACAGCCAGTATGACCCAAAAACTGGATATGCAAAAGACAAAACGGTCAAAATTGGATCACGGTCTACTTGGTGTTATGCTGTAAAATGGAAGGACGAGAGCCCTGTCAGGTGCTGCAGTAACGGGAAAGTCCAACTTCCTCCCTGTCAAGAATATCCTGATAATAATAGGCTAAGCATTTTCTAAATAATATTGGAAATAGAAAGGTTGTTTCCAAATGACGACATTTGCAGCAAAAGAGATAAAAGAGGGAGATATAATGCCAACATTTGAGGTGCGAGGACAGGTATATATCACAGAATAGGGAGTTTGATGCCTGGAGCGCAACAGCAACCGTCCTTCATTCAGGTAAATTTTGTTGGTGATGACAACCATGAAAGAGACATTCGCTGTGATCACTTTCAAAATGTCAAGCCTGCGTTCGTAGGCCAACTCCAGAATATTCTTCATGAACAAAACGAGTATATCAAGGACTTCAAAGCTGCTGTTGAGTCTGTTCCCTAAGATCTAAAAGATTTCCAGGTAGTTTTCAGTACTGACAAAAATCCTACAAATGCTCACTGAGGACGTTACAATACTCCTACCGCTAACAAAGTTGCTGTCTTAATTGTTGGCCAGGTGTTTGAAAAGCGAGACATTGTTCTCCACAGCAGGGACAAACATCTGAAAAGAATCAATGAGTTCTATCAATAGTATGATTCTCCTTCAGTATCGTC
Organism: Euschistus heros; assembly: GCA_003667255.2. Taxonomy (NCBI): domain Eukaryota; kingdom Metazoa; phylum Arthropoda; class Insecta; order Hemiptera; family Pentatomidae; genus Euschistus; species Euschistus heros. Next base: position 165,852 of record RCWM02000105.1, on the reverse strand, counting down.
TCATGTTCTACCATGGAGAAGATTGGTACAGTATTAACATCACTCAGTGTGACCCAAACACCAATACACCAGTTAAGAAAACTGTGTCTGCAGCTGATTTTTATGCCTAAATGTTGATGGAGCGAGGAGGTGAAGAACCTTATTTACTTTAATTTCGTAATCTCCTCAGCCAATTTATGCTTGATATGTAAGCAAAAATAGAAACAGAAAGACTAAACTTTATTCGAAAAAATAAAAAAATTTGAGAAGTAGAGACGACTATATTCACATAAAGTATGCCATAAGAAAAGCTGATGGTCTGGTATCAGAGCTGGGTAATATGGCAGTGCTGCCTCAAAGCTTCACTGGAGGACTATCAAAATAATATAAAATTAACTTTTGCAAATTGTCAAATTTACTTATTGAAATTATTCTAAGAATGGAATTCTTTAGGTTTATTTATGTAATAATAATTATCACCATTAAGCGTTAACTTTTTCTAATTTAAATTGTCCTTAATCCTAATAATATTAAACCGTAGCGGAGCAGGGTACTTTCAGCTAGTGTAATATAAATTTCCACAAATTAATGTAACCCTAATGTTTCCTTTAGATTTGTTTTTAAAATAGTAGATACTGGTCCTCAGATGAAATAATTATCAACATGATTTTGCAGGATACCTGCATTTCCTTAATTACAGGAAAATCAACTAAGAAGCACTCAGGAGTTAAAAAATAAAATTGAAGGTAATGTCTAGATGAAGAATTAGAACAACCCAATTCATTAAGAACAAAGGAAACAGCAATGCCAAGAATGTACAAGACAAAAAATTAAAATTACTTGTTTTGTTTCAACCACACTGAATCAAGATAATCTAGGTTTTCCAATGTATATGTAAATATAAATAATTTAACTAGTTTCTTAACTCATTGTGACAACTAAATGATGTTAGTTAATCCATTTTGGCAAGTATCCAATAATTAACATAGATAACTTGGAAAATCTTTTGAAATCACAGATATAGATTCCTGGACACAATGGGATCAAATATTTGAAAAAAGGTCTGAAATAATGATAAAAAACACAGCCACAGTCACACTGTAACACACCAATGAGTGAAATATACAAAGTTTTATCTTAAGAAATAAAAAGAAGGCATAGGGCTATGTCTCAAAATCTAACATGAAAATATCTAAATAGTTTTAATAAACTTACAAAGAAAATGACAAAATTTGACCAGACCCAAACAAAAAATAAGATAATTCAGAAGATCCCACCTGCTGTTTGTGGATGACCTAGCCTTAAACAAAACTTCTGGTGCAGCTAGGTAGAATCTATTGTTCGTATCTACAAGCTGTGAGTTACCAAGAACCTTAAAAGACAAATTGAAGGCGGGGCATCGTTTGGACTTTGATGACAACCTTTTAAAGGAAAATAGTTCAAACCCCACAACAATCAACAAGAGAAAGCTTGAATACATCACAATCAACTGTTAACTGCCACCTGGAGAAATTAGGGAAAGTCAGTAAGTAAGGAGTATGGGACCACCTCACAACCTCAGTGAAAGGAATAAAAAAGATCACATGTCAATCGCCACAAGTCTGCTTTCATGGATAAAATTTGAGCCTTTCTTAATCATGATTGTAACAGGAGATGAAAAACGGGTTACTATGGCATTATATTCTGCAAAAGAAGAGGCTTGATAAGGATCAACCACCTCTACCATTTCCGAAAGCAAACATCAATGGCAAAAAGATTTTATTGAGTTTATGGTGGGAATGTCAAGGAATAATTCACCACGATTTGATGAAGTCAAATTTAACAATTACTGTGGATAGATACATTCGGCAGTTGTAAAGAGAAACTCCATGAAAAGTGTCCTGCACTCGTCAATCGCAAAACCTATAGCAAGGGTAACTAAAGAAAAACTTCATGAGCTTGGATGGTCTGTTTTATCACAACCACCTTACTCCCTGGATCTTGCCTCGACAGACTACCACCTTTTCTGTTCCTTACAAAAAAATTTGAATGGAAAAACCTAAAATTCTGAAGAGCAAGCCAGGAAGGCTGTCGAAAACTCCTTCCAGTCCAAATCAACCATATTTTACAAGGAAGGTATTGATAAAATGCCAGGAAGATGGGAGAAGGTTATAGGTAATAGCAGTGAATACATAATAAATTAATACAATTTGGTTATTCAATGAGAGCCAAATAAATGTCTGATAAATAAATATACCAGGAAATACTTGAGTTTATTATTAGAACAAACCCTAAAGACCTAATGATTTTTCTAAGAAACATGGAATTTCTATTTGATATATAGAAGTAAACTAAGGCGTTCAACAAAAGATACATAAAAATTATAAATGAAAAAGGATATACCTAATCTTCAAATAAGAACATCAAAAGTATTAATTACAAAACAAATACATATCATACTTAATATATGGTTGTATTTCTTCATTCGTCCATCTTTCTTTAGCAGTAAAAAGAATGCTAAATCTTTCTTGAAAATCTTCAGGCAAATCTTCTTCATCCAGCAGCCAAATAGCAGGTGGTCTTGAATCAGGTGTCAACACAGCTAAACCACCGAGTTGATCAAGTGAAGTTGTCATTCCTAAATAATTTTTTTTAATATAATTAAAAATAAAATATAAGAGCCCTTCCATTTTGCATCTTTAGGTGAGTGACAACATGTTTGATTTCTTGTCTCATATTTTTAATAATTTAAGGTATTATAATATATGCAGTAAAGTACTGGTGTTTAAATATTAAAAGTTTTTTAGAAGTACTTAGTCATTGTCTTATATTGTACTTAGTACTTAGTCTTATAGAAGTACTGAGTCATAAAAAATCTATACACAACTATCAACTAAAATACCATACTCAAAGTTTATTCAGTGGAACTGTATGAAACTTAAATAAAGCATGGATTTCCAAAAAAAGTCCAACTTTAAAGTTTGATCACAGCTGGTCGAAAAACGTAAAGCTCAGACTTGATTAGGAAAAAACTTTCACCTGATGACTGATTTTGGAATTCTAAGCCTCAAGTATGAACTGAAATTATGACAGGAAATGTAAATTTAAAGAGTGTTACTTAATGGAGTTTAAATTAATGAAGGTTAGATACAATAACAAGCCTGCATAAATATTAATAATGACATGCTGACAATTTTCATTTATTTATATATATATATATATATATATATATATATATATATATATATATATATATATATATATATATATATATATATATATATATATATATATATATATATATATATATATATATATATATATTTATTCGTAGATATTAAATTAAATACCGAGCAACTGTATTTAAAGGAAAAATACATAAAGTATCACTGAATAAACTAAGGAAAAATGATAAATGAACAGAAGTTACTAGTCCTGCTAATACAGGGAATATACATTCTAATAAAAATGTTTAATATATAAGACCTAATAGATTAGATAGAATAATTTAAAATATCTGATATAAACATGAAATTACATAAATAAAAATAATATAATATTATATACACTGATCTAGAAATTATTCTACAAAACAGCTTTTCAGTTCATGGTATAATTTTTAATGTTGTAAAGTTTGATTGAGAAAAGAGTAGCATACTCAAATATGCAAATAGTTAACTCATACAACATAGGCATTTTGTTAAAAAATCAGGAAAATATATTTAAGCAATAAAACAATTACCATTATCAGAAAAAAATAATTTAAATAAATATATTTCACCTTCAGGTACACTATCTTGCCAGGTTCTAAGAAAATCATTCAGATTAAACTTCTCCACTGGTCTTAAAAGATAACTGCCTAGAAAACGGCAAACTTTAAACTCACTCAGCTTAAATAATTCATCACCTAAAAACAAATTCAGGAACCTACTTTAAAAACTGAATAAAATAAAAAATGGGAGACAAAACCAATAGTAAAGCTTAAACAAACACCCACTAAATTTAATTAAATACAGGTAGAGCAACGAACTGAACAATATTTGAATGTTTTACTCACTAGTAGGGACGCGCAGTAGCTCAGTGGGTAAGGCGCTTGACTACCATGCTCCCGGGCCCGAGTTCGAGTCCAACTGACGGCAGAAAATTTATATTCTGTCATTTCAGCCGTGGATCGAATTTGAGGTCGGGAGACCCTCCTAGGGCCCACCCATCCTCTAAAAAAGTGGGTACCCTTAATTTGGGAAAAACCTGGCGGTAAAGCGTGAATTCTGGCCAAATCACCTCCTTTCATAACCGTTGGCTTAGAAACAGTACAGCCTACCTAAGTACTGAACCCGAGACCCATCATGGGTTGTAAGTGGTACAGGTTCAGTTTACTCACTAGTAGAATACTATCTTAGTGGATTCTTATATCCTGGATTGCTAAATTGCTTTAAATTTTGGTTTGAGTTTTTAAGTGGATCAAATTCAAAGTTGTAACAGGATAATGTAAAATATGAAAATTTTAATATAACAAAAAGTGTAAAGTATAAAAAGAACAGCATATAATTTTTAAAATTATTTTATTAATAAATTATTAAAATGGAATGGGGACAAATTTTCTCCTTTTTTATAAATGTACTGTAGCATGATATTTATAAAAATATATGATATATATATATATATATATATATATATATATATATATATATATATATATATATATATATATATATATATACTTATCAGATTTATTAGATTATTGTGTTCTTCTATGTAATTTTATCAACTTTAAAAACTAAGTCCATTACACAGAATTCATTCACCCTTGAAATAAACTAAGCTATGATTGTATCCCTTCAATAAAAATAAAAAAATTCTCAATTCCTTCTTTGACCTTATTTTTGGCTCCAACTTTGCAGAAAGTTAACTATTTTTCAAACTGTTAGACCTGTTTTCAAAACAAAATCAAGTCTGCTTAAATTTACATTGATTGACTTTTAGTATGAATGTCACAATAGGTGACTTTTTTTTTTTTTTTTTTTTTTTTTTTTTAATTGGTGCGACAGACGCATGAAGCTGTCCTTGGCCTGCTGCACAGCCCTCCTCCAGTCGTCCCGTTCAGCTGCTCGCCTTAAATATATTTTAGAAACTTAGAAAGTCCTTGGAGACGCCATCGAACCATCTTCTCTTCGGTCTTCCACGAGGTCTCACTCCATCCGGTCTATCCCAGAACAATTTTCGGCATGTTCTGTTCTCACCCATCCGGTATACATGCCCCATCCATTTTAGCCGTTGAACTCTTATGTATATCGTCAATGGCAATTCACCATACAAATCGTATAGCTCCCTGTTCTTCCTTCGCCGCCACATACCGTTATCCTTTATCGGACCAAATATACGCCTCAGTACTTTCCTTTCGAAACAGTCCAGTTTTGTCGCTACTGATTTATTAATAGTCCATGTTTCGCAGGCATACGAGGCTACCGGTCACACTAGAGTCTTATACAGTCTTATCTTGGTTGCGAGGCTGGTGAGTCTACTCTTGATAATGCTTTGTATGGAGAAGAAGGCTCTGTTGGCTGATATTATCCGACTTTTAATTTCCTCATTTTCATCGAGGTGTTCGTTAATCCAGGCGCCTAAATATTGGAAACTTCTGACGGTTTCGAGGGTGTAGCCTTCCATATAATAAAAATGCTGTGGACAAGCAAGTTTTTTTCTTCTAAATACCATTATTTTGAATTTATCCTCATTCATATGCAATCCCATTCTTTTAGCTTCTCTGTTCATTTTGTGCAAAGCTTCCCTTAAGTATCGCATAGAGTGAGCTGCAATAACTACGTCATCCGCAGACGCCAATATCTGAATGGGGCTGTTAAACATTGTGCCTCTGGTGTCAAACCCGCTCTTTTTACAGTTGCATGTAAAACTATATTGAAAAGGAGAGGTGCTAACGAGTCTCCTTGTCTGAGTCAGACATCTACGGGAAAAGGCTCGCTTCTTGCCTGGTTCACTTTAATCCTGGCAAATGTGCTCTTCATGGTGCACATAGTGAGCCTAATGAGCTTGTTCGGTATTTTCATGTCTTTCATCGCTTTATACAGCTCATCACAGTTGACGGAATCGTATGCTGTCTTAAAGTCCACAAACAACAGCCACATAGTTTGGTTATACTCTTTCATTTTTTCGCACATCTGCTTCAGTGAGAAAATTTGATCGACAGTCGATCGGTTGGGTCTGAAACCTATCTGGTATTCACCCAAATTAGGTTCAACATGTGCGATGACCCTGTTATATAGGGCTATTGAGAAAACTTTATATACTGTGTTCTGTAGACTTATCCCCCGGTGATTTCTGCACTCTGTCTTATGTCCTTTCCTCTTATATATTGGGACTATGTTTGACTCATTCCACTCAGCAGGAAACTCCTCTACTTCCCAAATGCTAGATATCAAAGAACAAATTTTATTTTTCAACGCATCTCCGCCCGCTTTCAAAAACTCAGCCGCTATTCCGTCTGAACCGGGAGCTTTGTGGTTTTTCAGTTTTTGTAAAATTATTTCTATATCCAGCTCATCAGGAGGAAGTATCTCGTCCGTGTCACCATCTTCATCTAAACTCATGATCTGTTTTTACAAATCTCCAATGGCCGGGTTAAGCAATCCTTGAAAGTACCTCTTCCATCTGCTTACTATTTCTTCTTCTCTCACTAAAAGCTGACCATTTTCGTCTTTGACCGCATTACTGCCTTGGAATCTGATTCGGATTTCTTTCACATCTTTGAAAAATTTCCGTGCTTCATTGTCTCTCCGAGACATCTCTATGCCTTCTATCTTCCTGTTCAGGGCTTGGCTTTTCTTTCCTTTTATCATTCTCTTGGCAAATTTCCTTGCATCCTGATATTCTTTGCAACTTTGCCGTGTTACCCTATTCAGAAATATATTCCTCTTCTCGTAGCGGTCTTTGATCGCCCTCTCGCATTCAGAGTCAAACCATGTGGGTACTGATTGTTTTTTGTCTGCTTTGCAACATTCTTCTACTGCTTTTATGATGGTTTTCATTAAATCTTCCTATTCTTGCTCTACTGACTTCCCCCCAAGAACGGCTGGAATGTTGTTTATTCCTTCTTGAACTCGTTCCTCAAAGAGTTGTCAGTTTTCTTCTATCCTAAGTTTCTCTCTACTCCATTTGTGGTTGACATTCTTCTTTCTGTTATAAGTTCTAAAACTTGTTCGGACCCTACTCACGACCAAAAAATGATCCGAATCAACGTCTGGACCTCTAAAAGATCTTACATCGTTGATTACGTTAAAATGTCTGCTGTCTACCAACACATGGTCTATCTGAGAGACAAATCCGTTCGGTGAACGCCATGTTTGCTTGTGCTGACTTTTATGGGGAAACCTATAGGTGACTATAGGTACTTAAAATGTCAACTAGGAATATAAAAACTTTAGGACATTCATTAAAATCAATGAATAAATAAATTATGAGATAGTTGTTTCATTAAAGGAGATTAATTTAAGTTTTTCATTTTTTAAAAGGTATAACTCCTATAAATGGAATGGGTACTAAGAACCAAATTAAAAGGCCATAATCTTAGTAATAAATAAACAAAACAATGATTGAACATTGCCCAGTAGAGTGTCATATCACAGTGACCATGTAAGAATATCACAGTTGTTAGGTGAAAATTCAAATATTGTTAAATGTAATAGTAAAATAGTATAGAATTGTAAATAGAATATTAATGATTGTAGAACCTGAGGATGGAGCAAACGAGCTCTGAAACATGTAGAAATGAATGAATAAAGAATAATGGGGAGTTATGCCTTTTAAAGTATGAGATAGTTCTTGAAGCTTAGTAGGAGAATGCTTCTGATAAATAAAAGTAATGAAATAAAATAACAACTGTTAAAATAGAATTCAACAGTGGTTGGGATTGAACAAAAACTAATCTCTTAAAAAATAATTATTGCAGAATTGATGGAAAAGGATCCATGGGAGATATAGGTGGAATGATTGAGTTGGGCCTGAAATTTCAAATTAGGGTTTGATTGTCAAAGAGATTATTAGTGGTGTCAGTATAACAAAGTAAAACCTTAATATTATTTTTACAAGTTAATACCATCTTTAAAGGAAACTTCTTAAGGACTGAAGCTCCTGCAGGTCAGTCTCTGAAACGTCCCCATAATAGCTATAACAGTTCTTATTTTTATTCTGATTATAGGATTATACCATGAGTAAAAAAACAGAGTATTAAAATGAGCTAATGGGACTGTGGCTTAAAATAACATTTAATTTGCAATTAAAAGATACTAAATAGCTCATAGCATGTCATAGACATAACAAAATGAAGTAAAATTATACATTTGGTTACAATTTAAATTAGGAATGAAGCCTTTATATAAAAAATTAATTAATTAAGAAAAATGGGGGCTTTTTGATGTTAAAGAAAATATTGATTAAACCTTATCCAATTAAAAGGCCAAGTGGTAAATAAAAGAAGCTGCTCACTACCAAAGTAGTTAAAGTGTGCTTTTCCCCAAAATTTACAGCAACAAAAAAATTGGAATTCCGATCAGAACTAACAAGGATATGATCTCTGTATCAGATGGTCAAAGGCAAGATAGTAAAGGGATACAAAAGTTACTTACCTGTATCAGAATATTCACCAGTTGGTTCAAGATATATTTGCAAAACATGATGTAATACATAATCTGGAAAAAGTGCAGACAGCTCAGAAAGACTTTCACCAAATGGTACTTGATCTAATGGCCAGCTATTGGACTCTACTAAACTCAAAAATTGGCTTAGTACTCTGAAGTGGTAATCATTATCCAATATTCGCCATTTACCTACAACCGACTACCACTATAAATAATATGTACCTTTTCAAAAAATTCATTACATGTATAATCATATTGTTTTCAACAAACCATTTACAGAAAATGCTTGGACATCTCGTAAAGCTTCTAATAGTTCTTCTTCACTAGCTTGTACAAACTCTAAAAGCTTTTCAGTATCAAAATATCCTTCACCAGATTGATCTTCCTCTTCAAGTTCAATACCACTAAAAGGTTTCATTTTGAGGAAATTCCTCAGAGGTAAAAGACGAGGCTTGATTTGTTTTAATTCAAAGTATTCATGGTAAACCCCAACAATCTTGGAAACCATTCAAAATCAAACATTAATATATAATAATTACTTTTTTTTAATAAATGAATAAATTAAATGCCTTGTGTTATACCTCTTTTTCTTCAATATCCCTCTCTCCAGATTCAATAGGTACATCTTCTACAAACTTTAGATTTGGAATAAGCAACAAGGAATTGGATGTTTCTGCTTCCTTTATGTCAAAAGTTTTATTTTTTGTGCAAAGTACTGCTTTGTCTGTTTTTTGCCCTCTAAACACCAGTCTGAAATTGCAGAAAATAATAATGAATATTACTCAAATAGTAACAATTAATTTTGTGACCAATAAGTAATAAGACATACTTTTCAGACTCTTTTAAACATTTAAAAACCTCTTTGTCCAATTCAAGAATTTTATACTCAGGAAATTCTTCAGCGAAGTATAGCACTTGGGTCAAAGGTCTTAAATCTTTTTCTTCCAATTTAGCATGATGTATGACTTGACACACATCCTTGACGGTTCTCTCATAACTATAAAATTATACACTTAGAAACAATTCAATTTTAAATACTCCAATTTCAATCAGTTGAACATACCTACGGCTGAAAATACTGTTATCAGTCATTGCAACATTTATAAAAACAAAACCTTCCCATTTTGCGAGCCTGATTTATCCCGCCGATTTGTATCAGTCCTGTAAAATAGAATTTCGTTTTATGCCAACATATTTAACGAAACTATTTAAAATGACCCTCATAATCATTATTTTACCAATATACACGCTCTAAACATTTTTTTTCATTTATTTAACATTTTTTCCTATAAAACTTTAATAAAAGTCCCCCCCTCATTGAAGTTTATTAATTATTTTATAATTATTCATAGGTCTCATAATTTAACTTTAAACCCCAAGAACATGTAGATTATATTATAAAGAACATGTTAGATGAATCTTTACTAATTTAAATTAGTATTTAAAAAAAAAAAATCTGTACTACTACAACCCACGGAGTGTCTTGGGTTGAGTACCAAGGAAGGACGCACTGATACTGGATCAACCATTATGAAAGAAGGAGATATGGCCAAATTCACGCTCAACCACCATAGGTTTTCCCCCAATAAAGGCTACCCAATTTTAGAAGCTGGGTGTGCCCCAGGAAGATCATGAATTGGTTTATCATCTGCAAATAAATACAATTTGACGAGAATTGTACTCAAGATTCCACTTTTCGATATATGTCTAGGGTGTTGTTCTCTAGCAAATCTTATGTATTTGTCCAGAGGTGTTATGAAGAGTAGAAGGCTTAGACCCACCTCTTTCAATAGTTGTTCTATATGAAATGATTTACATGTTAAAATATTTGCAGTTATTACTCTGTTTGGAACTTGATATGTAGACTCAGCAGCATAGATTGAGCTATTACAGACAAGCTTAAAAAAAAAAAATCTAAATTATTTTAGTTTTAAAGGACATCACTAATTCTAAATATTTTATTTATAAGTAGGAAACCAATACTCCAGTTCAAAAAATCATGGTCTTAATAATAACAAACTTAATAAGAGTCATTAGTTTAGTGAGGAGTAGATGTTTAATAAAATTTAGTGAGAATCAGATAGTAGATAAAAGAGTACAAATTTATTCTTGTAGTCAAACAAATAGATTTATCTTTTCAATTCTTAAGTATGCCATGGAATAACCATTCATTACTTACGATCACAGAATGATACATTTTAGTTCAGAATACTGTTTAAGGTTATATCCAAAATAAAAAGAAATATAGAAAAATATTACAACTTAATTAATATTAAATAGCATTCAGGTCTGAACATTTTAATATTCATTTTATTTGATATGCTGATTAAAATTATTATTATTTATACTGGCTCATTCTTCATTTTGGAAGAATGAGCCAGTATAAATAATAGAATTTTAATATAACGAGACGCCTCATTTAGGTGCACCAATGTCACCATCCAATTAAGTCTTGATTAATCAAAAATCTTAATATCCATTATTTCTACTTTAGTATCACAACTGTATGAATAAGTATTCCAGGATAAAGCATTAGCAAAAGTATTAACAATTTTTACAAATTTATACAATCTAAAGAATAAATCAACAATCATATTACATTAAAAAAGTAGAAATGTGAAACTGCCTAAGCTAATGTCACATTAAATTGTACAGAAAAGGAAGATAAAAAAAAAATATATTTAAAAAACATAAAATAAACTTTATTTGAATATATACAATTATTTGTACAAAATTTAAAAACAAGAAGAAAACAGATTTCTAAAGTCATTTGAAGAAAAACCAGCTACTCTTCTTCACTGTCATTTGCCGCTAACAATGGTATATTTAATTCTGGAAAATTCAATGGATTTAAAATGTCAGTTGCCTGTTCATCACTCGCAGATGCCAACTTTGATTTCACAAAATTTTTCAAATCCTTGTTATCAGCTACCATACTGCCCATTTCATTAAATGTTTTTGATATGAACTCTAAAGTTTTTCTGTTCACTGATCTCGGTGGTATTTCAGCCATAATGCAAAAAATAAATTCATAAGCTGCTTTAAAATCTATTCCATCACAAGAGGAAGGGCTTGGAAAACTCTCAAAAAATGAAATTAAAAATAAGGGAATAGTAAACTTATCATAAAGAGTCACATCCACATTTTTATTTCGTTTGTTGAGTAAATTTCTCCACTTTTCCAGTTCAGCAACCATAGGTCCTTTGCCACTCACCATATGAGCCTTTCTCTTAACACTGCGAATATAGTATTCAATTTGCTGTGTTGTTTTGGTTGGTATTAATTCAGATATAGATGCTGTATCAGCATCATCAAAAACTTCTAAAGCTGCCAGTAATTGGGATTTTTCTGTTTTGGTCCAAGGTTTAGGAATACCTGAATCGACAATGGACTCAGTAGATGTTGGTTCTTTTTTTTTAATGGTCCTTTGGCTTCTCCTTAGGGGTTTATCTGAATTCATAACAATGACTTTAAACTAAGACAACTATGTACAAACTCTAAGGAATAACTACATCAACACCATTAGTCAACTAAGGTTATATACAATCCCCAAAGAGGATATAACTCTCTCATGACCAATTACCCTCAATAAAGTGCATACCTGTTCCTTAAATGAATTAAGGGAAAATCCTGCAGTGAAGTGTTGATAATGAAAACATTAATTACTTTTGTAATTATTAAAAACAACTTACTTCATATATAATTTCTTAGTCCATGATTCAACACTATTCGTATCGATTCTTTAATTTAACAAAACTCATTTTGTTGAGATGATACGTGATATTTAGACGCCAATTGTACTGTTATAATTTATAAATGAATGGAACTAGTTGTTTTGTTAGCAGTGGTTGTTTAGGCAAGGCCGGTTTTCCATTGTAAGCGACAACGCTATACAAAACTTTAGTCCTACACAAGCGTCGGTTGAGGCATAAAGTAGCGTGCGGAAAGACTTTTTCTGCCAACGACATTATGCTACATAGTCATCTGCTTTCTCAATCACATAATTCACTATTGTTTGCAGTTTCTTTAAACTTGGTAATACTTCTAAATCTTAGTTTACTTCACATTTATATAGGAGATCCAAGAAAATGAGAAAAATGGCAATAGTATTAAAGCTAATACCTTTTACCCACTCCCATATCATAGTCGAGATATATACAGCACATATCGTTCAGGGTACGAAATGTAGCACATATATAAGGCATTTTAAGAAAATTAACTTATAATTCTATCAAATTAGATCATAAACCGTTAATCACGATCGTTTATATCTATCGATTGCTTGCAACCGCACTTTCGTAACGACATTCAATCAGTTAGCAGTACAGCTGCGATTTTAGAGGCTTTGGGGTGGATGTAGTGAGTCTTTTAAGGGCTATCTTCGAGGGTAAAGGAAATTTTGAATTCTGCAGTTAATAATTATAAAGCTCTACTAGAAAAGATTTTAGGCGATTGTCATCAGGTCCATCACATTTTAGTTTAGGAGCTCTTCGAGGGTAATATAAGTGGACAAATAGTCTTCAGAATCAGATTGAGAAGGTTAAAAATGAATGTTAATAGAGTGATTGAGATACTAGGAAAGGGTCATTATTTACTGATAGCACTTCAGTGCAACTTTACAATTAGTGTCATCAGCGTAGCTGGTTAGGACGGTGCTAGGATAGGCGGGATATGAGCTATGCACAATGTGTAGTGGATGGAACCTTCTACAATAGAGGTACAGTACACATATATAAGATGATTATGAAGAATATATCGATTATTTTTATTTAACTTAAAATGTCATCATAACTAGATGTTAAATGTTTTAAACTAGCCGAATGGCAAACTATGCAACCATTTTTCTCCAAGTTGCCAGCAATTAGAAGTTAAATCTAATTTCATATCAATGCGTCGGTTCAGGTTTATGGTAATAAATATCCAGTTTGATAAGTGAAAATGATTCATCTAAACCAAGCGTTTGCAAACTGTGTACTTAGTTTACCAAAATTCTTTATTTGTTTTATTCATGCCACTCATCCTAGGCTAATTTATGCTTTATAAATTTATTTATATTACTTTTTTCTTCAATATCCTAGTTCTTGCCAATTCTGAATATAATATAATATTACACTATTATAGATTTATTCAAATTTACGAAATCTTAAAAACTACTCATCCCCTCTTAAATCGGTCCTTGAGCACGATGTATTCAACATTGACGTCACCTCAGGTCTGCACTAGTACAAATACCATAATCAGTCGCTTTCAGGCTTCAGTACACGGGATCCACATCTGTCCTACATTGCTATGAATATTTAGTTCCTGAAGATTTATTCCCTATTTTATAATATTTGTTTACAGAAAATTCATTATGTATTACACCTTATTGCTTGCCCTTGGTTTTACCGTTAATATAGCACTCTCGATATCACCGCACGACAAACTCCTTGTCATATCCTACGATGGATTCCGTTACGATTATCTCAATCTGAATATCACCCCATATCTCAACTCACTTAAAAAAAGTTCATCGTACGCCAAATGCCTCCTCAACGTGTTTCCTACTCAGACATTTGTGAATCACTTTTCTCTTGCAACAGGACTCTACTCTGAGGACCATGGAGTTATTGGCAATTCAGTTTACGACAAAGAAAAAGGAAAAGTGTTGTCATACTCATATGATCTCTTCCATTATAATAAAGACGTGATCCCCATATGGGTAAGTTGAACTTGTGTTATGATTTATTATATTAATCATTTATCCATTTCTGTATTTATTATTTATTCCAGGAACGAAAAAAGATATAACATAAATATATCTCATTTTAAAATATTTATTATTACAATAAAATATTTTACGTATGGAGACACTTTACTAAAACATTAGTCATTTTAGGTTTATGATAATTTATTTTTCGTAAATATATAGGAAAAGGATGGGGCTAAAGTCGAATTGTTCTTTTAAAATATTTTTAAATTGCAATTTATTTTCAATTTTCCTTTGATTTTTTTTATTTTTGTTTTTTTGTAACTACATATTCACCTTTAGTTTAGGGTTATTTTAACAAAACATTATGCTATCTTTATTTTTCACAGCTTTTGTGGCAAAATCCCATAATCCTTACAAATTACATTTTCATAAGAATTTTCATTTTAATCCTCTCATATACATGTATTATCCCAGATTAAATAAAATAAAAGAATTACACAAAATTTTAACTTTAATCTAGTTCGGCAATGTGATTTTCTTTGATTTATAACAGTACAGTATCAGCCAAATCTCCCATTTAAACATAAATTTATTGACCAAAAATATTGTATTTTTTTAGGGTTCCGTTTCTTTAAAATACAAAACGTCTTACACCCAAAAAATTCTAGTCCACAAGGAGATAAAAAAAAAAGTTATTGATAATTGTAATTTGAATTTAAATTCAGAAACCTTTTTATGCCTAGATTCAAGTAACACCTATTGTGTCTATTTATCCTGATAGAAATCGTTTATCTATAAATATAACTTATATTAATATTAAAATAAAAAATATTAAAATATTTTTGATGCGCAAATGAAAAGCACAAATTTGATTTTTAAACATAAATTTATATTGAAATACCCATTTTTTTTTTAAAAATGTGACTTTTAGCACAAACAATATTACGAACATAAAAACAAATTATTAAAAAAAAAAAATTAAAAAAAAAAAAAAAAAAAAAAACAGTAAAGTAATCATTCAACTCTTCCAAGGCGACTAAAGAACTAATAATTATGAAAAGTTGTTTTGCTACACTTACTCTATTCAGAGGCTGTGAAAAACGTGTTCCGAATAATAACAAAGTATCAGTCTTATAAATTCCATTCTAGAATCGATTTTTCCCCTATCTGTGTATATCGCTCTGTTTTTTTAACTGTATAAATACAAACTTGTGAATCAGAACACCCAAGAAGAACAACATAAAATGAGGTGCTTCCAAGTTCTAATTTTCTTTTTGTTTTTTAAATTGCTAAATCTAAATTTCGAATTTAGTACATAAAGAAAGTGGAGCGTAAAAAAAAAAATAAAAAAAATAAAGTCAAATATTTAAAAATAACTTTTTTTTATCATATTGTGGGGGGGGGGACAAGTAAAAATTACCATTGTGTTTTAGTATTTTGCTAGTTTTCGAAACAATCTACTCTTTCGAGGTGGCATAGTTAAAATGCAGATTCAGTCACAAAATTTGATTTGGAAAAAAAGTCTGTACTAGTTTAACCGCTAGGCTACCAAGTTACTGGATTATATGACAGATGTACTGAATTAATCATAAAACCGTGGTTTAAAGAAAACGTAGGAAAAATCAGTCTTTTCAAATGTTCATAAGCAGTTTAAATCCAATTAACATCAAAAGAGATAATATTTTTTATGCATTTATATAAAAAGAATCATGCCCTAAAAAAAATAAAAATAAAAAAAAAGATTTTCAATAATTATTGTAATATTGCAACACTTTGGTCTAAATACCTATTTACAATTAACCGTTCAACATTTGGCCATTTCAGACATCATTAAATTTTAAGTGTTGAATTCATCATTGAGTGTTTTTGATGCTTTTTATAATAAAATGTATATTTATTGTTATTTCTAACTGAATTTTAAATTCATTTCCGCATCCAATATCTTTATAATAAACAGATAAGAACTATGGGCGTGTAAATATATATCTGTGGAATCTATTTAAAAAGAATATTGCTATATAGAGACATATTACATGTAATGTTTTATATATACATAAATATATATATATATATATATATATATATATATATATATATATATATATATATATATATATATATATATATATATATATATATATATATATATATATAACAACACACACACAATTTTCCCATCACCTCTGTGTAGACGACTCTCAAATATATTTATCCTTTGCCCCTTTCTAATTATTTAATGCATTTTCTAAAATCCAAGATCTCGATAGAATTTGTGCCTAGGCCAACACCAATAATTTAATACTATTTGTGGGAAAAACTCAGGCTATTGTAATAGGTTACAGTCCACTTCTCAGATTCATTACCGATTTCTCTACACTAACACTCAATGATCAACCCATCACCTTCTGTTCCTGTGTTTAAAACATATCAAATTGTTATCGATCAATCGCTCTCCTTGAAGCCCCACACCTCTCAAAAATATAAAACCCTTAAATTATTCAATTGTTACCGCCTTTTCCTCTCTCAACCTACTCGTAGCCTTCTACTTTCCTCATTCATATTTCTTTACTTAGACTATAGTTGTGTAGTGTATGGGGCCTCTCAATGAGACTGATGCCAATGAACCGCTTTATCAGATTTGTTTAAGATGTCCCGAGGCATTCTCATGATTCAGAACTTCGTAACGAAATTGACATGCTTTTCCCCTCCTTTCATAGACATTATTTCCTAGATACATTTCTTTATCAAGTCATTACCAATCATTGTCCGTCCTTTATTTACAACCTCTTTAAATTTATGAGCTCCATCCACTCCCAACCCACTAGATCCCGTTCTTCTGACTATCATACTTTCCATAAAACCGCATCAGTATTCCTTCTTTGCCCGTCCACCACCCTTATAAATTCCCTCCCTCTTGAAATCAGAAATGCTCCTACCCTTGGCTCATTTAAAACCCTCCTATTCCAACACCTGCTTATTAACCGTTATATCCGAGTTATTGAGTTGAGTTATATCCGACACCAATGAATTAACTCAAAATAATTTGAACTTATTTTATTTTATTATCCAATATTTTAGCTTAATGTATTTTGGGAATATGTTTATGTATGAGTGTATGTTATTAATTTTATTTGGATCAATGTTTATATAGTATTATTTTATTTTTTCTGTTACTTTTCTCAATTTTTAAATTGGTTATCTCCCTCTTCTCTTATTTATGATCAGCCTCTAATATTTTTTTTTTTTTTTAATGTTTGTATACATACAAATCTGTTTCAATTTTACAATTTTTATACATTTAAGTCTCTTCTAGTATATTTAGTAGTGTGCCTACCTTCAATTTACTTAGCCAGACAACAGTAACATGTCCGTGTGCCTCTGTATTATTCTTATGAGACATTAGCCACAGATATAGTTTATTTATTCATATCATCCATTCAAATATCCAAATGTATCCCCTAGAATAAAGTTAATTTTTCTATTTCATTATCATCTCTATAAATGATTCTGCCCAAATATTTTACAACTATACAATAGTACTACATCATTGTGCCTTTACATCGTTCTTAGAGGACTTTAGCCACAGAAATTTTTATGTTTTTGAACTTTGATAATATCGATTGGTAATGGTAGCCATTTCTCCCTCATGTAGGACTCGACTAATATTTTTTATTTATCAGGTATTGTTTCAATTTGTGTTGTTGTAAAATATACGGAAATATAAATATATATTTTCTAATGATCAAAATTTTCATAATCAAACAACTAATCAATAGCTGATTAGCGCTCTATTCATATGAATTCAAATCGACTTGCAAACTATTGTGTTATCATCTAACTCAAATTACTGCTTAATTGATATAAACAGAAACCGGTTAATGCAATACTGTGATGTGTATGTCATTACTCAAACAGAAAGCACCTGTTCTAATATTTCTGGCTATTATTTGCTGAAGTATGGTGAAATTTAAATTAGTTACGCAATATTTTTATCTTTCAGATCAGCAGATCAGAGTAACGATTCTTTAAACTTTTAGAAAGAATTATTTAATAGAATGATTAGAATATTATTAAATGACTTTGTATTTTTATTGATTGATTAACTATTTACATTAGACCTCGCTAATCCATCCTCCGCTAGTCCGACATTTCGGGTTCTTCCGAATTTTCGGAATTCTCTCAAAAAGTGGCGGAAATTGTTTTCCTCTATACGCCGTTATAAAGGGCGTTTAGAGCAGACTTTTTTATGAATGATTTTAAAGGTGAGTTAGTTAACTACAAATCTAACAAAATATAGAGTTGTGGCAGAAGCGCTTCAGAATGAGAGAGGTTGTACTACTCATTTCGTACTAAATCTTTATTAGGAGAAAAAAAAAAAATCAGAAAATTTGCTGAAGTGTTAAAGAAATCGTTGAATAAACGTTTTTAGAACAACATTTCAGATCAACTGTCGTAAAATGATAGTAGCGTACCAGCTCACCGCCTCGCCTTCTCAAACGGGCCTTCCCTACTTCGACCAATGCTCCTTTAAATATGTTACGTTTCTATTCCCTTTAGTTTTGTTTATATGTTTATATATATATATATATATATATATATATATATATATATATTTTTTTTTATTATTATTTTTTTTTTTAATATGATTATAATACACTTTTATTGCCAGAATTCCCAGTTAATTCAACCTTTTAGCCGTTCCGCCCTTGGTCCCTTAGAGGTCGGAATAGTGAGGTTATACATGTATGACATTTTAATATAGATATTTAATTAAATATGTTTTTTCTAGACTCTGAATGAACGTGCTGGTAAAGGACGGCACAGCGGAGTAATGATGTGGCCAGGAGGAGAATTTGTATATGGCGGAGTGAATGTTACATTTTCACAAGTTTTTAACGAGAGCATGACATGGAAGGAAACTGCGGACACAGCTTTGTCATGGTTTCTTCATCCGGAAACTCCAGCAAATCTTGTTATGCTCTATTTTGATGAGCCCGATAGTCAGGAACACAGTTCGGGACCAGCTACGGTATCAGAGAGGACGAGGGAACAGATCAGAAAGACCGACAATATCACGAAATATATAATGAATAACCTGAATAAAAATGGTCTTCAAGACGTTAACGTCGTGTTACTAAGTGACCACGGAATGGAAGGTCTCACAACAAAAAATATCATTGACCTTACGGAATTCGTTGGAAATAAAACTGACATGTATGGAAACTCACCCGTCTTACAAATATATCCTAAACCTGGTATGTTGCAGACTATTCTATATGGGTACTAGATTTTAAGGTAATATTATAAAAGGAAATTTGTTATTTAGCTTCTTTTAAAAGATGTATTAAAATTTAATTATATCAAGCGTATAAATTATTAAGGTAACATAAGTTCATTCCCAGAAGCGGGCGGGGGGAGGGGGGAGGGGGGAGTTGATGATCAGAGTAGAAAAGAGTTGACATTTCACACTTTATTTTATCCTTATGCATTAGTCAAAATTCGGAGCTTTTAATCTTGCGCTTATAAATTCGATTTCTCATCAATCATCAAAAATATTTTTGTCAATAAACACACTTAGAGCAAAGGAAAAGGGAGGATACGGTTAAGGCCGCCACTGTTCATTCCATTGAAGCTGTTTCAATTCTTTAAGTACGGGTTTAACAACGTAAAAAAACATTATATTCAATTTTTTTTTTCTTTGTGATTCCATCAGGTTCATAACTATCCAATAATTTCGACCGAGGACATTCCTACCAAGAGCGGTAGCTCAAAGCCTTAAGGTACTTATCTTAAGTGTTACGACATATCAGAACAATTTCTTCAATAAAGGAGTATTTAATGTTAATATATCTAATTCACTTAATTTTAGCAATAACACCTCTTAAAATAATCAATCTTTACACAATGTGACATGTTTTGGGATATTCCATCCCATCATTAGACTTTCTATTATTTTCAATTAGTTGATGAGGTAACACCAGAAGAATAGAAAGTCTGATGATGGGGTGAAATTTATATTTATTGCTAAAATAAAGTGAATTAGATATATTCTTATGGAGATTTGCAGGGGTACAACACTTGAAGGACATGTCATCTACAACACTTCATTTTGTGGCTTAGCCCCATCCCCCCTAAAGGAAGGAAAGGTCTCTTCAATCCTATATGATCTCATAAAACTTTGTATTTATTAAGTGCTGTTTACCGAAAATGGCGGATTACTGGATGTGAAGAATAAAAGCAACACAAATAATTACAAAATATTGCATTTTTATTTTAATATAATGCAATAAACTGTTGTAAAAATAAGAAACATTAAAATAAATATTGAGAAGAGTAAAACTCGTATAAAAATGATAGGAACATCATAAAGTTCATAGTATCTATGTACTAATTATACATTAGGGACACGAGTTAACATACAATTTTCATAAACTAAACTCATTATCCCATAAACACGTATGAGAACATAAGTATTGACATTAATAAACTATGACGTGAATTATGTTTTTTTGAAAAACATATCAAATTATGTTTGCTTTTTGACTGAATGATCTAATGACAGTTTTGTTCTCTTGTAATGGCAAGAAACCTAATTCCAAAACGATTTTAAAATTTATTTAGCCATCCATTGCTAGCCTTAAAATTGTTGAGAATGATTTTACTGTAAAACATTTACTATTTTACTTTTAAAATTTCGCCAGAAATTGCTGTGAACCGCCGCCGTTCATGAATGAACCATTCAAGCAAGCACTCGCCAGCAAAGGCGGGTTAGTGGGATATTCGGTCTTCGGAGGGCCGGACTATATGTGTATATATACATATACGCTAAATGTGTATTGAATACTTATTCCGGTAAACGGTTGCAAGCCTAACGTAATTTATTGTCTTTTTGTTTTTAGGAGTAAGTGTGAGAAGCATTTATAAAAAACTGCAGAAAGCTGCAAAACAAAATACTCATTTTAACGTGTACATGAAGAAGTCGATACCACCTCGTTTCAAAATTAAGAACTGTAGAAGGACTGGGCCAATAATGGCTGTGGCTGACCCTCCATACGCCTTCCAGGACTACTTTAAATCAATCCAATGGCAAATAGATAACCGAGGAGGTGATTATTAAAATTATAATTAATATATTGCCGTAATTATTTATTAATATTTGTTTGTTTGAACGTATATGCAATTTTCATAGCTGCACTTGTATCAAATTTTGTTATTTACTAGGTAATCTATTTTATTTGACACCTTTTATGTTCTTTTGACAACTGTCGATATAATCAAGACAACCATTTGATGTATTGTCATGAAAAAAACAAAACATGAAAAGCCTTGAGGATAACAACACTGTTTAACTACAAAAGGGGCCAAATATATTTTGGTTGCATTGAGGCTTTGGTATCAAAATTAGTAATTTAAAAAAACAGCAAATAAATATAACTAATATTGTTTAATGACCATATCTCCATGGAAAGTATCATAAAAACCTATATTATGATAGCTGTATTATGTACTTTTTACTGAAACAGCCAAGGTGTATACAAAAATATCGGAGGGACAGAAATGTCAGTAGCCAGTTTTGTGCTTCGCTAGAAAAAAGATCCAACGGTACCTAATAGAGTACTGATGACAAAATCATCAGCATGTACGTCATGTTTAAACCTCTTAGGATGTTGTCTAAGATGTGTAAAATGAAATTGTTTTGTACTTCTTCTAGTATTATTACATTATCGCGGAATTATTTCTAGTTTCCACATGTGTTTCTTAAACTTACATCTCTGAATGTCAGTTTTGGATTTGAAAATTAGTAGTTACTGTATTTGAATCTTTTTTCAAAATACATTATATTAGTGAAACTTTAGGTTAGATGGGCTAGTAAGTCAGTTGTGTGTTTGGTCTCCATTCACGTTTAAATATGGAAAGTTTTGCTTAACATAAGTTCAAAAGGACTACAGTACTGTAAAGTTGAGAGATTTTTTTTCTTTCTAGACTTGTAGGCCCTACCTGATTCACTTGTACCGTCTTTTAACAATATCTGAATGTTATCTAGATAATTTGGATATTAAATAATTCTCCGTTCTTTACTCCAATGCTAATATTGTTCACGTTTCAATACTTTGTTGTTTCAGTAGCATTGCAGAATCCGCATGGCATGTATTAGATTTTAGTACTATGTTGATTGCGTTTTCTGTATATGTAAGTGCGATCGGAATATCTCTTCTGTTCATGATATTACCAGACATATGATACTTCTTTTATGTTTTTCGGACGGAGTAATATTCGGAGTCATGATGGAAATAGAAAAAAAAAAGTTTGAATAGAAGTTATGATGAATAAGTTAAAAGACAGGAGAAAGCATTGTCGTGAGTTTAAAGAGAGGAGTAGGTGCCAGAAACCTAGCGAATACTTGATTGATATCCAGAAATACATTCTAGTTGTTTACTGTTTTTGCTCTGCTGCTGTTGATATATTGCTCATCTCTATGTTGTAAATGCGTTGTGGAATGTTATGTTCGAAATTCAAACAGATGATAGGTAATGTATTAATTTAGTGAGTAATGATTACTTTTTTTTTTTTTAAATCGATATATTTTTTAAAAATTGAAAAAATAGTGCATATTTCAAAAGATGATTATTTACTCAAACATAAGCAAGTGGCTCAGAAAATATAATATAAACGACTTATAAAAAAAGTGAACTTTCTTATTAATTTTATTGGCATAATTATGTTTTTTGGTTGGGAGTCTATAGTTTTTTGTTGTTTTGTTTTTTTTGTAAAGATTTTTTCACCCTTGAAAATGTAACGCTTTAACTGTTAGTGTTCCTTTGATCGAAAATTTGCCGACAGTTGCCAGATCAGATAATTATTGGAGAATATTTTTTGTTATACATATAACATTTGTCGCTAGGACCTATCATTTAGGAGCTGTATTGGTTAAAATGAAAAAAATAACGTTTGAAACCCCCTATTTTTTCTCCACTGTTTATTTCGAATAATCATTAATTGTTAATAATATATTAAATAGAGGCTTAGTGAACCCGAAGGTTTGATGCCAACACACCAACCGTTGGCCACTCACCTCCCTCCAACCCATTCCCCTAAAATCCAAATCTCCTACGTCGGCCTTGACGCAATGCTCCCATTTACTTCTTGGTCTACCCCTCGGTCGTTTTCCTGACGGCTCAAAACTGGTCACTTCTTTCGGAATTTGATCATTACTAAACCCAATTACTTTTCATGCCCATTTTAACCGTCACACTGCTATTACCTGAACTATATTTACCGGATATAACTCGCGCAGTTCTGCATTGTGAAACCTTCTAAATTCCCCGGTTTCTTCATCCTTTTTGGGCCAAATATTCAACGCAGTACTTTATTTTCGAAAACTTTAACTTTGTTGCTCCCTTGATGTAAGCGGCCATGTTTCGCATCTGTAGCATCGTCACTTTAATTAAATTATTTATTTAAGTAATTTGATCCTTTTGATTCTAATATGTATATTTATAAAAAAAATAAATAATAAAACAAAATAAAAACTTGAAAAAGATTTAGAAATGTAATGAACAGTTGATTTGGATATGATACAATGATTGATGGATTCAAAGGTCCAGCAGACGAACCTATTGGCGACCATGCCTATAAACACATATAGTGTATTCTGCTGATGTGATCCAGAGGGAACTGGTTATAGCTAGATTTTTTTTTTCTTTTCGAGAACCCTCGAAAATGTAAAATGTCTTTTTATTTTTAGAGATTAGGGTGTGATGTTTCCATTTTCATAGTTCAGCTTCTTGCATTACGTAATGTTTGCATATTGATTACATTGAAATTTTAATCATTAAGTTAAATGTATAAATATTTATTTAATTTTTTTTATTTAATTACTTTTTCAGAATCTCCCACTGGCATATACGGTATTCACGGATATGATCCTCTCACTGTCAATATGCATCCGTATTTCATTGCACATGGCCCACAATTTAGGAAAAATTATGCAGCAGGAGAATTGAGAACCATAGACATGTACCCTATGTTCGCTCATATTCTCAAGCTTAAAGTACCACGATTCAAACCTCGTGGTACATTCTCAGGAGTAAAAGAAATTTTTCGACACAGCAATCTCTGAACCTAGTTATAAATAAAAGCATTTTATAACCTGAACATTTTTTGTACCTATGTATTGCTTTATTCACATATCTACCAACAAAATCCATTAAATAAACGAATATTATTTACTTTGAACATTGATTAGTACTAAGGTCTAACGAAAAATCAACATTACGCTTGCTGAGAACATCTACAATCTATGCCTTCACACCTCCTATGATCATCGCAAATATACATGTTCGACACCCCCCAAAAAAAAATATAAAACCGTTTTTTAGCTCGCTCTAACGCCAATAATACTAATTTAAAAAAAAAATCAAAATATATTGTCCATCATGTAACATATCTTCAATATTTTTACGCTTATTTGCCTCTGAGTTCAAAAAATTGATACTTTTAGAGATATAAGGTAAAAACTAGAAAATACTGGTATAGTTGCAGGGTTTGATGGATGAATGGTTTATATCATTTTTTTTTTTTAATACAATCTAGTTCCTTGGATCAAGAATTTGTGTGCAAAAGTGTTAGGTAGCTTAATCTGAATATTTCAAAAAAACTAAAAAATAGATATGAAGAAGATATGAAGGTTACCGGAAAGACATTCAATCGACATTGTCTAAGCAACACATTTCGGCTTATTTCCAGGACGATACAAGCGATGTACCCACTCTTTCCTAAAGTTGTTTAAAAATTCTAATAAAAATCAAACTTTAAAAAGTTCTAATATTGAAACAAAAACAATGAAACTTGGTTAGACAATCTTAATTCATTCTAAACGTCCGATTTAGTTTTACTTCCTACATTAACAACCAGTTATAATTTTTTTTCTTTACAAATTCCTTTTAATGTTCAGTAAAATTAGGAATGTGTTAAAAAAAAAAAAAAAAAAATTAACAAATGTAACTTAATTTTCCGAGTTCTCTTTTCCCCAGAACTTATTAAACTTTGGAACCTTTTCGTTTTTTTTCTCTAGTTTTTATGACTCAATTTTCTAATGAATTGTTTTTAAGTTTTCTATTGTTGGTTTTAAAACCATAATACGATGTAATCTTATTTTTTATTAATTTTAATTGAATCCGGATCGGGACCGGAGCTTGACCCGCGTTATATCCGAATCCGCGGTATAACGAGCCGCGTTATATCGAGGGTCTACTTAATCAAAATGTGTGAAAAAAAAGGTCTAAATGGAAACAATGAGAAATATTTTTGACAACGTAAAGAAAAATATGAAGGGTGGGTTCATAAATAAATATGAAATCAAGAATAATTTTTAATAATGTAAACTGATCCCGAATAACACAAACACAAAATTTACACACAATATGTAGCATTCGCTCATAGTCAAAATATGTTTGAATGTTCACAGCACTCTTAGTTTATTTTTAGAACTTAAAATATTTTGTTTTAGTTCGGTTGATGGGCATCACAAAGAAAGTTCAGCAAGTAATAGATTATAATTTCTTCCTTGGAACGAATGTTCATTCCTTGAAGCTATCATATTTCTGAATCAACATTAATAGCTACTGAAGGACAAAAGCTGATTAAGGATTTTAATGAAGTGTGCAACATCTCAAACTCTGCATGCGTCTACAGTAACGAGTTTGCCTCCATAGCAAGTGAACGCCTCCCAATTTCAAATACATCTTTTAGTTTCATGGATTAGATTATACGATATCAATGACTATCATATTGATTCTAATATTATCATTAATATCATTTTCTAGTTCGAAGTCGCCTCACGATAAGCTGCTGGTGATATCTTACGATGGCTTCCGCTATGACTACCTCGATTGTAAGCTTACTCCATACTTGTACTCCCTCAAAGCTAGTTCTTCTTATGCTAAATATCTAATTAATGTCTTCCCCACTCAGACTTTCGTTAACCATTTTTCCATCGCGACTGGTCTTTATTCAGGAGTCCACGGTGTTATTGGCAACAGTGTTTTAAATCCTAAGACCGGGGAACTGATGAACTATGGTTATGACTTATTCCACTACAACAATGATATAACACCTATATGGGTGAGTACTGACTTATATTACATTAATATAAGACTTATATTACATTACAGTAACACCTACAAAATTCACTAAAATACGATTATTTGAACTATCGTTGTAGAAAATTTTTTTTTGGGGGGATATCATATTCTTCCTCATTCACGTGAGAAACACACCTAATAATTACAACCCTCAAAATATGGATTATATATATGTATTTACTCTATAAATATAAAAATAGATAGCGGCAAAAATTTTCCTACAGCATCAAATTATCTTCTTTAATCCCTTAAATACTTAATGTCTGATGTAGTGAAGTTAACTAGTTGTTTTTGTTGTTGTTGTTGATTGTTTTTTAAGGGCAAAAAACTGCTATGGTTATTATTGCCCATACCCAAAATTTAGACAATAACAAATTCCTAATCAAATTATATTAACCTCCAAAAAAAAATAAATAAATAAAAAAAAAAAAAATAAATAAAAAAAATAGAAAAAAAAAAAATAAAAAATAATTAAATAAAATAAATAAATACAAAAAAAAAAAAAAATAAAAAAGAACATTAAATTTTGTCATATAATCCAATTTGCTTGATAAATTTTATCGTACTACAAATGTATTGTTTGCTATCGCCCAAGGCCATACAGAGCTGACGAGGCACACCATACTTATCCATATCTCTCCTGTACTGAGGGCACTTCTCAAAGATATGCCTCACTGTTAGGGCAACTCTGCAGAGTTGACACTGAGGGGGATCTGCCTTTGCCATCAGGTAGTCATGTGTTAAACGACAGTGTCCAATTCTTAGCCGTGTGATTATCACCTCCTCCCTTCTGCAATGTCTTGAGGAAGAGGCCCAGCCACCGATGTTCGGTCTGATTTTGTTCAATTTATTATTTTCTGATGCAGACCATGCACTCTGCCAGTCATCCAAACTAGTTGTTAAGCCTACCTCTTTCAAACTACGTTCTTAACAGTTTCTATTCAGTATTTTATAAACAGCCACGGCCCGATATTCAGAATACCCCTATTCAACAGCTGTTACTTTTCCTCAGATAACAGGGATAGTAGAAATTATTAGTAAACGTTTTATCATATTCCTATTTAATGTTATGGAAAGGTTTAAATTCACAAACCTAATAAAAAAAAAAATTATAGTTTAAAAAACTAGAAAAACATGCTTTTATAACAAACCTAACTAAAAAGCTAAGTGTAGTGGACAATTTTCAGCTTTCAGACCTTTTAGTTTTTAGAGTTCAAGGTTCGAAGCTAATTTTCTTGTATTATTCCCAATTTATTTGCAATTTTAACACAGTTTATCCAAAATCAACTAAAAATTATTAAGTTTTGACTTATCTCAGATTAGGAATGGGCAAAATTTTTCTTTAAAAATCCTATCTTGCACAAAATGTAATGATCTACAACTTTTATTATATAACATTTTTTTATTAGATTTGCCATTTCTGTGTTATGGACTCTTAAACAAGACCAAAACTAATTTTTATTTTAATGAGCAAAATTCGTGGCTAAACGTCTTAATCAAATTCAGCTTAAGGGATGTATTTAGACGCACAATTTAATAAACTTTAATTTTGTAAATAACATATTTCTTGATTGAAAGCATTGTTGTATATGTTTTTGTAAAAATCTGAAAAAAGGGAAAACATTTTAGGCTTTTTTTCCCCACAAAAATTTTCACCTAATGATATTAAGTTAAATTTTTGATATTTTATTCTCAGGACCCATCTGGACCTTATAAAAATATAAAACCTACTACCACCACACACTTTTGCAAGGCAGATCTCCTTTATGTGGGTAATTTGACTGGACTAAGTTAAGACATCTAGGACTAAGTCATCGGTCCTTGACACTTGTGCAAATTTTCAAGTTGATCTGATTGCTAGAAAATGGTGAAAATTACAACGAAAGATTGCGTTATGAAAGTTAATAAAAAAGTATTTAAAAAGCAAGAATTGCAAGGAATGAATTAATACCCTTGCTTCGTGGATTCCACATTTTATCTGTCCATCAGCAATCGAATTAAGGGGCTCTAGACTTCTAATGGCAGACCGTGGAGGACCCTAGCAACCAATATCAGCTGAGTACCCAAATAACAATGGAATGTTATAGGAAAAAACCTTGCAGTTTAGAGAACTAATAATTTAATAATAAGGTGAAATATACATAAATAAATAATTTTCAATTCATTTTTTCACAAACCTCTTAACCCAGCTCGATCACCCTTATTTGATTATTGTTAACATTAGTGTGTACTGATTATTTTTATACTTTCTTTTTTCTATTTCACTCATATATATATATATATATATATATATATATATATATATATATATATATATATATATATATATTATTTTATTTTTTTGTTAACTCCAATATACCACATTTGTTTTATTTATTATTGTTTTACTTTGAAATTTCAGACACTGAATCAGAAAGCCGGGAAAGGACGCCATAGCGGCGTTATGATGTGGCCTGGATCACAATTCCCTTACTTAAACATTAGTCCAACATTTGTTAGCGTATTTGAAAGAACAGCTTGGGAAAAGAGAATCAGTACTGCCATTTCCTGGTTCCTCCACCCGAAGACACCTGCAAACCTGGTGATGATGTACTTCGAGGAACCAGACGACGAGGAGCATACCAGCGGCCCTTCTTCGTCACAAACTCACGAGCGTCTCAAAAGGGTTGACAAGCTCACAGAGCAGATTTTTAAGAGTTTGAAAGACAACTCGCTAACAGACGTAAATGTTGTGTTGCTTAGTGACCATGGTATGGAAGGGGTCACTCTTGATCGGATGATTGACCTGACAAAGTTTGTTGGAGATAAGGCAGTAATGTATGGGAATTCCCCGGTGCTTCAAATCTATCCTAAAAAAGGTAACTACCTCCACTATAAATCAGTTAAATTAAATTAGTAATGCAAAAATGGTTTCTATTTAATTTATATTTATAGAAAATTGGCTAATTTCGTATATATTGCAGTCCGCCTCACTTAAGGGCATTCAATAATATGGATGTTAATGTATCCATCCATACAATATGTATAAGAAAGTAAACAAATAAATTCACTTTAAAAAATAAAATAAAACAAATCATAAATAAATTAAATTTAAAAAAAAAAATCATATCCTCCTTACTTCAACATTTATTAATATTCAGAGACGGGTC
Source organism: Euschistus heros (assembly GCA_003667255.2). Taxonomy (NCBI): domain Eukaryota; kingdom Metazoa; phylum Arthropoda; class Insecta; order Hemiptera; family Pentatomidae; genus Euschistus; species Euschistus heros. Next base: position 136,259 of record RCWM02000105.1, on the reverse strand, counting down.
CAAATCAGACACATCAACAGCATCTGCCTTTGTCACTCCACAAACAACACATAAGTGCAAGTTACACAAACTTTGCAATATTTATACGGCTGAAATTAATGCAATTGCCATGGCTTTACGATATTCCTTAATCTCGCCCATTGAATATGTTGTCCTGGTGTCGGATTCACTCAGCGCTTTGAGGTCTATGATGAACATGTATTCAGATCACATAGGAATACACTGTATTCTGGATCTCGTCAAGAAACTATATGAAGGAGGAAAATTGGTTTACTTCATCTGGTTACCAAGTCATATTGGTATAATAAATAGGTAATGATATGGCAATACAGCAGCAAAAAAAGCTTTAGCCATCCCAGGACCTGGCAAAACCTTTATAACGGCACCAGAACATGCACGCCCACTTAGAGAGAAGATATCCCAAGAGTGGCAAGCATTGTGGGATCACAGCCCACCGAGTAAACTCAAGGCTATTAAGAAGGAAATAAAACCACGGAGCAGTTCCTACCGCAATAATCGCAGAGAAGAAGTGATCCTAACGCGATTAAGAATTGGCCACTCCAGAACAACACATCTTCACCTTATAACCAAAGAAGCTCCTCACAATTGTGAAATTTGTGGCAATGTTTTATCAATAAACCATATTAGGATTGATCCTTCTATATCATCATGCGGAACTCAAGTAATAAACCATATGTTTACTGAATGCCCATACTACACCAAAAAGCTAGCCGAATCTGGAATACCTCGAAACATCTCAAAGACGCTAGGCAACGACGAAAAAATTATTGAAAAAGTAATAGCCCTCCTTTATAGAGAAAAGCTATATTACAACAATATAGATAAATTTCCATCAAGAACAGACGAGCGTTGATGACCTATAAGTTTTACGCTCCAAAACCCTTAAATAAATAAATAAAAATAAATTTTAAAAAAGACACAATCATATTACATTTTAAAAAAAAAAAATCTTTATTCTGGGACACAAGAATAACATGTATAATAAGTTGTACAATAGTCTGGCTATCTTAATTTCAAATGGACAATAACTTTCAATTATCACTCATATTGGCGGGCTGTAACTGGGATTTAAGGAGATGTCGGAATAGAAGAGTTTTGAATGAATTTAAGGAAGAAGCATGTCTAATTTCAGGAGGGATCGAGTTCCAGAGGGTAGAGGATCGAGCTTGGAAGGAGTGTTGGTATAATGTTGTTCGATGGAAAGGAGTATATAGGTCAGAGGAACGTGATCTTGTTGTGAGTTGGGAGTGGACGGAAGACTTGAATATCAATAGGTTACAGATGTAGGGTGGGCAATGGTTATTAATGGCATGGTACAGGAAGGTGCCCAGGAAATATTGTCTACGGGAGGAAGGATTGAGCCACTCCAGGGCAGTGTAGAGGTGAGATACATGGGAACGTCTCGGGGCTCCGAATACAAATCTGATAAAACTGTTCATGATACGTTGTAATCTGTCCCGGAGCCCCATCGTGAGGCCCCCATACACCACACACCCGTAGTCAAACTGAGGAAAAATGAATGAGGAAACTAGGAGTTTTCGTGTGGATTGAGGAAGAGAATGGCGGGAACGATGAAATAATTTGAGGATTCCTATTGATTTACGGGCTATTTGGGCGATTTGAGGCTTCCAGGAAAGGTTTTGGTCAATAATGATTCCTAGGTTTTTAGCGGAGGAACAGAAGGTAATAGGTTGATTATTCAGGATTAGGGTAGGAAAATCGGAGATGGATCTGAGAAGGGGATTTGAGCCGATTATAATAGCTTGAGTTTTTCCAGCATTTAACTTTAAATGATGCAGGTTGGCCCAAGCACTGATTCTATTGAGGTCTTCCTGAATCTTAGAAAAAGCTTCATATAATTCAGTAGGAGGGAAAGGATAAATATATCTGGGAGTCGTCTGCATAAAGGTGGTGGGAACAATGAAAAATTGACTGGGGGAGATCATTAATGTAGGAGTTGAAGAGGAGAGGCGAAATGCTGGAACCTTGGGCTACTCCGGAAGAGAGGGCTAGGAAATCGGATAAGGGTTGATTAGGGATGGATACTGCTTGAGTGCGGTCGGAGAGGAAAGACTGGAACCAATGGATTGTGCTATTGGAAAATTTTAAAGCTTTTAATTTGGAAAAAAGGATACAATGATCAATGGAATCAAAAGCTTTGGAGAAATCTAGGAGTATCAGGACGGTCAGTTTTTTTTCATCTATGGCGGCATGGATATCGCTTATGATTTTGGTTAGTGCAGACTGTGTGGAATAACCAGGACGGAAACCAGATTGGAAAGGGTCGAGCAAATGGGAACCTTCAAGGAAATAGGAAATTTGGGATTGAACCAGTCGTTCTAAGGGTTTTGAAAGGTTTGAAAGGATGGAGATTGGGCGATAATCTGAAGGTTCGGTGGGATTAGGAATTTTGTTGATGGGGTGGACAATAGCTTTTTTCCAGGGAGTAGGAAATATGGCGTTTTGAAGGGAATAGTTATAGATGTGGACAAGGACCGGTAAAATTTCTGGGAGGCATAATTTTATTAGTTTAACGGGGATACCATCTGGGCCTATGGAATTGGTATGAGATTTTAAGATAGAGGAGATAATTTCTGTAGGAGTAATGTTGGAAAAATAAAATTCATTATCATTGAAAGGTACTTCAGAGGAGAAACTGGTATAAGGGGAAGGAGAGGGGAGAGCAGATGAAACGAAATAGGTGTTTAGGTCATTAGGTAAAATTGGGAAGTTGGATGAGGTTGAGGATCCGGAGGGGTTATAGAGGGAGAGTTTTCGAAGGAGTTGCCATTTTGACTTGGAGTCGGAAGAGGACAATAGGGCTTCATGGAAATAGGAAGATTTCGCCCGTCGGATTCTTACTTGCACCAGGTTACGGAGTACTTTAAATGCTTGATAGTCGTCCGTGAGTCTCGTTCGTCTAAATCGTCTTCGTGCAGCTTCACGCTTTCTGTTTTCTTTAGACATCCATGGTGCAGGCCGACGGCGAAAGGTGGAGGTTTTAAGCGGAGCGTAGGTATCGAGTATAGTGCGGAGATTGGTTGTGAGGATTTCCACCATGGTGTCAATGGAAGAGGTTGAGTAGACTCCACACCAATCTAAGGTTTCGAGGAGAGGTAGGATACTATCGCGGTCAAGGGCGTCAAGGTTGCGGTATGTTATGGTTTTAGTAGGAAGCTGATGGGTTTGGAAATCATAGGATATTTGGATTAGGTCATGGCAGGATAGGAAGGACACAGGACATTGGGAGGAGGAAAGGAGGTTTTTTTGAGAATCTATGATATATAGGTCTAACCATGTATCGGACCAGCGGGAATGGTGAGTAGGAGCGAAAGGTACAATGAAAAGACGGAGGGAATAGAACAAGTTATCTAAGTAACGCTTATCGTTAGAGTCAGCAAGGAAATTTGTGTTGAGGTCTCCGGAGATAATAATATTGGAATAGAGAGGAACAAGGTTAAATAAGGAAGATTCGAAGGAAGGATCGAACGGAACAAGAGGAGGGCGATATATCACAGCGTATAGCAGGTGATGATTGCCAGATGAAATTTCTAGGATAAGGTATTCAATGTGTGGGTATATGGATGAGGGAGAGAAATCGAGGATTTTTGTTTTTAAGCTATCGTGGACATATATGCCAACACCACCACCAGTCCGGCCAGCCCGGTCATGGCGGGTAAGAGAGTAATCAGGAAGGGAGACGGAAGAGGAAGGAATGTGGGGCTTAAGCCACGTTTCGGAAATAGATATAATATGGTAAAAGTTATGTGAAAAATATTGATAAAATTCTTCAAAATGGGCAGGCAAGGATTGGGAGTTGACGTGACAGGTAGTTAGGATACTAGACATACTGGAGAAAGGTTAAGGAAAAGACACTTATGTTTTGGGAGAAAAAAAAAAAAAAAAAAAACTTTTATATGAGTAATGAGCAGAAAAGAACATTGTATATTGAAAATTGATTAAATAAATGAAGAATTTAGATTTAAACTTTGTAACCACTAAATATGAAAAGTTATGAAAATAAAATGAAAAAAAAGATGTGCAACTATTGATGTTGGAAAAAATTTGAAAGTCGAATGTATGAGAGAAACAAAATTCAAAAGTAAGCATAGGCGATACCACGAAATAAGCCAATATAGTGCGAAAAGGTGACAGAAAGCGGATTAGCAATGTAAAATTGGAAATCAGTAAAATAAAATGAAATAAAAAAAATTTACAGAATGAATTAAAAATAATAGCGTAGGCATAAATTAGTGAGATATATATATTGGGGATATCAAATTTAGGTGTCAACGATACCATGCAATTAGTTTCAGTGATGTTAAGGAATAACAGTTTCACTCGAGCTATAACGGAAAGTCAGATGAAAACTTCAAGATCCTGGGGCCGGTCGATAATAGTGACAGGGTGGCCATCGTCTTTCCTGCAACGTACTCTACCGCCCGCGAACCAGACGTATTTTACTTTTCCTGTGGATTTCTTTTGACGAGCCAGCCAGTAGAGGTGCCTATTGGTCGGTGTCATCTCTTCTCCGAGATAAATCCTGTGAGAGTCATTTTCTTGCCAGCCAATTTCCCGTGTGGTGAAATCTCTTTTCACTTTCCTTCTTTGCACCAGATCATCCCGTACTGTTTGCCTCACAAAGCGTACGATAACGGGAGGCGGCCTGGGATCTTCTTTTCGAGGTCTCTTACGCTCTACAGAGTCTAGGTCCTCTATATTAATCTTCAGGCCAAGACCCGCTCCCACGCTGGTGACTAGTCCCGCCGGAGTCTCACCCGGGCGAACTGGGATACCACGGATCTCGAGAGACCTGTTAAGCAGCCCCTGCTCAGCCCTATTCACCCTGACCTCTAAACCCTCCACCTTTAATTTAAGGGTTTTATTTTCTGTCGTGACCTCTTCTAGACGTTTTGCTTGACTTTCAAGATGTTTTTCAATCTTATTAAGTCTTTCACTAAGATCGAAAGTCAGCTCGCCGTACTTCTCGAGGGCCGTTTTGAGGCTGTTGATTTCTTCTTTGGTATTCCGGACTTGTTGGTTTGCTAGTAGACGAAGATGTTTTTTTTTTTCCTTTTCACATTTAGAGCACAACCAATTTTTTTTTTAATGATTTTATATCATCTATCCCCTTTCCTTAAGACAAAAACATTTTTCCATGATAAATTATTTTGCATTTATGGCAACTTATATATATTTGTCTTCCCGGGTTATTACCCCTTGACAAATAGTATATGTTTACAATAGAACTCATATATGTCACCAAGGGGATTAAGCTTCTATTTTTCTCTTTTCATTATATAAAAACAATAAAATGTATATATTTAATTTACTGATATATTGGATGAGGCACCAAGCTTAAAATATATAATCCCCATATAATTTTATTATATAAAATATTATATATTTTTTATATATTATGCGGCACCAAGCTGTATATAAGCGGGTGTATGTGCCTGATCCAAAGATATCCCTGCCGCCTCCCTGATGTATCCAGTCGAGGCTAAGTGAATCTACAGACGCTTGTGTAGAGAATCTGGCAATTGCGAGAACTCTATCATGTGATATTTGTTTCTCTTTTCAATACCTGGACCATATTAATAGTCACAGGGAATATGTTTATTAGTCGAAAAATGGCCAAAATTAATTTCTGTGTTTCTCTCCCAACCTTTAAACTACGAAAAAGTTATTAACTTGTTGTTTCTAATGCATTGCTATTTGTTATAAAACAAAGTTCTTCTTTCTTTTTTACAACTATATTTACAGCAATAGCTCCGAAAAAAAACCAAATTTTTTACTTCAAGACATAAGGCATGTATTCATGGTTGCTTATTTTTGATATAGATGTGTCTTTTGGCTGAGATTCTGTACTTTTTTGGTGTAACGGTTTTTTATATTGCCAAAATTATAACATCTTGACACGATATAGCTGTTGGTGTTGGTCGGATCAAAAGTTTGCCGGTAGTTTTCTTATCAGAAATTTAATGGAAAATATTTTTTGTAATATAACAATTGTCACTAGGACCTACCATTTGGGAGCTATATTGGTTTGAATGAAAAAAGTCATGTTTGCCTAAATTTGTTTAGAGTTGGGGCATTTTTGACACGCTCTAGCTCTATTGGTGTTGATCGAATTGAAAACGTGACGACAGTCTCCTATCCAGAAATTTAATGGAAAATATTTTTTGTTATATAACATTTGTCGCTAGGACCTATTGCGTAGGAGCTATACTGGTTTGAATGAAAAAAAGTCACGTTGCAAAGTTTTTTCGCCCTCAAATATGAAACGTTTTCCGCACATTCAAAAACGTAACATTTTGACTCGCTCTAGCTCGGTTGGTTTTCCTCGAATCGAAAATTTGACGACAGTTTCATGATCAGAAATTAAGTAGAGGATATTTTTTATTTTTTTTTTTGTTTATTTCGAATAATCATTAATTGTTACATAAATTTAATTATTAATTTAAGTAATTTAAACCTTTTACTTCTGAAATTAAAAACAATTTTGAACCTAGTATATCCATGATCTATTGTTTTTTCCAGTCTGGGTGAAATTGAGTTGTTTTTTTTTATAACATTGAATGCTACGTACAGTCACTGCCACCTGTAATTGTTCTCAGGAGCAATTGGTTTTTCACGATATTTTAAGCCGCAAACGTGTTTTGAGCCAGTCTGATAGTGTGCATTGTCCGTTAGAAGTTCCGTTGCATGAACACTAAGCTAAGAAAACGCAGCTTTATCCCCTGTAGCCACATACAATCATCACGTTATAATATTATTTGGAATTAATTATTTCAGGGCAGAGCGTACCTGACATATACAAAAAACTCAATGATGCAGCTGTTAAAAACAAGCATTTCAAAGTTTACCTGAAAGAAAATATACCGCAACACTTCTACATTAAGGACTGCGAAAGGACAGCGCCGATAGTAGCAGTAGCAGAGCCGACGTACGCTTTTCAGGATTACTATGAAGCCATTGATTGGCAAATCAAAAATAAAGGAGGTAAAATTTTTAAACATTCACACCTCTTACTGTTATATCTGGGATCCATATTTTTTAATATTTGATAAATTTAACAAATAATATTTAGAATTGTCATCTTTCTTAGGAGGGGAAGAATAGTGATTATATTTCTAAAATATAAATGGTTTTATAACTAAAAGGGAGGTAGTTTTTGGTTGAAGAAACTTATAAAAGGTCTGCTTCATGCTTTATTGCTTCATTACGTAGTTCTCCGTCAGATCCAGGCGTTTTGCAAGTATTAATGCCATATAAATGCTAAGTACCTTTTACTTTTTGTAAACTTAATATTATTAATTTATTTATTATTAGTAGTAGAAAGATATTTAAATAATATAGAGGTGGATACGAATTTGGTGATTATTGGCTACTGAAACTGTGTAACTAAACGGTGGTTATGTTCAAATCGGCAAGTTACAGTCAGAGTCAAAAGTATTCGTATACCTGCAATAAATGAAAAAATAGCAATTATTGGCATTATTTAATGGGATTGGTTAAACAAAATAAGACTATTTAATGTAAACGTTAATACTTTAATCAATAAATACATTTTTTTTAATTTGTAGAACATTTTACAAAATAGAATATAAAGAATAATTGAAAAACAACAATAACAACATATGTGAGAACTATTCGTACACTTAATAAAATTTTTAATTAATATTTTGTAGGGCCACATTTATCTTTCTATATGCACTCTATACGCTGTGGCATTGAGTGCACTACTTTTTGTGTTAACTACACTGGAATTTCGTCACATTCCTCTATAATAACGTCCTTTAAATTTTTAAGGTTAGAAACTGATCTTTTCCCAACTTCATCCTTTAGATATTTCCATATATGCTCAATAAGGTTAATATCCGGTGATTGAGGGGACTGACCATCCAATTCGGTGTGCTGTACATTATCCACATTTTGGAATTCCAAGCTAGTATACTTGGGGTCATTGTCCTGTTGAAAAATCTAATTTTCTTTAATCCCAAAATTGTCGCACTAATTGGGAGATTTCTCTTTATTATTTCGATATATTGTACATGGTATATTATGACATCGATAAATTCAAGAGATCCTATTCCAGCAACATTAAAAAAAAAAAAATAAAAAATAACCCAGACCATGAGTCACTTTCTTCCATGTTTAACAGTTGGAACTATATTTCTAATATCCAAAGCGGCATTTTATTTTTCTACATACTTTTTGGCCTCTCTGGTTATTTAACATTGCAATTTTAATTTCGTCTGTAAATATTACCCTGTTCCAAAAGTCAGTATCATATTTTTTGTGGTTTTTGGTCCATTAATATTTTTTTTCTATTGATATTCCTTAATAACGGTTTTCATCTGGATGTTCTGCCATGAAGTTCGTTCCGTCTTAAGCCTCGGTGCATTTTTTAAACACTGACTCCCCCCCCCCCTCTTTAGACAAATGTTTATTCACTAATTTAGAGGCACTAATTCTTTGATTTTTTTTTTCTAACTTTTCTAGTGATTAGTCAATTTTTAACTAATTACAGAAGGGCACAATAATCTTTCTTTCCTTTTGAGTCGTCTCTCTGAATTCCTGTCCCTTTTTTAATTTACGAACAGCAATAATAATCAATACGAAGCTTCAATTTTACAAATAGCGTCTACGTAAAAACTGGTTATACTCGAAATTTCAAGGCAGGAGATGCAAACAAAGGAATAAAGTTCAATGTACGAATACTTTGGACTCGTAACAATGAGTGCATCTTACTATAAGATATAAAGCTAAAGTCAGTCAATTTTCTTATGGAAAAATACTAACTCAATTCTATCAATAACTCTATAAATCTATTCTAGTCAAGAATGCAATATTATGTTTAAATTAAATAAAAACGTAATAAATACAAAATTAAACGAAAGAAAATAAAGCTGATACTTGTGTTAGAATGCTTTTGACTCAAACTGCATATAATTACCGTGCAGAAAAAATGATAACGTCGATTGATCGTGCAATAAAGACTGCTGATGGCAATTATATTATAATTCTTTTTAATATTATATTTTCAAGAAAGGGATCGTAAATTAGAATTGTGTTATTACAACACTAAAACTACTCCAAAGAAGAAACTCAATGAATTTACTTTATAGTGTAATATAATATGACATATGATAGGTGACAGACAGAGTTGGGAAAAATTTAACCATAGCTAAAATATAATCCAAATTTAAACATAGCTATTTGACAACTAATTTTCTGAATCAATCGCCTAATTTAATAATGACTAAATCTATCAGCTCAATTATCATTTGTTCACTACAAAATGAATGAAATATTTAAACATTATTAAATTATGTGGTTGATTCCAGGAAAATATTTGTCAAATAGTAATAATTAAATTTTGATTATTTTTTTTGCTATGATTAAATTTTCCCAACTCTGGTGAAAGATAATAATAATTATTTCGTTTTAATTATTTTTATTCACTCTTTCCAGCACCAAGAAATGGTACATACGGGATCCACGGATACGACCCTCTGGCCATCAACATGCATCCCTTCTTTATAGCCCATGGACCACTGTTCAAAGAGAACTTTTCTGCGGGTGAATTGAAAATTATAGACATGTTTCCACTCTTCGCCGAAATTCTTAAGTTAGAGCTACCACCAATAAAACCGAACGGAACTTTAGCAGGGATCAAAACAATATTAAAATCCAAGAATTAAATAATTACAAACAGCCAAACATCTATTTATTTATTCCTATGCCCATTAATTGTTATTATTGTTAGATAAGAGAATTAAATCAACTATCCGGAAATTAGTCATTCTTAAACACACACCTATTTAACTACAAAAAAAAATACTGAAATGAAAAAATTCTACAAGTATTTATGTCATCTGTTATCTGTATAAAGAATATCATTGCATTAATACCAAAAAGATTCAAATGATAAAACCTATTTAACGATTGTTCCAATGTGTCAATTTGAGATCAAGTTTCCAGTATAACAAGGTTTTATGTGGTTTGACCCACTATAGAAGTTGTTTCGTTTTGATCCTTAAAACATTTCGATTTACTTTGAATAAATTTGTTCATACTACATTCGCCGAAACAAAGGTTGAAGTTTTTTTTTATATATACTTTCATAAAATAGGTCCTAGGAAGATTTGAATCTTAAATAACTTGACAGTTTATTTTCGTTTCTACTTCCATGATCTTTTTCGGGCGGACCCACAAAATGAATCTTGGCCTTCCCACCCTGGTTGGGAAAAGGTGGTAACCTGTAGGATAACCTGTCCTTCCTGCCTTGGGGTACATAAGAACGTTAAGCCCAAATAAACAATATACTTCCATGATAACTCGTCCACTGATTATTATTAAATGGACATACAAAGAATTTATTATTTCCATTCCAAGAAACAGAAATAATCCAAGTGGTCAACACTTAGATGGGTGACCACCCTCCAGGTAAGACCTCATAATCCAGATAGTCAGGCTAATAAGAAGTGGGTTCGATTCCCATATGGGGACAATACACTGTCCTCACCCTGAGAGTCACAGGGAGGTGAGCCACCCCTGTGCCTGGCACAGATCCTGGCCCTCCAGGTTGGGGGTTGGGCCTAGGGCTAATAACTCTAGTCTGTAAAATCCTCCCTATTACGAAACCTTCAAACAGCCTCAGAAAATTCTGTCTTATAAACAATAACGACCCTGGCTTTGTATATCTTGTACACTAGAAAAGAACAACCCGCAACAAAGTGGAAGCTATAGACCAAGATAAGTAGAGGTGGAGCAGGCTGGTTAAGGCGGACTAAGATCTAAAAGGTCTTAAGAGCCAACAAAACATACCTTTTTTTTAATTTTCATTTAATTGTTTTATTTGCAACTTTAATGTTTTATACAACCAGAGAATATGATCAATGTTGAAAATAAGGCATGATAAGGTATGATGGAGTCTGCAGCCAGCGATACCGTCTCCTGGCATGGAATTATGAATGAAAATGAAAATGAAAAATGAAAAAAAATCTTTATTCTGGGACAAATTGTCCCCTAAGAATAACAGACATGTATAATAAGTTGTACAATAGTCTGGCTATCTTAATTTCAAATGGACAATAATAAGTATAAAAGGTAATATATGAATATACAATTGAAAATAGAACTTTGTGATAAATATATACATGAGAAAAGAAGAGAGAGAGAAAAAAAAAAAAAAAAAAAAGTAGGACAACAAAAAAAAAAATAATAATAATAACAATATGCTAATAGAATAATTACAATGCGATCAGAAATAAAAAGAAATATATAAAAAAAAAAAAAAAAAATAAATAAATAAAATAAATATAGTGAAAAGAAAGGAAAAGATATATAGAAAAGAAAAATAATAAGACCTATTTGAATGATAATATAACAAAATATTTACAAATATCTAAAAGGTAATATATATACAATTGATAATAGCACTTTATCAGTTAGAAGAAAAAGGAAAGAAATAATAACAATAATTTATAAGAGAAAAAAACAAAACAGAAACTATTGTTGGAGAAACGAATTTAAATTTATATAATGATATACTCATTGAAGCAAACTCATCGGCATCGGATATGCTTAATTTGATTAACTGACTTTCAATTATCACTCATATTGGCGGGCTGTAACTGGGATTTAAGGAGATGTCGGAATAGAAGAGTTTTGAATGAATTTAAGGAAGAAGCATGTCTAATTTCAGGAGGGATCGAGTTCCAGAGGGTAGAGGATCGAGCTTGGAAGGAGTGTTGGTATAGTGCTGTTCGATGGAAAGGAGTATATAGGTCAGAGGAACGTGATCTTGTTGTGAGTTGGGAGTGGACGGAAGACTTGAATATCAATAGGTTACAGATGTAGGGTGGGCAATGGTTATTAATGGCATGGTACAGGAAGGTGCCCAGGAAATATTGTCTACGGGAGGAAGGATTGAGCCACTCCAGGGCAGTGTAGAGGTGAGATACATGGGAACGTCTCGGGGCTCCGAATACAAATCTGATAAAACTGTTCATGATACGTTGTAATCTGTCCCGGAGCCCCATCGTGAGGCCCCCATACACCACACACCCGTAGTCAAACTGAGGAAAAATGAATGAGGAAACTAGGAGTTTTCGTGTGGATTGAGGAAGAGAATGGCGGGAACGATGAAATAATTTGAGGATTCCTATTGATTTACGGGCTATTTGGGCGAATTGAGGCTTCCAGGAAAGGTTTTGGTCAATAATGATTCCTAGGTTTTTAGCGGAGGAACAGAAGGTGAATAGGTTGATTATTCAGGATTAGGGTAGGAAAATCGGAGATGGATCTGAGAAGGGGATTTGAGCCGATTATAATAGCTTGAGTTTTTCCAGCATTTAACTTTAAATGATGCAGGTTGGCCCAAGCACTGATTCTATTGAGGTCTTCCTGAATCTTAGAAAAAGCTTCATATAATTCAGTAGGAGGAAAGGATAAATATATCTGGGAGTCGTCTGCATAAAGGTGGTGGGAACAATGAAAAATTGACTGGGGGAGATCATTAATGTAGGAGTTGAAGAGGAGAGGCGAAATGCTGGAACCTTGGGCTACTCCGGAAGAGAGGGCTAGGAAATCGGATAAGGGTTGATTAGGGATGGATACTGCTTGAGTGCGGTCGGAGAGGAAAGACTGGAACCAATGGATTGTGCTATTGGAAAATTTTAAAGCTTTTAATTTGGAAAAAAGGATACAATGATCAATGGAATCAAAAGCTTTGGAGAAATCTAGGAGTATCAGGACGGTCAGTTTTTTTTTCATCTATGGCGGCATGGATATCGCTTATGATTTTGGTTAGTGCAGACTGTGTGGAATAACCAGGACGGAAACCAGATTGGAAAGGGTCGAGCAAATGGGAACCTTCAAGGAAATAGGAAATTTGGGATTGAACAGTCGTTCTAAGGGTTTTGAAAGGTTTGAAAGGATGGAGATTGGGCGATAATCTGAAGGTTCGGTGGGGTTAGGAATTTTGTTGATGGGATGGACAATAGCTTTTTTCCAGGGAGTAGGAAATATGGCGTTTTGAAGGGAATGTTATAGATGTGGACAAGGACCGGTAAAATTTCTGGGAGGCATAATTTTATTAGTTTAACGGGGATACCATCTGGGCCTATGGAATTGGTATGAGATTTTAAGATAGAGGAGATAATTTCTGTAGGAGTAATGTTGGAAAAATAAAATTCATTGTCATTGAAAGGTACTTCAGAGGAGAAACTGGTATAAGGGGAAGGAGAGGGGAGAGCAGATGAAACGAAATAGGTGTTTAGGTCATTAGGTAAAATTGGGAAGTTGGATGAGGTTGAGGATCCGGAGGGGTTATAGAGGGAGAGTTTTCGAAGGAGTTGCCATTTTGACTTGGAGTCGGAAGAGGACAATAGGGCTTCATGGAAATAGGAAGATTTCGCCCGTCGGATTCTTACTTGCACCAGGTTACGGAGTACTTTAAATGCTTGATAGTCGTCCGTGAGTCTCGTTCGTCTAAATCGTCTTCGTGCAGCTTCACGCTTTCTGTTTTCTTTAGACATCCATGGTGCAGGCCGACGGCGAAAGGTGGAGGTTTTAAGCGGAGCGTAGGTATCGAGTATAGTGCGGAGATTGGTTGTGAGGATTTCCACCATGGTGTCAATGGAAGAGGTTGAGTAGACTCCACACCAATCTAAGGTTTCGAGGAGAGGTAGGATACTATCGCGGTCAAGGGCGTCAAGGTTGCGGTATGTTATGGTTTTAGTAGGAAGCTGATGGGTTTGGAAATCATAGGATATTTGGATTAGGTCATGGCAGGATAGGAAGGACACAGGACATTGGGAGGAGGAAAGGAGGTTTTTTTGAGAATCTATGATATATAGGTCTAACCATGTATCGGACCAGCGGGAATGGTGAGTAGGAGCGAAAGGTACAATGAAAAGACGGAGGGAATAGAACAAATTATCTAAGTAAAGCTTATCGTTAGAGTCAGCAAGGAAATTTGTGTTGAGGTCTCCGGAGATAATAATATTGGAATAGAGAGGAACAAGGTTAAATAAGGAAGATTCGAAGGAAGGACCGAACGGAACAAGAGGAGGGCGATATATCACAGCGTATAGCAGGTGATGATTGCCAGATGAAATTTCTAGGATAAGGTATTCAATGTGTGGGTATATGGATGAGGGAGAGAAATCGAGGATTTTTGTTTTTAAGCTATCGTGGACATATATGCCAACACCACCACCAGTCCGGCCAGCCCGGTAATTATCATAATGAAACTACGAGAAATTATTTTAGGAGTGTGATCAGAGATTCATGATATCGGCATCGAGCCTTCACGCTCACTACTCTATTTATTTATTTATCTTTCAAGTTTATTCATCCAAACAATATCATTATCAGCATCTTCTTTCATGATGATGCATCTGAAATTTGGAAATATATACTACCTTATCAGAAGCTGTTTATAATATTCCCAAACATATTGACCGTGTTGAAAAATAATGAATAATGAATATTACAAAAATATTGAAGTAATAATCATATTAAAATAAATTGAGGTTTCGATTTGACAGGTTGCAATGGGGTCAAGATTTTAGGAATTACCTCCTCTTATCAGCTTTTATATCATACTGACCAAGTGGCATACTTAGGACTTACTGGCTCCATAGAAGACTGACATATTATAGCAAAGACTTCGATTGTGAAATATGCTAAAAGAAAAAAAAAACTCTCAGAAAGCAACCCAGTATTCATTGTTACCTGTTAAAACTTAAATGGACTATCCTATTCAAAATTAATGGACTGGCTCAAAAAAGCTCATTTGAAAAATACAAAGGGCTTTTTTTACAAAGAGCCCACATTCCCTTCAAATAACTATATGATTACTTTTTACAATCAAATTTACCTAGCAATAAAACATATGTTTGCAAAACTTTTAATTCATTATTGATAAGAGTATTTGTGCATTGTTAAACCTATAAAACTAGTAAAAATGAATTTAGTTAAACTTAATGAAATTCTTTCAAATATGAACATTACAATTAAAATTTTGCCATTCATTATTCTTCATTCTAAGGAGAAATGTTCCAGACTTCATTATATGCTAATAAAATTAAACTTCTTTTATAAAATTTTAGAATCTAAGTTAGATTATTCTCCTCCCCATTAAATTGTTATAATATTTGTTTATTTCAAATAAAATTGTTTGCATTTATTTTCTTAGTAACCATTTTCTTTCTATAACCTAATTTATTTAGAAATAAATCACATGTTTCAAAGAGTTATAATCAGGATTGTTATTAAATATATTGCTGTTACTAGTTGATATGAAGTGTTGGCTCTTTGTAAAAAATAACCAATATAATTATCCCAATCTAAATCATATTTAATAATCACAAGCCACATTATTAAAATTTATTATTATAGTTAAATTACACACTGATAAACAAGAGCAGAATATGAAAATATTCTAGAAATTCCATGTATCTCTTAACGCATGCTGAAAAGGAGCTGGATGAGGGATCTCCTTGTTTATTCATAATGATATTGCCAGGACAGGGAATTGTATCCTTGGTTGCTGACTCGCTCATACTTTATCATGTCTTTTATTTTTGAAATAACCTTATATTTTCTGTTAGCCTATGATATTAAAGTTGGGAATAACATTATCATGTTAAAAATAATGAATTGTTCAAAAAAAGAAAGGAAAATGAATCATTCATTTTACCTACCAATTTGTATAAGAAATAACACACGGAATAATATATTTTCATTCAATAAAGGCCTACCTAAGTCATTATTAAATAAAATTATTGGATATTTGTAAAACAATTTACATTTATTGTAAGATAGGGATGTAAAATCAATTAATAATTGGTTAAATATTCTATTCCATCATATACGGTATTCATTACTCCTTAAACAAGACAACAATTTAAGGGCTAGTGTCTATTCAAAATGAGTTATTGCAGGTTAGTATTTTTGTTTAAACTTGTAATCAGCCTCCTCCCCCAATATCTTGTGAATCACAACAGTCTTGGGCTAAATTTAAGGATAGCTGCTATTAATAAACTTTGTGTTACACAACACAACTTCACTCCCTCCCAGATTATTCTAGAACCATTAGTCTCCAGGCAGGGCTATATAAAAGAAGATCCTCCTCCTTTATTTTCAGTATCAACCTGGTCCTTTAACTGTATTCATCAGGTACTTCTTAAAATATTTTAAGGTATGCAGAAGAATATTTAGTAATTGAAATTTATAAGATTCTACATTATTAAAGTATTATTATTGCAATGAGGAAAAAATTTTAGTCTTAGCTAAAAAGTTTTCAAATTAGTAACATTTTTCTAAAGTAGCTCTACTGATATACTACATATGATATTCTTTTTGTAAAACAGATGAAATTAATTTTAATTTTTTTCTCATTATTAAGATTTTGTTATAATTTATAACAAACTATAAAAGAGAAAGTATAATTTAATAATTATTCTTGTTAAAGATTAACAATTTATCAAAAGCTAATTTCACAGTAATTTTTTTAAAATACTTATTTTGAAATAAGAAAAAAGAAAAGAAAAAAATCCTTTTTATATATAAGATCTAGTCTTACTGCTATAATAAATTTCTATTTTTTTAAAATATCTGTTCAATTACTTCATTGTTAACATAGATACTGTTATTTAAATATTCGATGAAATATCTCTTTTTTTTCTCTATTTTATTTTCATTACAGATGTCTCTGTTACCATTAATGAATGATCTTTGGATCGACGATTACAGACGCCCAAGATTAAACGACATATATGATCAACATTTTGGTCTTGGCTTACTTAACAATGAAACCCTCACCCCTTTGGCTAATTACTTCTTAAACCCTCTTCGAACAGGTTACTTGAGACCATGGAGAAACCTAAATGTAGTAGAATCTGGTGTATCTTCAATCAGATCAGACCAAAATGAATTCAAAGTAAACCTCGATGTTCAACAATTCAAGCCTGAAGAACTGAAAGTTAAAATAGCGGATGGTTTTATAATTGTTGAAGGAAAACACGAAGAGCGTTCTGATCAGCATGGCTTTGTCTCTCGACAATTTGTTCGCAGGTATAAAGTACCAGAAGATATCGAAGAAGCAAGTATCCTATCAAGCTTGTCATCCGATGGAGTACTAACTCTCAAGGCACCAAAGAAGGTGATTGTTGAAATGATTTGCTAAATAACACTCAGACTTCAATTAATTATTTTTAAAAAACACTAGATTATTAAATTGATGCATTTATCAATATAAAAATCACATTATGTAACATTGTGACATAATTATGCATTTTATTTTATTTCAGAGTGTGGCAGTTACTGAAGGGAGAGAAATTCCAATTACTACAACTCTTCAGCCTGCAGTGGTTCCCACAACAGAAAAAGTAGAAGGAAGTCCTCTATAAATCCTAAATTAAACAATTTAATTAAAAACATCATCCTGTTCTTTTCTAATAATTATTTTAAGATTGAACATAATATGACTTAAATAGCAAAACATGTTTTGTAAATATTGGTTTGTTTATAATTAGCTTTTTGTTTTGTTATTGCAGGACTGAATTTTATGTTCAATAGGGTATATTATGTGTAATTAACTACAGTAATCTGTGTTCCATTGTACTTAATTAATTTATCATTTTCACATTTATTGTCATATAATTCAATTTAATTTTAAATATCAGTGTTTTTTTGGCCAAATAATTGTTAAATATATTTTATTGAAATATAAATAGTATTATGACTAGAGAATGTTATTTTGAAGATAACTACCATGTTTAAGTTCTTTAATTTAATTGAAATATGTATATTTGATTGAAATAAAGCTATTAATATTATTTGTAAAACAGAATAAACTCAAAATAAGAATAAAATCAATCTAGTAAAATCACCTATTTGTTTTACTGAAAAGAAAATTAAGAAGAAAAGTAATTTGAAAAAATTGAGTTGCAGCTAAACTAAAAAGATCTAATGAAACTAAAGATAGTTTGGGCCAGCTTCCAATATTATTTAAGTTAAAAGAATTCTTTAACTGAAATAAAGAAAAATGTTTAAAACATTGGTCTAATCAAAAAAAAAAATAAATAAATAAATAAAAAAAATAAATAAATAAATAAAAAAAAAAATAAATAAATAAATTTAAAAAAAAAAAAAAAATGGTTCTATGCTGTATTTGTTTTTAAATCCTATATGTAAACATATTTCTTAATAATTTATAAATATTTAATTTATGAAGGTTGGTGGGAAAGAAGAAAACTAGAAACAAACACATTGTTCAAAATCTTCAGAATTTATAACATCTCGCTTGAGTCTGCAATTGTTTGAAATTCATTTGTAATATCTCTAAAATTCATTCTATCAGTTATAAGTTTTCTAATCCCGCTGTAATCTCATGCTGACAAAAATGACTGTTATGTTCTTTCCCACCAATCCCTCAATTTGTCATCACATTTTTATTATTCAAACATAAGGTAAACTGAGGTTATTTGATATAATCACAATGTTGGATCAAATAAACAGATTTTCTTTAGAAATGTACAAAAATTTTTTTTTCAATATTATCTTTAACAAAACTTCATCAAATAAATTATAACCTGAAAATAACTACTTAAAAGGTGTAAGACATAGGTAAATATTTAATTGCTTTAAAAGTATTTGAATAGTTGTACAATTTGTCTTGAAAATAAATACAAAATTAATATTTTGATACTTTATTTTTTCTGCTGCACCTAGAACTTTTTGTATCTCTACTCCACTTTTAGTTGAGCTTCTGATTCATAGTCTGACTTGACCTGAGCTATAGACAAATAGTAGATGGGCCTCATTTTCCTTTTCATTTTATTCTCTTTGTCTGGCACCCGGGACTGCTGTACAAACTACGAAAATTCCTACCTCCTACATACTTCCTTATCATCCGTTCCTATCTTAGTGATAGAACCTTCAAAGCTAATCATAACTTTTCCTACTCCTCTCTCTTTACTCAACCTGCTAGTGTTCCTCAAGGAAGTATCCTAGGTCCAATCCTCTACACGGTGTATACAGCTGACATCCCGACGCATCCTCACCACGTATGCTGATGACACGTGTGTGTTATCAGTAAACAATAATCCCTTCATTGCCTCCCAGACACTCCAATCCCATACCATAAAACTTCAAGAATGGTTTCAAAAATGGAGAATCAAAATAAATCCCATCAAGTAACCTTCACCCTCCGTCGTAAACCCACGATTTCCTGTCCTACTATCTCCTTTAACGATGTTCCACTAATCCCCGTTGAACAGATTCGCTACCTAGGACTCCATCTGGACAAACGTCTTACTTGGAATCCACATACAAGACTAAAACGACAAGAAACTGCCCGTCGCTGTCGACTACTTCAACATTTACTTGACAAACGCTCCAATCTTCCAATTAATTACAAAAGACTCATTTACATGACAATAATTAGACCAATTTGGACATTCGGAGTTGAGCTTTGGGGCTCCACTAAACCATCCAATCCTCATCTCTTATCCAATCCTTACAATCCAAAATCCTTAGAAAAATCCTAAATGCTCCTTACTTCGTCACAAACAAACTTATCCACAAAGATCTTAATATACATTACGTTTCTGACTTAGCTCAAACCAGATATCAATCCTTTCACAGCAAACTCCACAACCATTCAAATCCATTAGTATCACAACTTGCTTCTCATTCCATTCCAGATAACCCTCTGAGGCGCCTGAAAAGAAGATGGCCTCGGGACCTTCTTATATAGTGCTTCATCATGTAGAACCTTAATAAGTGCTACCAATGGGTAGTTGCTTTAAAAACAAGTGACGTGTCATTCACTTTACTTAACGATTTCATCACATTTACTTGATGTATTTTATTTTTTGTATAAACAGTTGTAAATTTCAATAAATAATTAAAAAAAAAAAAAAAAAAAAAATTATCTTATTGTTATTATCTTTAATTTTAAGTCAGGTGGAAAAATAACCAGTTGATCAGATCCATTTATGAAAGGCAGGAATTCTGCAGGCAGTGTGAAATACTGGCTATTGATATACCTTTGGTTGAAGGAACAATGAAAATAAAAGTACAATTGTCACTTTTGGTTATTCTTCTAGGATAATCATCAATTAGCAAAATTAAATGGGTATAAATATTTACTTTGATTTTAGTGTGAATTAAATGAGAAAATTTGTATGTATTGATTTATATGAACTTAATCTGCCTTAATTGTTGCAATTGATTGATTGCATTAATGTTGAAATGGCTATTAAAAAACGACCAATAATAAGTAGAAATAGTTTCTTTGTGAAGGGGTTAAGAAATGAAAGAGGCCATGCTATGGCTTATTTGGAAAGATTATTATAAAACTATATTAGATTTAGGGTATTTTTTCAACATTCTACGATTTATTTCTATAAAAA
The DNA here is from genome assembly GCA_003667255.2 of Euschistus heros. Taxonomy (NCBI): domain Eukaryota; kingdom Metazoa; phylum Arthropoda; class Insecta; order Hemiptera; family Pentatomidae; genus Euschistus; species Euschistus heros. The sequence goes on along the minus strand of RCWM02000105.1, from coordinate 115,800 downwards.
TAATTTAAATTTAAACTTTACAGAGCTGATTAGAATCAGAGTATAATTCTGATATCAATAATACGCGATAAAAATATTGATCAATATTTTGTATTATCCGTAGTTATCTACCGCAAAACTCAATCACCTAACTTTCATTTTATTTGTTTATTGGTGTCCTTATGTACTCCAACTACGATCGGAAGATCTGGTTCTTCCACAGGTAACCAGCATATTCTGGAAAAGTGAGAAGGTCGAGATTCATTGAATTTAAAAGAAAATTCCTGATGGACTGAATTTCAACTGATGTAACATTTGAACCTGCCTCGAGAATGCTAAAGACAGTCGACCACTTTAATAATGTTCAAATAGAGAAGCCGAAAATTCCATATATATTTTTACATCATAAGCTTATATTTTCATCTTATTTAAGTTATGGACTTGCAAAAATGGTCACATATTCGTTGAAAAGAACCACTAGAGTTTTTTTTCTTTCTTTATTCTCTTGAACGACCGTAGAGAACAGAAGTACACAACTGTGAACAGCCTGGAGCATTAATAAGTACAGTGCATATATTACACAAAATTTAGAGTGGAACCATATGAATATAAACAGAGCATGAGTAGTATAATCTCGAAAACTAGGTCATTGAGGTTCCCTTTCTATAAGTGAAAATTCTAATCCCTACGAATACTTATAATGTAGTTTGCAAGGTTACGAAAGGAACACATCATAAATCTTGATGCTATAACCCGTCCGAGAAATCGATAGCGTACGATTTGTGGATACATCTTTTGGGTGGACTACCAGTGATGGACTGATACCAAGCTAGGATTTATTATCTACCAATGGTCATGTCTATTTGCCTTACAAATATTTTGTAAATAAAATACCTATAAAGATTAGCCTAATAGCAACTAAATTTCGTTTTTAATTCTTAATTACTTTTTATCTAAGGCATGAATGTGTTATCAGAGGGATATTATTTATTGCTCTCACATTTGAATGAAGATTGTAGTTTAAAAAAAAAAAATAATGTGCAAAATAAATCCCCTATTGGATCCATTGATGTAAAGAACAAGTATCGCCGGAAGGGGTGGGAGGGTGAGGGAAAAAATAATAAATAAAAATAATCAGTTACCTCTATGCTGCCACTTTTTAAAAGATCCTCCTTCACGAACAACATTATTATGGAAGGGATGTTACTTTGAATCAGGTTACAAATATTGGATTTTTACATATCGTCTAGAGTTATTTAGTATTCTAAATCTGACTTTCTTAATGGTTAGGCATTAACATGAGTAAAAGAAAAGCTCCGGCAGAAGATAACATCAATCATGATTTTTGTGATTTTTTAATCGGTAAACAGATTGTTCAAGTAAAACAGCAACAATTTATTCAATAAGTTTTATTGTATTTACATCTTTACAGAATTAGCAAATTATGAGAAGAATGTAAACCGAAATATTCATAAGCATAATGCTTATAGAAAAGCTGCAAATTCCATTGCAGCTTATGGAAAGAGAATTACTTCTGGAGAAGAAGCTAGAAAGTTAGAAGGTGTTGGTAAAAAGATTGCAGAAAAAATTGATGAATTTATTAAGACTGGAAAACTTAGAAAGCTAGAAAATGTAAGATTATGACGTTCATTCATAATTTGTTGAGTGTGAAATTAATTATTTTAAAACTAATTTTTGTTTAGGTTTTAATATTTTAGTTTTAATTGAAATTATTTTATATCTACATATTTACTCATTTTTTAGATAAAACATGATGACACGGCTATTGCTGTTGAATCATTGACACGAGTGTCTGGAATAGGTCCTGCAAAAGCCCAAGAACTATTTAAGTTAGGTATTAAAAGTACCAAAGACCTTCACGATCACAAAGACAAGCTTAACCATCACCAATTGATTGGCTTGAAGTAAGACATTTTTTTTTTTGTTCCATTTATCTTAATCATATGAACATTTAATTTATTTTATATTTTTTTCTCTTATAAAACATGAAATTGTAATATTTTCTTTAATTTTTAACTTGGTTTTCTCCTGTATCTCACTCAATTTTATGTTGACTATGAAGTAGATTGCTGAAATTGTTTGAGTTGTACAGGCCGATATGCAACATGCGATCGATTATGCGACATACATATATACCCTATTCTGAATAGTGTTGATTCTACTTGGGTAATATACATTGAAGATGTTTTGGTGATTGTACTTCAAGTCTTCAAATGCTTTACATGTTGACAGTTACAGTCGAAACCAGAAATTAAAAAAGTCACAGTTAAGAATTCACATAGTTATTGAATGAAGCTAAGTACAGAACTCAGTTCTTGACTGTTGATAAATCTGATTTTTCTGTATAATAATTATATAATTATCCTTATAAACTCAGAAGGCAGGAACTCTACATAACTTATATGACCAGTATGAGCCTATAATATTTTTTGTAGCTTCCACTTAGGTGATAGGGACCACTTTCCTGTTCTAATCCCAGACAGATTTTCACACTGTTATCTATCCTTTTTTAAAAGGCTTTAATAATGTATTTAATAACAAATTTAAACTTTTTATTTTCATATCAAGTTTGTTTGTTTATTTGTTTGTTGGGGTTCTTATGTACTTCAACTAGAGCAGGAAGGATGGGTATCCTACAGATCGTTTTATCTATTCTAAACAGAGTATGAAAATTGAGACTCATTTCCTGGGATCGCCGCAAAATAAATATCAATCAACCCAGATGGGATCTTACCCGTTACTTTCTATTGGCACTCAGAGACTCTAGCCCCAATTTGCTAAGTGCAAAGGATTAAAATATAATTATGTAGACTATGTATAATTTTTTTTTTTTAATAATTATATTTTTAAATTAAAAACAAGATATTTAATCAAAATTTCAATAATTATTTGCTATTGGAAAAATATGATAAATATATAACTTGAATTCTATTAAATAATGTATTTGTGATACTGTACGGAATGGAAACTGCTTCCTTCCCCAGCAAAAGGAAAATTTTAGGGATAAAAAGAAGAATACTAAGAAGAATTTACAGCCCAAAGGAGACGCAAGAAGGCTATAGGTTGAGACATAATAAGGAAATATACAAAGAAATAAATGATTTGGAAATGTACATAAGAATAATGAGATTAAGGTTCTATGAGCATATGGTGAGGATGCTCCCAAAGAGATTAAATAGAGAAATCTTCTCTAAAATGAGAGGATACAAGAATGCTGGGGGGTATATCAAGCAGATGAAAATAATATACCTAGACTATTTCGATAGGGATGACTAAAAGAAGTTAAGGTCCTTGTGGGAGAGAGAGGTGCGAGAAAAGAAAGGAATAGCATTGACCAAGGAATTAAGGAAGGAGCAATTGGAAAGAATGAGGAAATAATGAAGGTGAAAAGACATGAAAATAATGATATTTGGATAGTCTCTAAGGCTGTTCCATGAAAAAAAAAATGTATTTGTTTGTATGAGTATTGTGAAATGTATATATATGTATATATATATATATATATATATATATATATATATATATATATATATATAATTTTTTTACTTTTCTTATATCACTCCCTCTGATCTAATTACCTCTATTATGAAGTCTCAATCCAACTCATCTGGTTTAGATGGCATTCCTGTTAAATTATTGAAATTATGCCTTCCTGAAATCCTTCCGGTTCTCCTCTTCATATATAATTTTTCTCTCCAAAACTCTGTATTTCCCACTTCCTGGAAAAAGGCCTTAGTTCATCCCATCAACAAGAATCCAAACCCTATATCCCCAAAGGACTTCCGCCCTATATCCATACTTTCCAACCTTTCTAAGCCCCTAGAAAGATTGGTGCAATCCCAAATTTCCAATTTCCTAGACGATTCCAAGTTACTTAATCCTTTCCAATCTGGTTTCCGTCCCAGCTTCTCAACACAATCTGCCCTGATTAAAATTATCACTGACATCCAAACAGCGATAGACAAAAAAGAACTGACAATCCTTATCCTCCTTGATTTCTCTAAAGCATTTGATTCCTTAGACCATAATATCCTTTATTCCAAATTGAAATCATTGAAATTTTCCTACATCTCCCTCCTTTGGTTTCAATCTTTCCTTTCCCACCGCACCCAAGCAGTCGCCACTCCTAACCAGGGCCTATCCTCTTTCCTCACTTTACAGTCAGGAGTAGCTCAAGGTTCGAGCATTTCCCCTCTACTGTTTAATTCCTACATCAATGATCTTCCCCATTCAATTCACCATTGTTCCCACCATCTTTATGCCGATGACTTCCAAATTTACTTCTCCTTTCCTCCATCCGAAATGTTAGCTGCGTTTGCCATAATTCAGAAAGACCTAGACGAAATCTGTGCCTTGGCAAATCTTAACAAATTAATGTCAAACGCAGCTAAAACTCAAGCAATTGCCATAGGATCACATTCCCTCCTCCATTCAAATGCCAACTTTCCCACATTATTCCTCAATGGTCATCCAATAACTTTCCATTCCTCTGTTAAAAATTTAGGCCTAACTATTGATCAAACCCTCTCCTGGAAATCCCATATTGCACAAATCTCCCGAAGGTCAATCGGTATCCTAAAACTATTTCACCGCTCCCGTCACCTCCTTCCCCTACCCACATGCAAACTTCTAGTATCGTCCCTTATCTTCCCCCAATTTGACTATGGTTGCGTGATATATGGCGGGCTCTCGATGGTTCTTGAAGACAGATTAAAACCCATCATGAATTGCTTCATTAGGTTTGTCTTCGGAACTTCGAGACGTTCCCATGTTTCGCATCTCTACACTGAGTTAAATTGGCTTTTCCCCTCCTTCTGCAGAAAATACTTCCTAGGCACCTACCTATTCCAAGTTATCAACACCCGTCACCCTCCCTTTATTTACAGTAACCTGAAATTCAAGTCTGCTATCAAATCACTGCATACAAGATCTCGTCTTTCCGATCTCTATACTCCATCCCACAGAAGTACTGCATTCCAAGGTTCCTTCCTTGTCCGATCCTCTACTCTTTGGAATTCCCTCCCCCCAAATATCCGCAATGCTTCTTCCCTTGGAACATTCAAAACACTACTCTTTCACCATCTTCTTTCCCTCCAACCCGACGCTCTCCAATTATAAGGATGTATGTACTATTTATGTAATCGTCTAATTTAATTACTAAGACCATCAGACATGAACCATTAGCAAAAATTATAGTTTGACTATGATAATGTTTTGATTTCTTGTAATGATAATTTTTGATTTTCTATCTTTTATTTTTCTTTAAGTTTCTGTTTGTTTGTTTTCTCTTCTTCAATTTTGTTTACAATATCAACCTCTATTTTGTATATATATTTTTTCACTCTCTTTTTATTAATAGTTTTTTCTTTTTCTAGTTTTTCTCGGTATTTTTTTTTCTCATACATATTTGTATTTAAATTTACTTATGTTATTTTATTTTTAACAGACTCTCGGCCAGTTATGATCTTACTTTGTATTATTTAATGTTATTCTTAAGGGACTTTGTCCCAGAATAAAGTTTTCTTTCTATTCTATTCTATTCTATTCTATATATATATATATATATATATATATGTTTTTGCCTTCATTGGTTAAATTTACATATCAACATAAAAATGACAACCAGTGAATGTGATAGCTATAAAAATGAAAAGGTAGTGTATTAAATAATTTTTATATTTTACAGGTACTTAGAAGACTTTGAAAAGAAAATTCCCCGGGCTGAAATCGAACTCATTGAAAATAAAATTCGAAGCAAAATTAATGCATTAGATTCAGAGTATTTAATAACTATATGTGGGAGTTACAGGTAAGAATATTTCTTCCTTATGATATACTTAATTTAACTTATGCATTGTCAATTTTTTTTGGAAGGCGTGGAAAGGCAGAAAGCGGTGACATAGACGTACTTATTACTCATCCTCAATTCACTTCCACTTGTTCAGAAAACAGCCTAGCTTCTAATTTATTGAAAAAAGTCGTTAACAAACTGGAAGAAATTTCTTTGATCACTGACACTATTTCATTGGGAGATGTCAAATTTATGGTATTCATTATTTATTATAATATATAATGCATAAATATTTTTATGTTTGATAATGTATATTGATAGGGTGTCTGTAAATTAAGTGAAGTTGCACGAAGGCTTGATATAAGACTTACTCCTCATGATCAGTATCACTGTGCGACTCTATACTTCACTGGGAGTGATATGTTTAATAAAGAAATGCGTGCTCATGCAATACAAGAAGGTTTCACTCTCAACGAGTACTGCATTAGACCTTTGGGTTCAACAGGTAAATTTCAAACATTTCTATCAATTTTAATTGAATCAGATTTTTGTTGAATAATGGGTTATACATCCTGTTTCACCATAAAAGAGTTCGACTGATGTCATTATATTATCAATAGTTGGTAGAGGGGTGGCTTTTATTCACCTAGAAAACATTCATCTATATAAGAAATATACCCTTGGAATTAAATATTTATTTTTTTTTTTTTTTTATTTATGTTTTCTGAATCTATTGGATGGATAGAAATTCGGGATTAGGAAAATCCCAAAGTGACTTGTTGGGGCTAACATCCCTCAAACATTGGAGATTTGATTCATATAGTTATCTCGCAACAACTGTGGTGACAGCAGAATAATTCCATTATGCTTCTAAATATTTGATTGTCTCGTGTGTCTAATATTATTTCAAACTAAGAATTCCTTTTTTGTCATTACTTTATCATTCTTGATGTGTGATATGCTTGTCTCACTCAAGTATTTGGTTTATATGAATCCTTATTTTTAAAAATTACTTTGCTATTATTTATTTGGTATATATGACTCTGTTTGTATCGTCGGCTAAGATGTGATTTCTCAATAAGTGCCAATTTCCAGAAAAAAGTTTTGAACCATTATTTTCACAAAAAATAGCTGCATCAATGAAGTGAGACCGCATATTTACCAGATAAACAAAAAAATGTTGAAAAATATACTCATTAGAGAAATAAGTAATAATTAAAAATGCCTATTCTTTTATTCTATAAACAGTTTTTTGTTCCTCCTGTAAAATCGGTATTTTTCATATATGATGTATCACATATTAGTCGACGATGTAAATGTTTAGCTATTTATAGATATATGTTTACCAAGCTTAATTTTATTTATCTTCGTTTTAATTGATAGTAAATTAGTATCTTTTAAAGTAATATATATTTCAGGTGTTCCAGGTGAGCCGCTGCCAGTCAGTTCTGAGAGAGACGTATTTGAATATATTAATTTTCCCTATAAAGAACCTAGTGAAAGAAACTAAAAGAAATAGGAAAAATAAAAGTAGATGTTGAAAACAAAAAACAAGTTTATTTTCTAGAATCTCTAGTTCTTAAACTAAACAAATTTATACAAAGTGTAATGAGATTCTTTATGCTTGAAACAATATTACGCTGATATGAAGCCCTAAAATACATACAAGCTGAACTGTATTATCTTTTTTAGATAATTTAATTTTTTTTTTTTTTTTTTTTTGACTCATTTACATCATTTTATTGGAAAATAACTTATTCAATCACATATATAACCTATTGTTAATGGGCAATAAATGTGTCTCTGTTATTATTTATGTTGCCTAGTCAGAATTAAAAATATATTATTCTAGTCGTTTTATTCTAAACATGTATTGCATTTTAAACAATTAATAAGTTAAATTTTTATCATTTTTGATAGTTGTTAATCATTATAAATAGAAATCCAATGAAAAATCAATTACTGAATAAATAAATAAAATAGTGATCAGCCTTAAGTTTAGTTTTTCTTAATGCATATTTTCAATTAAATTATCCTTAATATTCCATAAATTAGCATAAATACAGAAAAACTTGTAGTTTAATCAAATTACTTAACATTAAATCATTACTAAAGATTTCGAGAGAGACATTTCGCAGAGCGAGCTTAGACTACTTCTTTTAATCTAATTTTCTGGAATATATTAGCCAATACATAGTAGTTTCACAGCCAACCAAGCCATGCATATATGTATTTCAACGTTTATTTTTTATAAATAACAATGACTTTCTATAAACTTCATTTCGTATATTTAAACATTTTGGTCAAGTTTAAGCCAGATTTGGGCACTGTTAAATGAACGTTCATTCATTAAATATTAATGTAATAAAAAAGTTATTTGTGCCTAAACACTGGTTTTATGAGTAAAGATTTTGTAATAAATTGCACGTATGTTTTTCTAGTATAAAAATAGAAAATAAATAAATAAATTTAAGTTTTATTTTTTTTAAAATAATGAATAACAAATTTATTATTTGTCATTCACTAACAATGTCTGAAATAATTCCATTGTTAAGTTTTTTTTTTATTATTTGTCATTCACTAACAATGTCTGAAATAATTCCATTGTTATTTTTTATTCATTATTCAAAATATAATATACCCAAATCTACTGTAAACATTACATAAATACTAATATGATGCATATTTTTTTTTTTTTTTTTTAATTAGTAAATCGCATCACTTGAAAAACCAATGAATTGTTTGTACTTTATTGGATAAATATTTTTATATGTAATCTCCGCAAGAGCCTGGCATTGTATTTCTTTATCATTTACTGTTTGACCCGTACAACAGCTGATACAACCTCTTCAGAATTACTTGGTTTTTGCACACCATAAACAAGATTCGAATCTTCACGGTCATGAGGATATTCTCGTCTTATTATGTTCCTGTCCTTGAATCCACCTCTTGAAAGGTCAGGTGCGGGTATATCATACGACTTTGCTGGTACACCCTCTGGGGCATTGATTGGAATCCATTCGGATCCAAAATTTGAGTTTATTGGTTCATCATCATGCTGTGAGTGAAAATGATCTGAAAAATCATAATCTGAATAAAACTTTTCTCCAGAATAATTTTCATGTCCTGGAAAACCTTGTGATTTGGTCCTGTCACGTTGTTTTTGAGATTTAGGAAAGTACTTTTCAAGTGAATAGTCTTCACTTATATGTTCTTGACTTGGTTCATATACTGCTTTTATTTCACCTCGTTTTTTGTTGGAATCTGATTTTATATGGGGGTACCTTTTAGTATTTTTACTGCCTTGGAAAGATGGAAAATCAGAGAAATCATGAGAAAAAGAGAAATCACTATTGAAATGATGTTTGTTACCAGAACTTAAAGTACTGTGTGGGTTTTGTTTTTTATTCTTTTTGTAGAAATATGAATCATGCTCCTCTGGGGTATCGTAGAAATTTCCTTTAATCTGCCAGTCTGGTATTCCTTGATCGAATTCTGATGAGTCCTCTGGGAAATCTGAAATATCATCATCATGATGGTACGGTTGTTTTTGATGATTGGCTGGTCTCTTATTTTTTATATAAGTTGGTTGTTTATGGCTCTTGAAGAAATCTTGCTCAAATTTTTCTGTATGTGGGTTTTTAGATGGTTGGTTGTGGTTTGTTAAAATTGAATATTTAAACATTGTATCTGGCTGTTGATGTTGAACGTCCTTATGATACTGACTAGAAGGACGGTGCTGTTTTGGAGGGTACTGACTCTGTGGTTTCTGTTTTGTTTGTTGTATTAATGGTACTCTGTGGGATCCAAATCTGTGCCTATAACAAACAAAAAATTAAAAATTGTATAAAGGTAAAGGAATAGCATTACTAATAAAATATATATTACTTTAAAAATAGGTCATATTTTCAGTTGACATATAGGAATAAGTGTAAAAACTAAATACATATATTTTTTTATCTTGTATCCTTACTATTACTTTGTACCTAACACTATTGTACACACATTATCCATAAGACACACCAATTTTAAATGACTGCTTGATAGAAATTAATAAATTTTTCTTATGGATTACCAGGTGTTAATTTCATATTACTTTTATTTTATTAAAACTTATTAGCATGTTCTCCTAAAATGGGCAATATAGATTGACACATTGGCACAAAATAAATAATAGTATGTTTCATAGTGTGTGTTTCTATAGACTGCTTCCCAACCAAAATTTCATATATTATAAATTTTAAAAGTTATTATATTTTGAGTTTTATCGAAACTATTTTTTTTTTTCTTTAACTGGTCTTTATTTTTTTCTAACTCTAAAAATATTAATAATTTGCATCCCCCATCGAGGTTGCGCCCACTCTCATAAGTAAAGAACATAGATAATTTTAACTGGTTGGGATTTAATTTTTTATCGATAAAAATCTTGTTTTGAAGTATGCAATGGAAAATTATTTCTTCAATGATATTTTCATGCAAAATTGTAACCTTTTGCTACTATTGCACTGATTAGCTGATTGCAGATCACGTAAAAGCATAATTGGATATCAAATTTTTTATTATTAATGTATCTGTTAGTAATCCAGATGGACAGAGACTTTTAAGAAGCTCTTGCAGATAATGGACTTCATTATCAGTGCTTACAACTAAAGGCCCATTAATCATATTTTTACTTACAATATCAAAAATCAAGGGTTATAATTTTTTTGCAACAGAAATAATTTTATCGTTTTCATCTGGTTGTATTTTAGTTTCTAACCATAAATGTTAATGAGTATTAGAAACCTCATTTCTGCCACTTACCACTGTACATTTAAGTGATTATAGTAAACCTTTCTATTGTAAAACTTCCTAGAATCTATCCTATTTTGATGTTTTTAGAAATTGATACAAATGGTTTCCACTTATTGGTAGAATTTTAAACTTCTAAAATCCATGTGTTGTACTATATATTTATAGCTTCATTAATAACAATTTAATTGAAAATAAGAATACCTCATTGTAAATTATACACCGTACCTTTGTAACCTCTGCTCTAAACCTGAATTGTTTCATAAAACAGAGTCAAAAATTTTACGTATTAGTATAACATATAATTGTTGATGAGGAGCATAACTTTTGATTTTAATTATATAAAATATAGAAAAAATAACTTCTACCCCTACACATACTTCAGAATTAATGGTAATTTACATCTATGAATTCAAAGAAATGAAAAATAACCAAATTTTTTACCTTTCTGGCTGTCTTTCTTGATTTCTATGAGGTGACTGTATGTTGCTCTGCCTGTTTCCTTGTAAGTTACTTGCCACTGCTTTTGGTGGTCCATAAGGTGTAGCTCTCAAGGGTGGTGGCATGGTCTGGTGGAATTCTGTTTGTGGCCTTTCTGGTGGCTGATAGTAGGGCAATATGAGACCTTCTGAATATGGTTTGTGGCCTATTTGACCAAACGGGTTGATAGTAGAAGGAGCCTGCTAAAATTTAAAAGAATCAATATGAATATATTAATCCTGAAATCGTTTGGATGCAATGATTTAATTTGCAGGATAATAATAAGAAAATTTATTTTGTTATTATTGTCACTTACTGATGGTATTTATAATTAACCATAATAATAATGTAATTAAAATACACTCTATTGCTTATTTATTTATTTTAAATTTTGTAGTTTTAATACATATCAGTAAATTATTGATCTATTTAATTCACAGCTTCATAGTTATATGTTTCAATATATTTCATATATAATTTACTTTATATCATCTGAAGCCCTTCGTTTTTTTAATTTCATAGCTAAATATATTTTTATATTCATGAAAATTTTCATCAAGCAATGCAGCATAGTTAAACAGCCCTGAATATGCTGTGTTAAGAATTAAATCATTGTTTGAAAATAACATAATATAGTCAACTCTAATTCAGCTAAGCAAGCAATAAAATCCCTTGAAACAAAGATTAGAACCTTGCAATCTAAAACTTGAAGTGGTGATAAAACCAATTTTCATAAGAATAACATGCATTAAAAAAAAATGATTATAAGAATTATATATTTTAATTTAATCAATGTTGAACTGTATTTAATTCCTAAATCGAAAAAATAACGTTATTATTGAGAAAAAATATGAAAATTCCCTAGAACAGTAAAACTAAATTCAATTATTTAATACGATAAATATAAGATATTACCCATGCTTTCAATTTGAGGTCAGAGTTTGTAACTCTATCTGTCATGCAAATTTAAGAACACAAACCAGATTCATATCCTTTCATAGTAAACTTCATAATCACCCGAATCCACTAGTCTCTTAACTTGCTTCCCATTGCTATTCCCAATAATCCTCTGAGGAGTCTGAAGTGATGGTCTTGTGACCTAGTTCAGAACTTTTACTGAAGAGCTACCAGTGTGTTGTTTTTCAAGCTATACACATGTTACTTATTATGGGCATTATCTTGATGATTACTAGTTGTACTTTGTTTTTGTAAATGGTTGTAAATTTTTATAAAATAAAGAATATATAAAAAATTAATAAAGGCTATGTTAAATTTAGAAAACAAATTTTTCTCAGTTCGTCTCATTTTTGAGAAGTGTGCTTTTCATTAAATTTAATTTTTGACTGTTTAGTAATTTACAATCATAATAGAAATGATTTTTATTTATTTATCCATATTTATGATTTATGTTAGATTACTTAACAGAAATATTCTCACTTGAGGTACACATGATGGAATAGAAGGATCAATACAATTAGGATTGATGGATTATTTGCTACTTCAATTGGAATTTTTTTCACCTGAAGACAAACTAGACTGTTTCGATACTTTCTACCTTTTTATATATTTTAATAGATTGTATATAATAATATACCATGTATGGCATTGTTGAAGTTGAAATTCTTCTTATAATGCTAATTATATGAAGCTATCTAATAATGAATAATTTTTTCCAACGTTATAATTTGGTCAAATTTAATTTATTTTTTATTTATTATTCAGATTTACTCAATTATTTTGTTTATTTAACAAAACTACTAAGCTATATTATCTTTATAATTTGTAATTTTCATTTAACAGGTACATTTCCTCATTGAGACTCATCTAAAATGTGTCCAAGAGAGAGTAGCTTCCAAAGATAATAAGATAAAGGAAAACCTTTTGAAATAAAAAAAAAAAAATTAAGATAAAGAAGATACCTTTGCGTATATCAAGTGTGGTGTGTTAACTGCTGCATTACCAGGGATGACCATTGGCAGTACTTGAGTCTCGGATTCAAATAGCTGTGGTCCCAAATCAACCTGAAATATATACATTTTTGAATATGTTTTCAATTACTATTTAAATGATTTTGAAACAGTAATATTACAGAAATGAAATATTAAAATACCTGTTGGGGTATTTCACTTGGAAACCTTAATCTGCTGTTCCTAACTACCTCTTCAGCTGACCCTGAAAGGGCAGTGGCCACTAAAAGAATCTGAAATTAAAAATAAGAAATTATTATCCTGCTACTATAATACATTATGTATTAAGTTATTTATTGATTTATTTATTAATGATTGAATTTAATATTTCAAAAACATATTTTATAATATTTCTTCTACTTAATTTAATTAAAAACTTGGATATAATCCTAGACCTATGTAATTTATTGATATCTCTTCATTACTCCTAAAATTATTGCTTAAGTATGTTAGATATTTTTATTTATAATTTAAACAATTTTTTTTAGCGATAGTTGCCAACGAATCAGTGTGAAATCAACAAAACTAATATTAACAGAGACAATTGAGGAAGTTATAGCTCGTTAATGGAGCGTTGGTAGGATTCGGTGGTTTCATGTTTTCTTGCACCAATGGACTTCCCATTACGAGAGAAATGGAAAACTTGTAACGTGTTACACAAGTTAATCATCGTAACAGATTTCTAGATCCTTCAATTTAAATAGTTATTTTCGGATTAAGTTTAAATTTTTATATTAATTTAAAGGTCTTTTGATAATTGTACGAGTATTCCAAGACTATACGTTTTTTTCTTAGGCAAAACCTTTTTTTTATAATAATTAATAAATGTATCAATTTATTTCTAATCTTATATTAAGAAGATTCAATTAGACTCAAGAGATCTCCATTTTTTTATTTCTAATTTCCGGTAAATATAAATCAGCTTATCTTAAGTGGTTCAGTGAACTTTATTTCACATTTAAACAATTCGATGATTGAATAATTATTTGAATTAAAAAATATCTAAAACCTTATATTTATGTTATTTAAAATAATTTGCAGTATAAAAATAATCATCACAATATGAAAAACGTTGGTCTGTGTTATATTGCATGCGTAGGCTTTTTTCTTAACGAGTTAACTGCAATAACCATACATTCTCATAATGTCTAATGTATTTATTTTAGTCAATTCTTTAAATTAGTTTTGACTCTAAATGAAATGTTGAACTTGGAATCCACATATAAGACTAAAACGACAAGAAACTGCCCGTCGTTACAGGTTACTTCAACATTTATTAGACAAACGCTCTAATATGCCCATCAATTACAAAAGACTCATTTACATGGCAGTAATTAGACCTATTTGGACATACGGAGTTGAGACCTGGGACTCTACTATGTTATCCATAATAATCCTTGCAATCCAAAATCCTTAGAAAACTCCTTAATGCTCCTTACTTTGTTACAAATAAACCTATTCGTATAAAGGCCTTAATTTTCAATTTATTGCTGATTTAGCCAAAACCATCTATCTATCCTTTCATAGTGAACTCCATAAGCATTCAACCCTGACCATGATGCCTCCGTAGGACCATTCGAAATATCGATATATATATTGTCACAAACAGTATGACTATAGTCTAATATCATAATATGATATTATTATTCTATTTAATAAAAAGCTAAATCTTGGATTCAGAATATTAAAAAACTTGACAACGTAAATTGAATAAGGTTTCAAAAGATTTTTTCTAATGTCCGAATATCATAATGCTTATAGTTTAGCTTGAAAAAATCAAATGACTTCTAAATCATATTCAATGTCCTTCATGATCGGTATATATGGATGGTCTTTCAACAAACACGTAAATAAGGGTGAAACCCGATTTTCTAAAGAGAAACTTTGCTGAAGAAAATCTATTGTTGTAGGATTTATTAAAAAAAAAAAAAATGTAAGCTGATTAATTTTTTTTCAAGATACGATGGCCATTACCAAGCTCACGCAGTTAATCGCTGCGAGTTACGCCTTTCTTAAAAGATCCAAAGAGAAAGCCTTGTCAGCTGTTTCCTGCCTCCCAAATACAGTTCCACTCCCGAGTCTAGTTTACTCAGAAAACTCTACCTACTTTCACTAATGTCTACTGTTTCTTGAATTATTTTTCTAATTTTTTAATTATTAAACTAATTTATTTGTATGATTTTCTAAAAAAAAATTTCAGGCCTGTTATTCTATAAGAAAATATAGCAGATTTGGTAGTATTTACCTAGTGCTAAGCCTGCTAATGATACCTATTTTACTATCTTAGTTAAAGGAACCATTTTCTTTTCAGATATTTCCGTGTGTTTCAGAAGTAGTAAAGGACTTGATTTTGCTTGCGGAAAGATATATGTGAATTTATTGTGCAGTTTATTTTGTGTTTAGCCTGATAATTAACTTTTGGAATATTAATATCATTATTATTTCATTTATGAATTAATAAGTAGAAGAATTATGGATTAGAAGGATTTAATTCGAGAAAAACTCGTTGGTTTGGCTGAACCATATCATTCTTTGCTCTGTGTCCAAATAGGCGACATTGTCATGTAGATGTGCTTTTTGTAGTGTATTGAAGTATTAGGACTTTTGTTAGCTTTTCCTCAAGCAGAGATGAATTTGTAATTAGTAATATATAGCTTTGGGGCTCCAATAAACCTTCTCGTATTTAATCCTTTGTAAAATCCTCAATGCTCCTTTATTTATTTACAAATTTATCCAGAAAGATCTTAATGTTCCATTTGTTGCTGATTTGTCCCAAACCTATCGTTTCATAGATAACTCCATACCCACTCGAATCCAATAGTCTCCCAACTTTCCTCACCCTCAATTCCCGATAATCCTCCGAGGCTTCGGAAAAAAAATATGGCCAAGAGACCTAATGTGAAACGTTTATTGAAGTGCTACTAGTGAGTGGTTTTTTTACATGATATCGACATGTCATTGTTATCATTTTCCTCAAATTTACTTGTTGTATATAGTGTTTGCCATGTTAAATATCAATAAATAGTGAAAACACATAATTACACCAAACTGCTCAGCTACAAATGATAGAATGTTATTCCGTATTGGACCATTATTTTGGTCGTATGCTAACTTTGACTACTAACGTAGCAGCCATGAAAATTGACAGAAAGCATATTTCCTGATAAGGAATGCTAATTATTATTATTATGCCTGATAAGCTAACTTTTAGTTAGCAAAATTGTTGATATTTAATTACTAATTCTTTATATATTTTATTTTGCAATTCAAATGAAATACCAATGGGTACAGGAAATTATAGAGAAAAATACGGCCAGATAAAGATTTCAAATAAAGGAAAATGCTCTCACATGTCAGGTAAGATCATAAACAAATCCGGCAAACAAATTAACAAGTGTGTATAGTGTGTGCTATCAGACCTCATGAACCTGTTCTAGCTTTAGAGCAAAATCAATCGTTCATTTTTTTTTAAGCTGGATGAGAACTTGTTAATAAATTGTGTTTACAAAAAGTCTAGAGGAATCTCGTATTTTTAAACTGACATAACTTCAGCAATCACTGATACGATTATCGTTAAACGTACTATAGGACTTCAGATAACCACCATAGCGGGTTTTTCCTCTTTTCAAAACTGAAGACACTCGATTTTCTGCCAATCGTGTCATTTAAAAAAAAAAAAAAACCCAGATTTTTTGGGGAAAAAAACCAAACGATTCGAGAAGGTACAGTTTTAACTGGGCGAGAAAGTAGGCGCTGTGAGTAATGACACGGGGGATAATTGAGAAGTTCTAAAAGACAGCGAAGAGGATTCCTGCAGAGAAAACAGATGGATGGAAGGTGACCCAAAGCCCTGGTTCCGTGTCCTTGGCCGCAAGGCCGATTGGCTCTCTCCTTCCTCGGGATGCTGAGGATCATGTCTTCCCGAGAAGACATGATTTACCATGCAGAGATGCTTCAAGCTGTAAAATAAGGCAACGCCTCATGGCTTCAATCTAAATAAAATGGCCTAACTAATTACAACTGAACTACTAAAAAATTTTCAAGCACTCATGGACGGAGAAATATTATCTACCCGTCTTTGGCCGCACGACAGATGTACGAAAGATTCGGAAAGTCTGTAATCATTATAAGGCAATATTTAAACAGCACAGTTTATTCTGAACAACGGATTGAATGGTTATGGGCTGTTATCAGAAAGCCTGATACCAGAACACGGTGCGAGCTTCTTTTCAACCGACTTCAAAAAAGAGGAGGTTCTCAACTCGTCTGTATTTTTTTTTTTTTTTTTTTTTTTTTTTTTTTTTTTTTTTTTTTTTTTTTTTTTTTTTTTT
The DNA here is from genome assembly GCA_003667255.2 of Euschistus heros. Lineage (NCBI taxonomy): Eukaryota > Metazoa > Arthropoda > Insecta > Hemiptera > Pentatomidae > Euschistus > Euschistus heros. Next base: position 98,440 of record RCWM02000105.1, on the reverse strand, counting down.
TTTTTTTTTTTTTTTTTTTTTTTTTTTGTTATTTTTACGTTACGATTACTCCGTTAATTGTGAATCAATTTTGATGATTTTTTTTTAGATCGATAGGGCATACTTTAGAGGTGGTCCCATAAAAAACATTTTGAAATGAACGTAGCACTTTTTAAAGTCACTTATTAACTGTTTTTTTTTATTTTTCTTTAAAAGTGCTGCGTTTATTTCGAAATATTTTTTATGGGACCACCTCTGAAGTATGCCCTACCGATCTAAAAAAGAATCATCAAAATTGATTCAGAATTGACGGAGGTTCTCAACTCATCTGTATTTTTTTTTTTTTTTTTTTTTTTGTATGTTGTATGTATAATATCTTATATATCCCCTTATTTAATCCTTATTCGATCCTCTTCAGAATAAAACCGGGTAACCCGTAACTCCAGGCCAGTAAGTCCACCGAATCCTGCAGCAAGTGCTTGCCAGCTCAGACACCAGGGTATTGACACAGTTATATATATACATATAACCTCAAGTAAATACTGTATAATTATTTACAACAGAATGTTAATTATATTGAAATTTTATATTTTAAAAATTGTTCTATCAAAATATATTTTGGCTACAATTACTAATTTTCAAATTTAAGCATTAGACTGTTTTTCCTAATAGTGTAACGAAGATCTATGAAACGTCTTGTCGTCCAAAACGTGTAATAGTGAGTCATTTTTATGCACTGATTTTCGGACGAAATATTATATATTTAAATCCTTCATAATTATAACACGATTCATAATAGTTGGGACTTTCACTGAATGTGGCCATCGATTCATTCCAAAACTTTATTCCTCTCTTAATATCCGTCAGCAAGTAATGATCCGGTCTTAGCGGAGAGAGTTTCTGAGTAAGCCCTTTAACAACTGAGTTTTCTAATGCACGACTCTTAAAAACATCTATCTTTACACATCCACTTCCATTTCAATAACACTAACTTACTCCCTCATACACTGCCGCTCCAGTATCGGTTATCGAACCGATAACAGTTGCTAATTCGGTAGTTGAGATGATGACTATCGTTACCATGGGCTGGCAACCGACCAATCGCCACAGAAAGTAAAATACAAAGGTCAATTCAGATTCAGCTCCGAGCAGTGAAAGTGGATCTGAAACCTTCAGTGAAATTCGAAAGGCGGTCAAGGCCGTGCCCGGAATTCTTGGTCAGTTCGGGAGTCATCAGTGGCTTTCTTCCGATCAGCCTCCGTTGTCGAGGGTTTAAGAATAATTTTAGCCTGGCAGCATTTCATCCTCTCAGTCAGAAGTTACAGAGAGGCAGCGAGATTGGAACGAGACCGTCTCTTCAGGTTTGTCAAAAATGGATAAAACATAGAAACACTACCCCAAAGAAACCTAATTTGATATGAAAACTGTCCTCAGCATAGTTTTCATGTAAACTCTTGTTCATAGATTATAGATTTCAGTTCTTAACGCTCTAATAAATTAGAATTATTACAATGGCACTGTAGTATTGAGGAAAAAAAAGAGGAACCTAATGGAACAATGTAACTACATTGCCATAGTGCCAATATTCTGTGAAACAGGGCTCTTGGAAGTTTTCAAATAGATGAAATTGATTCACATGTTTTGGGGATTTTTTAGAAGAACTGCTTATATGTATAATATAAATAGTTATAATAGGTAATATAAATCAAGAAGATGGCCTCGGGACCTTCTCATGTAGAACTTTTATTGAGGTAATGGGTAGTTGCTTCATAAGCAATTGATAAGTCATTATGAACATTATAAACACATTTACTAGCTCAATTTTCGTTTATATATATATATATATATATATATATATATATATATATATATATATATATATATATATATATATATATATATATATACAATCGTAGCTTTCAATAAACAGATAATTTAAAAAAATATGAATCCATTCATATAATATGTACAATAAAAATTGATGTAAAAAAATATATATTACATCTTGAAATAAACTTTTAAGGTTTTCTGGACTTAAAAATATTTATTCATAAATTAAGAATCAAAAGATGACTATAGTAAAACCTAAATAAAAATTAAAAAAATACTTATTACTTAATACTTATATGAATCTTAACATTATATTATATGCATATATATAATCAATTTCTCTACAGTGCATATTCGCTAATCTATATATTCTCAGAGCGAAATTCGAACTATTGTTTTGATAAAGTGAATAAAATGATTATTTCCTTTAATTGATAGTGTTATTTCAAACTATGAGTAATGATTTGGAAGATGATATAAATATTCCTTTTATTTTAATACTAACAATTAGCTCATTAAAACATTTAACCAATACTCTTATCTATAAAATGACAAATATAAACTTAATTTCAAATAAAAACGAGTAATTCAGTATTCATGAACGCTTCATTCCTTTCAATATGTTTCTACGATTCTGTTGGCTCCTTTGAATTGAATTTTGAATCCATATTATTAACCATTTCTAATTTTAATTTCTATCGACTTTTGATCAATATATTTTTAATCGTTCAAATTGTGGTTCAGGTCCTTAGAATTTAAAGAAAATGAGAAAGCGTTCATTATTTTCTGGACAATGCAATATACAGCTTCAATATTTTATGGGACGTTTTTCTTGTGCTTTAAAACAAATAGTATATTATGTTTATCCATATTATATTTATAAAAATATGAAAAGAAAAAAAAATCTGTCATGTCGATATTATTTTTTAATAATAGAAGAGACGCGATGGAAAAAACATGCATATTAGATCCACTGCCTGTTAGGTCCAATGCCTGTTAGATCCAGTGCCACTTCACGGATCCAGCTTTCATCATGGCTAACCCATTTATTTGAACATCGCCTGGAGCCTAATTCTAAACCTATCGCCCATTTCCATCCCACACGAGGGGAGGGGACGAAATAAGGGGGCATCGGTTTGATTTTAGCAGCCCCAGCAGCCCACATATTGGTGTAAAAATAACTTTCTAGATCCGCCTTTTCTTGACTATAAACATGGCTCCAGGTCAGTGTGAGATTAAGTTTACCATGATTATATAGTGTAGCGACCTGTGAGATGAAGAACTTATGATACCAATTTATTATTGTTTTTCTGTTGTAAAAAGTCTTTAGATCGTATTTACTATTTTGATCTTTTCAGTTTCTGTTGAAAAATTGAAACAATAAAAATGGACCCAGAACTGAAAAAGTTGTTCAGGGTCAATGCCTTGGATGACTTATACTTAAGTGTTTTCCTGGAAGTAGGAGCAATAAAACGTAGAAGTCGTTAATAAAATAACAGAAGGGAGTAATAAAAATTAACAGTGTAATTAATAGAAATAATGGAATCAATTAAAAGAAGAAGTAATTAAAGTTAACATTTTAAATATGACAATAAAGAAATTTACTCAATTAAGTTTAAGTATAGTATTGTATTGTATTTAAAATAAAAGGTAATTGTAAAAATTGTTTTATATTCTCAGTAACCATATTTAAAAAGAAAAAAAAGAAAAACGGTGATAATGTGTTCTTATAAAAATCCATCTACCTACAATATAAAAGGGAAAAGTCATTTTTCATTTGTGATCAATAACCATGAAACCCATCATTCTGCTGAGAGATTACAACGATGCGGTGTTATATAGAGCTTGAAATTGATAATTAAATTTACTTATTTTCAATTAAATTGCTATTAAAAAAACGATAAATATATGGTGCGACAAGTGGTGTTTGAATGATGTGGCTAGCGCCATTCTCTAACAGAGTTTACAATAGTAAAACTACTTAACCCATCTGAACCAGATATTTATTACATCATGTTCATAGTTCTAGAAAGGTGTAGCAACAATCAATTTTTTTATTCAATTAAATTATAATGGTAACCTGTTACAAATTACAAATGCTATAATTCTCATTGGAACAGCGACTACAGAAATCGTATTTATTCCCAGAATTTCAATAATTCCTGCTGTGAAACAGTCATTACTGTCAAGTGAAACAATTAAAATTTCGAATTAAAGTTTCTTTTGCCATTAAAATTTAAAATCTCAAGATCTTCAAAAATGATGGACTCTCACGCACAATTATATGCAGGACTTTCCAGAACTGGAGAACCTATCAAATAATTCTCAAAAAATCTGGAGACAATATTCGAAATACAATTTATTCCAAAGTCTTATGAATTTATTTTTTCTTTTTTGCAAACTTTTTGTAATAAAAGTATTTTATCGATATAAAATTGAACTTCAATCAAAATTATTTGTAAAAATTATTTTACTTATGACAGCGGGCGAAGCAGAGATGGGGTATGCTTGTTTCTTATAAAGATTTTTGTTTATTTCAGAAACTTAAAGCTACTTTTGTCTAACTTAATTATTTTATTTATTTTAAAGAACCTGGTCCCAACCTTGTAAATTACTGAAAGGAATCTGAAATTTGGTATAAAAAAGAGTCACATATACTTTGATGTATCTATCTTCCTAAAAGGAGAGAAGACCCAAGCTTCAACGGATCAGGTACCCTTCTTTGATCATGTTCCAGCAAGAAGAACGTAAGCGTACAAAAGAGGTTCTTGAAGACCTTGGCCGTATCCTTTCTGTAGCGTGACATTGACCCACACCTTGAGAGCGTCCTATGCCGTTAGAACTGTTTACAGTTAATTACCTATTAATCAATTTTTTTTATTTTTGTAATCTGACGTAAATACTTAAAGAAAAATATCTAGATTAAATATTTACTCTTAAATATTTTAGTCTGTATTTTTGTGTTCTAAAAATATCAATGATGACAGGCCAGGACTGATTTTCTTTTTTGTTTAATGTCTTTATATGTATTATTCTTGTATTTACGTATTCTCTTTTTACATTTTTAAATGAATTGAATACAGATGAAAATTACTTTATATATTATAGTTTTTTTCTACAATCTTCATTGATTTAAAAGTAAGATCCTACTTACCATTATCTTTTATATTTTTGAACATTTTAATATATACCTATTATAAGTAGTTCATATAATATTGTAAACTATATGATAACTAATTTATTTTTTAATGAAGTTTTAATGTATTTTACTTTCAATGTGAATGTTTAAAATATTCTAATACACTTTATCAGTTTTCACTTTATAACAATCAAAAATTTTTTGTTTAAGCATTAGATTATTTACAGGATTGTTTATTACATATCATAAATATTTTCAGCTCTATCCTTTTTTTTAACTTAATATATGTGTGTGTGTATATATACGAGTATATATATATATCGTATATATATTAAGGAAATCTATATGGTTTGCTATATGAAAACTAATGAAGACCTCGGACATATTCTTTATACTTGCCCAATTTATAATGGCCTGCGTGATACTTATTACCACGGGATTAATTCAAATAACAGTTTCCATATACTCACACCCCAAAATGAAACAGAAACAAAAAAACTGGCATATTTTATTATGAATATAATTAACATAAGAACTTTTTTTCACTGAAATATAGTACTATTAACTGTAAAATATCAGTATCATTTATTTACCTATTTGCCTGAGATATGATATGTATATATTTCAAAGTAGGGATACTCAAATATGAACTTTGATAAACTTTCTAAAAGGTCTATAAATGAAGTAATAAAGTGTAAATTCTTTTATTAGGTATGGTTTATTATTTAGATTGTAAAACGTGTATTTACTTCTTATTCTTAGTATTTAATTATTAGTTATATTTAAAGTTCTTTGATATATTATTGGGATTATTATTTGTGTAGTATTATAATGTACATTTTCATTTTAGATAATTAGTATTTGTATTGTATTTTATCGTACATAACAAATAACCGAACTCCTTTGTATAGGTCATGGTCCTGCTTACAAATAAATAAATATATATATGTGTGTGTGTGTGTGTGTGTGTGTGTGTGTGTGTGTGTGTTGATATAAATGTTAATATACTCATGGTAATTTTTTATTCTACAGTTTTTCAGTATTACTCCTCAAAACTTCTATTTATTATCCACTCAACACAAAGTTAAATATTTCGGGATATTATCCCATCTTCAGACTATTCTTCAAAGTGTTCATGCACTAGGCCATAACTTAAAACTGACCTACAATTAATTAATTCTTTACGAAAGAATTAAAATTAATCGCAAATATTTTACTCGTTAAAATGACGTTAATTGATTTCTAAAACAATTTTGAATCTCATGTCATTATATAAAAAAGAACAGTTCTTCACACCTTAGAATATTCTAAAATAGTTTTGCCTAGAAATAACTTGCACTATTTGCGTCATTACTTCTCGAGTTCAGTTCCAAGTGTTTATATTTGAAACTGCTATTGACCTGAGATGTGGTAAACATGATTGGATAAGAATATTTTGACGGTTTAAAGTTGCTGTTATCAGTAAATTGAAATCATTGTTGACTTTCGATATATTTATTTAACCATGAAAACGTTCTTATTGGAACTTTTAATAGAAAATGCTATCTTACATAAGTGTGATACTATATATTGAACATTATTTATTTTATTTTTTTTTAGATATTTGTATTAGATATGGTAGAAGTGGATATAGGAAAGCCTATCATTTGCCTTTTTATTTCAGTCTTTACGGATTCAATAAAAGAACACTCAATTAGATGTTCCAACATTTTTTTCAACCACTTCCCATTTAGTTCATTAAAGGCTCAGGATTAGAAAAATTCCCTAGCGGCGATTTATCAATTTATAATCAGCATTCAACTCTCTCGACGAAAAGTGGTTAGCCATTTATTAAATAGTTGGAGAAAAAAAAAGAATCTCGTAATTGCTTCTAATTTATTACACTGTTCCGAATCTATTAGGAATGAACTCGCGGAATGCGGCATTGTAGGTTAATATGAATTCCACGCAATTTCTGAAACCTCTTTGTTACAGACCGCTTTCCCTATTCTGTTAAACCATAAGCGAAAATGACTAGGAGGCTTTTATCAATAGTGCCTAAGGAAATGATGAAAAGTTGTATAGCGTGTTGCAACCGTGTAATTCGATCTTTATTCAATGTATTTCAACACAATTTTTCGTCTCAGCGCGACCTTTGACAACAATGCTAACTATGGAAAATCTTTATTAAAATAACTCTTTTTTTTTTAATCTAGTCTTTTTCAATTTCCAACAATTTTCCTAATTGAATATTGCTGCACTGCAGGCTGTGAAAGGTTGTAGCATAAGAAAGGCGGACAGCTGCTGTGCTGTCCCACATACGACTGCCTCAAACGGTAAAGAGAATTCCGAAGATGACTCGCATTTTTAAACGGTCCGTATGGTTAGGCGAATTTCGAGTTGAGAAGCTGCTTTAAAACGGTATCTTTAACTCGTCTGAAACCTGTATAATGGCAGCAATCGGACCTGGGCGTGATATAGGATAATTATCGTTTTATTTAATGTTAACATAAAATTTCAGCTGCTCATAAATCTCAGTTGCACTTTAATATTTATGACCAATTATAAGATAATTCCAATTTCGTTCCTGGATTTGATTATTTAAAACCTGTTTGGTTGCTCGAGTTGTTATAAAATAATTATACTTGGGTGAAATAACTTCCTAATTAGTGCATATATATATATGCCTCTGAGGTATAGAACTCCATGACCATTTTTTACCAAAAATACGTGATTACATATACTTTGGTCACCTTTTTTCATTTTATCTAGATGCATAAAATAATATATCCTAGACCAATTAATTTTAAGGTGAGTTATACAAATTTAATTAATAGTTGAGGAAATGAACTCTTTAAAAAATAAAACAAGAGCTCTCCTGTAAAGTTATGGACCTAGTATTGTATACCTCCGAGGTAAAGATATATTCTTCTGCTGCTAGCTCAGCAGGAACAGATAGCAGCCCCGATTTTTTCAGTTTTCGCCTTCCATAAATGTCTTTTACACAAAATCCATTCATTCTCGTGTTTCTTTACAATGTCTCTCAAGTGGTCCCGGGGTCTTCCTTTACTTCTCTTTCCTCCATTTTTATTAGGAATATTATAGTTGACTGTTTAGAAATGACAGAAGATGATTGAGGATGCAGTCAGGAGAATGAAAAAACACGTCCAAGTAAAAAACCTTTTTTTTGAGTGTCAACGCTCTGATCTGCTTTGCAGGTATTTTTCAGGACGACCGAACTATTCAGGAGAGGAGACTTGCAAGGGAGGTCGAAACTTCGGCAATCCATATAAAGTTTTTTACTTATACGTGTTTTTTCTTTCTCCTGACTACATCCCAAAACTTCTTATACCTACATTCTCATTAAACGGCCAAACCATTTCAGTCTGTGGATTCTGATGCTGTTAGAGATATTAAGGACTTCGAAATTTATTATACAGATCCTTATTTTTCCTATTCTTCTTCTTCTTCTATATAAACCTATACCGCTACAATCCATGAAGGATTCAGTACTTGCTAAGGAAGTATTGTTTCGTGACCAACGTTTATACATGGATGGTATGTGGTCTGCAATCACGCTCACCCATCAGGATTTTCCCCCAATTAAAGGTATATGTCTGTCATCCCAGCGAATAAGTGGTTAAGTCGAATTTTGACCAATTTTATTAAAGTGACTAAAAATGATCGTGCGGGTTTTTCTTCATGGTGAATAAGGGTTTAAGTAAGATGTCCGTTTTAAATAATTATGTTTTAAGATGACATCGTACTTAAACACTTATTCACCATGTAGAAAAACCTTCAGGATTCTTTTTAGTTGCTTAACTCATATTGGTCAAAATTCGATTTAACCACTTATTCACTGGGATGACGTATGTATTTATGTATGTATATATAATACTAGAAAAAAATCACTGGTCACTAGTTTTATTATTATTTTTAATATATTACTCTTTCATTTTAAACTGACAATAAAGTTCCCTCAATTGTACCTCCTCAAGAGATACTTTAGTCAAATGAGATACTTTCCAATATTAGGCTTTAAGATTTGGAATGCCATAAATTATGTAAAATGTTTTACTTTATATTTCTTTTTGAAAGAATGTTTCAAGATAGCAAAGATTAATAGGTGTATCGGAACAGAATAGGTGTGTCAGAAAATGTGGAAAATAAATGTTACTTTTGGGACCTGTTAACAGCAACTAAATCTCATTTATCAAGTTTCATCAAAATTTGCCTGTCTCTGCTCATTCATTACAATATGTATCTTTTTATTTTTGTTTTTCTAGATTATCTGTACTATATTAAAAAAATCGTTTTCAAAAATGTTGTCTCTGCCTTTTGCTAAGCACTTCTGATAATCCTGAATTACAAATCCTTTTTGAGAAATCTAAATTACAGTAAATTAAAGAATATTAAAAGTTAATAAGTAAGGAACCAAATAGAAATTCTTTACTCCTTGTCGAAATATTATACAAAAATAAGCAGTTTTTACAATTAATTACTTGAGAAGTAATAATACCTTAATCTCAACTCCTTGGTCAGATTAAACGTGGCAAATTGAAACCGATGTAAAATATAGTACAATCCATGGTTCTAATTTTATTTTCAAATATTAGAAACCTTTATTCGTAATTTAATAAAGATTAATGTAATATAGAAAATAATTACGATATTCACTATAGTGATAATACCGAAATTATGAAAAATGTTCTTAAAAAATTTGTAATGTATGTAATTAATATATCTGTGATGTATGTATTTTTTCAGTATTCTCAGAATTCTTTGATATTTTTTTTTCAGGTTTGAATGCATTGGTACGGCAAACATAAAATCTTCAGAGTTGAATAGACTTTACTTTGCAAGTCCGATTATATTCTGGAATCGACTTAACCGGTACCGTTAGCTCTTAAGAGCTGGGAGAATCGAGAATGAGAAGGTTCTTAACGACCAATCTTGCACTATCCCCTCCTGATAGTACTTAAATGTCCTTAATTAAGTCATTATGCTTCGCAGGAGTTTCCCACAGCCGCGATACCTAACTTTTAAACAAAGTATACTTAATGAACGGAGTAAGGATGCGAAGTACAGCTTGATTATTCACGGATCCAAGCTTAGCTGCCAAGGAAGGTTCATATAACAGAGTAATTTGGTTTGAAAGACACTTATGGAGAACAATCAGCCTTGAATAAAGTGTCTCATATTAATTAAGAGATAAATCAGGCGGTTGGAACTGCATGAGAACATTAAGTTCCATTTCAAAAAATGTAAAATCGTAATCATGGTGGTAGAGATAGGAGTCGAAGGATACATCAAAAGCACAAGTTCTTCCATAAAAAAAAATAAAAAAAAATGAATCTAGATTGAGGCGATATCTACGTGCATTCGTGAAACCACAAAACTCTGTGGTTGTTACAGCAAGAATGAGCTCAACAACTCGCGTCTAAAATAGGAAAACGCAAAACTATTAGAGTGCTGAATTTAGTTGCGATGGTTGATTATTAGAGAAGGGCCGACTGTGACTTTGGCAGACTTTGTCGGTTGAGAAAAAGTCCGATTAGTTCGGTGACATGAGCAATGTTAGAGGCGCTTCGTTTATAACTTTATAGCCGTCAGTACATGTATCTACAGGTTTTTTTTATCTTAAATTATTTCTTCTGTTTTTTGCAAATGGGCCGGTGTGTAACGGTTTTTGTTTTTGTTTTTTAAAAAAAAAAAAAGCCAGTCAGCTATTTACATTACTTAGCTTAGATGGTTAATTATGAAATTTAATCATGCCAAAAAAGATATCCTGTTAATGGACTTATACATGTAACCTAAAAATAGCATACACGTAATTGTAAATAAAAACGAATACGAATTGCTAAAATAGCAGTTTATTTTTCGTGTTCCAACCTTTATATTACATTTCAATTAAGAATTAATATTTTTATTAAAATATCTGTTTTCCTTGTGATGCACTGGCGAAATAGTTTCTCGTGTAAATTAAAGCAATGAATATTTTTTACAATAATAATAATTTGAATGGACCAGTTTTATATGTCTCCTTTGTTAGGAAAGTTGGGGAAAAATGGCTTATGGTTGCTTAAGCGAAGTTGTATATGTTCGTTTACTGTAAGAACATGCAAATCCGAGTGAAATTTGTGGGTTATGGTAATTATAATGTAATAAAAATTATATAATTAAAATAAATTATATAGAAATCTAGTCATGTGATTTAGGTGTGAAAGGTTTCTACCACGTCAAATCAGTATCTTGATTCCGAATACGACATTGAGATATCATCTTGTAAAATTTTGATAGCTTTGGTAATAAACTTGAGGTAATTTTAAAATTATTAAATTTTATACGGACTTATCCTAAAGTGACGAATTCAAAATTTTGAGTTATTATCATGGTAAAATATTATTACTGGTCTACTATGAAATGTCAAAAGTGTAGTTAATTAGCTTGAAATCTCACTGGATATAGCTAATATGGGTCACATGTTTGTTTTTAAGCTGATCTATTATGCACTTAATAGATTTATTTAAAATAAATAAATAAATAAAAAATATGGCAGGTGTATAGGTTGGCTTAAAAATAAAAAAAAGGAAAACAAATGAGATTTAGGGGATCTGAAGCTAATCCGGTATGCTTTTGATATTTCATTGAAAACTTTATGAATTTTAACATGATGATAGCTTAAAACTTTTTACTTTAGAAAAAATATGTATCATCTGATCAAAACATCCCAAGTTTTGATTTTACCCTAATCACCTCTTCATCTTCCTAGGATAGGAAACATTAAGACTGAAGGAAAAAAAACTGGGCTAAAAAGGTGATAAGAAAAAACAGATCTAACTCTCTCCTTGGTTTCACGTCTTCTCTCGATACCGGTTCTCTTGTGATCCGGCGTTAGAAATGAAGTTGGTAGAAGCAGTTGGTTCGAAATTGGTTCAAATTGTTAGGTTTTCGATTTCAATGAGGTATGAGGGTTCGGGCAGATAGAAAAAAAAAATACTAAAATTAGGTATTCACAACTAAGGAAATAGGATCTGTTCTGACTTTTAAAAATACTTGATTTTTTCGGCCTAGATTTTCTAAAATGTCCTATTGTTGTGACAAATGGTAGCGACTACCGAAAATAAAATATATTTAAAAGAGCTCCTTTTAGTTTCCTTTTATGGTATTTTAATAATAATGGTTACTATAAAATAATAACCTAAAATAAAACTAACTAGATTATCTTTTATTAAACGAACTATCTGAAATACAAGGGTTTTGTGATGGAAGAACAGGTTAGAGCGAGTGTCCCACAGCTTCCGGTCCAAAGTGGTGTGGGAACAATCCCCAACTGGGTCAATTAATATTTATTTCGAGGTGATTCCTCCATATGGAAATCGACACTTCATTATAGTTTTAGATTATTCCTAGTTCTGTACTATGTTAAGGTTGGTAAAAACTAACAATAACTCCGTTTGCTGAATAAATTCCATCACCAATACCACTACAAGTGACATCACCAATGCTAGAGTTTAGACGGTAAACACTGGATTTCGTAAAATTATCTCGGGATCTTTGAATCGAAAAGTACTTGGCCTCCATTCAAGAAGCAGGCATATACTCATAGACACAGCTTTCATATTAAAAATTTAACATATCAATTCCTAAATAGAATACATTTTGTATGAACGGAATCGGGAAAAAAGGGTAGTATTTAGAAATACTGACAATGAGTAACGTAGCTTATTCCAGTCATTTATCCAAGAAAATTCTATCAACAACTGTTAATTTCAAATACCTTTTTGCACGAGCATATCTACATTTTGGTGTAGAGTCAAGTGGAGGACAGAAAACAAAAAAGTCATTTCTATTTTTAGAAAAATAAAAGTTTATTATATCCTCTTCTAATTATTTACCATAAAATCAATAGTATTTAACCTTTATTCATATTTGGCTTGAAATAATATCAAATTATACTCAGAAGCTACTTACTTTTTTAGTTATCTGAAATGAAAAATTTGTCAGTGTGCCCCAGGGGTGGGGTACAGTGCAACAGCCTTAGGAACATGGTGTACACTAAACATACGTTAAACAAAATAAAATATTAAAAATAAAAAACGTTTAATCACCATTATAAAGCATAAAAATGTTTTTTTCGTCAAAATTAAGCATAAACAAATTTATAATGTGAGGAAATTATCTTTTTTTCTTTAATGTCAAAAGCATTTGTGTAAACCAATGTCCATCTTCCTTTTCCAATTCTGAACTATTTTCAATATAACACATCTAGAAAAAATAAACATCTCAATTTTTCCCTGACTGAGAAAAAGAATAGATCATGGGTATGTCTATCTATAATCTACCGCTTTTCCCAATTTACATTTTAGAATTAACAGGATCAAATTATTTAAAATAATAAATAAATTAACATCAATGATTATTCGAAACAAACAATTTCGAGAGAAAACAGCGGTTTTAAATACAGCTTTCTTCATTCAATCCTATTTAGTTACGATAGGTCCTAGCGGGAAATGTCGTATAACAAAAAATATTCTCCATTAATTTCTGATTAGGAAACTATCTTAAAATTTTCGATCCCAGCATCGCTAAACAACTATATTAATGTAAAAAAAAAATCCTTAAAACCTAAAACAATGTAGGCAAAACATGACGTCTTTCATTTACACCAATATAGCTCCTAAAAAGATGGTCTTAGTAACAAATGTTATAGAAAATTAAAAAAAGTATTCTGCAATAAGTTTCTGATAAGAAAACTGTCATCAAATTTTCGATCCAACACCAAGAGAGGGAGTGCCAAAAAAACCGTACACTTAAAAATATTGGTTTCAAACTTGACTTTTTTCATTTAAACCAATATTGCTCCTAAACTATAGGTCCTAGCAACAAATGTTAATTACCAAAAATATTCTCAATTAAATTTATGACAGGTTAGGTGTCGTCAAATTTTCGATCCGAGCAACACCAACAGGTGACAGGGTGTCAAAATGGTACATTTTTGTAAGTAAAAAAAAAAAAAGTTACACCAAAAGTGTATAAACCCCACGCTAAAATAACATGTTTCATTAATAAAAATAAAAACAAAAAATAGTAATACCATTCGTTAAAATTATATTGGTTTGAAATTGCTTTGTCAACTTTTCAAACATCAACTAATTGAAGATTAAACCTACGACCTGCAGTTTCTCTAGAAGTATTTGTCATTTGATCACATCCATAATTCAGCAAATTTAAAAGATGTATTTTGTTTCACAGTAGTAAATTTCAATAAATAATTGAAAAAAAAAATTTACATGTTTATAATCATAATTAAGAACGGATGTAGGAGATTATTTATTTGACCGCATCATAGCGATGACTAACAGGGAATACCCCTGGACCGAACCTTGGCAATGGGGAAGAGGTCAAGTGTAGACAGTTAATTGCCGAAGGCTGTCCCGCATTGCACTGATGCTAATGCCTCCACGGAGAAAGCTCCAACGGACTTCATAGCGCTACGTATTTTAGAGAAAATATCCGAGATCTTATCGCTTTACGGGGAGAGTCTGTGACTGATCTGGTGTACGGGTTCTCGATCAGTAAGGCAGTGGAGCGGGGTCGAGTCATCGAGGAGGAAGAAAAGATGTTTCGCGTTCCGGGGTCAATGGACTACCGACAATACCGGCATTTGGAAGGCTGGAATAATGATGAGGAGATAATGCAAAAGAGTAGACAAGCTAAAATAATTCAGTACTCGATAAAAAAATATGTATATATTTCTATGACCAGGATCAAATTTAACTATTCCGTTTCTCCTCCATCCCATTTCATCCAAGGAGGCTATATTAAAAATTTTTAAAGGTATTTAATTTATAATAGAAAAGTATAGTTGACTGTTTAGTATGATATAAGAAAAAGATGATCAGGGTCAAAAAGAAACAACACGTCCATGCAAGAACAGTATCATTGAGTACCAACGTTTCTACTGCCTTGGAGGTCTTCTTCAAGGCTAAAATGAACAAAAAACATGATGTGACAAAAATTAAAAGTTAGACAAACTAATGGCAAATGGATATATAAAAGATATGTTTTATCGTTTGTCTGTCTGTTATTTTTGTGACATCATGTTTTTTGTTCACTTTAGCCCTGAAGAAGACCTGGAACGCGGATCGAAAACATTGACACTCTATTACTGTTTTAATTTTTGACTGCATCGTCTTCTTTTTATAACTTTAACTTTTATTATTTATTATTATTGATAACTATATATAGGTTGATATTTTATGATATATAATTGATTTGATAGTATATTATTAACCATACTGATTGAATTAGATATAGGATAATTGATTTAGCTAAGTAAGAATGTTTTTGATTTCTCTTTCAAAGCATTAATTCTCTAATAAAAATTATTTTTACATAAGTGTATTATTTGTTTACCAATTAGGATTTGTATTGGTTGTAAATTAACCACATATAATCAAATAATTGTTTATATTAATATTTAGCATTTTTTTTTCCAGTTTCGATTTATGTGTGGCGATTAGATTTCATTCAGGAATGAACGTAGAAGATTTGTGAGAAATACCTAAGTTTCCTTAAAAAACCTTTGAGAAAGGTGCAGTCGTTGCGTTAAAGTATTCAAAGAATCAATTACCCCGAAATGTGTTGGGAAATCCTTTGTTAGGAAACAGCTAACACTGAATAGATTAGATAGCAATTTTTAACCCTTGCAAATAATTCATTCCCCAAGTCATGCATGTAAATAAAAAAAACAGCCAATAGGTAATCCGCCTTCTGCCATAGCCGAAGTAGGTTTCGTAGCTTGTATAGATTAAACTCGATACTGCGCAAAATTGCCACGAACCGCCGCCTTCTGAATAGCTGTCGCATCGAATGAGCTACAGGCGATCCTCAACATACCATGAACCCGAACACAAGGCATGCGCGCGGATGAAAGGAGATGGAAAACGGAGGAAGAAAAACTTTTCCGGCACTCCTATTCCAAGAGTAGAAAATCAATTCCATGACTCTAATTCATTGTCCTCACTTTTATACGAATTGATTCTTTTTTTTTTTCATGTGCGCTCTCGTTGCCAGGAAATCCGTATCCTAAATGTTTCTTCGACTTAAGAAGGATTCGGATCTGATAAACAATATAATTATATTATTATTTACAGTAAGAATTACTGATATAGTTTCGGCCTTTTTTGTCGGAACGGTTGCTTCATCATGAACACAACATGAGTTTTGTAAAACTTTCTCATCAATCTTTACTAGGAAAGAACCCATAGATAACACTTTAGAAATATCTTCATTCGAGACGGTTATTCCGCTCATGAACTCATCGTAAGAAGCTAAGGAAGAGTAGTAAATCCTTAGGTGCACCAAGTTCATTCATAACTTCTTTTTTTTTTGTTATTTTTAGAAATTTAGCTCAATTAGATGAATCAGATCTCTCACATTGTCATTCACTGATTCTCATCTCCTCATGTTTATAACCCTTTCGTAATCTTCTGATAGTTCTTTCTTTTTAAAACACCTGGAAGAAGGTAAATGAGAGATCTATTTTCGTAACATTCCTTAAGTAAATGAATGGCAAAGAAGAATTACCGCTGGGTATTATTATCTTCTTGTTTATAGTTTTCGCTTTTCTTTGATAAATTAATATTTGCATAGCATAAAAATACTTTTGTATTTAACATAAAAATGGTCCCTCTTCCCTCTCTCCACCAGCAATAAAGAAAATATTTTTTCAACCATAACCTGTAATAAATATTGGTATAAAGATATCAATAACGGGAAACCCTTTTTTTCATAAGAAAAAAAAACTGAACTCCTAAAGCTGCTAGTGCAGTTAATATTCTAGGTTCCTTTTTAAGAGTTGCTTGCTCTTAAATGTGGGAGTGAACACTTAACGCTGGAATCCTAACGGAGCTAGGTTTTTTATGATAATAAAATGTTTTTAACAATCATTGATTATATTTCTTATTGAAAAAACGGTAAATATAGAATATCTTTAAAAGGTTCATAAAAACCAATAAGAAAAGTTATACATTTTTTTTCAAACAAATAAGAATAGTTTTTTTATTTACGTATCGAAATATACGAAAAGTTATTCCGAGATCTCCATTCACACACTTTTGTTTCTCATGATTTAAAAAAAAAATTGTTCTATTGTCTCGCAATTCAAAGATTCCTCCCTTCTTTAAAAGAAACGGACCGTTCTCGATGAAACATTTGGGCTATGTAGCGGTTTGTTCGGAGTCCTAATAAAAGAAGTAGAAGAATAACGAGAAAACTCTTCGTTGGCAATGACGAAGGCAAACTATTAGTAACTGAATAGAATATTAACCGATTTCAAACGATCTGGAGTTTTGTTTAGTTTGAAGAGCAGACTAGGTTTTGTAATGTTTTATGGTTGATTCCTACACTTATTGGTGTTTGGCTGTTTAAAAAAACTATACGTTTTTTTTTTTCTTTTTTTTTGGCCGAATCGTACTATAACTTTGCTCCTTTGACTTTCTGCGAGAACCGTTTCACGAGATAAGATAAAATGGTAATAGAAAAACCTTAATTAATACTAATTAAAACAAGACCTACTACTCTATCAATTCAAGTACATTAAAATAAAAAAGCCGTATAACCATAACTATGAATGTTTTTATTATTTATTATTATTATTATTATTATTATTTATTTTATTTTCACATTATTACTTCACTTTTATTGTGTCAATTTATTTATTCAATTTTTATATCTTAGTTATATTATATTTTATTATTTCTTTGATTTCCTAGTAAATAATGCCTGAATTTACTAAATAATAAGTGATATTTATATTTATAAAAATAAAATTAAAAAAAAAAAAATCTAACTAAAACACATTATTAACTGCGACTGCTCCATTCTGGATACATCCAATTGTTGGGGAAACTTTAATTTTATTACTCCTGACTTTCAAAAACTTCTTACACAGTTCCTACTCACTCCAATAAAAAAAAAAAGAAGAAAGTTTCCAGCCTACAAACTTTGATATCCTGATTTTTAATGAAAATGGAAAGTTTTTATGAAAAAAAATTATTATCAACACAATGCCTTTTTGGCCTCTCAAATAAATATCGATAACCAATCCGCTTTTCCAATGCTGCCTGGCATCATCAGGACTGTCACAAAGTCATATTAATATAGACAAGAGAAAGTACATCTCACTGCAACGCCTTATACAGACTAAATAAATAGGGAAAGTTCATTACAATCAAATAGAGAAACAGTTTAAAAAACCTTATTATGATTAAAAACTATATTATTTTCATAAATAATGCCTATAATAACTTTTTTTTCTGTAACTACTTCTGAGGACAGGTCATCAAAGTTTCTACTAATGACTAGGATTCGGTATCGTAATCGTGGAAAATTATCGATATTCCATATCGGCGATATTTTTAGCTCTGAATAATATCAATATATCGTGTAGTTTTTATGAAATGCCACTTTTAAATAATCCAAAAACGTTACAATGATATTCCGATTTATTTTACCGTTTGTGCTAATTTAGGTAACGACATCGAATCACTGCTTCATCAAATTCGTCTAATATGAATTTAGTGATTTATATATTGATATTTTGTTATTTCACCTCCCTATTGTAAGAAATTTTATTGTACATATCGTGAATGGATCGGTTGTCATGTATATTACTTATTGCCATAAGATAAGCCATATTGTAACATTAATTTAATAAAACACTTTTACCTAAAAAAGATGTGAGAAAGTTTATCAAAAGTTAACTTTAAATAAAATGAGGGCTCAATTTATTTCTCAGAAACTGCTCAAAATGAACTTCTGTACCTACATTTTTGTTTACTGAGAACTGTATACTTAATTAGACCATTTCATTTGTTTCTATCAATATCTTTTCAACCATTTGGTTGGTAACAGACCTCACGTTAATTTTTAAATCATTGTTTGTGAGGTATACATCTTTGTGATCACTTTTTGTTTTAAAAACTACACATCATCACCCATGCTAACAAAAAGGAAACGAGAGCTCTTTTCATTTAAAGACAAAATGGAAATCATTACGTGGTTAAAAAAAAGTGTACCGGGTCAGACGTTAGCTATCGATTTCAAGGTTAATAAATCAACAATAACGGAATCAAAAATAATTCTAAATTTCTACTGTGAGACGGGCAGTTTTAGTCGTAAAACTTTGAAAAAAGCGAAAAGTGAACTGTTGGAAGATGCTGTTTACGCAAAATAATTTTTTTAAATGAATTTCGATCATCCGAATTTTTGATTATCCGAACCACCCCTGACAAACATTAGTTCGGATATTAAACACTTAACTGTGTATGTACTTGTATGTTGATTTTTTATAATATGGAGAAAACGATATATAATATGATAGGTAACAATATAATCGATACACCGTGAGAAATATATATCGATATGAAAATGTCTGATTATCGGAAGAAAAATATCGAAATATCGTGTAACGATACCCATCCCTAGTAACTACCTATGAGGACATGCCATCAAAGTTTCTACTAATGACTATCGCCATCTACAATAAAATTCTGTTCGATTAATACTACGCGAGTGACTTCTTCCTTGGAAAGGTTATTAAAGACCTAGTAGCCAGGAGGGGAAAGAAGGGCTGGCGGAGGAGTGAAAGCCGTCCAGTTCTGATTTCCAAAGGCGTCCTCCAAGGCGGTGTGGGCGTCAGGAGTGGAACACTCTGACCTGGAAACCGCAGGTCCACCCTTTCCCCTCTCACGAATCTTCAACAGATGTACATCCAGCTGCCATTGTCTGTCTGTCTGCATTCTACAAAGCCGCCTTTGAGGAGCCAGTCTGCTCTTTCTATGGGTATAATGGTACACTTCATCACGGCCGTAACATGTCAAGTGCAGAAGAGGCAATGTAAGAAGAATGAGAAAGATACAAAAGATATAACGAACTGCAATATGTGACCTCAATACAAAATATAATCCAATTATACTGATTATTAGATTCGATGATAAGTCAGGAAAGTGTAGATCACAGTCAAACATTAGAATAACGCTTATAGGTAACGTTTGCAACTGATTTAGATAATTATCTAAGTAAGATTCTTTTAATAAATATTATTTAAGCATCCGCAAGTTTTTGTCTTTTGGGTATAGTTTTATTTGGATTCGTTATTTCTATGGCAATTATGAAATTCGGTAAAGTGCAAAATTCATATTTTATGAAAAACGCAATTTTTTCCACAATCATTCACAAATTAGTAATAATCTCTTCAATAGCCACACAATTAAGCCCATTAGACACAAATAAAGATAAAAAAATATCTTTTTTATAACCATAACCCAAAATTCACAAACAATTTTTTTCTTTAATATCGATTTATTAAAATTTACAACTGCACAAATATATACATCACGTAAATGAGCTAATAACGATTACAATAACATGTTAAAACTTGAAAAGAACTACTCATCAGTAGCACTTCAATAAAAAGCTTACACTAGAAGATCTCTAGGCCATCTTCTTTTCAGACGCCTCGGAGGATTATTGGGAATGGAGTGGGAAGCAAGTTGAGAAACTAATGGATTTGAGTGGTTATGGAGCTTACTATGAAAGGATAGGTATCTGGTTTGGGCTAATTCACCAACATGTGGAACATTCAGGTCTTTATGGATAAGTTTATTGGTGACAAAGTAAGGGGCATCTAGGATTTTGGATTGTAAGGACAACTCCGTCCGTCCAAATAGGTCTAACCTCAGTCATGTAAATAAGTCTTTTGTAACGAATTGGGAGCTTTGATCGTTTGTCTAGTAAATGTTGAAGTAGTCTGTAACGACGTGCAGTTTCTTGTCGCTTTAGTCTTACAAACTTAAAAATCACAAAATGCACTTAACCGAAAAAGAAAGTTTACTAGACGATATAAAGAGAATTACTTTTAAAATGTGGATCATCACATCACTTTTCAAGGTAGAATTCCAGACATAATGAAGTTGAAGCTTGATTATTGGATATAAAAACTTACAGTGACTTCGTAAATAAATTATAGGATTTTAAGTATCACATTAAAAAAATAAAATAAATAAACAAGTCGTTGATTCCTATTTTTGAAATCCTAAAAAGAATAAAGATAGAATAGGCAAAATATTGGTCAATAAAGAGTATATTTAAAGCGAAAAAAAATAAAAGTCTGAAAGCTTAGGTTCTGCAATAGTATGTTTCCTGCAATATGTATGGCAATGCATGTTCACTTGCAAAGTAATTGGATGTCACTAAGATAAGAGATCTCCTAGAGTAACACTTTAAATTAGCTGAAGGATCTCATATAAACCCATGCAATGATTACTGTATATTATATTACATTTGCTGCTTGTGATTTGTATGACAGATGAAAATATAAGTTTTAACGTTAAAAAAAAAATAAATAAAGTTTTTTTATTTATTCCTATTGCAACTACAGTTAATATAAATTTTATTTAAAACCACTATGAAATATTATAATTCATTATTTGTTTAAATGCTTATATTTTTTACTTTATCAAGGCCTCTGAGGTAGTTTTAGAACTATGGTTTTACATCAACTAACGATTTCCAAACTAATAGATCCCAAGTTTTAAAAGCTAATTTTTTCCATGAAAATCGACTAATGATCCATGATTTTCATAGAAAGCAAATGATAAATACTAGACAAGATCCATGGATCAGCATTTCATGGATGCTATGGAGTAAGGATGAGGTCATGCAGGTCATACCGACCGAGAGCTGCGAGCTCTGTCATGAATGCAACATTAGCTGGCGAGGTGCCTCGTGGGAGACCTAGATCGGATTGATAAAGAAGTGCAGTTATTTTGAAAAACAAAAATTTACTAATATATTTGACATCCAATATGACAAAGGATTAAGAATCCATCTTTTGATATAATTTCTGTTATTATCATTAATAAGATATTAATATTAATAGTATTACCAATCAAGGAGAAATTGAGTTTTTTATAAAATATATATAGCCTCAATTTATTTAACTTAAATAAAATATGTATTTTATTGTGGCTAATCGTCCGTATGTGCTCAAAGTAGGGCAGTAAGTACGGGTTATCCTACAGGCTAAAAACAATTATAGGCAGGATCCGCAACTAAATAAATTTTAACCCGTCCGGTGGGGATTCGAACCCAAGACCTTCAGTGTCCATTGCGCTGTGACCCCACATTGGCCCCAAGCATGATTTATAAATATTTTAATAAAACAATACTTTTTTGTTGAATGGATAGTTTTCTGTCCAGACCTATGGATATGCTGCCATGTAAATTGTATTGCATTGCTCGTAAAAATTCCTAAAGGATCTAGCTGAAGTGCACAGCGAGACTAACGCACCCCTGGTGTTAGTTCCTCAGATCAGTGCAGAACACGTACACAACTGAACATTGCATTATACACATACACTAACATAGAGTTCAATTACAGTATATACCTGAGCACCAGTTATCCCAAGATTCAGTTCAAGCCAGGTTCAGTCCTGTTAATACCAATGTCAATGGTGTCCTTTAAAACGCATTTTTAGACATATATATGCATTACATAATAAAATATATAGAATTTGTAGAATAAAGGTTAGATAAATGATTTAAAAACAGAAATCTTCAAAGTACTGCACTGAAGACATGTAATTTTGGAGCTGCCTAGAATTTCCCTAAAGTTACAGATATTAGGTGTTTGAAGGAACACGCAGAATTATAATATTTAGACACACTAAACAAACTCAATTTAAAATTAGAAAATGGGAAACAATAGAACAACATGAAAGTGGAGCAGCCTGGACTAAGCTGTTAAAGACCTTTAGAATGTCTGAAAACCAATGAAAAAAATGTATTGTAATTTTGTTAAGGTTGAACATTGATTTCACGCATCACAGATTCGTGACGAACTAGTTGAAACTAGTTTAAATGAAGTTACATTATAATAGTAATTATTGGATATAAAAATTTTTTTTTTTATTTTTTCACTCACTCTTCCACCGAAATGTACGAGGACACAGAAAAAAACTATTAGAAGCAATGGCCATAACCTATATACCTGAAAATACGTTTTGTCAACATTTCGCTGATTGTATATATATATATATATATATATATATATATATATATATATATATATATATATATATATATATAGTGTGTATATATATATGTGTACATCGATTCAATACTGGAATATATAAATATATATATATAAACCGGTGTGAATAAATAAATAAAGTTTTTAAAAAATTGCCCATTTTTCCAGTTACTGTACTGTATCTGAGAATAATTTTCAAATTTTAGAAAAGAATTTCTTAGATATTACAGTTGGCAAATGTTCATAAAATATATTGTTTGTTTATTTTTTTTGCTCAAAATTGAAAAAATTAACTATTTCATTATTTCCAGTTCACCTTGGAATTAGGTTATTTTATTTGGAAAAATCATCTAAGTTTCACTTTGGAACAATTTTATATATTATGAATTGATCTTTTAAAATAAGAAAAAGGATGTACCAAATAATATGACTTCAGTGGTATTCTACACTTCGCTATATTATCAGAAAACTCACGCGTTGGAATGGAAACATACCCGTTGGTCGTGCGGTCAAAGTCGTATAATTTAAATAGTCCGCTATTTCCGAACGGAGACTACAGCTGAAAGAATTGCCGGAAGCAGCTAAAATCAATTTAAATTTTAAAATATGAATAAGATTTTAAGACCAACTGAATAATCTAAATTCATTCTGCACACTAAAACGTACTACAACATCCTATACAAAAATAAGAATCATAATTAAAATGGTATCGTTTGGAATTAGTCAAAATCACAATAGTCCAGTCGATTCGTCAAAAAACAAAATTGGAATCGTTCTAATTTTTCATAAGGAGGAAGAATTAGAAAAACATTCTAAAAAAAAAAAAAAAAAAAAATAAAATAAAAATACGTAATAGAAGAGCTGTATATTTAAATAAAAATATTAGAGCTTGAAATTTAGAATTAATTGATATTTAATTGACATATCTGTTGCACATTTATGATACACAAAAATAATTATATTTGTTTTATTTACTAATAAATATATTTCTCTTGTAACATTTCTAATCAAAGGTAAATTTCTGTGTGTGTTTTTTTTTTAAATAGTAACTTTTAAAAAAAATTAAATTAAATAAAAACAAAACATTAAAAAAATACAAATATAATGCAATGACTGTATGTCTGAGGCTATACTACATACAAAATTTAGTCTTGAACATAGTATCTTTTTCTTGAGATACTATGTTCAGAACTTGATAAATGTGCTAGAAAAAAGTTTGAAACTTATTGATAATGTGGAAACAAAAGAAAATTTGCTTCAAACTTGAAAATGTTTTTCCGAAACATGTAACTGAAGTTTAATAAATTAACAATAAGGAAGTGCTGAATTTAAGAAAGTCTGAAGACAAATAAAATGTTTTTTGTCCTAGATGGCAGAACTTTCCAATACTGCACCATCAATCTTATTAATTATACATTTATTACAAATAAATTGATTAAACATGGAAACGCTTATAATTATAATTGATTATTAATTTGTATATGCTTCAAGCTTCTCGATTTTCCAGTTGTTCCTTTCGATGTATATGCGAGGCCAACAGGAGAACAAATGCATCTGCAAAACATCGCGGAAATAAATATGTTTCGTATTAAATGTTAATTTTACTTAAAAGCCGTAACCGTTGTGTTGGTATTTGGAAGAACGAATTTCTTATGATTGTTGAGAATCGAAATGTACAAATAAAAAACTCAACCCTGTGAGGAAAACAATAAATCTTGGCTATGTAGCGTGTCAAATAAGCTCCAAACAATTAAAAAATGTAGGCGAAACGAGACTATTCATTCAAACCCTTATAACTCCTAAACGGTAGGAACTAGCGACAAATTTATATTACAAAAGATATTTTCCATTAAATTTTTAATGAGTAATCTGTCGTCAAATTTTGTAACACCAAAATAGTTAGAGCGTGTCAAAATGTTTCATATTTGAATGTGAAAAAAAAAAAAAGTTACAAAAGGATTGCCATAGCAACGCTTTACGTTACAAACAAAAACAACTATAGATTCCCAGCCAAAAGATATTTAGAGCTTTAAAGTTTAGCTGAAAACTAAGGATAAAAAGTCTTAAGTGTCAACTTTTTCTGGTAAGGAGAGACTTAATCGCCAACCACTTGGACTACCAATACTTCAAAGAATACGTTAAATCGAAAACTTCCTCCTTGAAGTCACTTAAAATTATTGTAAATTGACTGAATGTTTGTATAAATTATATCTGAAAAGTCGTAGCTACCATTCATCGGCTCGACATGTAGCTCGTTAATTACACGCCCCGTACCCTCATCGCCCCGAACCTGTTCTCAAATCAATTGCTCCCATTAAAAGAAAGTCGGAAGTGACTAAGACTTGCAACATCTGGACGAAGTTTAATTTCTAAGCACTTCCTTAACTCAGGTTTTTTATAACTTACTTTCTAATTATAGGAGATGACATTCGTAACTTCTTAATTGGCACATTGATTCATGACCAATAGCTCTTCTTTTCGGATCTGAAATTTATAATTGAACTTTCAGTAGATTGCATTTTTTATTTACACTTGTGACTTGATAAACCTAGGTGGTTGGGACCGAGATAGGCTCGGATATCCGAATCCTCGTGTAATCGAGACCCCCAAAAAAGTAAAGAAAATACTAGGTCGTATCAAAAGTCCTGTCGCTGCTTTGGGTAATTAAAAACTTCCATGAGCTAATTACTACACAATAACTTTATTCATTAAAATAATCTTTAATACAACTAATAACTATATCCCACCGTAATGCAAGATCACAAGTACTGTTTTTAAAAAATTATGGATCTTTGCCGGTAAAAATATTATTTAATTAGTCTAATTCTAGGCCTTGCTGGTTATCAAAACATTTCTACCGGAGACAATTGTCCAGAGATTTGAAAAGATGATCTCAGTGAGTCAAAGGTCGAGAGAATATGGTGGATGGAGCAATGTTTCCCATCCAATATCCATTACATTTATCCCTAGTCAACTTTGCAGTATGTGGCCGAGCATTGTCTTGAAGGAGTAAAGGTCGTTTTCTGTTTACCAAGTGTGGATCGAATTTTCGAAGTTCAGATTGACAGGGGTCCAATATCTCGCAATAGGACCCCTCCCCGACATAAGAGCTCATGGTGCACAATGCATTTGCTTGTCCAGAAAACAATCAGCAATCAATACCTATTTCGGATGAAGATCGGGTTTTGGAAATCGTTTTGGTTCTTCATCAGCTGGTACATTCGTACAATACCCACTTTTCATTACAAGTAACGATTCTGTCAAGAAATGGATCGTTTTTTAATCGAGAAGCTAAGGACGAAGCTGTCAGTCGAATAATCCTATTCGCCTCTGATAACTCTCGATAGACCCATATATCCAGTTTTATTATTTTCCCCATTTGATGTAGGTATCTCCAGGCAATTGCTAGTGAAATATTTAACTGCTTTCCTATTTCCGCACATGTTTGGCGTGGATCCGAATCAATTAATTCTTGAATTTCCTGTTCGTTAGCAACATGAGGTCTTCCAGATCATCATCTTCAAACGTTTCATCGCCTCGACGAAATTTATAACGATTAAACGAGACCTCGGTTGATCAAGTCTTTACAATCGTTACAATAATCCTTATAGATGGAGTTGGTTCAATTTGTTTTAAAATCCTCTAAAATACGTTGTTGTTTTTTCCCCTCCCCCTTGTAGGTTAGGTGGTCTGAAAAAATATATATATATATCAAAGTATGAGACTTACTCGTCCAAATATGATAATAAGATATTACTGGAAATTCTATTATTCGTTAGCAGGCTATTTATAAAAATACATTAGTATTTATTCTGCTCTCAGGTTATAGTTAAAGTCTACTATCTGAAGATATAAAGTTACTACACAAGTAAGAATAAATAATCGGACTTTACTGTTTTCTTGAAAAAAATTATGGCTGCCTCCATTATCGACATTATCAATTAACTTTCTTCTTACTTTTTTTACTCTAGTAATTAAAATATTGTATGTAACCGTTCTGTGCATTAATTATAAGTAATTATAAAGAGGTTATGCACAGAAGCACTAAGAAACTGTAGTATGCAGGCAAGTGTAATCTCGTATTACTCAAGTGGCTTTCTCTGTCATAAACGTGTAATTTTCTCAGTGCTAAGCGTAAGAAAGCGTCTATAAATAGCTGATTGCATCCAGTCGTACAAATAATGGCTCTAGTTGATTAAACTTTATTCTTAAATGGTTCTAAATGAAAGGCATTAGTGTCTCAATCAAAAGCTTCAGTACCTCAAAGAGATGTTCATTGTAAACATCAGTTCAATTCGAACAATACAGACAGTACAAATCATAACAATTGTCAAAATTAGAACTTAAAATGTTTCCCTCGAAGCCTTCAGCAGTGTCAGGTATACAATGGCTAATTATAGACACTTCATCAAGTTACATCTAACGGCCACTGTCGAACCAGGACTAGTAATTAGACAAGATAACAAAAAAAACATTAATAAAAATACAGTCGGCTCTTCACCTCTTGATATTTGATACCAAAAGAACCATTTTTGAAGTTGAAACCTTAGAAATATTATTTGTAATCCTGTAAAATAATCATCAGCAAGAAGATTAGCCATCTTCAAGGTGGGGTGAACCAATTTGTAAAATTAAAGTAAGAAGGGAAGGAACACCTTCAAAAAGCTTAATGGTCTCAAAAATAAATAATTTATTTAGATGTTCCGCTCAAAGTAGGCATCATCAGTAATTCCACATTTCTGCAATTTTTTTTTTTTATTTGAATACTATTTTACAACAATATGTTATATATCTTTACCAAAAATAAGTTGGTTCCATTTTTTTCTGTCCAACCAATCTCCCTCAGACATTCCCCTATTCATTATTCCATCTCAACCCAACGTCTTCTAGGGCGACCTTTCTTCCGTCTTCTTTCCGGGCTCCAATCAAAAATTCTTTTGGCCATTTCTTCAGTAACAGGTGTTAAACAATTAGTTTTATTTTTTCCATTTCCATATTAAATACATATTACAGACTTCCATTTTTGAGGACTCTTCAGTCTCTTAATAAATTATTATTTGTGATACGCCTGATGGTACAGAAGGATCAATACAATTAAAATTGATTAATTATTTGCCACAGCTAGTTTCTCCAACTACTTCAGCATTTACTAGACAAGCGTTCAAATCTACCAATAAATTATTAAAAAAACTTATAAACATAAGAAGTAATAAATTAGTTCAAAACCAACCTAGATTTTAGTTTAAATGACCAGATAAATATTTCCAATAGTCCAATTTAAATTTGTTTTCAATAGGAACGGAAAAAACCAACCAGTCATAGGAAAAACCGAAACAATTAAACCTATCTACCTGCTGAGCCTCTACTCCTTTACAGACCTGGTATATTTCAGAAGTCCTTATCATTTTGCCTGCTTAGGTAAGTATCAGCACACCAGATTATTTGTCTTACATTTAAAAAAATAAATTAATAAATACAGTCTATGTATCAAAGTGCTGATGTTTTAAAATTTGAATAATGTTTTTAGAACTGATGATGAATGTTTAATATTCGGAACTAGCTTTCAAATAAATATAATTCCGATAGGAGAGGCAATTAATTCATAAAACTTAAACATACTGTCGACTCTTGAAGTTTTTACATTTGAAACTTAAGGAACCGTTTATAAAGTTGAAATTACTGAAAGTTCATTGGTAAACGTGAATGATTTAAAACGTAATTACAACTTCCAGAAATGGAACATAACAGAAATTATGAACATTAAAATATTACATGGTTGTTTTAAAAGATTTTAAATCAGCGATTCCATTGTTACTATCCGCTGAATTTGAAGGGTTTCGCTCTGACGGTGAGCTTTTAATCTGAGGACATAGGAGCTAGGAACATAGGCGAATGTCTCTCTCAAAGTGACAGGATTAGCGGGGGTTTTCTTTTTATCTTAGTCGTTCACATCGGGACAGAACAACAGTTCAGGATCGGCTAAGGAATGAAATCTCCAAAGGCTAACTCGCCGTAATTAGGTATAATTTAACTGATTAACAGTTAAAATCAAAGAGTGTAAAACATACTATATGTGGGACCAAAATATATTTAAGAAGAAGATGATCTGGTCAGGAAGATGATGCAGTCAGAAAAGAAAAAAACACGCCCAAGTAAAAAACTTAAAGATATATTAGATTTCAAAGATATTAGATATTAGTAAAAAACTTTGATAACAGTCATTAATCGTCTACTCTCGTGACTGGTTCGTTCGCCCTTAAGAAGGGCAAGCCAAGTTGAAACGTCGGCATTCCATAAAAAGTTTTTTACTTGAACGTTGTTTTTTTCTCTCTCATGACTACATCCTAGATCATATTCTTCTTACATATCTTAACAGTCAACTATCATTTTGTGAAGATAAATTTTATCGTACATGTCTGAAAATGCTTGATGAGTTAAACAGTTAAAACGTAAATTAAAAAAAAAAAAAAAAAAAAAAAAAAAAAAAACATTAATTTTAACATTAATAAATAAAATCTTTATTATAAATAATTATACAAATTATTATTGGACAGTATAGATCCGTCAGTTTAGTGATTCCCAAGTCAAACTTTAATGTTGTTTATTAACCATATTGTCATATAAACCCTTTTCTTTCTTTTTTTTTAAATCTTTAATATAAACCCTGCCCCTTTCGCTAGGTCCATGACAATACCCAAATAGGGGAACTCGTAAAATAAAATATTAACTTTATAATGAAACAAAAAAAAAAAAAAAAAAAAAAGAGGAAAGAAAAGAAGAAGAGAAAGAAATATTAATCACTCGATTTTGAAGAAACGATTCGTTTATATGAAAATGAAGTCACTGAATCAGCGGTCTGATTATAATAACCAGATATCAACGGAGCTTTGAGTTTTTTTCCTTATTATGCAAGCACTTGTTGGAAAGTATTAGAAAGTATAAATATCTGCTAAATTAACAGGAAAGCCCATTAACGAAGTTGTGAGTACGATTCCGGTAAAGCGAGCTATTAAGAAGACCAGTCCTCACAGCCTTCTTAATCATTAAATCGATCAAAATTAATTCAAGTTCAATGGCAATAAAATAAAGGCATTTTTTTTTTTTTTTTTTATATATATATATATATATATATATATATATAATTAAATGAACTCAACAAATATAACAATAATAAACACATATATTGAAACTTCACCAATGCACATCGAACACAGCTTCGTTTATCGCTAAACTTGAATATGAACATTCCATTAAACTACCACATACGAAATGTTTACAGAGCATAAATTTCTTTCATAATAAATAATATGAGATTTTGCTTCTTTGTAGTATCGTTCTGAAATGTATTCCGTTATATTCCTCTGTTTGATAGAGAATAAAGTATGTAAAAAATTAATAAATTTTCATATATCTACCATTACCAGTGAATGCAGATAATTCATTCTTGAACGATTTTTTCTACATAAATTTAATCTTAAAACAACTTCAGTATATTTAAAAAAAAATAAATTGTTATAAAAATGACTTTAAAACAAGCATCAAGCATTGTGTTATCTAGAAGCTTTAAATTACTTTTGAAATTTTTGTTTTAATAAAAACTCTCCTACAATCTTTTATCAAAACCAATTGCTTGGTTTTGACAAAACACCAAATCTATTTGGTTAACAAACTAATTAGATGAAAACAAATAAATTTATGATTGTACATTTCAATTTATAATTTTCTAAAACTTTCCATATGTAATCACAACTTTATAAAAATGTTAGATGGTAATTGTTATCGCTTAGTTTTTGATAATGATAACTAAATTAATTCAGAAAAAAGAAATCTATTAAAAATCTCAAATACTCATTCTATGTAGCGTATCCATGAATTAAATATATTATTGTATTTTTATGACTGAGTAAATAAGGAAATAATTGCGTATGTCTTCCATAAGATTAAGACGAATTTTTGCAAATATATATATTTTTTTTTTTATTACTATTCCAAAC
This sequence comes from Euschistus heros, assembly GCA_003667255.2. Lineage (NCBI taxonomy): Eukaryota > Metazoa > Arthropoda > Insecta > Hemiptera > Pentatomidae > Euschistus > Euschistus heros. The sequence goes on along the minus strand of RCWM02000105.1, from coordinate 67,419 downwards.
ATTTCGAAATTGATTGCCAACATTTTTTTTTTTCTAAAACCGTTTTGTTGTTATATTTTATTTCTTAAAAGATTTCTTTGCAATTTTTAAAACTTAACATCTCAAATCAAATGTTAACAAGTCTGAAAAAACTATCAGCTTAAAATTATTTACAAAACTATTGCTAAACGATGTATTATATTAAAATAACAATGTCATTGCGTGAAATCTTGAAACCCCATGACCTAACCGTTTAGTTGTCTAAGAAAACAAACGGGTGCCATGACATTGGAAATGAATACATAATGATTTTTTTTTTTTTTTTTTTTTTTTTTTTTGTAGAAATCACTTTTCTTTTTTACTCATAAGACCAGTTTGGACCTGGTGTGTAATTTTAATGTGATCTCGACTTTTTTTTTTCTTGCCTGATATCCATAAACCTACATACTTACTTACATAATTTTCTTGAACCAAAGAGTTTGTTTTTTGCATTTCCAAAAATAAAGAAGAAAAAAATACAACTTCAATACTTTCGATAGAAACTGAAACTGAATTTTGTAATCAATTTTAAAATAACGGTTGAAACATTTTTAATTTTTAAAAATCAGACTGTATCTCAAAGTGACACAACTCAAAAATCTGTATTTTTGAGTTATCATCATGGTTATGTTCAGTAGTTTTTGAAATGTCAAAAATGTACCGAATAAACCTCAAGTCCCTCCTGATATATCTCACTTGCGTTTGGGATTAAAAGATAATTCAGCTACACTTTTGATATTTCATTTAAGACGGCGCAATTATACCTTTTTTTTAATTCAGATTTTTGAGCTTTGTCACTTTTGAAATACATGTGCGAAATTTTAAAGTAAATGTTCCACTTCAAGTGAGAGGAAAACTTTAATAAACGAAATTCTAACATAAATCGGGTATAAAGTTAAATTAAAATCAAAATAACAAACTTATGGTAACAATAAAATCAAACTAATATGGTAGTAAGTAGCAAGAAATTGACTGAAACTTTTCATAAAATTCTTAAATTTGTGTATAAAAACTTTGACATAAATTTTTATCACAATGTAAACCTCCAAACAATTTGTTTTTCTCAAAAATAACTACCGATAATTTTCTAAGGCAACTGAAAAGAAGATGACGATTAGAGCTTTTAACAGTCCTTGAGGAGCAATAGTGGGTAATTTAATCAGGATAATTGATATTTTTTAATCATTTTCTTTGTGAACGCGAATGCAAATGAAATAATAGAAATATTTTTAAAATATTCTCACTAGTATAAATCCTAATTAAATTCACAAAACAAAATAATCTACTATTTGCTGGAAGCTTATAGCAACTTTGAAAGCAAAATAATAGTGACAATCATATCCAAAAATACTCAAAATAAATTAGTACATTTCAGATTGATCTAAAAATTAATGTTTAAAATTAGAATTTTATATTCATTTAACAGATACTAAGGAAAATTTTTTCCTCCCCGTTAGCTGATAACATCAACTATTTTGTATCATTGTAGGATATTATTAATAGTAATAATTTTGATTTATTTTAGTGTAAAATCTACCGATAAAGTCGCTTCCAATATATCTCAAGTTCTCAAAGACTCGTTCTAGTCATCCAGGTTTAGTAAAATATTTTATAAATTAATTCGGATTAAACTTTCACTCAAATTTTAATTTTTTTTTTTTTTTTTTTTTTTTTTTTTTTTTTAATGGTAGTATATGTTTTTACGGGCACTAACTGGGTTTTAAGAATTTAACACCTCTTATAACAATTATAATTGTTACTCATTAATAACGAAAATTAATATTAATAATTAATATTAATTTTTATTTTTCAGACATAAAGTGGTAATTTTAATCATTAGGGGCTTTCACCAACCGAAAAATTATTAGTTCAATGTCTTCCTTCTGATGGTCGTTATGTCCTCAAGTATTACTCTTTGTGCTTCTAATTTTGCCAAGGGTATTTCTATAAATATGGTATATAAATATGAATTCTTTAGAGCTCCTAATTACATTAATTATAATTAATATTTATAATTTATTATTAATAATTTTAATATTATTCTAGTGCGACTCATTATTAACAAAAAATTCCAACAAAATCCACAAATATCAACCTCACCAGTAAGGACTACATCACCTACTTTACTTATCATAAACCTATATTAGCTATAACCGTAAAAAAATTGTACATACTGATCCTAACCGAATGTAAATATTAATTTATCCGAAAAACATGAACTATGTTTCCTTGCCTTTATCTTGAGAAAACATTTTTTAAATTAGTTTTAACTGAGCTTGTCTTTTTGAATTATATTATAATTTATTTTTTATTTGATATATCCAATCATTTGGTAAGACTGTTTACCAAAATCAATTTTCTTAAAAGATTGATTAATAATAAAGCTGAAAAGCTTTCCTACATGTTGACTATATCACCGATCAGAATCTACTTTCGACACTAGGTAAGGATGGTTGGATACTCACCAGAAGACGCATCCTGAACACCGGGATCTTTCTGACTGAGGCCCAAGCGAGCTCCGCGACCACAATATCCCGCCCTCCCCACCAACCCCCCAGTTTCTACACCCCCGCCACTCCTTTCTCCGTTGGCGTCGTTTAGGAAGTGGACCCGGGAATGGATATGATGGATCTGGACATCACCCTTGCCCGGCGTCCTAGCTCATACTTCCGAGTGTACCTCGGGCAGGTTTTGACCGAGAGTTATGGTCTGCTTTCAGATGCCTAGGGAGAAAGTCGTTGGACGAACAGTAACGAGGTTTTCTAGTAATTACCAACTTATAAACTACTTCTTTTTTTTCTTTTTTTTAGCACATCTGTCTCATCAACTTTATGATGACAGATCTGCAAGATACTTTGCATAGGAAATGTAGTAGGAACACTAAAACCGAAAACGAAGAACGTTCTTGTAATAGGATCGGATATGGCTTGTCAAAAAAAGGGAACATCCTTTCTTACATATTTTAGCGAATTTCTCTTTTAGGAGCTCGAAGGAATTCATATTTATATATGAGGTAGCCTGTCTTGAGCGATCGCAAAAATTAGAAATTTTTAAAATGAAGGTTAAGATATTTCAAGTCAGATCTTCAGTCGTCAAACCTCTTTATTTGACACACCTGATCTTCATTTGATAATAAAAAGATACCTCACATTTCTGCATTTTGTAATTACTTCGTTCACTTAGCTATTCTAGTCACGTTCTATATATTTAAAAACCTGTGTCATTAAAATGCACGAAGAGTCTACGAATCAAGTAAGGTTGTACTGTTTCTGGGCCAACGCATGTGCAAGGAGGTGACCGGGCCAGGAAATCTCGCAACCTCCAGCTTTTCCTCTGGTAATAGGTACCCACGTTATAGAGGCTGGGTTTGCCCCAGGAGGGTTTCCGACATTAGGATCGATTCTAGGCTGATTGAATAAAAATTATTTGCCTCAGCAGGATTCGATCCTGGGTCCAGGAGTGAGGAGGTCGATACCCTACTCACTAAGCTAACGTACCTTTTAAGTTATTTATTTACGATGTTGTTTATACCAACAATTTTTTTATTGATTCATTTGTGGAGGGACTGGCTTGGGTTTGGGGATCCTAGGCTTAGTGTATATAAACATGAATTTGTATATATTGTACATTTAATTATATTTCTCTTCCTACTTTATTCATTTTTTTACTCTACACATTGTATGAATAGATTCATGAGCATCTAGGGAGTCTGTAATATTTACCCAATAAAAGCTTTCTTCTTCTAAAAAAAATATTGAAATTTACTTTATTTAAAGAATATAACTAATTTCTTAGGAGGGTAAGAAAAATGTGAAACGACTGGTGAAAAAATTTAGTGTAGCGTTTTAAAATCTAGAAATTTAATTGGAAAGCAATCTATGTCAAAAAGTCCCAATGCCATCTCATTTCCATATGTCAAAGAGAACTGTCGGGAATCAATTAGGTATCAAGGTTTTGATCTACTCGATTTGAGTGCATGTGGAAAAATAATTGGAAGTCCAGCGTAATTGCTCATGACCGGGCTACCCCATATCCAAATATCTTGATGCCAAGTTTGTTTTAAATATTTAAAATCCACATCGAACATTTATTTGGTTTATTTATATTTAAGCAACTGTGTATGTCAATAAATAGTTTACTAAAAAAAATTTTTTTGATTGGTTTATATTTGATCCAATTTCTAATTTTTTTTTTTTTTTTTTTTTTTAATACTTTTTCTACTAGATTATCTTTAGGTGAAAGGTTTTCTCCCAAAAGTAGTTAAATCACATTGAAAACGGCCATATAAAAAATAAGGCCTCTTCCTATTTCAGCCAAACCTTTACCTTTATTGACCATCAGTGAAAAAAGTTGAAAATCGGAAGTTGAAAAGCTGGTATTAGATTTCTACGCTTCATTTAGACTAATTAGTTATTTAAAAACAGCATTTTTTGGGAATTGTGCTCATTAATTCGGCCAATATCTGTCCCTTAAGTCGTGGAGCAGGAGAGTATTGGTTTATTGCAGACAGAAGTATGTTTTTTTTTTTTCCTATATAGTAAGTTTGTTTTTTGAGGTGTAACGCCCTGAAGTACTCAAAATAGTGCTGACAGGTCGGTTATCCTAGAGGTTACCTACCTATTCTAGTGAGAGCAAGAAGGCCAAGATTGATTCCAGGGGTCTCGATGACCGAGGACGTTGGGGCAAGGGTCTCAGAAGGTACAGAAGGTCGTGGGTTTGAATCCCACCCGGAGCAGTTGAAGTCTATTTCAAGTTGAACCTACTCACCCTACTAGAAGAGGTTGATAATCTGTTAACCTTCCTTCCTGCCTTAGTTAGAATACATAAAAACGTTGAGCTATAACAAACAAACAAACAAACAAGATTCATTCCGCGAAGTACGTCACAAAATCAATTAATTGCTGTTACGAGGATAATTAGGAATTTGACACTATAACATACTTATAATAAATTATACTTTTATACCCTGATTTTCCCATATCCGGATTAATAAGAGCGAGATGAAGGTCTACTGTATTAGTGTTCATACCAAATCAACAAAACATTGGACAATAATATCATCGTAAATAATTTCCTATGTCAGTTAATATTGAGGGTTTTGAATATTAATTAATTATAGATAGGAGAAATTTTATATCATAGATCAGCTTTCTTTATATCCAAATATGATTGCTCACATAGACGACATTATTGTTTGTTTAGCTAGTCACTTGCCCTGGTTGTATCCAAGGAAGCGGAATCGCTTACGAGGAATGAGCGAAACTTTATCAAAGAACACTGCAAGATTTTTGCGATTTATTCATACGCTCAGCTCAAGAACAAAAACAACCATTAAGATCAGGTTGGCACATGGATCAGATTGTGGGCCAACTATTCAAAATATTGAAGTGTTGCGCTATTTCATAACATGTGCTATTATGATTGGTTCCGTTTAATTATTCTGGCCTCAAATACCAGGAGATTGCCAGTTTTTTTATAGTTTGTTTATCTTGGATAAGTAATTTTCAAACTCTAAAAACTAAACTATGTGTTTATTACAGCGTCGGTCAGAGAAGTAGAACACCATAAGAAATACAAGGTTGTCAACAGAAGAGAGATTGTGAACAGTTTAATTTGTTATTAATTGATTTCATCGTTAGACTAACAAACAAAATACAATAAACTCTCGAATATCCGCCGGTAGATTATAAACTTTGCGAATTATCCACCATATATCTATTTTTTTTTTTTAAACCTGTAATAGTACATTTTCTTTGTTTGTAATGTTTATAGAAAATGTTTCTATATTTTGTTCTCAACACAGGAATAAATTAATTAGGTTTGTAATTAAATATTACAATGAAACATATAATTTTTAATTTAAAAAAAAAAATAGTATATTCAATGATTTGTTTTTTAGCATATAGATAGTTGATTAAAATTGTTCCAACACTTTTTGTGTTGATATGTATCCTTTTACACCTTTTTCCAGACTATCCGTTGAATTGGATATTCCGTGATGGCGGATATTCTAATCTGCGGATAATCGGGCGTTTACTTTAACTCGACGAATTCTTTTTTTCTATGTATTGTAATTATATATCTTGTAGGTTTTTTGTCCCGAAAATTTGAGATGCACAAGTCCATAAATGTTTCAGTAAGAAACTAGTATTTATTCGTATATTAATAGTATTTATTCGTATATTAATAGTATTTATTCGTATATTATTAGTATTTATTGGTATATTACAAGTATTTATTCGTTGTATGATTTTTGGAGTCGATCGTTTGCCTTAGTTGAAGCAGAGGCGTTTCATTTTCACGTGAGGGCACATTTTTATTTATTTTATTCTAAATACGATTTTAATTCTTACACAATTTTCTGGAACCTAAGGGTTTGTTTTTGCGTTTTCTAAAAAATAAAACAAAATAAAATTAATATGGAAGTTCATAACAACAAATTGACTGAAACTAGTCATAAAATTCTTAATCCTAATAAATGGATAAATATATAAAAACATTCTTTAATTTATGTATAAAAACTTTGATATACTTTTTTATTTTGAACATTAATAGAAAACTTAAGCCCCCAAACAATTTGTTTTTCTCCAAATATACTTCTGATAATATTCCAAGGTGTCCAAATTGAAGATGACCACTGTATATTTTGACACACTGGAGTGGAGAGCTATAAAGGTTTAATCAGGATAATCGTTATTTCTTATTTATTTTCAGTGTAGATGGACACAGTTTTATTTATTTTATTTTAAATAAGATTGTAATTGTAAAAAAAAAAATTAAATTGCTTCCATAATGCATTGTTATCCTTTGTTTGATGTATCGAATGAGGTTGGGTTACTAATTCAGTACTCAATGCATCTCCACTTTACATGCCAATCTCATAATTGGTCTTGCCTCAGTCACGTAAACAATGAGCTTAGGTATTGACGCGTTTGAGCCAAGGAAAGTTTCCAGTGGCTGAAAGTGAGTGGATGGACGACAGCGAAAGGCATCTAGAGGCCATCCTTGGGGTTTGACCACTCAGAGCGAAGGCTTCGACACCTGAAGAATGAGGTATATTTTTAGTAAATATTTAGTATAATTAATAAGAATACGACCCATCAAGAAAGCTGTGTGCAAAAAAGTTATCTAGAATCGGATAAACGAGATTCTCAAAAATATTATATGAGAATACAATAGGCAAGATACATTTCTCATTTATATATCATACTCATTGGTACATATAGTAGAACCTCACTAATCCGACCCCCAAGGGGCCAAGAATTAGATTTAATCCTCAATCTGTTGTCATTAAGCCAATCTTTAGATAATATTTAAAGGCATTAAATTATCTTTTGATTTGACCTTCACTAAAAAGAACATCATGAGCGAAGGTAGTCAACATTTTTTAATTTATCAGTTTTTAACTGACTTTATTGATCCTTATAAAAGCTGTTCAAAGCAAAGGAAAGCTAAATGAAAATAAGTTATTAATCGAGAAAAAAAAACTTGTTTGCGGTATGTTTGTATAAAAAAATTGAATTATGTTGTAGGAGACTCATTTCCAATTCATCTTTTGGGGTAAACAGATTTTTGATAAGATTCAGTCGGTAACTCAACAAATAGGCGGTAACTCTTCTTTATTATGTATTTATTAAAATAGTTGACAAAAATATATCTTTCATCTATTTTCTTTTCAATTTGCCTTTTATTTTCCATTGAATAGTGTTCATTTATTCTACCGGTGAGCTACGATGTACCTTGTAGCGGAGTACTAACTGAAACCATAGACAAAATATTCTATTAAATTAAACATAAAAACCGCCTGAGCTGTACGTCATTGTGTATAAGAAATATTATAAATTACTTCATTCCATCATTACCCCAGATTACCATATTTTACGACAGAGTTCTTACATAATAAATCTCTTCGGTAAAAAGTCAAAGCGTTAAATGTCCCGTTTAACTGCCCTTATTTATCGGTCCTAATTGGCAGACTAAATACCTCAAAATATGCCTATTAACTCAAGCAATCTTCTTATTCTCAATTACTTTTTTCTGTATGGAAATGTTACGGAATGAGAAGTTTAATTCAGTAGCGGCGTGGAGGAACTAGTTCTTTCGTCGATTTTTACAAACAGGGTTAATTTTTTATGTTGTTGATCTTAAGTCTTTTTTTTGAGAGATGTAACATGAAATGATAACGAATTGTATTTAATGAAAGTACGTTGTTTTACGATTTATATGGTGCTTGTGTTAAAACCTCATTTATTATTTTCTAGAATAAACAATCATTATTTGCTAAAAAAAAAAAAAAAAATTAATAAATAATAATAATAATTTTCTGCTATAAAAAATAATTCGCGACAACAAATTTATATAATCAAAGGAACCTGAAATGAAATGAAATGAATGAAAATGAAAAAATAAACTTTATTCTGGGACTTACTGTTCCCTAAGAATAACAAAATTGTGTCATAAAATGGTCTGGCATATATATTTTCATACAAAGGTATTTATATATGAGGGACAATAGACATGCAAATACAGTTAAGTAAATAATTGTCTAAATAACTTTAGTAAATAAGATAACATAAGAAGGATAAATGAAATAATACTAAAAAAATAAAATAAAATAAAATAAATAACCCTGAGAAAATGAGAAAAGATATATACAGGGGATGGGCTATGTCTATATGTACATTGGATGAAGAAAATATTTACAGAGATTAGGATATATACTTATATACACTGCACTCATTCACTTATAAACCTATACACACAACTATACACATATGAATTGTCGATAGATAAAATTTCTTTGTTAAGGAAAAACATTTAAAGTAAAAAATAAAAATAAAAATAAGAAAAAAGAATTTTTATAAAAAAATAAATAAAATCATTATTTACCAATGTGGAACAAATAAAAGATTATTATTATATGAAAGAAAATTTATGAGTCAATTCACCGGTATCAAATTTATTAGATTTGATCATATTTAATAAGAATTACTGTTCATATTGACTGGCATCTGACTGGGATAAGAGGAGATATTGGAAAAGGAGTGTTTTAAATGAGCTTAAGGAAGGGGCATGTCTTATTTCAGGAGGGAGGGTGTTCCAGAGGGTAGTGGATCGGGCTAGGAAGGAATGCTGGTATAATGTTGTTCTATGGAAAGGCAAGTATAGGTCAGAGGAACGTGATCTTGTTGTGAATCGGGAGTAGAAGGAAGATTTAAATTTCAACAGATTATAAATGTAGGATGGGCGATGGTGATAAATGACTTGATAAAGGAATGAACCTAGGAAATATGATTTGCGGGTGGATGGGTAGAGCCACTTCAAGTCTATGTACAGGTGTGAGACATGGAAACGCCTCGGGGTTCCAAAAACAAATCGAACGAAGCAATTCATAATTCGTTTTAACCTCTCTTGGAGACCCACATAGAGACCCCCAAACACCACGCAGCCATAGAATATTTGCGGAAGATTGATTGTCTAAAAGGTGCAGAAATAAATTATTTTTAAAGGAAGTTATGGAAGCTGCTTTATGAATAGAAGTGGGTAGGGAATTCCAGAAGGAGGTAGCACGAATGATGAAGGATTTGTCAAAGGAAGCAGATTTATGTGAGGGGATAAGGTTGGAATCTAGTGTTTAGGAGGTGGATAGAAGAACGCAGAGTTTGTTTGTTTATTTCGTTTAACGTCACTTTATGCTGCTATGGCTAATCGGACGATGCTACGGTGGGAGTCCTAAATTTTGCCTATCCAGGTATAATTAGGATAGGGATTTTTAACGAGTACCTGACATCGCACAGGCTCGGGACCCCCATTTTACGTCCCTTCCGAAGGGTCCCATTTAACGCAGAGTTAAACCTGTCAATAAACGTGAAGATAAGACACTACAATACGGTCATACTGTACGGAACGGAAACCGCTTCCTTCCCCAGCCTAAGGAAAATGTTAGGGATAGAAAGAATTTACAGCCTAAAGAAGACACAAGAAGAAATAAATGGTTTGGAAACGGACATAAGAACAAGAAGATTAAAGTTCTATGGGCATATAGTGAGGATGCACCCAAAGAGATTAAATAGAAAAATCTTCAATAAAATGAGAGGATACAAGAGTGCTGGAGGGTATGTAAAACAGATGAAGGAAGAAACAGAGACTGAAAATAACAGACCAAGACTGTTTCAACAGGGATGACTCTAGGAAAATACTAAAAGAAATTAAGGTCCTTGTGGGAAAGAGAGATGCGAGAAAAGAAACAGCGTGGACCGAGGAAAGAAGGAAGGAGCAGTCGGAAAGAATGAGGAAAAGGTGGGAAGAGAAGTGGTATGAAAAGAAGTGAAAATAATGATATTCAAGTGGTCCTTAGGCCGTTCCATGAAGAAAAAAAAACAATTACTTGATCCAGATACTTTTACAGTACAGATAAACATCCAAAAGTAACTATGAAGCTTTAATTCCATAAAAATAATATGGTTAGGTGTAGAAAAAATTTTATGAAGAAGATTGTCTGACATAAATTCAGGTGTGAGAAAAAACATCTTCAAATTAAATCAAATTTAATGCTGTGGCGACATCCCGGCTTACATTGCCAGCCTTCTTAAAGACAATAAATAACAAAATGAAGAGTATGACGAAGAAGATAAATTGCAATATAATACTAACTTAATAGTTACAATGTTTCTATGCTTACATATGGATATATTAAAATAATAATAACAATAAGTAGTGAATACAACAATGCTAATTGTAATAAAATCCGATACTTGTCTTAGGAACTTTCCGATTTCTCGGAAAGACACTGTTGTCTTTTGGCTGGAGGCTTATAATTTTCTTAAGCAACGTTTTTTTCACTCAAAAAAAATGTTTATTAACATTATGACACGCTCTTGATCTGTTGTTCTTACTCGGATCGAAAATTTGCAGACAGTTTCCTGATCAGAAATTTAATAGAGAATATTTTTTATTATACAACATTAGTCACTAGGACTTAACGTTCAGCAGCTATACTGATCTGAATGAAGACAGTCACATTGTTAATTTAATTTAATTATTAATTTGATCCTTTTAATTCTAAAACGTAAATTGGGAAAATCAGTAGATCATAGATAGGCATCCATTACCTATTGTTTATCCAAGTCAGGGAGAACTTGAGTTTCTGTAATAGAGCTTTAATATATTTAGAAATATTCCAATGCTTATTCTTCGTAAAATAATTAAACTTAATTGCTCCGTAACTTGTTAAATATTATACTTAATTATTACTTTTTAATAACTAACTACAATTGATTTGAAATCGTTCGTTAAATTGTATTTAAACAAAACCTATCTGTTCCAACCCTTCACAGTTTCTCCTTTTGATTCCTTTATTCAAATCTCTTCTTTCCTATCCAGTCTCTTTAATTAACCCGGTTCTCCCATTATTAAACCTGTCCTTATTCTCCTCTGTACGTACCGTTTCTTTAGTTTTTTTTATTGTTGCTTTCTCTGTTCTATTTAAGCGGTTAATTTCGGATCTTGTTAAAATTATTAATGAAAGAGATAATTTACCTAACGTATTGATTTATTAACTTAACATGTCATTTAAAAATTTAAAAACAGTCTCGAGTAAATTCATTGGATTTATGGACCAGCCTCTACACCCGATTTATATTTAATTTTAACACGCACAAGTAACTAAACAGTTTGACGAAAAACGCTATATGCAGTAACTTTTACAATACTTAATTTACTTTTTCGTAGCCAATTGTTTCTATTTAAGTGTCTTTTTCATTTGGATGCAAAATAGCATCTTTTTTTGAGGTATTTGCATTTTTTTTTTCTTAACGTTACTATAAGTATTTTTCTTTCGGGGAAACTAACAATAAGTTAATATTCAGTTTAAGTGCCCAAAAAAATATATTAAGAAAAAAACTTTAATATTCCTTTGCTAACTATTAACTATTAAAAATAAAAATTCATTTTCACAATCGAACGTGTGGTGAATTTAACGTGCTAAGAAGATTTTTGGGTAAAATTTAAAGGAAATAAGAAGTTACTGAGCGAAAACCTGAATAAAGTCGGAAACTTAGCGGTCAACCCTCTCCTCACTTTTCTATAAGGTTTGAAAACCTATATGAAAACCAAGGGTTTTCATTACAGGCCATGTATATAAAACATGTGAAATTTTATTAATTTTCGTGGAAAGTTTTCGTCTTAAATTGGGAAAAGTCAGGAATAACAATTCCACTTACGGTCATTTTTTTTTCTGATATAACCTTGTGAGCTGCACACACTACTATACTTTGTTTTCGATAATATTTATCAATTAGGGATTTAAATAATATAATTGTTTAAGTAGCAGAGATAGGAGCTATGTAGGTTTTTCTGCACATTTTTTTCGGTTTTGAAAGAAACTCATCAATTATTTTTTAAGATAGAATGACGCAGAATATGGAAGAGCAGAACAGTTTTACACCTTCGAATACCTCATCCCTTTTAAGTACTCCCCCATCCGGGAGCGGCTGCCTAGGGAAGGTTGCTATAGGGTGTGAACTGTACATCACCTTTATCTGTAGGTGTGGGGTATATGTAGGATGTTGTATTTGTGTACTGTTTAAGAGTCGGAGTAATTGTTCCCCCAATCTGGAGGGCCAGTTGCTACCCACGGTGCAATTACTGGGCGATGGGGACCGCCAACTCCATTTATATATAGGTATTTCCTGAAAGGAGATGAAGCTGTATTTCTAGGCAAAGTGGTGAGGATGCTGACAGGGGGTTTAATCATTCGCCCCTAATAATTTGAAAACCCAAATAAATTTGGAAACTCACTCAATGAATCCAAAATAAAATATATAAGAACAAAGAAAGGAATTGAGGAAGGATATAGAGAAGCGGCCATAAAATTAGAAAATTTCACCTTGGAGAACGAGGTTTCCAGGTAAATGCAAACAATGAAATGTAATTGAAAATCCAAAGAAGATTGATGGCGGGAAAAGGATGTTTGCATGCAAATGTATCAAATCAAACTGTATAAAACTCTGATACCCCGTCTTAACATACGCTTCAACGAGTGTTGGATTATGAAAGAAAAACAAGATAATTAGGATTGATGAATTAATTGCCACTTCTATTAATAAATTAAGATTAAATAAAATAATCTCAATAGAAGTGGCAATTAATTCATCAATCCTAATTGTATTGATCCTTCTATACCATCATGCGTACCTCAAGTGAGAAAAACAAGAGCTCATAGAGAAAGCATTTGAACGCAGAATACTGCGGAGAATATTTGCAGGAATACTTTCCAATAACTCGTGAAGGCAGCGATCCAACATACAGGTTATTACACTGTATAAAGGTATAAATACAGTAAGGCTGATAAAAAGACTCCGTTTGGCTGGACACATCGCACGTATGGGGACCAATGAAATAGCGAGAAAACTTCTTGAAGAACAATTATTTGGGCCGAGAAGGGTTGGCAGACTGAGGCTTCGATGTACGCGCGGTGTGGAAGAAGACGCTCGGACCATCTTGCACTTCCAAAATTGGAGAGCAGCTACAAATAGACGGGATGACTGGCGGTTGAACCTACAGGAGGCCTCGTCCCCATGCAGGATGTTGAGCCATTTATGTATGTAAGTAAATATGTAGTTGGAAAATTTAGAGTTTGAGCTACTTCAGTAAAAAAAATTGTAATATTGCATTTTAATCAAAGAGCTAGTAAAATTTTTAGAAACAATACCACTACATTTTAATAAGAAATTGGGATTTTCTCAATAAATTGGAATTTTCCCAACGAATTAAAAAAGTCGGTCGAAATTGGTGGGATAACTAGTCAAAATTGCTGGGAAGTATAAATGGTTGTCTTTATATTATAAGTCGTAACATCGTTTGTGATACGTTCGTTGCCTGTTGAAATGGGTGTCTGGTTCACTGATAACTTCCTGAATCTAAATAGTAATCAATACATCTTCAGAACGTTCTTTAAGCACTTCTTCGCTGTAAGGATGGCTAAAGTGGAACAGGCCATCTGAAGAGGCGACAGTTAGAAACACTATTGCCGTATGTTAGCGCATTAGTGAAAAGTGACAATCGCTTTCGAACCCTTGGCAATGCTTTGTGGGGCAGCGAGAGTAGAGTTCTTCTTAACAGTAACTTTGCATTCAGCGCTCGCAGATATTCTTTTCGGATTGGAAATTGTTTAACGCTTGGTAAACATCATGGCGGTTTAGATAGCGTGCAGAATCGAAACATTTAAAGGTATCGCTGAAACATATACCCAGAAATTAAAAGAGTTTATCCTGTTTGTGAAGGTTTTCATTTATCCAGTTTGCCATAATTAAAAAAAAAAAAAAAAAAAAAAAAAAAAAGTTTAAGGATTTGATTCAGATTGAATTCATCCGAAAATTTTTGATTATGGGAAAAATTAATTAATTGGTAAATTATTATGTTGTATCAAGCATTATACTATTCAGTATTCTAGGCAATTTTTAAATTTAAATTACCGATGAAACTAATTAAAAGTAGTAGAGAAAAAAACTAGTACTACCATTTTTTTCGTCAGTTAGTTTTACAGTTTATTAAAAATAAACATTTTAAAATTTAAAGATAAATTAAAGATTAAAAAACAACATTACACATCAAGTACCACTGATAAGACAACTATAATAAACCCAAATAAATTCAGTTTTACTCTTCTAAAAATATGTTATAATTACACAGGTCTGCAAACTAATACCTACTTATTGAAAGTTATTGATATTTTTATAGCTGATTTTTATGTAATTTTCTGAGCTGAATTCAAAAATGCAATCCATATTTTTCTATCACATCAGGTTATCCCACAAACAAGGAATGTGTTTTGAGGAGAAAAAAAACAAATTTAACCCAATTTTCATTTTTTATTTTTCTATTTTTATTTTATTTTTTGTTAAGTTATAGGTTATTAAACACAAAAGAAATATTACAATTTACATCTACACGAAAGAATATTAAAAATTGGAATAATTTCAGACTTAACAGTCCTAATAGTGGCGCATTCGCTTCCCATGTCTGCAACCATTGACTTATAATTTGGGTCCTTTTTATTTCCAAGGAAACTGGTTAAAACTAATTTTAAAGATGCCCATGCCACTTTTTCATTTGTTTCCATTTAATTCTTACAGTTGGTATCTCTCATAAGTTTTCTTATGTCAGTCCCGACAAACACTCCTTTTATCTTTGCCTCAGAAAACTGGTCACAAAGGTATCGAAAATCTTTTGGTAATGCCTTCACAAATTGCATGAAAGTGATGCAGCTAAGCTTGTAGATTCTAGTTCAACCAGTCTAATATAGAAATGGCTATGACAAAAATCTTATAACATCCTCACACTAAATTTTAAAAGCATTTCAAAGCTAATTTTAATAATTAATTTGGAATTACATCAATATTATTGTAAAACTTTATCATGCTCCTTATGCAAGAAAACGTTAAATAGCAAAAACTTTTCTTGCTGATTGTGACAAAGCTTTATGTGATGGAATATTTTCTCTATTTTTCCTGTAATCAGCGCTGAAAATACTATAAAGTTCACTGATTATATTTGAGAAAATTTTTCTGTCACAGACCTGAGTTATTAACTTACTGGTTGTAGGTCTCTGACCTTCGTTTGAATTTTCAAATAATGTTGTTTAAACTTTCACACTTCTTATAATTCTACAAATGTTAGAATGATTGTCAAATAGCTATTATGTACTAAATATTTTAAAAAAATACACTTATAACACATTTTATACAAACAATTTTTATTACAAAGGAATATCAGGATTTATTCTGTGCTTTAATTGCTGTGTTGCAGTTTATTAAATAGCCTTTTGTTTTGTTGTTTTTTTTTTTAATTTAATTTTATTCTTCTTTTGTAGAATGTTATTTTTATTTTATTTAAAAATATTAAAGTAAGTCATTCCAGAACATAAATAATATTGATAATTATTATATATCAGCAAACAACTGGAGTTAAATAGGAATTTTCAAAATAAAATTTGAAGAAGATTTATTTTTGAAGAAAATACAAATAAAATATTTTAACTACTCACTAATAAGTTGAATCATATACACGCTATGAGGGTCTAGAATGAATAAAAATTAATTTTATAAGAATAATCATAATGAACAATATTAAGACAATTTAGCTGCTGAAATTTTCAATATGAATAAATGAAACTATATTTGCAATAACAAAATTATTAATTAAGGATGTAAAGAACACATTCAATGAAAAAGAACAAAAAATACTAAATAATAAGTTTTGCAGATGAATGACAAATTTTGGTACGATATTTTAATAATAATATGAATGCAAATAAATATTAATATTCCATTCTATAAAACCCACACCTCTTATTTATAATAGAGTTACACACGCTTCACTTATTTTTATTATTTAGAGCCTAACAACTTTTTATTTAGAAAAGACAAAATTCCTTACAATAATATTGAAGTGTTCTATATTCTGAACAAGTGTAATCATATAATATTGAAAAAAACCTTCCTCTAAATGGGTTATTTTAAATAAAACTTACAGCTTTAATAACATCAAATACTGTTTGCAGATCTTTGCCCATAGAACTTTTAAAACAGATGATTAATTGTCAATGAATTACGCAATGGATTCATACTAGACAAGTAGCCACCACACTAATACAATAGAACTTAATGGGTCTCGGCGCACTCGCTAATGTTGGTCTTGGGTTCCAATCCTCTCTAAGCTGATTAAAATTTATTTCGCAGCGAAACCATAAAGTGAATCAGGACCTTCCCACATTGGCTAGAATAGGATCCTTCCTGCCCAAGTTTGAGTACATAAGGACATTAAACCCCAATAAATCACCAAAACCTTTTTTTAATTAACGTGCCTCCCTTGCAATAATCGTCCTACAGGTTGAAAACTAACACAATAGAATCTTGAATTTCCCTTAAATCTGAACCTCATACAACATTTTTTGTTTTGTATTAACTTGATACATTTGATGGCAAATGCCAAGAGTAGTCTTTATTGTACTAGTATTACTACTATAAGTACATGTATATATATATTATATTGTTTAATAAAGACATTATTATTATTGATTCACACGTCTTACAATAATGACAATCAACAAATGTACTGGAATAGAAAAAGACAAAGGTAAAAAATTATATGTGGGGCAAGATGCAAATCAAAAACCATTTGTACCTCTTCTTGACTTAATATCGAGGCTCTTTTTAGTAAATATGGTTAGTAAAAACTTTATTTTAATAAATTTTAGTTTTGATAATTTTTCATCAGTTTTATTTCATTTTCTCATACAAATTTTGATAATCAGAGTTTCTGATAGTTTCAAGGTGGTCACAGTCCAATTACCCACTAATTATTGATTGACATATAAACTACTTGACATAATTTTTTATAGTTTAAAGATTTGTAGGAAGTCAACACTCTAAAATATTTGTTGATTTTTAGTTGGTACCAAAAGAATGACCAATTAACTATACAAGTGATTTTATTAACAGTTATTATTACTTAGCTGTGGTAAGAAAGTTTCAAAATATATCTTGTATTTCTAATTGAGACAATGAAACATAAATCACATTATCCTATAATGAAAGACAAACAGAAGACAACAGAGTGAGTACTCACATTTCAACTTAAAATGTTATGATTCATGTAATAAAAAATAAAAATAGTTTGATCTTTCATCTTTATTACTAATCATTGTTCTATAGAGATAGATTGATTGTATATTAAGGCTAAATGTCCTCAACTAGGGCAGGAAGGACAGGTTATTCAACAGGTTACCACCCTATTCTAGCCACAGTGAGAAGGACAAGATTGATTCCAAAGATTTTTGAGATTTTTTAATCTTTTTTTAGGTACACCATAAAGTTCAACCCACCCAGGTAGGATTCGAACCCTTGACCTTCTGTACCAGGCTTGCTAAGAGCCTTATCCCAACCAGCCCCACAGATGATAATGAACAAATGATAGATGATAGAGGAACAAAATGTTTAAAAAAGAAAAATTAAAAGAAAATGTCACTGTTTATTAAAACAAAATTATATACAAAACTAGTTACTATATACAATGATCAAATAAAATTAATCTTGAAATTATTACAAACATATCACACAAAATAAGGTACACATAATTAAATGTTTTGAGAAATAAAATAAAAATCTGTAACTTACAAATGGGAAAAATCGTATGATACATATAGTTAGCGTAACTGGTTAATTCAAAGATATTACCTATCTATACATTAATATCTAAAGCTAACATTAAAACATCAATTTAATTAGAAATACACACTATTCATGATTGGAAATAGGCATAGAAGGCAAGAAAGAAAAAAAAATAGGGATTAAAAACAAAGCATTAAATATGAAGCTAAGTCGAAAAGAATAATCTCCAATAGAAATATATTGAACGAACTTCCAAACCTAATGTGAAAATTCTTACAAGTTTTGAGTGAATTATTATTCTTAATAATCAAATCCTAAACTAAAAAGATACACAAAAACCATATCTCTTTGTCATTTGTGCACAAACAAAAAAAAATTCCACAATTCACACACAGTTTACAATTACATGTTAAATCGATTTCTGTAACTTCGTAATTTACATATAGCCTTCTAATTGCTCCGAACTTATAAATTAAAAATTATTAATTAAAATGAATCTCCACTAATATGATTAAAAATATATTTACAAAATATAAATAAAATATAACATAAAGGAATCATATAACAGTTAAATCTGGTAAGATAAACAAAAAAAATGCATAAATTGCAAGTTGTGGAATAGCATAGCTTTCTGGCATTTTAAAAAGTACGAGCAATCCAACTATTATAGTAATTAAATCAAAAAATTAATTTTTAAATAGTCAGAAAAATTTAAGAGCACGTATTGTATATAAGGTGGTTACAACTTGCAAATTACACAAGATTTAACCATTGTGAAAAATTTACAAAAGCTAAAGCTAAGCATTGAAAAGTTTAGCATAGCTGAAAAATAACTACAAAAATAATAAAGCATAATAAAAGCAAAAAAAAATATATTAACACATTTGTACAATGTTAAAAAATTAAAATATATTAATTTTTAAAAAATAATAAATAAATTATATCATTTTTAATGACTAAATCTATAACAACAAAGCTAAAGTCGAACAACAAAACAAAAAAGGTAAAGCATCAATTTGATCATAATCAATCCAAGCTCATTTCATTCCTTGTTCGTAAAAAAATAAATGTAAATATTTTGCAGTAATTTATTTTTAAGTAATTAATTATATATATAAATATATAACATAATTCAACAATGGATTTCAATTTTTAAATAAGAAGACCATGCTGAATATGGCAATAATGATTGTTATTACTTTTATATATCATGTTATCATCTGAGTAGATTGCTCCTTATGATAATGCACATAAATATGTAGCCATTAAATCCTTTTAAAATTAAATGTTTCATGAATTCTAAATTATTAAACAATAATCAATTAATAATAGTAGCATATTTTCAATCTTGGTAAATTGATGTTCAAACTGTGTTTCCTTGAATGATGTTCTACACTATCTTACCATATATTCAATCATTACACTAGTATGCATTAATATCATTTACCATTATCAATAAATTTTATTACTGGAATTAGTATTAAAACAAAATATTTGTAATTACCATTATACACAGAAAACTAAAAAATCAAAAACTGATACAAGGTCAGATCATTTATGCGAGAAAACTATGAAAATCCAAATATTCATAGTTTCTGAGATATTTTGGGAAACATGTCGCACACCTCCCACAACTCCTTCTAATTTCAAACATAATGAATATATTGTTTTTGAATCATCACTTTTTTAACCTAATGTATTATTAACAACATCTCTTTGAAATCAATGAGCATTTATTATAAATAATTATTAAGGATTTTGTTTAATTATCAAATAACATTAATTTGATTAATTTAATTATATATAATAATAAATTAATGAAATAGATATGTTTCTTTCATATGTATGGTAAATGTTTGGTAAATTTTTATTTTCTATTGCAGAAGGGTTATTCAAAAAAAAAAAAAAATTTGAATGCTGTTGGTCAACAACCCATTATTCATATCCACAGAAGTTTGGCAAATACAGTTTAACTGCCTATATAAATATGTAATCATTACAATGATTTATCACTGATTTGAAATCTCAATGTATCAACTGTTTTTTAGGTACTTTTATTTATAAGAAAAATTTTTTTGTTAACTCAGATAAAATTTCTATATACTTAATGAAAAATTATGGCAATACATAAAATTACATGAAAATATGTACATTTTTAATAATGTGAATTAGAAAAAATGCAGATGCTATTTTGCTAAAATTAGCATAATTTGAATGTTGGTTATAGACTAATATTGTCTTTATAAAATATGTAAGTACACATTTTATAAGTGATATTAAAAACTTAATTTATATAGTAAAATTGTAGATACATATGCCTCATTGACTAAAATGTTTTTTCTTTAACATTTGAATAATTTCTGCAACTATCTTTAAAAACCACAAAAGTTAATTAATTATAAAATTATTTATTTTTCAATATATTGATATTTCAGATCAAATATTTTTTAAATCAAGGAACCTTCAAGATGGATACATTGAGATTTGATTCTGTATGGTTTGACAATAAACAACAAACATGAGGATATTAGAGAAATACCAATCATTTACTTTTGCCATATAAGCATCGTCTTGAGCTAAATTAATAAGAATAACTAACATTTACAATTTTATTCAATTTCAAACAGAAACCATTTACACCTGTGTGGAATATCACAAAAAGAAACAACATACTTCATAACAGTCTAATAAATGATGGTAGATTAAGTAATGTTTAACACCCTTTGGGTATTTTTTTTCTCGCATTATTACTTGGTGCTTAAGTTTTCCAAAAAAAAAAAGAAGAAAACGTTAAATTTTCCAACACGCCAAGGAAATAATACGAGAAATTTATTATATTAATACAAATCTAAATTTATTCCTATTAAACACTCAAAGCTAGTGGAGGGCTATCGGTACTCTTGCAATTCCCACAAAACGTAAAAGGTCATATTCAAATAAATTAAGTAAATAGAAAAAAAAAAATTTAAGCGTAAAATTCTAACTATATTCTGTTTAAATATTAGTTAGAAAATGACTAAGCAGTTAAAATTGTAAATCGTACAAAAATATTTATACTATGCACAAGACATCAATTTCTTACAACACAGCCTTGTAGATGGAAACAAGAAATCTTCAAGTGTGGTGGACTATTAGTTTGCAGAATTACAACTAATTGAACTTGAGATTTATATTTCATACATAAAAATGAAAAATATATAAATAAAAATAATAATATAAATTTAATATATAACTAAATCGATAAAGATGAAAACTGACTAGCAATGAAAAAAAGAAATCTCTTGAGACAAGTGCTCCGTAACCTCTAGGCAATTTTTAAACATACCAATCCTGAAAATTTACTATTGAAAAAGTAGTCCTTCAAGATTTCAACTTATTAAGTGATACAGTAAGAAATGTGTAAGGCAAAAAAAAAAAAAAAATGCAAAACCCTACTTCTTGTTTCGCTTTATAGGGTAATAATGTAATCTTTTAAATTGAATTTATATGTAATTCAAGTCATTAAAAAAATCATAAGTGGTTGTTTTAAAAATTTAAGAACAAAAAATGCATTAGAGTTAATAAACTATTAAGAAACAATAAATTAATACCAAATAGAGAAATAATACAATTTATGCATCACATTAAATGCGATTTCTGTAGGTAAAATTAATGAAATAAAACTGATGTAATGATTTCATAATTTCAAAACCAGCTAAGTCCATTTTTTTTTTTAATTTTTCACAGCTGGTTAATAAAGGTAAAGGTCAGACTGGATTAGGAAGGGGGAAAATTTTTTGTATGACCGTTTTATATCTGATTTAACTACTTTTTTGAGAAAACCTTTCACCTAAAGATACTCTAGTAGAAAAACAATTCAACAAAAAAAATAAAAATCTTGAAATTGGACTTAGCTGGTTTTGGAATTCCACGCCTCAATTAATAAATTAATTATACATTAGTAATAACAGAACTTCACCAACACAATTAATGATAATCAATTATGAGACTGATCAAAGAAAAAAAAACCCAAAACATAAATATTAAATATTTATAAATTATAATAAATATTTATTTGAAATCTATTGAAGTAGGGGCTATTATCAAACGCCTATGGATTTCAAAATTTAATGAAGATAGTATTAAATTTTTTTTTTTTTTTTTTTTTTTTAATACCTCCATAAGAGCATATTTAAATCAATTGATGAAATTATATTACATCTGTTTTATTTGATTAATATTGCCACAAAAAAATGGATATTTCACATGATAAAATATGTTCCCTCTTTTTTTTTAATTTAAATAGTATCAGAGCCAATCCTACTGAATAATAAAGTTGGTTGTAAAAACTACAATAAATTTAAAGCAATAAATAAGATTGGTGATTAATAATTCTAATCCCTAACCTAAACACAATAAGTCGACAAACATTATGTTTTCCTTCCATAAGAAGGAACTCAAAATAGTTTAAAAAAAAAAAGAATAAATAGAAAAAGAAAAACAAGATTTTAATTATTTGAAAAATTATAAATTAAACAACACATATTAGATCTATAAAGAGTTCAAAATTTAATTTTAAAAATGTGATCACTTATTTCAACCATAATATGTTTCAGTGGCTGTAAGAGGTTAAAACTGATTAAATTTATATGAAAATTATCAATCCAGATTTATACCACAGCAATGAGGTAGAAAATCAATTAATTGCAAAATTATGTTGGGTAAAGAGTGGTGTTATTTAGTATTTTTGATAACTTGTAACCTGTGAAACTAATTTTATGTAGGAGAGGTATAAACTAGAACTAACAATGTTTTGGAATATAGTCAGTTTTACTAAAGTAAAAATTTTTAAATTTAACAAAGAATAACAAAACTGCTATTCTAATATAAATTATAAGAGAAAACTTTAATAAATTAAGTTTTATTATTTTTAAATCATGTTACGACTATTAACTTACTCGTTTTAAGCCAGTAGCATTAGTTCAGATTTTTAATAAATGTTGTTTAAACTTTTAACTGACACACTTTTTGCATTTGTACAAATATTAGAATGATTATCATATAGCATGTATGTTCTAGAATTAAATAATAAAAAAAAAATTTCTCTTAAAATTTTTTATTAGATTTAACTTTATTATTTTTAGACATCCCCCAGAAACATTAAAAAATGGTATCTGAAAATGTCCCAGAGTAAATTATAACACAAAAGAAACTAAAAAATAATTCAAGATCACTCTGATCAAGAGCACTTGCATCATTGACTAAACCAACCCGAAACACATATTATAACTTAATAAAACAACAAATAAGAGAGGGAGTATGACCTGGATCATACTACCTGCCTCATATTTCTCGTATTTAAGTGCTTACCTCAAGCCTCAACAGTAACGCCGTGTAACACTGTAGTGTGTTCAAGGCAGCTCTCCCGGAGGAAGCCTGAGAGAGAGGTAATAGTTATAACCAGAGTGGGGTCAGGGCAAGAGTATCGTTAGCCTGGAAGGGCAGAGACAATACTACGAGACTAATACAACAAGGCTATACGAAATAACGAAGCTACGAAGAGAGGCCGCTAGTCACAGGCGGAGGCCACCGCATGTACAGCAGCACTGCCTCCTCTGGGACCTCCTACCTTCGCCGCGGCACTCGCCCAGGCGACGTTTCCTAGGGGTAGGGCTGAGCTCCTCATCACTACGACCTATAAAGAGGCAGAAATATACTATAAACTTCTTCATTTTCCTCCTATACAATTACAATTACATAATTAAGTATTAAATAGTATAAAGATTTAGTTGAAGATAAAATTTTCAATTGAGTGTACTAAGTGATTAATAAAATTTTCAATTGAGTGAACTAAGTGAATGATACAATTTTTAATAACTCATATTTTAAATATAATAAGGTTTTTAAATAAATATAAGATAAGGAGAAGTGTATGACACAAAGATACAAGAAAAATTAAGTTGACATAATACTAAAATTAAAATGACGTAATAACTAAAGTTGACATAATATTAATAATTTATTAATTTTAATTTATAAATTAAAATGACATAATAATTCATACTGAAAGGAAGTTAATTTATTATAATTTCTCTTATCTCATCATATTCCTTTAATTAATTTTCTCTCCATTCTGCTTATCTTACACTTGAAATTGTAGCAACAAAATTGTAACATGAATTGAGTTCACTTAATTAAAAATTGTATCATTCAATTAAAAATTGAATTATTCAACTAGATTTTGATACTACGAGGGTAAGTCAATAATTATCCGCAATATAGTTATAAAATTTTATTGAAATGAAATAGGAAACTTACAAGTACATCATTTTTCGACATAGTCCCCTTGCTTTTCAACGCACTTGGTCCAACGTTGTTCAAGTTTCCTGATGCCCTCATGGAAGAAGGTTTTGGGTTTAGATGCGAGCCAGGAATGCACCGCTTCTTTCAATGCTTCGTCCGAGGCAAATCGACGGCCCCTAATTGCCTGTTTGAGTGGACCAAACAAGAAGTTGTCCCCTTCGTTAACATAGCGATCCAAATGTTTTGTGCACACGTCCAAGCGCGTTTGTTTATGCAACTGTGTCAGTTGTTTTGGAACCCATCTTGCACAAACTTTATGAAACCCAAGTCTGCTGTAAATGATTTCGTAGGCAGAACCGTGGCTAATTTGCAGACGATTTGCCACGTCGTCAACAGTTATCCGTCTGTCTGAGAGAATCATTTCACGTGAACGCTCAATGTTTTCCTCGTTTATGGCGGTAACTGGTCGTCCAGCTCCTTCATTTTGCGTAACACTTGTGCGACCATTTTTGAATTTTTCAATCCATTCATAGACACTCCGTTGTGGCAAACAATTGTTCCCGTACTGTACCAAAAGTCTTCGATGAATTTCGGCCCCTGATACACCTTCCGACCACAAAAAAAACGGATCACTGAACGTTGCTCTTCTTTGGTGCAAATAGAAAGTGGAGCGGCCATTATTAACAGCACGACAGCGATAACAAAACTAACCTACCAGCTTGATACGAACATAAACATAACAACGAATAAACAAAGCATGCGCCATCAACACAAAAGAACAGTACTGCCAACATAAACAAAAATATAGCTATATTGCGGATAATTATTGACTTACCCTCGTATTTCATACTTAAATACGTAATTAACACTTTTGATATTCTTTTGTTAATTAATTTTCTTTGCTCGTTAATTTTCATTTGGTCACATCTAGTTTTAGTTAATTTTAATCCTTAAGAAGACGAGCAAGTCAGGTTCAAATGTCAAAATATAATATCAACAATTCATAAAAAAATATTTATGGTTTTAAGCTAACAGATAAAAATGAATCTTTAACAAACTGAAGCTAAAAGAAAAACTTAAATGATGTTGATATTCAATTATATAATTTCTAACATTCTTAGAGTCAACCCAAAGTAGATATTTATGATGATGGTTAATTTATTTTCTTTCAGATAAAGTTCACAAGGCTTTTTCTTTATATTATATATCAATATTTTCTTACTACTTTAGTTATACTTTTATTAAATTTCTCTTATCCTTATGGAATAACTTTAACACTACTATTTATTTCTCATTAACAGATAATATATAACATTTATAAACATTAATATAAAAAATTATCTGGCAAAATTGACAATAACCAATGAGCAAGCAACTTACCCACTAACCACCAGTAGTTTGAGATATACTTGCGAAGACCAGGTACTGAAACAAGCTGGCGCAACGTCTGAGTATCACCACCCAGAGCTTGAAGGGCAAGCAACTTCAAAGATACTGGATGGGATATAGACAAGGTGACCCGCATAGCACTTTGAGCAGCAGTAGAACATACCATAGGGTACAGGACACTGCTTCCAATCGAGCGGAATGCTATCCCTAAAATGATTAATAGCATTGATTTTTTATATATTTATTGTTTTGTTTTTTTTTTTTTTTTTATGTCACATTAAAAACATTTTTATTTATAAAATAAAACCACAACATATGAAGCGAATATTTAAACAACTTTAATTATATAATGCAGACAATTACATTAGACTTTTTTTTAAAATTAATTAGAATAGATATTAATAATTTTTTTTAAAGGAGTATTGAAGCTGTTTCTATTTGATACATAGGGTTTAGTTGTATACAAGATTTTTTTTTTTTTTTTTTTTTTTTATAGCTAATAACTTTAACAATATACTTTAACCAGAAAACACTTAAAAACAAAATATATACCAAGTTAAACAGAAACTAATTACCTAGCGGACGACGATTCAAAAAGAATTCAAGAGTTCCTTTCCACATATCCAAATAGATACCAATAATACTTCCTTTGCCAAAAGGTGGCCCATACCACTCCATCTTTCCATTGTGCTGTAATCTACCTGAAATTCATTAACATTCCTTTCAATAAAACAAAACAATATTTGAACAAAGAGATAATATAAAATCAATAGCAACAAACAATTATGAGAATAAATGGTGAATTATAATAAACCTGTTTAATGTAGATAAAAAAAACACATTTAATATTCAAATAATCAGAATTAAAATAAAATAATTACGATTCTAAAAATAATTAATAAACTTATGAATAACCACATAAATAAGGAAACCAAACAATGTTAAGGCCTTGAAGGCAGTCAAGGTTTGGGTGATAAAGTATTCACATACAAGCCATTTATTTTAATTTTTAAAACCTCTACCAGTTGAGAGTGAGGAGACACCAGGAACAAAAAAGATGGAAACCAGCAACAATAAGGAATATGGTGAGTCAAACTAAGCAGTCAAAATGTATTTTACTCCAATAAAATGTAGAGTTGAATGAGCAAAAAAAAAAAAAAATGTTTAAAACAGTATTAGTTGTTAAGCTACAATAAATTAAGATAGTTTTTATGTGATTATGTATTATACAAAAATAAAAACAAGTAATGCAAGTCACCATTCAAAATCAAACCTTCAGAACTTGAAATTGGCAAACCTGATAGGGTCTTTTAATTCAATCAGAGCAATGTTTTCTTTTATCATATACAATAAAATAATTATAAGTAGAGTCTTCAATGGTCTATCTTCTTAAGGAAGTAATTTACAGAGAATGATAATGATAAGCGCAAATGCATATTTGTCCTTCACTTTCAAAAACATGAGTTTAATTATTAAGTTATTAGAGTTGTTATATATCAAGTTATAAGAGATAAGTAAGTTGTATTGAGTTATTAGAGTTTAATACGAGTTTAAGTATTTATGTTGCATATTTGGAAAAAAATTTACCATAGCAGATATTTTAGCCTCTAACATATATTTTAAGCATATTCAATTTATTTCTGGCATAAAAAGATATATATGTTATTAAATTAAGTGTTAATATTTATATAAATTAACATTTGACATAATATTAATCATATTTTTAGGTTTCATTAGATTGCTGATTCAAATGGCATAATATAAGATTTATATTGGCTTATATAAACTATTATGTAAAAGAACAAGCAATTTTTAGTTTGTGATCACTAACCATGAAAACTACAGAATACAATTTTAATTACATCTTCATAGTTCAAAGAAGGCTAGGAATAATAAAATTTACAGATTTTCAGTTAAATTAAAAAAGCAAAAGATTTGTGGTCCGCAGTGAATTTTGATAAACAACCGATAGGTAGCGAGTGCCATTCAAGAGAGGTTACGAAGGTAAGGAGCTAAAAATTTATAATAAAATTTACTTATTTTGAGTTAAATAGTGATTAAAAAAACTATTAATGTGTTGTAACATATGGATCCCAGTGAAGTTTAAAAATCAACTGATACGTGGCTAGTACCATTCTGCAACAGAGTTTGCAATGGTAAAACTATTGAACCCATCTGTACCAAATTTTAACTACATCGTCTTCATAGTTCTAGGAAGTAAATTAGGACATAAGTACAATTATAAAGTTTACTGAATATCGTATTGAATGTAAGTGAATATAGACTTTGAATTACTGAAAAACATTATTCTTTGAATGGAAAAAGCACTAAAAAGTATTTCTTGCAAAATTACATGGAGCAAGGGAAATAGTTTCTGTAGTTCACAGGCACTATTTGTCACTATACTTGCACAGATACATGTGAAAAAAAAAATTTGTCTTTAAAACTAAATTGGATCAAAATTGACCACAGACAAATAAACGATTTCACAAAAAGCAATTTTGAAATGCATCACTTGTTAATTATAACAGTTAATTTATAATATTACTTTACATTAGTAAGGCATTAGTGTTGCTGATGAATTGAAAAAAAAAAAACTTCAATAAATTTAATAGTTTAGTAAATGATATAAATATTTAAAATCTAACTAATGGACAATACATTTTATTGTAATTAAAAATCTTTTCTTTATGGTGAGACCATGCTGTTCACATGGAGTTAAAGACATCTGGGTTGGACAATACTTTAATGTAATGAATAACATTGAAGTAATCACAATGTATACATAACAAAGGGAATGTATCATATATGTACATACATATTCTTTGTAATTTAAAAATTTTGATTAATTCATCAATCAAAAGCCAGATATGGATCTGATTTCAGTTACCCATAAAACCTATGCTACACCAGTAATTGAAAACCATGAAAGTTCGGTCATCGTCTGATAGCTCTTCTAGTCAACTAAAGTATCATTTAAGTTAGTTAATATATTTAAAATAAAATCATTTAATTTCCAAAGCCATTCTTTAAGTTTTGTATATAACACAATTTGTATTTCTTTTAATTCTATATTTTTTCAAACAAAAGTTTACAACATTAACCTCTTCCAAAGTGATATAATATGTATATGTGATTATACAATTGATTTTCAGTCATGGATCTCACACATATTGTGCAAGATTTGAGCTATTCTATAAATGCTCGAAACAGAGAATTAATGGTTCAGTTATGGAAGAAAAACCAAGATCATTTTTTCAAAATACCATTATTGTTTATCCAAAAACTTTTCATCACTGCCCTTGAAATATTAAAAAATAGCTTAGAAGAAAAATCATTTACATGTTATTGATTACATTTATGTATGGTACAATCACATTACTGGTGGCTATGGACAACATTGATGCGCATGGATCAATGGCATCGAGGTTGAAGATGGATAACACAGAAATACTCACTCAGATTTAATACTAAGTGGAACATACCAGCACTGTGATTCTGGGAAGGAAGTAAGAATATAAACTAACTAAGCTTAAAACCAGAAATCAGTCTACAATTTTATTTTTAATTTAACCCAATACAATCAGATAACTAAGGCCCAGATTTATGTGCAACTAAAAATATTAAAATATCCCATATAATATGCTACAAAAAGTATGATAATATGTAGTATATTATCCAACCAAAGTGAAAAAAGTAATTATAATAAAATACTGAACCATAAAGGACATTAATTTTAATTTACTATAAATGGTAGTGTTAATTAATTACATTATTTATTTAATTTACATAACCTATTATAAATACTGACGTTATTATCAGCAACACCAATGCCTCACTAATTTTCAATTCAAGTGTTATAATTGATAACAATGCATTTTAAAATTGTTTTCTGTGTAACAGAAACATTTGTTTGGTAAGAAACATTTCATCAATCTTGTTCAAAAACATGATCCAGTCATTTAGTAATAAAGAAAAAGAAGAATTTTATGAAAGTATCTATATAACTAAAAAATAGAGATGTGGATGTGTGATTTTAATAAATAAATATATTAAAGTCGATAAATAAATATATATACAGAGTAAGCCCCTCTTGGTGTAAAAATAATAAATATAACAAAATTAAAAATTAAAAAATAAAAGGTTGAAACTAGAATGAAGAAAGTGAAGAAAAATGGCGCAGACTTTACCTTTATATTCCAATCTGTTGCAGATATACGATAATTCAAAGACTTTTTTGAGGAAACACATTTTTTGCCATAAAAGCTATAATATCTCCACTTTGTTTAAACATTTTTTTAAATTTTGATGACATTTTCAGATTTAGCATTAAACTTTCTAAGAGCAGAGTACATGTAACCTTGAATTTTACAAACTTGGGACCTAAAGAACAGTTTGGATCTTCACCTTATTTAGGGAAGTTACGTCTTATAATACTTCAATACACAACATTTTTCGTAAAAGCTATCCACAAAACTGCAAATCTCATAAAAACTTACAAAATTAACCAGCTTTCATATGGTATGATCAAATTAATGATTCCGTATCGATATCATGGAGATATTTACTCTCAAAACTGGAAAAACATGGTGTTTTCATTTGTCATACAAATCAGTTACTTGTGTAAATAAGACATTATGATAATCACTTAATGAAATATGTATTTTAAACATAAGCTCTACATTGGAATAAAAAGCAAAGAAAAAATTTATTGTTTTATAGAAAATAAAGGAAAACTGCCAATAAAGCGACACCAGATCAAACGATTTTATGTTAGTACATTTATTTATTTAAAACAGACTCATCTATCCATAAAATTCACCTCAATAAGTGGTATTCTTCAACACAATCTGCATTCAGAAGCTAACGGCTAATTTGAGTTCTATGTATGTTCATCAATGGGTTTTGAACCTTACATTGAAAATCTATTAAAATAAATCCTAAATAATAATAATAAATAAATAAATGTAATAACATAAGATCTTTTGATCTGATTTCGCTTTATTGACAGTTTTCCTTTATTTTCTATTAAGAAATAATTTTTTTTCTTTGCTTTTTATTCTAATAGAGTGTAGTATGTTTAAAATGCACATTTCCATTAAGGGATTATCATAATGTTTTATTTACACAAGTAACTGATTTGTATGCCAAATGAGAACACCATGTTTTTTCGGTTTTAAAAGTAAATTTCTCCATGAAATCGAAACAGAATTATCACTTTTAACATATCATTCGAAAGCTGATTAAATTTGCAAGATTTGTTTAGCTTAGCAGTTTTGTGGGTAGTTTTTTTTTCGAAAAACGGCGAGCGTTGAAGTAATATAAGACATTGTACCTTCCATAAATAAGTTGAAGCTGTTCTTTAGGTCACAGGTTTGTAAGATTCAAGGTTACAAGTACTCAGCTCTTATAGAAAATTGAATGCTAAATCCGAAAATGTGGTCAAAATTTGAATAATATTTAAACAAAATGGAGATATTTTAAACAAAATGGAGATATTACAGCTTTTCAGATAAAAAAGGTGGTTTCCTCAAAAAAGTCTTTGAATTATCGTATATCTGCAAAGTATCAGAATAGAAAGGTAAGATCTGCAGCATTTTTCTTCAATTTTGATCATGTTTCACCCAATTTTTTTTTTTTCACACTAAGAGGTACTCATCCTGTATATTTATTTATTTATATAATCACACAACCATATCTCTATTTTTTAGTTATATGAAGACTTTCATAAAAGATGGGATTTATCACCTTTCTATAATTTTAAATTAGGACTCTCCGATTTCTATAATTAGAAGTAACCCACTTCTGTGATTATTTTGAATTTGTACTAATTGGTTATTAGTTTATATCCCCCCTGATTTAAGACAGATTTAAAAACTTTTACAACACCGGATTCAGGATGAATTCTATTTCTTAAGAGTGGTGAGTTAACCTTTAAGATTATACTCATATCAAAGACGACATCGGTATCTATGGTTCCAAAACCAATAATAAACAGTTGATCTTTCCCATTGAGGATGCTGAGTATGGAAACAAAATTTGTTAAATGATTATGTTTAAGCTCTTATCACCTTAAATAATTAATAAAGTCACTCTTTCCATAAAAAATCACAGTATTTTTTTTTAATAAACACAAGTGCCATGTTTGTGTATTATTTTATCTACTCTAATGATAAAATATGTATAAGATTATATATGATACTTCATTATTTGCACTCTCTATAATTTGAACTTATTCTCTCGTCACTTGAATTTCAAATCATCAAAAGTCGACTCTATATCAAGTTGAAACAAAATTAAAATAATTTGGCCTTTACAATAAAATCATTAAATCAGTTTTATCATAATGACTAATAGAAAATGTCAACATAATATAATGAAAGAAATTAAAACCCAAAACAAACTATAATATGTAATATAAATAAAATTTAATGTTAACCTAAGAACTCTTTAATACTTTATATAAAATAATAAAACAAAGTACTCCTATCAATCTGAATTGTCTAAAAACGATTGTGTATCCAAATATCACAAGAGCTGCAGAATAATAAGCTTTGTCTAAATGTTAAAAGAATCACAAAGAACGGCATTTGTTTGTGCCAAGCATTATTTTTTAAAAGTATTAATCTAAACAGAATATCATGAACAGGTGAAGGAATTACTGAAAAGCATTATAATTACTTTCCAGATCTAACAGGCTTTTAACCTAAATATGCAAAACTGAAAAGTTGATATTCTAGACAATTTTCGAGCATTAATTGTATTAATTCAAACATTTACAGCATATTAAAAAAAAATCAAAATAAATATGCACAAAAGGGAATTTAAAATCATAATAATGGATTTAATACGTGAGCAGAAATAAGAGAAAAAAGAGACACCTGAACCATAAGTTTAATAGAACTGTGATAATGTAATATTTGTCCTTGAATAAGTCAAATATACATGATTCCGAAAATTGGCTTCAAGCTTATTTAAATTCTGATCTGATATGTAAACATACAAATATAATTCTGAAAGAAATTTTTTAAAAACATTTAACTTACCAGTATAAGAAAATCCCCATGACTCCTTATCAGAACCAAGTAAGCTACAGAACTGATAAGCCGACTTATGAAGTTCTGCTGCTTTTGTACCAACTCCAACCATCTACAAAATTAAAATACAAGAAAAATATATTACTAAAATTTTGATTTACTGCATCTTAGCTCAATAAAGTAATAACACATAGTTTAGCCTTACCACATCAGTGCCATAGAGCGAAGTAAGCATTTTTATTTCCCAATAGTAAACATTCCCTTTCTTTAAGGGGGAATCTCCCCTTACTGCTGCTGTTCCTGAGCTATAGCCAGGATGGAATCTTACTTCTCTATTCTGCATACTTAACAATGTAGCATTAGAAGCTACCTGATCATCCCATGCCCATTCATGAACTAAAAAAAAAAAAAAAATAAAGAATACATGTTTTTTGTTTGATTCTCTGTTTTTGAACAAAAATATTTGAACTTTAAACATTATGTATTAAAATGGAACAACACATAGCATGATAGTTTAAAGCATTTAAGTAAAAAGTAAGCCAATTTCTACATTAAGAAAACAAGCAAGGATATTAGTAATACATATATTGGTAAATCAATAACAAGATTTTAAGTTTAAAAACTTGAAAATAACAGGGTTACTGCAAAAATTAATGCTTAAATGATGAACATAGATTGTTTGGGCACAAATTACATTAATTTCAAAAGATTATACTGAGATATTACAATAATTTTATACTTACTATCTTCAAATTCTGCGCAGCACGTACAAGTAAAAATACCCATGTTATTCATACAGCGGCATAAACAAAAATCGTCCTGACAAGTATCAGACTTCTCATCGACGAAAGTAATTTGTCTTTCTACAGTAGCCATTTCAAAAAAATTCGAAATTCAAAACACTTTTAGTTGAGAATAGTCAACTATAACCTGAAGCAAAACAAATATGTAACAGCTGATAAATATACACCGATCAGTCCAGAACTTCAAATCGCCCACTGGTTTCTATTATCTCTAGAGCGGGAAATTTGAATTATTTACAGGTTATTATTTATTTCACCTTATGGTCGTCTATATATAGCTTATAATTATCTAACTTTCTTAAAGAAATTATAATTGATACAGATTGTACATTTTTTATATTTAAAACAACATTACTTAGTTATTCTATTTGACACATATTACTTCCGGGACGTAATACCTATCACCTTTTACTACATCTAATCATTAGAAAAATTCCCCCAATGATATTAGAGGATTAAGTAACATTTTAACGACATTCTTTACAATAATTCATTGAATTTTCTTTAATCGTGTTAACGATGGAGTTCTCACTTGCTCTGCTGCTTAAAATCAATAATGTTAGAGATGTATAACGCATGCTTGTGAAATGTGACAATCGTTTATCTGTTTTTATTAAAATTCGCCCTGAAAAATAAATAAATATAATTTAGCCATTGTTACAAGTTTAAAATTATAGGTTTGAGCGAATTAATTGCTATTTTTGAGGCTAATACAATGGCTACAGAAATAGGTTGAAACATCTATTTATGGTAAATGGTGTGTATCATTCGTTGATAATTACTTGTTTATTTAGTCCTGACCTTATCTTTTTTGTTTGAAATCATGTTATGCCAAATAATTATTATTAACCAAGTTTTAACACTGTTCATTGTTTACTTTGTTTGGGAATTAAAGTAAATTATTTGGTAAGAAAGGCTGAACCCTTTTGTTTCAGTGGTGAAGGTACATTTGTGTGAAGTATTGGCATGCATTTCTGGATTGACAAGAGGAGCCAGACTTGCGGTTTCTCTGGAAGGCATAGAGTCCCACCCTCTCTCTCGTCCCGAGGCAGGCTACCACAATACTTTACTGTACTGATATTAATCCTAATTTAAACATTGCACCTAAGCATTCTCATGACTGTTTAATGGTAGCACAGTTTCAGTAGAATATAGATTGCTTCTCACAAAAATTATGCAAGCAGTACTAAACGAAGCAACTTGAATGTTTTCATTACACTCCATACATTATGGTACATTATAAAAAATTTTACTCTTTTATTTGTGCTTTTAGTTATTTATAAATTTATTTTTTAATTTTCGAAATAGTATTAGCACAATCATGTTTGTAACCTCAGATTTTTTAAGATACTAAGATTTGTTATCTATCATTCAAGATATAGACAACTCTTTCGCATTATCTAATCACACACTACATAATATCTAAGTACAATTATGAGGTACTCACCTCATTTTAAATAGCTCATAAATTCTCAACTGCAATCAAAACCTAAAGTGTATTTTGAGCTCAAACACCTCTAGAATTGGATACCGTAAGATGTAAGTGAAAACGACTTTTAAAAATAAAAAAAAAATAATACCTATTAATTTATTTAAGAAAAATTCTATTAAAATAATTCTACCTAAAATTAATTTTCATTATTTGCTTATTGACAAATTATAAAATCATAATTATGATAAAATCTCTCAACTTTCAGCTGACTTATTTTTTTATATAAATAAATAAATATATATTTTTTTGACTTCCACTCAAATAAACAAAAAACGAACAAGTAACAAAACATCTGATATATCAATCCACATTATTTAAATTTTATATAATGAAACATTTATAATTGATTTAAATTAGGACTTTATAAATTTATTTAATTACATTAATTTAATTTATTAAAGTTTCTGGTTAAGAAAAGTGAAACTGTATCTTCAATATGAAATATTATCCAAAATAAAATTTTATGAAAATTATAAAAAAAATATTTCCCTCCATATTTGTTATTTTATTCTAAAAATATTACTTCATTTTAAGGATCTTAAGGCTTTTGACTGTGCATTATTTTCTATTCTTAAGAGACTTAAGGTTCCAAAATAAATAAAGAACTTTATTATTATTATTATTATTTTCCTTGCAGAAACAATCCCATAATTTATTTTATTTTGATAAATTTGTTATGATTTATTTTTGAATGGCAACTGAATATTTCCATTTATATATTTTTTTATTTTGTGCTACCTGTTTTGTAATTTATATATATAATGTTATGATTACAATTTTCTATTTTTGGACAATTATTAATATTCATAGTTACATATATGTGATTTATATTGTGACATTAAATCTATAAGTTTATTCATTATTGTCACTAAAACAGACTAAATTATTTATCAGGCTGTATTTTGAAATTATAAGCCTAACAAGTTAATTCTTGTTAAAATGTTTAAGATACAATTATGATGTTAAATTTTTATTTAGTTATGTAATATTTATTACTATTGATTAACTTTCTGAATACATAACTATGTAAAAGATATTACTTGTTAAAACTCGATCATTCATATTTAAACACTCTAAATTAATGAAATTTTGAATCTCTTTGCATTGAGGAAGAAACAGATATATATATCCTGTTTTCATAGGTTTTAGTTGCTGAGGAAATAGATCATAGTCTTTAATTCTTCATATACTATGTTTTGTGTACATAAATACTTCATGAGTTTATTTACATTACTAATGTGTTTATTGGGATAGTTAAATACTTATTGTCTCTTTCTTCTTCAGGCTTTTTTTATTTTTTTATAGGTACAGTTTAATTATTAAATGCTCTATGTTGTTAGGAATTGTCTTAAAGCAGTTACATATATTACAAATTGATTAGTGTTTATTATATTTTAAGCTAAATATATTACTAATAATATAAATAGTTCATTTTTCAAATAAATTTATTAAAAATTATTTAAGAAAAAAATATTAATATTCGATTAACAGAACCCATCAGATGGATTTCCAATTTCATTCTTATTAAATAAGTCGAACCTCTATTTATCAAACCTGAAGCTTCTTTTCCTCGAGTTAAAAATAATTACACTTGAAAAAGTTTTTTAAGATTATAGAAAAAAAAAAGATTAATGACATATTTGTAACATTTTTTAGAATTATTTACTAGCTATAAATTAAATTATGGATTTTTATTGCTATATATTTAAAAATGCATTCACAAATAATATTGATATTCGTTATGCCTGTATTTTTATTATTAAAAATCTAGATACATAAATATTTAATTTCAAATATCCAAAAATTTGTTAAATAGATAGTAATTTTCTTCAAAATTCAATTACAGAATTTTGTTTGTAATAAAAATACAATTCGATTAACAATTTCATACATTTATAATATTTTTACATGGCCATTAGATATATAGGGGTTAAATTTCAGTTTCTATATCATGTCATGTGATGATATTTCAATTATTTAAATATTTACCTATAATTTCTATCCTTTCTGTCATTATTGCAATGAATCAAAATGCAAAAGCAAAGTGGTAGAAAATTATTTGATAGTTATAAATAACTTATTACTTGTATATATAAAAAAATGGTTTGTTGTAGGTGGAGGCGGCAGGAGGTGGGGGGTGGGCAAGCCGATGGTGACCCCCGTCCATAGATTCCAACACATAGACTCAGTCACATCTCAACCACAGTCTTCCAGACAAACACGCCCACCTCCTTACAAGTATGATATTCATTATATTATATTGAATTTTATTGTCCATTTTTTCGGATAAATTATTTCACAGATCGAGTAGATAATTACTGTACAGAATGAAAAGAATCATATACGTAACGTTCAATCATATCATCTACATTGGGTAATAGTTTTGTTGCTTTTTTTATAAACTAATTAATCTGTATTGTAAATGAATTGATATTGTATATACATTGGCAGCAGAGTTGATAATTAGAGGTAGGGTTTTGAAATAACTGGATGGCTGGGCTGATTTTTTTTTTTTTTTTTTTTTTTTTTTTATAAAAAAAAATCTTTATGATAAAGATGACTTTTAGTGTAATTTATTATTTGTTTATTGTCAGTTAGTCATTAATATTTTAAATAATATTCTCATACTATTTAACTAGCATACCTCATATTATTTAACTAATAATTGAATTTCATTTGTTTTTTTGATAAAAATCTTGTATTTTAAGTATGGAATTTGCATTATTTCTTCAACGATATTTTCACGCACTGCATTAATTTTTAACCTGGTTAAAATGCATTGATGAGGTGTTTGAAAAGTACGTAGAACCATAATTAGACATCCAATGATTTTAGCGATCCATCTGGTTGGATATTAATTTCTAGCCATAAAAGTATATGACAGTTTGCAAACCTCGTTTCTGGGACTCAAGACTATACATTTTAATTGTTACGGTAGTAAAATTTATTATTATAAACAATCCTAGAACTATGAAGATGTAGTTAAAATTTGGTACAGGTGGGCTTAATAGTTTTACCATAGCAAACTTTGTTGCGGAATGGCAACAAATCCGTAGATTTTTAAACTGCAATGGGATCCATATGTCGCTCCATATATTTAAAGCTATAATAACAATTGAATTGGAAATAACTAAATTTTATCAAAATTTTTTAACTCTATATAACACCGTACAACTTTGTAACCTCTCACGAATGGTGCTCGCCACCTATTTTCACCTATTTACCAAAATTTGGTACAGATTGGTTCAGTATTTTTCATGGTTAGTGATCACAAATGAAAAATGGCTTGTCCTTTTCTATAATAGTATAGATATAAAGTTCATGCACATAAACAATATTTACATTCTAATACAATCTGTTATTGGTCAACAACAATATAATCCTGGCCACTGACATACAATCAAATGAGTCTGAAACCACTCAATGCTGCAACATTGATTTCTTCAAGTTTTCAAAAGTTACTTATTGGGAATCTCTCTGTCCATTGTATTGCATTTTTGCCTTAACTTAACTACAATATTGGTTGATTCTAGCTGTTGTGGTTTTTAGGAATGGTCCAGGACTTATATTGAATAGAAGACATTAGATATTGTTATTACTTTTCCTTTATAAATATATTTTGAGTAAATTTATTCCCATTTTATTTAAATAATGCAGGTTATGTCCATTAATGGAGATTTTTACTACCAAAAACTGTTTGTTAATTCTTCGTAAGATGAAAAAAAAAGTGTGGATTAG
The DNA here is from genome assembly GCA_003667255.2 of Euschistus heros. Taxonomy (NCBI): domain Eukaryota; kingdom Metazoa; phylum Arthropoda; class Insecta; order Hemiptera; family Pentatomidae; genus Euschistus; species Euschistus heros. Next base: position 28,490 of record RCWM02000105.1, on the reverse strand, counting down.
GATTGGGTCTCATTTTTGCTGCATGTAAAACCTGTTATTGTTATCTAATGTGTTAAGTACTTAGAACCTACAAATGTGTCAATTATATCACCTACAGTTGTTAACAGTTTCTACCTCCTATTTATAAAAATATTATGAAAACATAATATTATGTTAAATATTATGAATTAAAACTTATTTTTTTAGTGGATAGTTTTTTTTTCATTTTATTTTTTTTTTTTTTTTTTTTTTTTTTTTTTTTTTTTTTTTTTTTTTTTTTTTTTTTTTTTTTTTTTTTTTTTTTACTATAATAGAATTTGAACATTTTTCACTTTTCAATCATAACAAAATTTTTATTATACCCATTTTATCTATTTCATGTTATATTGGTTCTTAAAGGGTCATTGGTACACTGCAGTTAATCAATTCAGGTTATTATTTCAGTTCTACATCTTGCTTTTCAAATAAGTATATATATTTATTGATAACACCACTATAATAATGAAAGAGGGATGATAGTTGACAGATACTGTGTAAATTGACTATATTATACAGAGAAATTTTATTGTATAGATATAGAATCAATATTATGAAACAAAAAACAATCCAGTTAAATGTTTTCTTTCATTAAACTTTCCAATATTCCACCCAAATGTCCAGTAGTCAGAAAACTATTTTTTTAATAAAAGGTTATAATGGTGATTATTTTGTACCTTTAAAATAAAAATGGGGGTTTATGGAACCTGTTTGTCCTGTTCTAGTGTTTGCAGAGAACCAGATACAACACGAGTTGAGGTCGACAGCTCAGTGTACCTTGAATCCCCTGCAGAACCTCATCACCCTCCACCTGTCGCCAAATTTAGATGTGGTATGTGGGCTTCCTTCGCCCTTGCCACTGTCTTTGTTGCTGGTGCCAAGTTTTATTTCGACCATCAGGTTTGTAAATACTATATATGTTTTATTATTTTTATTTTTTTTTTTTTTTTTTTAATGATAGAAAATATAATTTGTGAGAAAAAAATATTAAAATATTAATTTTATTTTGAATTTTTTTTTTTTTTTATCTGTAGTTAAATTATTAATGAAATAATATTGGCTCTATATATATATATATATACTTGGATACTTGGATGCAAATGGATACCATTTATCATTGAAATACCATTTCAGGCCTCATTGATACTGAAGAACATATAATCAAATTATTGCAGAGAATAGCTGACATTTTTTATTTTTTATTTTTAAAGAAAAGCAATAATTTAAAGTTTGAAAAGAAAGTTTCTTATAGATAGATTCATGGTATTATCTGGAAAATCCTTAACCAACTTTAATCGGAACTCAGTCATCAACCAAAACAAATTAACCTGATTAGACATCATTTCAGTGCTTTGTTTTTCTTGGATTTAAATCATTCCCTTTTCTGAAAAATTATTGTAAAATTTTAATTTAAATTCCGATTTTCTTGTTACTTTTATTTCTTTTTTTTTTGAGAATTAACTATGTATATAATAATAATAACTGAACAAGTTATCACTTTTTGTTTACATAAACTATTTTCACTTGTCATGTTAACTGAAACAAAAATAATCCAAGTTACTTAAAATCAAACCCTTGATGTAGGTCAACCATAAATATTTAGAGAGCAAATTTAAGAAAAAAAACCTTGACCTAACATAAGGGCAAAGGCACCATCTTCAAATGTCTTTAAAGTCAGTAGTGAGCCATTCTTCGTCTCGGGTGGCTCAAATCCTGGAGAGCCAAGGACTGCCATAGTTTTAATCGCAAGTCATCATGGAGTAGTGATGCTGCCTTCCAGTTGTTTATGCCTAGGATATCTCAGAAATCAACTTTCACTCCGACCCATGTCGAGGTTTGCTTATCCATGATCCAAAAATACTCCAATTTTCAATAGGAGTTACTTTCTGCTTTGGGCTATCCAGGCACATAGTTCTTGTGTAAGAAGGGTACTTAGTTAGTAGTTTAACCTAAGGATGACCCTCTCCCTCGATTCTTTGCTGCTCCATTTCTTGAACCATCTGAATATATAATGATGTCTTCTCTTACACCCCACTGGCATCAATAAGAAAAAACATCTATTTGGAAAACAATGGCATAATTACTGAATGGGGTGCTCAAGTAGCCAATATTCTACCAGATTTCCTTGACTTTGACAGGGAAACAGGAATTAAGCCATGATGCAAAGGCTTTTTAAGTAGGTCATTTTCCCAGTGCTCCTCTATGGATATGAAAGCTGGACCCTTCTCGACAGATATGTTAGCAGATTAACTGCCTCTGAAATGAGATTCCTTTCGCCCAAACATTGGGGTGCCAAAAACCAGGCGAGATCGAATAAGAAACGATAGAGTAAGGGAGGAGCTAGATGTCAGAGCCATTTGGGATGTAATAGAAGAAAAACAATTGATATGGTATGGCCATATTAATAGAATAAGAGATGACTGTAAGGGCAAGTGGTTTTTAGAAGAGATCGGAAGAAAGACAACCTAGAAGCAAACCAAGACTCATAAATCTTAATTATATCATGAGGCTTTGTTCTGCAAGAGGCAGTTCCATGCCAGAGATGAGAAGGCTTACATAGGAAAGGGGATTTTTGAGCAAGACAGTCAGAGGCAGCACCTCCACACTTAGCAGCACAAAGGAAGTAGAGAAAGTAGAAGAAGGATGCTTAAGTTTATGTCTGACTCAGACATAGATTAGAATTAGATTCAATGGAAGAAGATTGGTGTTTTCAAGACATCTCTTTGAGAAAACAAACAATCAAGAACCCAGAAGTCTTTTTTGGATTAAAAAAAATAACCAATTACATCTCAATGACTATTCACTATTTTGAATCTTTTTCACTGGTAATTTAAAAAAAAAAAAAAAAAAAAAAAAAAAAAAAAAAAAAAAAAAAAAAAAAAAAAAAAAAAAACGCTAGTATTTATTTCAAACAGTTCAAATTTTAAAATATTTCCTTTTTTTTAATATGGTAGTTTATTTTAAATTCATTAAGTTATTTGAAGATTTTGTCAAATACAGTATTTACTTAGTACTATATATAATAAACTAATAGTGACATTTTTTGTAAAACCTGAAATGAATAGAGACGATTTTGTTGAAAATAGATAACGACTTTGAGTTAACGAATACTTTGGTCAGTTCAGTTTCTTGATATAAATTTTCTGTTTAAGTAAAATATTTTAGAAGGATTGCTGATCTTGAAGTAAACCGGACTTGGTTTGGATTTTGTTCTTTTGTTTCAGTTATCTTATCTAGCATTTTCAAGGCTTCCTAGTTTGTCAAAATATCAGTGTCATATACTGTGTTAACACATATGATTCTGATCAGGGGGCTATTTATAAAATGTACTTATGTAGAAAGATGTGAATTGTATTACGTACGTATTTTTATTATATTTGACTTTGGATATTATAGTGATTATATCCAGTTTTTACATAATTAATAATCCTATTGTAAATTTGAATCAGGTTTTTTTTTTTTTTTTTTAATTAACCTTTTTTTCACGATTCACTTATATACTAAAAAACATATTAGCTTAAAAGTGATTCTGTTTCTGCTTATAGTGGTTACTTTTGTATCTAATTCCTTCAAAATCTTCAATGAGGAAAGGATTATGCTTTTTAAAAACTAGTTAGCTTTTTATTATTTAAATTTTTTTAAAAATATATCACCTATACTTTGGTTAAATTTTTATGAATTGAAATATAAATATAATAAACATTTAAGATAATGTTTCGACTATATATGGGCCATATATATGGACCATTCTCAAGTCTGGAATATCAATCATAACTAATTAAAATAAAATAATAGCTTTACAATTTTGCATTTCATATTTTAACCAACTTCATATTTTAACAATTTCATTATGGATTATTATTATGCTCTCCTTTATTTGGTAAAAAAAATTATTCCTTCTTTATTGGAACATTAAATATAGAAACAATCAGATGTTCAGTAATATTTAGTCACCTTATGATCACAAATTTAACAACTATAATTTAAGACAGTAATAACTTAATAATAGCAATAATCCTGAACATAATATAAGTAAACTCATTTATTATTCCTTTGAAAGAAAAGTGTCTTAACTCAAAACGTTGCACAAGTCAACTGCAATAATGTAATGTACTTCTTGATTTCTTTTTCTTCTATAGAGTCGTGTATTTAACTTTAAAACAGATTAACAGTTGCTCGTTAAAGTTATAAATACAGCCCTAAAGAATAAAACTTGCAATTGACTTGTGCATTTTGAGTTAGGCATATCGTTCCTCGCAAAGGAGCAATATGTAAATTACTAATATAATAATTTTATTCTGATTAGCGATATTTTATATGTGTTGAATTGATAATGGCTGTTATCTGGCAGAAATATTATATTAATAGAGACAATTATATAGGTTGTTTACAAATAACCCGATCAAAGTTTAGTTTTTTATCAATATCTGTTAAATTGAGAAATCATGTGTAAAACAACAATCATATTTCTTAAATTAATTTAATACTTAACAGTACTGAATGAAAAATATACTTTCTTTTTATAAACTTTTGGCAGATTATTTTTTTTAATTATATTAAAACAGGTTAAATATTTTACTTTTTACTTTTTGTTTTTTTTGTTATTCATGTTAAAATTATATAATTTCGATAAGGTATATAATGAAATTCAATATTTTTTTCCTATTCATAGAGATGAATTATATGTAAATGAATTTAAAAATAAATAGTAAAAAAAAGAGTTTTATTACCATTTATTTTTTAAATTGAAGAATAAAATTGTTAGTTTTGTTTCATCTGGAGGCTAGAATGGTCTGACATTGGTATAATTAAAAAACAATGATTTTGGTTGAAAAATTCTATACACCACCATAGTTTGGTGGCTCCTTCATTATTAACCTAAGGCATAAAAAGGAGTAATCAGTTCATTAGAAAATTATTAATATCCATTTTAAAATTAAAAAATGAATGATTTAATGAAAAAATGATAGAAGAGTTGAAAACTAAGAGGAAGAATGTGAGGATGGTTACTGTCCAAAAATTAAATACCCATGCATTTGAAGAGCAAAGGTCAGTGTAAAAAATCAAAGGGATATATCCTTCAGTGGTCATCTTACTTCAAGACACAATTAGGTATAATGTCTTTTGATTTTGAATGGTATTGGAGCTATCACTGAGATCAACAGTCAGTGTTTGCGTTCTAAGGTCTTAGATAATCAGCAAAATGACTACTTAGAAAATTATTGAATTGAAGTTAGAACCTCAAACATGGCCAGAGAAACAGATTGGTACCTACCCAGTGGACATTTCTACTGCAGATTATATAGATCAATATTGCATAAAGTGATGTGACGTGCATGGACCCCTTGTGTAAAATTAATTTGTGATTTCTATAAAAAAAACTTCGCAAGAAATTTGAACCCCTAACAAAGAGAAAACAAATTAATGATTATTTGTTGGACTAATTATCAAATTTATCTGTACTTTTTTGTTTTATTAATGTTATTAAACTTTACAAATATTAGACAACTATCATGTTCATTTTTGTTAAGCAACTGTTAATACTTATAATGTTTTTCAGGGTACTGGTTTGGAGGTTCTTGTCACTTGTACTGTTCTGGTTGTCTTGCTTTATCTAGTGGCGGGATGCACCCTGTCAATATGCCGCACAAAAAGCAGGGCCCAGCTGGAAGAACCTCCAACTCCACCTCCCGTTGCCAGAATTGAAATGTTGCCACCACCAGTAGTCGGTCCTCCACCGCTTGATCTTGAAGCCCCTCCCCCGCCATATCATATTGCCGTCTCACTTCCACATCATTCCATAACTCCACCTCCATCATATGAAAAGGCTGTTAGTTAATTTGTTGAATTCTGAATTTCGGACTAGAAAAAGTTATTAATATCGCTTTAGGGAAAGGTTAAATTTTGGTCATTATCAATACCCTGATAATGTTTTGTAATCATAATATCCTACCCTATTAGTTGGCGGACTGCGGATCACATGAGAGGAGAATCGTGTGGAAGATCATTCATGATTTTGAAAAATATCGCCTTACTTTAGAAAAGTGGCATAATCGCAGTTATAGCAGCATGTTTTGTATATTATTTTGTAGCTGTTATAGTACAATTATTTTCAAAGACTTATAATAAAAATTAGTATACTCTTATCACATCTTCCAAAAAGGTTACATCAGTGAGTTGGTAGTTTCATTTTATTTCTACCAAGTTTAAATTGTAACAGAAATAAGACCCGTGGATCAACGAGGCTGTAATGAAATTAAACATTTTCTTCAAACATTGTTAGATTGATTATTGTATGCTAGTATATTTTATATATATTTTTGTTAAACTTCGTAATTTTTGAATATTTAATACATATAATTAAAAACCGATTTTCAAAAAATTAATAACTAAAATTAAGTTTTCCTATCATTAAATTTTTACTTATTTAAAATGCCACCTTTTTAACTTGAGAGTTTTGGCTAGAATATGTAAATAGTATTATTAATATATTTTCTTATTACTAAGCTGAAGTAGAAAGTGTTGCCTTATTCCTTTTTTCTAGTGTTAAGGCGATATATTCATTATACCTTATTAATTCATTTTAATCATTTCTATTATCTTTGAAAAGGAATGGTCATTAATATATTGGTCAAACTCAATTAAATGTTCATTGCTTCTTTACATATTCAGTATATCCTAAAAAAAAAATTACTCAAAAAAAAAAATATACTGTATTACTTGAAATATAGTAGTAATACGAGCCTTTGTTTTTGAAAGTGGTGTAAGTCCATTCTAATATAAATTTGGGATACATTACTGTTTTGATGAAATTTGTTCAAAGATGAATTTCTTAAACTTCATTAAAATGATAATTTATTTATTTTTTAATGTAAATTAATAGATTTCAGATCATAAATGTGCTTTGAAGCTATTAATGGACTTTCACTATTTTTAATATTTTCATATATAATTTCAGTTTAGGATTGACTTTTATGATTTTATAAGCACACTTTTACAATATGCGCACAATTTATATAATGAATAAAAAAGGGCTTAATTTAACATCAATTTGGGCCTCTCGTCCAATAAATGCATAAACTGTGAGACTGCATTTATTATTTACATTAACTTTTTTGTAAAGCCGAGTCATCTATTTGAAATGAGTGGATCCTAATGCTTATATTCACTTTCACAAAGTGATAAATAGTTAAAGCAGTGGTATATAAAATTATATATAAAACTATTCATGTCACCCTTTTGGATAGGAATCCTAACTGAATTGAATCAAACCTGTTAAATCATCATGTCCCTGTCTGTAACACTTCATTTAGTAAAACTTTATAGCTATCGTTTTTTATATTTTTTTGGGTAATATAAACTTTAAGTATTAACTAATATATTATTAAAAATAAGAAATAATATTAAAATTTTAAATTTATGAATTAGTCGCTAACATTAAACTGCCCTTACTAAAATTCCAAAATAATCAAATTAAACAGTTATATTTCCATATTTAAGCTCTGTTATTCAATTATTTCCTTTATGAAAGTAGTACTAAACTTAAAAAAAAAAAAAAAAAAAAAAAAAAAAAAAAAAAAAATGATATCAAATAAAAATAGCCATCTGCGTAATAAATATACATATTAATATACATTTTTTTTTTTTTATTTTTATTAAACCGTCATTAAATTTTAATGTATGTGGCAATGAATTGATTGATTTTTCATGTTTTTTCATCAGTATTGAAAATTATAAAAACGTTTGAACTTGAAAAATGATGCATATTATTAATAAACTTATGCTTTAATAGCTTATTTACTAATGTCATAAGAGAATATGTATTTGCGATTTACAATTCTAGAATTTTTTGTTCTAGTTGAGGTGAATTTATCAACATAATTATATGAATGACATGGTGATTCGTATTGCTAATCATGTTACGAATAAAAAATATGAATTACATTCCATCTGGCTAACTGGTTAGGAAATGTTATCAAATTAAGTTAATAACATTGTGTTATTCTTAACTAAACCACTCGCAGAGCCAATTTATATTTTTGATAATTTTATTAGCAATGATACTGAATAAAATAATGTCAACAGCAAAAGTTATTAGGAAAAAATGTTAGTAACATTCTCAACCAATTGGTGTAAATAAAATCAAATGTTATTTGCAAATATTTTTGACATTTTTAACGTAAATTAGGGGAAATGTCATTTTAATAAGATAAACTGTTTTAAGTGTAAATTCACCTTTACCTAAACATGTGAGATTGTTGTTCATAATTATCTTTTAAATCAGAGAATGTCCATGTTACAAAGAAAATAGATTTAGAATGTTTTATACAACTGATAATATACAACCTACAAAAGTTTGTGTATGTATGGTCAAAAAAAGTGGTCACCATTTACAGTAATTTATAATTAATAGCAAAGAATGTTTAAAAATATATATATTTTTATATTTATTATTTGAACAATCATTTATATGTTATTACTTTTTTTATGTTAATTATGGCTTAGATTTGATAATATTGGCCTTGCTAATAAACGTTTCTGATTTCCTGATGGACATTTTCATATACTTCCATCAGAAGAATTCTTCATTGGTTTTGAATATTCATGTGATTGATATTCGATCAGTTTTTGACCTGTATTGTAATTATGGCTGCTCTAACATTAAAGTTTTCCAACTATTGGGAAAAGGTGACCACTTCTTTTGCCTCCTGGTGTATTTTTCAAATTTCTTTGTTTGAATTTCACAATGTTTGATTTTTTTCAATCACTAATATGTCTAAAAATTCACTAAACTCACACATATATATATATATATATTTCAAAATGAATTGATTAAATTGAATTAATAAGAATTTGTTATTATTACTATTTTTTTATGTAGAATAACTTTGTAGTTTTTTATTTACTATTTTATACAAACTTTTCATTTTGAAATGAAGTAGTCAATGAGTGTATAGGTCATTTTTATATATTTAAAATTTGAATAAAAACTCTTGTTTACGAGTATCTTCAATATGTTGAATTGGATGTAGACAGGAAAGATTCAATGAATGATGTTGATATGTAGAGTAGTATTGGATTGTTAGTTTTTTTTTTTTTTTTTTATTATTTTCATGTTGTGTAAAGCCTTAGCGACCTATGGAAGTTTTTTTCAATCCTCCAGAATTGAAACAGAAAACACAAAACCTAGACTTATTTGTTCCTTAATTTGTATTCATATTTTTTTTAAAACAATCCTTTCTCAAAAATTGAGCATGGTTTTGACAAATTATTTTTATTTATTTTTATTTTTTTTTATACTCTCTAAGCGTTCATTGTTTAAATGAACAAAAAAATTATGGTTTCATCCTATATAGTCTAAAAAAACATAAGAAAAAAAAACAAAAAAAAACAGTTATACCTTGATGACTTTTTTCACAAATAATCTGTGAGTTGCAGGGGTTTTACACAATTTACAAATCTATGTTTTGTAGTCTTCCATAAATTCTCTTTTTATTAGTATTATTGATCAGTATTTGACTATTTGAGTTTAGTTTTAAACTAAACTTAGTTCCTCATTTCTGGTATTGGATAAGTTAAGAAGTTATTCTTAAGCATATATGATAAAGTAAGGATCAAAATGGGTACTTTTTAAGCTCTTGTAGAGTCGCTAAATGTTTTGTATTGTATTTAAATACAAATAATGTTGTTTTTTTTCTACTATTTATTCTATTGTTTTCAATATGTTTTTTTTTTTTTTTACTGATGCTCAGATCACACAAGTACCAAAGAGTAATATAAATTGTAAGTAAATCTTGAAGTGATGTATCATATGTTTAACATTGACTGATATATATTACATATATATGTTACTAATGTGATAAAATTGAACATTTTTTAAACTACTACGCATATATTTAGTGTGTTCATTCAAAATCAATTGAGTGATAATCCATGTTATAAGAAGTTTTGCATTTACATTAAATCCTTTTGAAATATTATTGATTGCATTAGATTTATTGTATCAACATTAAAAAAAAAAAAAAAAAAAAAAAAAAAACACTTGTTCTTGCCTCTATTTATAAAGTTCTTGTGCGTTGCCATTGTGCACAATTATCAACATGTATATAGTAGTTTTCGAACAGTTTTATTATACAAGAATAGTATTTGGTTAAATTAAGCCAAACCATTTTTAAAGAATATTTAAATTTAGTGTAAAAAGTAAAGTTTTTATTATGAAATGTTTAAATATTGTATAGAGGAATTATTATTATGTCGATTGTATGAACTGATCGGGACCAACTATGGTTCATATCATCATGCAACAGAAAGGATACCGCATAACATCAGGTGCTAGAGGATTTAATTTATTAAATATTTAAAGCGGGAGATACAACTTTTATACATTTGCATACAATATTATTTCAAATCTTCAAATAATTATTCCAAATAGTTTAAACTAATTTTATGTTAAATATTTTGGGCATTGAATTATTTTTTAGTGGCGTCCAAAAATTTGATATCTCTGCCTTGATATGATTTAATTGAAAATCCACAATTTAAAACTAACTGACATGGTCTTGAGTAGATAATCTATTTATTAAGTACTTTGAAAAATCAGCTTAAATGTGTGTGCAATATGTAAAATTAGTAGTGCTTTATTTATAATGTGGTATAGCATTTTCATATTTTGAATATACATTTTTCAAAAAACAAATCTGTAAATTATCAGAAACTTCAAGTGTTATGATAAAAAGCTTGGTTACATACCTCAAATGATTAAAATCATTTCAGCTTGCCCAAACTTATTGCATATTTACCCTAACAAATAGGCTATTAGATTTGATATTTTTCATCAAAGATATGATAAATCCTAATGCTTTTTTTAATGTTCTTGTACTAACCTTTAGGTTTCAGAATTTCCTCATTGGAACTTCGGTGAAGTTCATATAATCGACGTCCTATTGTTTTTTTTGTTTTTTTTTTTCTTTTTTTAAATAATATGAATGTCATTTATTATTGTTTTCATTTTTTTTTTTTTTTTTTTTTTTTTTAATGCTTTCATATAGTTATCATTTTATTATTAATGTACCAAATTAATTGTAAAATATGTAAATTAAAAAAAAAAAAAAAAAAAGTAATAAAGTTTTAATTTTAATTTCATCTAGCAGTCTAGAAGGAAAATATGCCTTCAATACAAAAATATTAATCTTTGTTTTTGTATGTTTTTAATTGATTGTTAGAAAAAAAATACACACTATATTATTGTTCAATTTCATTGTTTTTATATTTGTTATAATAAATTAAAACTGAATAAATGATGATGCTCAAAAGCATTTATAAAAAAAAAAATATATATATGCCATTTTATGAAAAGTTATTTCTACATTTGATTCAATCTTAAATCCATCCAAAGCATAGCAGTTTGAGTATATTTATTTGTCTTCAGAAATTTTTCTTTAATTTTCATCTTGAAGAAAAATAATTTGTACTAATCAAAGAAATCTCAAATATAAGTGTATATGTTATTACCAAAACTACTGTTTATTTAACCCTTCAACCTTGTAATTCTTATTTAAGCAATGGATTTTGTAAATGTTTATTATGGATAAATAGCAATGAATTTATTTTATTATTTTTTCATTAGATGAGATAGCTATGACAGTAAACCTGGTAAGCTAAGTAAAAAATCTAATAACTTTAATTTTAAATTTAATTTAAATTTACCTTTAATTTTAAATAATTGAAAAATTATATAGTTGACAGTGGAATTGAACTGTAGAGAAGTTGGTCATGTGTGTGGTCAAGAAGTGAAAAAGTTATTTTAATAAATACTTATAATGTTATATTAATATACTTATATATTAATAATTATATAATTATTTTAGGAGATGTAGAAAGGGTAGGGAATCATAGATACTCAGCAGATCAAATTGAAATTATTATTTTATTTTAATTGTTGAAGCCAACGTTTCGACTTGCATTGCAAGTCTTTAATCAGGGCTAGAAGAAAAGAAAACAAGCAAAAAGGTATGACTAAATAGTAAAAAATATATGAAACACACACCACAAAACAAAAGTATGAGTGAGAAAAAATAAATAAATAAATGTATAAGAGTAAGGGTAGTAACATAAAGGCAATATCTAAAGGCCATAAGGACAATAAAGACTATTGAATTAATGTTAAAATGAGAATAAATTAAAAAAAAATTTGTTTACCAATTATTTTGTTGAAATTACTCATTAGCTTTTAAGTAGCTATCACTCTTTTTAACCTCAGTTCAATAGTCTTTATTGTCCTTATGGCCTTTAGATATTGCCTTTATGTCACTATCCTTACTCTTATACATTTATTTATTTATTATTTTATTTTTTCTCACTCATACTTTAGTCTTGTGGTGTGTGTTTTTTCATATTTTTCACAATTTAGTCATACCAAAAATAAATTATGACTATGTTTCCACAATTTATTTTTTACTTGGGATAGAATAGGAAAAAAAATCTTTATTATGGGACTTGGTCCCTTAAGAATAACTATTATGAATAGAAAAAACAAAAATCGTCTCTGTCTATGAGTCCTTTTGTGTACATATTATATTGCTAATAAACAAATTAAAAATTAGATTAAGTGGAAATTAAGAAAAAAAGTACATTGGTTTAAGATGGGAAAAAAAAATACTTAAAATTTAGTTATTAGATGAACAAAAGAAAAAATAATGCTAACTACAGTCTTTAAAATGGCTAGCTAAGCTGTAGTTAAAATTATAAAAACATATTTTAAAAAAATAAAACCAAACAAACATAAAATAATTAAGAGAAAGATCTCAGCTCCCCATGTGACGGTTAAGGAGCTTAGGCAATGTTGTTTCCCCTCCTCCTTTAGTCTTGTGGTGTGTGTGTTTTTTCATATATTTTTCACAATTTGGTCATACCTTTTTACTTGTTTTCTTTTCTTCTAGCCCTGATGAAGACTTGTAATGCAAGTCGAAATGTTGGCTTCAACAATTAAAATAAAATTATTTTATTTTGATCAGCTGAGTATCTATGACTGCCTACCCTATCTACATCTCCTATACTTCACAGTCAACTATACCTTATGAGTATAATTATTTTAATATATAATTATAATGTTATTCAATAAACAATTGTAATTACAATGAAAAGTTATTGTAAAAAAATGTCTGCACTCTAATAAAGTTTTTTTTTTTTAAATAGCCTAAGTGTTTTGTTGTTTTAACTTTTGACTGTATCTCAGTCCAACTTCTATACATAAATTTTAAATATTTTTTTTGGCTGTGAAAATTACCGTAAGCTAATTCTCATTGAAAAAAAAAAAAAAAAAAAAAAAAGGCTCAAGATGTAAAGCTTTTTTTAATGGCTGACCAGATCTAATGGTTTATGAAATCCAATAACTAAAGCAAAAAGTTTTATGATACAAATTATTTTATTTTATCTTTTTTTAATTGTGTGAGGTCAACCCTAAAGTACCAGCAATTATATACCTCAAGAGAGCTCCGAAGTTTATATTTATCATTGAGGACATTAGTATCAAAAAAGAAATAAAGGCAAGAATAGCTAGATAGTTAATTTTTAGCTCTAATGAAAATTTTACTAAATAGAAATATATCCAGTAAACTCAAAATAAGAGTCTATCATACAATCCAACAACCGTTTGTTATATACAGGAGTGAAAAAGATTATTAAACCTGAGGGAAAGGAAAATCCTCTAAAAAATATATGGCACAACTACAGAATCTTTGGCGAATGAAGTCAAATGGAAAACTCAAGACCCTAAATGCAGCCCCAGATATTGTAGCCAATATGAGGAGAGGCAGGATAAGATGGCTAGATCATGTACAAAGGATGGAAGGTAATAGGCTCCCTAAGATGATGTTGGAGGGACGCCCAGGTGAAAAAGAATAGTTTATTTTGTGGCAGACCCACGTAATAAACCTCGACTGGCCTTTGCACTCTTGCTAGAATAAGTAACCTGTAGGATAACCAATATCCTGTTTAATGTCTATAAAGTTCTTTTTAATTTTTTCATGAATAATTTTATGACACAATCTTTTTTTTTAGCCATCCAAAAAAGTTGTTTCCATTGATTCACTGGTTTAAGATGAACCCAACAGGACATTAATCAATACAAACATTGTTTGAAAGGCATGCAGGAAATAAAAACTCATTCAGTTTAGAATATTTATTTATTATTTCGGATAGTTTCTATTAACAGGCATTTATGTATAAAATGCGTGTTAGCTTAAATTAACATTAGCTGATGATACTGCTTCCCCAGATCACTCAACATGTACAAAATTACAGTTGATAACATTTAGCCTCTGTATAGCCTGATTAATGAAAATATAGCTTTAAGCTGGATAAGTACTTACATATTCACTCAATATTTACATTTTCCTAAGAGGTTAGATTAAGTATTTAGAATTTAGACTTAAAATCATCAGTCTAGAAACTAAGTTGACAACATATAAGTAAAAAATATATTATAGTTGATAAATGATATACATATATGTCAATCATTTTATTTAAATCCATTATTACCAATATATTCTCTGAAAATATACCAAATAAATGATGTCAGCTTTATTGATTATTTCCTGATAAAAGTCATGATTGGAATGTTTATCTTTATTTGAAAAAAACATTAAAATAATTATGTTATTAATAGTTTTATAAATGCTTCAAAAACTTAACAATTATAATAAAAGTTATTCATTACCTTATTGGTAACAAAAATGAATGACAAAATACTTAAACTATATACGATATGTGTACTTAAATGAGAAGTAGCCAGGTGAAACTCCATATTTTTAAAAGAATCAGAATTGTACATTAAGTATCAAAAACATATAAGACAAAGAAACTAATCAGTGAGGTCTATATTATTATATTATTAAGTATATCTTTCATTGACACTCTACTTAGATGCCTCAATTATTGTTCTTGATAGAGACTTTAAAGGTTTCCTCATCACTATGAAGAGTGGAAGTTAACAGTGTGAACAGTACTATAGTCTGAGCGATGGCTGATGATACTTGGGGAAAAGTGGAGGGAGGGAGATGTGGCTGGTCAGGGCCAATGAGAGTAGTGCAGAGTTGCCAGTTCTCACCCCACCTACCTTCACGAGGTTCATTACAGTTCTGCCTCACATACAGGTTACATTGTGACCTTGCCAAATTTAAGTTTGTTTTACAAAATGTCAGGGGAAAGCAGAACATCAAATCGTAAGGTGCTCACATCGCAAGCTCGCAAAATGATTTCATTTGTTCAAAAATAAATTATGACTATGTTTCCACAATTTATTTTTTACTTGGGATAGAATAGGAAAAAAATCTTTATTATGGGACTTGGTCCCTTAAGAATAACTATTAAGAATAGAAAAAACAAAAAAATCGTCTCTGTCTATGAGTCCTTTTGTGTACATATTATATTGCTAATAAACAAATTAAAAATTAGATTAAGTGGAAATTAAGAAAAAAAAAGTACATTGGTTTAAGATGGGGAAAAAATACTTAAAATTTAGTTATTAGATGAACAAAAGAAAAAATAATGCTAACTACAGTCTTTAAAATGGCTAGCTAAGCTGTAGTTAAAATTATAAAAACATATTTAAAAAAAATAAAACCAAACAAACATAAAATAATTAAGAGAAAGATCTCAGCTCCCCATGTGACGGTTAAGGAGCTTAGGCAATGTTGTTCCCCCTCCTCTTGCAAGCCAAGTAACATCAGCCAGCCAGTGCTCAGACTATAGGTGCCATATCTCAACTTCTAGTGTCTGACACTTAAGATACAATAACATAAATCTTTAATTGCAGGCAGAGTTGGATAATTAATGTTGAGATGAAGCTGTAGTACTTTAGGGAAGACAATACAGTCATTTAAAAATGAAAAGATAATGAGTGATTCAACAGTTTGATTCATTCCGTTTTGGTGTTTTAAACAATCTCTATTGAGGCTTGGTTAAACTGAAATTATTTCAAATTTTCAACAACATGTATGAAATGTTCTCTGAATATTTGAAGAACTGTGTTCAAAAGCGATTCAATGTTCTGTTCACCTCCACTATAAAGTCTGTTATTTTTCTCTGATAGTTATTCTTTTTTTTTAAATTAACTGCTTTGAGTCAGAAAATCACCTTTCATTGACAAGTTTTTATTCCAAGAGAATGATGGGTAATGAGTCAAATTAGGCGCCTAAACATATGGTGTGGTAGAAATGCTACATTAGGCTTTTCTTGATTTCCTGGGGGCTTGTTCTGATTTCCAGAAACACACACAAAAGGGATTTTTTTTTTTTTTTTTTTTTTTTTTTTTTTTTTTTTTTTTTTTTTTTTTTTTTTTTTTGTGATTTATAATCCCAGAAGTAATAATGCTTAGATATTTTTAACGAAAAATACAGGTTATAGGTTGTAATTAGGCACATACAGTTGATAGTTCTGTATTATTACTGAATAATCACCCTCATCGCATACAAACTGTTCAGTGACTAAATAAAAATCTTTAAAACTGTTGTCAGAACTGACGGATTGAAATAACATCCATCAAATTATTATCTCTTTGTTACAAATCCGCAGCTTTCTGTCCAACAGTAATCTTTAATAACATTCTTCTTCATCTCGAAGAGTTAGTAATCTTTAATTATATAATGAATTTTTATCAAAGAATGAAACTGCCAATTGTTTCTGACTACTTCAACACTTACTAAAACTTTCATTTTATTTCAAAAAGCTCATCTAAATAACTATAATCAGGCTATGACAATCACTAAATTCAAAATTGAATTTTGTGGTTCCACAAAACTATTATTGAATTCTAAGGATTCCTACTTTGAATATAAGGAAATCCTAATTACCCAAAATCCTCAATGCTTCTTTCCTTACAAATAAAGTTATCCATGGATATCTTAATATCATTTTTATAATGATTTCACCTATAACAGATAACTGTATTTCATTTATAACCTCCACACATGCACACCTACTAGTTTTTTTCACTTCCTAATCTATGCTAAATCATCCTCCAAAGCATCTAAAAAGACAGTCGTCTTAAGACCTATTAAACATCGAGCAACCATTACCAAGTGCTACCGAAGGATAGTTTCTTCACAAATCAGTCATGTCATATTACTCTGACTCAGAATATCTACTTAATTTAATGTTATATACAGTTGTAAATTTCAATAAATAAATTTTTAACAAATTATAAGTTGGCAGGAAACCTTGAAGATGATCGAGAATGCTCATTTTCTACGATGTCTGAAGATGGTAAAAAAAAAAAAAAAAAAAAACGACGAGAGAAGAATCAAATAATGGAATATGATTGCTTAATACTAGTATGCATGACTGCATATGAAATTAACAACTCATAAAATAAAACTAAATTTATTAAAAGCGAAAGTTAGAAATATTTAATGAGTTAGCGGAAGTACTTCAGGGACGAACATAACATCAATATTGAAGCTTATATAACTCATCCGGTGGAATAAAAATGTAACTGTAAAAAATGAAACTTTACAGGAAAAGCGAGAAACCAAAATGAAATACTTTCAACCAACATTACAGGTATAAGTGATATTTATATCAACTTATGGATTGACCCGACAATTCAGTCGATGTTTCTACATCTATATTACGATTTTGGCAGTACTTTTGACTTCAATCTCAGTAATATTTTTAACCAACTTCACAAATACGTTGTTGTTCCACCAGATGAGCGATACATACCCTGGATAACCCTTTTCATAATAAATTAAAATCTACACTTTTTCCTCTGACAGCCATTTTTTACACAAATGTAAAAATCATTACACCCCCATAGTGGATTAACTCATTTTTCACACTAGCTAACAATTTATTTTCCTAAATTTTTGAGCTCTAGGATTTTTATCATGTTACTACATATGAACAAATCTTTCACATTATATGGAGTTCAACTGCATAGGAGTGCATTGAAAACCTAAATTCAAAAACTAATTGTAGCTAATGTAACACCCAATTTAAAATATTTTCAAATATCACAACAAAAACCCAAGAACAGGAATATATGTCATTATTTTTTTGAGAAACTGATCAGTATTCTATCCTATCAAAAACTTTTTAAAAATGTTTTATTATAAAATCCACAAAAATTTTCATTAATTAAATATAATGAACCAAGTTGACATCAGACATTTGGGTCTATGATCACAGTTAAAATTCATCAATTTTAAAAACATATTAAAATACTGGTAAAATGTTATGGTGGGCTAAGGTAACATTCCTGAGAAATTTAAAGTCTATAAACCAATCAAGCATGATTTAAAATTGACAAATCACAAACATCAGTATATTTTTGAAAGCGAGCTTTCAATGTTTAATTAAAAATAATAACTATTAGTACGCAGCTAGTAACTTAAGGGTTGCTGACTAGGTAACAAGTTGTAAAATATAATAATAAAATAATATACTATATAATAATAACGAACATTTAAGAAAAAATTAATTATGCAATAAAATTAAATAGAAAACAATAAAAAATAAAATATAGGAATGGTGCAAAGATTTTATAAAATAAATAAATAATGAAATCAGATCAATAAGAATTCTAAATAAGTTCTTCTTAATTAAACCCTTTGGATTTCAAACAGCTTGACATCAGTATCGTACCAGATAGGAGGGTCAACATTCCTAAAACAGAAATGTAAAAGTGTGATAATACAGAGAAGGGTAAAATATATCTAACTTCAATCAGTATTTAAAAATGGCTACTTCTTATTTGAAGAAACAATTTAGTTTAGGGCTATTTTATTGAAAATGTTCTGATGATTATTTATCAAAATTAGAAAACTAACAATATAAAGTCTTACTTAAATAGAAATAAAATTAGAAGATTATAATAAAATTCTGTCCAGACCTCAGCTGCTTAATTTTGAGGCCTAATCTACAAATTTCATAAATGTTTATCATTCCATAACAATTAACTTCATACGAGATAAATTCAAACAGTAAAATGAAATTAAAAAGACCTATATATTTATTGTACACATATAAATGATACCAGTATTACTTAAAGGTCACTTTTATGAGATAAAAATAGTTTTGTTTTTTTTAATGTAGCAAATAACATCAGAACAATATAAAACAAATAAAACTACATTGGTTAAAAAATATAAGTTATCAGATGAGAAAAGTAGCTTTAAGAAATAATAGTTTAAAATAGAAAGCTAGCCAGCACTGCATGTAGTTCTTATTTAGGTTTCAAGTTCTGGTAACATAGTTTGAACTTAAAGAAGGGAACCTGTTATTAATTAAAATTAATAAGGACTAAAAACTGTTAAAAACTAATTGCAGCTAATGTCCTCCCGGCTAAGTCCGATGGACTCGCTGACCAACAAATGAGGGCGGCTCCCCAGGCTTACTGGAGGGTGTGGCGTAGGTTTGAACACCCTACTCACACATTCTTTAGTTCAAAACCACCCCAAACAGTCATGGATCTCTCTGAGGTAAAACGCTCATTATCCGGAAGTAAACTAGTCCCCCATTTGGGTCTCCGAATGGGGACTACTTCAGAGGAATCATGGCACAAGTTGAAAATTAGGGATTTAATCATTGGGACGTGAAATGTTCGTAGTCTTAATACAGCGGGTGGGTTAAAATCGGTAACAAACGAGGTTAAGGGGTATGATGTAGATATCGTAGCATTGCAAGAGGTTCGGTGGCCGGGGTAGGGATCGCTAACCAAAGGGGAGTATACTATCTGTTATGGAGGGCCTGATAATTATTGTTTAGGAACTGGGTTTTTGATAAAGAATAAATTTCTTTCCGCTTTGAGGGATGTACAGTTTATTAATAATAGAATATCGGTGGCCATATTTCAGGGTAGGTGGTAGAAGATTGCGTTAATTAATATTCATTCTCCAACCAAGGATAGTGACGGTGAAGTTAAATGCGATTTCTATGATACATTAGAGCGAATTGACAATAAACTACCGCAATATTGTATGAAAATAATATTAGGAGATGCAAACGCTAAAGTGGAAAGGGAAGAAATATATCAACCGACTATTGGAAGAGAAAGTCTACATGAATACAGTAATGAAAATGGGACACGACGACTTATAAACTTTGCTATATCGAAGGGTTTGATAATCAAAAGTACGACGCTTAAACATAAAAATATTCATAAATATACGTGGACATCACCGGACTCACAAACACGAAATCAAATCGATCATGTTTTGGTACAACGGAGATGGTAAAACAGCATAACTAACGTGAGAACATACCATGGGGCAGAATGTGGGTCAGATCATGAACTCGTCATCGCGAAAGCACATTAAAAGCTTTTAATAAACAAGAAAAATAAAATTAATATATCGTCCAATAGATTAAATCTAGAGTTATTAAAAGATCCATTAATAAGAAGCAATTTTGCCTTAGAAGTCAAAAATAGATTCGAGGTTCTAGGAGCTTTAGACAAAGATTGTGAGGATATCGAAAATTTATGGTTAGGTATCAGGGATAACATTAAAGCTGTGGGGGAATCTTATCTAGGCTGTATTGAAAATAAACAAAATAAACCTTGGTTCAATGAGGAATGTTTAAACGCGTGTGTGAAACGAAAAGCTGCTAAATTAGTTTTCAATAATCCGAGCGAGAACAATGTCTCCTACTTCCGGAGCTTAAAAAATGAAACCTCTAGATTCCTCCAAAATAAAAAAAAAGATAATCTTAAAAACAAAATAAACAAAATAGAATCTAATAAAATCGGAAACAACGTAAGGGATATGTATAAGGGTAAACGCTTTGAGCCTATAAGGATCCGGTAGACATAGTAGACAAATTCAGAACATTCCTTGATAATAATTTAAGTTTGGAAAATAACATAAATTCCCCTCCTATTACTTTTCTCAGCGCGGAAAAACCGGTAATAGAAGAACCGTGTAAGGAGGGAGTTGAAATAGCGATCATAAAATTAAAATCGTACAAAGCAGCCGGGATTGACAATATCCCTGCCGAATTATTCAAAGCGTGTGGAGAAGCTGGAGTTTCTAAGATTCAAAAAATACCAGAAGAATGGAAAGAATCTATACTTATTTCGATCCATAAAAAGGGTCCTAGAACAGAGTGTAGCAACTATCGTGGTATTTCACTCGTTCCAACGTGTTATAAAATATTTACATCAATTCTAACGAACCGAATTACTGATTACGCGGAGGAAATAATTGGAGACTATCAATGTGATTTTAGACGGAGTCGTTCAACTATCGATCAAATATTTTCCCTTCGCCAAATTTTAGAGAGAAAAAATTATAATTTAAGGGCGTAGTGCATCAGCTTTGTTTCCAAAAGGCTTACGATTTGATTAACCGCCAGAAACTGTTTGATATTTTGATCGAACTGGGGATACCAAAGAAATTGGTTAATCTAGTAAAAATGTGCATGTCGGAAACATTTAATAGAGTCCTAATCAGGACTTTTTACTCTGAAAAGTTTGAGGTACGTTCGGGTTTAAACAGGGAGATTCTCTAGCTCCGGTATTATTTAACTTAGCGCTAGAATACGTCATTAGAAAGGTAATGCTAACGGGAAAAGGATTAGAGATGGGTGGTAAATGTCAGGTTCTTGGTTATGCTGATGATTTGGTACTTTTGGGTGAAAACGAGGAAACTATAAAACTAAACCGGTAATGCTTGTTATTTCTAGGTAGCAAAATTACTCAGTTTGTGCTTACTCTCCAAAAAAATTTAAAAATTAGGATATACAAAACTATTATACTACCCTGTCAGAACAATGCTTGCTAAAAACCAGGATGTATCAATTATTTTAGTTCTATAAAACATGGATACATCTTTTGTCAGAGGGTCACACTGTAATGTTCTTTTCACACTCAAATGTGTAACTTTTTTTTTCACCCACAAAAATGTAACATTTTGACACACTCTAGCTCTTCTGGTATTGTTAAGATCGAAAATTTGCCAACAGTTTTCTTATAAAAAATTTAATAGAAAACATTTTTTGTTATTCAACATTTGTTGCTAGGACCTAACGTTTAGAAGCTAAATTGGTTTGAATGAAAATAGTAACTTTTTGTCCACATTTTTAACCATTGGGCATAAATTTATGTGACACGCTCTAGCTCTGTTGGTGTTGCTCGGATTGAAAAATCACCAATATTTTTCTTATCAGAAACTTACTGGAGAATATTTTTTGTTTTACAGCAATAGTTGCTAGGACCAACCGTTTAGGAGCTAAATTTATTTGAATGAAAAAAGTCAAGTTTGAAATCATTTTTTTTTTTCTATTTATTTTTTTTTTTTTAAGGGATATTTTGCATTGACAGCAAAAGTCTAAATAAATACAAAAAATACCGACGAATTTTAAGTTGGGCTTCTTACATTCTGGATGTATGAAATACAAATACATTTTCTGCAAATTTTAATGGGTATATCCAAAAACATAGTGTACAAATTACCTAAGATAAATGACTCCCCACATATAGGTTCTAAACCAAGTTGTGGTTCCTGCATTAGCTTGATATTTCCTGATCAAAATAGGGTGAGGTACTGGAAGAAGGCCAACAAGAGTACCATGTTGAAGGAACTTCAAAATTTCACTTTCATCTGTCAAACCCCTGGAAATATAAAATAAATAAATTTTAATCTAAATTCAGTTAATATGGGATCACTCAGAACTAAAATGGTACCACTCAGGCCCTAAAACAGGCCACTTGGAACAAAGACACATTATCTCTACGTTAGGTAATCAATGAAGTAATAGAAGATTTTATGATCATAAGATTAGGTCTGAATGAGTTCACAGTGCCACCAATTTTTAAAGAATATGGAACAGGATTCATCGACTGGGTATATTTAACACTAAACCTACCAACATTTCATATATACATACGAGGTGTGATCAAAAAGTTCCAGGACTGAATTTTTATACATTTATTCATACAACATACAGGTTATTCAAATTTGTCTCCTTCGAAGAACTCCCCTTGGGAAGCTACACACTTTTCCCACCGGTGTTTCCACTGATCAAAGGCCCCAGAAAACTCTTCTTTTGTAAAGGTGTTAGCAGCTCCGTTGTTTTTTCTTTAATTTCGTCAACTGTTTGAAATCTTCGTCCTTTCAGGTGTCTCTTGAGCTTCGGGAAAAGAAAAAAGTCGGCTGGAGCCAGGTCAGGTGAGTAGGGGGCTGAGGAATGACAGTCATTGCGTTTTTTACACAAAAGTTACGGATAACTAATGCACGACGCACGACGCATTTGAAGTTTTTCAGTTAAAATTTCTGACATAACCCAAATGAAATGTTACACTCTTCTGCCATTTCACGGATTGTTAGTCGACGGTCTGATCGTACGGAGAGCGTTCACTTTAGCAACATTGTCATCATTGATTGACGTTGAAGGGCGTCCGGAACGAGCATCGTCGTCTGTGGATGTTCGGCCATCTTTAAACCTCTTGAAACAGCTCATTGGCATAGACATGGCATAGAAAGGGCAGCATGATCGGCTTAGACATTCTTCACCAAAAGCCTCTTGTAACATCAAAAAGGTTTCAGAAAACGTTTTGTTCAGTTTCACACAAAACTTCAAACAAGCACGTTGCTCTTCTTTCACATTCATTTTCACAAAATAGCCAAACTCTATAAAACTAACCTCAAACAAACTGTGCTAATGTTACTTTCAGTGATGTTATGACTGATCTGCAAACACAGCTGTGTTCCTGTTGAGTCAGGCAATACAATGCTGCCAACCGCATCGCTGTGAGACATTGCATTCCCATAGTATATAAAAAGTCCTGGAACTTTTTGATCACACCTCGTATATCTATCACAATTTCTTGGCAAAACAATAACTGACTATTTCTCCTAAATAGTATATATATATTTGTTTTATTGGTATCTATATATACATACGTTTCCTAAGTTTTGAGGGTGCTGAAATGGAATTCAAGGGCTAAAAACAATTTTCTATCACATTTTACAGTGTAAAAGCAATGGTAGGCAACTTTTGTTTTAAATTGACAAAAACATGAATTACGTTTAGACGGTTAAACGTATCAACTTTAACATACATTAAAGTTGACAAAAACATAATGTTTTTCGGATTTTCCAATTTTTTTAATAGGTGTATATTCATCGAATTTAACATTCATATACATCAAAAGAAAGCTGAGGCTCTCCTCTTTCCAGCGATACCAACCAGTGAATTGTGGGACAAAGTATGTAACCAATAATCGGTTTAAAAATTTCATTTTCCTCGAAGAGCGCGAAAAAAATGATATTTTTTTATTTTGTTGAATAAGTGTTTTTCAATGTTTTTTATGATGCTGAATTAGAATCTGATGTCAATTTTTGTGTTTAAAAAATCTATAGAGGTAGTTTGCTTGAAAATCTAATCATTTTTTTAGAATTAAATTAATCTAAACCTGAATATAGTTTAATGAAAAAAAACACAAATAAAATATAACTGTTAGGTAGTATATTGCAATAAAGGAGGAATAATTAACATTTTCATACTGCTTTTTTATGTTTTTTAAATTTTATTTTATTTTTGTCGTATTTTGTGTTTTTTCTTCTTCTTGGACATTGAACTGGAAGAAAACTATTAACTTACTTATCAATACATATCTTCTCTACTTGTGGAACTAGTACTTGCAGCAACCTCATTATTGTCTGCAATGGAAGTTTGGATTTCCATGAGTTGACCCCACTCGGAAGTAGGCACCCATTGGCCAGTGCTTCTTACTTCCTGAAAGTATTACATACAACATTGGTTCATATAACAAACAACAGAAAAATATTTAGATAATTTTATGATATTCCAGACAACACTATAAAATAAATCCTGTGAAGAAAACTGTGGAACTACAGTCCTACTAATTTTATTAAGAAATTAAATCAATCAATCAACAGACCATTAGTTGATCTATATAAAATATGCATAGATATACTGCTAAATTTGAGTGAAATCACAATAAAAAAAGGGCACTTATTTTACATAAAAAAATTATTCAAATCATTCAGAAGCAAAAACCGTTATATCTATTATATTCCAATCCACTAAAAACTATTTACTAGTAAATAAATAAATTTAATTGATGTTTCACATATAAATTTGGTGATTGATTTCCACCAAAGTTTGAATTTGATAAGTGCAGAAGACCAGCTTGAATACTCTACACTAAACGTTTACATTTCTGCTTTTTTAACTACTTTTAACTAGTTATGGTAGGTCATTTTTAAGTAATGTGTCATTACGAAACTCATGAAGCATTTTTTTTTCTTTAAGAAACTCTAGTTAAAATCCTAAACATTATAGATGATCTTAAAGTCATATTTTTTTATATTAAAGAAGCGTCATAATGTTTAAAATTTCACAGATATATATATCTTACTGACCCTTCCATACAAATTTTAATATTTGCAGTGCTGATGTATGATAAGAAATATTAACAGGAAACTACTGAGTAGGTGTTTTGGGCTGCTGTATTTGTGGTTGTTGTTGCTGAGGACTTGGTGGTTTGGTTTCAGTCCCATTCAAAGACACAGCACCAGCCAAATCCGCCAAGTCTTCTGATGTACTACTGGACGTCATGTGAGCAGATTCCTTTCCAGTCATTTTTTCAATACCTATGACAAAACAGATATGAATAGATATATTTTTATGAGATGTAAGAAAGAAATGAAAATGTCTAATAAAGATAATAATGCAGGAGAGAAAAAAAAGTAAAAGAATCAAATTTATATTGAAATTAACTTTTTGTAATTATGGCTAATTAGTTTTAATAAAAAAAAAAAATTATTATGAATAATAATGCTCACAAAAGAAGAAACGGAAAGATTAGGTGTAACGGACCAGGACTGTTAGGACAGAGAAAGATATAGGAACAGACTTAAGGAATTGAAGGTTGTTGTGGGCAGGAGAAGTTCAAAAAAGAGAGTGGCGTGGACAGAAGAAAGAAAAAAAAAGACAGGCAGAAATAATGAAAGAGAAAAATGGAAGGAAAAAAAACAAGAGAGGAGCAAAAATTGATATTGGCGTGGTCTCCAAGGCCGTTTCGTGAAAAAAAAAAAAAAAAAAAAAAAAATGCTCACAAAATGAGGGTCATTTTATTTAATACAAGTAAAAGATTTTCTTTACAAAATATGATCATGATTACCTGGTGTGTCAGGTAAAGTAGCTTTTAAAGTTCCAGGTTGAGCAGGAAGAGCAGGACGACTTCCTTCCATACTAGGGCTTTCAGGAGAAGTGGGACTAGCAACGGGGATATGTTGCTTTCTGCCACTTCGCCTTGAAAGTGATTTAGCTATAGTTCCATAATCTGATGGGAGGTTTGCTAAACTGTGAAAAACCCTGCCTTTTCCTGATAATAGTGTATACAAGATTGGAAATTTCCTATAACATTAAAGATATATTAATTCTAATTCATAAATATATTTCAGTAAATATATGATAATCTAAAATTAAGTGAGCATTTAATTAGATTTTTTTTTTATTATGAAAAAATAATAGTGGCATAATATTAATTTTCCGTTAATTAATACACTTACCATCAAATTGGTATTGGATAATATTGTTGAATATCTCCAATAAAAAGAAAACAAGATGATGATTAGAAGGAGATGAAAATAAAAACCATGGAGTACTAAAAGCTTCGAGAAGATGAAGTAAGTTTTGTACTTGCCTACCATCGATAAAGTTTTCAAGTACGGAGACACTAGAAAAAAATAAGTTTTAATTTTTAACAATAATTTTAAAAGAAACATTAAATAATAAATAAATAAAAGGCTTAGCAAACCCAAATGCTTGATGCCGACACCACCAACATAACCACAACCCCTCCCTCTAACCCCACATCAAAACCCGAATTCCCAAGATCAGCCCTGATACAATCTTTCCATCTATGTCTTGATAAACCCCCTCAGACATTTATCTGATGGCTCAAACCTGATTATCTGATTACCTTGGAATTAGTCCCTCATTAAATCCAGCGCTTTATATGCCCATTTTTAACTGGTTGTTTAAACCAGGACTATATTTTTCGGCTGAAGTTCCCGCAGTTTCAAAATTTGTGGAGCCTCCAAAATTCTCCTATTAATTCATCTTAAAACTTTAAGCATTGTTCTTTCCTTAATCTAAATGACCACTTTCGTTTCCATAGAGAACTGTTGGTAGTATAATAGTCTTATATGTCATAACTTTCAAAATTACAGGATAGTAAGTGCAAACTGGAGTAATTATGTGACAGAAATACCATGCGCATCTGGCTTTTATTATTGAGATCAAAATAATTAAGAAATACTAAGAACTTAAGATTAAAGGACATAATGGGGAACAAATATATTAATTATGAATTTTAATAATCAGAAATTACAAAGGTGACGGCACAAATAAATAAAGAATATAATTTGATTAACCAGAACAAATAATGTCCAGTGATAATGATTCTCTATCATAATTTTTCTGCAATTCTCATCCAAATATTTAGTTCATGCAAAGAAAATATATAAGTCATGAACCTTACCATTAACCAATATTGTAAGAAGGCAATCAAAAAAGTGGTTGAAGCCTTTGGTGGCCAGTAGTAATTATTTATGAAATACTGTGATTAAAAGATTGCATGTGTTCCTAGGGAGGAAAAACGGAAAAACAATTATTATTTATTTATTGATGACCTTAAACAGCTAGTTGATTTCTTTTACATGCTTCAAGTTGCTTAAATAAATTAAAAACTTCAATAAAGGCTCAATATCCTCTTCCTCCTGACCCTCACTTTAAATATCGTTACTATTTTTATATATAATATTCTCCTGATGAGAATTATAGAAGAATAAAAACATTTTTAGGTTAATGTATTAAAGTGTTCGAAGTAATAAAGGGTTTTTAGAAGTTTTATTTTTTTCTATCAACCTGAAGCCTTATAGCTAAAAAAAAAAAAAAAAAACACAGAAAAAAAAAAAATATCGACAATAACTATATAAAAAGCCATGATGCAAAAAAAAAAAAAAACCCTAATATTTTGACAATTTCACTTCTTTCTCTTCCTCTTTGGAGCCAATTTGGCGTAGAGGAGCATCGATCCAGCACGCCAGTCTCTCGGGTTGTCCCTGCACCGTAACTTTCATGTCACAGCTGATGGGTTTTGTTTCTTTTTTGCACCACAAGCTCTCCTGATGAGTCAGCTCCTTGGGCGACCTCGTGGTCCTTGTACTTGGCAGGCTCTGCTTCCATGGTTTTTTTCCTGAGGTTGCTACACTACCTCTACCTCCGATCACGCCAGTATGTCCTTAAAAACCAATTTAAGGTGTCCTGTTTTCGATAGGATTGTCTTTAATGGAGGCAACCTCTAACCGCTGTCCTCTGATACTTTCGTTCCTAAATACAGCCCCACCTTAGGTTTCCTCCTGCTTCGCTGGCATTGGAACTTCATCTCAGCAGCGATGATACAGCTAAAAGCTTGGGCAAGCATCAAAAAACCAGCTCTTACC